>OX451735.1:812385739-813670739 GCA_948472305.1 Vicia faba
TGGTTTCAAGCAACAACTCGTCGAAGGAGTGGATTATGGATTCTGGATGCACTTGGCACATGACTCCAAACCAAGACTTGTTCGAGGAATTATGTGATCAAGATGGTGGATCTGTATTGCTGGGAAACAACAAAGCTTGCAAGATTGCAGGCGTTGGATCTGTGAGATTCAAGCTCCATGATGAGTCAATAAGATTGTTGACTGAAGTCAGGTATGTACCTGATTTGAAGAGAAATTTGATTTCTCTTGGTGAATTCGACAAGAAAGGATATGTGTTTCAAGGAGAGAAAAGTATCCTGAGAGTCATGAAAGGGTCGAAGGAAGTCTTGAGAGGCGTGAAGAAACAAGGCTTGTATACCCTTGAGGCTGAAGTTGTAAGTGGTTCGACAAATGTTGCATCCACGAAACCTTTATCGAAGACAGAAATTTGGCACATGAGATTGGGCCATGTCAGTGAAAGGGGTCTGGTCGAATTAGGGAAACAAAATCTGCTTGGTGGAGATAAAGTCGAAAAGCTGAAGTTTTGTGAACCCTGTGTACTTGGAAAGTCCTGTAGAATGAAGTTCAACAAAGGCAAACAAAGAACACATGGATCCCTTGATTACATCCATGCTGATCTTTGGGGGCCTGCAAGGTGTCCATCACATTCAGGAGCAAAGTATTTTCTATCCATAGTAGATGACTATTCCAGAAAGTTATGGGTATTCATCCAGAAGACTAAGGATGAAACTTTTGAGAATTTCAAAAGTTGGAAGACTCTTGTCGAAAATCAAACTGGCAGAAAGGCAAAGAGGTTGAGAACCGACAATGGCCTTGAGTTTTGCAATGAGGCGTTCGACAGTCTTTGTGTTGCCTCTGGTATTGCAAGGCACAGAACTACCGCAGGTACTCCACAACAAAATGGTTTGGCTGAAAGGTTTAATCGAACTATTTTGGAGAGAGTTAGATGCATGTTGCCTAGTGCGGGATTAAAGAAGGTGTTTTGGGCTGAGGCTGTTTCGACAGCAGCATATCTGATAAACAGACGTCCTTCGACAGCGTTAGATATGAAGACACCTGAAGAAGTTTGGTCGGGACATCCACCAGATCTCGACAAACTAAGAGTATTTGGCTGTGTAGCCTATGCTCACATTAGGCAAGACAAGGTCGAACCTAGAGCTCTGAAATGCATGTTTATGGGATACCCTGAAGGAGTGAAAGCTTATAAGCTATGGTGCCTAGAGCCAGGTCACAGGAGGTGTATCACCAGTCGAGATGTAGTTTTCAATGAAACTGAAATGGCTTTCAAGAAAACTGATGATGTTGACGAAGAGCTGGAACAGGTAGAGATTCCTGTTGAGGTGGAGCATGTTGATGCTGAAATGCATATCCCAGATGAAGTCGAAGAAGAAACAGAAGATTCTGATGATGTTGAGGAAACTGTTGATGACTACCTATTGTCGAGAGATAGGCAAAGAAGAGTCATAAAACCACCTCAGAGACTTGGATATGCAGATCTTGTAGCTTATGCCTTAATCTCTGCAAGTGAAGTTCTAGACGAAGAACCTAGAGATTATAAGGAAGCTATAAGGAGTCGAATGAAGACTGAATGGCTAAAGGCCATGCATGATGAGATGAAATCTCTTCATGATAATCACACTTGGGAACTAATCGAGAAACCTGTTGGGGCAAGGTTAGTCAGCTGTAAGTGGATTTTCAAAGTTAAGGAAAGAATTGAAGGAGTAATGTCGAAGAGGTACAAGGCAAGATTAGTCGCAAGGGGTTTCACTCAGAAAGAAGGTGTCGACTTCAATGATGTATTTTCCCCTGTTGTGAAGCACAGATCCATTCGAATGTTGCTTGCCATGGTGGCTCAGTTCGACCTTGAACTGGAACAAATGGATGTGAAGACTGCGTTCTTGTATGGTGACTTAGATGAAACGATCCTGATGAGGCAACCTGAAGGGTATGTCGAAAAGGGGAAAGAAGATTATGTGTGCAAACTGAAGAAATCTTTATATGGACTTAAACAATCTCCTCGACAGTGGAATAAGAGATTCGACAAGTTCATGGAACACATAGGTTTCATTAGAAGTCAGTTCGACCACTGTGTTTACTCCAGATTTCGACCTGAAAATTCATTTGTTATTTTGTTGCTTTATGTTGATGATATTCTGATAGCAAGCAACAATGTCGAAGATGTAATGAGGGTGAAGGCTGAACTCAATAAGGAGTTCGACATGAAGGATCTGGGAGCTGCATCTAGGATTCTTGGAACTGACATTCGAAGAGATAGAAAGCAGTCGAAATTATGCTTATCTCAAGAGGCATACCTACGAAAGATTCTTGACAAGTTTGGTATGTCGAATTCAAAGCGTGTTGTGACTCCAACAAACCCTCAATTCAAGCTGAGCATTGATCAATGTCCCAGTACTGATGTCGAAAGAACCTATATGAACAGCATCCCATATGCTAATATAGTTGGTTCTTTGATGTATGCTATGGTCTGTACTAGACCCGACATAGCATATGCAGTAAGTCTTGTAAGCAGGTACATGGCGAATCCTGGAAAGGCTCACTGGCAAGCGTTAAAGTGGATTCTAAGGTACATAAATGGGTCTCTGAACAGAGTCTTAATTTATGGTGGAGCCTTGGGTGAAGATAGTAAAGCAGCAGTCGAAGGCTATGTTGACTCTGATTATGCAGGCTGTATGGATTCCAGAAAATCTATTTCTGGATATGTTTTCACTATGTTTGGTACAGCAATTAGTTGGAAAGCAACTCTTCAGAAGGTTGTTGCCTTATCAACTACTGAAGCAGAATATATTGCCCTAACTGAAGCTGTGAAAGAAGCATTGTGGCTTGAAGGTTTTGCAAAGGAGCTGAAACTTCAAGGTCAAGGTATCACTGTTAAATGTGATAGTCAAAGTGCAATACACCTGTCGAAGAACTCAGCCTATCATGAGCGAACCAAGCACATAGATGTGAGGCTGCATTTCGTCAGAGGGGTAATCGAGCGTGGAGAAGTCCAAGTGCTGAAGGTCTCGATAGATCACAATGCCGCTGATATGATCACCAAAACATTGCCAAGTTGCAAGTTTTTCCACTGTATGCAGTTGATAAAGCTGCATGAAGAAAGCTAGTTAGTGTCTCTTGATGCTGTAGAGTTAGGTCCAAGGTGGAGATTTGTGGGATTTTGGATCGAACTCTAGCATGATCGAAGTACACGCTGTAGTCGAAGCATGTATTTGTCGAAGAATGCTTGTTAAATTAGGTTTTAGTGTTTAAACCCTAATTTGTTAAGTTAGCTTGATTATTAAGTTAGCTTGTATAATGGGCCTTGTGGAAAAAGCCCATTAGTTAGTATGTTAGGTTTTATTATAAATAGCATACTAGTCTCTCATCATTGCAACACAGCAAATCTTAATTTAGGGTGAGAGGGTTATTTGTTATTCTTGTAAACTTGTAATCTTGTTTCCTAAGAGAAAGTAAAGAATAGCAGTTATAACCAATTCTTGTGTTCTTCTTCTTCCTTGTTTGATATTCCTCCCTTATTCTATACTTTGTTATTGGCATTGAATTCACAACAGTAATGATTCATTTTGTTGTGTTATTTTTCTTCTTTCTCTCTCTCTTTGGAAGATGTAGGTATTTATACTAAATTCATTCTAAATAATATTCCCTCCACCTCAAATATAAATAAAGTTGTCATGACAGATAATCCTAAATATATATTATTCTAATAACACTATTAAAATTAATTCTAAACATGTCATCCTATTAACTATTCTAACACTAATTTTATTTCTAATTCTTTATCTGTATAACTAGTGTGATATTCGTATTTTCGTACGGGTATCCGTCGTCTTCCTCTTATTTTATTCAATTTTAAAATTATTTCATCTATACAGTACATGTCATCTAATTTATTTTTTGATTTTAAATAAAATAAAAAAATGATTTCTTTTATAGTAACTTTTTTATATATTAAAAAATTGGTAAAATAAAAATAAAAATATAAAAATATAAATAATTGTATCAGATTAAATAGATATTTGACTTTAAAAAAATATATAAATATTTCATTATAATATATTGTTTTAATATGTTGTTTGTACTGTGGTCAAAGTTATAAAATTAAGTTGTAATAATTTATTGAATATATAGCTGTATGCATGTATTATTTTTAATCATTTGTTCTTTGAATGAGGTAAATTGTGAATAAGTTTGGTTAGTGTATATATAAATATTACTTTTGTTTTCAAAATTATTGTTGAAAATATTAAACCAATAGTAAAGTTGTTCTATTATTATTTATTATTTTGATCAATAATTTTATATTTTCGTTAATATTTAATAGTTTGATCAATTATTTCATATTTTCGTTAATATTCAATATTTTAATTAGTAATTTCATGTTTCCGTTAATATTAAATAGTTTGATCAATAACTTCATGTTTCTGTTAATATTTAATATTTTGATCAGTAATTTTATGTTCTTGTTAATATTTAATATTTAATCAGTAACTTCATGCTTCAATTAATATTTAATATTTTGATTAGTAACTTCATATTCCCGTTAATATTCAATAATTTCATCAATAATTCATATTCCCATTAATATTTAATATATAAATTAATAAATTAATGTTTCAGTTATTATTCAATATTTTGATCAGTAACTTTACTTTTTCGCTAATATTCAATATTTTGATATGTAACTTCATATTTCTGATATTAAATATTTTGATCTGTAACTTTATATTTTTGTTAATATTTAATATTTTAATCTATAATATCATATGTTCTTGTTTATGTTCTAATTTAAACCATCATATTTGATATGTGGTAATAACTACAATAATAATTATTAACAAAAAAAAGCCTAACGTGGTTGTAATGTTGGTTAAATTTCTAATTAATAAAAAATATCTAACTTTATTGCCATTATAGTTAGTATATTTTAAATTAAATCTATTAATAATTAAATAGTATTATTCTTAATATAACATTCAGTAAAAAAAGGAACTTTATTGCCATGTTAGTTAGTATCTTTGAAATTAAATCTATTAATAATTAAATAGAATTATTCTTAATATTAATTTAATCAACAAATAGGAATCTCAACACTTTTTTATAAATATGACCATTAATTTGTGTTTGATTATATAAAAGAGTAAATAAATATAAAAGACATAACATATTTAACTAAATTTTTCTATTGTTAAAATTTTAAATTTTAAAAAAAAGGGATTGTTTTTTTAAATGATTTTATTATTATTTTAATCTCTATTCTTACAATATTAATTTATTTATAAAAAATTAATTTATAAATTAATTTTGTTTATACCAATACATATAAGTACATTTTTTTTTTAACTTTACAAATTGTATTTTTTTTTAGATTATGATGAAAATAAATACTATTATTTTTTCATAAGATGTAAAAAGTAAAAGATATATAAATGTAAAAGTAATATTAAATTTTCTTCTATTTTAAATTTACATTTTTATATCTTTTACTTTTATAATATTTCAACTTCATAAGTAATATTTCAATTTTAAATTTTTATAATAATATATTAAAATATTAAATTAAATTAAATTAATCATAAATAATTATTTTATAGAATTTACCCGTATATCATCTAAAACAAAGTTATTGAAATTTATAATAAAATACATTTATTCATTTTGACCAATAATGAGGAAGAATACATAAATATATAAATATATAAATATATAAATATATAAATATTAATAAAATATCCACGCGTATGCACGGATAAATTTATTTAATACGATATAAAATTCATTTAAATATATATATGTAAATTTAAAATAAGTTATTTAATTATAAAATAAATAATGATAATATAAATTTAATTTTATTAAATAATTATAAAAAAGATATTTTTAAAATAGAGAAAAGAAAAAAATAAAATTTTGATATATGAAAATAAGAATTTTGTATCAAGAATAAAGGTAATTGTTAATTAAAATAAAATAGATATTTTGATGATAAAATCCGTGGAAAAATGAAATTTTAACATTTAAAAAACAATAATTTTGTGTCTCAAATAAATGTAATATTGAATTAAAATAAAATAGGTATTTTGCTAATAGTGTCCCGTGAAAAAAAAAATTGTGACATTTGAAAATGAAAATTGTGTCTCAAATAAAGGCAATTCAATTAAAATAAAATAAGTATGTTGCTGATACTGATAGTGTCCCGTGAAAAAAAGAGAAATTTTGACATTTTAAAACAAGAATTTTGTGTCTCAAATAAAATAATTTTTAATTAAAATAAAATAGATATTTTACTGATAGTGACTCGTGAGAAATTTTTTTTTGACATTTGTAAAATAAGAATTTCGTATCTCAAATAAAAATAATTGTTAATAGAAATTAAATAGGTATTTTGTTGATAGTGACCTGTAAGCTGAAAAGTTAGTTGTGTGTATGACTATTTAGTATTATCTAATTTCATAAAAGAAAATTTTAATTTTATTAAATTTCAATAAAGATTAATTAATATTTTTAATAATAAATAAAAAAGTAGAATTGATTAAATTTATCGTAAAAATAAAAATAAATGACTATATTGTATACATTTATAAATCAATAAATATTTAATAAATATTTAATATGATAATTATATACTATAATCATATATTTTAATATATTAAAAATAATTAAGAGAAAGAAATATAAAAGAAAAATAAATTTAATTTGAATGAAGAATGAGATGGTAAGTGAAAAAGTGAGAAGTGGAGAAAAAGGTGAAAATTGAAAAAGTGAGAAGTTTAGTAAAAAGTGAAAGTTGAAAAAGTATCAAATAAGAACTTGAACTTGATAGCATTTGGTTGAAGTAGGATAAATTAATTGAGAGATTATGTTTTTACTATTTTAACTATTTGTAAGTATAAAAAATTTCAAAATGAAAGATATTATTAATAGTTTGGTGGTAGTTTATTTTAATGGATAGATAATTGTTTGCTTGAGAAAGAATATGTTTATAAAATTAATTTTTTAATAATAATTTTTAAAATAAAAATTAATACAACTAATAAATAATATAAAAATGAAAAATTTTTTTTTACTAAAATTAAATTAAATTACTTCTAAGTTAAAATATTAAATGAAATAGTTTATATAGTAAATTGTGCATTGATTTCAAAGGTTTAAAGTTTATTTTTTATTAAAATATTTGCGATAACTTTTTTTAATAATATTGTTGTAATAATATTACTGTTTTGTTTTGGTACCTCTTCTATTTCTATCAGACTATTCTTATGTATTTTCAGCTTTTTTAACCTCTTCTACTTCAAATTAAATGTTACTAAGACGACACATTCGATAAGAAAATTTAAACTTAATAATATGACACATTCGATAATTTTTTATCTTATTCTTTATCTTATATTCGTATAAAAAAATTATTATTGAATCGAAAATTATTATCATATAGATCACGTATACAAATTTCACATCGATCAAAAATCATTTGATATATTAAAGAGAATGATAAAAATTAACGATTTTCATAAAATTTTGTGAGACATTAATTTTTATGCATTTTGTTGACATATCAAATAATTTCTGATTGATCTTAAATTTTATAAACATTTATAAGGTTATAACTTTCAATTCAACGATGGATTTTATTATATATATATATATATATATATATATATATATATATATATATATATATATATATATATATATATATATATATATATATATATATAAAAGTGGAATTCAACTTAGTACCCAAATCTGTTTTTTTTAAAACTTATTTCAAATCATGGTTTTAAAATTGAATGTAATTTAATAGTTAAGATATTTATTTAATTATAATTAGTACTTTTATTTAATTTACTATTTAATTAAATTTAATTTAAAACCTATGATTTAAAATAAACTAAAAAAGCTTACTCAAAAAATAAATTGAATATATATAAAAGTCGATCCATTTATATCAATAAATTACATTAATAATTATACTCTTTTTTTAACCATTGATTTTATTTTAATCTAATGATTATTACTAAAATATCCTTCCACTTTTGGTAATAAACATATTTTACTTTATTAAATCAGAAAAAACTTCCTTTTTATAAAATAAAAGAATTTCCTCTTATTTTTTCTAACAATTCATATATTTATTCATATTTAAATAAATGTAATTCTAAATATTTTTTTAAAAATATATAATTTTTATTTAAAAAATGATTCAATCTTATTTTTAAACAAATTGCACTTTCTTTAAATTCAATTCAATTCTATTCAAAATAATAAAATTGATACATTTTGAAATAGAATAAGAAGTAATACTAAAAATGTGTATTTAAATAAAAACTTTAAATAACATTAATGAGTACATCTATTAAAATTATTAAATATAATAAAGAGAAAGGAGTGTTGTGGCGAATTTGTCACATGTCAAATTTTAAGACTCCGTACTATTTTTAAATTATTTTTATTAATATAATAATTTCTATAATTATCTTTAATTAATTTTTTATTATTTAATTAATTATTTTATTAATTACTAATAATGATCGAATACAATCAGGGCAATTCAATAGTTACATAGAGGTAAAAAAATTTCATGGAGAATTGAAAGAGTATCAATTAAGAATCAAATAATTATTAAGTTTAATTGCAACTTTGGTTCCACTGTTAAGCACCTTACGTGATTTTGGCCTCCCATTTTTAAATTCATTATTTTAGTCTTTTTTTTAATTTTTAACGTGAGTTTCGACCCCCTTCAAATCTGGGTGTGTTTTTATATGATATGACATTGTTTTTGATGATGTGTCACTTCCATGTCATGCAAATTAATATAATTAATTTTTTTAATTTTATTTTGAGAAATAATATTTAATTTACGCAAATAAGCTTTCATTATATTAATTGCAGAAGTAAATGCAACATTTCATTTCTCATGAGTGACATCCTAGAACAAAACAAGCTATACTCTCTTCGTCTACTCATCTCTCTTCATATGTGACCAACAAACCCTAAATCACCATCGCAAAGCATCGTTCTCTCCACGCAGCTCATCAATGAATAATCCAAGCTACGTGACAAGGTCGGTGTCTCTGTGTTCGTATATCTTCTGTATGTTGATGTTGTGGTCTTAAGTTATGGTTTCTGTTTGATATTGTGGTCCCATCCCAATATTCGTTATGTTGTTGTTGTGGTCCCATCCCCGATTTCTTTATGTTCTATTGCCTTTACTGATTATTTCATGTGAGTTGTCTATGTTGTGGTCCCTAATGTCTGTGAGTTGTCCCTAATATGTTAAAGTCAAATCCAAATTCTACTGTTAAAATCAAGTGTGCTGATTCAGATGTTGGACCTGTGTTTGAAAGAATATATGTATGTTTAGAGGATTGTAAGGCAGTGTTTGCAACCACTTGTAGGCATTTAATTGGATTGGACGCTTGTTTTCTGAAATGGGACTTTAGAGGTCAGTTGATATGTGTTGTTGGGGTGGAAATAGAAGAATTTATCCAGTCGCTTATGTCGTAGTGGAAGCTGGAACAAAGGACTCTTGGCAATGGTTCCTTAAGTTATTACTTGAAGACTTGCAATCCATTCAAGACATGGGCTAGAGATTTATATCTGATCAACAGAAGGTTAGTTCTACTGACTTATTATGTCTTTAAATATGTCATATGATGTCTTTAAAAATGTCATCTTAAATATGTCATCTTATTGAACAGAGCATGGTACCGGCTATTTTAGAGACAAGCAAACATGTTGAATATAAGTTGTATGTTAAACACTTGTGTGACAATTGGAGGAAGAAATATCTTAGGATACATATGAAGGAAGCTCCATGGAGGGAATCTAGGGCCACAACAATACCTGGATGAGAAAGATCAATGAAATTGATGAAAGAGATCAATGAGAATGCTTGGAAAGACATGATGTCTGTACCTGCTGCATGTTGGAGTAGATCGTATTTCAAGACAAACACACAGTGCGATTTGCAAGTAAACAACAGGTGTGAAGCTTTTAATCGAGCGATATTGGAATATAGAGACAGGACAATCATTTCACTTCTAGATGGAATCAAACATTACATAACAATTATAATTTCAACTCAAAAGTAGAAATTACGTAGGTACGATGATGTAATAAGTCCTAACGTTCAAACAATATTGGAAAAAATAAAGAGGACAACAGAAGAGTGGATTACAACATGGCATTCCGATGATGACTTTGCTATTTTTGGGGTTTCAAATGGTGTTGAGACGTATTCTGTTAACTTGCTGCAAAAGAAGTGTGGTTGTAGGAAGTGGGATTTAACCGGAATCCCATGTTTCCATGCTATCACTTGCATATGCTATGCCAAGAAAGAGTCCAAACATTTTGTTTCGTCGTTTTATAGGTAACACTACTTCTCATATTATGTTAATTAGTCATAATCTATAACTTACTAATGCATAATTTTTATGTGAATAGGAAGTCTACTGTGTTGGAAAATTATGGCCATATCGTTATGCCAACTAATGGCCCATAACTATGACATGCTAAAGTTACTAACCCAATCAACCCTTCAATCACGAGGAGGTTTATCGGTCGTCCAAAGAAGAATCACAACAAGTAAAATGATGAACCAAGAACAAGAAATACATTTCCTAGAAGTCTTCAAACTGTCAAGTGCAAGAAATGTGGTAGCTTTGGCTATAACAAGAGAACATGTAAAGGGAAGAGAGCAGCAGAGAGAGCGATTCCTAAAGGTGGCAATAAAAAGGCAAAAAAAAGGTTGACAAAGTTGCTGGACAAACAATAATAGCAAAAGGATCACAAGCACTGCCATCAACCCAAGAATAGTCACTTTGTTATGTTGCAGTTTGTTTTATGTTGTTTGTTATCTCTTTTGTAATGACCAAAACATTTAGGGTCATGTTTAAGTTGTTGTCCTGGTAGTCTATTATGCAACTTAAGAATAGTCACTATGTTATGTTGCAGTTTGTTTTATGTTTTTTGTTATCTCTTTTGTAATGACCAAAACATTTAGGGTCATGTTAAATTGTTGTCCTGCTAAACTGTTATGTTATGAAAATTATGGTTACAAGTTATTACATGTTTGTGAAATAAGTAACAATTGTAGGAAAACTGTTAAGCTACTAAACTGTAACGATTTGGGTAAAACTGCTAAACTGCTAAATTTCTAAACTGTAACGATTTGGGCAAAATATTTATTACACTTGGATAAGGTGGTAGAACCGGACTATTTAATACTGGTTTGCATTTTGCATTTTTTTGTTCGCAAAATGTCACAGTAAGCAAGAGTCGCCACCGACTTTTATTTTATCCAATTGGAAAGGAAAAAAGCACAGAAAACTCCTTATTCAAGATTTTGAGTATGGGGGGGTATATTATAGAAAGGGAAGGTATTAGCACCCTTTATATCCGTAGTTTTCTACGGGCTCTTAGGTATTTGCTCATCATTTTAAAAATTGCTTGTGTGTGTTTGTTTTGAATTTTTTTTTTACTTTGTTTTAACCCTTGCTTCTGTCTTCAAGAGTGTTACGAAGTCGTTTTGAAAACTTTGTTAAATAAAGTGTAAGTGTGAAAAAGTTTATTTTGAGCAAGTACCTACTAGCATCTACTTACTCGAAAAAAAGAATGTTTTTGTTCTTGTTTCCTTTACACAGCGCTATCCTACTATTGAGAATTAGGTAGCACCGTCATTGGATTTTGTAAGGGTCAATTCGAAAGGGACGTAATGATCATTGAAGGCAACATGTAGGGATACCTTAGCATTTCAAAGGGACTGTCATCATATATTCGTAGGCAACATCGAGGGACAAGATCATATACCGTAGGCAACTTCGATGGACATCGAGGGACCATGATCTTTATGATGATTTTAACCGAGGGCCTTTGCTAAGGGTATCCCTACGTTCGAGGGACATGAACATTATTTTCCGAGGCAACCAAATGAAGTATACTCTAAGGGTGCATATGTGTAAGGTGTGTTATGTTCAATTATTTTAGTCTTGTGTTAAGTTTGCTAATGTTTGATTATTCTTGTCATACAATCCTATTAGTCATACATCAAGCGGTTAATAATTGCAGTAATTTAAAAGTACAGAAATATAAAACCTAGCTATTACAAGGCTTCGGGGAGGGGGATTATGTACATATCCAAAACTGGGGAAAAAAATAAATAAAAGCGGTAAAGGTCCTACTAATCATCTATTACATCCCAATATACAGTTACAATAATAAAATGAAGTGCGAAAGAATAATAACGCGCAAATTTGAAAAGACGTCTAAAAATCCTAAGATATAAAAAAATCTTTTTGTTGTTTTTTGTTTTAATTTATAAAAATGGTTTAAGTTAAAAAATAATTGATCTAGATCTATATTTAAAAAAAGATAATTATTAAAGAAACATGAAATTTAAATAAAAGAAATTAATTCTATGTTTTTTTGGTATTTTTGTTACGAAAAGGAAAATGAATTAAAATGAAATTAAACCTAAATTCTATTTATTTTAATTTAAAAAAAAAGTTAAAGTGTTTAGTTAATTAATTTACCAAAATTAAAATTTAATTAAGAAAAAATTCTAAATCTATTTTTATGTGATTTTTATATTTGTTTATTGATAAAAATAAAAAAATGGATTAAAAGAAATAAATGAAATGAATAAAACAAGAAAATAAAGATGGGCCTAGTAGCAAAAGTAAACAGGGGGTGAAATCATCAGAAATCCCTAGGCCCGAATCTTCGAAAGCTTCATGCTCTAACTATGGTGTTTTTTTTCCTTGCGTGGAACCTATGATTCATCCATCCATAAATGTGCTATATAGACTCAAACAAACGTTAGCATACCATAAAATATGATTAAAATTAGAGATTCGAAGTTTAAAATTTTACCAAACCGGTATTGTCAAATGGGGGAGTGTTAGGCGTGTGATGGATTGCTCTTGGGCCTTGTAAGACTCTTGAGGACTTCAAGAGGATGTTTTGGGGCTTGATGTATATTGATAGAGACCGGAAACTCGAGATATGACTTACACCAATTCTTTGATTTCTGGAGAGCTTTTTGAAGAGCTTTTGGAGAGCTTTTTGAAGAGCTTTTTGAGAGCTTTTTAGAGAGGAATTTCATCCCTTTAAAGCTTATATGGATCTATATTTATAGAGGATAATGAGTAGACAAGAAATCATGGAAAGAATCTCCCTCATAATGTTGTGTTTTAAGACCATGATCAAGATTTGAAAAAAATGTCATATTTGATGATTTTATGCCATTTTCACATGTGGATGAACCTGGACATATTTGAAGGGTTATTGCACGAAATCAATTGACATAAACCAACATAAAACTCGCCCAAAATGGATTCACATCAAAATTTATATTATTTCTATTATTTATTTATTTAATTCTGAATTTTAATGAATAAAATATCAAAATAAATAGCATAAATAGTAGAAAATTATATGGGTGGGCTTAGAGGTTGTGTACCATGTTAGGAATGAGTTTCAAACTTGAAATGATAGGCCCATTTGGAAAAAAATCCAAGTTTGGTCAATATTTGCTTCATGCTTTTTTTTCAAAAATTGTCCAACTTTGACAATGCATATCTCTCTCAATTTTAACCTTATGAGGGTGTTCTTGGACTTTTTAGAAATCTTAGGATGTACCCTAAGCAACCAATTTGGTTTCATCTCAATTGAATCTTCCATTTTCATGTAAGAAGCTTTGACCCAAAAGGTGTTTTTGTTGACTTTTCAAAATGACCTATAATGTCCAAATTTATATCTTCTTGTGAGTGCATATTTTGAACTTGGGAGATGAAGATGAATTGTAGGGAATTGAATCCTATTCAAAATGAGCTTTGGATGGGTCATTTCTGATAAACTATGAGAAAGTTATGCTTGGTCAAAGTTGAGTTGACTTTTCCTACAAAATCCTAATTTAGCAACTTTTGGGTTTTGATGAATTGTGAGCAATCCTTGAGGAATCATGATCAACCCTTGATCAAATGATGAATAATACTTCAAAATTAGGATGTTGGCCAAAAATCTTGAAGTTTGACTGTATGTGGGCCACAATTGACTTTTGCCCTAGCACTGTCGACTTTCAGGCCTTTGAGCAATTGACTGAGCAAACTTCCTCTGCAAGGCTTGAAACTTGACATGAATGATCTTGAGAACATATTAGGACAATAGTGAGCATTTGGGACCCTTTGGACTCAAACATCTTGATGCAAAATGAAACCCTAATTTGAGGTAGACTGCCTTTAGGAGAGAGTTTGTCTGGTCAACTCTTGGACTTCCTTGGGCAATTTGAAGACCTCACTAGAAATGTATTGAGAAATATGGGAGGGGAAATTTTGGGGTACAACAGCTTCCCCTGTTCAATCTTCTTAAACTTGAGGATGTAGATTGGCTTGCTTGCCTTTCGTGATCCGAAGGTGGAAGATGATTGAACACTAGAGTGTCCAGAAATTTGCACTCGCATGAAGTGGTACTGGCCTTGCAATTTCAGGAATGGGCTTATAGATGCCATTTCGAAGTTAATGACGGAAAACGGGCTTAAAGATGCCATCAGAAGAAGTGTTGATCGCATAAGAGATTCCTTCAAGAGCCCGTATACCTGTTGTTGAGGAGGATTTCACTGGGGAATGCTGGTCTCTGTCTTAAGAGAAATAGAATTTTAGGAGCTTCAGTCATCCATTATTCTACTAGGGAATCATCTCTTAGTCGGGGAGGTGAAAATGAATTGCTATCAGGTCGTGTTCCAGGCTTTACAGTGATATGTTGAGGAAAATAAGACCGACTGCTATCTAGTCGTGCTCCAGGCTTTACAGTGGCTTACTGGGGGGATGAGATTAAACTTGCTATCTGGTTGTAATCCAGGCTTTGCAATTTCTTAATTCTTTTCTGGTCGTACTCCAGGCTTCATAAGGAATCAAGTGGTTATCCGGTCGCATCCGGACTTCAACTTGAATTTAAGGCATACTAATATTTGGTCGATTTCCGGGCTTCATAGTAATTGGCCGGGTAAACTGCTATTTGGTCGAATTCTAAGCTTCGAAGTACCTTATATTGTTATCTGGTCGTGTCCCAGGCTTCACAGTATCTTATACCATTATCTGGTCGGTTCCAGGCTTCATGGTATATTGTATTGCTATCTGGTTGATTTCCAGGCTTCACAATAACTTGCTGAGGGTTAAGCTGTTTTCCCTTCGATTTCCGGGCTTCATAGATTGTATTTAAGATATACCACTATATGGTCGATTCCAGGCTTCGTAGTAATTGGAGATATCAAGATATTATTTGGTCGATTTTCGGGCTTCATAGCTTGAATCTGAGATATACCACTATCTGGTCGATTCCAGGCTTCGTAGTATTTTGGAGAAATCAAGATATTATCCGGTCGATTTTCGGGCTTCATAGCTTGAACTGGAATAGAAATCTTAGTATTGATTTGACTGAACCAGGGGAAACTTCAACTGGGAGAGAAATCTTAGTGTCGATTTGACTGGCCCCTAGAGAGGTCTCAGATTAACTTTGACTGACATAGAAATTAGGGGAATCTTAACGACGATTCGGCTGACCCAGACGAAAGTCTTAGAACATCTTCAACTAGAATAGAAACCTTAGTGGCAGTTTGACTGAACCAGAGAAAACTTGTGAGAACTTGATTGCGTCTTTCCCTTAAAGGTAAAGAGTTAGTTGTATGCAATGTCATGATGTATGAAATGTATTGAGTAATGATGTTCTCAAAATAAATGAGATTATGTTGTATGATGCATATGCGTATGCCATGATGTATGGATATGTAATGCCATTGTGATATGCTCCTGATGGGGAGAATAAATCCTGGACTGCTGTTGGAGAGTACAAAGAGTTGAGTTCTTCGTTCTTGCTGGGGATAATGACCAAAGATGATTAGCTGGAGACTTGCGTCCGTTCTGCTTGAGAATAATCCTCCGGGAGAGACTCTGTTTAAGAATAACCTTGTGGGAGACTGACTCTATGGGGAAGAGGGATACTCTGTTGGAAGATTTGCTGATTTGGAGAAATAAACTCAGGTGGGGATGAACTTTCATTGCTGGAGAGAAGAGCTTTGTTGGAGATTGAGCTTCCACTGTCAGAGAAATAAACTCTGCTCAGGAGATGGCTTTATAAACTGCTCATGGTTATAAAACTCGGCTGGGGAATGCAAATATCAGCTTTCTGAAGGAACCTGCTGGGATAGGAATTCCTGCTTGGGGATACGGAGGTCAGATCTTGGTTGTCTCGGCTCTGTGGGGATTATGGGTTTCACTAGCTTGTATGTGATAGTGACTTTGCTTCCAACTGTCTCTTCCCCTTGTACCATGCTGAAAAAAGTACATGCGGAGATTTTTTGGATGGATCTATGTCGTGATTATACTTGAACATGTATTTAATGACTGTCAGGATGACATCCGTCTCTGGATCGTATATGAATTGTACTTAAAATATGTGTTGAATGAGTTTCAGAATGGCATCCGTCTCTGGATCGTATCTGAACTGTATTAGAAAACTGAATTTGAATGAGTATCAGAATGGCATCTGTATCTGGAGCGTATCTGAACTGTATCTAAAAGCTGAATCTGAATGAGTATCAAAATGGAATCCGTATCTGGAGCGTATATGGACTATATCTGAAAGCTGAATCTGAATGAGTATCAGAATGGCATCCATATCTGGAGCATATTTGAACTGTATCTGAAAGCTGAATCTGAATGAGTATCAAAATGGCATCCATATCTGGAGCATATCTGGACTGTATCTGAAAGTTGAATCTGAATGAGTATCAGAATGACATCCATATTTGGAGCGTATCTGAACTGTATCTGAAAGCTGAATCTGAATGAGTATTAGAATGGCATCCGTATCTGGAGTGTATCTGAACTGTATCTGAAAGATGAATCTAAATGAGTATCAGAATGGCATCCGTATCTGGAGCGTATCTGAACTGTATCTGAAAGCTGAATCTGAATGAGTATCAGAATGGCATCCGTATCTGGAGCGTATCTGAACTGTATCTGAAAGCCGAGTATGAATGAGTATCAGAATGGCATTCGTATCTAGAGCGTATCTGAACTGTATCTGAAAGATGAATCTGAATGAGTATCAGAATGGCATCCGTATCTGGAGCGTATCTGAAAGCTGAATCTGAATGAGTATCAGAATGGCATCCGTATCTGGAGCATATCTGAAAGATGAATTTGAATGAGTATCAGAATGGCATATGTATCTGGAGTGTATTTGAACTGTATCTGAAAGCTGAGTTTGAATGAGTATCAGAATGGCATCCGTATCTGGAGCGTATTTGAACTGTATCTGAAAGCTGAATCTGAATGAGTATCAGAATGGCATCCGTATCTGGAGCGTATCTGAACTGTATCTGAAAGCTGAGTCTGAATGAGTATTAGAATGGCATCCGTATCTGGAGCGTATCTGAACTGTATCTGAAAGTTGAATCTGAATGACTATCAGAATGGCATCCGTATCTGGAGCGTATCTGAACTGTATCTGAAAGATGAATCTGAATGAGTATTAGAATGGCATCCGTATCTGGAGCGTATATGAACTGTATCTGAAAGCTGTGTCTGAATGAGTATCAAAATGACATCCGTATCTGGAGCGTATCTGGACTGTATCTGAAAGCTGAATCTGAATGAGTATCAGAATGGCATCCGTATTTGGAGGGTATCTGAACTTTATCTTAAAGCTGAATCTGAATGAGTATCAGAATGGCATCCGTATCTGGAGCGTATCTGAACTGTATCTGAAAGATGAATCTGAATGAGTATCAGAATGACATCCGTATCTGGAGCATATCTAAACTGTATCTGAATTCTGGTGCTCTTGATGAATGTTGATCAAGGTATAAGTCTTCCACTGATAGACAGGTGACAGGACATAGTCGTACGTTTTAAATCCCTAACTTTTGCCTGAACCTCCCTTTCGGGTTTTCAGTCCACCGGGATACCCTTTTTTTGCCCAAGCCTCCCTTTCGGGTTTTCGACTTGCCGGGTGTACAAAGTTTTTCATTTTTTATCCCTAATTTTTCCCGAACCCTTTTAGTTCGCCGGGATGCCCTTATTTTTTCCTAGGTATGTCAACCTAGCGGGTGTTTGTTATGCGTAGTATTTTCCGACTATGTCCACGCCTTCAGGATGTAGAGAGTTGCCACTGTCCGTTGTGTTGTAGTACTGTCAAAAATGTTTTCTTGATGGCATATGATTCGTTGCTGGAATGCGTGCGTAATTCCCCAAGCGATTCCAATGAAGATCTGCCCCTAGTTATTTGGCACTTTTGGAGAGACTGCCCCAGGTGTATTTAGACATCATGTCATGCCCCTTGCTTATGGAAGACCTGTTATTGGAAGTGCCTTTCTCGCTGAGGTGATTCTGTCCATTGAGAGGATGTTTGTTTATTGAATATCCATTGTGCGGATTTCTCTGCTGTCAAACAATTAGTCATATGCAAACAATGTCATTTAAAGAATGCAAAACTCATGTCTGTCTTGAAATTTTTTTGAAAATGTGTTTTGTGTAGTAAAATGAAATTTGCAAGAATGTGATATCAACTCAGGATTCGTAACAAAGCCTACAGGAGTCAAGATACCTTTGTAACAATATGCTCTTAAACTAACCCATGCTTCAGCTAGGACTTTTAAGGGTTATAACGTGGCCTGGTTCACGGTTCAAGAAACAAAGGATAAAGGCTCAAATTTTATTTGTACCCAACCCGCTCTTTATGATGTTCTTCAGTCCTATGCTTAGTTAATTGCGCGTTTAGATCCCGATTGAGTCTGGAATCTTTGCTCTGATACTTGGTGATGATTCAGAAATTGAACATTTGTTTTGAAAAGGCAGTCATTTTTGTAATCTTCTTTTTGTCGAAGATTTGTAGTAACCTCTTTATTTTGGTTTTTGTTATCCCTTCTTTTGCCTGAACTGTTTCTTTTGTGATTACAGTCAGCGGGATGCCCCAATTTTCTCTTAAGTCTCCTTCATAGGTTTTGACTTAATGGGATTTTATTTCGAAATATAATGACTGCATGTCTTGACGATTATACAGAACCATCACCGTCTTTTGTTTTGGAAGGACGTCTTCAATGCCATTCATTGTGTATGAAGCGGAAGATTATGATTGTATACGTCTCTGAATTAACTGAGAAAACTACCCTGCCCCAGGTTATGATTAAGGGTTTTAATTTGTGTGAAAAGAAAACTCCTACTACTTTGGCTCAAAGAGGTTGACTAGGGATTATCTTCCTTATAACTCCACTGTTTAGGATTTGAGACAACGCCTATACATCGTCAGCTAGGTCTGTTCAAAAGCATACTGTAGAGATTGTGGTATCATTTTCGTCATCTTCCCTCTAAGGCTTAGAGTTTTTAATCGAGAGTTGAATATCACAAAAGGAAATAAGAACACATTTTTGAAATAGTGAATATGAATGAATTGATTCAAGACAAACATGTGCAAATCATTGATGAAATAACGAGGTTTGATATGAATAAATGTTCAAACAATCAAAAGAAAATTACAAATTGAAAATTCTAATGAACGAAAAGCCCTCTTGTTAGAACTTGTCACTTTAAATGGTATGATTTGGAGGGATGGCAGAAGAACTCAGCCTGACCGTCTTGTGCAAATTCTAGCGCTCCTTCATCTATCAGGTCTTGAATTTTATTTCTCAACGCCCAATAAATGTTGGTGTCATGTTCAGGGCTGTTGGAATGGTATGCACACCTTGCATCAGGATTGTACCTTGGGGAGGCTATGTTGGGATTATGAGGAGAGTCCCTTAATATAACCAACTTGGCCTTCAATAGGCATTGCAATGCTTGAGCTAATGACATGTTGATTTTGGTAAACTGCCTTTTGGGCATATCCGGCTTACTCTGATCAAACCGTTGTTTTTGGCGAGGTTGTTGTTGGACCCGTGATGTAGTAGTAATCTGGAAAGGTCTGTTCCCAACCTCTTCTCTCACTGGGGGCTGATTAATGCCTTGATCCACAATTTTAACTGTTTGTTTCATGGATCTGCATCCATCTTGGTGAAGCTTGTTGAGGAAGGCTCTAAGACCTTCTTGTCCTCGAGCTAAGTTTTGGATAAGATTCATCTGCCCTAGCATATGGATTCTCATTGCTTCTACCTCAGCTTGTAGTTGTTCCAATTTTTTATCCTTGTTGTTGTCAGGACATTCTTTGGTCAGATTCCCAGTGAAGAGTGTTTTCAGTTCTTCTTGCCCCTTGGATAGATTCAGGAGAAATTCCTTGAATTGGGCATCTTGAGCTTGGAGATCTCTGTTGTCTTGTTGGAGAGCCATTGCTGAAATAAACAGCGAGAACATGAGAGACCTGCTTTGAAACCTTCTTATGCAATGATATGTATGATATGTATGCAACGTTTTCAAGGATCTCGTGGGGTAAACAGGAAACTGTTAGAATTTGATTGCAGCTTGATTGAAGAAACTTCGTGTCGTTGAGAGTCCTTCTTCAAGATTCGAGCTCACCATATCGAGTGGGTGATAGCCACTGACTCAAGTTATCGTGTTTTGATCTCTAGACGGCATTGGCTAGAGGAAAATAAATCCCCCTGCCCCTTGCTAGACGTTTGGTTCATCATAACCTATACCACAGACCCTGGAGATCCTTGAAATGGTTAAGGAAATGCTATGGTATGATGTTATGATGTGTATGCTATGCGTTTAAGCAAAAGTGCGAGGTGATGTAAGCAAGTAAACTCGGAAAGAAATCCAAGTTATTGGATAAGGACTGTAAACAAAACCTGCAAGGAACTCATGTTGTCAGATAATAAAAATGTGCAAGTAGTTCAAGTTGAAAGCACACAAGTTACACAAACAGCCTTAGGTTTAGGCTTGCATGGGTTTTAAGGTAGTACCCTCTTGAAGTTTAGTTGGTTCAACCTGTCCTAGAAAAGTAACCGGGTTCTAGAGGATCTCAATATCACCGACCATCCTCCACCGATCATGGTTTCAGCTCACGCAATCTTTTCTTGCAGCCGGAACTATCTCGAGAGTATGGTCTCAATGAGTGTAGCATCGAGTATCAACCAGTTCTCAGCTTTACACCGAGGCCGGCTATCTCACTACTTTCTAATGGCCAAGTTGGTCGATAAAGGTTCTAAGGTTAGTTGATGCTTAACGACACACATAGCAGCCCCGTATTCTCCTCGTTTCTCCACAAGGGATATCGGTACCAACCAATGTGCAACATCAATGTAGCTACTGCTTCAACCGTATCGGTCAATGCTGTACAGTTCCCTCACAATTTATTGCTACTTACCTAAAAGGTGTCCCCCAGATTCGGGTTAGGATCTATAGTAACTCCCAATACAAAACCCTTTAACAGTAAAGCAACCAAAACAAACAAGAGAAGCAATTTATGATGAACTAATCCTAAGGTATACCCCACTTTATAAAGTCCCCAACATAGTCGCCAGTTTTGTGATACGGTGGCAGGACCAGACTGTTTAATACTGGTTTGCGTTTTGTGTTTTTTTGTTCGCAAAATGTCGCGGTAAGCAAGAGTCGCCACCGACTTTTATTTTATCCAACTGGAAAGGAAAAAAGCACAGAAAAACTCAGTATTCGATATTTTGAGTACGGGAGGGTAAATTATAGAAAGGGAAGGTATTAGCACCCTTTCTATCCGTAGTTTTCTACAGACTCTTAGGTATTTTCTCATCATTTTAAAAATTGCTTGTGTGTGTTTGTTTTGAAAAAAATTGTTTTACTTCGTTTTAACCCTTGCTTTTGTCTTCAAGAGTATTACGAAGTCGTTTTGAAAACTTTATTAAAAAAAGTGTAAGTGTGAAAAAGTTTATTTTGAGCAAGTACCTACTAGCATCTACCTACTCGAAAAAAAGAATGTTTCTGTTCTTGTTTCCTTTAGACAGCGCTATCCTACTATTGAGAAATAGGTAGCACCATCGTTGGAGTTTGTAAGGGTCAATTCGAAAGGGACGTAATGGTCATTGAAGGCAACATGTAGGGATATCTTAGCATTTCGAAGGGACTGTCATCATATATTCGTAGGCAACATCAAGGGACAAGATCATATACCGTAGGCAACTTCGAGGGATATCGAGGGACCATGATCTTTATGATGATTTTAACCGAGGGCCTTTGCTAAGGGTATCCCTATGTTCGAGGGACATGACCATTATTTTCCGAGGCAACCAAGTGAGGTATACCCTAAGGGTGCATATGTGCAATGTATGTTATGTTCAGTTATTTTAGTCTTGTGTTAAGTTTGCTAATGTTTGATTATTCTTGTCATACAATCCTATCAGTCATACATCTAGCAGTTAATAATTGCAGTAATTTAAAAGTGAAGAAATATAAAACCTAGCTATTACAAGGCTTCGGGGAGGGGGATTATGTACATATCCATAACTGGGGGAAAAAATAAATAAAAGCGGTAAAGGTCCTACTAATCATCTATTACATCCCAATATACAGTTACAATAATAAAATGAAGTGAGAAAGAATAATAATGCGCAAATTTGAAAAGACATCTAAAAATCCTAAGATATAAAAAAAATCTTTTTGTTGTTTTTTGTTTTAATTTATAAAAATGGTTTAAGTTAAAAAATAATTGATCTAGATCTATATTTAAAAAAAGATAATTATTAAAGAAACATGAAATTTAAATAAAAGAAATTAATTCTATGTTTTTTTGGTATTTTTGTTACGAAAAGGAAAATGAATTAAAATGAAATTAAACCTAAGTTATATTAATTTTAATTTAAAAAAAAAGTTAAAGTGTTTAGTTAATTAATTTACCAAAATTAAAATTTAATTAAGAAAAAATCCTAAATCTATTTTTATGTGATTTTTATATTTGTTTATTGATAAAAATAAAAAAAGGGATTAAAAGAAATAAATAAAATGAATAAAACAAGAAAATAAAGATGGGCCTAGTAGCAAAAGTAAACAAGGGGTGCAATCATCAGAAATCCCTAGGCCCGAATCTTCGAAAGCTTAATGCTCTAAATATGGTGTTTTTTGATTCTTGTGTGGAACCTATGATTCAACCATTCATAACTGTGCTATATAGACTCAAACAAACATTAGCATACCATAAAATGTGATTAAAATTAGAGATTCAAAGTTTAAAATTTTACCAAACCGGTATTGTCAAATGGAGGCGTGCTAGGCGTGTGATGGATTTCTCTTGGGCCTTGTAAGACTCCTGAGGACTTCAAGAGGATGGTTTGAGGCTTGATGTCAATTGAGAGAGACCGGAACCTTGAGATATGACTTTCACCAATTCTTTGATTTTTGGAGAGATTTTTTAAGAGCTTTTGGAGAGCTTTTTAAAGAGCTTTTTGAGAGCTTTTTAGAGAGGAATTTCGTCCCTTTCAAGCTTGTATGGCTCTATATTTATAGAGGAGAATGGGGAGACAGGAAATCATGGAAATAATCTCCCTCATAATGTTATGTTTTAAGACCATGGTGAAGATTTGAAAAAAATGCCATATTTGATGATTTTATGTCATTTTCACACGTGGATGAACCTGGATATATTTGAAGGGTGATTGCACGAAATAAATTAACATGAACCAGCATAAAACTTGCCCAAAATGGATTCACATCAAAATTTACATTATTTCTATTATTTATTTATTTCATTCTGAATGAGGAGATAAGTTATTTCTAAGAGACTCACCTTGATGAGGATGATGAAGAGCTACGAAAATCATGAATAGATAATTGAGGAGATAAGTTAGCTTGCAATATTTGAGCTTGAACAAGAATGGGTCTTCTTCCTCTTCCTCTATATCTTACACTTCCTTCTCTATTACTCTAAACAAAAAAATTCGGATTTTGTTCCCAAATGAATAAATGAGACCTTCCAAACATATCCCCAAAGACCACTTAAGAGGTGAGATGACTATAATACCCTTACCCCTCATGTACACTTTTATTGCGTAAAATAATATCAATGGTGGTCAATACAATTAATCTCTAATAGTCATCACTAACATAACTAGCAACATTCACTAAGGATTAAGTTTATCGATTATTACATGATTGATGATGAAGGTTTGGGATTCATTGCCAACTCTCTTGGCATCTTCGTTTTTTCCTTGGTTATAGCTTATCACTTGGTTATATCTGATCCCAAATATGAACCCAATTAGATACTATCATTATTTTCTCTCATGTTTTCAATGCACAATTTTGTTGGATTCAATTTTGTTCATCGATCTATTTAATCAGTTTATTTATGAAATCAACTTATAACAGGTAATAAAATTCCCAATATTTGATAATTGGTATTTAGCCATATTTCATTTCCATTTCTTTATATTTGATATTTGGTATGTGTTGTACCCCAAAATTTTCCCTCTCATTTCTCAAAGAATCACCCTGGATCCTCAAGTTTGCTTCCATCCAATTCCAAGCCTTGAACTACAAATTTTCCAAGAAAATCACTCACAAGGGAAAAATGGTCATCTGCACACTAAAAAGTCAAACTTTGACTTTTGGACCAAAACCAAGTTTCAAGAATCATATTTCATCAAGACATGTTGAAATATGAAGTTTGTTTCATCAAGAAAATCAAAAGTCAATTTACTTTGGGAAAAATCAAAATTCTAAAATACTTAGAATTTTTCTAAGTGTTTAAGAAACATGACAAGCTCAGAACTTCTGATCAGATAATCACCATGATGCAAGCTGATTCTGGATTAACTTCTAACATAAGGGTTGTGGACTTCAACAAGATCTGAAACATTGCAGAACAGAACTTCTCTTAGAAATGTTGGGATTTCAAGTTATGACTCTTCAAAGACACGTCCATAAACTGCAGCACTCAGCAAATTCTGGACAATTCCAAGACAGAGTTTGGTTACAACTTCTAGGCCCATTCTCACAAAGATTCAGTCAGAGTTTTCAAGAGCAATTCAGAGAAGGGTTACAAAGCATGTTACAAGCTTCTTGGAAAGCCTGGGAGCTCCTTCAGAACATGCTGGAGCAAAGAAATACAAAGATCAGAAGTTGGATGTTTATTCTAAAGTTACGCTTAAGCTGAACTTCTAATACAAAATTAAGCAATGATGCAAAATCTCACATTGCAGGATTTCTGGTTTGATAAATGTCATCATCATTTAATGCTCACAGCCACTTTTGAGTCTTTATCCAAAGGATTTCCCCACTTGTGGCATAGAAGTACCTTTGTTGTCCTTGAAAAGCAACTTTTGTACAAGAATATGTTAGGGCCCATGCGTTGCTTTTGCTTTTGGGTTTACTCTTCCTTAATCCCTGCTTGCTAATCCAGCTTAGGCATGGCTAAAAAACTGCCAACTACCACGCCTATTTGAACTTGCTTCAAGAACAAGTCAGCGCCTAACATATGATAGTTGTACCCTTGATCTCTCCAAGCTACAAGATCGTTGCCTATAAATTGGAAACCATTGGCAACTATAAAGAGGTCGGAAATTTGAGAAAGAAAAGCCTTGAACCCTTGCTAAAAATCCCAGAGTCCAAAAACAGCAAACACAAAATACAAAACCTATTGGATTTTAGAGAGAGAATTGTCAAAAGAGAGAAAAGAAAGCTGTGATACCTTCATAAAAAATCCACAATTTCCAAACAGAAAACCAAAACCTTTGTTCTTCCCTTGAAGTAAAAGAACTTCGTATTTTCTCTTCCGTTGCTCTTGCTGACTCCAGAATATCTGAAGGCAGCAGCTTAAGTTCCAAACACACGCTCCAGGTTCAAGGTAAGTCTCCCTGATTCTGCATCTTTTCATTTAGAACATCATCAAACATGTAAATATCATAGTATTGATGTTGTCCATATCACTGCATAAGTAGAAAGATTATGGATCAGAATTTCCTGATTAAGGCTAGACTCAGGATCAGGATAAGAACTTCTATAAACTGTTGTGCTTTTATCCTTCTGATTTGATGTTTGTTGAAAACTGAATAAGTTATCGTTGTGCTGATTGATATAAGGAAAGAGTTGAAATATAACACATAACTTCTATTTTTTCACTGACTGTTCTAACACAGCACAAAAATTCTGAGTTCCCCCTACATGTCAAACACACTGAACTTCTGATGTTTCCACTTGCTGATTTTAAACACTCAGAGTTTCTGATTTTTACATGCTGACAATACACTGAATTTTTGAGGCTTACTCATTGTTTTAGTGTATTACAGAACTTCTGACTTTTGGCTCACTGACTGAATACCACCCAAAAATTCTGTGTTTTCCCTCTAACGTTTCTTGCAGGACCTCATAATGTATCAATCAAGGACTTCTGATTCCCACTGACGTTGCTTTCTGAGTCACAACACTCCTGGCATCAGAACTTCTGACCCCTTTTGTTTTGCTCGCAGCAGCACACTGATCCTTTATCTCATTTATTTTCCTTTTTATCAATTTCAATATTAATACTCTTTTTATCAATATAAAAAAGGCATAAAAATATTTTCCTTTTACTAGCTAATTCATTTCCCTTTTTTAATTCATTAAGACCAAAAAAACCCTTTTTCTAAACAAAGTCCTTTGTCTTTCTTGCATTATTATTTCAATATGGTTGTAATAAATAATTAGGATTTATTTTCTTGCAACCCCCCATTTGTAAATCTGTATACCCCATCCCCATAATGATTGTAATAGCGTAGAATCTTTTACTTTCCGCACTTTTATTGCTTTCATATATTGTTAGTAATTAAGGCATGTATGGCAAGACAAGAAATCGATAAATAAATAACCCTAATCAAGACTAAACGCATCAAATAAAACACACTTTGCACACATTCACCCTTAGGGTAATCCCACTTTGTGGCCTATCGAAAAATGGTCATGTCCCTCGAACATAGGCGTTTTAGCAAAAGACCCGCGATAAAAGATCGTAGTCCCTCGATGACCCTCGATGTTGCCTTTGGTAAACGATCCAGTCCCTAAAACGACATTGCTAAAACGTCCCATAGGTTGCCTTCTATGACTATACAAATGACCCACACTCGTCCCTTTTACATCCAACGATTGGGCTTCTTACCAAATCAATGGTAAGATAGCAACATCTAAAGGAGGAGAAAAAAACATCTAAGACCTTTTGAGTAGGTAGATTCGCTCCTAGTTGCTCGCTTGCTCACAACAAAAATATTTTATACCAACACTTTCATTTTGAAACATTTTTGAAAGACAACACTTTGTACGCGTTCTTATAGAGACGAGAACCATTACAAAGACACCTTTTCAAAATCACTTTCAAAAAACACATTTCACAAACACATCTTTGAAACTATTTTCCAAACAAACACTTTGTATGCGTTCTTATAGGGACGAGAACCATTACAAAGACATTTTCAAAAATACTTTCAAAAAACCCACACCACAAGCACATTCAAACAAAAGCAAGTGATCTAGCAAGTAACTAAGATCCCATGGAAAACCATGGATGAAAAGGGTGCTAACACTTTCCCTTTTCATAATCTACCCGCAAAATCAAGAAAATATCTCTAAAGGTCTTTCCTGTTCTTTTTCACCTTTCCTTTTCGGATAAAAGAAAATTCGGCGGAGACTCTTGCTAAAACGCAACATTTGCAAACACAAACGCGAAATAAAAAAGGTTGGTTCTCCCACTGTATCACAGAACTGGCGACTCTGCTAGGGAGAATTTTAAAAGTGGGGTTACCTTAGGGTTTAGATCACATTTACTTGCTTACATTGTTTTGGTTTGTATGCTTTATATTATGGTTCTTTGTTTGGGTTTGAATCCTCTACCCGGATTTGGGATACATTATAGGTAAGTAGCAATACCTTGTGGAAACTGTGTGGGGTATACCGACATGGTCTAAGAAATAGCTACGTTAGTGCGACATATTTGTGGGTATCGGTAGCCTTTGAGTTAATCAAAGAGAATACTGGGCCGCTGAGTGATGTCATGGAGCACTAATGAACTTCTAGAACCTTTACTTGACCAACTTTGCCTTTAGGATGTAGTGAGATTACCGGCTTTGGTGCAGTCCGAAGTTGGTATATACTCTATACTACACTCATCGAGGTTTGGTTTCTTGGGATATTTCGGTCGCCATTAAAGAGGCTTGAGCCGAAACAATGACCAAGGAAACAATCCAGTGATATTGAGCTCCTTAGAACCCGATTACTATTACTAGGACATGTTTAAGCCAACTAAACTTCAAGAGGGTACTTACCTATAAAACTCCATGCAAGCCTAAACTAAGGACTTGTTTGCTTTGCTTGTATATGCATACTTGTACATAACATCATAGACATCATGAACATCATATACATCCACTAACCATTTCAAGGATTTTCGGGATTCATCTTTGTTCTTGTTTTGTAGGATATGGATTCATTTCACAGGAAAACTATTCAAGTCAACCTTGTGAGAATTCCTCCACAACATAAGGAGCTAGCTTCAAAGATTCCTGAGAACTCTCCATTCACCGAGAGGCTATCTACTCAACTTGATCACCTCCAACACAAATGAGGAAATGGTTAAGGTGCTCTTTCAGTTCTTTGATCCTTTGCACCATTGCTTTACATTCCCCGACTATCAACTTGTGCCTACTTTGGAAGAATTCTCCCAACTCTTAAGGATTCCCATTCTCAATCAGCTACCTTTCAACGGTACGGAAAGAGATCCAAAGCCAGAAGAGATTGCTCAAGCTCTACACTTGAACTCATCTGATGTCACAACTCATTGGGAAATAAGGAGTGGTGTCAAAGATTTCCTAGCAAAGTTCCTGTTTGAGAAAGCCTAAAGCTGTTGGGATTCCATGGATTTACAAGCCTTTGAGGAAACTGTGGCTCTCCTCATCTATGGAATGGTTTTATTCCCAAATCCTGACTAACTCATAGATGTGAACACCGTCAAAATCTTCATATCACGCAACCCGGTGCCTACATTGCTAGGGGATATCCTACACTCTTTTCACACTCTCACAATGAGGAAAAGAGGTGTCCTCATGTGTTGTACTCCTCTCTTGGCAAGATGGTTTATTTATCATATTCCCCAATCAGTCTTAAAGAATGAGCAAGGTTCAAGGTGGTCACAAAGGTTGATGACGCTCAAACATTCAGACATTCCTTGGTGCTCTCGATCCAAAGAGAATGTTATCATTGTTGACCATTGTGGAGAATTCCCTAATGCCCCTCTACTTGGAATTAGGGGAGGCATCACCTACAACCCATGTTTATCCTTAAAACAGTTTGGTTATGCCCGAAGGGATGGCCCACATGATATGCTGATTTAAGGCTTGGTATTCGACTACGACAACAACGATCAAGGTCTTCGCCAGAGATTCATCCGAGCATGGAGGATGCTAAACAAGGTGGATAGCAAGACTTTGGGACACAAGAATTCCATCCCTCTTGAGCCTTACCTCAAGTGGGTACGAACCCGCGCTCAAAGTCTTATGATGCCTTATCCTTCCATTCTCCCGGTGATTATTGAGCCTGTTAAGAAAGGAGAAGTTCCATACGCTATCCTACATCCTGACATGCCCACATCTCTTGAAGACCTACAAAGGGATTGGATACAATTCAAAGGAGAGTGAGATACTTTCGAAGCCCAATTCTACACAAGCGAGAAGAAGGTTTTGGAACTCACTAGGCTACTTCATGAGGAGCGGACTCTGAATGCCTACATTGCACCAAAGATGATGCATACTACTTTTTTATCTTAGAGTTTTTGTATTATTTTGCTCAAGGGGCATTGATGTACTCAAACTTTATCTTATTAATATAACGTGTGTTTCCTTTTTGTCTAAAACGAATTTGAATCTTTGAAATCCTTAAAAACATTACATATGCATATATCATTCATCATAACATAAACAGGTCTTTTGCAACAAGTCTCCTCATCTCTCTACTGTTTATTTCAGTAAGATGGATCTCAAACAAAAAGTAAAAGATCTCCAAGCTCAGAATACGCACTTTCAACAGTTGCTCATGACCCTAGCCAAGGGGCAAGAAGAGTTGAAGACTCTGCTAGCTGAAGACAGGAAAAAGAAAACAAAAAAGGTAACCGAAGTCTTAAATATGGGGTGAAGGTTTCATGGACAGACAAGAAGGACTTTGAACTTTGCAACAACATCCGGTGAAGGAGAGGGGAAAAGCAAGGAAACAGTGATCCCGTCAGAATCTGAAGAGGAGGAAGAAGAGGAAGACTACTCTGAGGAACAGTATCCTCCAGCTGATGACAAGTACAAACATCTCGAAGAGCGGTTGAGCGCGATGGAAATCCAAAAGGTGCCAGACTTAGACTTTGAGGAATTGGGACTAGTGTCGGGGATTGTGATTCCTCCAAAATTCAAAGTACCTATGTTTGCCAAGTATGATGGAGTGTCATGCCCTAAAATTCATCTCCGATCATATGTAAGGAAAATCCAACCCCATACTGTTGATAAAGACTTTTGGGTGCACTTCTTCCAAGACAGTCGGTCTGGAACTCAACTCGACTGGTTTTACCAACTAGAAAGAGCCAACGTACATAATTGGGAAGATCTTGCCGCAACTTTCTACAAGCAATATCAATACAATGCTAATTTGGCGCCTACCCATACTCAACTTCAGAGTATGACCATGGCTTCCAATGATGGTTTCAAAGACTATGCGCAAAAGTGGAGAGACTTGGCTGGAAGAGTTCAACCCCTCTATCTGAGAGAGAATTGGTGGACATGCTCTTAGGCACTTTGTCTGGTCCCTTCTTCAACCATTTAATTGGAAGTTCATCTGCAGGCTTTACCGAGCTAATATTGACCGAAGAGAGGGTAGAAGCCGGTATAAAGAGTGGAAAGATTCATAAAGATTCACTTTCCTGTATAGTTGTAAAGAAGCCTTTTATCGGGAAGAGAGAGGTGGCTGTTGTATATCCGCAAAGAAACCGAGGTAGGGCCAAATGCCGACCAATGGTGGGGGATGTTATGATTCCTAAGCCTACGTCTGATCAACAAAGAAGTAATCCACCAAGGATGGAAAGGTCAGTCAGGAAATTCACCAGAATTAACATGACTCTGTCTCAAGTATTACCGCATCTTTTGAGATCCAATTTGGCAAACTTGAAAGAAGCTCCGAAAAACCCCAATACAACATCTCCACATTATCATCCCAATGCCCGTTGCGCATATCACTCTGAAAGTCCTGGTCACGATACTAATAATTGTTGGGCCTTGAAAAACAAAATACAAGACCTCATTGAAGCAAAAGAAATTGAGTTTGATGCGCCCGAAAAGCCAAATGTCATTTCTGCTCCTATTCCCAGACATGGCCACAATGCCAATACTATTGAAGAAGATTTGTTTGTTACCACAGTTGATGAACTCATGACCCCACTTCCGACTATTAAGATAAACTTGTTGAAAGCGGTGTGTTCCCGGGCTGTAATGAAGTTTGCCATCTCTGCTTATCCTCACCAACTGGTTGTCCTTTGTTGAAGGCAGGCATTCAGTGCCTGATAGATAACAAAGATATTTTGTTTGAAAAAACTCCCGTTTCCCCTATTCTTGTTGAATATGTTTCTATCATTACCATTTCCGCCAATTCTTCCAGGGTCTCCACCAAAAGACCTGTTAGAATTACATCAGTTCCGAAAGCAGCTCCTTTAATAATCACAATGCCTGGGCCAGTCCCATATGAATCAGACAAAACCGTGCCGTGGAATTACGGAGGGGGCATTTACTACCATGGCGTCAAGCAAGACTGGCCGGCCGCCGAAGAGATAAATTTTGAGAAAGAAGACTCAGACATCAGTAATATTGCCGGAACTAGAAAAATTACCCGAAGCGGTAGGATCTTTTCTCCAGAAATTGCTCCCCTAAAAGTAGTTTTTGGACCTGTGATCATCCTTGTGGCTGCTCTAAAGGTTGCTTCCGTACCCATAATCATCTCTACAAGTTCTCCTATTGACGAAGCCATCACAACTCCTGTTATCATCCCTACCAACACTCCCGCTGCCGAGACTCGAGGAAAGAGTATTCAAGTGGAGCCTGTCCGGACGAAGGCTCAATCACTGACTATCCCTAAGACATCCAAGAAAGAAATGGAGGAGATCCTAAAAATTATAAAGAGGAGCGACTACGATGTAGTTGAATAATTGGGGCAAACTCCCTCCAAAATCTTCATGCTGGCATTACTACTGTGTTCCGAGGCACATGCAAAAGCCTTGGTGAAGTTCCTAAAAACAGCCCATGTGCCTCAAGAGACGTCTGCTGATCAATTCCAAGACTGCGTAGCCAGCTTGACAGCGGATAATGGCCTAGGTTTCTCGGATGCTGATCTAACATTGAGGGGAAGAAAGAATAATGAGGCATTGCATGTCTCAGTGGAATGCAAGGGCACAACTCTGGCCCATGTTTTGGTGGACACAGGCTCATCTCTAAATGTATTACCCTAAAAGGCTTTGGATAGACTTGACTATGAGGGACTGATATTAAAGCCAAGCAACATAGTAGTAAGGGCTTTTGACGGCTCAAAGAGGATGGTACACGGGGAAGTGGATATCCCCATAAAGGTTGGAACAAAAACTTTCAATTCAACCTTTTATGTAATGGACATCCACTCTTCATACTCCTGCTTGCTAGGCCGGCCATAGATCCACAATGCTGGTGCTGTCACCTCTACATTGCACCAGATACTAAAATATCCAGTTCAAGGGAAGATTATCACCGTCCATGGAGAGGAAGAATACATGATCAGCCATCTCAATTCCTTTAGATATGTAGAATTGGACGAAGAATTCATTGAAACTCCATTTCAACATTTCGAAGAGGTCCCCCAAGAGGTGGCAGTGACCAAGATTGTGTCCCAGATTCCCAAGATTACAAGACCTCCACTCCGGATGTCACTGCTGAAGGACGCCAAAGCAGTGTTAGAGGAAGATGGATGCACCATCTGGGGACAACTCCAAGATATCCCGTATAAGTCTGACAAGTTTGGCCTAGGCTTCACTTCTAGTGCTCAAAGGACTGTACGCCACACCCATGCTGGAGGAGCACCCTTGAAGATCAGCAACCGTGAAGTCAACGCGGTAGAAGATGGTGAAGATAATTGCAACCTGGAGGATTGGATATTCTCGACTGTCAATGGAGGGCTCAACAATTGGGAGGCTAGAGACTTTGTCCTAATCACTTTTATCCCACAATAATTTATCTTTACACTTTGTTGGATCTATAATATTCAAAACAATTTGCACTCTTAAAACCTTGTGTCTTACCCGAGGCACAATGGTCCATTTGTAAGGGTTATTATTTCATCTTCATATAACATCAATGAATCATGGACGTTTTTCGCATACAAACTTTTGTGCTCATTGTCTTTCTTTTACATTTTATTTTCTTTCAAAGATAGTTATACCCTTACACACACCCACACTCACAATGCAAGTACACATCCATTCTGGATCCCGTGGGTAACGATACTGCGATGGCCTTTTGTGAATATGAGAATCTAATCTACCAAGCCGAAGACAAAGGTGAGGAAGATTGTGAAGTACCAAGGGAAATTTCTAGACTTCTACAATAAGAAGAAAGAACCATTCATCCTCACGAGGAACCCGTGGATACAATCAACCTGGGTATCGAAGAGGATAAAAAAGAGGTCAAAGTGGGTGCCAATTTGGAACCTAGGGTCAAGGAGCGTCTGATTCAGATATTACATGACTATGTTGAAGTCTTTTCCTGGTCATACGAAGACATGCCGGAACTTGATGCAGACATTGTAGTACATCGTTTGCCTACAAGAGAAGATTGTCCGCCAGTAAAGAAAAAGGTTCGCCGCATGAGACCTGATATGTCAGAAAAGATTAAAGCAGAGGTCATGAAACAATTAAACACTTGATTCTTGGCTGTCACCTCTTACCCTCAATGGGTTTCCAACATTGTTCCCGTACCCAAGAAACACGACAAAGTACGAATGTGTGTGGACTACAGAGATCTGAATAGGGCGAGCCATAAGGATGATTTTCCACTCCCCCACATTGATATCCTAGTTGACAATACGGTGCAACACAAAGTGTTTTCCTTCATGGACGGATTCTCAGGTTACAACCAAATCAAAATGGCACCTAAGGACATGGAGAAAACAACATTTGTCACACAGTGGGGCACATTCTGCTATAAGGTGATGCCCTTCAGACTAAAGAATGTTGGGGCAACCTATCAGCGTGCCATGGTAGCTTTATTTCATGACATGACACATCATGAAATAGAGGTCTGCGTAAATGATATGATAGCCAGATTGCAAACAGAAGAAGAAAATCTTGACCACTTACAAAAATTATTTGAGAGACTGAAGAAGTACAAGCTGAGGTTGAATCCAAACAAATGCACATATGGGGTACGGTCTGGTAAAACTCCTAGGATTTATCGTCAACAACAAAGGTATCGAGGTCGATCCTGCCAAAGTTAAAGCAATAAAAGAGATGCCTTCTCCTCATACTGAGAAGGAAGTCAGAGGATTCTTGGGATGTTTGAACTATATTGCCAGATTCATTTCTCACCTGACAGCTACTTATGAGCCAATCTTTAAGCTATTGAAGAAAGATTAAGTAGTAAAATGGAATGATAAGTTCCAAATTGCTTTTGACAAAATCAAAGAATACTTACAAGATCCTCCTGTATTGATGCCACCAATCGAGGGAAGACCGTTGATCATGTATCTGACTGTTTTAGAAAATTTGATGGGCTATTGTGATCGGTGGATCTGGAACTGGTTGTTTAACGCTGGTTCGCGAAATGTCGCGGAAGCAAGAGTCGCCACCGTCTTTTATTTTCTCCAAATGGAAAGGACAAAAGCACAGAAAAATTCCTTATAGAGATCGCTCTCGGTTCGGGAGGTAGGTTATAGAAAGGGAAGGTGTTAGCACCCTTTCTATCCATGGTTATCCATGGGCTCTTAGATACTTGCTCATTTGTGTTTTCAAAATGTTTGTTTGCTTTTCAATTGTGGGTTTTAAAAAGTTTCTTTGAAAATTCCAGTTCGACTCTTGTATCGGTCCTCAAGAGTGTTTGAAAAGTTGCTTTCGAAAGCTTTTTGAAAAGGTGTCGGTGTGAAAAGTATTTTTTGATTTGTTTTGAAATTTAGAGCAAGTATCTAGAGTCGTCTACCTACCCTAAGGAATTCGTCTGTGTAAATGTCCTTTAAAGTAGTGCCATCCCACCATTGAGAGGTAGGTAGCACCACCGTTGGAGGTGTTCGGGTCAATTCGAAGGTTCGGGACATGGTGATCACCAGAGCAATAGGAAGATACCTTAGAAGCTACCCTCATGCCAGGTTCCCGGATCATGAGGACTTACTAAAACATCTTCTACTCGACGATCACCTTTCGAGGGGCAAGGCAACAGTGAGGCGTACCCTAGGGGTGGTGTGTGATTTGTGTGTCGTTTTCAGATATTTTGTCTTGTTCATGTCATGGGTGATCTACGCTTTTGTTTTTATTTTAACATTCATTCTTGCATGTAATTTATTAACAGTTAAAAAGTTGCGAGAAATATAAAGTTCCTAAACTATTACAAAGGCGCGGGTCCACATCGCCAAATTAAATCCAGGACCCGATTTGACATAAAATAAAGATGCGAGAAATATAAATGTTTAATTTACACGACTTTGGGAGAATTACATAAAAAATTATAAGAAAGGGCAAAAATGCGCGAATTGGAATTAATAATCGAAAGCGAGGGCGTTGGACCCTTTTTAATGAAATTAAATCAAATTACAAAATTAACTAAATTAAATGAGAAAGGAGATTGTTTTTTAGTTTTTGTATTTATGGATTTTATGAGAAAATTAAATGAAATTAAAAAAATTAATTAATTAACCCTAATTCTAACTATTTTTATTTATTAAGAAAAACATGTTAAAATTGAATCTAAAATTAGCCTAATTAATTAATGCAATTTTATTTACAAAAATAATTAGTAATTAATAATGATAAAAGAAAAGAAAAAGATAAAAGTAATTAAAACCTAATTCTACAAATTTTAAATTTATTAAGAAAATGTTAAAGTTAACCCTAGAATAAAAAAAACTAATTAATTAATAAGACCTTTTTTACAAAAAAATAACATTTAAATAAAATATATTTTATTTTTTATGACTTTCTGATTTTTTATTATTTTTTATGTTAAGAAAATATTAATTTAGAAAATTAAACTAAAACTAATTAAAACAAATAAAATAGAAAAATATAAAAAAGAATGAAAAAGCAAACCAAGGGGGATTCTGTCCCCAAACTGGAGGTCTTTGGCTAGCAATCAGGCCCAATGTTCCAAGGCCTCTTTTGACTTTCGTGGTCACGTGTGTCTGCATTGACTGATGCCCATGGTGCTCCTCAAATCTCAACCTTTGGATTGGAGTTGTTGGCCATGTGGCAAGCTGAGATTGTGGGCATATGATGAACCTTTGGAGGCAAACTGCATAGGATTATGTTGCAAGAAAAAATATTGAAACAGAGTGGGGGACCTGGGAATCGAACCCAGGTCCCAATGCCTTATGAGACAACGCCTTCACCATCTGTACCAAACGCGCGCTTTGTTTATTATATGACAAATATTTATTATAAGAAAAGACAAACGTTAGTGGGACATTTTCGCGCGAATTTCAAATGCTCCAATCCTTGGCCTACACATCACCATCTTCTCCAATGGTGCGTTTTTCCTGAAACAAAAACAAACAAGATTGCGGGGGTTTTAAACCCCCACTATATACTGTGTCAAAAAATAGCGAATAGAAATCCCTGGATCATAAATTAGGCGCGACCCAAGCATTGAGTTCGTCTGAAGGTCTTGATTTTAATGGCCTAAGTCTCGTGTTCTGATTTTACCCTATGCCAGAATCCCCAATTCAAGGTCTCTGAAAACCTAGAAAGCTTCAATGGTGGATCCTCCAATTTTGCACGTAAACTCAATTAAAGTATGTGGTTAGCTTTAGAATGGTTAACTGAGTATAAATCAAACATTAAAAATTGACAATAATGCGTGAATCATGATACATGAGTACGAAAAAAAGCATGAACAGAACGAGGTTGTTCTACCAATTCTTGGCGTTAGAGTTGATGGTTTTGATCAGTATACGTTTCTTGAAGCCTCACGAATGCAATGGAGTTAATATTTCGCCTTGAAACTCCTTGAAATCGTGATTTCAGTTTTTGAAAATTTGGAAAAAATGCCAACTTTGTTCTTCAGATGGGGCGCAGCTTAGAGGTCTTTTCCACTAGGGTTTGCTTCTGCCTTATGTATGGAATGATTAGGGTAAAGATTTTGATCCAAAAACCCTTTGCATTGATGGAAAGATATTTGATTTTCATGGCATATCTTCCAAATCTTTTTCCATGAATATTTGATTCCAATCATGGCAAAACCTTCCAAAAATGATTATGCATGAATCCTAAGCCTTTAAGGAGTGTTTATTTTTGGATGATGAATCTTGGAAGAAAATGTGGCCCATTAGCAATTTTAAGGCATTTGAAGCAAAGTTGACTTTTCAAAATACCCAAAAATTTCCCAACTTCCACAAGGCATATCTTGCTCAATTTTTAAGCTTTGATCATGTTCTTGGACATTTCGGAAAGGTCTTGAAGTCCTCTAACCAATGCCTTTGGTCCCATGTCATTTGGATTTACCAATCTCAAGTTATGGCCTTTGACTTAAAGTCCTTTTTTGTTGACTTTTGAAAATGACCTATAATGTTGAAATTGATAACTTTTTGTGAGAGCATTTCTTGGACTTGAAGTGTGAATAAGAGTTGTAGGAAATGTCTTTCTATTCAAAATGAGATTTGGATGGAATTTTTCTGATAAACCATGTGGAAGTTATGCCTTGGTCAAGTTACAGTTGACTTTTTCAACTGTCCAAATATGGAAACTTTTGCATCTTGAGACTTTTTGAGCCAAGCTTTGAGAATTATGATCAAGCATTGATCAAATGATGTTTGTGGCTTCAAAATGAGATGTTGTCCAAAAATTTGAACTTTTGACTGTCAAATGACCATTTTGCCCCTGCAGTTGACTGTAGTGCAATTAGGGTTTTTGACTGTGCAATTTTGTGCTGTAAGTCTTGAAACTTGGTATGAGGATGCTTGACCATGTTTGTAGGCATGTGGGACTTGATTGGACCCTTGGAAACTTCATTTTCTTTGTCAGAACCAAAACCCTAATTTTTGACTGTTAGGAGGCCCTTGAACTGTGCAACCCTTGGGGAGATTTTGAAGCTTTGACTTGGCAAATCTTGAAGAATATGGGATGGAAAATTTTGGGGTACAACAGTTGCCCCTGTTCAATCTTCTTAGACCTGAGGATGCAGATTGGCTGACGTGCCTTTCGTAATCCGAAGGTGGAAGATGATTGAACACTAGAGTGCCCAGAAATTTGCGCTCACATAGTAGTGTGATGGTAGGAATGGGCTTATAGATGACATTTGGAGATTGATGGATAGAATGATGGGCTTATAGATGCCATGCTAAGAGGTGATGGATAGGTGGATGGGCTTATAGATGCCATCTGGATGTTGATCGCGTAAGAGATTCCTTAGCGAGAACTTGCGTACCTGCAAAAGAAAATGATTACCTGACCTGTTACAGGAGCTGGTCTTCAAATTCTTGTGTAGATGTGTCCTGACTGGTTACAGGAGCTGGATCTGGATCTTCAAAAGGTGATGAATGAACCAGGGATGGTTACTACCTCAACAGGAACGGTGAGAGAACCTTGGACGATTACTACCTCAATAGGAACGCTGAGAGAATCTGGGGACAATTACTACCTCAACAGGAACACTGAGAGAACCTTGGACGATTACTACCTCAACAGGAATGCTGAGAGAATCTTGGGCGACTTCAACCTCAACAGTAACGCTGAGAGAATCTTGGATATCTTCTACTGAGTCTTTATCAGGAAAATCTGTTAGGGGTCGATTTAGCTGGACTAGAGAAGGCCTTTGACTGGATAAGAAACAGAATAATCTTAGGGTCGATTTAACTGAACCGGTCTAGGTCTTGAAATCTTCAATTGGATAAGAAACAAGGAGATCTTAGGGTCGATCTGACTGAACCAGAGAAGGCCTTTGACTGGATAAGAAACAGAAAAATCTTCGGGTCGATTTAACTGAACCGGTCTAGGTCTTCAAATCTTCAACTGGATAAGAAACAGGGAGATCTTAGGGTCGATCTGATTGAACCAGAGAAGGCCTTTGACTGGATAAGAAACAGAAAAATCTTAGGGTCGATTTAACTGAACCAGTCTAGGTCTTGAAATGTCTTCAACTGGATAAGAAACAGGGAGATCTTAGGGTCGATCTGACTGAACCAGAGAAGGCCTTTGACTGGATAAGAAACAGTAAAATCTTAGGGTCGATTTAACTGAACCAGGCTAGGTCTTGAAACGTAGCTGAGAACTTAACTGAATCTTTCCTGAAAGGTGAAGGTCAGTCATATGCAATGCATGATATGGATCAAGCAATGATGTTCTCAACATAAATGAGATTTGTAAGATATGATGCGTATCTGCATGCTATAATGTATGAAAATGTGATGTTTATGAATGTATGTTTTCGTCTTAGGAAAATAAATCCTTGACGGGTGCCGGGAAGTCACTCCTGGGCTGATGTTGGAGAATAGATTTTTGCTTCCGTTGGGGATGATAGTTGCAAGAGTACCGGTAGGAGAAGACGACTCCGTTGGGGAATAAGCTTGGCGAATGGATTACTCTGCGGGGAGAAAAGTACTCTAGCGATCTTGCTGGGAAGCAATACTCTGTGGGGAGAGAGGTACTTTGTTGAGTTGTTGATAATAACTTGCTGGGGATACCCTTGTTGTGTTGGAAGTGTTAATAGACCTTGCTGGGGATAAGAAGACTTTTGCCGAGGACGATTTTTCCGTGGCTTTTGGCTGAGGATAACCCAGTTATATCCTGGTGAGGAAATAACTCTTTGAATAAAGCCGGGGGACGCGTTCGTGCTCTACGGGGTTAAGCTTCCAGAATCTACTGGGGATAAGCTTACTGCTTGGGGAGATGAATTCCAACTTTTCCTGGGGAAACTGGATTGGACTCTCCTGGGGGAATTTTTGAACTGTCATTTTTGTAAGCTGAAAGAGGGAACCTATGTAGGGTTGCCTGATGATGAGCTTGTGTAAAACTTCATCTTTGGAAAGAGAGAACCTGTGTAGGGTTTCGGGGTGACGAGTCCGTGTAAAACTTCATCTTTGGAAAGAGAAAACCTGTGTAGGGTTTACTGATGACGAGTCCAAGTAAAACTACGTCTGGAAAGAGATAACCTGTGTAGGGTTACTTTGATGATAAGTGGATGATTGTCCTGTTTGGTTTCAGATGTTAACCCACGATCAATCGTTCACCGAATTTTCCTGGCTTGTTACCAGTGTTGATCTGAAGCTGTAAAGGTAGATGGTAATCATCTTTTGATTGACCTTTCCTTGGTACTTTGGTTGACAGAGCAACTGGATCGCCTGGACCACTCATTATTGCCCCTGTTTCTGAGGTGAGAGAGGAAGACCTGTGAGATGCTGATAGTTGTTGATGGACAAACCCTCTTCTGGTAGTCAGGTGACAGGATGACAAGACATAGTCGTACGCTTTGATCCCTAACGTTTGCCTGGACCGCCCTTTCGGGTTTTCAGTCCACCGGGATACCCATTTTTGCCCAAGCCGCCTTTTCATGTTTTCGACTTGCCAGGTGTACAGATTTTTTTCATTTCATCCCTTATTTTGCCCGAACCCTTTTGGTTCGCCGGGAAGCCCTTATTTTTGCCTAGGTGTGTCAACCTAGCGGGTCTTTGATTATGCGTAGTATTTTTTCGACTATGTCTACGCTCCTAGAATGTAGGGAGTTTCCCCTGTTAGAAGTGTTTTGTCATGCCACCAGAAGGTGTTCGATCGTCCAATGCCCCAAGTGACTCAGGCGGAGGTTTGCCCCAGGCTATTTAGCCTTTGAGAGATTCTCTGAATCTTGATTGGACTGCCCCAGATGATGGACACTGGCCATGTCTGTCCCTTGATTGGAAGTGCCTTTGTTCACTAGGCTTTCATCGTGCGAATTTCCCTGCTGTTCAAACAAATAGTCATATGCAAACAATGTTATATCAAAAATGCAAAGCTTATGTCTGTCTTGAAGATTTTGAAAATTCATTCTTTTTCATAAAACAAGTGATTGTTTGTAAAACGTGATGTCAACTCCGTATTTTACCGTGAGCCTTAAGGAGTCAGGATACCTTTGGTAACAGTATGCTTTCGAACTAACCCATGCTTCAGCTAGGACTTTTAAGGGTTATAACGTGGCCTGGTTCATGGTTTAAGAAACAAAGGATAAAGGCTCAAATTTATTTGTACCCACCCGCTCTTCGTGATGTTCTCCAAACCTAAACTCAACTGATCATACATTAGACCTTGTTTGAGTCCTTGTCCTGATGTTCCAATGATGGTTCAGATATTGATGATTTATTCTGAATAGGCAGTCATTTTTTTTTTGTTTTTGTTGAGGGTTTATAAGACCTCTTTCTTTTTCTGATTTTTGTTATCCCTCTTTTGTTTGCCTGAGCTGTTCTTTTGTGATTACAGTCAGCGGGATGCCCCAGTTGTGTAAGTCTCCTTCGTAGGTTTTGACTTATTGGGTTTTTATTCTTTGAGAGATAATGACTGCCTGTCTTTATGGTCATTCGGAACCATCACTGTCTTTTTTTTTGTAAGGACCTCTTTGGTGCCATTCGTTGTGCACTTGGATCAACTGAGAGAACTACCCTGCCCCAGGTTATGATAAAGGGTTTTAATTTTCGAAAAGAAAAACTCCTACTTCTTAGGCTCAAAGGGGTTGACGAGGGATTATCTTCCTTATAACTCCAGTGTTTAGGAATTGAAACAATGCCTGTACCTCATCAGCAGGGTCGGTTCAAAAGCATACTGTAGATTGTGGTATCGTTTTTGTCATCCTCCCTCAAGAGGCTTAGAATTTTCAATCCAGAGTTGATCATCAGAAAAAATATGAAAATAATTTGCATATAGTGAACACGAATATATTGCTTCAAAACAGACATATGCGATGCATTAATGAAATAACAACGTTTAACATGAGTAAATGTTTGAACAAAAGAAAATTACAACTTGAAAATCCTAATGAACAAAAGTCTTTTCATCTCAGGGCCTGTTACTTCAAATGGTGAGCCTTGGAGGGATGGTAGAAAAATTCAGCCTGACCATCTTGTGTGAACTCCAATGCTCCTTCATCAATCAGGTCCTGGATCTTGTTCTTCAGAGCCCAACACTCATTTGTATCATGTCCTGGACTGGCAGAGTGGTAGGCACACATTTTATTGGGATCATAGACAGGAGATGCTGTGTTGGGGTTCCGGGGATGAGCCCTTAATGTGATCAGGTTCAACCTTAACAGGCATTGTAAAGCTTGAAACAGCGACATGTTGAGCTGGGTGAATTGCCTCCTAGGCTTGTCTGGCTGACGCTGGTGAAGTTGCTGCTGAGTTTGTGACCCTGAAGCCATCTGAGGAGCTTTCCCCTTACCTCCTTGTCTCAAAGATGGTTGAATGATGACTGGCCCTTCAACCTTAGATGTTTGCCCCAGTTGGTTATTCTGAAGCAGTTGGTTGATGAGAACTCCGAGCTCTTCTTGTCTTTGAGCTAACCCTTGAATGGCAGTCCCCTGCCCCAGCATTTGGGCTTTCATTGCATCCATTTCAGCTTGCGAGTGTTTCAGCCGTTCGTCCTCAGCGCTGTTCCTGACCAAAGTCTCCATGAGAAGTGTCCTTAGCTCCTCCTGCCCCTTGGATAAATTCAGGAGGATTTCCCCGAATCGAGTCTCTTGAGCCGGAAGGTCCTGGTTATCTTGTTGGCAAGCCATTGCTGAAATAAACAGCGGGAAAGGTAAGTGACCTGCAACAAGGGTACCTGTTATGCAATGATATGTATGTATGCATGCAATATTTTCAAGGATCTCGCGGGGTAAACAAGAAAATTGTTAGAGTTGGGATCCGATAGCTTGATTGAAGGAACTGCATGTTGTTGAGAGTCCTTCTTCAAGGGTCAAAGGCTCACCATATCCAGTGGGTCATAGCCCCTTCAACCTTAGATGTTTGCCCCTTGCTGGATAGTTGGTTCATCATGACCTGCATCACAGACCCTTGAGATCCTTGAAATGGATTAGTCCTTATGTAGGATGTATGCAATGGTATGATGTTATGCTATGCATGGAGTGATATATGTAAGCCCTGTTATGAGTCCAGATTAAGGACTATAAACAAAACCTGCAAGAAACTCAAGTGTCAGATAACAAGCATGCAAATAGTCAAGTTGGAAGGCACACAAGTCACACAAGAGAGCCCTTAGAGTTTAGGCCAGCATGGGGTCTAGGTATTACCCTCTTTCAGTTTGTTGGTTAAGACCTATCCTATCAGAAGTAACCGGGTTCTAGAGGATCCCAATATCACTGACTACCCTCAATCGATCATAACTCCAGCATCGCAATCTTTTCTTGCGGCCAGAACCATCACGAGAGTTTAGCCTCAATGGGCGTAGCATACTGCTACTGTTCTATTGGCCAAGTTGGGTCATTTAAGGTTCTAAGGTCGTTTGGTGCTTAATGACTCCTCAGAAGACCCATATTCTCCTCGTTGTGACACAAGGGATATCGGTACAGACCAAGGCGCCACACCAACGTAGCCACTGCTTCACCCATGTCGGTCTACGCCGGACAGGTCCCTCACAGCTTATGCTACCTAACAGGGTATCCCCAGATCCAGGTTAGGATCTATGTAACTCCGATGCAGCCCACAATAATAAAGCAATCAAAGCAAGCAATTGAAAACAAGAGTGAACTATTCCTAAGGTACACCTCACTTATAAAGTATCCCCAGCAGAGTCGCCAGTTCTGTGATCGGTGGATCTGGAACTGACTGTTTAACGCTGGTTCGCGAAATGTCGCGGAAGCAAGAGTCGCCACCGTCTTTTATTTTCTCCAAATGGAAAGGACAAAAGCGCATAAAAATTCCTTATAGAGATCGCTCTCGGTTCGGGAGGTAGGTTATAGAAAGGGAAGGTGTTAGCACCCTTTCTATCCATGGTTATCCATGGGCTCTTAGATACTTGCTCATTTGTGTTTTCAAAATGTTTGTTTGCTTTTCAATTGTGGGTTTTAAAAAGTTTCTTTGAAAATTCCAGTTCGACTCTTGTATCGGTCCTCAAGAGTGTTTGAAAAGTTGCTTTCGAAAGCTTTTTGAAAAGGTGTCGGTGTGAAAAGTATTTTTTGATTTGTTTTGAAATTTAGAGCAAGTATCTAGAGTCGTCTACCTACCCTAAGGAATTCGTCTGTGTAAATGTCCTTTAAAGTAGTGCCATCCCACCATTGAGAGGTAGGTAGCACCACCGTTGGAGGTGTTCGGGTCAATTCGAAGGTTCGGGACATGGTGATCACCGGAGCAATAGGAAGATACCTTAGAAGCTACCCTCATGCCAGGTTCCTGGATCATGAGGACTTACTAAAACATCTTCTACTCGACGATCACCTTTCGAGGGGCAAGGCAACAGTGAGGCGTACCCTAGGGGTGGTGTGTGATTTGTGTGTCGTTTTCAGATATTTTTTCTTGTTCATGTCATGGGTGATCTACGCTTTTGTTTTTATTTTAACATTCATTCTTGCATGCAATTTATTAACAGTTAAAAAGTTGCGAGAAATATAAAGTTCCTAAACTATTACAAAGGCGCGGGTCCACATCGCCAAATTAAATCCAGGACCCGATTTGACATAAAATAAAGATGCGAGAAATATAAATGTTTAATTTACACGGCTTTGGGAGAATTACATAAAAAATTATAAGAAAGGGCAAAAATGCGCGAATTGGAATTAATAATCGAAAGCGAGGGCGTTGGACCCTTTTTAATGAAATTAAATCAAATTACAAAATTAACTAAATTAAATGAGAAAGGAGATTGTTTTTTAGTTTTTGTATTTATGGATTTTATGAGAAAATTAAATGAAATTAAAAAAATTAATTAATTAACCCTAATTCTAACTATTTTTATTTATTAAGAAAAACATGTTAAAATTGAATCTAAAATTAGCCTAATTAATTAATGCAATTTTATTTACAAAAATAATTAGTAATTAATAATGATAAAAGAAAAGAAAAAGATAAAAGTAATTAAAACCTAATTCTACAAATTTTAAATTTATTAAGAAAATGTTAAAGTTAACCCTAGAATAAAAAAAACTAATTAATTAATAAGACCTTTTTTACAAAAAAATAACATTTAAATAAAATATATTTTATTTTTTATGACTTTCTGATTTTTTATTATTTTTTATGTTAAGAAAATATTAATTTAGAAAATTAAACTAAAACTAATTAAAACAAATAAAATAGAAAAATATAAAAAAGAATGAAAAAGCAAACCAAGGGGGGTTCTGTCCCCAAACTGGAGGTCTTTGGCTAGCAATCAGGCCCAATGTTCCAAGGCCTCTTTTGACTTTCGTGGTCACGTGTGTCTGCATTGACTGATGCCCATGGTGCTCCTCAAATCTCAACCTTTGGATTGGAGTTGTTGGCCATGTGGCAAGCTGAGATTGTGGGCATATGATGAACCTTTGGAGGCAAACTGCATAGGATTACGTTGCAAGAAAAAATATTGAAACAGAGTGGGGGACCTGGGAATCGAACCAGGTCCCAATGCCTTATGAGACAACGCCTTCACCATCTGTACCAAACGCGCGCTTTGTTTATTATATGACAAATAATTATTATAAGAAAAGACAAACGTTAGTGGGACATTTTCGCGCGAATTTCAAATGCTCCAATCCTTGGCCTACACATCACCATCTTCTCCAATGGTGCGTTTTTCCTGAAACAAAAACAAACAAGATTGCGGGGGTTTTAAACCCCCACTATATACTGTGTCAAAAAATAGCGAATAGAAATCCCTGGATCATAAATTAGGCGCGACCCAAGCATTGAGTTCGTCTGAAGGTCTTGATTTTAATGGCCTAAGTCTCGTGTTCTGATTTTACCCTATGCCAGAATCCCCAATTCAAGGTCTCTGAAAACCTAGAAAGCTTCAATGGTGGATCCTCCAATTTTGCACGAAAACTCAATTAAAGTATGTGGTTAGCTTTAGAATGGTTAACTGAGTATAAATCAAACATTAAAAATTGACAATAATGCGTGAATCATGATACATGAGTACGAAAAAAAGCATGAACAGAACGAGGTTGTTCTACCAATTCTTGGCGTTAGAGTTGATGGTTTTGATCAGTATACGTTTCTTGAAGCCTCAGGAATGCAATGGAGTTAATATTTCGCCTTGAAACTCCTTGAAATCGTGATTTCAGTTTTTGAAAATTTGGAAAAAATGCCAACTTTGTTCTTCAGATGGGGCGCAGCTTAGAGGTCTTTTCCACTAGGGTTTGCTTCTGCCTTATGTATGGAATGATTAGGTTAAAGATTTTGATCCAAAAACCCTTTGCATTGATGGAAAGATATTTGATTTTCATGGCATTTCTTCCAAATCTTTTTCCATGAATATTTGATTCCAATCATGGCAAAACCTTCCAAAAATGATTATGCACGAATCCTAAGCCTTTAAGGAGTGTTTATTTTTGGATGATGAATCTTGGAAGAAAATGTGGCCCATTAGTAATTTTAAGGCATTTGAAGCAAAGTTGACTTTTCAAAATACCCAAAAATTTCCCAACTTCCACAAGGCATATCTTGCTCAATTTTTAAGCTTTGATCATGTTCTTTGACATTTTGGAAATGTCTTGAAGTCCTCTAACTAATTCCTTTGGTCCCATGTCATTTTGATTTACCAATCTCAAGTTATGGCCTTTGACTTAAAGTCCTTTTTTGTTGACTTTTGAAAATGACCTATAATGTTGAAATTGATAACTTTTTGTGAGAGCATTTCTTGGACTTGAAGTGTGAAGAAGAGTTGTAGGAAATGTCTTTATCTTCAAAATGAGCTTTGTATGGAATTTTTCTGATAAACCATGTGGAAGTTATGCCTTGGTCAAGTTACACTTGACTTTTTCAACTGTCCAAATATGGAAACTTTTGCATCTTGAGACTTTTTGAGCCAAGCTTTGAGAATTATGATCAAGCATTGATCAAATGATGTTTGTGGCTTCAAAATGAGATGTTGACCAAAAATTTGAACTTTTGACTGTCAAATGACCATTTTTCCCCTGCAGTTGACTGTAGTGCAATTAGGGTTTTTGACTGTGCAATTTTGTGCTGTAAGTCTTGAAACTTGGTATGAGGATGCTTGACCATGTTTGTAGGCATGTGGGACTTGATTGGACCCTTGGAAACTTCATTTTCTTTGTCAGAACCAAAACCCTAATTTTTGACTGTTAGGAGGCCCTTGAACTGTGCAACCCTTGGGGAGATTTTGAAGCTTTGACTTGGCAAATCTTGAAGAATATGGGAGGGCAAATTTGGGGTACAACAGGTATGTATTGGGGCAGCATGACGAGTTTGGCCGAAAAGAGCACGCTATTTACTACCTGAGCAAAAAGTTTACCGACTGTGAAACCAGATATTCACTGCTCGAGAAAACTTGCTGCGCTCTGGCATGGGCTGCTCGCCGACTAAGACAGTATATGCTGACTCATACTACCTGGTTGATATCTAAAATGGATCCGATAAAATACATCTTCGAGAAGCCTGCTCTTTCTAGGAGAATAGCGAGATGGAAGATGATCCTAATGGAGTACGACATACAGTATACTACCCAGAAATCTATAAAGGGCAGTGTACTAGCTGATCACCTTGCTCATCAAGCTGTAGAAGACTACCAGCCCATGAAGTTTGAATTCTCGGATGAAGACATCATGATGTTAGACAACTGTGAAGAAATCAGGCCATATGACGGACCTAAACAAGGATCCTGATGGACCCTGTTCTTTGATGGAGCCTCCAATGCACTCGGCAATGGTATCGGTGATGTACTCATATCTCCTGAAGGGTGTCATACTCCCTTTACTGCAAGAGTTTGCTTCAATTGTACAAACAACATGGCAGAATACGAAGCGTGCATCTTTGGTCTCAGAGATGCCATAGACTTGGGGATCAAATCATTGGATGTATTCGGAGATTTAGCCTTGGTCATCAGTCAGATCAAAGGGGAATGGGACACTAAACACCCTAACCTTATCCCTTATAAAGAACGTGTTTTGACATTGCTACCATATTTTGAGAAGATTACCTTCGAGCATTTTCCGCGAGAAGAAAATCATCTAGCAGACGCTCTATCCATAATGTCATCTATGTTTAAACTTAATTGGGATAAAGAGGCTCCCCAGATCACCATTGAACAAAGGGATGAACCAACACACTGTCACGATATTAATACTGAAGAAGTAGTGGACCGACCTTTGTTTCACGAAGTCAAAAAGTATCTCGAGGTTCAAGAATATCCAGAGGGAGCTTCAATCAATGATAAGAAGTTCTTAAGGAGATTCTCTGCTAAATTCTTCCTTAGTAATGGCATCCTGTACAAACGCAATCATGACTATGTGTTGCTTTAGTGCATAGATAAGTTTGAAGCTGAAAGGATCATGGCTGAATTGCATGGAGGCACCTTTGGCACCTAGTCCAGTGGGCATACGATGGCAAAGAAAATCCTATGGGCAGGCTATTACTGGTCGACTATGGAAGCAGATTGTTATCAACACTCTCGAACCTGCCATAAGTGTGAAATTTATGCTGACAAAGTGCATGTACCCCCAGTTCCTCTGAATTTCTTGACAGCTCCTTGGCCCTTTGCTATGTGGGGGATTGATATGATTGGGGAAATCAAGCCAATAGCCTTAAATGGACACCGCTTCATCCTAGTGGCCATTGACTATTTTACAAAGTGGGTTGAAGCAGCCTCATTTGCCTCTGTTACCAAGAATGTTGTTGCCCGTTTTATCAAGCAAAATCTCATTTGCCGGTACGGTATCCCGGAAAGAATCACCACTGACAATGGTACAAATCTCAACAACACTATGATCACCGCATTATGCAAGCAATTCAAGATTCGACATCACAATTCTTCTCCCGATCGGCCAAAAATGAATGGTGCTGTCGAAGCTGAAAATAAAAACATTAAAAAGATTATACAAAAGATGACAGTCACATACAAAGACTGGCATGAGATGCTACCATTTGCTCTCCACGGGTATCGTACCATGGCTCGCACATCAACTAGGGCAACACACTATTCTTTGGTATACGACATGGAAGTCGTCTTGCCTATTGAGGTTCAGATTCCCTCTCTGAGGATTATGAAGGATGCAGGATTGAGCAAAGACGATTGGATCCAGACTCGACGTGATTAGTTGAACTTGATTAATGAAAAGAGACTTACTGCTATTTTCCATGGTCAAACATATCAGAAACGGATGATCAAGGCTTTCAACAAGAAAGTCAGGCGCCAAGTGTATCAAGTTTAGTGATCAAACACATCATATTTCCACAAAGTGATCCCAGGAGAAAATGGACTCCTACCTATGAAGGACCATTTGTAATGAAAAACATTTTCTCTGGTGGGGCAATGATCTTGACCACCATGGATGGCGACGACCTTCCACACCCTACGATCACGAACATAGTCAAAAGATACTACGCATAAGAGACCCGCTAGGTTGACATGCCTAGGCAAAACAAGGGCATCCCGGCGAACCAAAAAGGGTCGGGCAAAAGTTAGGGATAAAACAAAAAAAAATTGTACACCCGAAAAGTTAAAAACCCGAAAGGGAGACTTGGGCAAAAAAGGGTTTCCCGGTGGACTGAAAACCTGAAAGGGCGGTCCAGGAAAAAGTTTGGGAATTAAGGCGTACGACTATGTCCCGTCGAATCACGTTACAAATAACCTTTGGCTTCCACTGACAAACTTAGAGGTTCTGATCAATTCAGTCATCTTCGGACAAGGCAATAAATAGACAAGAGGCTCAGAGATACGAAGGCTATAGCAAAATGGAAACCCCATGGGATTATTACACATAGCTATCTTTCCTTTGTATCAAATTTTTCTCTTTTACGGTAGCATTCTCTTACTAGAATGTTTGTCCCCTTGTACAAAAAATACTTATTCAAAGTAAATACAAAGATATCCCTTGGAAAGTGCAAAAACTATTTGTCTGTTTGTTTATGCTTGTGTTTCGTTTACGAAAACGTCCAATGATTCATTGTTGAACATATGCATCTGAACATAATTACTGTTTACAAATAAACAAAGTGGGAAAAACAATTACTGATAGGTTGAAAAGATAGAAAAATATCTCTAGGCCATTCCATAAGTAATCCCCTGCAGTACATCATTTAAATCCCCAGCGGAACAAAGTTTCAAATTGTTGATCCCCAGTAGAAGTTGTCAAATTTCTCAGGATTTCCCAATAAGATTTCTCCAGCAGTACATGGCATTGCCCTTACAACAAAGTTTATTTCTCTCGACAGAAATTCACCAATACTTCGACTTCAAGACATGAAGACTCACATATCCTCAGCAACATTCAGGGATTTATTTTCCTCAATCCATCAGCAGTGCAACAAATTGACTCACATACGCATACATCACATTCATATATCATAAACATTGATAAACACGAATGCATACAATATAATCCCATTATGCATACATTTCATGTACCATGACTTGGCATTTTAGCTAACATTTTACCATATTCAGGATAAGATTAACAGCTACCATTCAGACTCAACTTCCAGATACAATTCAGATATGCTCCAGACACGAATTCCATTCTGATACTCATTCAGAATCAACATTCAAATACAGTTCAGATATGCTCCAGACACGGATGCCATTCTGATTCTCATTCATAATCAACTTTCAGATACAGTTCAGATACGCTCCAGACACGGATGCCATTCTGATACTCATTCAGAATCAACTTTCAGATACAGTTCAGATACGCTCCAGACACGGATGCCATTCTGATACTCATTCAGAATCAACTTTCAGATACAGTTCAGATATGCTCCAGACATGGATGCCATTCTAATACTCATTCAGAATTAACTTTCAGATACAGTTCAAATACGCTCTAGACACGGATGCCATTCTGATACTCATTCAGAATTAACTTTCAGATACAGTTCAGATACGCTCCAGACACAGATGCCATTCTGATACTCATTCAGAATCAACTTTCAGATATAGTTCAGATACGCTCCAGACAAGGATTCCATTCTGATACTCATTCAGAATCAACTTTCAGATATAATTCAGATACACTCCAAACACGGATGCCATTCTGATACTCATTCAAAACCAACTTTCAGATACAGTTCAGATACGATCCATACACGAATGCCATTCTGATACTCATTCAGAATGAACTTCCAGATACAGTTCAGATACGATCTAGACACGGATGCCATTCTGATACTCATTCAGAATCAACTTTCAGATAAAGTTCAAACACGCTTCAGACACGGATGCCATTCTGATACTCATTCAAAACCAACTTTCAGATACAGTTCAGATACGCTCCAGACACGGATGCCATTCTGATACTCATTCAGAATCAACATTCAAATACAGTTCAAATACTCTTCAAACACAGATGCCATTCTGATACTCATTTAGAATCAACTTTCAGATACAGTTCAGATACACTCCAGACACGGATGCCATTCTGATACTCATTCAGAATCAACTTTCAGATACAGTTCAAATACGCTCCAGACACGGATGCCATTCTGATACTCATTCAGAATCATCTTTTAGATACAGTTCATATACGTTCCATACACAGATGCATTTCTGATACTCATTCAGAATCAACTTTCAGATACAGTTCAGATACGCTCCAGACACGGATGATATTTTGATACTCATTCATAATCAACTTTCGGATACAGTTCAGATACGCTCTAGACACGAATTCCATTATGATACTCATTCAGAATCAACTTTCGGATATAGTTCAGATACGCTCTAGACACGGATGCCATTCTGATACACATTCAGAACCAGCTTCTAGATATAGTACAGATACGCTCCGGACACGGATGCCATTCTGATACTCATTCAGAACCAGCTTCCAGATATAGTACAGATACGCTCCGGACATGGATGCCATTCTGATACTCATTCAGATTCAGCTTACAGATACAGTTCAATAATCATTTCTGGATGGTATCTACAAGCCCATCTCCAACAACTTTCCCTCATCCTTCCAAATGGCATCTTTAAGCCCATTCCCTCTACCATCAACCATCACCGAGTGCAAATTTATGGGCACTCTAGTGTTCAATCATCTTCCACCTTCAAGTCACGAATGGTAAATCCGCCAATCTAACCCTTCAGGTTTAAGAAGATTGAACAGGGGCAGCTGTTGTACCCCAAAATTTTCCCTCTCATTTCTCAAAGAATCACCCTGGATCCTCAAGTTTGCTTCCATCCAATTCCAAGCCTTGAACTACAAATTTTCCAAGAAAATCACTCACAAGGACAAAATGGTCATCTATACACTAAAAAGTCAAACTTTGACTTTTGGACCAAAACCAAGTTTCAAGAATCATATTTCATCAAGACATGTTGAAATATGAAGTTTGTTTCATGAAGAAAATCAAAAGTCAATTTACTTTGGGAAAAATCAAATTCTAAAATACTTAGAATTTTTCTAAGTGTTTAAGAAACATGACAAGCTCAGAACTTCTGATCAGATTATCACCATGATGCAAGTTGATTCTGGATTAACTTTTAACACAAGGGTTGTAGACTTCAACAAGATCTGAAACATTGCAGAATAGAACTTCTCCTAGAAATGCTGGGATTTCAAGTTATGACTCTTCAAAGACACGTCCATAAAACTACAGTACTCAGCAAATTCTGGACAGTTCCAAGACAGAGTTTGGTTGAAACTTCTAGGCCCGTTCTCACAAAGATTCAGTCAGAGTTTCCGAGAGAAATTCAGATAAGGGTTACAAAGCGTGTTGCACGCTTCCTGGAAAGCCTGGGAGCTCCTTCAGAACATGTTGGAGCAAAGAAATACAAATTTCAGAAGTTGGATGTTTGTTCTAAAGTTACGCTGAAGTTGAACTTCTGATCCAGAATTAAGCAATGATGCAAAATCTCATATTGCAGGATTTCTGGTTTGATAAATCTCATCATCATTTAATGCTCACAATCACTTTTGAGTCTTTATCCAAAGGATTTCCCCACTTGTGGCATAGAAGTACCTTTGCTGTCCTTGAGAAGCAACTTTTGTACAAGAATATGTTAGGGCCCATGCATTGCTTTTGCTTTTGGGTTTTATTTTCCTTAATCCCTTCTTGCTAATCCAGCTTAGGCATGGCTAAAAAACTGCCAACTACCACGCCTATTTGAACTTGCTTCAAGAACAAGTTAGCGCCTAACATATGATAGTTGTACCCTTGATTTCTCCAAGCTACAAGATCCTTTCCTATAAATTGGAAACCATTGGAAACCGTAAAGAGGTTAGAAATTTGAGAAAGAAAAGCCTTGAACCCCTGCTAAAAATCCCAGAGTCCAAAAACTACAAACACAAAATACAAAACCTAATGGCTTTTAGAGAGATAATTGTCAAAAGAGAGAAAAGAAAGTTGTGATACCATCATAAAAAATCCAGAATTCCAAAACAGAAAACCAAAACCTTTGTTCTTCCCTTGAATAAAAGAACTTGGTATTTTCTCTTCTGTTGCTCTTGCTGACTCCAGAATATCTGAAGGCATCAACTCAATTTCCAAACACACACTCCAGGTTCAAGGTAAGTCTCCCTGACTCCGCATCTTTTCATTCAGAACATCATCAAACATGTAAATATAATAGTATTGATGTTGTCCATATCACTGCATAATCAGAAAGACTGTGGATCAGAATTTCCTGATTAAGGCTAGAATCAGGATCAAGATCAGAACTTCTATAAACTGTTGTGCTTTTATCGTTCTGATTTTCTGTTTGTTGAAACTGAATAAGTTATCATTGTGCTGATTGATATAAGGAAATAGTTGAAATGTAACACATAACTTCTATTTTTTCACTCACTGTTCTAAGACAGCACAAAACTTTTGAGTTCCCCCTACATGTCAAACACACTGAACTTCTGATGTTTCCACTCACTGTTTTTAAACACTCAGAGTTTCTGATTTTTACATGCTGACAATACACTGAATTTCCGAGGCTTACTCACTATTTTAGTGTAATACAGAACTTCTGACTTTTGGCTCACTGACTGAATACCATCCAGAACTTCTGTGTTTTCCCTCTAAGGTTTCTTGCAGGACCTCAGAATGTATCAATCCATAACTTCTGATTCCCACTAACGTTGCTTTCTGAGTCACAACACTCCTAGAATCAGAACTTCTAACCCCTTTTGTTTTGCTCGCAGCAGGAAGCTGATCCTATATCTCATTTATTTTCCTTTTTATCACTTTCAATATTAATACTCTTTTTATCAATATAAAATTCATTTCCTTTTTTTAATTCATTAAGACAAAAAAAACCCTTTTTCTAAACAAAGTCCTTTTTATTTCTTGCATTATCATTTCAATATGGTTGTAATAAATAATTAGGATTTATTTTCTTGCAACCCCCCATTTGTAAATCTGTATACCCCATCCCCCTAATGATTGTAATAGTGTAGAATCTTTTACTTTCCGCACTTTTATTGCTTTCATATATTGTTAGTAATTAAGGTATGTATGGCAAGACATGAAATCGACAAATAGATAACCCTAATCAAGACTAGACGCATGCAATCAATCACACTTTGCACACATGCACCCTTAGGGTAATCCCACTTTGTGGCCTATCGACATGGGCATTTTAGCAAAAGACCCGCGATAAAAGATCGTAGTCCCTCGATGACCCTTGATGTTGCCTTCGGTAAACGATCTAGTCCCTAAAATGACATTGCTAAAACATCCCATAGGTTTCCTTCTATGACTATACAAATGACCCACACTCGTCCCTTTTACATCCAACGATGGGGCTTGTTACCAAATCAATGGTAAGATAGCAACATCTAAAGGAGGAGAAAAAATATCTAAGACCTTTTGAGTAGGTAGATTCGCTCCTAGTTGCTCGCTTGCTCACAACAAAAATATTTTATACCAACACTTTCATTTTGAAACATTTTTGAAAGACCACACTTTGTACACGTTCTTATAGAGACGAGAACCATTACAAAGACACCTTTTCAAAATCACTTTCAAAAAACACATTTCACAAACACATCTTTGAAACTATTTTCCAAACAAACACTTTGTATGCGTTCTTATAGAGACGAGAACCATTACAAAGACATTTTAAAAAATACTTTCAAAAAACCCACACCACAAGCACATTCAAACAAAAGCAAGTGATCTAGCGAGTAACTAAGAGCCCATGGAAAACCATGGATGAAAAGGGTCCTAACACCTTCCCTTTTCATAATCTACCCCCCGAACTCAAGAAAACATCTCTAAAGGTATTTCCTGTGATTTTTCACCTTTCCTTTTCGGATAAAAGAAAAGTCGGTGGCGACTCTTGTTAAACTGCAACATTTGCAAACACAAACGCGAAATAAACAAGGTCGGTTCTCCCACCGTATCACAGTATGTTACTGTTATATTACAAAGTACTAGTTATGGTAGTTAATGAATCTTCCTGAACTGATATTTTTACTACAATTTTTTTACAAATACATCTAATGCATCATCAAATATGCTACATTTGTCTTCTGTGAACATACTTGCAATGTTGAACCTGACATTTAGCATTTGTCCCTTGACAAGCAAAATTTCCAAGAAACTTTGTCGCGAGGCCTTGAGATCTGAACATGTTACTTGCCAATTTTCCAATCATCTCTTCAAGAAATTACTATCATTGCAATAGAACCTGCTTATGTGAGTATTTTTTTTATAGTTTTCATATCAATGAGTATTTATAGATTTCTATTTTTTTCATATCAACGATTCCTATTATTTTAATTTTTGTAGATCTTACATATTTTAAATTTGATCCAATTAATTTTGTAGTTCTTTTATCCCTCATTTGGAGATCTTATGAATGTTAATTAGAAAGTGTCATGTTTGAAATATAATTGTCGATAATTCATATGTAATTCAGTTTGTTATATTTTAAGATTATTACCATTCCCATAATAGTGGAGTGGAAAATTGTTTTGATTTTATCAAGCGGAAAGTGTGCCTCTGCGTAGAGCTCAATGTTGTGCATAGCATGTTACTTGGCTCAATTTGATCAATTTCATTCTTTATCATATATGACAGAATCTGTTATGTTGTTGATTTGTTGTTATCTTTTAATTACTTTTATGTCATTTTGGATGATTTGTTGTGTTTCAGTCTGATTCTTTTTCTAGTAGGTCTACAATAAAGTTGTTACGTTTTCTGTGAATTATGATAAAATGCATTTTCTGATTGTTTCAGTCCGATTTTAGTCTTGGTGTTTGTTTTAAGTTCATATATAGAAGGAATCTTCTAAATTGAAAATCCTATTTATTTAGGTACGTGAAGCTATTAAGGTGAAGGCTTCTGTTATAATTTGCTTCTTCATCTGGAAGGACTGCAAGGTAAATTCTTTGAATAATTGGATATGAATTCTTAACATCAAGGAGACTTAAACTAGATATTTTCTTTCGAATCAGATCAAGTAATGGAAATTAGTGCTATGGACAAATTAATATTAATATTAATTTATATTCGTTGTATTTTCATAAATCCTTGGAAGGCTTTTCTAAACTTGCAATGTGCACTTTTTAGATTGATAGAAAAGTACAGGCCAACGGTGTCAGTTGTAACACTCCCTATAAACCCCACATTAGTATATGGCATAATCAGAGTGAAATAGCATGCATATCAAGAGAGTGTGTCATATTTACTTCACGACAACAACATAATACGCTGGTCATGCTCAAAACACGCATTTAGAATCACGCTCCATACAATAGAACATATGCATCTCGCAGCGGAATAATTCTCAATTCAAAAATAATACTAATGATTAAAATCCCATAATGACAATGATATCATTAAATATTAGGCACTAAAGGCCACTAATCACATAATCTCAATACAACATAAATATCCAGAGAGTATAACAACATCTCTCAAATAAACATGAATATAATGAATATAACATGAATCCAAACGTTCCCCATGTTACATAGACCAGAGCATGAATCACTACCTAGTAAAGCAAATAAATAAAGAACTGGCTCCTCCAACTACTCCTTTCTAGAAGTACCACCAGTATCCTCGGTACCTGAGTGATGTTGTATAAAACATCATTTCAACAGAAGGGTAAGAATTCATATCATTATAGAAATATATAATGATAAGTACTGTATAACATACATACATCAATTGAATTCATCACATTTCACATAATCATGTATTCAATATATTCCAACATAATTCACATGATTACATATATAACATTGCTCAGTGGTTCAAGATTCAAAGATAATCAATTACTAATACCATAAATGTAACATTCACACCAATATCGCACATTGCACACCAATTCAATCTTTCACATCGAAACATGTGACTCCAATACAACTAAATGCAATATGCATGTTGTACCGACTGATACCCTTACCAGTCCTGCCGGGTCCACATCTCCAAGATAGATAACCACAAAAAATCCCGTTCTCTAAGCTTTCAAACCCCCATCTCCAAGTTTAGGACAAGTCAATAATTCCCATAGAATTACCAAACATTGCCTCTTGACACAAATTTTGCATGTGAAACCTAAATATAAATATGCAATTAATACCATCTCCATATCTTAATCATACAAGCATATTTCACATAGTTCAACATATTTGAATTATCTTCACCAAATTGCACAACATATATATTTCATGTCATAAATCACACACAATGCATTCTCATAGAGTTAATCATCTCAACACATCATTATAACATGTAGAAAATGAGTCCAAACCATATTATCTTCAATCAACATCAATTTCCAACAATTACATACACAAAATCAAGTATCATATTTCCATCGAAAAGTGCATCAAAACCAATCCAAAACACATGATTAAATTCCCCAAAATTCATGACAATTCATGATAAATCATATACATCCATGATCCAAAACAGTTTTATAAAATAATAAGTTTTGCATTCCAGACCGCGCCAAGCGCACGCGTGCTAAGCGGCCTTTGCGAAATGCAGAAAAATCTGTTACGGACAGCTTCTGCCTTCTATGAATTTATCAATCCAAATCCCATTCAAACACATATATTTCATCAATTTAATGTATTATAACCTATATATAATATATAACATCAAATAAAAACATCAAAACATGATTTCCAACATCAATTTCATGATTTCACATTCAAACCCTAACATGTCAAAGTCTAGAAATTGAAGAACAAATCCCTAATTTCATGTTACTAACCAACACATACCATTGCATACACCTATAAATCAATGAATACCCACCCTTACCTTAGATGTAGATACTCTAGGGTTCTTCTTCTTCTCTTCTCCTTTTCTCCTCTTCTCCTCTTTTCCTCTTCTCTTGTTTTCTTCACTTTCTCTTTCTAATTCTTATTTTTCTTATTTTGTTCAACTCTTACGGAATCCAAATGGGCTTAACTTCACTCACCCACTCTAATATAACATAAGGCCTAAATGTGTATTTTGTTATTCCCACACTCAATAACCCAATAACATATAACACACATATTCCAATTAAATTAATTATTCACATAATCACATAAAATCAAAGAATTAAATAATTATCAACCAAATAATAATTATCATGGAAATTAAATAATAAGATATTTAATAAAGAAAATCGGGGTATTACAACTCTCCCCTACTTAAAAGATCTTCTTCCTCGAAAATTACCTCAAACAAACAACTTAAGATAAGACTCTCTCATTTGACTCTCGAGTTCCTAAGTCATGTTTCTACCCGCTGGTCCTCCCCAAGTTACCTTCACCAAGGAAATCTCTTTACCACAAAGTTGCTTTAACTCTCGATCCTCTATTCACATAGGTGATGTTTCTACAGTCAGGTTATCTCTCACTTGTACATCATATAATTGATACACATGAGACAGATCCACAACGTATCTCCTCAACTGAGACACATGAAACACATGATGGAGATTAGCAAGCGAAGGTGGCAAAGCAATATGATAAGCCACTTAACCTTATTTCTCTAAAATCTGATAAGGACCAATAAAACGCGGCGTCAACTTACGCGACTTCAAAGCTCGACCAACACCCGTTACTGGAGTAACCCTAAGAAACACATGATCTCCCTTCTCAAACTCAATTGCTTTCCTCCTCTTATCATGATAACTCTTCTAATGACTCTGAGAAGCCTTCATCTTATCCTAAATCATCTTAACTTTACCCGTAGTCGGTTGGACTATCTCAGGTCCAACCACAACACTCTCTCCAAATTCATACCAACACAAAGGCGTCCTACACCTTCTACCATACAAAGCCTCGAACGGTGACATCCAAATACTAAAATGGAAACTATTGTTATAAGTAAACTCAATCAAAGATAAGTAACTATACCAAGTACCTCTTTGTTCCAATACACAAGCTCTTAAAAGATCCTCAAGCGACTGAGTCATCCTCACAGTTTGAACATCTATTTGCAGATGATAAGCAGAACTCAAATGAAACTTTGTACCCAAAGTATTTTGCAAACCTTCCCAAAATATCAAAGTAAACCTTGTATCCTTATCTGACACAATGCTAGACGGAATACCTTGCAAACTGACAGTCTTCTTAATGTACAACTTTACAAGCTTCTCCATTGGATAATCCATTCTCATTGGAATAAAGTGAGTAGTTTTAGTTAATTTATCCTAATAACCCAAATAGCCTCAAAATTACTCAGTGTTCTAGGTAAACAAGAAAAAAATCCATAGAGATACTATCCCATTTCCATTCAGGAATAGATAAAAGTTGCACATAATAGACAGTTTCTAATGTTCAATCTTCGACTTCTCACAAATCAAACAAGAATACACAAATTCCACAACCTCTTTCTTCATACCTAGCCATCAAAATAATTTCCTCAAATCTTGATACATCTTAGTAGTTCCAGGATGAATACTCAATCCACTACGATGCCCTTCCTCAAGAATCCTCTTCTTCAAATCATCTATATCCGAAACACAAACTCTATCACGACATCTCATGATACCATTCTCATCAATCCGAAAATCTCCACCTCGACCTTGATTGAACAATGCCCACTTACCCACCAAGATCAAATCAGATTTCTGACCTTCTAGAATCTCACAAGAATGCCACTAGTAAGCTTCAACATACTAAGCTTAACTTCAGAAGAAGTCTCTCCACAAATCAAACTCTTATCACAAAATTGCTTAAGTAATTCCAACTCTCGCACCATCAACATCAACATATACAACAACTTCCTACTTAATCCATCAACCATAACATTCGCTTTACCAGGATGGTAATTCAAACTAAAATCATAATCCTTCAAGAATTACAACCATTTTCTTTGCTTCATATTCAACTCTTTCTGATCTAACAAATATTTCAAACTCATGTGATCACTAAACACATCAAATCTTGATCCAAACAAATAATGCCTCTAAAGTTTCAATACAAACAAAACAACAAATAACTCTAAATCATGAGTCGAATAATTCCTTTCATGTACTTTAAGTTTCCTTGAAGCATAAGCTACAACTTGTTGATTCTGCATCAACACACCTCCCAAACCCATTAATGAAACATCACAATACACAATAAACGGTTCTGTTGGATCAGGAAAGATCAAAATAGGAGCGATTGTCAATCTTCTCTTGAGAACTTGAAAACAACCTTCACATTGTATAGTCCAAATAAAAGCTTGACTCTTCCTAGTCAATTGCATAAATGGCAAAGCTAACTTAGAAAACCCTTCAATAAACTTCCGATAATAACCTGCTAAACCAAGAAAACTTTTAATCTCAGAAACAGATTTCAGAGCTTCCCATTGGGACACAACCTCAATCTTAGACGGATCAACAACAATACCACCACTCGATATCACATGCCCAAGGAAACTCACTTCCTTCAACCAAAACTCACACTTAGAAAACTTAGCATACAACGACTTCTTTTTCAATACAGATAACACAATCTTCAAATGCTCGACATGATCTTCTTCACTCTTTGAATAGATCAAAATATCAACAATTAAAACAATAATAAACTTATCCAAATATTGATGAAAAATCAGGTTCATGTATTCCATAAATACACCAGGTGCATTGGTCACACCGAATGACGTTGCAAAATACTCATAATGACCAATACCTTGTTTTAAAAGCAGTCTTTTGAGTATCTTTAGCCTTCACATGAATTTGATGATACCCAAACCTCAAATCTATCTTGTTAAACACACTTTCACCAACCAACTGATCCATCAAATCATCAATCCTCGGAAGTGGATACTTATTATTGATAGTCACCTTGTTTAGTTGTCTAGAATCGACACATAACCTCATAGTACTTTCCTTCTTCTTAACCAACAAAATAGGTGCACCCCACAGTGACATACTAGGATAAATGAATCTCTTCTCAAGCAAATCCTCAAGTTGAATCTTCAACTATTTCAATTTAGATGCTGATATTTGATATGGAGCCATTGATACCGGACTAGTTCCACGAATTAAATTGATTGCAAAGTCCACCTCACGCTCTGGAGGTAAATCACTTACATCTTCAGAAAATACCTCAGGAAAATCACAAACTATAGACAATTCACCAATCGTCTATTTTCCTATAATTTCCAATGTTTCCATCAAAGCCAATAACACAACACCATTATGCACAGACTCATTCACTTGCTTGGCAGACATAAGCAAATCTCTCTCAAAACTAGAATCAATAAAGATAACCATATTGTCAAAATAGTTGATGTAAACATGATTGAATTACAACCAATTCATCCCAAGAATAACATAAAGTTAGTCTAATGGAAGACACACTAAATACATCCCAAAGTCTTTACCAAAAATACTCAATGGACATTTCAAATACACATACAAAGTAGTCACTGAACCATAGCAGGAGTGTCAATAACCATACCTCCATTCATAACAGATAACTCAAGATGCATTCTCTTAACACAATCCAAAGAAATGAAAGAATGTGTCGCACCAGTATCAATAATAGCAATTAAAGGTGTACCATTAATAAAGCACGTGCCTCAGATTAGTTTATCCTTAACATCAGTCTCAAAACCAGATAGAGAAAGCACTTTCCCTATAGCTTGTTCCTTCTTTGGCTTGTCACACTTGGAACTAATGTGACCTTGCTCACCACAGTTGTAGCAAGTCACACCCTCACCTCCTTTGTAATTATTAGACTCGTGACCTAGCTTGCCACACTTGAAACAATTCACATCATGACTTGCACAATTAGAAATACAATGTCCTTTGACACCACACTTAAAGCACTTAATCAGAGTAGAAGATCCTCCCCCACTCAGCTTCTTGTAATAACCACCTCTATGTTTCTCCTTATCATCCGAAGTCACATAAGGCATCCCTTTGAATTTCCCTTTTCCATTATTATCATGCAAAGCCTTATAGTTAGCAACACTATCTCGACTATCCTCACCATAGATCACACTCTTGTTAACCAGCTCAGAAAATCATGTAATCTGCTGATAACGCATAGCCTTCTTGATTTCAGGTCTCAAACTGTTCACAAACTTAAGGCACTTAGATCTCTCAGCATTAGTAGTGTTGTAATGAGGACAAAACTTAATCAACTCTTCAATCTTTGCAGCATACTCAGCCACTGTTGTATTACCCTACTATAGCTCAAGAAATTCAACCTCCTTCTTCCCACACACATCCTCTGGAAAATACTTCTCCAGAAATACATATCTGAAAAGTGCCCAAGTAACCTCAATCCCATCTTTATCAAATCTCTGAACAAAGTTACTCCACCAATCCCGTCTTCTTTCCCAAGCACATGGGGTGCCAAACTGTACCTTATGCGCATCCAAACAATTTATGACTTCAAAAGATTTTATCAATCTCTTTCATCTAAACTTGTGCCTTGTCAGGTTCATGCACTCCTTCAAATATTGGAGGATTGTTCCTCTGAAACTCCCCCAAAGCACGAAATTCATCATCATCTTTGCTACCAACATTGACAAGTGGTTGTTTCCCAATCGCACCGGCCACATAGCCAATGCCTCGGCAATAACATTGTCATTCTTTCCTGTAACCATCGTCCTGAGATTCCAAACAACCAAGCAACCAACAATACTCATCATACAAACAATACCGATTGTGCATATGACACGCATCGAATACAAAAGGAAAGAAAAAAATTAATAACCTGGCCAACTGGCCGGCCATGCTTTAATACCACTTATCTAACACCCCCTATAAACTCCACACAAATATATGGCCTAATCAGAGTAAAATTAACATGCATATCAAAATAGGGCGTCACATTTACTTCACGACAACGATATAATACACTGGTCACACTCATAACACACATTTAGAATAATGTTCCATACAATAGCACATATGCATCCCGCAACGGAATAATTCTGAATTTAAAAATAATACTAATGATTAAAATCCCATACTGACAAAGATATCATAAAATATTAGGCACTAAAGGCCACTCATCACATAATCTCAATACAATATAAATATCCAGAGAGTATAACAACATCTCTCAAACAAACATGAATATAATGAATATAACATGAATCCAAACGTTCCCCGTGTTACATAGACCAGCGCATGATTCACTACCTAGTAAAACGAATAAATAAAGAACTGGCTCCTCCAACTACTCCTTGCTAGAAGTACCACCGCTATCCTCAGTACTTGAGCGATGTCGTATAAAACATCATTTCAACAGAAGGGTAAGAATTCATATCATTATGGAAATATATAATAATAAGTAATGTATAACATACATACATCAATTGAATTCATCATACTTCACATAATCAAGTATTCAACATATTCCAACATAATTCACATAATTACATATACAACATTGCTCAATGGTTCAAGATTCAAAGATAATCAATCACCAATACCACAAATGTAACATTCACACCAATATAACATATTACATACCAATTAAATATTTCACATAGACACATGTGAATCCAATGCAACTAAATGCAATATGCATGTGGTACAGACTGATATCCTTATCGGTCCTGCCGAGTCCACATCTCCGAGACAGATAACCAAAAAATCCTATTCTCTAAGCTTTCAAATCTCTATCTCCAGGTTTGAGACAAGTCAATAATTCCCACAGAATTACCAAACATTGCCTCTTAGTACAAATGATACATGTGCAATCTCAACATAAATATGTAATTAATACCATCTCCATATCTTAATCATACAAGCATATTTCACATAGTTCAACATATTTGAATTATCTTCACCAAATTGCACAACATACATATTTCATGTCATAAATCATACACAAAACATTCTCATAGCATTAATCATCTTAGCACATCATTATAACATGTAGCAAACAAGTCCAAACCATGTTATCTTCAATCAACAACAATTACATACACAAAATCAAATATCATATTTCCATCGAAAAGTGCATCAAAACCAATCCAAAACACATAATTTAATTACGCAAAATTCATGACAATTCATGATAAATAATATACATCCATGATCCAGAATAATTTCAGAAAATAATAAGTTTTGCATTCCAGACCACCCTAAGCGCACGCGCGCTAAGCGACCTCTGCGAAATGTAAAAAGTTTGTTAAATACAGCTTCTGTCTTCTACGAATTTATCCATCCAAATATCATTCAAACACATATATTTCAACAATTAAATGTATTATAACCTATATATAATATATAACATCAAATACAAACATCAAAACATGATTTCCAACATCAATTTCATAATTTCACATTCAAATCCTAACATCTCAAAGTCTAGAAATTAAAGAACAAATCCCTAATTCGATGTTACTATCCATCACATACCATTACATACACCCATAAATTAATGAATACTAACCCTTACCTTTGATGTATATACTCTAGGATTCTTCTTCATCTCTTCTCCTTTTCTCTTCTGATCTCCTCTTTTCCTCTTCTCTTGTTTTCTTCAGTTTCTCTTTCTAATTCTATATTTTCTTTATTTTTTTCAACTCTTACTAACTCTAAATGTGCTTAAATTCACTCACCCAATCTAATGTAACATAAGGCCCAAATGTGTATTTTGCTATTCTCACACTCAATAACTCAATAACATATTGTTGTACCCCAAAATTTGCCCTCCCATATTTCTCAAAACATTTCAAGAAAATTCACAAGTCCAACCCGGCGCGTTATATTCAGGTGTTCTTTCGCCAAGATATCTCTGATAACATATTCTCAAATTCAGGTTCGGCTCAAGAGTCAATTCTTTAAAGAAGGTATCCGAATGTGTGAGTTTTCTTGAAGAAATATAGTGAAAAAGTGTGCTGAAAGTGCAGTTTTTACGCGCTAAAAAATTCATAACTTGAAGATCGTGACTCGTTTTGAACCCGTTCCGGTGGCCAAAATTCCGTCTTGACATTATCTACGTTTTCATATCTCACGGCTGGAAGCCAATTTCGATCAGAAGGTCTTCAAAAATGTGGATTTATCAAGTATTTTTGCACAGAAAATTTGTGACAGAAGTTTATTTGCGTCATGTTCGGAAAATCATAACTTGGTCGATTTTCATCATATCGAGCTGGTTCCGGCGCCAAAATTTCACAAATTGAGGTGACTACATTTTCACAGAAGGTATTGAGTTCAAACGGTATTCAAAAGGCCTTCGTTTTTTGCTCAGAGTGCGTAACACGCTGAAAATCTTGAATGCTGAATATTATTTCATCTGGGCCGAAACTTCGAAAATTCATAACTCGGTCAATTTTTATCGGATTTGGCTCATATTTTTACACAAGGTCACTGACTCATAGATCTACAACTTTGCTTCAAAAGTCGAGACCGGATTATGCTCCGATCAATACCAGTTTTTTATTGAAGAACGTGTCAGAGTCGACACTGGAGCCCAAAATAAGTTTGTCTGAGCTGAAACTTCAAAAATTCATAACTAATTCACCGTTTATCCGATTGAGCCGATTTTCGGACAGGAGTTAGTTATCGATGTCAGCTACATTTTGTTTTCACATTTCAACTTCAAAAAATGCACTTAAGTCCCTGCGATTTAGCCTGGAAAGTGACGAATTCAAGTGAATATTGGAGGCCCAATTGCACATTCAAAGCCCATTTGCTTTACCCTAATTTCCATTATATAATCACCTTCTTTTCACACAAACCAGAGAAGAAGAGGCGAAAAGAAGAGAGAAAAAAAAACCTTGCCACAACACTGTTAGAATATCAAACTCTTTCAAGAACCCTAAAACCTTGAAATCCTTATTACAAATCCCTCTCTCACTACAAACAAGTCATCACAGTTATAAACCAACACCTCACTACTTCTTCAGTAAGGATAAGGCTGGCCTGATCTCCATGGTCCTAATTTTCCAGTAAGGCATAAAAGCATTCCGGTCACTAATTTTCCAGTAAGGGTAAGATTGATTTGATCTCCATGATCAAAAGGGTATAATCATTCATACATGCCATATTGTGCATAAACATTAAATTTCTTCATATATTAGTTTTATTTGCATTTTATGATTTTATTTAATGTGTTCGTGAGATTCAACACTGCAGATTTAGACAGGATCCCATGCAGGTTCATTAAGGAACGTTGAGGCCAAAAGCCAAATGGCCAAAAGCCAAAAGCCAAATGGCCAAAACAGAACATTTTATACATGACACCAATACGTGGCGAGACAGACAACCTGAGAAGATTAAGGAACATTGAGGCCAGAACACAAATGGCCAAAAGCCAAAAGCCAAAAGCCAAATGGCCAAAGTAGAACAACTTATACATGAAACTCAATCCAATGGCCAAAGAATGCAGACTACGGTACTCAGGAGTCAATACTTCAAAAAAACCTCCCCTTGGGCCAGACACCCCCTATGGTTTGCTCAATTTTTAATTTTTATTTGTTTTTCCTTTTTATTCTTTTAATTGTTTTTTTAATTATTTTCTTTTAATTCCATAAAATAATTTTCATAATAAATATAAAATACAGAAAAATCAAAAAAATGTTTATTTTATTAATATTAATTTCACTATTATTATTTTTGTAAATAAACTTTAAACAATTAATTAGATTAATTTAGGTTTCAAAACTTTAATATTTTTCTTAATAAATTAAATATGTAGAAATTAGGGTTTTTAACTTTTTCATCATTTTTTTTAATAAATAATTTTTTCTTATTATCATTATTATTAATTACTAATTTATTTTGTAAATAAACATGTACATAAATTCTTTAGTAAATTAAGTTAAACTTTAACTTTTTTCTCAAATAATTAAAAATAACTTAGAATTAGGGTTTCTTTTAATTTTAATTTTAATTTTCTTATTTCATAAATACAAAAAAACCTAAAAAACACTTCTTTTATTTCAATAAATAATTAATTAATTTTTAATTTCAATTTAACTTCAAAAGGGTCCAACGCCCTCGTTTTCAATTTTAATTCAATTCACGCATTTTATTTATTCCTTCTTTTAAATATTGATGTAATTCTCCCAAAGCCGTGTAAATATTTATCTTTCGCACTTTACTTTATTTCTTTATTTTATGTCAAATCGGGTCCTGGATATAATTTGGCGATGTGGACCCGCGCCTTTGTAATAGTTTAGGAACTTTATATTTCTCGCTCTTTTAAACTGTTAATAATGGCATGCAAGAATGAATGACAAAATAAAAACGAACGCGTAGACCACCTGACATGAACAAGATAAATGTAAATGAACATGACACACAAATTCACACACCACCCCTAGGGTACGCCTCACTGTTGCCTTGCCTCAAAAGGTGATCGTCGAGTAGAGGATGTCTTAGTAAGTCCTCATGATCCGGGAACCTGGCATGAGGGTAGCTTCTAAGGTATCTTCCTATTGCTCTGGTGATCACCATGTCCCGAACCTTCGAATTGACCCGAACACCTCCAACGGTGGTGCTACGTACCTCTCAATGGTGGGATGGCACTACTTTAAGGACACTTACACAGACGAATTCCTTAGGGTAGGTAGGTTCTCGTAGATACTTGCTCTAATTTCAAAATAAATCAAAAATACTTTTCACACCGACACCTTTTCAAAAAGCTTTCGAAAGCAATTTTTCAAACACTCTTGAGGACCGATACAAGAGTCAAACTGGAATTTTCAAAGAGACTTTTTTTAAACCCACAGTTGAAAAGCAAATAAACTATTTTTGAAAACACATTGAGCAAGTATCTAAGAGCCCATGGATAACCATGGATAGAAAGGGTGCTAACACCTTCCCTTTCTATAACCTACCTCCCGAACCGAGAGCAATCTCTTTAAGGAATTTTTCTATGCTTTTATCCTTTCCATTTGGAGAAAATAAAAGACGGTGGCGACTCTTGCTTCCGCGACATTTCGCGAACCAGCGTTAAACAGTCAGTTCCAGATCCACCGATCACACATATAATATTACACATATTCCAATTAAATTAATTATTCACATAATCACACAATCAAATAATTAAATAATTATCAACCAAATAATAATTATCATGGAAATTAAATAATAAGATAATTAATAAAGAAAATCTAGGTGTTACACCGGTTATCTCTGTTGTGATTTGGGATGGAAATAGGCTGGGCTGAGTTAGGCTTTACCAAGATTGAGGCTGGCCGACTAAAAAATTCAAAGCCTAAGTCTGGCCTGTGACCTATTTGTGGTATCCCAATTTCCCCCCCTAAGATACCTTCATCATACCATGTTGATTCCATCACAACAAGATCGCATTAGGATTCCTGGTTCCCCTCCCTATATTTAGCTTTGCTCTTTGAGGAATCACCAAGCACCTTGACTTGTGTTCTTTTTGTGATCATGAATATTTTTGTCTTGATTTCTTCTTTTAATTAATAAAATGCAATGTTGGTTTGTCTTTCTTGTTACTCATGTAGGTAAAGGCAATAAGATTCAGCAAGTTGCTCCATGGGTTCATGAGTTTATTTCCATACCCTAGTCAATAAAGCTTGAGAAGTTTAAACCTCTCCATTGGATTTTTTTGGAATAAATGGCATGGCAAGGTTATTTTGGTTCACCATATTTCAAGATTATCAAATTTGGTTCAAAAGCAAAAGGGATTGATTGGAGAAGTTATCATACTTGGTCAAGGCTTTGTTCCCATTGGTCACAAATGCATATTTCTCTCAATTCTCAAGATATGGAAGTGGTTGTGGTTGCTATGAGTTCTCATTATCATCCTCAATAACTTATATTTACAAAGCATTTGTGTTGGTACAAGAAGTTTGTTCAAAATTGTCAATGTTCCTCAAGGCATTTTTCTTGATCTAGGAGCTAGGGTTTTGAACTTCAAAGAAGCATATGTTGCTCATCTTTTAGTATTTTTGAGTGATTCCAAAGACACCCTTCTCTTCAAAAGGTTATCAACAAATCACTTCAAAAGTTTAAAAGAGTTTTCATATGGAAGAAACTTGATGAAGAAGAAAGATTACAAGTCCTCCAGATGAATCCCCAATTTTCCATGTGTGACTTTAAATGATCATAACTTGGTCAATTTTTATCACCTTGAGCCCATTAGTTTTCCACAATGATCTTAAGGATGTGAACTTTATGCCTTCTTTAATGTGCAAAGTGAGAAAATGTATGGAAGTTACCTTAAGGATGCAAAATATTATAGGTTATTTCATGATTTTTTGCGAACTTCAACAATTCATAACTCTCTCAATTTTGGAGATTTTGAATGGTTCAAGTCCCAAAATGTCATTCAAGAGGTCTATTTCATGCCATATTTTTTGTTCAAGATCAAAATCCAAGTGGAATGCCATGTTTGGATGAAAGACATTATAGGTCACTTTTGAAGAAAAATTTGAAATATTTCTAAGTATGGAAAGTCAACCCTTTTTCTCCAAATTTGACTCAACACAACTTTTAGCTCAAGCATCCGTTTGATTCCATTCTTTTTCCATTGCAAAGCTTGTAACCCCATCTTTCTAAAGCATCAAGAATCATGCCCTAAGACCCCTTGAGCTGATAATGCCATTGGATTGAACTTGGTAACTTGGAAATGAATTTTCCCCATAAGTCAGAATTTGAAGTCTTTGTTTTGGCTTCTAATCACAACTTTTCACGCGTTTATGCATCTAAACATGTTTAATGAAGTTCCATAATTGATTAGCACAACAAAATTCACGTTTTGGATGTGTTTTGATCAAATTAGAAGTCACACTTTTCTTGTTTGCAACTTCACACGATTTCCCTCCAAACTTCATCATTTCACACGCTTGGACATTCCATTTGATTTCCTATAAATAAAGGGTCATTCCCCATTCATTTCCTCAAGCTTGGATAGCCAGAATCACCCTGCCAAACTTGTTCCATAACTCAAAATTCAACAACTTCAAAATATATTCTCAAGCCTTTTCCAATCCAATTTTTCCATCAATCCACCTTCCTTGATCTTCCCTGAATCTAACCATATAATTACATTCAAGAATCATGACCTATATTGCTCCATAAAAGTTCAGTTTCAGAGCTCTGTAACTCAATTCCAATATGTAGATTCCTTCATCAATTCTTCAAAACTTTGATGTCATTGTGATGCTCTCATTCCCCTGGTTCTAGTTGCAACACTTGATTTTTACTGGAAACACGTTTTAACCATGAAATTTCAAATCCCTTTTCAAAACTTTCCTTCCAAATTGCTTGAGCTACAGTTCATATAAATTTGTCGCAAGAGTGTGGTTGTCTTCGTCTTGAAGAGACGAAATGAATGGCATATGACTCGTTCTCTAATTTTACAGATTGAGCAACCTGGTTTTGGGGCTGGCTGGAGGTTGAAGATGACCAATGTGTCATCCTTCAACCAATGAAACAACGCTATTTAGATTTTTTTGAATTTCTGATTTACATTTGATCCAATGCTTTATTCACTAATGACTATGATATGCACAGCGCGCCTGATCCCTTAGATTTGATTACTAACGCATTTTGACTCTCATGCAATGGTCCACATATTTTTGACTTTTATTTTCTTTTCTGATTTTTATATTTAATTGTTTTAAACTTCAAAAAATCATAGAAAATTCATTTTAAGTCCAAAAAATCTGAAAAAATTCTGAAAAATATTTTTGATTATTCTCTTTCTTATTTTTATTTTTTCACAATTTTATTTTGTGTTTTGGTATTTTTTTATAAATTTTAACTTTATTTGATTTGTTTTAAATATTTAAAAATACGTTTATGCATTTTTAAATTCTGAAAAAAATATAAAATGATTCAATGATATTGTGACAAATATTGGTGACCTCACTTATTTTTTATTTCTGACTTTGGTATTTTTTATCATTTTTGTTTTATTTTACTCATTTATTTTAATTTTAAACATAGTTTCTGACTTTAAAAAATTACCAAAAAATTTATAAAAATATTTGAGTCCATTCCTGATTTTTCTATGGTCTTACTTTTTATTTCTTGATTAATTTGAACATAGTTTATATTTTTATCCCTTATTTATATTTTAAATATTTCTAAAAACCTTTTTTGATGAATATATTAAAATGCAATATTATTTTGTGATGATTTTCTTCCTAATCTTGGGTTGAATTTTTGATCATGAACTTTATTAACATCATTGGATCCATGATGTTGAGTTTAACTCCACAAAAATGGATGAATACTTTTAATAATAGCTTGATTAAATTTAATTCAAAAGTGGTTTGCATATTCCCTCCCACCCCACTTCATCTCATCCCTTTCTTATTGCACTAAGTGTTATTGGAGCATGATCTCTATATCATGTTTCAAAACAAATGGTGCATAGATTGCTATTGACCGGCCTCAAAATAGGTGCGACTTCTATATAAGTCCACTTACAATTGCTTAACATAGCACTAAATTTTGTCCCGATTCAAAAAAATGATCATTCGTGGCCCAAACTTATGTTTGCAAGCCCAAGTATGTTAATTTGATCTCTTTGATCTAATAACCTTGAGATTCATTGTGTGGAGGCTTTGGTTCTACCAATCCTCTAATGGGTCTACAACACCTTTGGTCAACGCAGATCACTTAAACATCGTTGGTCATCAAATGGTACTTATGAGAATTCCAAATGGATGATATACTTGACAAAAAGCAAATGCAACTTATTGTGTGGAGGCTTTGGTTCTACCAATCCTCTAATGAGTTCCAAATACAAGTTTCAAGATGATCATCTAACTAACCACTAATCACTAATAATTGACTTTATCCTGTATTTTTTATTATACGCCCCTTTTATTTTTATGCACTATTTACTTTTAACATTTACATTTCATGTCATTTTCATCTTTTCTCATTTGAGCATTTACTTTCTTGTCATTTTTATTTTGCTCACTCAAGCTTTTCTTTTCTTTTCTTAAGATACTTAATAATCAATATGAACCATAAAATCCTTAATGATACTTGGACTATTTGGCTACTATCCTTGGTATTATGGAGCATTGGACTTCTTGGACTTAGGATTAGAAACCTTGGCCTATGATTGGAGACCTTGTGACCTTATCTGATTATTTTGTCTGGAGTTCTTGAGGTTTACCTCAAGACATTGGGTTGTTTGTAGATTTGTGTGCATGTTATTGTGATTACACTCTTTGTTTGTAATCTGGAATTCACCCGTATACAGTCGTTACTCTGCCCAATTTTTGTGAAGACTTAATACACTTGAAGTCTGGTTCTTTCAAGAGGTCTAGTATCTTTGCTTGCTTGGTTTCAATCCAAAGAATGAGAATTCTATCTTGGCTCATAATGTCAAGTGTTGGCTTCTTGTTTGTTAGATGGTTCATATCCCTAGCTTTTACCTTATGCTTTAGGATAGTCTCTTTTTCTCCTCCCATCTTCTTTAATTTCAAAAATCTTCTCCCTCCTTTTGAAAACTCTTCTTGTTTTTTTTAAAAAAAAAACTTGAACCACTTTCATAATAAACTTGGACTTATGTCCATGCATTTTCAAAACATTTTCATAAATAAACTTCAATCAACTTAATAATACTTTGGCATCTTTTTTGTGATAAGACTAAAAGTCAATCAATCTAATTTCAAGCTATTTTGCCACTTTGGCTTTTTACTTTAAAAACTTTTCTCAAAAGATTGGAATCTTGTCAATCCTTGTAGTGATGCGGACAACTATACTTCTACAATATGTAGTGAAGTCAGATATTTTCCATTTGGGTGTTGATTGAGGCATTGTTGATTTTAAAATCCAAGCCATATCCTTCACTTTGAGATGATGCAAATTCTCCTTTCTCATGATTGTGGGTAGTAGGTATGTTTACCACACGGACAATGACGATGATGTTTTATCTCATAAAAATTAACCAACACACTTTTCATTTTAAATTTTTTAAAGAGGAACTACGTGTACCCTGATCCCCTATTGCACGAAAAGGTGGTACATAGGCACTAAAGGTTCGCAACCGCGGAGGGTGCAAAAAACCATAAAAATATATTTCTTTTCTCACCTCCACCATCCATTTTTTACACAACATTTCATAGCCAAAATATACAGATTTTACAAAGAGGTTCCTACGGAGTACCCGTAGTTGTTTAGGGTGCTAATACCTTTCCTTTGCATAACCAACTCCCTTACCTTAAATCTTTCCCCCTCTTTTGGGTTATTCGCTCTTTTCCAATTCCTTTGGAAACAATATAGCACGGTGTCGATTTTTATTTTTGATCTGTATAAGTCAAGTCAATCCAATGATTTAGTCTTAAACATTTCTACCGCTACACTATTATAGGCTTAATTTTTGGCCCGAGCCTGGCCTTTTTGAAGACCTGATTAGCCTATCAGCCTTCTTGAAAAGTCTATATCATTTGAACATGTGTAAATATGTAATTCAGCTAATGTTTAAATATACTAGAGAGTCAAACGTACAATGAGACTAAATGTTTGTTTACATTGACTTGTTTGAGCTTACATAGTATCATATGTTTTGTGAGCTTATTTGTTTGGAAGAACTTATGAAAACAAATGAAATTATTTATAAGGTTTTTGTAACTTATTTCACAAGTTATTCCCAATAACAATTTTTTTTTGTATTTTAATATAAGGTATAAAATACAATATAATAAATAATAAATTTATTCATATTTATTAAAATAAGCCAACCTGATAGGTTTAAAAAGTTTTTTTATGGTCTGTGGCCTAGTTTATTTAACTAAATAGGCTTATAAAAAGCCAAGGCCTTTTCTATTAAAAAAAGCCTGGCCTGACCTTGGCCTGTGTAGATTAGGCTGTAAACCCTGTTAATTGGCTTGACCTATTTCCACTCCTAGTTGTGATACCCAGACTTAAGACAAATCAACTAGAATGGATATTTAGTGGAGCTTTTGAGGTTATATTTTAGCCATAAATATTACATTACCTGATTTTAAAGATAAAACGAGAAAAAGGAGTTTTTGGTTGTCATTAAATCCTCTTCACTTTAATTGGATAATTTAAATTTTAGAGGTATTTATGAATTATAACAATGGAGTCAATAGCCATTGTTGTAATGTAAAATAAGTTTTACCCTAATGATTAGTTGATAAGTAACATTTCATAATAACAACAAATATTGTTTTAATTATACTAGAGATTAAAAATTTACATGATTAAAAATGGCACATGAAATAAGTTATTTTTATAATCTGTCACGTGCCTATACTTGGACGACTCTGTAAACTTAGATATCATGGAACAAGCAATTTGGTAAATAAATTTAGCATGTTTAATTTTCAGGCTTTTGTTGAAACACATGAAGTATATGCTTAAGCATCCTTTACCAAATTGTTTTAATTTGCAAATAAATGCAACTTTCAATCCTCTTCTTGCATGGTTAAGCATCCTTTAACAAATTGGTTAAGGATAATAGCAGAAGCATTTTGACAAAGGAATTACTGTGGATATATTTGAAATATATCTCTTTTATAATATATCTTATATTTCAAATTTATTTGCTATTATTGTTTGTTGTATAGTACATGATAGAATAGCTTAAGTGTTGTTGTTTGATGAATTCCAATTTTTAATTATAGAGTTTAGTATTGACAACATGAGTTATGAATACATTTAGCTATGAATATTTAAAATATGCATGAAAAATGGATACATATGAATCAGTGATGAGATAGAAAATGGATACATATGAACCAGTGACAATGGTAAAAGCTCAATCAGGGGTGAAGAATAGCTTAAGAAGATTGAACAAGAGCATCATGTGCAATGGTTCAAATCACATTGTTCATGCGATCGCTTTTGCATTATTTTGTTTCTTGATTGTGTATCTTTGGTTAAAGATGTCCAGAAATTAAGGTTTCATAGGGGTGTACTCCTCCAGCGTTGTAGTTGAAAAGATGCCATCTAACTCATTTTTTCGGTCATCTCTTCAAGAAATTACTATCTTTTTTACTATCTCTTTAATTATTTTTTTTATTATTTCATTAATCATTTCATTAATTTTTTTTAATATTTATAATAATTGATTGATTCACATGAGTCTTGAGTTTTTATCTGTTGACTTTTTATTATTATTCCAAATGTATCATTTTGCTTTAAGATATAAATTATAAAAATTTTAAGATATGAATTATAATTTTTTTAACATATGAAATTTTATCACGTGCCACGCACGGGTATATACACTAATATAATTCAATTGTGAATAAAAAAACAAATAGATAAAGTGAAATTTGTTTAAATTTTTTTTAAAATGAAAGAAAACTTTTCAATTTTATTGTTCACTTTATAGATTTTTTTCTTCGTTTTACAAAATAATTACTATGTATTCATTACCCATCATTTAAATTTTTCTACTAATTTAAGTAATGTTTTAATATTTTTTATACTATATATAAAATTATTAATTTCATAGTGTAGCGATAGAAATATTGAGACTAAGCCATTGAATTGACTTAACTCGCAAATCAGTGAAAGTCGCCACCACACTTTTATTTTATCAAAAGGAAATGGGAAAAGAACGAATAAAACCCAAAATAAAAAAGAGATCAATGTAAGGGGGTTGGTTATGCAAAAGAAAGATATTAACACCCTAAATATCTATGATACTCTGCAGGAACCTCTTTGAAAATCTGCATATTTGGCTATAAAATATTTACAAAATAGATCATGGGGGGGGGGGGGGGGGGGGGAGTGATGTAGCGATAGAAATGTTGAGAATAAGTTATTGATTGACTTAACTCGTACATATCAAAATAAAAATTGCCACCGCTCTTTATTATTTCCGAAGGAATGAGAAAAGAGCGAATAACCCAAAAAGAGGGGGAGAGAATCTAAGTTTGGGGATTGGTTATGCAAAGGAAAGGTATTAGCACCCTAAACATTTATTGTACTCTGCATGAACCTCTTTGGAAATCCGTGTATTTAGGCTATAAATGTTGTATAAAAAATAGATGGTGGAGGTGAGAAAAGAAATATTTTTTTATGATTTTTTCACCTGCCGTGATTGCGAATTTTTAGTGCCTAAGTACCACCTTCCGTGCAATAGGGGATCAAGGTACTCTTAGTTCATCTTTTAAAATTTTTAAAACACAAGAGTGTTGGTTAATTTTAAGAGACGAGAAATCATCGTCTTATCCGAGCGGAAGAACATACTTACTATCCACAATTATTAGAAAGGAGATTTTGCATCATCTCAAAGTGGTAGATATGACTTGGATTTTAAAATCAACAAAGCCTCGCTCAACACCCAAGTGGAAAATATCTAACTTTACTATATATCGTAGAAGTATAGTAGCTCACATCACTACAAGGATTGACAAGAGTCTAATCTTTTGAGAAAATTTTAAGGTAAAAACCAAAATGGAAAAAATAGTTTGAATGAGATTGATTGACTTTTAGTCTTCTCACAAAAATATAAAGGTATTATTAATTCGATTAAAGTTTGATTAAGAAAATATTTTGAAAATGCATGTACCTAAGTCCAAGTTTATTATGAAAGTAGTTCAAGTTTAGAAACAAGAAGAGTTTTCAAAAGGAAGGAGAAGATTTTTAAAATTAAGGAATATGGGGGAAGATGAAGGGACTATCCTAAAGCATATGGTAAAAGTTAGAGAAAAGAACTATCTAACCAACAAGAAGCCAACACTTGACACATTGAGTCAATGTAGAATTCACATCCTTTGGATTGAAACCAAACAAACAAAAGTAATGAAACTCTTAAGAAAACCAAACTTCAATTGCATTAAATCTTCACAAAAATTGGGCAGAGTAACGGCTGTATACAGATGAATTCCAGATCACAGACAAAACATATAATCACAATATCCTGCACACAAAACAAACAAACATCCCAATATCTTGAGGTAAACCCCAAGAACTCTAGACAAAATAATAGCTGAGGTCACAAGGTCTCATAGATATAGCTCAAGGTTTCTAATCCTAAGTCCAAGAAGTCCACAATCTCCATAAATGCCAAGGATAGTAACCAAGTAGTCCAAGTAACATTAAAGTCTTTTTTATGGTTCAAGTTGATTATTAGGTATCTTAAAAAAGAAATGAAAAGCTCAAGTGAGCAAAATGAAAATGACATAAAAGTAAATGCTCAAATGAGCAAAGATGAAAATAGCATGAAATGTAAAATGCTAAAGTAAATGATGCATAAAGTAAAAATATGAAGTAAAGGCACAAAATAAAGTCAGTTGTTAGAAATTAGAGATTAGTTGAATGACCATCTTGAAACTTGCATTTGAAACTCATTAGAAGATTGATAAAATCAAAGCCTCTCATCAACAAGTTTCATTTGATTTTTGTCAAGTATATCATCTATTTAAAATTCTCAAGGCAACATTAAATGATCAATGATGTTTAAGTGATTCACTTTGACCAAAGTATATGAAGATTCATTAGAATATTGATAAGATCAAAGCCTCCTAACAACAAATCTCAAAGTTATTGGATTAAATGATTCAAATTAACATACTTGGGCTTACAAATATGGGTTTGGGCCACGAATGATCATTTCTCGAGTCTGGACAAAATTTAGTGCTATGTTAAGCAATTGTAAGTGGACTTATATAGAAGTCGCACCTATTTTGAGGCGGGTCAATAGAAATCTATGTACCTTATCTCTTGAGAAACGATATGTAAATCATTTCCCAATAACACTTGGTACAATAAAGAAGGGGATAAGATGAAGAGGGATGAGGTAAGAATTAAACCATATTTGAATAAAAAATTTAATCAAACTATTATTAAAATCATTCATCCATTTTTATGGAGTAAACTCAACACCATGGATCCAATGATGCTAATAAAGCTCTTGGTCAAAATTTTCATAGTCCAAGATCAGCCAGAATATATGCACAATCAAATTGTATTTAATAATAAAGAAGAAAATATTTTTAAATTGGTTTTAAAATAAAAATAAAAGGAGAAAATAGCAACTATATTCAAAACATCCAAGAAAAATCAAATAAGACCATAGAAAAATCAGAAATGAGTTTGAATATTTATATAAAATTTTTGGTGATTTTTTAAAGTCGAAAACTATTTTTAAACTAAATAAAATTGCTCAAATAAGTGGAAAAAAGATCAAAAATAGTAGAAGTCAAAATAAAATTCTAAAAAAATTTCAGAAGGTCAAAAATAATGGAATTGATGTTGATGAATTTTTTCAGAATTTAAAAATGCTCAAAAGAATTTTTTAAATAATTAAAAACAAACCAAAACAAAGAAAAATTATACAAAATACCAAATATAAAAATAAAATTATGAAAAAGGCTAACATAATAACAAGGCTAACATTTATTGGAGTAACAAAATCTCAACAACAAACTACCTTCCATAATGACAAGGCTACCATTCATTGGAGTAACAAAATCTCAAACAACGAACTACCTTCCATAACGACAAGGCTACCATTCATTGGAGTAAAAAAATCCGAACCTTCTATGGGAATTGTCATACTTATTAGGGAAGTACAAATTGCTCAAATAAAGAGACCTTCCACTTATTGTTACGAGAAAGAATTGCAACTGTGATTTCCTGGGGAAAGAGATATGGCTTCCTAGGGAAAGTAATAGGACTTCCTAGGGAAATGCGAATATGTTCCTGCTGAGAGGATAAAAGTTATCAAATCTTGCAGAAATAATAATATTGATGGGGACCAAAGATTTAAACCAGAAATAAACTGGAATGAATCAGTCAACTAAAGTAACACCTCATCAGAAATAAACTCAAGAGGGAACCACTTTTTATCCATACAAAGAGCTGTACAAGAAGGCTAAAGCAAAAATATTCCACGAGGGATAAATCAGTGGGGAATTTGAAAGAATATACACTTTCTGCTTAAGGTTGACACTCTATTGGAGAGAGGGTAACACAACTCTGCAAAATAGGGTAATATGTTAACAAAAATATGCAAATGAGCAATGATCTACTAAATTCAGCCAATGCATGATATGTGTATGAATGTATGAATGTTATCACATATATGCTAACAAAACAGACATATAACACTGAGGATAATCAGACAAAACCAACTTGGGTACAGTCAATACTCGGCCAAATCACATCCGAGATGAAAACATCATAAGAAAGTAAGCACCAACTGAGGAAACAAATTCCTACTTCACAGTCTAACTTCCCTGGGAAAGAACAAAATTCGAAAATAACCAAATCAAAACAATGAATCAATACAAATACAAGGATATAATATCCTCCTCCAGGCTTCACCGGGGAATATCACACAGACTTCAATGAGGAAAATAAATGTTTCAAGGTCTGTACTTCTACTAGGAATTGCAATGATGATTTCACTGGGGAAAACAATACCATATTATCGAGACATCAACTGGGGATCTCGCACTTACTCATTGATGGGGAAACACCACATCATCGAGGGGAAACCCAAAATACATTCTTTAATACTGAGAGTGAGGATTACACCCACTTCTCTAGAGAGAAATTATGAAACTTTAAGGGGACAACAATTTCCAACTAGAGACAAAATCTCAGCTTCACTTGGGGATTTATTACAACAAGAAATCAAACTTATGGGGATTTTAAATTAAACCCAACACTTAGAGGGAGAAAACCTAAAAAGTTGACAACTGTTACAACACTTCTTAGAAAAGATATTGCCCTTGACTGGTTGCCTGGAAAGCAAACAACAACAATGCTAGCACTGCAAAGGGAAATGTTTTGCAAATGATTCCATGTCAGCATACCAAGAGGGAAGAGACTTTTGTTATGTGGGTGAAAACATCACTGGGGAATCCGAGATAGAGACTCCATACTATACAAACCATTAATTCAAAATGAACCAAGACCTGACTGGGGAAGATGGCATCACAAACCCAACACCACATCATACATCAACTGGCACCATCTTCAAACTATCTAAGAAGCACAAGAAGACCATACTCATTCCAACAAAAGTGACTTTGGAGAGCCTTCATGGGGAACATATCCTTTCATAAATTGCATAGTTCATCCATCCTTTGAATCACTATTTTTGTTCTCCTTGAGTCACAAAATCTAAAGCAAGTAGTAATTTATAAGTTCTTTTCAAAAAAACATTTTTTTTATTTAACCTGTTTGCTTTGAAAATTTCCATCAATAATAAATGAAGTCTTTGTAAGCTGAATAAAATAAGAATTGAAAAGAATTGGATAAAAGATTCAAACTTTATTAATAGGATGGTTGTCTGCAAATGGCGAGACTCCATAGATGATTACAAAGTTTGGAAAATGGTAATATATTGGAAAAGATACATTGAGATACAATGACCGCTATTCTCCCTACCAACTTTGAATTCCTGAGCAGTGACTTCAGTTGAAGAGTAGTGAGGATCCAAGAAGATTGTTGCTTTAATGATCAAGTCTTTGTTAGAACATAGTTTGATTCTACAACCCTTAGTTAGAGTTTTGATGATAACAAAATACAAAGAATAATTAAATTGTAAGATTTATATATAAGACAAATATGCTTCTTAAAATTATGTTTTATATTTACAGAAGTTTTGATGGAATCAGCATCAGAAGATCAATAATATGTCAGCATCAGAAGATCAGTAACATGTGCTACACGCTGAAGCTACCAGATCATACGCTGAAGCTTGATGACTAGAATCTGCGTATAAACATATGCACTCTGACTCTGATCAAAGATCTCTACCAAGTCATCAGCACTCTGAAGCGTTATCATAAGTTAAAGCAAAGAACACTCTGAAGCGCTACCATAAGCAAAGAAGACTCTGAAGCGTTATTAAGCATTCAAGACATAATTAATGCTAACGGCTCTCTTCAAGACAAGATCTTCTCAAAAAGGAAAGAGCGTTATTATCATTGAAATGGCTTTATGGACAACGTATCTCTGCATTGTCTATATAAACAAATCTTCTTGAGAAAATACGCACGCATGCACTCATACATTTTGCTAAGCCATCAAACCACGCTTACTCAAATGCTTTAGCAAATCCAGTTTTACTCCAAGCTTAAATTGTGTATTATCACAGTTGTGATATATTGTTTTATTAGAAAACGTTAAACACATTCTTGTTCAATTCCTTGTAAGAGATTTCCTTGAGATAAACCGGTATGTGGTTATACTCAAGAAGGCTTTAACAGTTGTTAAAGTAGCTGTGTAATCCTTTGAATATAGTGGATTAAGACCTCGTTGGAGAGAGCCGAAATCACCTTGACGGGTGGACTGGAGTAGTTTGAGATCAAACGAACCAGGATAAAAATACTGTGTTGTCCAAGCATTTGATTTAAGTTTTACAATTCAATCCCCTTTCTTGTGTTTTTCACATCTTGAATTGGCATCAGAGCGCCTGGTTCTGAGCTTATAACACTTAACCGTGTCAGTACAAGATCCAGCGTCAGAAAAACACAATGGCAGGACCAAATCAAAACATCAGCAATGAAGAAAGAGACAGATTCTATGGCAAACCTCCAGTCTTTGATGGAGAGAACTTTGACTACTGGAAAGACAGAATTGAGAGTTTCTTTCTGGCCCATGATGCTGATATGTGGGACATGGTGACTGATGGATACACACACCTAGTGGATGGAAGTGGTCAGAAGATTGACAGTAAAACAATGTCTGATCAGCAAAAGCGTGAGTTCAGAAACCATCACAAGGCCAGAACAATTATTCTCAGCGCCATCTCTTATTCAGAATATGAGAAGATATCAAACAGAGACACTGCAAAGAATATGTTTGACTCTCTGAGAATGACACACGAAGGTAACATTCAAGTCAAAGAAACCAAAGCCCTTGCACTTATTCAGAAGTATGAGGCATTCAAGATGGAAGAGAGTGAATCAATAGAAACTATGTTTTCAAGATTTCAAATTCTGGTTGCTGGTCTAACAGTTCTTGACAAAGGGTATTCTACTACTGATCACGTTAAGAAGATCATCAGAAGCTTGCCAAAACAATGGAGGCCAATGGTCACAATGCTTAAGCTAGCCAAGGATCTCAACAAAATCTCTCTGGAGAAACTTGTCAGCTCCCTCAGAAGTCACGAGATAGAGCTAGAAGCAGATGAACCTCAAAAGCAAGGTAAGCCATTAGCTTTAAAATCTAACAGAAAATCTAACTCCAAAGTTTTGCAGGCTGTGGAAGAAACCTCTAAAGAGACTTCATCAGAAGAAGATGAACTATCTCTCCTCTCCAGAAGGGTGAACCAATTGTGGAAGCAGAGGCAAAGAAAGTTCAGGAATCCCAGAAGATCAGAAAATCAGAATGAATCTTTCTCCAGATAGAGAAGGTCAGAATCCTCCTCTGGACACAGAAGATCTGAAGGTTCTTCAGGAAACAGAAAGCCAAACAACAAAGACATCATCTTCTATGAATGTAACGAGAAAGGACACTACAAAAGTGATTGCCCAAAGCTTCAGAAGGAAAAGCCCAAAAAGAAGTTTGGCAAGGAAAAGAAGAAAAGTCTCATGGCTACATGAGATGATTATGACACATCTGAAGCTGACTCAGAATCAGATGATGAAAGAGAAAACATAGCTCTCATGGCAAACATAACAAAAGACAGTGAAGCTTCTGAGTCAGAATCTGAATCAGATACAGAAGAGGTATTCCCTGACTTTACTATAAACTTTACTAAGGCTGAACTAGCTGAAAGCCTTAATGAAATTCTGGAAAGATATCAGCAGATCAGAGTCAAATTCAGAAACCTGAAAAGGAATCTTGCTTCTGACTCTGATAAGACTGAGAGTCTCAAATTGGAGAATTCTGAGTTAAAAGATAAAATTTCAAAATTAGAAAACCAATTGCAAAACTCTCAGAAGGAAACAATCCCTGAAACTACCAGCAATGCTGATGAGATTATCAAGGAGTATGATCTCAACTTTCAGAAGTTTCTAGCTAAAAACATAGACAGAAGCAAAATGGCTTCAATGATCTATGGAGTTAGCAGGAATGGCAGAAAAGGGATAGGATATCAAGGTAAGGTACCTACACCAAAAAATGCCATGGATTTAGTTATAAAACACACTCCACTTGATTCACACTTTATATATGGGCACACACATGACATAAAATATACAAGTAGTGATTACTCTGTCAAACCAAAATTCAACCAGAGTTTTGGTAAAACTAACAAATCAGGACCCAAGAAAATATGGGTACCTAAGGATAAAATAATACATGTGGCAGATATCTTTAGCAGCAAAGCAAAAACACCAATCATGGTACCTGGACTCTGGCTGCTCACGACACATGACGGGAAGAAGGCATATGTTCCAAAGCCTGGAACTTAAGCCTGGAGGCCACGTAGGCTTTAGAGGCAATCAGAGAGGAAAGATCATTGGCTCTGGAACAATAGGTAATGGAAATCTTCCCTCTATAAGTAATGTTTTACTATTTGATGGATTAATGCATAATCTGTTATCCATAAGTCAATTAAGTGATAACGGTTATGATATAATCTTCAATCAAAATTCATGCAAAGTTGTTAGTCAGAAAGATGGGACTATCCTATTTAATGGAAAGAGGAAAAACAACATTTATAAAATAAAACTTTCTGAACTAAAAAGTTAGAATGTAAAATGTCTACTGTCTGTTAACAACGAGCAATGGATCTGGCACAGAAGATTGGGACATGTTAGTATGAGAAGAATATCTCTGATTAACAAACTCAATCTGGTCAGAGGACTTCCTAACATGAAGTTCAATTCAGATGCTCTGTGTGAAGCATGTCAGAAAGGAAAGTTTGCAAAACCAACTTTCAAATCCAAAAACGTTGTTTCCACCTCCAAGCCATTAGAACTTCTGCACATTGACTTATTTGGACCAGTTAAAACTGCTTCAGTCAGTGGCAAGAAGTATGGGTTAGTAATCGTAGATGACAATAGCAGATTGACATGGGTAAAGTTCTTAAGACACAAGGACGAGTCACACTCTGTGTTTGTCACCTTCTGCAACCAAGTTCAGAATGAAAAGGATCTTAGAATTGCCAAAGTCAGAAGTGATCATGGTGGAGAGTTTGAAAACAAAGATTTTGAGTTATTCTTTAATGATAAAGGCATTCTGCATGATTTCTCTTGTCTTAGAACTCCCCAGCAAAATGGAGTTGTAGAACGAAAGAACAGAACATTGCAAGAAATGGCCAGAACCATGATCAACGAGACTAACGTTGCTAAGATCTTCTGGGCAGAGGCAATAAACACAGCGTGTTACATTTAGAATAGAATCTCCATAAGACCTATTCTGGAAAAGACTCCATATGAATTATGGAAGAACAGAAAGCCCAACATTTCCTATTTGCATCCATTTGGATGTACATGTTTTATTCTGAATACAAAAAATTATTTGAACAAGTTTGACTATAAAGAACAAAAGTGTATTATGTTAGGATATTCTGAACGCTCAAGAGGGTACATAGTATACAATACAGAAACACAGATTGTGGAAGAGTCAATCAGTGTTTGTTTTGATGATAAGCTTGACTCTCAAAAGTCAAAGCAGAATGAATTCCTTGCAGGTATGGAAGTTGAACTCACAGGTACTGAAGACAAATCATCAGAAGCTCTCAACATAGACACTCCCTCAACATCAGAAAGAGGCACTGCAAGCAATCAATCACCTTCTGTTGATCAACTCCAGAAAAGACCATCCAGAAGCAGCATGGATCACCCAGAAGAAACAATCTTAGGAAGAAAGGAAGATCCGATCAGAACAAGATCTAGCTTCAAAAACTCTGAAGAATCCCTCATGGGACTGGTTTCTCTAATTGAACCAACTACAATTGATGAAGAACTTCTGGACAATGACTGGATTCTAGCAATTCGAGAGGAGCTAAATCAATTCACAAGAAATGACGTATGGGATCTAGTTGCCAAACCAAAAGGATTCAACGTGATTGGTACAAAATGGGTGTTCAGAAACAAACTGAACGAACAAGGTGAAGTCATCAGAAACAAAGCACGACTGGTAGCACAAGGTTATAGTCAGCAAGAGGGGATAGACTATACATAAACCTTTGCTCCAGTCGCCAGGTTAGAATCTATCAGACTCTTAATCTCATTTGCTGTTAATAAAGGCATCACTCTGTATCAGATGGATGTTAAGAGTGCATTCTTAAATGGCTATATAGAAGAAGAGGTATATGTGCACCAACCCCCTGGTTTTGAAAGTTCCAAAAATCCAGAATATGTTTTCAAACTAAAGAAGTCACTGTATGGTCTGGAACAAGCTCCTAGAGCTTGGTATGAAAGACTAAGTAACTTCCTGTTAAAAAAGGAATTCACCAGAGGGAAAGTGGACACAACCTTGTTTTGTAAGACAGTTAAGAATGACATTTTAGTATGTCAGATTTATGTTGATGACATCATATTTGGATCCACTAAACCTTCTATGGGAAGAAAGTTTGCTAAATGTATGCAGGCAGAATTTGAGATGAGCCTAATGGGGGAACTAAAATTCTTTCTGGGCATTCAGATTAATCAAACCCCAGAAGGAACTTACATTCATCAGAGCAAATATGTCAGAGAACTTCTGAAGAAATTTGATCTCTCAGAATGTAAGTCATCAAAGATTCCAATGCATCCCACGTGCATTCTGGAAAGAGAAGAGGTAAGTAAAAAGGTAGAACAGAAGGTCTAGAGAGGTATGATTGGTTCTCTTCTCTATCTGACGGCTTCAAGGCCTGACATTCTATTCAGTGTTTGCATTTGTGCTAGATTCCAATCAGATCCTAGAGAATCTCACTTAACAGCAGTTAAGCGAATTTTCAAGTATCTGAAAGGTACTACTAATCTGGGTTTGTTTTACAGAAAATCAAGTGATTACAGTTTGATAGGATACTGTGATGCTGATTTCGCTGGAGACAGAGTAGAACATAAAAGCACTTCTGGAAGCTGCCAATTTCTGGGAGAAAATCTTATCTCATGGTCCAGCAAAAGACAATCCACGATTGCTCTATCAACAACAGAAGCTGAATACATAGCAGCAGCTGGATGCAGTACACAAATGCTCTGGATGAAAAGTCAACTTGAGGACTTCCAGATATTTGAGAGTAACATTCCTATCCTCTATGACAATACTTCTGCTATTTGTCTCAGTAAAAATCCTATTTTACATTCTAGGGCTAAGCATATAGAAATAAAACATCATTTTATTAGGGACTATATTAAGAAAGGGATTTTAAATTTTAAATTTATTAACACAGACCATCAATGGGCTGATATCTTTACAAAACCTCTTTCTGAAAATAGGTTCAACTTCATTCTGAAACATCTCAGCATGAAGCTCTGCCCAGAATGAAATTGTTTTGATTCTATATCATAACCTTTAGAACTTTGTTTATTTTTTCGTGAGCTACTGATCAATCTTTCTTCAGATATTTAGAAGCACAGATTGTATCAGAATCTATCACAATCAAGGATAGTAATGTGCTGTTCACTCAAGCAAACAAGTGTCATCCAGTCATCAGTTACTTTCTGAGGCTGAACACGCGTTCAAGTTTCTGAAAGGTCAAAAGCGCTGATTGGTTGCATTGAGACACATGTCATGGGTAACCATTCCAAATATCTTTCTGAATCCCCCTAAATCAGCTATCATTAAATGGTAATAATCATTATATTTAATTCTCTCTCTTACGTTTATGTTTTCAAAATTTTTTAGAAATCTATTTAAACACGTTTCTCACCATTTACACTCTTTTACCTTCACTTTCATCTTCTCTACAAACGTATTGTTTTCAGTTTGCATCTTTTCTCAAAAAACCTTTCAATTTCTTCACAAAAACCTTCGTTTGAACATGGCTTCCTCAAGCATTCCTACCTCAAGTGCTCAGAAATCAGACTCCACTGAACAATACGAAGAACCCTACAGAACGCTTCTCACACCTATCAAAAATCTAGAGGTTCTGTCAGAATTGATCATGGATTTCAACAGTCTTCAAGAGAATGGGTTTAATCTCTCTGAAGAGGTTAAGGCTCAAGGCTGGGAAAAATACTTTGACAGACTGGTGGGTCCAACATTCCCAATTCTGGTAAAGGAATTTTGGATTCATGCTTCATCTTCCTATCATCAAGTCACCTCATACATAATGGGGAAGAAGATTGTTATTACTGAGGATCTCATTGCAAGACTAATAGGCTACAGTGGTGGTGGTGTTCGTTGCATTGACTTGGCTGAAAGATGCGCTGATGTTGCCCTAATTGCAAGAGAAATCTTCACTCTGTGGCTTCCCTCCAGCAAGATAAGGGATTTAAAAGATCATCACAGAATATTGATCAGCAGTTTCTGATCTATTTTATCTCTCAGAAGATCAAGGTAAATCTGGCTCATCTGCTGTTTAACCATCTAAAGACCAGTGTTAAAGAAACCGGAGAAGAGGAGCGCACAAAAAGGGACTAGATACCCTTAGGAAGACTTATATCAGATATTCTAACAGAGAATAAGCTGATTGATCATCTTATAGAGGCTCGGGAAATCATCCCTCTGGAAGCTACTGTTGGCAAACAGCTGAATGCAAAGAATCTGAAGAAAATGAAGTTGATTGAGAACATCAAGAAGGAACCCAGCGTCACTCCTTTTGCAGCAATCTCCAGTAGAAGAGTCCCTCTGGATAACTTCCCTCTGTTCTCAGAGATTGATTCTAAACCAGATATAATAGTCAGATATCTGGATGCTTGCAAGGCAGATGGTACAACACCAAATCTGAACATTCAGGATCTGCAGCAGAAGGCTCCAGAAGTTATGCTGAAGAAAACCAAGAAAAGGAAAGCTGTAGCAAAAGGATCATCCTAGCAGACTCCTAAAAAGAGAGGTAATCCTTCTTCTGTAACCGTTTTAGATTCAATTTCTGTATCAACATCTATACCTATTCCCACTCAATCTGAAAACCCCACATCTCAAACTTTTGATGACTTTGACATTGACTTTGACCCCTCTGAATCCTTAACTCTTAGAATATCTCGCTCCCAACCTCAAAATCCAAATATTGAAGCAACCCAACAAGAACTTGCAAAAGTTCTATCTGATATAGACCAACACACTTCTGCTCCCATGCCAGAAAATCCAAACCCTGAAACCACCACAGAAGCACAACCAGAAATTCCCCTCTCTCCACTACCAGAAAAACCACTACCTTCATCTCCTCAACCATAAATTAATCCACCTTCTCCTCAACCTGAACTATCTCACCCAGAAATTCAAACTTCTGAGGCTCAACCCTCTGAATCCTGTGAACCAGAACCAAACCAAACTGTTGATTCTGATACCATTCCCATTCCTGGAATCACAGAACCTCTGGCCATTCATATGCCCCTTGGTACCATTGTGAATTTTCCCCAAATTCCCTCTTCACCAGAATCAACTCCACCAAACTCCCCATCAAGTCCAATCATAATTCCTAACTCTCCCACTCCCTCACCAAAGAACAATCCAGAAGACAACATCAAGACTGTCATTGACTTAACAGTTTTTGAACGTCTTGCTGCAATAACCCACAAAACAGCTATCCCAAAACCCAAACATCCAGATGTTGGTACCAGCTTATTGACATTTGAAACAAAAGTATAGAAGTGGATCACTTCTCTGAAACAAGCTAGTCTTGAGCTGGTTGATCCTGCTGCATCAGACTACCTTTGGACAAAGTTCAGAAGATGGGTATGCTATGAAACTTTTAAGTTTCAAGAACAGAGCTACAGACAAGCTCAATAGAACTTCAGCAATCTGCTGAAAGAAATTGAAGGTCTAGTTCTGAGCAAGCTGCTTAAAGAAGAAGTTTTTCCTCTGGACCTTGCTCCTTGGTCTGAACATCGTCCAACATCCAAAGTTCAACCTGATACTCAAGAGAAGATGGTTCCTGCTGAAGAACTGGGTCAAGAAGATATTGCAGAAAGCTCTGAGAAGCATCCTGTTTCTGCAGATCCTCAAGTTTCCTCCCTTGACAGGCATACTCTAGAAGACCTGAAAAGATCTGATATGTTGATGAATGAAAGAATGGATAAACAGGACAACAAAATTGACGAAATCAAGAGCATGTTAACCCAGCAACAGGAAACCAACACCCAGATCAAGAGCATGTTGGAGGCTTTGTTCACACGTCTTCCTCCTCCTTCTTAGAATTTCCTTGTTTCTATAACTTGTTTATCTGTAATATTTTTACATTGTGTTGAACTTATCATTGCTTCTGTTTTTAATATAAACGCATTTTAGCTTTGATTATTTGTTCTTTTTGATAACTGACAAAAAGGGGGAGAAATAATGATATTTTTCAATAACGGATTACTGATACATAAGTCTCAAACATTCTGATCTATTTAAATTTTTTCTCTTCTGAAAAGCTTACAGGTACAAAACTCTGATGAAATATACAGTAAAGTTCTGATGCTCAAAGACTCATGGAATTAAAGGGAAGTAATCAACTCAGGTGGACTTTTCTCTTCTTAATTATATACTTTTTATTCTTTATTTTCAATTGAAAAAATCTGGTTTTTGTCATCATCAAAAAGGGGGATATTGTTAGAACATAGTTTGACTCTACAACCCTTAATTAGAGTTTTGATGATAACAAAATACAAAGAATAATTAAATTGTAAGATTTATATATAAGACAAATATGCTTCTTAAAATTATTTTTTATATTTACAGAAGTTCTGATGGAATTAGCATCAGAAGATCGGTAATATGTCAGCATCAGAAGATCAGTAACATGTGCTACACGCTGAAGCTACTAGATCATACGCTGAAGCTTGATGACCAGAATTTGCGCATAAACATATACACTCTGACTCTGATCAAAGATCTCTACCAAGTCATCAGCACTCTGAAGCGTTATCATAAGTTAAAGCAAAGAACACTCTGAAGCGCTACCATAAGCAAAGTAGACTCTGAAGCATTATTAAGCATTCAAGACAGAATTAATGCTAACGACTCTCTTCAAGACAAGATCTTCTCAAAAAGGAAAGAGCGTTATTATCATTGAAATGGCTTTATGGACAACGTATCTCTGCATTGTCTATATAAACAAATCTGCTTGAGAAAATACGCACGCATGCACTCATACATTTTGCTAAGCCTTCAAACCACGCTTACTCAAACGCTTTAGCAAATCCAGTTTTACTCCAAGCTTAAATTGTGTATTATCAGAGTTGTGATATATTGTTTTATTAGAAAACGTTAAACACATTCTTGTTCAATACCTTGTAAGAGATTTCCTTGAGATAAACCGGTCTGTGGTTATACTCAAGAAGGCTTTAACAATTGTTAAAGTAGCTGTGTAATCCTTTGAATATAGTGGATTAAGACCTCGTTGGAGAGAGGCGAAATCACCTTGATGGGTGGACTGGAGTAGTTTGAGATCAAACGAACCAGGATAAAAATATTGTGTTGTCCAAGCATTTGATTTAAGTTTTACAATTCAACCCCCCTTCTTGTGTTTTTCACATCTTCAGTCTTGTCTGATGCAATTACTTTCCAGAAAATCCCTACCTTTTGCCTAGATTTCCCTTGCGGGTTTTTAACCTACCAGGAAAAATTATTCTGTTTATGTCTCTAATTTTTGCCTAGACTGCTCTTTCAGTTATTTGGCCTACCGAGACACTCCTTTTTTCCTAAGCTTCCCTTTCGGGTTTTCATATTAGTGAGCTGTTCTTTTATCTACCTAGGCAAAGTATTTCTTGACTGCATCAGTATTCAAAGGACGTGGGAACTCCTCGCCATCCATTGTTTCAAGAATCAATGCACCTCCAGATAAGGCTTTCTTGACAACATATGGGCCCTCAAAATTGGGAGTCCACTTGCCCCTAGAATCAACATTGAACGAAATGATCTTCCTGAGCACGAGGTCACCTTCTCTAAATTCGTGAGGCTGTACCTTCTTATCAAAAGCTTTCTTCATTATATTCTAATATAACTCACCATGACACAAAGCTGTCATTATTTTCTCTTCAATCAAATTCAACTTGTCAAACCTGTTATGGACCCATTCAGCCTCTGACAACTTGGTTTCCATTATCACGCGTAAAGAGGGAATCTCAACCTCAATGGGGAGCACTGCTTACATGTCATACACAAGAGAGAACGAGGTTTCCCCTGTTAAAGTGCAGACAAATGTTCGATACCCATGCAAAGCAAAAGGGAGCATCTCATGCTAATCTTTATAAGTAACAACCATTTTCTGGATGATCTTCTTGATGTTCTTATTAACAGCTTCAACAACACCATTTATCTTTGGCCTGTAAGGAGATGAATTGTGATGCACAATCTTGAATTCTTTACAAAGTTCTATCATCATCTTATTATTCAGATTTGAGTCGTTGTCAGTGATAATTCTGCTTGGCACACCATACCGACATATGAGATTGTTCTTAATAAAGCGCACTACCACCTGCTTAGTGACATTAGAATTGTTAGAATTTTATTAGAATCCATGGGAAATTTGATTTTTCTAGGTTTTAGAATTGTTTTAATTGTAACGCCTAAAAGGCAATTGAACTTTGAATTCTACTAATAAAATATTTGTTTCATTTTGTTTCACAAATTTAAATTTCCCAAAGTCTTTGAAATCATTACATACGCATCCCATCCATAAACACTGCATATACAGGTACCATTATAGGCCTCTCATATTCTTCGCTGTTTATTTCAGCAGAAATGTCTTCTGAACAAAGCATCAAAGATCTTCAGGCACAAAATGCCCAATTCCAACAGATGTTCATAAATCTGGCGAAAGGGCAGGAGGATCTGACAGCCCTCATCCTAAAGGAGAAAAAGAAAAAGAAGAAGGTCTATGGTATTCTGAATATGGGCAGAAGGTTCAGGGGGCCGTTAAAGCAACCAGTCGATCTGACCTCTTCATGCAAGGAATGGGAGAATCAAGAAAGAGAGACAAGGGAAAAGGACCCCACTCCTGAAGTTTCTGACAATGATACAAACTACAATGATGAGCAGTATCCTCCTACTGAGGATAAATACAAGCAGTTGGAGGATCGTCTGAGTGCTATGGAAATCGAGAGGATACCTGGGTTGGATTTCGAAGAACTGGGATTGGTGTCGGGAGTGGTCATCCCGCAGAAGTTCAAGGCTCAAATTTTTGCAAAGTACAATGGGGTGTCTTACACAAAACTCCATCTTTGTTCCTATGTAAGGAAGATCCAGCCCCACACCGCTGATAGAAACTTTTGGGTTCACTTCTTTTAAGACAGTCTGTCAGGGACTCAACTTGAATGATTCTACAATCTGGAAAGAACCAATGTCTGAAATCGGGAGGATTTGGCCGCTGCTTTTTATAAGCAGTATCAATATAACGCCGACCATGCCCCCACTCGTACTCAAATCCGGAGTATGACCATGGGTGCAGGTGAAGGCTTTAAGGACTATACGCAGAAGTGGAGAGACTTGGATGGGAGAGTCCAACCCCCTTTATCTGACTGGGAGTTGGTGGATATGTTTCTTGGGACGCTGTCTGGTCCTTTCTTTAAACATTTGATTGGCAGCTCATCAGCTGGTTTCACCTAGCTGATATTAACAGGAGAAAGGGTAGAAGATGGGATTCGGAGCGGTAAGATATAGAAAGATGCCTCTTCGAGTTTAGTAAAGAAGCCTTTTACTGGTAAGAAGGAAGCCAGTGCCATCTATAGCCCGAGAGGCCAAAGCAGAGTTGAACACCGTCAAACCATAAGTGCTGTAATGATACCTAGACCTGCGGCTGCTCCACAATGAAACAATCAACAAAGGGTGGAAAGACCACAACGGTAATTTACCCGGATTAACATGACGTTGGCTGAAGTTCTACCCCATCTGCTAAGATCCAACTTGGCAACCTTGAAAGAGGCTCCCAAGAATCCAAATACCGCATCTCCCTGATATAATCCAAATGCTCGGTGTGCCTATCATTCAGAGAGTCCTGGCCACGATACAAATGATTGCTGACCTATGAGAAATAAGGTACATGGTCTGATAGAGGCCAAGGAAATTGAGTTCGATGCTCCGGAAAAGCCCAATGTCATAACTGCTCCCATGCCCAAACGTAATCGTGGAGTTAATGATGTTGATACCGATCTATTTGTGACCTCAGTTGATGAAGTTTCTACTCCTCTGATGACTATTAAGAAGAATTTTTTGTTGACCGGTTTATTTCCGGGTTGCGGTGAAGGTTGCCATGTGTGTTCATCTATGCCTTCCGGTTGCCATTTTCTAAAAACAAGTGTCTAACTCCTGATGGACAACAGAGAGATTTTGTTCAAGAAAACTTTTATTCCAACTATTCCATGTGAAGATATTGCAATTATAACCATTTCCGCCAATCCTTCCAAGGTCTCCTCGAGAAGACCTGTTAGGATTACATCTGCTCCGAGAGTCTCTCTGCTAATAATCACCCTTCCTGGTCCTGTCCCATACGCCTTGGACAAAGCTGTCCCTTGGCATTATGGCGCTGATGTCTATTATCACGGTGTTAAACAAGACCTGAAGAATGAATAGGCTAATCCTGATGTTAGTAACATTGCCGGGACCAGTAAAATTACCATAATTGGAAGGGTTTTCTCCCCTGAGATTTCCCCGAGGACTGTTAATAAACCTGTTGTTATTTCACCCGCTATTCCTATCGATGCTTCAGCTACTACTCCTATTTTTACTCCAATCTTTACCCCTGCCGACGAGTCATCTGGTACTCGAGGCAAAGAAGTTATAAGTGAGCCTGTCCGGACGGAGGCACCTAGAAAAATTGTCATAGAAGCCTCTAAGCAAGAGATAGAGGAAATATTGAAAATAATCAAAAAGAGCGACTACAATGTGGTCGAGCAGCTGGGGCAGACCCCCTCGAAGATATCCATGTTGTCTCTGTTGTTGTGTTCCGAGGCCCATGCGAAGGCTTTGATTGCATTTCTCAAGACTACGCATATGCCGCAGAAGAACTCGACTGATCAATTCAAAGACTGTGTAGCCAGCTTGACTGCTGACAATGGGATGGGTTTTTCAGATGCAGATTTGACACCGAAAGGGAGGAAGCATAATGATGCTTTGCATGTCTCGATCGAATGCAGGGGCACCACTATGGCTCATGTGCTGGTAGATACTGGGTCTTTACTGAATGTCCTGCCAAAGAAGGCTCTCGACCGACTGGATTGTGAGGGCTTGACTTTGAAGCCTAGTTTGATACGGTGGCTAGAACCGGGATGTTTTGAAATGCTGGTTTGTGTTTTGCATTTTTCATAAAATGTCGCGGTAAGCAAGAGTCGCCACCGTCTTTTATTTTATCCAACAAGGAAAGGAAAAAAGCACAGAAAAACTCCTTTTTCGAGATATATCTGAGTACGGGGGTAGATTATAGAAAGGGAAGGTATTAGCACCCTTTCTGTCCGTAGTTATTTACGGGCTCTTAGGTAATTGCTCATCATTTTCAAAATTGTTTTCTTTGTGTTTGTGTGCTTTGAAAAGTTTTTGTTTTAACTTCGATTTAACTCTTGCTTCTGTCTTCAAGAGTGTAATGAAGTGTTTTTGAAAACATTGTTTTATAAAGAAGTGTAAGTGTGGAAAAAGTTTTGTTTTGTTTGAGCAAGTACTTAAGAATTAATCTACCTACTCGAAAAAAGAATCGTTTTGTGCTTGTTTCCTTTAGACAACGCTATCCCACTATTAGTGAGTAGGTAGCACCGTTGTTGGAGTTTGAGGGTCAATTCGAAAGGGACGTACGATCACTAAAGCAATGTTAGCACGTCTTAGTAGTAACCCTAAAGTCTTAGATCAATTATCCGAGGCAACCTTTTTGAGGCAACTTTTCCGAGGCAACTTTGATCTTTAGACGAAAGGACGACCACTAAAATATCCTATACTCAATGACCATTTACCGAAGGCAACCAAGTGGGAGTGTACCCTAGGAGTGCGCATGTGCATGTGATTCAGTTTCAAATTATTTATCTTTGCACATTTAGGGTGATCTAACTGTTTTAAAATTGGTCATACATTCTTGTCATGCAAACCCTAATTATTCATACATCTAACAGTTAATAGTTTGCGAAATTTTAAAGTATGGAAATTAAACTACGCTATTACAAGGCTTCGGGTATTTACATAGCCAAAAACAAACCCTTTGAAAAGTAAAGCGATAAAAGTAAAAGGTCCTAATTAAAACTATTACGAACTGTGAGCAGATACAATAATTGGATGAAAATAATAATAAAGCGCGCGAGAAAATTAGATCGGCGAGAAACTAGGGTTTTGACCCTCTTAATCAAAAGAAAAATGTTTTTGTTGTTTTTTATATTTTTTAAAGAAACAAATTAAGTTTTTTTCTAAATTAAATACTAAATTAATTAGTTAATTAAAATAATTAATGACATATTTTTGGTTTTTTTATTATTTTAGGAAAGAAATAAAATAATTAAGTTAGTAATAAAACCTATTTATTCTAATTAATTTTAATTATGTAAAAAGAAATTAAAGTTGTCTAAAATTAATAACCTAATTAAATTAATTACCTTTTTTAATAAAAATAAATATCTTGAATTTAATTGGATAGAAAAATGTTTTGTGATTTTTTTGATAAAAAAGAAAATAGTTATTGGTTAGTAAATAAATAAATAAATAAATAAATAGATTAATAGAAAATATAAAAAAAGAAATAAAGAGTAAGAAAAGGGCCTGAATCAACATTTTTGGAGGTGTGGATATCAGCTTTTGGGCCCAATGATTGATGATCCACGCTGACTTTTTGGATCCAATACCACGCGCTTGACTTGGCTCATGGTGCACCTTCAGATGAAGGCCATCAGATTTGGCCATCTGACAATTGGCTGGCCAGTTTGGGAGGATGTATGGTAGACGTTGGCTTCATGTGCATACTGAATCGCCTGCAAGAAAATATGAAAATAACAAATGCTGGAGGCAGGGGTCGAACCCCTGACCTCCAGCCTTCCAATGCCTTAAGCGTTGCCTGGTTACCATTGGGCCACTTTGTTTTTGTTGTACAATAATGAAATAATAATAATAATATGTAAAACAAAGAAATATTGGAAAATTAAAAAACAAATGCGCGCTGAACGTTTGAATGGGCCAATGGGGGAGCGACACGCAGTCGTCTCCTTCCTCCCTCCGTGGCTAAAAGTATTGATACCCTATACCTACGGACAAACGTCCGTCGCTACAGCCATGTCAATTCTCAAAATCTTCCAGGGGCCATGTAAATGACATCTAATGCCATGGTTGGACTCGTCTCGTCCTCCTGAACATGATGGTATCCCCCATCAGAGCTAATTTCACATGTAAATAAAAGCCCTAATTCGAAGCTCTAAAACCTAACAATGGTGAAATCCTGTATAGGCCATAAAAACGCAATTAAAGAATACAGAGAGCTTGCAAACATGATTGTGATCAAGGATGTACAATTATTTTATGCTATATGTGCAAGAATAGGGCTATTTGATTTCAAGAAAAGATCTATGCCGTGGGCGACTTACAGTGAGATATAGGGCTCGAAAACGCGTGGTTTTGATGGCTTTAGCTTGCTGAGAGGCCCAGGAGTCGATTGGGATCGTTCAAAGGTCCTGAAATTGCCTCCAAATGGGATTTCGATCTACAAGTTTTCTTGATTTTTTACAGTTTTTGTTCTTGCTCATGCGCCTGTCTCCAACCTAGTTTATGGTCTGGCTCGCCTCTATATGTACCAAGGAATGCATTAGGGTTCCAAAAATGATCCAAATCTTCCTCCTTCAATGATATTTGATTTGATTTGATTCACCTTTAAAACCTTTCCAAATTTGGCTTATTTCAAATATTTTTGTGCACACATGCCTTGATACGAGTTTGATTGATGCTAGCTGTGTAATAAGACCTTCAACAATCACAAAATCTTTGGTTTTCAATATTTTTGATTTTATATGGTTTGTTTTGATTAAAATTGAATTAATTCAAATAAAAATCAAAATAAATAATAAAAATAAGATATGGACAAGTGGCAAAGGCTAGAGCTCGTGGACTATGTTGCCAACTCAAAACAAGTGAAAAAGATTGGGGCCATTTGGCAAAAATTGAAATTTTAGGGATAGTTGACTTTTGGCAATTTTGTAAAAAAGGTCAACTTCACCAATGCATAACTTCCTCAATTTTGACTCTTTGGAGGTTTTCTTGGGATTTTTAGAAAGCTTGAGATGTTCTCTAAGCAACCCTTTTGGTCTTATCTCATTTTGATATTCCATTCGCATGTATGAAGCTTTGACAAAAAAGGTGTTTTTGTTGACATTCCAAAATGACCTATAATGTCCAAATACATAACTTCCTGTGAGTGCATATTTTGAACTTGGGAGATGAAGATTGATTGTAGGTAATTACATCCTATTCAAGATGAGATTTTGATGGGTCATTTCTCATAAAGTATGAGAAAGTTATGCTTGGTCAAAGTTGAGTTGACTTTTCCTACAAAACCCTAATTTAGCAACTTTTGAGTCTTGATGAATTATCAGCAATCCTTGATGAATCATGATCAAGCCTTGATCAAATGATGAAATATACTTCAAAATGAGGATGTTGACCAAAAATCTTGAAGTTTGACTGTATGTGGGCCACAATTGACTTTTGCCCTAGCATAGTCGATTTTCAGGCCTTTGAGCAATTGACTGAGCAAACTTCCTCTGCAAGGCTTGAAACTTGACATGGATGATCTTGAGAACATACTAGGACATTGGTGAGAATTCGGGATCACTTGGACTCAAGTATCTTGATGCAACATGAAACCCTAATTTGAGGTAGGCTGTCTTAGGAGGGAGCTTGTCTGGCCAACCCTTGGACTACCTTGAGCAACTTGGAGATCTTTCTTGAAATGTTTTGAGAAATATGGGAGGGTAAATTTTGGGGTACAACACCTAGTAACATTGTGGTAAGGGCTTTTGATGGGTCAAAGAGAATGGTGCATGGGGAGGTGGACATCCCCGTCAAGGTAGGTTCTCATACTTTTGAGTCCACTTTCTATGTAATGGACATCTGGCCGTCATAATATTGTTTGTTGGGTCGTCCTTGGATCCATGAAGCTGAGGCTGTTACTTCTACACTGCACCAAATGTTGAAGTATCCAGTAAAGGGGAAGATTGTCACTATACATGGCGAAGATGAGTATATGGTGAGCCACCTCAACTCCTTCAGATACGTAGAGATGGACGGGGAATTCATAGAGACTCCTTGCCAGAATTTTGAAGAGGTTCCCCAAATCTTGGCATCGACTGAAACTACTACCAACAATAAACCTCCTATGAAGATGGCTTCTCTCAAAGACGCCAGAGCAGTGGTTGAAGAAGGTGGGTGTACCAACTGGGGATAACTCCCTGATTTTACTCATAAAATTGACAAGTTTGATTTGGGCTTTACTTCAGGAGCTCAAAGGGCTATTCGACGCGCTCGAGTTAGAGGACCTCCCCTACGCATCAATAATCGGGGAATTAATGCCATTGAAGATAATGAGGAAGACTCTGACATTGACAACTGGATCTACCCAACTACTAATGGTGGACCGAGTAACTGGACGACTAGGGATTTTATACCAGTTTCTTTTATTCTGCAGTAATTGTCTTACTTGTTTTTGAGATTTATAATAAACAATTTAAACTCTATAGCCTTGTGTCTTTCCCGAGGCACATTAGCTTTGTTTGTGAGGGCTATTATGTGTCATTTGATATATCATCAATAAAGCATTGGATGTTCCTTGCATACAAATTTTACGCTCCCTGTTTTTCTTTCCTGCTTTCACTTTATCAAAACAACTATACTCTTACACACTTTCACGTCTCATACTGCAGATTCGTATCCACTATGGATCCCATTGATAACAGTTCTGCTCCTGCCGGTTATGACTTCGAAAACCCGATCAACCAAGCCGAGGATGAAGGTGAGGAAGATTGTGAGGTACCTGGAGAACTTACTATACTGTTACAATAGGAAGAAAGAGCTATACAACCCCATGAAGAGCCAGTTGAGACGATAAACTTGGGAACGGAAGAGGACAGAAAAGAAGTCAAGATCGGCGCAAACCTGGGGGCTAAGACAAAACAACGGTTGATACAAATCTTGCACGACTATATTAAGATCTTTGCCTGGTCATATGAAGACATGCCTGGTTTAGACACTGATATTATGGTTCACTGTCTTCCGACCAAAGAAGACTGTCCTCTGGTTAAATAAAAGGTATGCCGTATGCGCCCTGAAATGTCAGAGAAAATCAAGGCAGAAGTCCTGAAGCAGTTCGACGCAGGGTTCTTAGCTGTCACCTCCTATCCGTAATGGGTTGCTAACGTCATTCCAGTACTTAAGAAGGACGGCAAGGTACGGATGTGCGTGGATTACAGAGATCTGAACAGGGAAAGCCCCGAGGATAACTTCTCGCTTCCTCACATTGATGTTATGGTCGACAACACCACTCAACATAAAATATTCTCCTTCATGGATGGTTTCTCTAGCTACAACCAGATCAAGATGGCTCCTGAAGACATGGAGAAGACAACCTTCGTCACACAGTGGGGCACCTTCTGTTACAAGGTGATGCCTTTTGGGTTGAAGAATTCTGGGGCAACTTATCGGCGTGCCATGGTCACTTTGTTCCACGATATGATTCACCACGAGATAGAGGTTTATGTTGATGACATGATAGCTAGGTATCAAATTAAGGAGGAGCACCTCTATCATATGCAAAAGTTGTTCGACAGGTTGAAGACATACAAGCTGAGGTTGAACCCGAACAAGTGCACCTTCGAGGTGATGTCTGGTAAGCTTCTGGGCTTCATCGTCAGTGACAAAGGTATTCAGGTAGACCCCGCAAAAGTAAAGTCCATACAAGAGATGCCGTCTCCCCATACAAAGAAGGAAGTTAGAGGCTTCTTGGGACGCTTGAATTATATCGCCAGGTTCATTTCACATCTAACTGCTCCTTGTGAGCCCATCTTCAAGCTTCTGAAGAAAGATCAAGTGGTAAAGTGGAATGACGAATTCCAGACGGCCTTTGAAATAATCAAAGAATACCTTCAAGAACCACCAATTCTAAATCCTCCGGTTGAAGGAAGACCTTTGATTTTGTACTTAACAATGCTAGATAACTCAATGGGGTGTGTGCTGGGGCAGCATGGCGAGTCTGGTCGAAAAGAGCATGCAATATACTACCTTAACAAAAAAATTACCGTCAGTGAGGCACGATACTCACTGCTTGAGAAAACTTGTTGTGCTTTGGCATGGGCTGCTCGCCGACTAAGACAGTACATGTTGACCCACACTACTTTGTTAATATCTAAGATGAATCCAATCAAATACATCTTCGAGAAACCCGCTCTCTCCGGAAGAATAGCGAGATGGAAGATGATCTTAATTGAATACGATATATAATATACAACCCATAAAGCAATCAAGGGGAGTGTATTAGCTGATCATTTGGCTCATCAGGCCATAGATGACTACCAGTCCATGAATTTTGAGTTCCCGGATGAGAATATTATGCTGGTGACTGGCCATGAAGAACCTGGACTGGATGAAGGACCCGAGGAGGGTTCCCGATGGACTATGGTTTTTCACGGAGCATCGACTACACTCGGTAACGACATTGGTGCAGTAATCATATCTCCTGAAGGATGTCACACCCCTTTCACTGCTCGACTATGTTTCAAATGCACTAACAATATGGCGGAATATGAAGCCTGTATCATGGGTCTCATGGCCGCTACTGACCTCAAGATCAAGTTCTTAAATGTCTTCGGGGATTCAGCCTTAGTGATAAGTCAGATCAAAGGCGAATGGGATACGAAGCATCCGAATCTCATCCCATACAAAGAGCACGTGCTGACATTGCTCCCACACTTTGAGGAGGTAACCTTTGGACATTTCCCACGAGAGGAGAATCAGTTAGCGGATGCGCTAGCTACCATGTCTTCTATGTTCAAAGTAAGGTGGGACAACGAAGCTCCCCGAATCACCACTGAAAAGTTAGATGAACCAGCACACTGTTGTGAGATTGATACTGAAGAGGTGGCAGACAAAACCTAGTTTCATGAAGTAAAAAGGTACCTAGAGACTCAAGAGTATCCCAAAAGGGCATTTGTCAATGATAAGAAGTTTCTAAGAAGATTCTTTGTGAAATTCTTCCTTAGTAATGGAATCCTCTACAAGCGCAATCATGACTCTACCTTACTGTGGTGTGTAGACAAGAGCGAAGCAGAGAGGATTATGACAAATATACATGAAGGTACCTTCGGAACCCATTCTAGTGGACATACCATGGCTAAGAAGATCCTACGGGTAGGATACTACTGGTCCACTATGGAAGCAGCTTGTTATCAGCACGCCCGAACTTGTCATAAGTGCTAAATCTACACTGATAAGGTGCATGTGCCTCCGGTTCCCTTGAATGTCTTGACAGCTCCGTGGCCCTTTACAATGTGGGGCATTGACATAATCAGAGAAATCAGGCCCACTGCTTCCAATGGACATCGCTTCATCTTAGTGGCCATTGATTACTTTACGAAATGGGTTGAGGCGGCCTCTTTTGCTACTGTGACCAAGAACGTTTTGGTGCGGTTTATCCGACATAACCTGATCTGTCGGTATGGTGTGCCTGAGAGAATTATCATCGATAATGGTACAAATATCAATAACATGATGATCACCGAGATCTGTAAGCAATTAAAGATACAACATCATAACTCTTCTCTCTACCGGCCGAAGATGAACGACGCTGTTGAAGCGGCTAACAAGAACATCAAGAAGATTGTATAGAAGATGAAGGTGACATACAAAGACTGACATGAGATGTTACCATTCTCTCTTCATGGATATCGTACCTCGGCACATACGTCGATAAGGGAAACACCCTACTCTCTGGTATATGGCATGGAGGCAGTCCTACCCATCGAAGTCCAAATACCTTCTCTCAGGATTATGAAGGATGCGAGTTTGAACGAAGACGACTGGATCCAGACTCGACTTGATCAGCTGAATCTAATCGACAAGAAGAGACTTACCGCTATCTGTCATAGTCAGATGTATCAAAAGCGAATGATCAAGGCTTTTAACAAGAAAGTCAGACGTCAAGAATTATCAAGTCGGTGATCTGGTAATCAAGCGCATCATACTGCCGCAAGGTGATCCCAGGGGCAAATGGACTCCCACCTACGATGGGCCATTTGTGGTTAAAAACATTTTCTCGGGTGGAGCCATGATCCTAACCACCATGGACGGTGGCGACCTTCCTCACCCTGTCAATGCAAACATAGTAAAAAGATACTACGCCTGATTAAAAGACCCGCTAGGTTGACTGGCCTAGGAAAAAATAAGGGCTTCCCGGAGAACCAAAAGGGTTCGAGCAAAAATAAGGGATGAAAATGAAAAATGTGTACACCCGACAAGTCAAAAACCTGAAAAGGCAGCTTGGGTAAAAAAGGGTATCCCGGTGGACTGAAAACCTGAGAGGGAAGTCCAGGAAAAAATTAGGGACGTAAAACATATCACTAGGTCCCATTGGATCATCTTGCGACCAGACTTCAGTATCAACTATCAAGCTCCGACGGCACCAATCAATCTAATCAACTTTCGGACAAGTAGCAAAATGATGAGACGCTCGAAGAAATAGGGGAAATAGTAGAGTTAGAACTCAATGGGATTATTGCACATAGCTGTTTTCTTTTCTTTTTACACAAAATTGCATAGCTTCCATTTTTACGGTGACACTCTCTTACTAGAGCGTCAGCTTCCTTGTACAAAAATGCCTATTACAGGCCAACTTCGAAAATAATACAAATCATTTTTACAAAGCTATTTGTTTCTCTTTTTGTTTTGTTTTGTAAGAACGTCCAATGATTTATTCTTGACATGTGCATTTGAATATGATTGCTGCTCATAAATATTTACATAAGAAACAAAAAGACAATTACTCGTAATTCTAGAAACACGGGCAAAAACAAGAAGTGTCAAACCCAACAGTTACTCTGCCCAGTAGGTACCGGGACATAGTCAACTTTGGAGCATAATCATCAGTACATACACTCCCCATAGAGTAAAAGTATTCAAAAGCATTAATGTCGGCTTTCCCGAAACAAGAAGTAATCTCCTCAGCCAGGGTCATTCAGAAACTTGGCAGCTATATCCCCCAGCCGAATTTCATAATCGCGAGCGGGTCAGTAAATTTTATCTCCCAAGTAGATTTTATTTATCCGGATACAGAAGCTTAATCCCCGACAGAGCCCATTAATTTAGCTATGGAAAGTCACCTTCCAAGTTATTCCCTGCAAAGTTATTCTCAAACAGAGTCTCTCCCTGACAGAGTATTCATAGATAACAAGGAATAAATCTCCAGCACATTCATTTCCATTCACAATCCTCGGAGGGAGTAGAAGAACCACAATTCTCTACAACAGGCAGGAATGCTATATTCTCCAGCAGCAATCAGGGATTTATTTTCCCAGACTTGGACATACCCCAATAGCATTTCATGTACATACATCATGACATGCGCATACATATCATATACAACACGATCTCATTTATTTTTAGAACATCATCTCACAAGGCATTTCATGCATTGCACATATAATTAACCCTGTTATCCTTTCAGGAAAGACAATTATCACCAATAATTCCAGCAACTATACATGTCATATCTACAGACAGCCAATGGAAAATCAGTTCTCGAAGATTCAGCGGGTCAAATAATATATGTAACAAAACGAAGTAACCCTACGACCCAGGTTCCTTCCCATAAGCCATACTATCTAGGCTTTCATCTTGAGGTAACCCTACTATCAAGGTTCCTTCCTATAGCCCTACTATCCAGGCTTTCATTTCAAAGTAACCCTATGACCCAGGTTCCTTCCCATAGCCCTACTATCCAGGATTTCATTTCGAAGTAACCCTACGAACCAGGTTCCTTCCCATAAGGCCTACAATCCAGGCTTTCATCTTGAGGTAACCCTACTATCCAGGTTCCTTCCCATAGCCTTACTATCCAGGATTTCATTTCGAAGTAACCCTACGACCCAAGTTCCTTCCCATAGCCCTACTATCCAGGCTTTCATTTCGAAGTAACCCTACTATCCAGGTTCCTTCTCATAGCCCTATGACCCAGGCTCCTTCCCATAAGCCCTACTATCTAAACTTTCATCTTGAGATAAACCTACTATCCATGTTCCTTCCCATAGCCCTACTATCCAGGATTTCATTTTGAAGTAACCCTACTATCCAGGTTCCTTCTCACAGCCTTACTATCAAGGATTTCATCTCAAAGTAACCCTATTATTCAGGTTCCTTCTCTTTTATCTTCGGACAACAGTTTACAACACTGTAAGACCTGGACCTGACCAGATACTGTCAATTTCACATTACCTAGTAAGTCACTGTACAGCCTGGACCCTGACCAGACATGTAGTTTACTTCGACTTCCTTAATCAGGAGTTAATTCCGCATTAGAGTAATGGACAGCTGAAGCTCGTATACTCTATTTCCCAGGACGTAAATCAACATTCCCCGACGAAGTCCTCCTCAACGGCAGGTACAAGAATTCTCGCAAAGGAATCTCTTATGCAACCAATATCTTTTCCGGATGGCATCTTTAAGCCAATATCTAACGATTTCTCTGTCGAATTCCAAATGGAATATGTAATCCCATTCCTGATATCATCAATCAGTATTACTTCATGCGAGTGTAAATTTCTGGGCACTCTAGTGTTCAATCATCTTCCACCTTCAGATCACGAAAGGCAGACTGACCAATCTACATCCTCAGGTTTAAGAAGATTGAACAGGGGCATCTGTTGTACCCCAAAATTTTCCCTCTCATTTTACCCAACACATGCTCATTGAGATCCTTAACTTGCTCAAGAATGCCCAAGAGTTAACTAGACAAACTTTCTCCTAAAGCAATGAACCTCTAGCTAGGGTTTCCATTTTCATCAAGATGGGTGAGCTTCAAAGGCCTCATATTCTCTCCATAGTCCTAATATGTCCTCAAGATCATCCATGCCAAGTTTCATTCCTTGCACAAGAAGTTTGCTTAGTCAACTGTTCAAATGCCTGAAAATCAACTATACTAGGTCAAAAGTCAATTGTGACCCATATACAGTCAAACTTCAATATTTTGGGTCAACATAAATATTTTGAAGTGATATCCATCATTTGATCAAGGGTTGACCATGATTCCCCAAGGAATGCTCCTAATTCATCAAAACTCAAAAGTTACTAAATTAGGGTTTCTATAAGAAAAGTCAACCAAACTTTGACCAGACATAACTTCCTCATACTTTATCAAAGATTTCTCATCCAAGGCTCATTTTGAAGAGAATCTAATTCCCTACAACTCATCTTCATCCCTCAAGTTCAAGAAGTGCACTCATGAAAAGATATAAATTAAGACATTATAGGTCCTTTTCAAAAGTAAACAAAAACACCTTTTGGGTCAAAGCTCATTACATGAACATGGAAGATCCAATTGAGATGAAACAAAAGAGGTTGTTTAGGGGACACCCTAAGCTTTCTAAAAAGTCTAAGAACACCCTCTTAAGATCAAAATTGAGAGAGATATGTATTGTCAAAGTTGGCCATATTTGGAAATTTGCCCAAAGTCAATAATGCTCAAAATTGCATTTTTTTGCCAAATGGGCCTAACTTTTTATGCTTGCATTATGCTTCTAATATGGCCCACGACCATTGAGCTCACTCATATATTTTTCCATTATTTTTATTATTTATTTTGATTATTTATTCATTAAAAGTAAAAATTAAATAAATAAATAATGAAAAATATGTAAGATATGATTGTGAATCTTTTTCTCATCAAATAAATATCAAAATTTGCTGGCAAATCAGAGGAGAATCGTGGAAAGAGAGAAAGATTGGATTTGTTCCAAAAATAAGCAAAATCAAATAATTGAAAGCAATTATTTTTCTCATTGAAAGCATGGATTTCCTTCTTCTTTTGTTGACCTAAAGTGATTCAATATAAAGGCACAATAATCCCAACCCTAAGGCACACATAGAGATTGCCTCAAAACCAAGAATAAGGGTTTCAAAAATTGAAAAGAAAGGTGCAACTCCATAACATACGATCCAACCTCCTTTAATCAAAACCAAGCATCCTATCATCATTCTGAGGATACCAACACCTCTTCTCATCCATCCTTGAAGGCCAAAGCACCTTTAATCGCCCTAGTCTGAGCTTCCCACATTTGTAAAATTCTTGATCTCAAAACTCGCTTAACCCTTGATATAAATCGTTTTTGGCCGTAACTGTGAATTATCTAATGTGTTACATGCAAGGAACATGGCCGTAACTGCAAATCACCATTGTTAGGGTTTAGAGAAGTACAAGTTTCGTTCTTAGAGATGCAGGTCGTTTTAGGTTAAACTAACCCCATGGTTGAACTCGCAACCCATGATTTAGGGGGGTAGGCCAAATCTCTAGATCAAAATCGCGCTATATCGCAGGTTGGATTTTTGAGATCGCCGGAGATGATGGTGGTAAACCACCGCGAGGGGTAGTTTGACCCTCCTTGTGCAGATGTGGCAGAATAGAAGCTTATGATTCATTCCTTTAAAATATAGGGGCCCACAATGCACGCCTGTTAGGTTGACTCAACATTAGATATTGTTTTCATATTATATTAATTTTTATTATTTATATGAACGAGTTAACAAGTAGCGCAGATGGTTAAGGTTAAAGGTTTGTGAAGCAAGCGTCATGGGTTCGATCCCAGGCGTGTTTCTTTTACATTTTTCTAATTATTTAATTGCAGATCCAGTGCCATACGCCTACTGAAGACTCCATGCGCCCTCTGGTCTCGTCTCTTGGTTTAATCTCCATCATAGATCCAACAAGCCACGTATGCTGGACCACCATGAACCATCAGAAGAGAGATGCGTTTGGACCAAGCGCAGGTTCTGGGCTTCCAGCTCTGGGCCTAACAGGCAGATTGGGCAGCATACCCCCCTTTTTCTTTCCAACACCAGGCCCAAATTCTTTTCCTCTTTTAACTTTTAATTTTTATTTTTGCATTAATTATTTTACAAAATTCATTTGTTTTAATTATTCTACAATAAAAATATTTTTTTATTAAATCATAAAATCAAAAAAATCAAAAAGTATTAGATTTAGTTAATTATTTTCATAAAATATTTATTTGCATTTAATTAATTAATTTAATTAGGTTAACTTAAACAATTTTTTTGTAATTAATGTTTAATAGAAATTAGGACTAACTCGCAAATTCCAAAATTTATGTTATTCTCTCAATAAATAAAAAATAATACAAAATGGTTTTTTAATTAATTAGATTTAGGTTAAGACTTAAAATATTTTTAATAAAATACAAAAAATAATTTCTCTTTAATTGATTAGATCTTTTAGGACTTAGACTTCATTCTCGTATTTATTTCGTCACGCGCGTCCTTATTTTCTTTATTCTTATTAAATATTGTAACTGTTCCCAAGTTGTAATAGTTAATTAGGTTTACTTTTCCGCTTGTCATTTTTCCCGGTTTTTTTATCATGTAATTCCCTCCCCCAAAGCCTTGTAATAGTTAGGGTTTTAATTTCTTGCTTTTAATTTCCGCAACTATTTAACTATTAGATATATGGACAGTAGGCTTGCATGTGAAAGATAAATGATTAATACAGTAGAAAACCCTAATTATGCAAAGATAATCAATTGAAAAAAACACACTCGCACATGTTCACTCCTAGGGTGTGCCCCACTTTGTTACCTTGGAAATAATGGTCGTGTCCCTCGAATATAGGATACCTTAGCAATGACATGCGATTCATAATCGTCATAAAGATCATAGTCCCTACTTGTCCCTTGAGTTGCCTACAAATTGATCTTATGACGATAGTCCCTTCGAAATGCTAAGGTATATTTACTTGTTGCCTTCAGAGACCATTTCGTCCCCTCGAACATCCCTTTACAAATCCAACGATAGGGCTACCTACTCCTTAATAGTAGGATAGCATTTTCTAAAGGAAACGAAAATGAACAGACCTTTTTCGAGTAGGTAGAAATCTTAAGTACTTGCTCAAAATAAAAACTTTTCTCACAAACACTTTTCAAAACAGTTTTCAAAACAACTTCGTCACACTCTTGAGGACCGATACAAGGGTTATCACGAAGTAAACAAAACTTTTTCAAAACAAGCACACACAAGCAATTTCAAAATGAGCACGTACCTAAGAGCCCGTGGAAAACCACAGATAGAAAGGGTGCTAACACCTTCCCTTTCTATAATCTACCCCCATACTCAGAAACATCTCTAAAAAGGTTATTTCTGTTCTTTTTCCTTTTCCTTTGTTGGATAAAATATAAGTCGGTGGCGACTCTTGCTTGCTGCAACATTTGCGAACAAAAAACGCAAACCAGTATAACAGTCGGTTCTGCCACCGTATCACATTATCGTACTTCAGCTAGAACATCAACTGGGGCAACTCCATTTTGTTTAGTCTATGGCATGGCATCTACTTTTCCAGTGGAAGTTCAGATTCCCTCACTAAAGATTATGAATGAGGTAGGCTTAGGCGAAGACGAGTGGATTCAGACAAGATTAGATCAATTGAACTTAATTGACGAAAAGCGACTGGCTACTGTTTGTCATGGTCAGACGTACCAAAAACGTATGATCAAGGCTTTCAACAAAAAGATCAAGCCTCGAGTATATCAAGCTGGTGACTTGGTGATAAAGTGCATCATTCTGCCATAAGGCGACCCCAGAGGCAAATGGACTCCCACCTACAAGGGGCCATTTATTGTCAAGAGAGTTTTCTCTGGTGGTGCCATAATGCTGACTACCATGGATGGTAAAGACTTCCCACATCCTATAAACGCGAACATAGTTAAAAAATACTACGCAAAAGAGACCCGCTAGGTTGACACACCTAGGCAAAATAAGGGCATCCCGACAAACTAAAAGGTTTGGGAAAAAATTAGGGATATATGCAAAAGATTGTACACCTGGCAAGTTGAAAACCCGAAAGGGCGACTTAGGCAAAAATGGGTATCCTGGTGAGCTTAAAACCCGAAATGGAGGTCCAGGAAAAAGTCATGGATTGAAAGCGTATGACTATGTTTCGTTGGAATCATCACAGTCAACTTTATCATCAAGGTCTGAGTTCAAACGGTCCAAGATCAATCCAATCAACTTCTGTCAATGACAAGGAGAATTTGAAGACATTGGGGAAATGATAGAGTTGGAATGCAATGAGATCATTTATGCATGGCTATTTGTTTTTGTTTTCAATCTTTGTTTTCCTTTCGAGGATTTCCTCTTACTAGGATCTCCGTCTCTTTGTACAAAACAGCCTATTCACGGGAAAAATATCAATACAAATATATTTTGAAGGTCAAACTTCCTGTCTTTGTTTTGAATGCAAACTTGTCCAATGACTAAAATTGAACAAACATATGAATATGAACATAATTAAAACTGTTTGTCACATGTGTCCCGCTAAGCAGCAGCAAGCATCTCTTTAATGTATATGGAATATCCCCACAAAGTTATTTCATTAGAATTATCCCCACAAGACAGTTATAATAAACCAGCCCCCAACAAAGTTACCCATAAAGTTTCTTTGCCCAGATTGGCCTCTAGCCAAAGTCCCAATCTTTTGGCAGCTTTCTCTCCTAGCTAAGTTGATCTTACAAGAAAAAGAACTCACCTCTTCAGCAGTTCATCAACAGGGTTTATTTCCCCAACAAACAACGAGTAGCATAACTCCCCAGCAAAGTTCAAATTTCCCCGGTGTAGTCTATTTTCCCTAGCTGAGTATACCCTCCCCAGTTGAGTATATCTTCCCCAGCTGAAGCTGTTATCCCCAAAAAGAGTATATCCTCCCCAGCTGAGCCTGTCTTCCCGAGATGAGTTTAACCTCTCTTGCTTGAGTTTGCCTTTTAGACTATTGCAAATCATAGGGCCACAACCCCTAATCCCCAATAAAGTCGACAACAAAACCTTTACAATTTTTAAAAGTTATTATGAATCCTGGACCCCACCAAATAATAGTCAATTTCTCAAGTCACTATAGAGCCTGGACTTGACCTGATAATTGTGAAAACCGTTCAGATACTATGAAGCCTGGCCCCGACCAGACAATAATACTACTTTCAAAATACTATGAAACCTGGACCCGACTAGATAATAGTTTTAACTCTTCAAAAATGTAGAAGAACTTGGACTTAACCAGACCAAGGTTTAACTTATTTCCCCCAGTAGAGTTTTCCTTTACCCCAACAAGTTACTATGAAGCCTGAATCTGACCAGATATCAGTTTTTAATTTCATATTTTCAAGTAAGTTATTGTGAAGCCTGGATCCGACCAGATAGAAATTCCGTTCAGAAGTTTGTTGTGAAGCCTGGAATCCGACCAGATAACAACTAAGTTCCCCAAACGAGTTACTGTAAAGCCTGGATCTGACCATATATTAGTTTAACTCTATCTCTTCAGATAAGTTTATTGTGAAACCTGGACCCGACTAGATAGTAATTAATTTAATCCACCTCAAAACCTGTGAAGCCTGGATCCAACCAGATATCAATTCAAATTCGTCTATTCAAGCAAGCTATTATGAAGCCTGGAGTCCAACCAAATAACCACTAGCTGTAATGCCAGCAAAACTATGAAGCCTGGACCCGACCAGATAGTAGTTACCACTTCAAGTTACTATAAAGCCTGGACCCGACCAAATATTAGTTCAACTTCATTCATTCTAGCAAGTTACTGCAGAGCCTGGAATCTGACCAGATAACAGTTAACTACCTCATCCCCAGCAAGTTGTTGTGAAGCCTGGATCCGACCACATAACAATTCAATTTCAAGCAATCTTCTGCGAAGCCTGGAATCCAACCAGATAACAAATAATTTATACTTCCCAAGTAAGTTACTGTGAAGCCTGGATCCGACCAGATAGAAGTTGACTTCCTTATACTCAGCCAATTGTGAAGCCTGGATCCGACCAGATAACAACTAACATTCAAGAGATATTCCTCAGCGGAAGCATCCTTTCAACAAAGTTTGAAGATATGTATACTCTTCATCCCCAACAACAATCTAGTATTCAGCTTCCCTAAATTCCTCAGCAGCAGTCAGGGATTTAGTTTCCCGGACAAATGTGCATCCCACATTCATACATCATAGCATATACATACAAAATGCATTTACCATGATCTCATTCATCTTGTGAACATCATGCATACATCTGCATTTAACTAACCTTTTTTCCACAGGTAAAACATCAAGTTTTAGTGTGAATTGACCAAACATTTATGCTGATACTTCCTACAGTGTTTACCACCATTCCTACAAATGGCATCTATAATCCCATTCCCAATCCATCTTCGAGTGCAAATTTCTGGGCACTCAGTGTTCAATCATCTTCCACCTTCAAGTCACGAATGGCGGATCCGCCAATCTAACTCTTCAGGTCTAAGAAGATTGAACATGGGAAGCTGTTGAACCCCAAAATTTTCCCTCTCATTTCTCAAGTAATCTCTCATAAGATCTCCCTTAGTTTAAGACTGCACAAGGTTTGATCAGCTCAAGACACCTCCTCAAGCACTGATGACTGAAAATTAGGGTTTGAGTTTGCACAAGGATAAATGGACTTTTAATGCCCCATATTACTTTCATGGATCATTTTGGACTCTCAAGATTTCTCATGTCATGTTTCAAGTCTGGGATCACATTTTTGCCCAGTCAATTGATCAATCGACCTAAAATCAACTATATTGGCAAAAAAGTCAACTGTGGTCAATTTATAGTAAAACATCATAATTTTTTATTCATATCAACATTATGAACTCATATATGTCAATTGATCATGTTTGGATCACAATTCCTCAAGAAATTTGATCAGATCATCAAAAGGGCAAAATGGTCAAAATTAGGGTTTTGACTGAGAAGGTGTAATTTATGATTTTTGACCTAGAAAATGATTGATTGGTTTAAGTTATGATCTCAAGGATTAAATTGATTCATTTTTACCTAATAACATGGCTCAAAACATATCTCAAGATCAATTGATTGACAATTGATTTTCAGTCAATTGATAAAAAGTCAACTGTATACTGAAAAGTCAAACTTTGACTTTTTGGTCAAGATTAAGTATCAAAGATTACAATTCATCAAAACATGTAAAAATATGAAAATTTTTCATTAAGAAATCAAAAGGTCAAGATTTCATTTTGAAAAGTCAAAATTTCTAAACTTAGAAATTTTTCTAAGTGTTGGAAAATTCTTATTTTTCATAACCTTGAGCCAAATTTTCACCATGATGCAAGATGATTCAAAGGAAACTTCCAACATGAAAGTTGTAGATCTCAATGATATCCAAATCATTGTAGAAAACAAATTCTTCTAGAAATACATGAATTTCAAGTTATGATTTTGTGAAGACATGTTCATGAAACTTGGAAACTTGGTGAAATTTTGCCCTAGTTTAGGCAGGATTTTGACCTAACTTCATGGAAATTTTTCACATAGTTCCAAGATGAATATTCAAAAATGTCCAACATAGAGGCTGTATAGGATGTTACATAATTTTCAAAATTTCCAAGAACTCATTGAGATCATACTTGAGCAAGGAGAATCAAAGGGAAGAAGTTAGGGTTTTCAAACTTGAATTACAAGCCATTCTGTGAAGAACACATGAAACAAATCCATGCTAGGCTGCATAATATTTGCTTTGCAGGCCTCAAACTTGTTTGTCACTCCATAATTAATTTTTTTCACAACTGATAGGCTCATTGTCCAAGCATTTGAGCCATTATCCAAGTTGCATTTCCATTAATGGCACAAAGTAACATTGCCAATCTAGTAAAGAGGCTTTAATCACAAAGTCAACTTGTCTTGAGCTTTGCATTTTTTATTTCTACACAAGCATCCTCTACACATAAGCATGTTTAAAGTTCCTAACCACTTTAGATATCCTTGTACCTTGCCTTGGAACAATGCTTGTCAAGCTTGCTTAAAAAACAAGCCAAAAAACCATAACATTTGAACTTGTACTTCTGATCAGCCCAAGCTCTCAAAACCTTTTCCTATACATTGAGACACTATTATGAAACCTAGGACATGAGAATTAATACCCTAGAACACTCCCAAGCTCCCTCTATCCGGAAATTGCTTCAATACACCATTGTTGTGCAAGTTCTAACTTTACATATCAAACTTCCATTTCCCTCGTGCATTTCTTGGCCTTTCACTTCCAAAAGGTCCTACATATCAAATACAACTCATCCCCATCCTTATTCCAGAACTGTAACACCATTTTCACCATTGTCCAAGCTCAAAAAAATAGAGTCTGCAACTTGACTTCTCCAGGCCATTTCAGTCACTCTCAACTCAAGCTAAGCATTGCATTACCTTCCTAGAGACTCAAGGAAGCTAACCTGATCATTGCAGCACCTTGAATCAAGCTCAAACTCATTTCACGATTTCCATTTTTGAGGTACATTTTCTGACTTTTCATCTCATTATTTAGGCATTATTAGGCTTGTATTTATGAAGATAAAATGTAGACATTATTGCCCTGAAACTATACATGTCCATAGATTTCATTTATATTGCTTGAGTAGTGAGAATTTTAGGCCTAGTTTCTTTTTTTTACTAACTTCTCACCCCTCATTTACTTTTGCAGGCTAGCGCATTTTCTTTTATTATTTCATTTTATTTATTTTATTTTTCTTATTTCATTTTTATTTTCAATTTTCTTTTATTATTTTTTATTACTATTATTATTATTATTATTATTATTATTATTATTATTATTATTTTTATTATTAAAAAATATAAAAATATTTTTATTTATTATTTACACTTATACATTTTATTTTTCTTTATAAAACAAAAGACAAAAAACATTTTCTTAAACAAATTAATTTCTTTTTTTATTAATAAATATTTAGTCTTAGGTTTATTTATTATATTATTTTCTTTTAAATTAAAATCAACTTAGAAGTTAGGTTTATTTTAATTAATTAATTTTCATTTCATTTTTTATTAATTTAAAACCTTTTTCATAAAAAACCCTAAAAATGCTTTTTTAACTTAATCTCTTTCTTAATTAGTTTAAACTTAATTTTTGGTTATTTTAATTAATCATTCTCTTTAATTAGGTTAAAATCCTTTCATAAAAAAAAACCAAACAAAAATCATTTCTTTTTCCATTTGCATTTTTGCATTATTTTTCAATTCTTGTACATTATTCAATATGGTTGTAATAGTTAATTAGGTTTAATTTTCTTGCAATCCCCATTTGTAAATATGTATACCCCCTTCCCTAATGATGTAATAGCTTAGTATTTTTAATTTCTACAATTTATCGCTTTATATAAATGCTAGTAATTAGGATTTGTATGGAAAGACTAAAATCAACAAGTTAGAAAACCCTAATTCAAGACAAAACAATGCATGTAAATCAAGCACACTTGCATACTTACACACTTAGGGTAATTCCACTTTGTTGCCTTACAAAAATGACCATGTTATTCATGTGGGATATCTTAGCAAAAAGCAATCAAAAATACAAGATCATAGTCCCTTGATGACGCTATCAAATGTTGCCTTTCAAAATGATCTTAGTCCCTCAAAGAGAAAATGCTAAGATGTCTCACAACATTGCTATCGTGGCTATACGATGACCCACGCCCATTCATATGCATCCAAAGATAAGGCTTCTTACCAATCAATGGTAAGATAGCAATATCAAAGGAAGGAAGAAATGAACAAAGACTTTTGAGTAGATATATTTTTCCTAGTTGCTTGCTCATCTTTAAAATAAACACTCTTGCTTATTTTCAAAACAAACTCCAAAAACTTTCAAAAACACTTTCAAAAACACTTTCAAAACATTTTCCAAAAATGAAATATTTTCAAAAGCTCACCACTTTGTATACGTTCTTACGAACGAGAACTATTACAAAGTTTTCCTAAAAGAAGACACCTTTTCAAAATACTTTCAAAAACCACACAAAGCACATTTTCAAACAAAAGCAAGTGATCTAGCAAGCAACTTAGAGCCCATAGATAACTATGGATGAAAAGGGTGATAACACCTTTCCTTTTCATAATCTACCCTCTGAACTCAAGAAATAATCTCAAAGGTCTTTCCTATTTCTTTTCAGACTTTCCTTTTGGATAAAAGAAAAGTCGGTGGCGACTCTTGCTAACCGCAACATTTACGATAAAATGCAAAACATCCCAAGTCAGTTCTCTCACCGTATTACAGAACTGGCGACTCTGCTGGGGAGAAACTTAAAAGTGAGGTTACCTTAGTGTTAGATCACCTTTACTTGCTTTCATTTATTGATTTGTATGCTTTACATTTTGGTTCCTTGTTTGGGCTTGTTCTAATCCTCTACCCGGATTTGGGATACCTTATAGGTAAGTAGCAATATGTTATGGAAACTGTACGGGGTATACCGACATGGTCTAAGCAATAGCTACGTTAGTGTGACACATTTATGGGTAACGGTAGCTCTTGAATAGTCAAGGAGAATACATGGCCGTTGTGTGGTATTATGAAGCACTAACTGGCTTTAGAACCTTTACTTGACCAACTTTGGCCATTAGGAAGTAGTGAGATAACCGGATTTGGTGCAATCCGAAGTTGGTTGATACTCGATACTACACTCATTGAGATCAGACTTCTCGGGATATTTTGGTCGCCATTAAAGAGGCTCGCGCTAAAACCATGCTCGACAAGAAAGATCAGTGATATTGAGGCCCCTTAGAACCCAATTACTATTTCTAGGACAAGTTTGAGTTAACTAAACTTCAAGAGGGTACTTACCTATGAGACTCCATGCAAGCCTAAACCTAAGGACTTGTTTTCCTTATTTGTATATTCTTACTTGTACATAACATCATAAACATCATAACATCATACTCATTCTCACTAACCATTTCAAGGATTTTTGGGATTTATCTTTGTTCTGTTTTATAGGACATGGCTTCTATTCGCAGGAAAACTATTCAACTCAATCTCGTAAGAATTCCTTCTCAACTCAAATAGCTAGCTTAAAGGGTCCCTGATAATTCTTCATTCACTAAAGGACATTCTTGCCTCCTAAACTTGGTTACCTCCAGCACAAATAAAGATATGATGAAGGTGCTTTTCCAGTTCTTTGATCCTCTACACCATTGCTTCACCTTTCCCGACTATCAACTCGTGCCTACTTCGGAAGAATTCTACCAACTCTTAAGGATTCCCATTCTCAATCAACTACCCTTCAACGGTACAGAAAGAGATCCAAGACCTGAAGAGACTGCCCGAGCACTACACTTGCAACAATTTGATATCACAACTAATTGGGAAACAAGGAGTGGTGTCAAAAGTTTCTTAGCCAAGTTCTTATTTGAGAAAGCTCAAGACTTTTGGAACTCTTTGGACTTACAAGCTTTTGAAGAAATCTTGGCACTTCTCATCTATGGGATGGTTTTGTTCCCAAACCCTGATCAACTCATAGATGTCAATGCTGTCAAAATCTTCATGTCTCGCAATTCGGTGCCTACCCTGTTGGGAGATATCCTACATTCTCTCTACACTCGCACTGTGAGGAAGAGAGGAGCCCTCATGTGTTTCACTCCTCTCTTGGAAGATGGTTTATTTCACATCTTCCCCGATCTGTGTTGAATAACGAGCAAGGTTTGATGTGGTCCCATAGGTTGATGACACTCAGACATTCAGATATCCATTGGTGTTCTCAATCTTTGGAGAATGTTACTATCATCGACCATTGTGGGGAATTCCCTAATGTCCCTTTGCTTGGCATTAGAGGAGGTATCACTACAAACCTTAAATAGCCTTACGCCAATTTGGATATTCCTGAAGGGATGGTCCACATGATATACTCATCCAAGGAGTGGTATTCAACTATGAGAGCGACGATCAAAGCTACCTCCAGAGGTTTATACGAGCTTGGAGGATGGTAAGAAAAGTGGATAGCAAGACGCTGGGACACAAGAATTCCATTCCCCTCGAGCCTTACCTTAAGTGGGTATGAGATCATGCTCATAAACTTATGATGCCTTATCCTTCCATCTTACTAGTCATCATGGAACCTGTGGTTGAAGGAGATGTCCCATACACTGTCCTCCATCCAGACATGCCTACCTCTCTTGAAGACTTGCAAAAGGGTTGGATTTAGCTAAAGGAAGAACGAGATACCTTCGAAGCTCAATTCTGCACTAGTGAGAAGAGAGTCTTGGAGCTTGCAAAGTAGATACATGAAGAGTAAAGCATGAACGCCTGCATTGCACCGAATAGGACACGTTCAGTCTTTTTATCTTAGAGAGTCATTTTGTAAGCCCAAGAGGGATGTTGTAATCCTTTTGAACTAACTAATGAAAATTGACGTTTGTTCATTTCTTTTGTCTGTACAAAGTTAAATCTCGTTAATCCTTGAAATAATTTGCATATACATCTTCCATGCATCATAACATGACAGGTTTTCATACAACAGGTTTCCTTATCTTTATGCTGTTTATTTCAGCAAGATGGATCTAGAGAAAACTGTGAAGGATCTTCAGGCACAAAACTCTCAATTCCAAGAGAATCTACTGGCCCTAGCCAAGGGGAAAGAAGATATGATGGAATTGCTGGAAGTTAAGAAGAAACCCAAGAAGAGAGTCCTGGTAAACATGGGGAGAAGGTTCAAAGAGCAAGTTTGTCAGATCCCGGTTGTGGAAGACTCATTTGAAGAAGACGAGAATCAGATTGGTGAGGTTAAGAGTACCCAGGATGACTGTATTATTGATCAAGCGTCTGATGATGATTATTTCGATGAGCAGTATCCACCCGCCGATGTCAAGTATAAGCAGTTAGAAGACAGATTGAAGGCTGTTGAAATCCAAGCCTTCCTCGGTTTAGATTTTGATGATTTGGGTTTGATCTCTGGGGTAGTTATTCCCCACAAATTAAAAATACCAGTCTTTTCAAAATATGATAGAGTCTCTTGTCCAAAACTCCACCTAAAATCTTATGTGCACAAGATACAGTCGCACACCGCTGATAAGAAGCTCTGGGTTCACTTTTTCCAAGAGAGCTTAGCCAGAACGCAAATAGAATGGTTTTATCAGTTAGATGGTTCCCGCATCAATACTTGGGAAAACTTAGCCACCACATTCTACCATCAGTACCAGTATAACACCGACTTGGCGCCAACAAGAGTTCAGTTGCAAGATATGACCATGGGGAAGAATGAAGGATTCAAGGAATACGCACAAAAGTGGAGAGACCTCGCCAGTATGGTTCAACCACCTTTGACTGATAGGGAACACATTGACATGTTTATGGGCACCTTCTATGGTCCATTCTTTAACTTGTTGGTTGGCTGTTCTTCTTTTGGTTTCACCGAGCTAATCTTAACTGGTGAAAGAGTTGAAAGCGACATCAAAAGTGGGAAGATCTCTGTGGCATCTGCCTCCACTTCCAATCCTGTAAAGAAACCTTTTGCTGTAAATAAGGAAATCAATGTTTTGTACGGGGTAAGGTCCCGTACCAAGAAGAATGATCATTCGTCTGGTAACACTGTCTGAATCTCTAATCCAACTCCTACTCAAAGACCATATGCAAATCATCAACGGTTTGAAACTCCAAGAAGAAAATTTATGAGGTTAGGTATGTCATTATCTCAAGCCTTACAACACTTGCTCAAGGATAATTTGGTGACATTACACAATCCTCCTGCCAACCCTGATACCTCTTCACCAAAGTATAATCCAAACACCAAATGTGCTTACAACTCAAGTAGCCCCGGACATGAGACTGACCAATGTTGGGCCTTGAAGAACAAAATCCAGGATTTGATCAAAAATAAGACTATTGAGTTTGATCCTCCTCCAACTCCGAATGTAATCACCACGCCAATGTCGAATCATGGTAAGGATGTCAATGAGGTTAATGCTGTAGGTGATTCTGATGAAGAAGCTGCATTTGAAGATTGGTAGTTTCCTACCATAACAGAGCTGAATATTTGGCATGCAAAGGAATTCGTGCACATCTCCTTCCTTGAGGAGTAATCTACTTGTTTATTGCTTTCCTTTCAATTCAAGAACATTTTGTCTGTAATATTTAACAATGACTTTTATGCCATGTGCCTGGCCCGAGGCACTTTGGTCCATTTGTCAAGGGTTTTATTTATTTTCATGTAATCATATGATCATTCAATACAAATCATTAGACTCTTTTGCATTCAAACCTTTGTGTTCATTGTCTTTCTTTCAAATACATTTTTAAAAATAGCCATGTATCTTACATGCACACTGTGATCGGTGGATCTGGAACTGACTGTTTAACGCTGGTTCGCGAAATGTCGCGGAAGCAAGAGTCGCCACCGTCTTTTATTTTCTCCAAATGGAAAGGACAAAAGCACAGAAAAATTCCTTAAAGAGATTGCTCTCGGTTCGGGAGGTAGGTTATAGAAAGGGAAGGTGTTAGCACCCTTTCTATCCATGGTTATCCATGGGCTCTTAGGTACTTGCTCAATGTGTTTTCAAAAAGGTTTGTTTGCTTTTCAATTGTGGGTTTTAAAAAGTTTCTTTGAAAAATTTCAGTTCGACTCGTACGTCAGAGTGTTTGAAAAATTTGCTTTGAAAGCTTTTGAAAAGTGTCGGTGTGAAAAGATTTTGATTTGTTTTGAAGAGAGCAAGTATCCATGAGAACCTACCTACCCTAAGGAATTTGTCTGTGTAAACGTCCTTTAAAGTAGTGCCATCCCACCATTGAGAGGTAGGTAGCACCACCGTTGGAGGTGTTCGGGTCAATTCGAGTTTGTAGGGACATGGTGATCACCAGAGCAATGGGAAGACACCTTAGAAGCTACCCTCATGCCAGGTTACCGGATCATGAGGACTTACTAAGACATCCTCCACTCGACGATCACCTTTCGAGGCAAGGCAACAGTGAGGCGTACCCTAGGGGTGGTGTGTGCGATTCGTGTGTCGTTTTCGATATTTGTCTTGTCATGTTAATTGTGATCTACGCTTGATTTTATTTTTAAGTTCATTTATTCTTTCATGCTTATTTAACAGTTAAAGATATTTGCGGAAAAGTAAATTCTAAACTATTACAAATGGCGCGGGTCCACATCGCCAAAATTAAACCGGACCCGATTTGACGGAAAATAAATAAAGCAAATAAAGAAAAGTGCGAGAAGTTTAAGTTACACGGCTTTGGGACAGATACATAATTATTTAAGCAATAAAATAAATACGCGGAATTAAACAATTAAATCGAAAGGAGGGCGTTGGACCCTTTTGCAAATTAAATTAATTAATAATTAAAATTAAGATTAAATGAAAATGTTTTTTTGGTATTTTTATGTTTTTTAAGATTTAAAAGAAAAAAGAATTAATTGAAAATAACTAACCCTAATTCTAATGGTTTTTAAGCTTGTTATGAAAATATTAAAATATAACCTAAATTAAACCTAAGCTAATTTATGTACAATTTAATTGTGAAAATAAAATAAGTAATATTATTATTATGAAAAAAAAGAAAAATTGAAAGGAATAAAATTTATTAAACCTAAATTCTATATTTTTTATATTTTTATGAAAAGAATTAAAGTTGCAACCTAAATTAATACTAAGTTAATTTACATGTTAATTTATTTATGAAAATAATTAAATTAAATATTTATTATATTTGTCATCTTTTCTGATTTTTGTGTATTTTATAATTTGTAAAGAAATAAAATAATTAATTAAAACAAGTAAAGAAGATATAATAGCAATTAAAAATAAAATAAGAAAAATATGGAGAAAGCAAACCAGGGGGGGTTCAGGCCCCAAAGTGAGGTGTTGGCCTTAGCATTCTGGCCCAATTAAGCTTGGATCCGTTTGACTTTTTGCATAGCGTGTGATGCGTTTGACTATGGTACATGGTGCTCTTCAGATCTAAGCCTTTGGTTTGATCTCCAGGGGAACGTGTCACGCTTGATGGTGAGGGAATATGGTGGTTTTCCACATGAGCGCTGCATGTGAATATTAGAAGAAAAATAATATTGAAGTTATACAGACCTGGGACTCGAACCCAGGTCTTGGATATTGCAACTCAACACCTGTACCACTACGCCATGTTAACGCGTTTAATATATAAATAACAAATAAATAATATAAAGAAAGCAACGCGTTTAGTGGATTGGAACGCGCGAAATTTGAATAAGCCAGTCACGTCTTGCCACCGAGCCTTCTTCTTCGTTGTCTTTTTTATTTTCTGAAACATAAAAACAAAAAGCAACGGTTTTAACCCGTTGCTATAGAGGACATATCAGAAAATAGCGAATAGGATTCTGTTAGTCATAAATTCATCGCGAGTAGTGCTTCCTGTTCGTCCCAGCTTGCTGAATCTAATGGTGGTGGCCTTGAACCCTAATTTTTCCTTGGGTGAAAAACCCCAATTCAAAACTCTGAAAACCCTAGATATTAAACATGGTGAAATCGCGTTGAAAGCACAAAAACAAAATCAAATGGTACAATTAGCATCAGAACATCACCATGAACATGAATTAATGAATAAATTTCACAAATAACGCATGGAATATGATATACAATTATGAATTTTCTTTGATGCAGTTCGTGTTCCATATACCAATTCGTGGAGTTCTGAAGGATGTTTGGAGTTGGAATATGATCAGGAGCCTTCAAGGAAGCTAATGGATTATGAATTATGCCTCGAATTAACCTCTAAGGTGGTTTTCAGTTTTGCTTTTTTCTGACAAAAATTCCAAGTTTGTAAGGTATTCTTGAGCGCAGCTTTCAGTGTCCAAGGATTAGGTTTGTGATCCTGATTATGTACTGAGGCTATTAGGTCAACAAAATTCATAAAAATCTCTTGCAATTATGGATTAAGGATTTGATTTGTTAAGGATCTTTTTGAATCTTTTTTCATGTGTATTTTGCTCTCAATTATGCCAATCAGCTCCAAATCTTTCCCCATTTGTATTTACACGAAATATTGAGTATCAAACATGCATAAAAAGATTGGTTAAGGCAAGTTAGATATTTTTCATGTATTTAAATAATTTAAATGAATTAATATAAATAATAATTCAAATAAATAAATAAAAAATGAGAAAATACTTCCCTTTGGGCCAAGTGGTCGTGCATATGATTGGAATGATGAATCATGGAAGAAAAATGGGCCCATTAGCATTTTTGGGTCATTTGACTCAATGTTGACTTTTCAAAATTTCCAAATATTTCCCAACTTCCACAAGGCATAACTTGCTCAATTTTTAAGCTTTTCACATGTTCTTGGACATTTTGGAAAGGTCTTTGAGTCCTATAACCAATGCCTTTGGTCCCATGTCATTTTGATTTACCAATCTCAAGTTATGGCCTTTGACTTAAAGTCCCTTTTTGTTGACTTTTGAAAATGACCTATAATGTTGAAATTGATAACTTTTTGTGAGAGCAATTCTTGGACTTGAAGTATGAAGATGAGTTGTAGGAAATGTCTTTCTCTTCAAAATGAGCTTTGGATGGAATTTTTCTGATAATCCATGTGAAAGTTATGCCCTGGTCAATTTCAGTTGACTTTTTCAGCTGTCCAAATAAGGAAACTTTTGCATCTTGATGATTTTCTGAGCCAAATTTTGAGAATCATGATCAAGCATTGATCAAATGATGTTTGTGGCTTCAAAATGATATGTTGACCAAAAATTTGAACTTTTGACTGTCAAATGACCATTTTGCCCCTACAGTTGACTGTAGTGCAATTTAGGGTTTTGACTGTGCAATTTTGAGCTGAATGCCTTGAAACTTGCTATGAGGATACTTGACCATCTTTGTAAGCATATGAGACTTGATTGGGTCTTTGAAAACTTCATTTTCTTGATCAGAACCCAAACCCTAGTTTTGACTGTATAGGAGACTGTTGAGTTGTGCAACCTTTGGGGAATTTTGTGACTTGGCTTGGCAATTTCTTGGAGAATATGGGAGGGCAAATTTGGGGGTACAACAGTTGCCCCTGTTCAATCTTCTTAGACCTGAGGATGCAGATTGGCTGACGTGCCTTTCGTAATCCGAGGGTAGAAGATGATTGGACACTAGAGTGCCCAGAAATTTGCGCTCACATGTTAGCAGTGTGATGGGGGAATGGGCTTATAGATGCCATTTAGAGATTGCTGGATAGGATGATGGGCTTATAGATGCCATCTGGGAGGTTGTTGGATAGGATGATGGGCTTATAGATGCCATCTGGATGTTGATCGCGTAGGAGATTCCTTAGCGAGAACCTGCATACCTGCAAAAGAACAAATGAGTACCTGACACGTTGCAGGAGCTGATTTTTAGATGCCTGGTATAGATGTGTCCTGACTGGTTGCAGGAGTTGAGTCTGGAGCTTCAACCGGTGATGAATGAACCAGGGATGGTTACTGCCTTAGCATGAATGGTAAGAGAACCTTGGGTGATTTTAACTTCAACAACGCTCGTTGAGAAAATCTTGATGGGAATTATTATCTTTGCAGTATTGGGAAGAGAACCATAGGCAATTATAATCTGAAAGGAATGATCACCTCACTCAACGTCGGAGAGGGAAACATCTGAACAGGACTTACCACCTCACACACCGTCGGAGAGGGAACCATAAGAGACTATCACCTCACACTCATCGTCGGAGAGGGAAACATCTGAACAGGACTTACCACCTCACACACCGTCGGAGAGGGAACCATAAGAGACTATCACCTCACACTCATCGTCGGAGAGGGAAACATCTGAAAAAGGAATTACCACCTCACGCACTTGTCGGAGAGGGAAACATCTGAAAAAGGAATTACCACCTCACGCACTTGTCGGAGAGGGGACCATAAGAGACTATCACCTCACACTCATCGTCGGAGAGGGAAACATCTGAAAAAGGAATTACCACCTCACGCACTTGTCGGAGAGGGGACCATAAGAGACTATCACCTCACACTCATCGCCGGAGAGGGAAACATCTGAAAAAGGAATTACCACCTCACGCACTTGTCGGAGAGGGGACCATAAGAGACTATCACCTCACACTCATCGTCGGAGAGGGAAACATCTGAAAAAGGAATTACCACCTCACGCACTTGTCGGAGAGGGGACCATAAGAGACTATCACCTCACACTCATCGTCGGAGAGGGAAACATCTGAAAAAGGACTTACCACCTCACACACCGTCGGAGAGGGAACCATAGGAGACTATCACCTCACACTCATCGTCGGAGAGGGAAACATCTGAAAAATTTCTACTGAGTCTTTATCAGGAAAATCTGTTGGGAGTCGATTTAGCTGGACTAGAGAAGGCCTTGAAATATGTTTGAGAATTTTAACTGCATCTTTCCTGAAAGGTAAATGTCAGTCATATGCAATGTATGATATGGATCAAGCAATAATGTTATCAACATAAATGAGATTTGTATGATATGATGCGTTATGCGTGTTATAATGATGTATGTGATGTTTATGTATGTGTTTTCGTCTAGGAAAGTAAATCCTTGACGGATGCCGGGAAGTCACTCTTGGGCTGATGTCGAGAATAGATTTTGCTTCCGCTGGGGATGGTAACTGCAAGAATACCGGTAGGAGAAGATGACTCCGTTGCGGAATAAACTTGGCAAATGGAAGATTCTACGGGGAGAAAAATACTCTAGCGACCATGCTGGGGAGTGATACTCTGTGGGGATAGAGATGCTTTGCTGAGTGTAGATAATAATTTGCTGGGGATACCCTTGTTGTATAGGAAGTGTTGATGGACTTCGCTGGGGTAAGAAGACTTCGTTGACGACGCTCTTTCCGTGGCTTTTGGCTGAGGATAACCCAGTTATATCCTGTTAAGGAAATAACTCTTTAAATCAAGCCGGACGACGCGTTCGTGCTCTGTGAGGGGATAAGCTTCCAGAATCTACTGGGGGTAAGCTTACTACTTGGGGAGATGGATTCCAACTTTCCTGGGGAACTAGATTGGACTCTCCTGGGGAAGTTTTGATATGCTGGGGAAGTGATTCCTTCGAATGTTATGCCGCCGGGGAACAATCTTCAGACCCAGACTGCCGGGGATGCTTGTTATGAATATATATGGAAGTATTGAGATCTGCGGGGGATACCCATCTTCCTTAAGGTTGATAATAGCTTCGCTTGAGGAGAGTGTACTGACTTGCTGGCTCACTCTCTGGGAAACTGGGATGTACTGGTTATGTTCTTCAGCTGAACCTACCTTGGTGCCTTGGTGGACAGAGCCAATAGATCGCTTAGACCACTCATTATTGCCCCTGTTTCTGAGGTGGGAGTAGAAGACCTGTGAGGTGCTGATAGTTGTTGATGGACCCACCTTCTTCTGGTAGGCAGGTGACAAGATAACAGGACATAGTCGTACGCTTTGATCCCTAATTTTTGCCTGGACTGCCCTTTCGGGTTTTCAGTCCACCGGGATACCCATTTTTACCCAAGCCGCCTTTTCAGGTTTTCGACTTGCCGGGTGTACAGATTTTCCATTTCATCCCTTCATTTTGCCCGAACCCTTTTGGTTCGCCGGGAAGCCCTTATTTTTGCCTAGGTATGCCAACCTAGCGGGTCTTTGGTTATGCATAGTATTTTTTCGACTATGTCCACGCTTTCAGAATGTAGGGAGTTGCCCCTGTTAGAAGTGTCATGTCATGCCATCAGAAGATGTTTGATTAGGCAAGATTCGTTGCTGGGATGCCCCAAGTGACTCAGGCGGGGATTTGCCCCCTGGCTGTTTGGCCTTTGAGAGATTCTCCGAATCTTGACTTAACTGTCTCAGATGGTAGACCATGATCATGCCGTGCCCCTTGATTGGAGATACTCTTGTTCACTAGGTATTTCTCGTGCGAATTTCCCTGCTGTTCAAACAAAAAGTCATATGCAAACAAAATTATGTCAAAAATGCAAAGCTTATGTCTGTCTTGAAGATTTTGAAAATGCGTTCTTTTTCATAAAACAAATGAATGTTTGTAAAACGTGATGTCAACTCCGCATTTTACAGTAAGCCTTAAGGAGTCAGGATACCTTTCATAACAGTATGCTTTCGAACTAACCCGTGCTTCAGCTAGGACTTTTAAGGGTTATAACGTGGCCTGGTTCACGGTTTAAGAAACAAAGGATAAAGGCTCAAATTTTATTTGTACCCACCCGCTCTTCGTGATGTTCTCCAAACCTAAACTCAGTTGATCGTACGTTAGACCTTGTTTGAGTCTTTGCTTTGATGTTCCAATAATGGTTCAGATGTTGATGATTTCTTTTGAATAGGCAGTCATTTTTTGCTTTGGTTGAGGGTTTGTGAGACCTCTTTCCTGACTTTTGTTATCCCTTTCTTTTTTGCCTGAACTGTTTCCTTTTTTGGAATTACAGTCAGCGGGATGCCCCAGTTTCATAAGTCCCTTTTATAGGTTTAGACTTCTTGGGCTTTTCATTTATGATTCTTGATAACGACTGCCTGTCTTTATGATTGTTCTGAACCATCACTGTCTTTTTTTTTTGTTTTGCAAGGACCTCCTTGGTGCCATTCGTTATGCACTTGGATCAACTGAGAGAATTACCCTGCCCCAGGTTATGATTAAGGGTTTCAATTTTCGAAAATAAAACTCCTACTTCTTTGGCTCAGATGGGTTGACGAGGGATTATCTTCCTTATAACTCCGGTGTTTAGGATTTGAAACAATGCCTATACCTCATCAGCGGGGTCTGTTCAAAAGCATACTGTAAAGATATCGGTATCGTTTTCGTCATCCTCCCTCAAGAGGCTTAGAACTATTGATTGAGAGTTGACATCAGAAAAAATATGAAAATAATTTACGTATAGTGAATACGAATATATTGATTCAAAATAGACATAAGCGATGCATTCATGAAATAACAATGTTTAACATGAATAAATGTTTGAACAGAAGAAAATTGCAACTTGAACATTCGAATGAACAAAAATTTCCTAATTTGAACTAGTCATCTCAAGTGGAAGATTCTTAGCAGAAGATTTTTATTTGGCCACCCGGCATGAACTCCAACACCCTTCCGTCGATCAAGTCCTAGATCTTGTTCTTCAAGCTCCAACAGTCGTCGGTGTCATGTCCAGGACTGTCAGAATGGTAGGCGCATCTTTCATCAGGGTTGTAAGTGGGAGCAGAGGTGTCGGGATTCTGGGGAGGCCCCTTTAAGGTAATCAGATTGACCTCCAACAAGCGTTTCAGCATTAGAGATGATGGTATACCAGTCTCAGAGAAATGTCTTCCAGGTGTATATCGCTTACGCCGATTACCCCGTTGATGCTGGGTTTGTGAAGTAGTAATAACTCGGGGAGGTCCATTCTTCACCATACCAGACTGTTGTCCTCTTGGTAGCTGATCAAAGACTTGGTCCTTGACTTGGACTGGTAGCTTCATGTTGGATTTGCCTTGGTGGAGTTGACTGATCATGGTCCTCAGCTCTCCTTGCTCCTGAGCTAAACCTTGAATGAGGGCCCTTTGCCCCAGCATCTGGGTTTTCAATGTGTCTACTTCAGCTTGTAGACATTTCAGCTGTTCGTCCTTGTCATCTTCGGGACTTTTTCTGATCGGATTCCCCATGAGGAGGGTCCTCAGCTCTTCTTGCCCCTTGGATAGACCTAGGAAGATTTCCCTGAACTGAGTCTCTTGAGCCAGAAGACCCTGGTTATCTGGTTGGAAGGCCATTGCTGAAATAAACAGCGAGAAAGGTAAGTGACCTGCAAAAGGGGTACCTGTAATGATGGGTATGACATGCATGCAATGATTTCAAGGACCTCGCGGGGTAGACAAAAAATTTGTTAGAATTTGAAAACCGGTAACTTGATTGAAGGTACTCCATACTTGTTGAGAGTCCTTCTTCAAGTGTCAAAGGCTCACCATATCCAGTGGGTCATAGCCCCTGACTTTAATCATCATGTCTGGTTTTGATTTCCGAACAACCTTGGTTAGGGGAACCTTCTTCAGGAGTCAGAGCTCACCATATCAAGTGGGTCATAGCCCCTGACAACCTTGGCTAGAGGAAAATAAATCCTCTTTGCCCCTTGCTAGATGTTTGATTTATCATGACCTGCATCACAAGCCCTTGAGATCCTTGAAATGGGTTAGGATGTATGCAATGGTATGATGTCATGCTATGCATGGGGTAATATGAATAAACCCTGTTATGAGCCCTTATTAAGGACTATAAACAGAAACCTGCAAGAAACTCGGTAAACTTGGTTATGAACTTGGTTATGAGTCCTAGTTAAGGACTAAAACAAACACCTGCAAGAAACTTAGTAAGCTTTGTTATGAGTCCTAGTTAATGACTAAAACAAAAACTTGTAAGAAATTCAGTTATGAGTCCTAGATAAGGACTATAAACAAAACCTGCAAGAAGTTCGGATGTCAGATAACAAGCATGCGAGTAGTCAAGTACGAAGGCACACAAGTCACACAAGAGAAACCCTTAGGGTTTAAGCCAGCATGGGGTCTGGGTAGTACCCTCTTTCAGTTTGTTGGTTCATACCTGTCCTATCAAAGTAACCGGGTTCTTAGAGGATCCCAATATCATTGACTACCCTCAATCGGTCATAACTCCAGCATCGCAATCTTTTCTTGCAGCCAGAACCATCACGAGAGTTTAGCCTCAATGGGCGTAGCATACTGCTACTGTTCTAATGGCCAAGTTGTGTCATTTAAGGTTCTAAGGTTGTTGGTGCTTAATGACTCCTCAGAAGACCCATATTCTCCTCGTTGCAACACAAGGGATATCGGTACAGTCCAAGGTGCCACACCAACGTAGCCACTGTTTCACCCGTGTCGGTCTACGTCGGACATGTCCCTCACAGCTTATGCTACCTAAACAGGGTATCCCCAGATCCGGGTTAGGATCTATGTAACTCCCATGCAACCCATAAATTTAAAGCAGACAAGTCAATACAATTGAAAACACAGTTATGAACTAACCCTAAGGTACACCTCACTTTAAAAATGTCCCCAGCAGAGTCGCCAGTTCTGTGATCGGTGGATCTGGAACTGACTGTTTAACGCTGGTTCGCGAAATGTCGCGGAAGCAAGAGTCGCCACCGTCTTTTATTTTCTCCAAATGGAAAGGACAAAAGCACAGAAAAATTCCTTAAAGAGATTGCTCTCGGTTCGGGAGGTAGGTTATAGAAAGGGAAGGTGTTAGCACCCTTTCTATCCATGGTTATCCATGGGCTCTTAGGTACTTGCTCAATGTGTTTTCAAAAAGGTTTGTTTGCTTTTCAATTGTGGGTTTTAAAAAGTTTCTTTGAAAAATTTCAGTTCGACTCGTACGTCAGAGTGTTTGAAAAATTTGCTTTGAAAGCTTTTGAAAAGTGTCGGTGTGAAAAGATTTTGATTTGTTTTGAAGAGAGCAAGTATCCATGAGAACCTACCTACCCTAAGGAATTTGTCTGTGTAAACGTCCTTTAAAGTAGTGCCATCCCACCATTGAGAGGTAGGTAGCACCACCGTTGGAGGTGTTCGGGTCAATTCGAGTTTGTAGGGACATGGTGATCACCAGAGCAATGGGAAGACACCTTAGAAGCTACCCTCATGCCAGGTTACCGGATCATGAGGACTTACTAAGACATCCTCTACTCGACGATCACCTTTCGAGGCAAGGCAACAGTGAGGCGTACCCTAGGGGTGGTGTGTGCGATTCGTGTGTCGTTTTCGTTGATATTTGTCTTGTCATGTTAATTGTGATCTACGCTTGATTTTATTTTTAAGTTCATTTATTCTTTCATGCTTATTTAACAGTTAAAGATATTTGCGGAAAAGTAAATTCTAAACTATTACAAATGGCGCGGGTCCACATCGCCAAAATTAAACCGGACCCGATTTGACGGAAAATAAATAAAGCAAATAAAGAAAAGTGCGAGAAGTTTAAGTTACACGGCTTTGGGACAGATACATAATTATTTAAGCAATAAAATAAATACGCGGAATTAAACAATTAAATCGAAAGGAGGGCGTTGGACCCTTTTGCAAATTAAATTAATTAATAATTAAAATTAAGATTAAATGAAAATGTTTTTTGGTATTTTTATGTTTTTTAAGATTTAAAAGAAAAAAGAATTAATTGAAAATAACTAACCCTAATTCTAATGGTTTTTAAGCTTGTTATGAAAATATTAAAATATAACCTAAATTAAACCTAAGCTAATTTATGTACAATTTAATTGTGAAAATAAAATAAGTAATATTATTATTATGAAAAAAAAGAAAAATTGAAAGGAATAAAATTTATTAAACCTAAATTCTATATTTTTTATATTTTTATGAAAAGAATTAAAGTTGCAACCTAAATTAATACTAAGTTAATTTACATGTTAATTTATTTATGAAAATAATTAAATTAAATATTTATTATATTTGTCATCTTTTCTGATTTTTGTGTATTTTATAATTTGTAAAGAAATAAAATAATTAATTAAAACAAGTAAAGAAGATATAATAGCAATTAAAAATAAAATAAGAAAAATATGGAGAAAGCAAACCAGGGGGGGTTCAGGCCCCAAAGTGAGGTGTTGGCCTTAGCATTCTGGCCCAATTAAGCTTGGATCCGTTTGACTTTTTGCATAGCGTGTGATGCGTTTGACTATGGTACATGGTGCTCTTCAGATCTAAGCCTTTGGTTTGATCTCCAGGGGAACGTGTCACGCTTGATGGTGAGGGAATATGGTGGTTTTCCACATGAGCGCTGCATGTGAATATTAGAAGAAAAATAATATTGAAGTTATACAGACCTGGGACTCGAACCCAGGTCTTGGATATTGCAACTCAACACCTGTACCACTACGCCATGTTAACGCGTTTAATATATAAATAACAAATAAATAATATAAAGAAAGCAACGCGTTTAGTGGATTGGAACGCGCGAAATTTGAATAAGCCAGTCACGTCTTGCCACCGAGCCTTCTTCTTCGTTGTCTTTTTTATTTTCTGAAACATAAAAACAAAAAGCAACGGTTTTAACCCGTTGCTATAGAGGACATATCAGAAAATAGCGAATAGGATTCTGTTAGTCATAAATTCATCGCGAGTAGTGCTTCCTGTTCGTCCCAGCTTGCTGAATCTAATGGTGGTGGCCTTGAACCCTAATTTTTCCTTGGGTGAAAAACCCCAATTCAAAACTCTGAAAACCCTAGATATTAAACATGGTGAAATCGCGTTGAAAGCACAAAAACAAAATCAAATGGTACAATTAGCATCAGAACATCACCATGAACATGAATTAATGAATAAATTTCACAAATAACGCATGGAATATGATATACAATTATGAATTTTCTTTGATGCAGTTCGTGTTCCATATACCAATTCGTGGAGTTCTGAAGGATGTTTGGAGTTGGAATATGATCAGGAGCCTTCAAGGAAGCTAATGGATTATGAATTATGCCTCGAATTAACCTCTAAGGTGGTTTTCAGTTTTGCTTTTTTCTGACAAAAATTCCAAGTTTGTAAGGTATTCTTGAGTGCAGCTTTCAGTGTCCAAGGATTAGGTTTGTGATCCTGATTATGTACTGAGGCTATTAGGTCAACAAAATTCATAAAAATCTCTTGCAATTATGGATTAAGGATTTGATTTGTTAAGGATCTTTTTGAATCTTTTTTCATGTGTATTTTGCTCTCAATTATGCCAATCAGCTCCAAATCTTTCCCCATTTGTATTTACACGAAATATTGAGTATCAAACATGCATAAAAAGATTGGTTAAGGCAAGTTAGATATTTTTCATGTATTTAAATAATTTAAATGAATTAATATAAATAATAATTCAAATAAATAAATAAAAAATGAGAAAATACTTCCCTTTGGGCCAAGTGGTCGTGCATATGATTGGAATGATGAATCATGGAAGAAAAATGGGCCCATTAGCATTTTTGGGTCATTTGACTCAATGTTGACTTTTCAAAATTTCCAAAAATTTCCCAACTTCCACAAGGCATAACTTGCTCAATTTTTAAGCTTTTCACATGTTCTTGGACATTTTGGAAAGGTCTTTGAGTCCTATAACCAATTCCTTTGGTCCCATGTCATTTTGATTTACCAATCTCAAGTTATGGCCTTTGACTTAAAGTCCCTTTTTGTTGACTTTTGAAAATGACCTATAATGTTGAAATTGATAACTTTTTGTGAGAGCATTTCTTGGACTTGAAGTATGAAGATGAGTTGTAGGAAATGTCTTTCTCTTCAAAATGAGCTTTGGATGGAATTTTTCTGATAATCCATGTGAAAGTTATGCCCTGGTCAATTTCAGTTGACTTTTTCAACTGTCCAAATAAGGAAACTTTTGCATCTTGATGATTTTCTGAGCCAAATTTTGAGAATCATGATCAAGCATTGATCAAATGATGTTTGTGGCTTCAAAATGATATGTTGACCAAAAATTTGAACTTTTGACTGTCAAATGACCATTTTGCCCCTACAGTTGACTGTAGTGCAATTTAGGGTTTTGACTGTGCAATTTTGAGCTGAATGCCTTGAAACTTGCTATGAGGATACTTGACCATCTTTGTAAGCATATGAGACTTGATTGGGTCTTTGAAAACTTCATTTTCTTGATCAGAACCCAAACCCTAGTTTTGACTGTATAGGAGACTGTTGAGCTGTGCAACCCTTGGGGAATTTTGTGACTTGGCTTGGCAATTTCTTGGAGAATATGGGAGGGCAAATTTTGGGGTACAACACACACACACACACTCTTGCAGGTCCTCATCCGCTCTGGATCTTATTGCTAATGACTCTACTATTACCGACTATGACTTTGAATGCCCAATTAACCAAGCCGAAGACGAAGGCGAGGAATATTGTGAAATACCGGGAGAACTAGCCAGACTTCTATTACAAGAGGAAAAAGCTATTCAGCCGCACGAAGAGTCAGTTGAAGTCATCAATTTGGGTACTGAGACAGACAAGAAGGAAATCAAGATCGGTGCTAACTTGGAAAGCAGTGTCAATAGCAGGTTGGTTCAGATGTTGCATGATTATGTGAAAGTGTTTTCTTGGTCGTATGAAGATATGCCAGGTTTGGATACATACATCATAGTTCATCGTCTGCCGACAAAAGAAGACTGTCCTCCTATTAAACAAAAGGTTCGTCGCATGAGGCCAGATATGTCTGAAAAGATTAAAGCTGAAGTGATGAAGCAATTTGATGCGGGGTTCTTAGCTGTGACATCTTATCCCCAATGGGTTGCCAACATGGTGCAAGTGCCAAATAAGGACAGAAAAGTTTGTATGTGTGTAGATTATAGGGATCTGAATAGGGCAAGCCCCAAGGATGATTTCCCTCTACCACACATTGACGTCTTGGTCGACAATACTGCTCAGCACAAAGTATTCTCTTTCATGGATGGCTTCTCAGGCTATAATCAAATAAGGATGGCTCCCGAAGACATGGAGAAGACAACTTTCATTATGCAATGGGGCACCTTTTTCTACAAGGTCATGTCGTTCGAATTTAAGATTGCAGGGGCAACATATCTAAGGGCTATGGTAGCTTTGTTTCATGACATGATTCATCATGAAATAGAGGTATATATGGATGATATGATTTCCATATCACAAACTGAAGAGGAATATCTCGATCACCTGTATAAACTATTCAAAAGGTTGAAGAAGTACAATTTGAGGTTAAACTCTTGCAAGTGCACCTTTGGAGTACGCTCTGGAAAGCTTCTAGGTTTTGTTGTCCGCAATAAAGGCATTGAAGTTGATCCTTCCAAGGTAAAGGCCATCCAAGAAATTCCAGTCCCTCACTCTGAAAAGGAAGTTAGAGGATTCTTGGGTCGTCTCAATTACATCGCCCGCTTCATATCTCACTTGACTGTTACTTGTGAGCTAATCTTCAAGCTCTTGAAGAAAGATCAAGTAGTCAGATGGAATGATGAATGCCAAGCTGCCTTCGACAAAATCAAAGAATATCTACAAGAACCTCCTATTCTCATGCCTCCAGTTGAAGGAAGACCCTTGATTATTAACTTGACAGTACTAGAGAACTCTATGGGGTGTGTTTTGGGCCAACATGACGAGTCTGGCCAAAAAAAGCATGTTATTTATTACCTGAGCAAAAATTTTACCAACTGTGAATCCAGATATTCACTGCTCGAAAAAACTTGTTGCGCTCTGGCATGGGCTGATCACCGGTTAAGACAGTATATGTTGACTCATACCACTCTGTTGATTTCTAAAATTGACCCAATCAAGTACATCTTCGAGAAACCCGCCCTTTCTAGACGGATAGCCAGATGGCAAATAATACTGACTGAGTATGACATTCAATACACTATGAAAAATGCCATAAAAGGAAACGTACTAGCAGATCATTTGGCCCATCAAGCTGTGGATGATTATCAGTTTATGAACTTCGACTTCCCTGATGAGAACATCTTGCTGGTGACTGACTGCACGAAACCTGGACCGTATGACGGACCTGAACAAGGATCCCGATGGACTATGGTCTTCGATGGGGCTTCCAACGCTTTGGGTAACGGAGTTGGTGCTGTGATCATCTCTCCTGAAGGTTGCCATACTCCTTTCACTGCCAGACTATGCTTCGATGCACGAATAATATGGCCGAATACGAAGCATTGATTTAAGGATTAAGCACATGAATGTATTTGGAGATTCCGCTCTAGTGATTAGCCAAGTAAAAGGAGATTGGGACACCAAGGACCCTAATCTCATCCCTTACAAGGAACTTGTGCTATCCCTGATTCCCTACTTCGAAGAGATCACCTTTGAGCACTTCCTTAGGGAGGAAAATCAGTTGGCTAACGCCTTGACAACCATGTCTTCAATGTTCAAGGTTAGATGGGACAATGAAGCCCCTATGATTACCATTGAGAGATTCGACGAACCTGCGCACTTCTGTGAGCTTGACACTGACACATAAAATCCATGGTACCATGAGGTGAAGAGATACCTTGAAGCACAAGAGTGTCCAGAAGGAGCATCCATCAATGACAACAAGTTCTTACAAAGATTTTCAACCAAATTCTTCCTAAGTAACAGAATATTGTACAAACACAACCATGAGTCTACTCTACTTTAATGTGTGGACAAGAAGGAGGCAGAGAAAATTATGGAAGACATGCACAATGGTCTCTTTGACACTCACTCAAGCAGACATACGATGGCTAAGAAAATCCTGAGAGCTGGTTACATTTGGTCAACAATGGAGACTGATTTCCATAAACATTCAAGGACTTTCCATAAAGGCCAAATCTATACTGACAAGGTCCATGTGCCTCCTATCCCTTTGAACGTCATGAACGCTCAGTGGCCATTTGCAATGTGAGGCATTGACATGATTGGAGAAATCAAGCCCACCGCTTCCAATGGGCATCGCTTCATTCTGGTCGCTATTGATTATTTCACCAAATGGGTCGAAGCCGCCTCGTTTTCCTCAGTCACCAAGAACGTGGTAGCCAGATTTATCAAACATAACCTCATCTGCCGCTATGGTATCCCCGAAAGGATCATCACCGACAATGGGACTAACCTTAACAATGCTATGATTACTGAACTTTGCACTCAGTTCAAAATCAAGTATTACAATTCTTCTCCATATAGACACAAAATTAATGGCGCAGTCGAAGCGACCAATAAAAACATTAAGAAGGTTGTGCAGAAGATGGTAGTGACCTAGAAGGACTGGCATGAGATGTTACCGTTTTCTCTTCATGACTATCGTACTTCAGCTAGAACATCGACGGAGGAAACTCCCTTTTCTTTAGTGTATGGAATGGAAGCTGTTTTTCCAGTGCAAGTTCAGATTCCTTCACTAAGGATTATGAATGATGCAGGCTTAGGCGAAGACGAGTGGATTCAGACAATAATGGATCAATTGAAATTAATTAACGAAAAGAGACTGGCTGCTGTTTGTCATGGTCATACGTACCAAAAACATATGATAAAGGCTTTCAACAAAATATCAAGCGTTGAGTATATCAAGCTGGTGACTTGGTGATAAAGCGCATCATTCTGCCACAAGGCGACCCCAGAGGAAAATGGACTCCCACCTACGAAGGGCTATTTGTTATCAAGAGAGTTTTCTCTGGTGGTGCCATGATGCTGACTACCATGGATGGTTAAGACTTCCCACATCCTATAAACACGGACATAGTTAAAAAATACTACGCATAAGAGACCCGCTAGGTTGACACACCTAGGAAAAATAAGGGTATCCCGGTAAACCAAAAGGTTTGGGCAAAAATTAGGGATATATGCAAAAGATTGTACACCCGACAAGTTGAAAACCCGAAAGGGAGACTTGGGCAAAAATGGGTATCCTGGTCGGTTGAAAACCTGAAATGGCGGTCCTGGAAAAAGTTAAGGATTGAAAGCGTATGACTATGTCCCATTGGAATCACCACAGTCAACTTTATCATCAATGTCTGAGTTCAAACGGTCCAAGATCAATCCAATCAACTTCTGTCAACAACAAGAAGCATTTGAAGACATTGGGGAAATAGTAGAGTTGGAATGCAATGAGATCATTTCCGCATGGCTATATGTTTTTGTTTTCAATTTTTGTTTTCCTTTCGACGATTTCCTCTTACTAGGATCTCCTTTCTTTGTAAAAAAACGCCTATTCACGGGAAAAATATCAATACAAATATATTTTGAAGTGCAAACTTCCTGTCTTTGTTTTGAATGCAAACTTGTCCAATGACTAAAATTGAACGAATATATGCACATGAACATAATTAAAATTGTTTGTCACATGTGTCCTGCTAAGCAGCAACAAGCATCTCTTTAATGTATATGGAATATCCCCACAAAGTTACTTCATTAGCATTATCCCCACAAGACGGTTATAATAAACCAGCCCCCAACAAAGTTACCCACAAAGTTTCTTTGCCCAGATTGACCTCTAGGGAAAGTCCTAATCTCTTGGTAGCTTTCTCTCCTAGCTAAGTTGATCTTACAAGAAAAAGAACTCACCTCTTCAGCAGTTCATCAACAGGGTTTATTTCCCCAACAAACAACGGTAGCATAACTCCCTAGCCGAGTTCAAATTCCCCCAGCGTAGACTATCTTCCCCAGCTTAGTATACCCTCCCCAACTAAGTATATCTTCCCCAACTGAAGCTATTATCCCCAAACGGAGTCTATCCTCCCCAGCTGAGCCTGTCTTCCCTAGCTGAGTTTATCCTCTCCAGCTTGAGTTTTCCTTTTATACTATTGCAAATCATAGGGCCACAACCCCTAATCTCCAGTAAAGTCGTCAACAAAACCTTTACAATTTTTCAAAGTTATTATGAATCCTGGACCCGACCAGATAATAGTAAATTTCTCAAGTCACTATAGATCTTGGACCCGACCAGATAATAGTGAAAACCTTTCAGATACTATGAAGCTTGGCCCTGACCAGACAATAGTAATACTTTCAAAATACTATGAAACCTAGACCCGACCAGATAATAGTTTTAACTTTTCAAAAATATAGAAGAACTTGGACTTAACCAGACCAAGGTTTAACTTCTTTCCCCTAGTAGAGTTTGCCTCTACCCTAACAAGTTACTATGAAGCCTGGATCCGACCAGATATCAGTTTTCAATTTCATATTTTCAAGTAAGTTATTGTGAAGCATGGATCCGACCAGATAGCAATTCCCCTCAGAAGTTTGTTGTGAAGCTTGGAATCCGACCAGATAACAACTAAGTTCTCTAAGCGAGTTACTGTAAAGCTTGGATCCGACCAGATATCAGTTCAACTCTATCTCTTCAGACAAGTTTATTGTGAAACCTGGACCCGACCATATAGCAATTAATTTTATCCACCTCAAAACCTGCGAAGCCTAGATCCGACTAGATATCAGTTCAAATTCTTCTATTCAAGCAAGCTATTATGAAGCCTGGAGTCCGACCAGATAACCACTAGCTATAATGCCAGCAAAACTATGAATCCTGGACCCGACCAGATAGTAGTTACCACTTCAAGTTACTATAAAGCCTGGAACCGACCAAATATCAGTTCAACTTCATCCATTCTAGCAAGTTACTGTAGAGCCTAGAATCCGACCAGATAACAGTTAACTTCCTTATCCCCAACAAGTTGTTGTGAAGTCTAGATCCGACCAGATAACTATGAAGCCTGGATCTGACCAGATAACAACTGACATTCAAGAGATATTCCCCAGCGGAAGTATCCTTTTAACAAAGTTTTAAGATATGTATACTCTTCATCCCCAATAATGATCCGGGATTCAGCTTCCCAAAATTCCTCAACAGCAGTCAGGGATTTATTTTCCTGGACAAATGTGCATCCCACATTCATACATCATAGCATATACATACAAAATGCATTTAGCATGATCTCATTCATCTTGTGAACATCATGCATACATCTGCATTTAACTAACCTTTTTTCCATAGGTAAAACATCAAGTTTTAGTGTGAATCAACCAAAGATTTATGCTGATACTTCCTCCAGTGTTTATTGTCATTCCTCTAAATGGCATCTTTAAGCCATTCCCAATCCATCTTCGAGTGCAAATTTCTGGGCACTCTAGTGTTCAATCATCTTCCACCTTTAAGTCACGAATGTCGGATCCGCCAATCTAACTCTTCAGGTCTAAGATGATTGAACAGGGGAAGCTTTTGTACCACAAAATTTTCCCTCTCATTTTTCAATTAATCTCTCACAAGATCTTCCTTGGTTCAAGACTGCACAAGGTTTGATCAGCTCAAGATACCTCCTTAAGCACTGATGACTGAAAATTAGGGTTGGAGTTTGCACAAGGAAAAATGTACTTTTAATGCCCCATATTACTTTCATGGATCATTTTGGACTCTTAAGGTTTCTCATGTCAGGTTTCAAGTCTTGGATCACATTTTTGCCCAGTCAATTGATCAGTCGACCTAAAATCAGCTGTATTGGGGAAAACGTCAATTGTGGTTAATTTACAATCAAACTTCATAATTTTTTATCCATATAAAAATTATGAACTCATATATGTCAATTGATCAAGTTTGGATCACAATTCCTCATGAATTTTGATCAGATCATTAAAAGGACAAAATGGTCAAAATTAAGGTTTTGACGTGCAATTTCTGATTTTTGAACTAGCAAATGATTGATTGGTTTAAGTTATGATATCAAGGATTCAAACGCTTCATTTTTACCTAATGTCATGGCTCAAAACATCTCTCAAGATCAATTGATTGACAGTTGATTTTCAGTCAACTGATGAAATTGCTTAAAAGTATTTTTTTAAAACCTTAAAAACAAACCAAAACAAATAAAAATTATAAAAAATATAAAATCTAAATAAAATTATGAAAAAATAAAATTCAGAAAGAGAATATTTGAAAATATTTTTGGGAATTGTTTTCATAATTATTGAATCAGAAATGAATTTTCTATGAATTTTGGAATTTTAAAACAATTAACATATAAAAATCATAAATAAAAAATAAAGTAAAAAAAAGTGGACCAATGAATGAGAGTCAAAACATGTTAGTAAGCTAATCCAATGGATCAGACGTGCTGTGCATATCTTGGTCTTTAGTGAATAAAGCATAGAATCATTAATTAAATCAGATATTTGAAAAAAAGGCGTGACATGCTTTCATTGGTTGATAGATGACAAGTTGGTCATCTTCAAACTCCAGCCAACGAGATTTGCAGGTCAATGAAACTGTAAAATTATAACATAAGACCGGTACCATTCGCTTTGTCTCTTCAAGACGATTCCAATGATACCCTCGCAAAAAATTTATATAAACTATAGCTCAGTCATTTTGGAAGAGCAAGTTTTGAAAAGGAATTTGAAATTTCATAGCCAAAACGTACTTCTAGTTAAAAACAAGTGTTACGACTGGAATCAGGATGATGAGATCTTCATAACAGTATCAAAGTTTGAGAGAATTGGTGGAGGAATCTACCTATTGAAGTTAAGTTGCAGAGCTCCGAAACTTGACTTGGCTAGCTTAATTTAGGGAGACATAGAGCTTAATTCTTCTTCTGTTAGCTTCAGTGAAGTTCAAGGGAGGTGAATTGACAAAGAAAATGGATTGAGAAAGGCTGTAAGAGCAAATTCGAAATTGCATAAAATTGAGTTCAAGAGGGAGTTTGATAGGGTGATTTTGGCTCTCTAAGCTTTATAAAATGAATGATGTATGGTCCTCTATTTATAGGGAAGCTGATTGAATGCTCAAGCGTGTGGAATGATGGGATTTGGAGGGAAATCATGTGAAGTTGCAAACAAGAATAATGTGACTTCTATTTTGATCAAAACTCATGCAAACATTGCGTTTCAATGTGCTAGTCACTTCTGGAAGTTCATTAAACATGATTAGAAGTTAAAGCACACAGAAAACTTGTATTTATAAGCCAAATCAATGATTTCAAATTCTGACATGAGTTGAAACTTCAGTTTCAAGGTACCACTTTTGAACCAATGGAATTCTCAACCCAAGGAGTCTTAAGACATGATTCTTGAAGCTTTAGAAAGATGATATCACAAGCTTTATAATGTGCAAAGAATGGAATCAAATGGATGCCTGAGCTGAAAAAGAGGTTGACTTTCTATACTTAGAAAATTTCTAAGTTTTTCTTCAAAAATGACCTATAATATCTTGCATCCAAACATGGTCTTCCGTTTGAAATTTGCTCTTGACCAAAAAACATGGTATGAGATAGATCTTGTTGTACCCCAAAATTTTCCCTCTTATTTTTCCACAAGAAATCAAAGCTTCGGGTTTTTCCCTGACTTTTCAGATTGGCGTAAGAATCAGTCAAACAGACTTTTTCTTATCTGTCTATCCAAATTAGGGTTTCCATTAACTTTTGAAGCAGTTCAAGCAGATTGCTAGGGTTTGTTTGAGTTGGCTCAGGTTTTGATCAGGCGGACGCTTCTTTGACATTTAATCAAGAACTAGGGTTTGTGCGAAAAGAATTAATTCTACCGTTCTCTTTCAATTTACTCTGGGATATGGGCTGCGGCTGTTGATTAAGAATTTGCAGTGTTTGGCTTAATCAGTAAAGGCAAAGGAATATGGACATTTGTTGTGATTAACTGTGCAATGTTTTGGATTATTCGGAACGCCAGATGTTTATTAATTATTTATTTTTCTAAGTCAGAATAATTGGATTTACGTCCAATTGTTTTAATTTAAGAAACTCAAATGATTAAATAAACAGTGAATTGAAAAAAAGGAATTAACTGACAAAAAGGGATTTTTATTCATATTTAATTGTTTGTTACGAATTATTATTTGAACAACTGTAAATTTATTTACATCTTTGTTTACAATAATAATGTTACAAATAAGTAAAATGAAATTGCATCCTATTTTTTCTAAGTCTTCGTCTTCTATTTGCTGCTCCCCGTTGCGCAATTATTTTTACCTGCAAAAAGAAAAAGAAGAAAAGTCAAAGGCAGATGAAATAAATCAAAAGACGGACAGTTAATTCAAAAATGATCATTAAAAGTAACTGGCCGGAATCAGTTCGTTTGCCCTCTATGCAAATCACAAGATTTCTATTGGTTCACAAAGAGGGATGGAAATATGCTTGCAATAAAACATGAAATGCACAAAGTTATAATTTTGCACAAATTCAAATTGTCAACGAACTGCACAGTTTCAAAACAAACAGCATGTACAAGTATAAAGTCCAAACTGAACTGCCTAACCAAATCAAAAAGGCAAACTGAAATTCACAATTTCAAACTATCCAAACTGTCCAAAGCTGTCCAAGAGATATAGAAAGATATCAAGCTATCAAACAAGTACAAAATGCTGTCAACAATGTGCAGAAAAGCAGGAAATATGCAAAAAAAAAAAGACAAATGCAAGCAACCTTCAAAGATACATCACTTTCCAAGGCCAGTCACCTTTTCAGAGAAAAAGTACAGTAAGCAATATAATATGCTTTTAATATGTAAAGAGAGAGAAGAGAGAGGTAAGTAGCTTACAGGCATGAGGCTTAGGCTTAAGATATAAAAAAAAACTTATCAGAACATAGCAAAAAGGGGCAGAAAATACCAAAGCAACACAAATTGTGTTAAAGAAAAACATCTCAGAACTGCCTTCAAACAAGGGCAACACCAAACCTGTTACAATCTCAAACAAAGCCTGCATAAACACAAACCTCCCAAATTGTGTAAAAACACCCCAAAGCCTAAATCTACATAAAACACATAGCAAAAACTGGTTTCAACTCAGAAAATCAGAACCATACAAGCCAAGCCTGTAACCGGTTTCAACAACCTGAAGCATATCAAGCATAGCAAGCATCTCAGGGCATACAGAAGCAAAGGGTTAACAGAAGAAGAAGAAAAGAAGAAATCAGAGGCAAGCATATCAGACAAACAGGCATCTCAGATAATCATCATTGAAAGGGTCAAGCAAGCAAGCAAATAAGCAGAAGAGAGAATCAGAGACTAAAGGTTTTCAGGCATTTCATCATCAAACCAAAAAGTGAAACAAAGGTACCAGATTTCCAAGCCAGCACATCACGCTCCTCCGCCTTCAGCCGTCCTAGAGCGCCTCCAAATCCGCTCCTCCTCCATCTCCAAAAGCCTCCGTCTCCAAAAGGTATAAAACTCTTTCCTTTCCTTAAAACACCTCACGAGACAAATAACAAAAATAATGATCAGAACATGCACGAACTGAAGCAAAAGACATAAAAAAAAGGGAAATTCTTACCTATGCTTGTCGCTGTTACGCTCAACTATGGAGGGAAGAGGAGTAGACGGTGGCGCTCGGTGGCCCTAGGCGGAGGATCTCGTTCAGTGGCTATATGTTGAGAAAAATTAAGAGGAAGGAAGCGAAGAGGACGAACGGCGCCGCGCCTCTGTAACCCTAAATCCCAAATGAACAAAACTGATGAAACCCTAAAAAACAAACGTTGTCACATGCTTGGGCCGGATCCCTCATAACACTGCTTAAGCCCAATCTCAAAACCCAAGTGCACCCCCTTTTTACTTATTCTAATTATTTTGTTTTGGGATACATATGAAAAATCCTTTTAGGCCCATTCTATCTATTCCTTCATTTTTATTCTTTTTTATACTTATAAACTAACTTTTTTTTATTATTTTATTTTTTATAATTTAAACTAATATATGCCATTTTTGTTTATAAAAAAAATAATACATTAATTTCTTTTTTCTTGTAAAAATCTTACTAATATTGTTTATCATACTTAATATATAAATATTAGATTTCTTTTATTATTAGGTTTAAACAATTTTTTTTCTTTAGAACTTTTTCAATTAAAAAAAGGGAACCTTTGTATATAAAACATAAAAACATCAATACATAATTTTCTTTAAGATTAAATTCTTTTCTTTTATTAAAATCTTTTGTTTGTACATAATTAAAGAAAATACAAGAATACAAAATAAATAAACAATACTTTTTTTTTCATTAAGTTAAACATCATTCTCACCCGTAAATAAATCACATACACAAATACATTGACACATTTACATTGCTTTATTCCTATACATTGATACATATTACATTTGAGATCGCAATTCAATTTAGTTGTAAATTTATTTGGACACTACTCTCCTATTAAAGTCTCATCCCCATTTGTAAATATTTGTACCCCCACTCCCGGATACTTATTTGTAATAGCGTAGACTTTAAAATTCCCGCAATTTATCGCTTTCAAATATACCATGGTTAGACCTAGGGTTTGCATGTAAATAAAATCAAACGCTAGATAACCTAATACAAGTCAAATGCATGACAATCAATACACCATTCACACTTGCACCCTTAGGGTAATCCCGCTTGTTGCCTTCCAAAATGGGCCATGCTTGCACGTTGAGTTTCTTTGGCAAAACAAATCAAAATGATCATAGTCCCTCGACGACGCTTTCGAAAGTTGCCTAAAAAATGATCATAGTCCCTTCAAGCAAAATTGCCAAAGACACTTTGCACCATTGCATTCATGGTCCATACGATGACCCGTGCCCGTCCCGTTAACATCCTAACACAAGATTGCCCACCAAATACAAAGGTGGAACAATACTGTTAAAAGGGTTAAAACATGAGAAAAATCTTTGAATAAATTTAGGGGTAGACAACTCTTAGTTACTTGATCCAACTTGCAAAACACGCTTGCCTACTTTTCAAAACCCACTCCACAAACACTTTCAAAAACAACCTTCAAAAACTTTGAAACATCTTTCCAAAAAGACAAACGCCTTTGCATATACTCAAACAAGAGTCATTTCAACGGTTGCCTAGACAAGGCCTCTTTTTCAAAACATTTTTCAAAACACACACACACACCACAATTTCAGGCAATTGAAAATCAAGGCAAGTGATCTAAAACAAGTAACTAAGAGCCCATGGATAACCATGGATGAAAAGGGTGCTAATACCTTCCCTTTTCATAATCTACCCCCCGAACCCACGAAACATGTCAAAAGGTTTTTCCTGTGCTTTTTAACCTTTCCTTTAGGATAAAATAAAAAGTCGGTGGCGACTCTTGCTAAATCGAACAAGTGTGAATACAAACGCAAACCTCAAGTCAGTTCTCCCACCGTATCACATAACTGGCGACTCTGCTGGGGACTATTCCTTAAAAGTGGGGTTACCTTAGGGTTTAGATCACCTTTACATTCTTGCTTTGTTTGCCTTGATTGCTTTACTTTTTGGGTCCTTGTTTGGGTTTGTTGTAAATCCTACACCCGGATTTGGGGACACCTTCTTAGGTAAATAGCAATAAAACTGTGAGGGAACTGTGCGGGGTATACCGACATGGTTGAAGCAGTAAGCTATGTTAGTGTGACATATTTGTGAGTACCGGTAACCCTTGAGTTCAATCAAGAAGAGTACGGGGCCGCTGAGTGATGTCGTGAAGCACTAACGAACTCTTAGAACCTTAATTGACCATCTTGGCCTTTTTTAGGGGTAGTGAGATGACTAACTTTGGTGCAGTCCAAAGTTGGTAGATACTCGATATTACACTCATTGAGGGTTGTTTTCTTGGAATATTTTGGTCGCCAGTTAAGTGGCTAAACCAAAACAATGAACACAGAAAATAATCCAAAGATATTGAGCTCCTTAGAACCCGGTTTCTATTTTAGGGCAGGATGAGCTAACTAACTTCAAGAGGGTACTTACCTACAGACCCCAGGAAAGCCTAAACCTAAGGACTTGTTTGCTTTGTGTGAATATGATCACCTGTATATACACTTACTTGCTTTCGCATGCATGTACATAACATCATGACATCATACCATAGCATTTTTCAATAACCATTTCAAGGATCTCGAGGGTTCTTTTGATGCAGGGTTACGTTGAACCAGACGTCTACCAAAGGGCAAGAGGTTTTCTCCTCTAAGCAAATGCCATCAAAGATCAAGTGCAACAACTTGAATCAGGGGCTATGACCCACTCAACATGGTGAGCTTGATTCTCGTGGAAAGACATCCATCGGTGCAAAGTTCTCCAATCAAAGATCAAGTGAAACAACTTGAATCAGGGGCTATGACCCACTTGACATGGTGAGCTTGATTCTCGTAGAAAGACATCCACCGGTGCAAAGTTCTCCAAATCAAAGATCAAAGTCCAACCTCTAACATTCTCTTGTGTTTACCCTAAGAGATCCTTGAAAACATGCATCCGCATATCATGCATTGCATCATAACAGTCTTTCCTTTTTCAGGTTTCCTTACTCTCCTACTGTTTATTTCAGTAGAGATGGCTCTAGAGAGGACTGTCAAGGACATCCAGGACCAAAATGCTCAGCTTTAGGAAATGTTCTTGAACCTATCCCTGGGGCAAGAAGAAGTGAAAGCTCTCCTCACAAAGGGCTTGGTCCAGAAGACTTCAAACAATGCCAGGAGTGATCAACTGGGGGAACTGCAATTTGATTTGGCAACATTGAGGATCCAAGTGATGGGACAGCTGGTGGGCCAGATGGCTCTCATTCAAGACTTGTCTCAAAGACAAGAGGAACTCAGAGTTCTTGTCAACCAACTGCTTCGGGAAAACCAAGTGGGGCAAACATCTGAGGTTGAAGAGCAAGTCACCACCCAACCCCCATCCAGACAAGAAGACAAGGGGAAGGCTCCTCTACTTGCTTTAGGGTCACAAGCCCACCAACACCCTCGCCAGCATCAACGGGGTAATCGGCGTAAGCAAAATACGTCGGGAAGACAGTTCACTGAGATTGACATACCGTCATCTCTGATATTGGAGCGCTTGTTGGAGGTCAATCTGACTGCTTTAAAGGATCCTATTCGGCAGCCCAATACCTCCGCTCCTAACTATCATTCCGACGCATTTTGTGTGTACCACTCCTATAGCCCGGGACATGACACTGACGACTATTGGGCCTTGAAGAACAAGATTCAAGATCTGATTGACATTGGAGTGCTGAGGTTCATGCCAGACGGCGAGATGAAAATCTTCCGTTAAGGGTTTCTCCACCTGAAGTGACAAAGCTCAAACTGGGAGACTTTTGTTTCATTTGAATTTTCAAAGTTGTAATTTCTTTTGTTATTCAAACAATTATCTGATGATGTCAAACTTTTTTTCATTAATGCATTGCATATGTTTGTCTTGAATTCATCCATTCGTTTTCACTACTCTTAAGCTTTCTTTATGATATTTAACTCTTGATAAAAAGCTGCAAGCCTTTAGAGGGAGGATGACGAAACAATACCATAATCTCATACAGTATGCTTTTGAACAGACCTTGCTGATGATGTACAGGCATTTCTTTCAATTCCCAAACACTGGAGTTATAAGGAAGATAATCTCTAGTCAACCCCTTCGAGCCAAAGAAGTAGGAGTTTTCTGTTCTAAACAAATTGAAACCTTTGATATAAACCTGGGGCAGGGTAATCTCTCAGTTAATTCGAAAGGGTGCACATTAAGGCTGTGTAGCGGTGAAAATCGGAGATCAAGCTATTAATTAACTTGACTCACAAAAAGCAAGAGTCACCACCGCGCTTTATCATTTCCAAAGGAAAAGGGAAAAGAGCGAAATAAAACCCTAAAATATGCAATGTATAATAATACTTAAAAGTAATGAAAATACAATGCGTTTTGAAAAGAGATCGAGAGTTCGGGGGTTGGTTATACAATGGGAAGGTATTAGCACCCACTGCATCTGCGGTACTCCGCAGGAACCTTTTGAAATATCTGTTTTTTATTAAAAATGGCTTGTTTGATTAAAATGACTTGTTTGGCTAAAGATGGTTTGTTTGGACTTGTTTTGAAGATACGACGACCTAGTGTCGAAGTTTTGGCTTAAAAAAAATGTGAGTTTTAAAATTGAGTCTTTTGGGAAAATTATCTTAAGTTTGGCAAAATAGTAAACAAGCAAAAATGAATGAGGGTATTCGCATGGTCGTATTAGATATTTGATGACATGAAGTTAACAAATTAATACTTTCCCTTGGATTAAATCGAGCGAGCAAAATAAAATGGACATCAAAATATAAGCATTCGAAAAATTCACAAGAAAGTGAATCTAACGAAACAAATTAATGACCAAAGGGCACCAAAAAATTAAAATGACAGAGATATTTAAATACAAATAAAAGAGAATGTAACTAATTATCTAAAGAAATTATTTGAACTAAAAAAAAAATTAAAATTACTTACTAAAATAATTCTAAACTAATTACAAATTCTAAGAATATAAAAATAATTCTAAAACCTAAACCAAATTAAAATTCTAAGGTTATAAAAATAATTCTAAAATTACTAAATTAGATCTAAACTAAATTAAAATTTTAAAAATAGTAAATTAAATCTAAACTAAACTAAAATTCTAAGGTTACTAAATCAAATCTAAAACAAATAAAAATTCCAAAGTTACTAAACTAAATCTAAATCAAATAAAATTTTATAACTACTAAACTAAATCTAAATCAAAATACAAATTCTAAAGCTATTAAATTAATCTAAATCAAATGAAAATTCTAAAATTATTAAAGCTCTAAAATTACTAAATTATATCTAAACTAATTTAAATATAAATTAAGTTAATTATAAAATCATTAAATTATAAAATTAAAATTCTAAAGTTGTTAAATTAAATCTAAACTAAAATTTCTAAAGTTACTAAAATAAATCTAAGCTAACTAAAAAAATTACTAAAAAGTTCTAAACTAAAATATCATTATAATATTACTAATTTAAATCTAGGCTAGTTAATTATAAAAAAGGGTGTGAAACAGAAACATAGGATGGAAACAGTTAACTAGCGGATTGGGCCTAGTTTGGTGGATCAAGGCCCCAAATAAAATTCTAATGTGAAGAAAAAACCCTAGAAGTTCTAAACAACAATGCAGCCGTTCCAAACTTATTTCTCTCACCAATTCCAAATAATTAGCATTTAAACCAAATCAAATCCAGTTAACTAATTAAATAAAAAAAGATTATTCCAAATCCTCTCTCAAATCACGCTTCATCTTTCTCTTGCTGTATGTTCACATCGATCCCTCAAAATCAATCAATACCATAAGACCAAATCTCTTCCTCTCAAACCACTTACAAAAAAACCGGAACAACAGCAACAAAAACTTGCACTTCTACTTTTTTCAAATCTCTCTCGGTTCCATTCAACAACAACAAACTGTTTTGGTTATGATTCCTTTCACTCTCAGTTTCTATGCCAACAAATCTTTAGGTTCAGAAAATACCCCTCAGTTCCTTAAACCCTCTGTTCTTTTATTTATTTTTTCGGTTTCGTTTTCAAGATCTCATCTATTCACGATTCTCACTCAACAGGTTAACAACCAAAAATATCAATTTGCTCATAGTTCAGAATCAACAACAACAATGAAATAAAAGGTAACACTAAAAAGGGTTTACCGACAGAGAGGAGATTTTCTCCATATTGCTCAGGTATAGTGCTTTTGATTGGCGTCTATATTTTATGTGTTTTCATTGTTGTCGTAAACCACTGTGTCGATGTCGAGCATTGCTTCTGTTTTGACAAATATGCTACTCCGATGTTGTCGGTTGAATGAAGATGTTTGGCGCAGAAATTTTCAGTTGAATGACAATTGTTGTTATAGAACCAACTTGGAATTTTATGATGAAGATTTATGAAGTTTGATGAAGTTTAGATATCTTGTCATAATAAAAAAGTTCATGATGGTTGTTTAAGCAGAATTGGATATTGGATGAACAATGATATTTTTGAGGGTGTATTGGAACAGAGGTCGGAGGTATGTTTATGATATTTCTGTGTATATTTTATCTTCCTAGGCTATATCAGTGGATTCCCCCCTCCCCCCTCCTCCATCAGTAATTTTTTTTCTCTCCTTTTATAGATAAGAATCCCCTGGATTTTTGAGAGGGAAGATTAGTGCTTTTTGAATTGGTTTTTGAGGTACTGATTTATTACTTTATGATGCAGTTTTTTTGTATGACCATTTTTGTGCAAGCTTTGGTAATGGTTTGAACTATTATGCTTGGAGCATTATGCAGGTTTTGTTGTGTAGCATGTTGGAATTTTATGGACAATTAGGATAGGGACAATGGCAAGGTTTTGGACAGCAGCAGCAGGATTTTGGACATAAAACAATAAAACAAAGACAATAGTAATAATAATGATAAAAGGCAATTTGTTAGTAATACAAAAATAGAAGAATAATAAAATAAGATGCAAACAAAATTAATTTTATTTTAATTTTAATATTAATTCAATTTTAAAAATTGAATTAAAATTAGAATCAAATCAAAATTAATATTGGATTAAAAGAAGCTAAAACTATAATGACCAAAAAGAATAAAAAAATGTAAAATAAAGGAAAAGATATTAACTATATTTTTTGAGATTTTTTGGATTGAAATCTATACTGAAATAAAAATCTAAATGAAACCGATAAAATTATAATATTTTTTTGATATTTTTTTTGAATTAAGAATTGCGAATTTAAAATACTATAATGCTAATTATAAATATTTTTGTGATTTTTCTAATAATGCGATAGTAAAAAGTGACATGAACTAAAATACATACTTTTTAGATTTTTTTTCAAATAAGATAAAAATGATAAATAAAAGACATAAAAAATATGCGCTATGCACGATTTGGTAAAGGTTGGACAAGACATTATCAAATTTCATTAAATTCATAAAGCGACTTCTAACGTTTTCATTCTTTCGTGGCATTTCAAAAATAATCAGCTCTTGACTTGTAAAAAAAGTCGTGGACGTTGTCAAGGAGAATCATATGTAAAAGAACCACTAAAAATGTCGAAATTTGAAGAAGTTATGAATTTTTGAAATCTGACTCGAGAAAATTGCAAAAATAGGTCAAATTGTTTGTGAACACTTGCTATGTAATGACACAGGTGGGAGGTGGGATCTTAGGTCAAAAATTGGGGTATGACAGCTGCCCCTATTTAAGTTTCTTCTATCTGGAGATATGAATATTGTAATCTTCATTTCGACGAGATTGAAGGGACTTAAGTATAGAATACACAATTTTTGGCCTTATGATACCGCAATTATGTTTATGATATGATATGAATGTAATATTTTGAATTTAATGAGGAACGATGCCGCATGAGGCAAACTATGCTGGAGAAACCAAGCATATTATAGTAATCCTACAGGGGAACAGATTATAACACCACTGGGGAAACAAAGTCATAGACTTCAAATGAGAGACTCTTGAATGATTTACATCAGTATTGAGACTGGAGAAGGGAAAGGATTGACATTAACGTTATGAATGGAAAAGGAAATGATTGACATCAGTACTGAGACTGGAAAATGATTGACATCAGCATTGTGGCTGGAAAACAAAATGATTGACATCAGCATTGAGACTGGAAAATGATTGACATCAACACTGTGGCTGGAAAACAAAATGATTGACATCAGCATTGTGGCTGGAAAACAAAATGATTGACATCAGCACTGTGGCTGGAAAACAAAATGATTGACATCAGCACTGTGGCTGGAAAACAAAATGATTGACATCAACACCGTGGCTGGAAAACAAAATGATTGACATCAGCACTGTGGCTGGAAAACAAAATGATTGACATCAGCACTTTGGCTGGAAAACAAAATGATTGACATCAGCACTGTGGCTGGAAAACAAAATGATTTACATCAGCACTGTGGCTGAAGATAAACATCTCTGATTTCTGAATTTTACCAAGAACGGTAACACATTTCTTCTTTAACCAAGATATCGCTTGAAAAGGATAAAATAACAAACTTCCCCACGAGACTTTTCCGAAGGGATGCCATTTGCTGAGTAGACATTATTGTTGGGGATACACAAGCTGCTCAAATAAAGAGGCCGCCACTTGCTTCCTTTCAAAGGTGTCAATAACATACAAGCTGCTCATGAAGAGACCGCCACTTACTGTCTTCAAAGAATATTAAAGCACACAAGCTGCTCATGAAGAGTCCGCCACTTGTTGCCAAAAACCCACAAGCTTCTCATAAAGAAGCTGCCACTTGCTGTCCTCAAAGAATATCAAAGCACACAAGCTGCTCATGAAGAAGCTGCCACTTGTTGCCAATAACCCACAAGCTGCTCATAAAGAAGCTGCCACTTACCGTTTTCAAAAAGTGTTGATAACATACAAGTTGTCCATGAAGAGACTGCCGCTTGCTGTTTTTAAAAAGTGTTGATAACATACAAGTTGTCCATGAAGAGACTGCCGCTTGCTGTTTACTCAAAGATACCCATAAAATATCATGAAGATATTGCTGGAGGTGAGAATCAATAATTTCATCGAGGATGGACAAACTGCTCATGAAGAGACCGCCATTTGTCATAGAGAAATCAGAAATAATCAAACTGCTTAAATAAAGAGTCAGTCACTTGTTGTCATGTCGATATTCCAGAAGAAGGTTGTGATAACACTGCTGGGGAATAAAGTTCATCTTCAATGGGGAACCATGAATAAATCCTTCTTGAGGAGACCAAGTATTTACGTTGCAAAATAAATGCACTCTCCATCTAGGTTTCACAGCCTAGAGAGATCCACAGGGTATCGTTCACAAGAGACAAAGCTCAATCCAGGAATAAACTGGAGAGAAAATAGTCAAACAAGACTCCACCCAATGAGGAAACAACTCAAATGGGGATTTATCCTATCCAGAGATGGAAAAGGAAAGCTAAAGCAAGATTCTTCCACGAGAGTTATCTCAGTGGGGAATTAGAAAAGAGGCGCACTTTCTGCTTAAGTTGACACTCTATTTGGAAAGATCAAATATGCTATTTGAATAGACATAACCAAGGTTTACGAACTCAAAGATATCAACAAAATACAAATGTGCGTGCATGATGCAAGTATGAACGAATGAATGAATGTCATGTATATGTTGACAAAACAGACATGGGAGATAGACAGAAGATGATAAGACGTCCCAGTACAACCCGACGCTCAGCTAATCTCAACAAAAGGGGAACATTACTGGAGATAAAAACCAAAAGCCATCATTGGAGCAAAGTCCTTTTACAAGGCTTAAATCTCTTTGGAGAGGAAGATATTTTTCGGTAGAAAGCCCAAAGTTCAGTCTTCTATCACTAACAATCCCTTAAAAGGATGACAACACGAACAATGTTTCGGCTGGAAAAAGTCATGCTTAGCTGGAGATACTGGGAATACCACCCTCTGATAATGTGTGCAAAGCATATCACATATCTTAACAAATTTGGATTTCCCCTGGGACTACTTTTGGATGCCCCAAGTTTAATGCTGATAAGCTGCATGTTTCATGACAATTCTTGCGAATAACTTCACTTCTAAAATGCCCCAAGCTATATGGTTGATAAGGAGAAATCGTCTCAAGAGGATTTTACAAAAGACCTGGCATTCACTATGCTCTGGTGTCTTCAAACTCTTAGAGAGATTCATCAAATCTCGATGTGATTGCCCCGGATTGACTGTAGTTGACACAACAAAGTCTTAAAATTTTGCCCCAAAAGAGTAAACAAGTTGGGAAAAGCATTAACTGGGAGAAGCAACATGTCTGTGCTTAAGGTTTTCATGTGACATGCCCCCTGATATGATTTTTTTTCTTAAAATGATACTCCAATTACTCAATCATAGTTTCAGGCCTTAAAAGAATAAACTCATCACTAGTGCTTATATGTGAGCTTCCTTGATATCAAACAAATGTTTTGCAGTTAGAAAAAGTTTATTATGAGAATTAAAATTCTAATGCAACAGTTATGTAAGTCTTGAAGATTTTGAAAAGATATCACACAAATTTTGCGAGTTAGAGCACCATTTATTTTTGTGTAGGAAAAACATATGATACCAACATAACTATTTAGAACATTCATGGGAGTCAGGAACACTATCTCATTGAAGTATGCTTTCAAAATAACCTTGCTTCAATTAGGACTTTTGAAGGTTGTAACGTGGTCTGGTTCACGGTTTTTTAGAAAAAAGGTTTTTAAGGCTCAAAATTTATAAGTGCCCGCCCATTCTTCATGATGTTCTTCAGTCCTATGTTCAGTTAATTCAATATGAGTGTTCATCTCTCAAAAGGATTTTGTGACGGTTAAGGAAACGACGAGGCTTTCGGAGTAGAAACCACCCTCATGTCTTCGTGTTTGTAGTCACCAATTTGTTCTTTGCTGAGGAATTTTCTTTGTAGTCCTTTCTTTGCAATTTTTATTTTCCCTAACTTTTGCCTGACCTAATTCTTTTGAATTGATAGTCCAGCGGGATGCCTTAGTTTTTGCCTAAGTCGTAAGTTTTCATGTTTTTGACTTAGCAGGCTTTTTCTTTTTCTTGATTTTTGACCTTTTGAACAATATGTGTGACATTAGCTTCTCTTTACTGGTTGAGAGGATTGTGACTGCCTCGTTTCTTGATGAATGAGAGATAACATTGTGGTTCCACATCTTCTGGCTTCATTATACATGAAGGATGGCCCTCGCAGTTTCTCTTCAGAAATATCTTCCTTATGAATTTTGAACACTCAATCGGATTAACTGAAAACTATCCTGCCCCAGGTTAAAATTCAAGGTTTTTTCGTATAGAAAAGAAACTCCTACTTCAAGGTTCAAAAGAGGTTAGCAAGGGATTATCTTCCTTATATCTCCAGTGTTTAGGGATTTGAAACAATGCATGTACATCATCAGCAAGATTTTATCCAAAAGCATGCAATCAGAGATTTTGTGTTCTTTAGATCATCATCCTCTCTTCAATCTCTGCCTAGGTAAGAGAATGGGCAACAAGTTGGTATCATAATGCAAAAATCAATTTAGAATTTGAAAACAAATATGTGTGAAACAAATGAATTTCTTCAAGAAAAACATGCTCATTGTATTAAGATAATCATTCAAATGCAAACAAGTTCTTACATGCAAACAATGTTTTGATAAACAAGAAAAATTGCAACAAGCAGAAATAAGTTAATGATCGGGGAAGGCTTTCCATCTGGACTTGAATCACCGAAAACATCCTTCAAAACTCAAAGTGACCATCAATCGTGTTTACTCTTCGGCACGTGCTTGATTTGAACTTCAAAACCAACGTCCTTGAATGACAATCAGTGAATACTTTTATCATCACTTCCTCCTTCTTAGAAGGATTGACTTGGGCAGCAACCAAAATTTCAACCAAAACAGTTGAGTGATCCATACCAGCTTTCAAAATAGTCATCTCTCTACGGAGTTCAGAAACCTCTTGCTTGATATTCTCCATTGTTCTCTTAGCGCGAGTGTTGTACTGGTGAGACCAAAGGAAAAATAAGACTCGGAAAAAGACCTTTGAAAGTGAAACAAAAAATGTAGAATGATGTATGATATGCAAAAGAGAGTTTTTATTTGATTTTCAAGGAACTCAAGATATTAAGTTGTAAACATCAAAGTATGAAGATAGAAGATGAATTTTAAATTGGCTTCAAACATTGATCAAGTTATCATCAAGATCAATCATCCATTTTGGTGGATTAGGGTTTTCGCCCTATCAACACCCAAGATCCATTGAGCTTGACGAAACTTGTGATGTTTACAAAGAAAGACCTCCAAATTCCTTCAAAGTCAAGTGAAAAGGGTTTTATGGATGCATGAATGCATGGCTATGCAACAACCACAAGCAAGGTCACAAATAAATTCGAAAGGTTCAACGTCACGAGCATGGAGTCAAGATAAGGAACACCCCCAAGGTATGTACTAACGGTTTAATCACACCTGTAGAACAAGGTTCTAAGAGTTCCCGGAGTCTACATTCCTCCTTCGGATATTACCAACGTCTTGATTACTCAATAATCAGCAATATTCTCAAGAGAAACTCATCCGAGCATAGCATCGCGTAACAATTACTTCCGGATTACTCCGTTATAATCTCCGCGCTACACCTAAAAGGCCAAGATGGATTAGGGTTCTACGGTTCCCAGCTTCTCTGGATCCCAGGTCGAAAATAATAATGTCTTCCCAATTACTCGGTAAACAAATATTACGTTCAAAAGGGCCTTCCACTGAGTGGGGGATCTCATGCCTCCTTCTTCGGGATTACTCCCTCAAAGTTAACATGACTATACCGCCCGTCCTATTCCTAAGTGTAACTTAGTCCGGGTATAGGACTTGTCCTTTGTAAATATTATCAACACCCAAATAATCATAATATATACATATAATCAAATAATCAAATAATGATAAAACAGATAAAATAAATTAGGCTTAACCCACTTAGGGATGGACCAGCAAGAGGTCAATCTTTCCCCAGCAGAGTCGCCAATTCTGTAGCGGTGAAAATCGGAGATCAAGCTATTAATTAACTTGACTCACAAAAAGCAAGAGTCGCCACCGCGCTTTATTATTTCCAAGGGAAAAGGGAAAAGAGCGAAATAAAACCCTAAAATATGCAATGTATAATAATACTTAAAAGTAACGAAAATACAATGCGTTTTGAAAAGAGATCGAGAGTTCGGGGGTTGGTTATACAATGGGAAGGTATTAGCACCCACTGCATCTGCGGTACTCCGCAGGAACCTTTTGAAATATCTGTTTTTTATTAAAAATTGTTTGTTTGATTAAAATGACTTGTTTGGCTAAAGATGGTTTGTTTGGACTTGTTTTGAAGATACGACGACCTAGTGTCAAAGTTTTGGCTTAAAAAAATATGAGTTTTAAAATTGAGTCTTTTGGGAAAATTATCTTAAGTTTGGCAAAATAGTAAACAAGCAAAATGAGGGTATTCGCATGATCGTATTAGATATTTGATGACATGAAGTTAAGAAATTAATACTTTCCCTTGGATTAAATCGAGCGAGCAAAATAAAATGGACATCAAAATATAAGCATTCGAAAAATTCACAAGAAAGTGAATCTAACGAAACAAATTAATGACCAAAGGGCACCAAAAAATTAAAATGACAGAGATATTTAAATACAAATAAAAGAGAATGTAACTAATTATCTAAAGAAATTATTTGAACTAAAAAAAAATTAAAATTACTTACTAAAATAATTCTAAACTAATTACAAATTCTAAGAATATAAAAATAATTCTAAAACCTAAACCAAATTAAAATTCTAAGGTTATAAAAATAATTCTAAAATTACTAAATTAGATCTAAACTAAATTAAAATTTTAAAAATAGTAAATTAAATCTAAACTAAACTAAAATTCCAAAGTTACTAAACTAAATCTAAATCAAATAAAATTTTATAACTACTAAACTAAATATAAATCAAAATACAAATTCTAAAGCTATTAAATTAAATCTAAATCAAATGAAAATTCTAAAATTATTAAAGCTCTAAAATTTCTAATTATATCTAAACTAATTTAAATATAAATTAAGTTAATTATAAAATCATTAAATTATAAAATTAAAATTCTAAAGTTGTTAAATTAAATCTAAACTAAAATTTCTAAAGTTACTAAAATAAATCTAAGCTAACTAAAAAAATTACTAAAAAGTTCTAAACTAAAATATCATTATAATATTACTAATTTAAATCTAGGCTAGTTAATTATAAAAAAGGGTGTGAAACAGAAACATAGGATGGAAACAGTTAACTAGCAAATTGGGCCTAGTTTGGTGGGTCAAGGCCCCAAATAAAATTCTAATGTGAAGAAAAAACCCTAGAAGTTCTAAACAACAATGCAGCCGTTCCACACTTATTTCTCTCACCAATTCCAAATAATTAGCATTTAAACCAAATCAAATCCAGTTAACTAATTAAATAAAAAAAGATTATTCCAAATCCTCTCTCTCTTAAATCACGCTTCATCTTTCTCTTGCTGTATGTTCACATCGATCCCTCAAAATCAATCAATACCACAAGACCAAATCTCTTCCTCTCAAACCACTTACAAAAAAACCGGAACAACAGCAACAAAAACTTGCACTTCTACTTTTTTCAAATCTCTCTCGGTTCCATTCAACAACAACAAACTGTTTTGGTTATGATTCCTTTCACTCTCAGTTTCTATGCCAACAAATCTTTAGGTTCAGAAAATACCCCTCAGTTCCTTAAACCCTCTGTTCTTTTATTTATTTTTTCGGTTTCGTTTTCAAGATCTCATCTATTCACGATTCTCACTCAACAGGTTAACAACCAAAAATATCAATTTGCTCATAGTTCAGAATCAACAACAACAATGAAATAAAAGGTAACACTAAAAAGGGTTTACCGACAGAGAGGATATTTTCTCCATATTGCTCAGGTATAGTGCTTTTGATTGGCGTCTATATTTTATGTGTTTTCATTGTTGTCGTAAACCACTGTGTCGATGTCGAGCATTGCTTCTGTTTTGACAAATATGCTACTCCGATGTTGTCGGTTGAATGAAGATGTTTGGCGCAGAAATTGTCAGTTGAATGACAATTGTTGTTATAGAAACAACTTGGGATTTTATGATGAAGATTTATGAAGTTTGATGAAGTTTAGATATCTTGTCATAATAAAAAAGTTCGTGATGGTTGTTTAAGCAGAATTGGATATTGGATGAACAATGATATTTTTGAGGGTGTATTGGAACAGAGGTCGGAGGTATGTTTATGATATTTCTGTGTATATTTTATCTTCCTAGGCTATATCAGTGGATTCCCCCCTCCTCCATCAGTAATTTTTTTTCTCTCCTTTTGTAGATAAGAATCCCCTGGATTTTTGAGAGGGAAGATTAGTGCTTTTTGAATTGTTTTTTGAGGTACTGATTTATTACTTTATGATGCAGTTTTTTTGTATGACCATTTTTGTGCAAGCTTTGGTAATGGTTTGAACTATTATGCTTGGAGCATTATGCAGGTTTTGTTGTGTAGCATGTTGGAATTTTATGGACAGTTAGGATAGGGACAATGGCAAGGTTTTGGACAGCAGCAGCAGGATTTTGGACATAAAACAATAAAACAAAGACAATAGTAATAATAATGATAAAAGGCAATTTGTTAGTAATACAAAAATAGAAGAATAATAAAATAAGATGCAAACAAAATTAATTTTATTTTAATTTTAATATTAATTCAATTTTAAAAATTGAATTAAAATTAGAATCAAATCAAAATTAATATTGGATTAAAAGAAGCTAAAACTATAATGACCAAAAAGAATAAAAAAATGTAAAATAAAGGAAAAGATATTAACTATATTTTTTGAGATTTTTTGGATTGAAATCTATACTAAAATAAAAATCTAAATGAAACCGATAAAATTATAATATTTTTTTGATATTTTTTTTGAATTAAGAATTGCGAATTTAAAATACTATAATGCTAATTATAAATATTTTTGTGATTTTCTAATAATGCGATAGTAAAAAGTGACATGAACTAAAGTACATATTTTTTAGATTTTTTTTCAAATAAGACAAAAATGATAAATAAAAGACGAAAAAAATATGCGCTATGCACGATTTGGTAAAGGTTGGACAAGACATTATCAAATTTCATTAAATTCATAAAGCGAGTTCTAACGTTTTCATTCTTTCGTGGCATTTCAAAAATAATCAGCTCTTGACTTGTAAAAAAAGTCGTGGACGTTGTCAAGGAGAATCATATGTAAAAGAACCACTAAAAATGTCGAAATTTGAAGAAGTTGTGAATTTTTGAAATATGACTCGAGAAAATGGAAAAAATAGGTCAAATTGTTTGTGAACACTTGCTATGTAATGACACAGATGGGAGGTGGGATCTTAGTACAAAAATTGGGGTATGACAGGTCGCAAACTCTCAGTTCGTAATACAACGAACGACGTCAAAGAAAAGCATTCCTCTGGAATCAAAAGACAGTGATGGCTCCTTATCGCATAGGCAGTCAACCTCTCAAAAGAGAAAATCCCACCAAGCCAAGACCTATAAAGGAGGCTTAAGAAAGCTGGGGCATCCCGCTGACTGTGATCTCAAAAACAGGGACAGTCAGGCAAAAGTTAGGGATAACAAATCAAAAGAAAGAGGTCATTACAAATCCTCAAACAACATGAAAAAATGTTGCAAAAGAAAAAGGAGATGATGACTGTCTTCCAAAATTCAACTGGTGAGCCATCACCCAAAAGTCATTCCAAATTCGAATAGAGGGCGACGCACAATTAACTGAGCTTAGGATTGAAGAACATCACGAAGAGCGGGTGGGTACAAATATACTTTGAGCCTTTATCCTTTGTTTCTTAAACCGTGAACCAAGCCACGTTACAACCCTTCAAAAGTCCTAATTGAAGCATGGGTTAGTTCGAAAGCATACTGTTACAAAAGGTATCCTGACTCCTGTAAGGCTTTGCTCTAAAATCTTGTGTTGAATTTGTCTTATGAAAAGTTTTCGGCTAAAAAACACATTTTTCAAAAATTCGAGACAAACATAAACTTTGCATTGCTTGAATATCATTGTCTGCATGTGGTTATTTGTTTGACAGCGAAGAAATTCATACAGCGAATGTTCGGAGGAACGAAAACTCTCTCAGTGAGTAAAATCACTTCAAAAAGGATGACACTTCCATTGACAAATCTCCTATCAACAAAGGGGCATGACATGTCACCATCCAATTAACCTGGGGAAGTCCAATCAAGGTTTCAACAGATCTTTCAAAGTTCAATTAACCTGGGGCAGTCCAGTCAAGATTTCAACAAATCTCTCAAAATTTCAGTGAACTTGGGGTAAGTCTCCTTTATCACCACTTGGGGAATTCGAATGTCAAAAGTGTTCAACAATTCCTTCATCACCTGTTGGAAGATACAGTTTCAGATACGCTCCAGACACGGTAGCCATTCTGTCACTTATTCAGATCCTAGTTACAGTTTCAGATACACTCCATACACGGAAGTCATTCTGCTACTTATACAGATCTCAACTCCAAGATACAGTTTCAGATACACTCCGGACACGGAAGTCATTCTGCTACTCATACAGATCTCAACTCCAAGATACAGTTTCAGATACACTCCAGACACGAATGTCATTCTGCTACTCATACAAATCTCAACTCCAAGATACAGTTTCAGATACGCTCCAGACACGGTAGCCATTCTGTCACTCATTCAGATCCTAGTTACAGTTTCAGATACACTCCAGACACGGAAGTCATTCTGCTACACATACAGATCTCAACTCCAAGATACAGTTTCAGATACGCTCCAGACACGGTAGCCATTCTGTCACTCATTCAGATCCTAGTTACAGTTTCAGATACACTCCAGACACGGAAGTCATTCTGCTACTCATACAGATCTCAACTCCAAGATACAGTTTCAGATACGCTCCAGACACGGTAGCCATTCTGTCACTCATTCAGATCCTAGTTACAGTTTCAGATACACTCCAGACACGGAAGTCATTCTGCTACTCATACAGATCTCAAACCAGATGTAGTTTTACACGGACTCATCATAAAGCAACCCTACACAGGTTCCTTCTCAAATCCAAGATGTAGTTTTACACGGACTCATCATGAAGCAACCCTACACCGGTTCCTTCTCAAATCCAAGATGTAGTTTTACACGGACTCATCATGAAGCAACCCTACACCGGTTCCTTCTCAAATCCAAGATGCAGTTTTACACGGACTCATCATGAAGCAACCCTACACCGGTTCCTTCTCAAATTCAAAAGATTCTTGCAATCCCCGGCAAAGCTAAAACTTCCAACTATCAATCCCCAAGCAGAATGAAGACTCTCGTTCTCAGTTCCTCACAGGATATTCGAATATTCCCCAGTGAAGATCTCCTCAAGACAGGAATCCCCAGTAGGTTGGCGTACAACCCAAGCTCTTGATTCCCCAACAATGGTCCCAGGACTTCTCATCTTCAACGATCAAAAGATTCACTTTCCCTGACAGCAGTCAAGATTCTTTTATATCCTACCGTCCAGGATCCAAAGGTCCTCAGCAAGAAAACTCATCAACTTACATGCGCATTCATCACATTCATATCATAAACATTGATATAACATACATTGCATCATGCATCATGACATTGCATACAACTAACTCTTTACCTTTTCAGGAAAGATCAGTCGATAGACAAAGATCATCCTCTTCCAAGATTCTTTCTAGAAATAGCTCAGATGTGACCTAGACATGGCGACATTCTGATGCTTATTCCAGATTCACCCAGAAATAGTTCAGATGTGACCCAGACATGGCGATATTCTGATACTTATTCCAGATTCATCCAGATGCAGTTTTACACTGACTCATCATCAGGAAACCCTACACCGGTTCCTTCTCCACTTCAAGACTTCTGAAAACAGTTCACGGGTTCTCCAAGTAACGGATGTTAACCTATTGCTTGTTCAGATTCTTCTCAACTTTTGAAAACAGTTTACGGATGCTTCCCAACAACGGATGCTACTCTATTGCTTATTCAACTTCAAGACTTCTGAAAACAGTTCACGGGTTCTCCAGTAACGGATGTTAACCTATCGCTTGTTCAGATTCTTCTTCAACCTTTGAAAACAGTTTACGGACGCTTCCCAACAACGGATGCTGCTCTATTGCTTATTCAACTCCAAGACTTTTGAAAACAGTTTACGAATTCTTCCCAACAACGGATGTTAATCTATCGCTTGTTCAGATGCAACTTTTGAAAACAGTTTACGGACGCTTCCCAACAACGGATGCTGCTCTATTGCTTATTCAACTTCAACTCCTGAAAACAGTTTACGGATTCTCCAAACATGGATGCCAATCTATTGCTTATTCAGACCCCCAGTTCAGAGATGTTCCAAAACATGGATACCTTTCTGCTACTCACCCATTCATCAATGACATACAGTTCAACAAACACCTTCAGATGGCATCTCTAAGCCCATCCTCCTACTAGCAATTTCCAGATGGCATCTCTAAGCCCATCCCCCGACAAGATTTTGTCACATTTCCAGATGGCATCTTTAAGCCCATCACCAAATGGCATCTTTAAGCCCATTCCCTCTACCATCACATCAACGAGTGCAAATTTTTTGGGCACTCTAGTGTCCAATCTCCTTTTACCCTCAAGTCACGAAAGGCAAACATGCCAATCTAACTCTTCAGATTCAAGAAGATTGAACAGGGGCAACTGTTGTACCCCAAAATTTTCCCTCTTATTTTTCCACAAGAAATCACAGCTTTAGGTTTTTCCCTGACTTTTCAGATTGGCGTAAGAATCAGTCAAACAGACTTTTTCTTATATGTCTATCCAAATTAGGGTTTCCATTAACTTTTGAAGCAGTTCAAGCAGATTGCTAGGGTTTGTTTGAGTTGGCTCGAGTTTTGATCAGGCGGACGCTTCTTTGACATTTAATCAAGAACTAGGGTTTGTGCGAAAAGAATTAATTCTACCGTTCTCTTTCAATTTACTCTGGGATATGGGCTGAGGCTGTTGATTAAGAATTTGCAGTGTTTGGCTTAATCATTAAAGGCAAAGTAATATGGACATTTGTTGTGATTAACTGTGCAATGTTTTGGATTATTCGGAACGCCGGACGTTTATTAATTATTTATTTTTCTAAGTCAGAATAATTGGATTTACGTCCAATTGTTTTAATTTAAGAAACTCAAATGATTAAATAAACAGTGAATTGAAAAAAAGGAATTAACTGACAAAAAGGGATTTTTATTCATATTTAATTGTTTGTGACGAATTATTATTTGAACAACTGTAAATTTATTTACATCTTTGTTTACAATAATAATGTTACAAATAAGTAAAATGAAATTGCATCCTATTTTTTCTAAGTCTTCGTCTTCTATTTGCTGCTCCCCGTTGCGCAATTATTTTTACCTGCAAAAAGAAAAAGAAGAAAAGTCAAAGGAAGATGAAATAAATCAAAAGACGGACAATTAATTCAAAAATCATCATTAAAAGTAACTGGCCGGAATCAGTTCGTTTGCCCTCTCTGCAAATCACAAGATTGCTCTTGGTTCACAAAGAGGGATGGAAATATGCTTGCAATAAAACATGAAATGCACAAAGTTATAATTTTGCACAAATTCAAATTGTCAACCAACTGCACAGTTTCAAAACAAACAGCATGTACAAGTATAAAGTCCAAACGGAACTGCCTAACCAAATCAAAAAGGCAAACTGAAAGTCACAATTTCAAACTATCCAAACTGTCCAAAGTTGTCCAAGAGATATAGAAAGATATCAAGCTATCAAACAAGTACAAAATGCTGTCAACAATGTGCAGAAAAGCAGGAAATATGCAAAAAAAAGAAGACAAATGCAAGCAACCTTCAAAGATACATCACTTTCCAAGGCCAGTCACCTTTTCAGAGAAAAAGTACAGTAAGCAATATAATATGCTTTTAATCTGTAAAGAGAGAGAAGAGAGAGAGAAGTAGCTTACAGGCTTGAGGCTTAGGCTTAAGATATAAAAAAAAACTTATCAGAACATAGCAAAAAGGGGCAGAAAATACAAAAGCAACACAAACTGTGTTAAAGAAAAACATCTCAGAACTTCCTTCAAACAAGGGCAACACCAAACCTGTTACAATCTGAAACAAAGCCTGCATAAACATAAACCTCCCAAACTGTGTAAAAACACCCCAAAGCCTAAATCTACATAAAACACATAGCAAAAACTGGTTTCAACTCAGAAAACCAGAACCATACAAGCCAAGCCTGTAACCAGTTTCAACAGCCTGAAGCATATCAAGCATAGCAAGCATCTCAGGGCATACAGAAGCAAAGGGTTAACAGAAGAAGAAGAAAAGAAGCAATCAGAGGCAAGCATATCAGACAAACAGGCATCTCAGATAATCATCATTGAAAGGGTCAAGCAAGCAAGCAAATAAGCAGAAGAGAGAATCACAGACTAAAGGTTTTCAGGCGTTTCATCATCAAACCAAAAAGTGAAACAAAGGTACCAGATTTCCAAGCCAGCGCATCACGCTCCTCCGCCTTCAGCCGTCCTAGAGCGCCTCCAAATCCGCTCCTCCTCCATCTCCAAAAGCCTCCGTCTCCAAAAGGTATAAAACTCTTTCCTTTCCTTAAAACACCTCACAAGACAAATAACAAAAATAATGATCAGAACATGCACGAACTGAAGCAAAAGACATAAAAAAAAGGGAAATTTCTTACCTATGCTTGTCGCTGTTATGCTCAACCATGGAGGGAAGAGGAGTAGACGGCGGCGCTCAGTGGCCCTAGGCGGAGGATCTCGTTCAGTGGCCATATGTTGAGAAAAATGAAGAGGAAGGAAGCGAAGAGGACGAACGGCGCCGCGCCTCTGTAACCCTAAATCCCAAATGAACAAAACTGATGAAACCCTAAAAAACAAACGTTGTCACATGCTTGGGCCGGATCCCTCATAACACTGCTTAAGCCCAATCTCAAAACCCAAGCGCACCCCCTTTTTACTTATTCTGATTATTTTGTTTTGGGATAGATATGAAAAATCCTTTTAGGCCCATTCTATCTATTCCTTCATTTTTATTCTTTTTTATACTTATAAACTAACTTTTTTTTTATCATTTTATTTTTTATAATTTAAACTAATATATGCCATTTTTGTTTATAAATAAAATAATACATTAATTTATTTTTTCTTGTAAAAATTTTACTAATATTGTTTATCATACTTAATATATAAATATTAGATTTCTTTTATTATTAGGTTTAAACAATTTTTTTTTTCTTTAGAACTTTTTCAATTAAAAAAAGGGAACCTTTGTATATAAAACATAAAAACATCAATACATAGTTTTCTTTAAGATTAAATTCTTTTCTTTTATTAAAATCTTTTGTTTGTACATTATTAAATAAAATACAAGAATACAAAATAAATAAACAATACTTATTTTTTTTCATTAAGTTAAACATCATTCTCACCCGTAAATAAATCACATACACAAATACATTGACACATTTACATTGCTTTATTCCTATACATTGATACATATTACATTTGAGATCACAATTCGATTTGGTTATAAATTTATTTGGACACTACTCTCTTATTAAAGTCTCATCCCCATTTGTAAATATTTGTACCCCCACTCCCGGATACTTATTTGTAATAGCGTAGACTTTAAAATTCCCGCAATTTATCGCTTTCAAATATACCATGGTTATACCTAGGGTTTGCATGTAAATAAAATCAAACGCTAGATAACCTAATACAAGACAAATGCATGGCAATCAATACACCATTCACACTTGCACCCTTAGGGTAATCCCGCTTGTTGCCTTCCAAAATGGGCCATGCTTGCACGTTGAGTTTCTTTGGCAAAACAAATCAAAATGATCATAGTCCCTTGATGACGCTTTCGAAAGTTGCCTAAAAAATGATCATAGTCCCTTCAAGAAAAATTGCCAAAGACACTTGGCACCATTGCATTCATGGTCCATACGATGACCCGCGCCCGTCCCGTTAACATCCTAACACAAGATTGCCCACCAAATACAATGGTGGAACAATACTGTTAAAAGGGTTAAAACATGAGAAATATCTTTGAGTAAATTTAGGGGTAGACAACTCTTAGTTACTTGATCCAACTTGCAAAACACGCTTGTTAGAACAATGTTTGAATCTAGTACCCTATATTTAAGTTTTGATGATAACAAAGTGAAAAGATATAGTATTTATATGTTTCATGTTTGAACTATATGCTGCCTAAAATTACTATGCTCTGACTTGCAGATACGCTGATTTAAATAAGCAAGATCACTTCTTGAGCATCAGAATTTGATTTCATACACCAGCATCAGAAGTTGCTGAATCAGAACGTGAAGATCAGATGATCAACTCACGTACATGCTGAAGCTTGATGAGCAGAACTGCGCGTAAACACTCTGATACAGAAACAATAGTTCATCAGCAGCGAAGCAGAATCAGAATGAGCCAAGCCAGAACGTGCATTGAAGAAGCAACGGTACTGTGCATTGAACGCTAATTAATTCCAACGGCATCATTCTAGACAAGATCTTCTCAAAAAGGAAAGCTTGTTATTAGCATTGAATCAAGAATATTGCATTCAACGTTCATCTTCTCAAGTGCTATATAAACAAGGCTTCGAAGATTATAATGGCTAATGCTCTCCAATTCTCTACACGCACAAAGCTGAACAATAATCTTCATCTACTAGTTTTGCTAAACCACAAACTCTGATACTCCATTAGTGTTTAGCAATCTAAGTTTCTAAGCTTCATTTGTGTATACATCACAGTTGTGATAAAGTTTTGTAGAAAACATTCACACACATTTGTTTTATACCTTTGTAAGAAAGTGTTGCCTTGACAAACCGGATTGTGGTTTGAATCAAGAAGGCTTTAGCAGTTGTTAAAGCAGTCTGTAATATTCAGTTGAATATAGTGAATTAAGACCTCGTTGGAGAGAGGCGAAATCACCTTGACGGGTGGACTGGAGTAGTTTGAGATCAAACGAACCAGGATAAAAATATCTTGTCAATTGCTTTAAGATTTCAGTTTTACAATTCAACCCCCCCTTCTTGTGTTTTTCACCCCTTCAATTGGCATCAGAGCGCCTGGTTCTGAGCTAAAACACTTAACCGTGTCAGTACAAGATCCAGCGTCAGAAAAACACAATGGCAGGAAACAACTCTCATTTCAGCAATGACAACAATGAGGACAGAGACAGATTCAGCGGCAAACCTCCAGTCTTTGATGGAGAAAACTTTGATTACTGGAAAGACAGAATTGAAAGCTTCTTTCTAGCACATGATGCTGATCTGTGGGATATGGTGACAGATGGATACACGCACCCTGTGAATGCAACTGGTCAGAAGATTGATAGAAAATCAATGACTGATCAACAAAAGCGTGATTTCAAGAATCACCATAAGGCCAGAACCATCCTCCTCAGTGCCATCTCCTATACTGAGTATGAAAAGATCTACAACAGAGACACAACTAAGAACATCTTTGATTCTCCCAGAATGACGCATGAGGGCAACGTTCAAGTCAAAGAAACAAAAGCTCTGGCGCTCATTCAGAAGTATGAGGCGTTCAAAATGGAAGAATCTGAATCCATTGAAACTATGTTCTCTAGATTCCAGATTCTGGTAGCTGGTCTCAAAGTTCTGGACAAAGGATACTCTACTGCTGACCATGTCAAGAAGATAATCAGAAGTTTACCCAAGCAGTGGAGGCCTATGGTTACTGCTCTGAAGCTAGCGAAGGATCTCAACAAAATCACTCTGGAGGAACTTATAAGCTCCCTCAGAAGTCATGAGATAGAGCTAGAAGCTGACGAGCCTCAGAAGCAAGGTAAGCCTTTAGCTTTAAAATCTAACAGAAAATCTGAATCTAAAGTTTTGCAGGCAGTTGAAGAAACATCTGATGGATCCTCATCAGAAGAAGACGAACTTTCCCTTCTCTCCAGAAGAGTAAATCAACTGTGGAAGCAAAGACAAAGGAAGTTCAGGAATCCCAGAAGATCTGATCAGAACGAGTCTTCTTCCAGATACAGAAGGACAGATTCTTCCTCTGGATACAGAAGATCTGAAGGCTCCTCCAGTAGCAAGAAGCCAAACACAAAAGACATCATCTGCTACGAGTGCAATGAGCAAGGACACTACAAGAGTGACTGCCCAAAGCTTCAGAGGGAAAAGCCCAAAAAGAAGTTTGGAAGAGAGAAGAAGAAAAGTCTCATGGCCACATGGGATGACTCTGACTCGTCTGAAGCTGACTCAGAATCAGATGATGAAAGGGCAAACATAGCGCTCATGGCTAACATTCCAGATGATAGTGAAGCTTCTGAATCAGACTCAGAATCAGACACAGAAGAGGTATTCCCTAACTTCGCTGTTAATTTTACAAAGGCTGAACTTGCTGAAAGCCTCAATGAAATTCTGGAACGTTATCAGCAGATTAGAGCTAAATTCAGAGACCTGAAAAGGAATCTTGAATCTGACTCTAATAAGTCTGAGAGTCTCAAATTGGAAAACTCTGAGCTGAGAGATAAAATTTTAAAATTAGAAAACTCTTTACAAAACTCTCAGAAGGAACCAATTTCTGAAACTCCCAGCAACGCTGATGAGATCATCAAGGAGTATGATCATAGTTTCCAGAAGTTCCTTGCTAAAAGCATAGATAGAAGCAGAATGGCTTCAATGATCTATGGAGTTAGCAGAAACGGCAGGAAAGGAATAGGATACCTAGGTAAGGTTCCTACACCTAAAAATGTCATGGATTTAACCATTAAACACACTCCTCTAAATTCACACTTTGTGTATGGTCACACACATGACATCAAATATACTAGCAGTAAGCACTCTGTGAAACCAAAATTCAACCAGAGTTTTGGTAAAACTAACAAATCAGGACCCAAGAAGATCTGGGTACCTAAGGATAAAATAATACATGTTGCAGATATCTTTAGCAGCAAGTCAGAAACACCAGTCATGGTACCTGGACTCTGGCTGCTCACGACACATGACGGGAAGAAGGCATATGTTCCAAAGCCTGGAACTTAAGCCTGGAGGCCACGTTGGCTTTGGAGGCAATCAGAGGGGAAAGATAATTGGCTCTGGAACTGTAGGTAATGGAAATCTTCCCTCTATTAATAATGTTCTGCTTGTAGATGGATTGATGCATAATCTGTTATCCATAAGTCAATTAAGTGATAACGGTTATGATATAATCTTTAATCAAAAATCATGTAAAGCTGTTAGTCAGAAAGATGGGACTATCCTGTTTAATGGAAAGAGGAAAAACAACATTTACAAAATCAAACTTTCTGAACTAAAGAGTCAGAACGTAAAATGTCTTCTGTCTGTTAACAACGAGCAGTGGATCTGGCACAGAAGATTGGGGCATGTTAGTATGAGAAGAATATCTCAGATTAACAAACTCAATCTGGTCAGAGGACTTCCTAATTTGAAGTTCAATTCAGATGCTCTGTGTGAAGCATGTCAGAAAGGCAAATTTGCAAAACCTTCTTTTAAATCCAAAAATGTTGTTTCTACCTCTAAGCCATTAGAACTTCTGCACATTGACTTATTTGGACCAGTTAAAACTGCTTCAGTCAGTGGCAAGAAGTATGGGTTAGTAATCGTAGATGACTATAGCAGATGGACATGGGTAAAGTTCTTAAGACACAAGGACGAGTCACACTCTGTGTTTGTTACCTTCTGTAACCAAGTTCAGAATGAAAAAGATCTTAGAATCGTTAAAGTCAGAAGTGATCATGGTGGAGAATTTGAAAATAAAGATTTTGAGTCATTCTTTAATGACAAAGGCATTCTGCATGATTTCTCTTGTCCTAGAACTCCCCAACAAAATGGAGTTGTAGAACGAAAGAACAGAACATTGCAAGAAATGGCCAGAACCATGATCAATGAGACAAACGTTGCTAAGACTTTCTGGGCAGAGGCAATAAACACAGCGTGCTACATTCAGAATAGAATCTCAATAAAACCTATTCTGGAAAGGACTCCATATAAATTGTGGAAGAACAGAAAGCCCAACATTTCGTATTTTCATCCATTTGGATGTACTTGCTATATATTGAATACAAAGAATTATTTGAACAAGTTTGATTCTAAGGCACAGAAGTGTATTATGTTAGGATACTCAGAACGCTCAAGAGGGTACAGAGTATACAATACAGAAACACAGATTGTGGAAGAATCAATCAGTGTTCGTTTTGATGACAAGCTTGACTCTGAAAAGTCAAAGCAGAATGAAAATCTTGCAGGTATAGAAATTGAATTTGCAGGTTCTGAAGACAAGTCATCAGAAGCTCTCAACACAGACATTCCTTCAACGTCTGAAAGGAGCAATGCTAGAAATCCTACAACTGCTGCTGATCAACCTCAGAAGAGATTACCCAGAAGCAGTTTGGATCACCCAGAAGAAACTATCCTAGGAAGAAAGGAAGATCCAATCAGAACAAGAGCAAGCTTCAGAAACTCTGAAGAAACTCTTATGGGACTTGTGTCTCTGATTGAACCTTCTTCTATTGATGAAGCACTTCAGGATAACGACTGGATTCTGTCAATGCAAGAAGAGCTGAATCAATTCACCAGAAACGACGTATGGGATCTCGTTCCCAGACCAAAAGGATTCAACGTCATTGGAACAAGATGGGTGTTCAGAAACAAGCTAAATGAACAAGGTGAAGTCATCAGAAACAAGGCACGACTGGTTGCACAAGGTTATAGTCAGCAAGAGGGGATAGACTATACAAAAACCTTTGCCCCAGTCGCCAGGTTAGAATCTATCAGACTTTTAATTTCATTTGCTGTTAATAGAGGCATCACTCTGTATCAGATGGATGTCAAAAGTGCATTCTTAAATGGTTATATAGAAGAAGAAGTTTATGTTCACCAACCCCCAGGTTTTGAAAATAAAAAACATCCAGAACATGTTTTCAAACTGAAAAAGTCACTGTATGGTCTGAAACAAGCTCCCAGAGCTTGGTATGAAAGGCTAAGTAACTTTCTGCTTGAAAATGAATTCACCAGAGGGAAAGTGGACACTACTCTATTCTGTAAAACAGTTAAGAGTGACATTTTAGTCTGTCAAATTTATGTTGATGATATTATTTTTGGTTCTACTAATCCTTCTCTTGGAAGAAAATTTGCTAAGTGTATGCAGGCAGAATTTGAGATGAGCCTCATGGGGGAACTGAAATTCTTTCTAGGAATTCAGATCAATCAAACTCCAGAGGGAACTTACATTCATCAGAGCAAATACATCAGAGATCTTCTGAAGAAATTTGACCTCTCAGAATGTAAGCCATCAAAGATTCCAATGCATCCCACGTGCATTCTGGAAAAAGAAGAGGAAAGCAGAAGGATCATCTCATCAGACTCCAAAGAAAAGAGGTAATTCATCTGCTGCCCCTATTTCAATTTCATCTACTATTCCAACATCTGCTGCCCCTCCTAAAACCTCTCACAGAATATCAATCCCAATCCCTACCATTGATGAAACCATACCAGAAGACCCTTCTGAGGCCTTACTACTCAGAAGACCCAGAACAAAGATTCCCAAACAACCAACTGTTTCAACAACACCAGCACTTGATAGAGTGCTAGCTGATATTGAGCGTGAACATGCTTCTGCTCAACCAAATTCTGAACCACCAAATATTCCTCCTCCACAACCAGAACCACAACCTGAACCAGAAATACAACAACAACCAGAACCAGAACCACAATCACAACAACCTCTCACAGAAGAACCTCTGATCCCTGAGCAATCAGAGATTCCACCTCCTCAACCAGAAAATAATCCACCTTCACCACAAACAGAGTTTCACCGCTATGAAACCCCTTCTCCTCATCATTCTGACCCCCACTCACCTCAACCTTCACCGCTGGCAATCCAGTTGCCATGTGGAACCACTATTGTCAGGCCCCAGTTGCCATCTTCAGAGGAATCAACACCTCCAAAAACTCCAACCACTCCAATAGAAATATCTAACTCTGATTCTGATAACCCTCCTCCAAAACAAACAACCTCTCAGAAAACCGCTGAAAACCCCAGCAGAACTTTCATTGACTTTACAAGTCTTGAACGTCTTGCTGATCTAAGACACAAAATTGCCATACCCAAACCAAAGCAACCAGATGTTGGCTCTGGTATTTTGAATTTTGAAACAGGTATGCTGCAATGGATTGCTTCTTTGAAGCAAGTCTGTCCGGGGATGATCGACCCAGCTGCTTCTGATCAGCTCTGGTCACAGTTCAGACTATGGGTACGTGCTGAAGCCCTCAAGCTGCAGGACGTCAACTACGAGCAGGCTCAACAGAACTTTAGCAAGCTGCTGAAGGAAGTTGAGAGTCAGCTGCCTCAAGAAGTTGTGCTCCCTCTGGACAGTGAAACTTGGTCTGAGAAAGAGCAAGCTGCACAGGTGCAACCATCAGAAGACAAGACCATTCAGGCTGAAGAAAATCCAGCAGAAGATGTAGCTGAAAGCTCTGAGAAGCTTCCTCCCTCTGACACTTCTCAAGCTGCCTTGGACAGGCAGGCTCTGGAAGAATTAAGGCTGAATGACTTGCGTCTACAGCAGCGGATGGAAGAGAATGATCAGAAAATGAAAGCAAGAATGGATGTACAGGACAGCAAGATTGACACTGTTGTCAACATGGTTCAGAAGCAGAATGAAACTTCTGAAAAGATTCAAGCAATGCTGGAAAGCCTGTTCTCACGCATGCCCCCACAACCTTAAAATTTTTTTTCATGCATGACATTCTCTATGTTTTCTTCATTTTCTGATGTATTGTTTTGACTATGTTTTGTAATGCTATTTTGCTCTGATTATGAACTATTTTAATATAATTTGTTTTTCTGATCTAAATTGCTTTAGCACATCACCAACACTTTTTGATTGCTGACAAAAAGGGGGAGAACAAGAATGATATTTAAAATCAATAACGGCTAACTAGACAGAAATTCTCAAACATTCTAACTCTATTACTTGAAATGTTTTTTTCTGTTTTGTTTTTAAGTCTACAGGCACAAGGAAGCTCCTGAACACTATGAAGACTAGAAGCTAGAAGCTCTGATCAAAATGTAGAAGCTCATGTTGCTCTGATCAAATATGAAGTTCTGATCGACCTAACACTCTGATCCGAAGCAAAGCTCTGACAGGAAAAGCTCTGAAGCTCTGCTCTCTGATAAGTCAAAGACCTATAATCTGATGCTCAAAGATAGAAAAAGATCTGATCCTGAAGAACACGTATATCAAAGGGAAGTAACAAACTCAGGGGGAGTATCTCTTAACTCTGATTTCTCCTTACTTCTTAACTCTGAAACATTTACTAGATACCTTTTCACGTTATTTTTTATTTAAAATATCTAGTTTTTGTCATCATCAAAAAGGGGGAGATTGTTAGAACAATGTTTGAATCTAGTACCCTATATTTAAGTTTTGATGATAACAAAGTGAAAAGATATAGTATTTATATGTTTCATGTTTGAACTATATGCTGCCTAAAATTACTATGCTCTGACTTACAGATACGCTGATTTAAATAAGCAAGATCACTTCTTGAGCATCAGAATTTGATTTCATACACCAGCATCAGAAGTTGCTGAATCAGAACGTGAAGATCAGATGATCAACTCACGTACATGCTGAAGCTTGATGAGCAGAACTGCGCGTAAACACTCTGATACAGAAACAATAGTTCATCAGCAGCGAAGCAGAATCAGAATGAGCCAAGCCAGAACGTGCATTGAAGAAGCAACGGTACTGTGCATTGAACGCTAATTAATTCCAACGGCATCATTCTAGACAAGATCTGCTCAAAAAGGAAAGCTTGTTATTAGCATTGAATCAAGAATATTGCATTCAACGTTCATCTTCTCAAGTGCTATATAAACAAGGCTTCGAAGATTATAATGGCTAATGCTCTCCAATTCTCTACACGCACAAAGCTGAACAATAATCTTCATCTACTAGTTTTGCTAAACCACAAACTCTGATACTCCATTAGTGTTTAGCAATCTAAGTTTCTAAGCTTAATTTGTGTATACATCACAGTTGTGATAAAGTTTTGTAGAAAACATTCACACACATTTGTTTTATACCTTTGTAAGAAAGTGTTGCCTTGACAAACCGGATTGTGGTTTGAATCAAGAAGGCTTTAGCAGTTGTTAAAGCAGTCTGTAATATTCAGTTGAATATAGTGAATTAAGACCTCGTTGGAGAGAGGCGAAATCACCTTGACGGGTGGACTGGAGTAGTTTGAGATCAAACGAACCAGGATAAAAATATCTTGTCAATTGCTTTAAGATTTCAGTTTTACAATTCAACCCCCCCTTCTTGTGTTTTTCACCCCTTCAACGCTTGCCTACTTTTCAGAACCCACTCCACAAACACTTTCAAAAACAACCTTCAAAAACTTTTAAACATCTTTCCAAAAAGACAAACGCCTTTGCATATACTCAAACAAGAGTCATTTCAACGGTTGCCTAGACAAGGCCTCTTTTTCAAAACATTTTTCAAAACACACACACACACACCACAATTTCAGACAATTGAAAATCAAGGCAAGTGATCTAAAACAAGTAACTAAGAGCCCATGGATAACCATGGATGAAAAGGGTGTTAATACCTTCCATTTTCATAATCTACCCCCCGAACCCACGAAACATCTCAAAAGGTTTTTCATGTGATTTTTAACCTTTCCTTTAGGATAAAATAAAAAGTCGGTGGCGACTCTTGCTAAACTGAACAAGTGCGAATACAAACGCAAACCTCAAGTCAGTTCTCCCACCGTATCACAGATCTCTTGAATGGTATTTTGAGACTTGAACCATTCAAAATCTCCAAAAATTGAGAAATTTATGACTTGTTGAAGTTGGCAAAAATTCATAAGATGACCTATAATCTTTTGCATCCTTAGGGTATCTTCTATCCATTTTCACACTTTGCACTTAAAAGAAAGGATGAAGCTCACATTCTTAAAGTCAATTTTGAAAATGAATAGGCTCAAGGAGATAAAAATTGACCAAGTTATGGTTCTTTGAAGTCACATAAGGGAAATTGATGGTTCATCTAGAGAACTTGTAATATTTCTTCATCATCAAGTACCTTTCAAACAAAATTTCCTTGAAATTTTTGTAATGATTTGTTCATAACCCTTTGAAGAGAAGCATGTATTTGGAATCACTCAACAATACCAAAAGATGAGAAAGATATACCCCTTTGAAGTTTAAAACCCTAGCTCCTAGAGCAACAAAATGCCTTGAGAACCTTTTTCAATTTTGACCAACCTTCTTGCACAAATATTATTGTCATGTAAATAGAAGTTATTGAGGATGATAATGAGGAACCATAGAAACCATAACCACTTCCAAATATTGAGAATTAAGGAAAATATGCACTTGTGATCAAGAAACGAAGGACTTATTCAATTAGGCCAAACTTCTTCAATCACCCCTTGTATCTTCTGACTATCTTTGACAACTTGAGGCATGACGACTCATAATAGAATTTGTCATGATATTACTTCAAAACATATTCAATGATGAAGCTTGAATCTCAATGAAGCTTTTGTTGAAGAAGGCATGGAAATAGAATCATGAACTTGTAGATCAACTTGATTAAAAGTGTTGTGCTCTCACCTATAACATCATAAATTAGGGCAAACATTCATTGTATTTATTAGCTAGAAGTTAATCAAAACCAAAAATAGATGATTACAAAAATACAAGTCAAGGTGCTTGGTGATTCCTTATGAGTAAATCAAAAGATAAGGAGACGAACAAAACCCTAGTGTGATCTTGTTGCATTGTGATGGTATGAAATAATAGAGGAATCTTATGGGAAAAAATTAGGGTATAACACGTGAGAAAACAAATGTTTTAATTAATTTTGATTCGAAGAAGCTACAATGAGCTTCATGCCTACATACCACCCATGTGCAATGATGAAATTAGAACCATGTAGTTCTTCTACTTTTTTTTGAATGTTTTGTGTGTTAGTTAATTTTAAGAGAAGAGACATCTCGTCATATCCGAGTGGAAAACATACTTACTACCCACAATCATGAGAAATGAGAATTTTCATCATCTCAAAGTGGAGGACATAAATTAAATTTAAAATCAATAAAACATCACTCAACATCCAAGTGGAAAATGTCTCACTTCACTATATATTATAGAAGTATAGTAGCTTGCATCACTACAAGATCAACAAGAGTCTAATCTTTTGAGAACAGTTTTAAAGTAAAAATTCAAAGTGGAAAATAGTTTGAATGAGGTTAATGACTTTTAGTCTTCTAAAAAGATGTCAAAGTATGATTAAATTGATTAAGGGTTTAATTATGGAAATAATTTTAAAAATGCATGGACCTAAGTCCAAGTTTATTATGAAAGCAGTTCGTGTATTAAAACAAGAAGAGTTTTGAAAAGGAGGGAGAAGATTTTGAAATTAAAGAAGATGGGCAAGAGAAGAATAGATTATTTTGAAGCACAAAGTAAAAGCTAAGGTAAAGAATGATATAACCAATAAGAAGCCAAGACTTGACATAAAGAAGTCAATGTAGAATTCCCATCATTTGAATTAAAAACCAAGCAAGCATAATACTCAGATAAAACCAAGCCTCAGATGAAATAAGCTTTGGATAAAATAAGCCTCAGATGAATTAAGAATCAAACAAAATATTCATAGTTATTTCAAAGCTTCAATGTACAAGATGAACTTCTTTGAGTTCAAAATAACACCTGCATATGAATAACTTGCAAACCAATGCCTTGGAGTAAACCCCAAGGACTCCAGAAAAAAATTGGCCAGCGTAACATATGTACACAGAGGAATTCCCAATCACAATGTCTTGGAGTAAACTTCAAGGACTTCAGATAAAACATAGAGCTCAACATAACCTGCACATAGAGAAAATTCAAACCAATGTCTTGGAGTAAACTCCAAGGACTTTAGAATAACAAAATGGTAGAAATGTCTCAAAGTATCAAGGCAGGACTTCTAAGAGATCCACAACTCCAATATGCCAATGATAGTAACCAATAGTTTAATCACAAGCCTTAAGTGTTTTAATGTTCAAGTTGATTATTAGGCGTCTTCAAGAGAAAAAGAGCTTAAGTGAGCAAAGATAAAAGAACACAAAGTAAATGCTTAAGTGGGCAAAAGGAAAATATAATGAGATATAAATTCAAAAGGTAAAAGAGCATAAAAGTAAAGACATAAAGTAAAATGCATAAAGTAAAGGCATAAAGTAAAGTTAATTTTAATGAGTTAGAAGTTAATGGTCACAAATATGATCAATATGATTAAATGATGTTGTTGGACCAAGAATAATGAAAAATTATTAGAGGATTGATAAAATAAAATCCTTCTAACAACAAGCTTTAAAGGTATTGGACCTGAAATAATCAATCAACCATACTTGGACTTACAAACATAAAGTTTGAGCCATGAATGATCATTTTCTGAATCAGGACAAATTTAGCGCTATGTTAAAAAGTCGCAAGTGGACTTATGTAGAAGTCACACCAATCTGAGGCCGATCAATAGCAATGTATGTACCATACATGTAAGAGATATGGTAGAAACCATACTCCTAAAACATGTAGCACAAGTAAAAACAAAAGTTGATCAATACCTAGGTCATGAAAGACGATTTTTCAACTATCCATAAGCTTAGATGAACTTAAAGTTAAAATGACTTATCCAAATTGATCAAGAAAATAAAATAAAAGAGGAGTGATGAAGAAGCTAGGGTCCATGATAAATGACCAATGATGATTGAATTTTGAACTTAGGTCAAAGTTGATGAAGACTTGTTAGAGGATTGATAAAATCAAAGCCTCAAAACAATAAGCTTCAAAGGTTTTATATAAAAGTCCAATAATTAATCATACTTAGACTTTCAAACATAGGTTTGGGCCACTAATGATCATTCAAAGGATGTAATCAACTTCAAAAAGAAAATAAAAATGAAATCAATTAAAAAAACAATTTTAAAATGATTAATTGAATGGAATTTAATGGTGAAATACACAAAGTGTATCAAAAAACCAAATTATAACTCCAAAAAATTACTAGAGGTCAAACATGAGTTATTAAGTGTTGATAATTTTTTTTCATAATTTTAAATGGTCTGAAAAAAAATTTAAAAATGCAAAAATTAATCAAAATAAACCAAAAATCAAGAAAAATAGCAAAGTCAAATAAAAATCAAAAGATGTCACCAATAGTTGTCAAACTATCATTGGATCTTCCATATTTTTTTTCATAAATTAAAAAGTATTAAAACTATTTTTAAACCAATTAAAATAAAGCAAACAATCCAAAAATTATAAAAAATAGCAAACATCAAAATAAAAATATGAAAAAAATATTCGCAAAGTCAGAAATAATTCAAAATATTTTTGTGTAATTTTTCATATTTGGATAAAAAATAAAAGAGTTTTGAATTTTTAAAATAAAAGAAATTTTAAAACAACTTTTTTAAAATAAAATAAAACAGAAAATATGAGGAGTGTAAGATCTGAGCTCATTAATTAAACTGGAAGATCTGATGGCCATAACACACACTTCCACCATGGGCTTCAGTTAACTAGCAAACATCAGATTCCAAAAAGTCCAACCTACGAAATTAAAACAATTGGCGTGCCTTCATTGGTTGAAGATGACACGTAGGTCATCTTTAACCTCCAGACGCCTACAACTAGGGCAAGCCGGTGATTCTTCAAATGGAAAAATAAGAAGCTCATAGTGGTATTATTGGATGCGTCTCATCAAGACGATCTCAACCATATCCTCGCGCCAATTTTATATAAACCACAACGTAATCGTTTGGGAAATTACCAAAGAGAAATTGTAAAATTAAATTTTAAAATGCAAGCTCAAATAACCATGAAAATTCAAACCAGAAGAAGCATCAACTTCATAGAAGAAGGGACTACATCCTAAGCATTTATTTGAGATGATTTGGTTGAGAAATCTACCTGAATGAATTTCAACTTGTAAGGTCTGAAACTGAACTTCTGTAGCTTGATTCTATGCTCGAATTGCTTGGATTTTGTTGTGGAAAGTTTGTATGATGATCAAGAAAGAAGAATCAGGAGAGAGTTTAGAGAAAGAAGGCTTGAAACAATGAAATCGATTTTCAAATTTCAAGCATCAAAACTGACTTTGGCAGGGTAATTCTGGCTATCCAAGCTTAAGGAAATGAATGAGGAACGATCCTCTATTTATAGGAGAATAAATGGTGAGCTCAAACGTGTGAAATAATGAAGATTAAAGAGAATTTGTGTGAAGCTTGAAGGCATGAGAAGTGTGACTCCATGTGCATCAAAACTCACTCAAAACATGTGTTTCAATGCTTAAATAAGACTTGGAAACTTTGTTAAACATGTTTAAGTAGAAAACACGCATAAATTTTGTGATTAGATGCCATATTAATCACATTCACTTCTGACTACAAGTGGAAATCTCAGTTTCAAAGTACCATCTTTAAATCCATGGGGCAAGTAGTGTAGGAAGCTTTATGATCTCATTCTCGTTGCATTTGAAATAACTCATCACAACCTTTACAACGTGCCAAGAAAGTATTAATTTGGGCAATTGAGCCAAGAGTCGTGTCCATTTGAAATTGTGAAAAACAAATAATTTTTTTATACTTAGAAAAATTCTAAGTATGGAGTTTCATAGTGACCTATAATGTTTCTCAAACTTACATGGCCTTCCGTTCAAAATTAGCCCTTGATCATTGAAGATGAAATGAAGTAGACTCTTTAAATGAGATTATGTAATTTGAATCAATCAAAAATCATAAGAAATGAGAGAGTTATGGTCTTTGGAAGGTGGTGAAAATTCTTGAGAAATCCACAAATGACCTATAATGTTTCAATGAATTCCATAATTTTCCACACATTTTTATATCTTGATCTTTGCTTCAAAGTTGTAGTAGACATCCTTAAGTTTATTGTGAAAAAAGAAAGAGCTCAAGGAGATAAAAATTGACCAAGTTATGATCTCTTGAAATCAACTTGGATCAACTTGGATCAACTTTGAATCTTTTGAACTTTCCTTTCAAATTAAGGCATGATAAATTACATTAGACCTTGAAATGATGTTATATTGAAGCACACTTGATGATAAGGCTCAATGTTTGATGAAACCTGTTAAAGAAGGCACGAAAATAAACACATGAACCTCTGAAGTTTCTTGATGAATAAAAACACCAACTTTGAGATAAACATGACTAAATGAAATTAAGAGAGTCCTCAAACCATAAAAATTTGATGCCATAATCATAGCCTTGAAGTTCAAGCCTTTAGAAATCCAGTAAATAGCCAATTGGTTGAGGATCAACCTTTAAAACCCTAGCTTAGGAGGTGAAAGAGATGCACTTGGCTCAATACCTACAATGTACAAAGCATAGAGAGGAAACATACATATTTTTTGATTCTGGGTTAAAGGTTAGTAAACATAAAATATATATACAAGATATACAATTCAAGGTGCTTGGTGATCCCTCAAGAGGAAACTTAAAGATAAGAGAGACTAGAAAGGGAGAACCAATTCTAATGTTTGATCTTGATGCATTGAGATGATATGGAATGATGGAGGATATTAGGGGCATAAATTGGGGTATAATAACTTCCCTTATTTAAGTGTCTTCTATCTTGAGATACGAAGGCTAAAATATTCATTTCGATGGGATCAAATATACTTAAATATAAAACAAAACCGATTTTTGGCCCTAAGATGTCACACAACTCTTATGGTTATGAATGTAAAGAAAAAATCCATAGGGGAAATTATGAACGGAGAAAGCTACAACACAAGATAGACTAAAAGAGAGCTCAACCAAGAAAATAGATCGTTTGGGAATAACACGACTCTGGGGATAACTATGAATGGAGAAATCCAAAATCATAGTTAAAGAAATCAAAATGCAAAGTAAGAATTTAATGGAGAAATTCATAGTAATACGAGCAGAAAGCCATGAAGGAAGTAATCTTTAAGAAAGGATTACTGACTCGATTAGGGAAAAAGATTTAACTCCATTGGAGAAACAATAACTCATTCGGGGGAAAGTGAATTCAACTCTATTGGGGTAAAGCCCAAGGAAGGGCATGAATAACACCCTTTCCATACAAGAGGCAAGTAAAAGGAACACACCGACCACCAAGTAACGGTGAACATCAGTACTGAGACTGGTAAAAATTCAACTCTAATGGGGTAAAGTCTAATGAGGAAAATGTAATACAAACCCTATCGAGGACTAAAGCCTAAATGGGTAGTATATGTCGATGAAAACGAATACTATCTATCAAAGATCTGATAGGCTAACAATTATAAACCCAATAGGAGACAAGAGTGAATACCATATATCAAAGGTCTGATAGTCTAACAACGGTAGACAACAAGAGTGTAATGAATACCAATTATCAAATATCTCATAAGCTAAAAATGGTAAACAAACAAAGATGTGGACTGAATACCATCTATCAAAGATGTGATAGGCTAATGATGGTAAACAACCAAAAGCATAAAAGTGAGTACAATATATCAAAGATCTGATAGGATAACAATGGTGAAAACCAAAAGGCTATAAGAGTGAATATCATTTTTCAAAGGTCTGATAGGCTAACAATGATAAACGACTAAAGGATCAGGGATAAACTAAGCCTTGAAAGCAAAATAATAGTTCCTAACAAGAACCAAAATTCAATCTAGGAACAAACTAGAATGAAACGGTCAAGTAAGACTCCACCCAATGATAAATAAACTCAAACGGGGATTAATTCCATCCAGCTAATGAGTTGGGTAGGAAGGCTAAAGAAAAATTCTTCCATGAGGGATAACTCATAGAGAAATTGAAATGATATACCTTTTTCTGCTTAAGGTTGACATTCTATTGGAGAGAGCATAACACACACTCTACAAAGAGGATAAAATATCAACAGAAACATTAATGAATAAAAATAAGCAATGAATTTTTTCAACTCAACTATGCATGTTTTGTACCCCAATTTTTGCCCCTAAGATCCCTTCATCATACCATATTGATTCAATCACAACAAGATCACATTAAGGCTTTTGGTTCTCCTCCCTATCTTTAGCTTTGCTCTTTGAGGAATCACCAAGCACCTTGACTTGTTTTTCTTTTGTGATCATGCATGTTTTGTTTTGAATTTCCTTTTAATTAATAAAATGCAATATTGGTTTGTCTTACTTGTTAAAATGTAGGTAAAGGCAATGTGGCTTAGCAAGTTGATCCGCAAATTCATGAGTTTATTTCCATGCCCTAGTCAATAAAGCTTGAGAAATTCAAAACTCACCATTGAAGTAGTTTTGTAATAAATGGCATGGAAATATTTATTTTGGTTCACCATATTTCAAAGTTATCAAGATTGATTCAAAAGTACAAGGGGTTGATTGAAGAAGTTGTCAAGGTTGGACAAGGCCTTGTTCCCATTGGTCACAAGTGCATATTTCTCTCAATTATCAAGATATGGAAGTGGTTTTGATTGCTATGAGTTCTCATTATCATCCTCAACAACTTCTATCTACAAAGAAAGAGTGTTGGTACAAGAAGGTTGTTTAAAATTGTCAAAGTTCCTCAAAGCATTTTCTTGATCTATGAGCTAGGGTTTTGAGCTTAAAGGAAGTATATCTTGCTCATCTTTTGGTATTTTAGAGTGGTTCCAAAAACATCCTTCTCTTCAAAGGGTTATTAACAAATCACTTCGAAATTTTAAAGGAATTTTCATGTGGAAGAAACTTGATGATGAAGGAAGATTACAAGTCCTCCAGATGAACCCCCAATTTCCCATATGTGACTTCAAATGATCATAACTTGGTCAATTTGTATCATCTTAAGCCCACTCTTATTCCATAATTACCTTGAGGATGTGAACTTTATTCCTTATTTTATGTGCAAAGTGAAAAAATGGATGGAAGATGCCCTAAGGATACAAAAGATTATAGGTCATTTCATGATTTTTTGTCAACTTCAACAATTCATAACTCTCTCAATTTTTGGATATTTTGAATGGTTCAAGTCTCAAAATGACATTCAAGATATCTACTTCATGCCATCCTTTTTTGTCAAGATAAAATTCCAAGTTGAAGGCCATGTTTGGATGCAAAACATTATAGGTCACTTTTGAAGAAAAACTTGAAATATTTCTAAGTATGGAAAGTCAACTTCTTTTTCCCAACTTTGACTCATTACAACTTTCAGCTCAAACATCCATTTGATTCCATTCTCTCCCATTGCAAATCTTGTAATCTCATCTTTCTAAAGCATCTAGAATCATGTCCTAAGAACCCTTGAGCTGAAAATGCCATTATTTTGAAATTGGTAACTTGAAACTGAAGTTGTATCACAAGTCAGATTTTGAAATATTTTTTTTGGCTTCTAATCATAAATTTTCCACGCGTTTTTGCTTCTAATCATGTTTAGCAACTTTCCAAAGGTGTTGAGAATCATGAAACGCACGATTTGGCTGAGTTTTGATGCTAACAAGTCACACTTTATTCATGCTGCAGACCCCCTACGATTTCCCTCCAAACTTCATCATTTCACACGCTTAAGGATCCCATTCATTCTCCTATAAATAGAGGGTAATCCCCCATTCATTTTCTCAAGCTTGAACAACCAAAATCACCCGCCAAACTCTCTCTATAACTCACTTTTCTGCCTTTAAAATCAGTGTTCAAGCCTTTTTCAATCCATTTTTTCTATCAATTCACCTTCTTTGATCTTCCCTGAAGCTAACCATACAATTACCTTCAAGAAACATGACCTATATTGATCCATAGAAGTCCAGTTTTAGAGCTCTGCAACTTAACTTCAATAGGTAGATTTCTCCATCAATTCTTCTAAACTTTGATATCATCGTGAAGCTCTCATTGCCCTGGTTCTAGTCGCAACACTTGCTTTTAACTGGAAACACGTTTTGACCATGAAATTTCAAATCCCTTTTCAAAACTTCTCTTCCATATTGCTTGAGCTACATTTTATATAAATTTTTCGCGAAGGTGTGGTTGTATTCGTCTTGATGAGACGAAGAGAATGGCATAGGTCTCGTGCTCTAATTTTACAGTTTGAGTGACTTGGTTTTGAGACTGGCTGGAGCTTGAAGATGACCAACGTGTCATCCTTCGACCAATGAAACAACGCCATTTTTTTTTGAATTTCTGGTTTTATATTGAATCCTATGCTTTATTCACTAAAGTCCATAACATGCACAACGCGCCAGGTCCACTTGATCTATTTACTAACGCGTTTTGACAATGATCAGATGGCCCATATTTTTTTGGTTTGATATTTTATTTTCTGATTTTTATTTTAATTGATTTAAATTTCAAAAAATCATAGAAAAATCATTTTAAGTCAAAAAAATCGGAAAAAATTATGAAAAATATTTTTGAATTTTCTCTTTTTGATTTTCATTTTTTACAATTTTATTTTGTGTTTTGATATTTTTTATAAATTTTCATTTTATTTGAATTGATCAAAATGTTTAAAAATACTTTTATGTATTTTTAAATTCTGAATTTTTTTCCGAATGATCCAATGATATTGTGACAAATATTGGTGACCTCATTTATTTTTTATTTCCGACTTTGTTATTTTTTATCATTTTTGGTTTATTTTACTCATTTATTTTTATTTTAAAAATAGTTTCTGACTTTAAAAAATTACCAAAAATTTTATAAAAATATTTGAGTTCATTTCTGATTTTTCTATGGTATTACTTATTATTTCTTTATTAATTTGAACATAGTAAATGTTTTTCTCTCTTATTTCTATTTTAAAACATTTTAAAACCTTTTTTAATGTATATATTAAATGTAATATTATTTTGTGATTATTTTCTGGCTGATCTCGAGTTAAATTTTTGATCATGAACTTTATTAACATCATTGGATCCATGGTGTTGAGTCTAACTCTATAAAAATGGATGAATGATTTTAATAATAGTTTGATAAAATTTTAATTCAAATGTGGTTTGTATATTCTTTCCCATTCCTCTTCCTCTTATCCCTTTCTTATTGAACTAAGTATTATTGGAGCATGATCTCTATATCATATCTCATAACAAATGGTGCATGGATGGCTATTGACCGGCCTCAAAATAGGTTCGACTTCTATATAAGTCCACTTACGATTTCTTAACATAACACTAAATTTTGTCTCGATTCGAATATATGATCAATCGTGGCCCAAACCTATGTTTGCAAGCCCAAGTATGTTAATTTGATCTCTTTGATCCAATAACTTTGAGATTCATTGTGTAGTTTCTTTGGTTCTACCAATCTTCTGATGGATCTACATCACTTTTGGTCAACACAGATCACTTAAACATCATTAATCATTATATGGTACTTTTGAGGTTTCCAAAATGGATGATATATTTGACAAAAAGCAAATGCAACTTGTTGTGTGGAGGCTTTGGTTCTACCAATCCTCTAATGAGTTCCAAATTCAAGTTTCAATATGGTCATCCAACTAACTACTAATTATTGATAATTGATTTTATTTTGTGTTTTTATTTTTATGCTTTATGTACCATTTACTTTAGCATTTACATTTCATGCTATTTTTCATCTTTGCTCACTTGGGCCCTTTTATATTCTTGTCATTTTTATTTTGCTCACTTGAGCTTTTATTTGTTAAGATACCTAATAATCAACATAAACCATAAAAAAATTTAATGATATTTGGACTAATTGGTTACTATCCTTGGCATTATGAAGTATTGAACTTCTTGGACTTAGGATTAGAAACCTTGGCCTATGTTGGAGACCATGTGATCTTAATTGATATTTTTTGTGGAGTTCTTGAGGTTTACATCAAGACATTGGGTTATTTGTTTGCTTTATGTGCAGGTTATTGTGATTACATACTTTGTTTGTAATATGGAATTCACCCGTATACAGCCGTTACTCTGCCCAATTTTTGTGAAGACTTAAAACATTTGAAGTTTGGTTCTCTTAAAGAGGTCTAGTATCTTTTCTTGCTTGGTTTCAATCCAAAGAATGAGAATTCTATCTTGACTCATAATGTCAAGTATTGATTTCTTGTTGGTTAGACGGTTCTTCTCCTTAGCTTTTACCTTATTCTTTAGGCTAATCTCTTCTTCTCCTCCCATCTTATTTAATTTCAAAAATCTTCTCTCTCCTTTTGAAAACTCTTCTTGTTTTTAAAACTTGAACCACTTTCATAATAAACTTGGACTTAGGTCCATGCATTTTCAAAACATTTTCATAAATAAACTCCAATCAACTTAATAATACCTTGACATTTTTTTTGTGAGAAGACTAAAAGTCAATCAATCTCATTTCAAACCATTTTTCTACTTTGACTTTTTATTTTAAAAATTTTCTCAAAAGATTGTACTCTTGTCAATCCTTGTAGTGATGCAAACAACTATACTTCTATAATATGTAGTGAAGAGAGATATTTTCCACTTGGGTGTTGAGTGATGAATTGTTGATTTTAAAATCCAAGCCATATCCTCCACTTTGATATAATGCAAATTCTCCTTTCTCATGATTATGGGTAGTAAGAATGTTTTCCACACGGACAATGACGATGATGTCTTATTTCATAAAATTAACCAACACACTTGTGTTTTAAATTTTTTAAAAGTGAACTACGTGTATCCTGATCCCCTATTGCACGAAAGGTGGTACATAGGTACTAAAGGTTCACAACCGTGGCGGGTGCAAAAATCATAAAAATACTTTTTTTCTCACCTCCACCATCTATTTTTTTATATACAACATTTTATAGCCAAAATATACAGATTTTACAAAGAGGTTCCCGTGGAGTACCGTAGATGTTTAGGGTGCTAATTCCTCCCTTTTGCATAACCAACCCCCTTACCTTGAATCTTTCCCCCTCTTTTTGGTTATTCTCTCTTTTCCCATTCCTTTGGAAACAATAAAGCGCGGTGGCAATTTTTATTTTGATATGTATAAGTCTAGTCAATCTAATGGCTTAGTCTTAAACAATTCTACCGCTATAGAAAAAAATGGCGACTTCACTGGGGAGACATTGACCTCTTGCTGGTCCATCCCTAAGTGGGTTAAGCCTATCTTTGTTTATATCTGTATATGTGCTATTGTTGTTTATGTGTTATATGTTGTATATATGTTTTCCTGTATTTTCCTGGTTTTTAGGATGCTTGGTGATTACTTATAAGTCCTATACCTATACTTGGGCAAACTTTAAGATAGGAAAGGAAGTATAGTCATGTTAACTTTGAGGGAATAATCCCAAATAGTAGGCACGAGATCACCCACTCAGTGGAGGCCCTTTTGACTGTAGTGTTGTTTACCGAGTAATCGAGAAGATGTACTGCTTTCGACCTAGGAGCCTGCTGAAGCTGAGGACCACATAATACCTAACCCATCTTGGCCTTTTAGGTGTAGTGTGGAAGTTATGACGGAGTAATTTGAAAATAGTTGTCACGCAATACTATGCTCGGACAAGTTTTTCTTGAGAATATTACTAATTACCGAGTTAATTGGGAAGTTTGTAATATCCGAAGGAAGGATGTAGACTTTGGGAACCTCTAGAACCTTGTTCGATAGGTGATAACTTTTAGACCATACCTTATGGGCAGTACCTTCAACCTCATGCTCGTGACGTTGAACCTATGAACTATATGTTTGTGATCCTGTGTGTGATTGTTGCATCATGCATCCATGTACTCATAAACATCTTTTGAAGAAATTTTATTTCAAGGGAATTGAAAGTTGACCATTTGTGAATATCTCAGGTATCTTTTGACCATGGATTCTGGACAAAGAAAGACCAGAAAATACAATTTCAAAGATCCCAAGATAGATGAGTTGATCAGTCTAATTCTCGAGATTGAGTGTTCTGCAGATTTTCGAAAGAAGTATGGATCCATCATTCCTCTCATGAAGCTTAAGATGAAGGAGGGTATTCTCTCGAACTTGGTCCAGTTCTATGATCTGGTGTATCATTGCTTTAGTTTCCCTAATTATCATTTGATGCCTACACTAGATGAGTATTCTTATATGTTGGATTTACTTATTACCGATTGTATTCCTTTTATTGGTTTGGAGGGTGAGCCAAAACCACACGAGATTGCTGCTTTGATACATCTGGGGAAGTATGAGGTTGAAGCCATATGACTACTGAAGGAGGGATTATAGGATTACCAGCTCAGTTCTTATTGGAGGAAGCTCGTTACTTTTCCAGGATGAAGAGTACAATCACTTTTGAGGCCATCTTTGATCTACTTGCTTACGGGTTGTTTTTATTTCCTAATGTGGACAAGTTTGTTGACATTAATGCTATCAGGCTCTTCATGATTGGGAACCCAGTTCCTACATTGTTGGGTGATGCTTATTACTCTATTCATCTTCTAAATTCTTATCATGGGGGGATGATCATCTGTTACGCGCCTCTGTTGTACCGGTGGTTTATTTCTCATATGCATCAGTCTGATGCTTTCTGAGATGTCAGGAAGGAACCCCATTGGGCTCCTAAGATCATGGCACTTACTCACTCTTCTTGGTACAAAGGGAGGAATTAACTACAACCCTGTTCTTGCACGACGACAGCTTGGTTATCCAATGAGGGATAAACCAAATAGTATTTATTTGAGTAGTTTCTTCCTGAAGGAGTGAGAAGACCATAAGGAAGCTAGGGAGAAGATTGTGATTTGCTGGCGTCACATTCATAGGAAGAGTAGTAAAGATATGGGACCTAGAGGGGCTGTTTCTTTGGAGCCTTATCTTCAGTGGGTCCAAACGAGAGCTATTCAGTTGAAGACCCCTTATTCCCGGGAAGCACCTATGCCTGATTTGTTTGTGAAGAACACTCCTGCCTTATTGGATGATGTGGAAAAGCTACAGCTTGCTTTGGTCATGATGCAGCAGGAAATGGATGCTTGGAAGAATAAGTGCCAAACTTTAGAGATTTCCTATAGAGCAGATTTGGAGGAGAGATATTACTTGATTGAGATTCTTGAGAGTCGGGCTGTAGAGACCATGGAGAGGCAAGGGGATTTATTTTCTCCTAAGCCTTAATCATATACTAGTTGCTCACTTCATGATTTAAATGTTTGGAGGGAAGTTGCCACCAGATATGCAGAAGAAAATCAGAGGTTGAAGGCTCATATTTCCAGGCTTACAGGGAATGGTCAGCGTATAGAGTGATCTCTATCAGCTTTGCTTCTTAGGGTTTTAGACTTTATTTTCATCTTGTACTTGGGATTATTGAAACTTGTAATCCCTTTTGAAGTTATTATAATAAAAATTTTCAGTATTTTAAACGTGTTATTACTTTGATATTTACAATGTGTCTATAAATCTTTAAGTCCCTTGAAATATTAATAATAAAAATAAATCATGTGCATTGCATATCATGCATAATACTGCATATATTTCTTGCATTTGTTATGCATATCCAGGTGTCTTACCAACCTTCTTTACTTCATCCAGCAAGTTGTCTCACCACTACAATACTCGAGATAATTTCAGAAGGAAGATGGACAACTTAGAACAAGAGAATTGCGAGTTGCGCGATGAAGTTTCTTCTCTAAAGGCCGGTGTGATACGGTGGGAGAACTGACTATGAGTTTTGCGTTTGTTTTCGCAAATGTTTCGGTTGAGCAAGAGTCGCCACCGACTTTTTATTTTATCCTAAGGAAAGGTTTAAAAAGCACAGCAAAAACCTTTGAGATGTTTTCTTGGGTTCAGGGAGTAGATTATAGAAAGGGAAGGTATTAGCACCCTTTCTATCCATGGTTATCCATGGGCTCTTAGTTACTTGCTTAGATCACTTGCCTTTTTCAATTGTTTGAAATGGTGTTTGTGTGTGTGGGTTTGAAAATGCTTTGAAAAAGAGGCCAATGTGGTGGCAACCATTGTAATGATCCATGTTGGGATGTATACAAAGGTGTATGTCTTTTGAAAAGGTTTTCATTTGTTTTTTGAAAGTTGTTTTGAAAGTGTTGTGAGGTGTGAAAAAAAACAGGCAAATGTTTTCATTTTGCAAGTTGACAAGTACTTAAGAGCGATCTACCCTGAAGTTCTCAAAGGTTTTGTTATGTTTTTAACCCTTTTAACAATTTTGTTCCACCATTGTATTTGATGGACAATCTTGTGTTAGGATGTGAAAGGGACGGGCGCGGGTCATCGTTTAGACCATAATTGCAATGGTGCCAAGTATCTTTGGGCATTTTCCTTAAGGGACTTGATCATTTTTAGGCAACTTTCGAAAGCGTCATCGAGGGACTATGATCATTTGAATTGTGTTTGTTTTGCCCAAAGAGACCTAACATGCAATATGGCCCAATTTTGAAAGGCAACAAGTGGATATAACCCTAGGGGTGTTAGTGTCCAAGTGTGTTTTATTGCATACAAGAGTTTTTTCTTTGAATTAGGTTTTTCTATTTCATTGATTTTATCTTGTCATACATGTCCTAATTACTAGCAATAAGAAGCGGAAATGTAAAATCCTACGCTATTACAATAATTAGGGGAGGGGGATACACATTTGTACATGGGGGGTTCAACGAGAAAAATAGACAAAAAAGAAAATAGCGAAAAACAAGATATATAGAGAGAGAGAGAGGGAGCCCGCGCGCTGTTGGGAGGCCATCAAAAGTTCTGACCCAGATCCGCTGTCAGATGATCAACCTGTTGGTGAAACTGGATGAGTCAGAACTTCTGACTCTAGAACCTGCAAAACAGAACCCTGTTAGTGGGGAAACCAGAAGTTCTGATTTCCCTGCGCTGCAAGACAGAAGTTTGTTAGTGGAGAACCCAGAAGTTCAGATTCTGCTGAAAAGGCAATAACTCTCAGAGGTTCTGATGTCATTGACAGCAAAACAGGCTTCAGATGTGCTAACGTCAAAGTCAGCACTTGGCTTTTTCCTGCACTAATCAGAACATCTGCAATCCTGTTGTTACTCCACAAAACAGAAAACATATTTGGAACAGATCCAGCAAAATAGCAAAATGTCTCAGAGGTCAGAATCACCAAGGTCACAGGCAAGTCCTAAACTGGCTCAGAACGTTCTGAGGTATGAGAGTCCTCATAACATAAACAGCAATAACATGAATATTTACATTATGTTACTTGAATATGCACAGCTGATGATGCTTAACAGTGTGGTGAGGGTCAGCAGGTGCTTACCTGACTTTCTGGAAAATGGTGGGTGAAAGTTAGCTTTTGGTTCTGGTGGTGTTCTGGACGGATTTGGAAAAGGGGAAGTGAAGGTGTATACGTGTATAGGGTCAGAAGTTTGGAAAGAACGTTTTTGGTTTACAGAAAAGAGCTGGATGTTTGATGAAGTTGAAGGTAAGAAACTTAAAGTTATGAAACAAAGCTGGAAATTTTGACAGAGTTTCAGGATGTTATGTTGCTAGGAGTTTCGTTTCTCTCTTAGCAATTTTTCTGTTTCTTTTTTTGAACGTCTTTTGCAGTGGTGAAAGCTCTCTATTTATAGGCAAAGTTCTTGTGGATGCCTTGAACATTTAAGGCGCCAACAGAGTTTGAATCTTTGTTCTTTGACAGAAATTCCTGGGAAGTTGTGATAACAACTATTTTTCAGCCTAGGTAGCAGCAACAGGCGTAGATTGGGGGAAGTGACCTCTGAAATGGGCGGTGGCGTGAAGACCCATGCCAGAATCTGTGCAAAAGCATTTTCCAAGCCACACGTGAATGCTCAGGAGTGGTTGGAAGCATTAATGGGCATTAAATGGTGACAAGACCTGTCAATACCAACATTCTGGTTGTTGAATCAGCAGCGTAAACCATGTTCTGGTTTTGGCTACCTGTTGTCTTAACAAGCTCTGGAGATTCTCCTGGTTTTCTGGTACGTTCCTTGGATCTACTTCTGGACAACCTGGACTTAGAGATTCTGTATCAATGTGACACCTATCCCTCTGACCTTTCATCTTCTGACTTCAACCTATTCTGAAGGAGCCTTTATACTTTCCTGTTTCTCTTGCATTCCTTTAGCAAGTTCTGACTGAGCTTGTATAACTGCTGAAGGGGCATGTTCTGTTTGAGGCTTACACTCTGAACCACGTTTACAACTTCTGATTGAACTGATGTAGCTGCTGAAGAGCCAACTTCTGACCATGCTGAGCCAAACTTGCAACTTCTGACCGTCTTCATCTGGAATGGGTCCAGAAGTTCTGAAGCGCTGATTTTTCTAAAAAACACTTATTTTATAGAAACATTTTAAGCACTTAGAATTTGATTTTCCTCAAGATGAAAGCGTCGTTTCTGGAGTTTGTGAGATCATCTTGCTCTTGTAAGTGACTTGCTTGGGCAAAAGGATAACTCAGGACTTGGATTTGTTTCAGGGGATTTTGAAAAATCTAAGATGGTTTCCTGAAGAAAGGGAGGGTAAATTTTGGGGTACAACAGTTGCCCCTGTTCAATCTTCTTGAACCTGAAGAGTTAGATTGGCGAGTTTGCCTTTCGCGACTCGAAGGTAAAAGGAGATTGGACACTAGAGTGACCGAAAATTTGCACTCGCTCAGTAGAGTATCAGCAATGTGATGGCGAGAATGGGCTTACAGATGCCATTTGGAGAGGCGGTAGATAGGGAGATGGGCTTATAGATGCCATCTGGAGACGTGACAGAACCTTGTCGGGAATGGGCTTATAGATGCCATTTGGAAGTGTCGATCGCATAAGAGATTCCTTAGCGAGAAATTTGTATATTTGAGAAAGACGAATGTTTTCCTGGCTTGTTACAGGTGTTTGATCTTCAATCTCCTTATGCAGATGTGCCCTGGCTAGATACAGGTATCGAATCTACAATCGGTTGCTCACAGATGTGCCCTGGCTGGATACAGGAGTCGAATCTGGAAATAGTCGTTAATAGATGTGCCCTGGCTGGATACAGGAATCGAATCTTCGGACTCTTCAGACGTGCCCTGGCTAGATACAGGAATCGAGTCTGGAAATGGGACAGTTGATAGATGTGCCCTGGCTGGATACAGGAATCGAATCTTCGAACTCTTCAGACGTGCCCTGGCTAGATACAGGAATCGAGTCTGGAAACTGACAGTTGATAGATGTGCCCTGGCTGGATACAGGAATCGAATCTTCGAACTCTTCAGACGTGCCCTGGCTAGATACAGGAATCGAGTCTGGAAATGGGACAGTTGATAGATGTGCCCTGGATGGATACAGGAATCGAATCTTCGAACTCTTCAGACGTGCCCTGGCTAGATACAGGAATTGAGTCTGGAAACGTTGTTTTTGGGATCGTCTTTTTCCCTGAAAAGGCAAAAACATAAGTTGTACGCAATGTCATGATGTATGATATGCATGATGTCATGATGTTCAACATGAGATAGTGTTGTATGCACTTTATCATGTATGTAAGCAAGATGTATGAAAGTGTGAAATGCTTATGAATGTATCTTCGTCTTAGGAAAATAGGTCTTTGACGATCGGCTGGGGAGTTGCCCAGTGGCCGAGATACTTTGCTGAAGTTTTGATGAGAGCTTCGCTGAGGGTTTCGATGATGGACTCCACTGGGGATAACAAAGATAAAATCTGCTGGGGATACCAAAGATAAAATCTGCTGGGGATTTGAAAGATAAACTCCGCTGGGGATTTGAAAGATAAACTCCGCTGGGGATTTGAAAGATAAACTCCGCTGGGGATTGAAAGATAAACTCCGCTGGGGATTTGAAAGATCTTTGTTGGGGGAGATCTTCCGTGGCGATTAGCTGAGGATAACCCAGTTATAAGCCTTTGTGAGGAATGACTCTGAATAAAGCTAGGGAGAGACGTCCGTATTTTGCAGGAGATAAGCTTCCAGAATCTACTGGGGATAAGCTTTAAGACCTGTTGGGGACAAGAATCCCACTTTCCTGGGGAAACTTTTGGAATTGTGCTGGTAAATGGTTCTACTGGGGTGTCCGTATTTCGCCAGGTAACAAACTTAGATCAAGACTGCCGGGGATGCTTGCTGACGAATGCCTATACTCCGCTGGGGAATGTGGTGCCTTTTTCAGGATTGATAGGGAACCAAATCTGCTTGGAGAAAGTATTGCCGAATCTTGTCTTACTCTGCGGGAGTTGAGATGATTTAGTCGCATTCTTCAGTCGAATCTACCTTGGTACCTTGGCGGACAAAGCAACCCGACCGCATCAGACAACTTCAATTGCCCCTGTCTCTGATGTCACCGGTAATCAATCTCTTGTCTCATATGCAAATATTTATGAATCAGCAATTTAATGTCAAATGCATATATCAAAAATGAACATTGGACGTTCTTCGCAAGACAAAACAGAAAAAGGAAAACAATGGTAATTTGTATGAACCAGTGAATTTGCATTGATTTAGACTTCGCCTGTGAATAGGCTTTTTTATACAATAGGCTGACATCCTAGTAAGAGGACGCCGCCAAATAACATAGAATTTTGAAATGGAAATAAAACAGCTATGTGAACGATCCCACTGGGTTCCAACTCTGCTATTGCCTTTATGTCTCCGGGCGTCTCATCACTTTGCTGCCTGGTTGAAGATGAAGCTGATTGGTCGATGCCGAAGTCTGAGCCAGGTAGTTGATACTGAATTTTGGATGCGATGTGATCCAATGAGACATAGTGTTACGCTCCATCCCTAATTTTTGCCTGGACCGCCCTTTCGGGTTTTCAGTCCACCGGGATACCCATTTTTGCCCAAGCCGCCTTTTCAGGTTTTCGACTTGCCGGGTGTACAGATTTTTTTCATTTCATCCCTTATTTTTGCCCGAACCCTTTTGGTTCTCCGGGAAGCCCTTATTTTTGCCTAGGTATGTCAACCTAGCGGGTCTTTCATTTATGCGTAGTATTTTTTTACTATGTCTGCATTGGCGGGGTGAGGAAGGTCGTCACCATCCATGGTGGTCAGGATCATGGCTCCTCCTGAGAACACACACTTAACCACAAATGGCCCTTCGTAAGTAGGGGTCCATTTGTCCCGGGGATCACTTTGAGGAAGGATGATGCGTTTGATTACCAGGTCCCCAACTTGATACTCTTGCGGTCTGACTTTCTTGTTAAATGCCCTGATCATCCGTTTTTGATACGTTTGACCATGACAGATAGCAGTGAGCCTCTTTTCGTCAATCAGATTTAATTGATCAAGTCGATTCTGGATCCAATCACCTTCATCCAAGTCTGCATCCTTCATTATCCGGAGAGAGGGTATCTGGACCTCAATTGGCAAGACTGCTTCCATTCCATAGACCAAGGAGAAGGGAGTTGCCCCGGTTGACGTTCTGGCTGAGGTGCGGTACCCATGAAGAGCGAACAGTAACATCTCGTGCCAATCTTTGTAGGTCACTGTCATCTTCTGCACAATTTTCTTGATATTTTTGTTGGCTGCCTCTACAGCCCCATTCATCTTCGGCCGGTAGGGAGAAGAATTGTGGTGCTGTATCTTGAATTGTTCACAGAGTTCAGTGATCATTTTGTTATTGAGATTGGTACCATTGTCTGTAATGATTCTTTCCGGGACACCGTACCGACAGATCAGATTATGCCGGATGAAACGTGCCACGACGCTCTTGGTTACTGTGGCATAGGATGCTGCCTCAACCCATTTCGTGAAGTAATCGATTGCCACCAAGATGAAGCGATGCCCATTGGATGCTGTCGGTCGGATCTCACCAATCATATCGATGCCCCACATTGCGAAAGGCCAAGGTGCCGTCAGGACATTCAAAGGAACCGGAGGGATATGCACCTTGTCAGCATAGATCTGGCATTTATGACAAGTTCGGGAATGTTGGTAACAATCGGCTTCCATTGTGGACCAGAAATATCCTGCCCGAAGGATTTTCTTAGCCATGGTGTGTCCACTGGAATGTGTTCCAAATGTGCCTTCATGTAATTCCATCATAATCTTCTCTGCTTCAGCCTTATCCACACAACGTAGCAGAGTTGAATCATGATTCCGCTTGTAGAGAATGCCGTTGCTGAGGAAGAATTTTGCAGCAAACCTCCTCATGAACTTCTTATCATTGACAGATGCACCTTCAGGGTATTCCTGAGTTTCCAAGTACCTCTTCACCTCGTGATACCAGGGTTGTTCAATCACCTTCTCAGCCTCGAGCTCACAGCAGTATGCCGGTTCATCCAACTTCCAGATGATGATTCGGGGAGCCTCATTGTCCCATTTAACTTTGAACATTGAAGACATCGTAGCTAGTGCGTCCGCTAGCTGATTCTCCTCTCTCGGGAAGTGCTCAAAAGTTATTTCTTCAAAGTGGGGGAGCAAGGTTGACACATACTCCTTGTAAGGGATAAGATTCGGGTGTTTCGTATCCCACTCGCCTTTGATCTGATTGATTTTGAGAGCGGAATCTCCGAAGACACTTAGAAATTTGATCCTCAAGTCGATTGCAGCTTGTAAACCCATGATACATGCCTCATATTCTGCCATGTTGTTGGTGCAGTTGAAACATAATCGGGCGGTGAGTGGAGTATGAGTTCCTTTGGGAGATATGATTACAGCGTCGATGCCGTTACCCAAAGAATTGGAGGCTCCATCGAAGTGCATAGACCATCGGGATCCTTCCTCAGGTCCTTCATCCGGTCCAGGTACTTCACAGTCAGTTACCACCATGATGTCTTCGTCCAGAAAATCAAAGTTCAATGATTGGTAATCGTCCACAGGTTGGTGTGCCAAGTGATCTGCCAGTACACTTCCTTTAATCGCTTTCTGAGTTTTATACTGGATATCATATTCTGTTAAGATCATTTGCCATCTCGCTATTCTTCCAGACAGAGCGGGCTTTTCAAATATGTACTTGATGGGATCCATTTTTGAAATTAATAGAGTAGTGTGAGTCAGCATATACTGTCTCAGCCGGCGAGCAGCCCATACAAGAGCGCAGCAAGTTCTCTCAAGCAGTGAGTAACGAGACTCACAGTCGGTAAACTTTTTGCTCAAGTAATAAATAGCGTGCTCTTTTCGGCCAGACTCGTCATGCTGTCCCAGCACACACCCCATTGAATTGTCAAGTATTGTCAGGTATAGTATCAGAGGTCTTCCTTCCATCGGTGGCATAAGAATGGGTGGCTTTTGGAGATATTCCTTTATTCTTTCAAAGGCGGCCTGACATTCATCATTCCAGCGTACTACTTGATCTTTCTTCAGCAGCTTGAAGATTGGCTCACAAGTAGCAGTCAGATGCGAGATGAATCGGGCAATGTAATTCAGTCGTCCTAGGAAGCCTCTGACTTCTTTCTCTGTTTTTGGAGTCGGCATCTCTTGTATGGCTTTTACCTTGGCAGGGTCCACCTGAATACCTTTATCACTTACAATGAAACCTAGCAATTTTCCGGACCTTACCCCAAAGGTGCATTTGTTGGGATTCAATCTCAGCTTGTACAACTTGAGTCGGTCAAATAACTTCGTCAGATGGTCAAGGTGCTCCTCCTCAGTTTGAGACCTTGCGATCATGTCATCAACGTATACCTCAATCTCATGATGGATCATATCATGAAATAAAGCAACCATGGCACGTTGATAGGTTGCCCCAGCATTTTTCAATCCGAACGGCATGACCTTATAACAGAAGGTGCCCCACTGAGTCACAAATGTAGTTTTCTCCATATCCTCTGGAGCCATCTTGATCTGATTATACCCTGAAAAACCATCCATGAAGGAGAACACCTTGTGTTGAGCTGTATTGTCAACAAGGACATCAATGTGAGGTAGGGGGAAGTCATCCTTGGGGCTGGCCCTGTTCAAGTCCCTGTAGTCAACACACATTCTGACTTTACCGTCCTTCTTCGGTACTGGCACCACATTGGCAACCCACTGAGGGTAAGAAGTCACTGCAAGGAACCCGGCATCCAACTATTTCATAACTTCGGCCTTGATCTTCTCAGACATCTCTGGCCGCATCCGTCGGACTTTTTGCTTTACCGGAGGGCAATCTTCCTTGGTTGGCAGATGGTGAACTACAATGTCGGCATCCAAACCAGGCATATCTTCATAGGACCAAGCAAAAATTTCCATGTAATCTTGTAACATCTGGATCAATCGTTGCTTCACGCTAAGCTCTAGATTGGCACCAATCTTGACCTCTTTCCTATCTGTCTCAGTACCCAAGTTAATTGTTTCCACAGGCTCTTCATGTGGCTGAATAGCCCTCTCTTCCTGGAGCAGCAGTCTTGCGAGTTCACCAGGCACTTCGCAATCATCTTCACCTGCGTCCTCGGCCAAGTTGATCGGATTTTCGAAGTCATAACTGGCGGTAGCAGAGCTGTTACCAGTGAGATCCAGAGTGGATTGAAACCTGTATAAGTGAGTGTGTGTAAATATAGCTGTTTTGCAATATATATAACACAGCAAGGAAAAGAGCGCAAGATTTGAAATGCAACAAACGTCCAATGTTTTGATTGATGATATATGAAAATGTCATACAAAAAGCCCTCACAAATGGAGCTACGATGCCCCGGGTAGGACACCGAGCCAACAAAGTTTCATATTGTTTGTTACAAATTGGAAATCAAAAGAAATCAATTACTGCGTGACAAATGTGATAGGGGTAAAATCCTTTGCCGTCCAGTTGCTTTGTCTGTCGCTGGTGGTCGGGTAGATCCAACTGTCAAATTCTGCTTCCTCTACATCCTCCTCGATAGCATTCACTCTTGAGCTGGAGATAAACACCGAAGCCTTTCTGATCTTCTCTTTGCGCACAGCCCTCTGAGCCTCCGCAGTAAAGCCCAACCCAAACTTGTCGTTCTTCTGAGTGAAGTCGGGAAGCTGACCCCAGCTTGCACAATTGCCTTTCTGAATCACAGCCCGGGCATCCCTTAAGGAAGCCATCTTCAAGGAAACATTCTCTTCAACTGTTGCCTCTGCTGCCGCTGAAATAGGATGCACCTCCTCGAAATGCTGAAAGGGGGTTTCAATAAACTCCCCATCCATCTCAATGTATCTGAAGGAATTCAAATGGCTCACCATGTATTCCTCTTCTCCTTGCACAGTGACGATCTTCCCCTTGACGGGATACTTCAGCTTCTGGTGCAAGGTGGAGGTTACTGCCCCAGCTTCATGGATCCAAGGTCGACCTAGTAGACAAGAGTACGATGGACATATATCCATCACATAAAAAGTAGAGTCAAACACTTGAGAGCCCACACGAATAGGGATGTCAACCTCTCCATGAACCATCCTTTTTGAACCGTCAAAGGCCCTAACGATGATGTTGCTGGGTTTCAGTTCCAGACCTTCGTAATCCAAACGGTCTAAAGCCTTTTTCGGTAGAACATTCAAGGAAGAACCAGTATCCACCAATACATGCGCCAGAGTAGTGCCCCTGCATTCGATAGAGACATGCAGGGCATCGTTGTGGTTCCTTCCCTTCGCAGTCAGGTCAGCATCTGAGAAACCCAAGCCATTGTCTGCTGTCAGATTTGCTATGCAATCAGCGAACTGGACTGTAGATGTTTCATGCGGTACATGGGCCGTCTTGAGAAATGAAATCAAGGCTTTAGCATGGGCCTCAGAGCATAGCAATAAGGAGAGCAGGGAGATCTTGGAGGGCGTATGCCCCAGCTGCTCGACAACATTGAAGTCACTCTTCTTTATTATTTTCAGAATCTCCTCCATTTCTTGTTGGGAGGCCTCGGCATTTACGGGTATTGGTGCCTCCGTCCGGGCAGGCTCTTCTTCAATCCCTTTGCCCCGAGCATTTGAGGACTCGGCAGCAGGGGAAACAACTTGATCAGCAGCAGGAACAGGTAAACTTGCAGGTTTTATAAGGAGGGGTCTTTGAATGGCGGGCGGTGCAATGTCAGGCGAGAAGAGCCTGCCACTGCGGGTGACCTTGGTTGGACCAGTGATATCGCAGATACTGGCACCAGTGTCAAATTCCTGTTTGATTCCATTCACATATACGTCTGCCCCATAATGCCAAGGGACAGCTTTATCAGACACGTAGGGGAAAGGCCCCGGAACAGTAACAATCACAGGTGCGACAGTCAAGATTTGAACAGGCTTCTTCGGGAGAGCCTTGATTGGATTTTTGAAGATGGTAACCACAAAAACTTCTCTTATCGGAACTACTTGAACAGCAGACTTCTGAAACAAAATCTCCTTACTATCCATTAGGCTCTGGATGCCTATCTTCAGCAAGGGACAACCAGATAGGGAAATAGCACAGAGCAGGCAACCTTCACTGCAACCCGGAAATAAACCGGCCAGCAGTAGGTTCTTCTTGACGGTCTTCAGAGGGGTAACAACTTCATCTACCGAAACAGCATATATTTCTTCCTCAATGGCATTTACCCTATGCTGGGGCATAGGAGCAGTTACAACATTTGGTCTCTCCGGGGCTTCAAACTGAATTTCCTTTGCGTCAATCAGATCTTGTACTTTGTTTCTCAAGGCCCAGCAATCATCAGTAGTGTGCCCGGGACCATCAGAATGATAAGCACACCGGGCATTCGGGTTATACTTAGGAGACGTAGTGTTGACGACCTTAGGAACTTCTTTAAGGGTCACCAGGTTGGTGGATAACAGTTGGGGTAAAATTTGAGATAAGGTCATACTCAGTCGAGTATACTGCCTCTTGGGCCTTTCACTTCTTTGTTGATTGTACTGCTGAGGAGCAGCAACAGGTTTTGAGATGACCAAAGCATTGACGGCTTGGCGACTTTCGGGCTTGACTTGTCTTCTAGGACCATAGACGGCACTTGCTTCTTTCTTAAACGGCCTTTTCTCAGCACTTGTAGAGGCAGCCTTTTGTATCTTTCCTGACCTGATGCCAGCTTCAATTCTTTCTCCCGTCAATATCAAATCTGTAAACCCAGCGGAGGAGTTACCAACCAAATGATTGAAAAACGGACCAGACAACGTCCCTAGAAACATATCAACCAGCTCCCGATCAGTCAATGGAGGCTGCACCCTGCCAGCCAAATCTCTCCATTTTTGAGCGTACTCTTTGAACCCTTCACCCGTTCCTAGAGACATACCCTGAAGTTGGGTACGCGTAGGAGCGAGATCAGAATTGTATTGGTATTGTATGTAGAATGCGGTTGCCAAATCTTCCCAGTGTCGGATGCTAGTTCCATCCAATTGGTAGGACCATTCAAGCTGTGACCCCGAGAGACTATCTTGGAAGAAGTGAATCCAAAGGTTCTTATCCGCCGTGTAAGGTTGGATTTTCCTTACGTACGACCTCAGATGCAGCTTTGGGCAGGAGACCCCATCATACTTGGCGAAGGCAGGCGCCTTAAACTTGTGTGGAATTACTACCCCCAGAAGATAACCCCAAATCTCTGAAATCCAGTCCTGGCACATTCTGAATTTCCATGGCGCTCAAGCGGTCCTCCAATTGCTTGTATCTGTCAGCAGCAGGTGGGTATTGTTCGTCGTTATAGTCCGTCTCGTTGTCGGAGACTGCGGGACTAGGAGCTCCTCCCCCTTGGGGACTGTTTTTCTCAGCAGAAGAAGTAGTTGGATCAGCTTCATTATGGAGTGTGTTCCCAAATCTGCGCCCGGTGTTGAACAACGCGGTCCTCTTTTTCTTTTTCTTCTTCATGAGTAGAGTCTTCAACTCTTGCTGACCCTGGGCTAGGCTTAGGACCATTTCTTGAAACTGTGCACTTTGGGCCTGAAGGGCCTTGATCGCTTGCTCACTGGATGAGTCTGGATTCATGATGACTGACTGTTCCAAATAAACAGCGAAGAAGATTAAGCAACCTGTAGAAAAAAAAAGGTACCTGTTATGCACATGATGCATGAGATGCTACCTATGCAATGCATTCAAGGGTTTTGGAAATTCACAATTGTTGTAGACAAAAGGAACGCACGTCATTTTAATAAGAAAAGATTTGTCAGTACATAAAGGACCCATGGGTCAAAAAAATTACAAAATAATTTCTCAGGGTAGAAAGACATTGCGCATCCTTTTTGGTGCGATATAGGTGTTGAGGACCTCTTGCTCATGGAGTCGGCGGGTAAGCTCTAGAACCTTCTTCTCACTGACGTAGAAGCTAGCCTCAAAAGTATTACGTTCCTCCTTGAGCTGAATCCAGCTTTTCTGCATCTCCTCCCACGATGTAGGCATGTCTGGATGTAGGATGGTGTAGGGAACCTCTCCTTCATTGACGGGCTCTTTAATCATAGGGAGAATATGAGGATAAGGCATCATCAATCTTTGGGCTCGGGCTCGTACCCATTTGAGATAAGGTTCAAGAGGGATGGAATTCTTGTGTCCCAAAGTCTTGCTATCAACCTTGTCGAGTTTTCCCCAAGCTCTGATGAATCTTTGACGAAGTCCTTGCGCATCGTTGTCGAAGTCAAAAACTAAGCTAGGAATCAACATATCATGAGGGCCGTCCCTCCGGGCATATCCAAATTGCCTCAAAGCTAGGCAAGGATTGTAGGTGATACCCCCTCTAATTCCAAGTAAAGGAACATTAGGAAATTCTCCGCAACGATCGATAATGATGATATTTTCTCTGGACCGAGAACACCAATGCACATCAGAATGAGTAAGAGCCATCAGTCGTTGGGACCACCTTGTACCTTGATCATTCTTCAAGACAGATTGGGGAAGGTGCGAAATAAACCACCTTGCGAGGAGAGGAGTACAGCACATGAGAACACCCCTCTTTCTCATTGTTCGTGTGTAAAATGAGTGAAGGATGTCCCCAAGCAATGTTGGTATTGGGTTTCTGGACAAGAAGATTTTGACAGCATTGACATCTACCAATTGGTCGGGATTTGGGAACAAGACCAACCCATAGATAAGGAGTGCCACAATCTCTTCAAAGGCTTGTAGGTCCAATGAGTTCCAACATTCTTGTGCCTTCTCAAACAAGAACTTGGCTAAGAATCCTTTGACGCCGCTTCTGGTTTCCCAATGCCCCTTGATTTCAGATGGTTGTAGATGTAGTGCTCGAGCAACATCTTCATGCTTTGGTTCCTTCTCCGTACCGTTGAAGGGTAGTTGATTAAGGATAGGAATTCTCAAGAGTTGAGAAAATTCCTCCAAAGTGGGTACTAACTGATAATCAGGGAAAGTGAAACAGTGGTGAAGAGGGTCAAAGAACTGGAATAGCACTTTCATCATGTCTTCCTCAATGTTGGTGTTGACTAGGCTGAGCAGTCTACCATGTCTTTCACTGAAGGATGAATTTTCCGGAATTCTTGAGGTGAGCTCCTTGAGTTGAGGAGAGATTCTCACAAGGCTGACCTGAATGGTATTTCTGCGAGGAATCTCCATGTCCTGCAAAACAAGAACAAAGATGAAGATCCAAAACCCTTGAAATGGTTAGTAAATGCATATGATGCTTCATGATGTTTATGATGTATGCACAAAACATATGTACAAGTAAATCACACCAAACCCTAGTTTCAGGCTTGCATGGGGTTTCATAGGTAAGTACCCTCTTGAGTGTAGTTGGCTTAAAAACCTGTCCTATAAATAGTAACCGGGTTCTAAGGAGCTCAATATCATTGGATTGTTTTCAATGTTCATTGTTTCGGTTTAGCCACTTAACTAGCGACCAAAATATTCCAAGAAAACAACCCTCAATGAGTGTAGTATCGAGTATCTACCAACTTCGGACTGCACCAAAGCCGGTCATCTCACTACCCCTAATGAAAGGCCAAGATGGTCAAGTAAGGTTTTAGGTCATTAGTGCTTAGTGACATCACTCAGCGGCCCCGTACTCTCCTTGATTGAACTCAAGGGTTACCGGTACTCACAAATATGTCGCACTAATATAGCTATTGCTTAGACCGTGTCGGTATACCCCGCACAGTTTCCACAACGTATTGCTATCTATGAATGTTTCCCAAAATCCGGGTGGAGGATTTGTAAACCCAAACAATAGAGCCAAAGTATAAAGCAAGCAAATCAAACAATTAGTCATGCAAGAGGGTGATCTAAGCCCTAAGGTTACTCCACTTTTAAACATTCCCCAGCAGAGTCGCCAATTCTGTGATACGGTGGGAGAACTGACTATGAGTTTTGCGTTTGTTTTCGCAAATGTTTCGGTTGAGCAAGAGTCGTCACCGACTTTTTATTTTATCCTAAGGAAAGGTTTAAAAAGCACAGCAAAAACCTTTGAGATGTTTTCTTGGGTTCGGGGAGTAGATTATAGAAAGGGAAGGTATTAGCACCCTTTCTATCCATGGTTATCCATGGGCTCTTAGTTACTTGCTTAGATCACTAACCTTTTTCAATTGTTTGAAATGGTGTTTGTGTGTGTGGGTTTGAAAATGCTTTGAAAAAGAGGCCAATGTGGTGGCAACCATTGTAATGATCCATGTTGGGATGTATACAAAGGTGTATGTCTTTTGAAAAGGTTTTCATTTGTTTTTTGAAAGTTTTTTTGAAAGTGTTGTGAGGTGTGAAAAAAAACAGGCAAATGTTTTCATTTTGCAAGTTGACAAGTACTTAAGAGCGATCTACCCTAAAGTTCTCAAAGGTTTTGTTATGTTTTTAACCCTTTTAACAATTTTGTTCCACCATTGTATTTGATGGACAATCTTGTGTTAGGATGTGAAAGGGACGGGCGCGGGTCATCGTTTAGACCATAATTGCAATGGTGCCAAGTATCTTTGGGCATTTTCCTTAAGGGACTTGATCATTTTTAGGCAACTTTCGAAAGCGTCATCGAGGGACTATGATCATTTAAATTGTGTTTGTTTTGCCCAAAGAGACCTAATATGCAATATGGCCCAATTTTGAAAGGCAACAAGTGGATATAACCCTAGGGGTGTTAGTGTGCAAGTGTGTTTTATTGCATACAAGAGTTTTTTATTTGAATTAGGTTTTTCTATTTCATTGATTTTATCTTGTCATACATGTCCTAATTACTAGCAATAAGAAGCGGAAATGTAAAATCCTACGCTATTACAATAATTAGGGGAGGGGGATACACATTTGTACATGGGGGGTTCAACGAGAAAAATAGACAAAAAAGAAAATAGCGAAAAACAAGATATATATAGAGAGAGAGGGAGCCCGCGCGCTGTTGGGAGGCCATCAGAAGTTCTGACCCAGATCCGCTGTCAGATGATCAACCTGTTGGTGAAACTGGATGAGTCAGAACTTCTGACTCTAGAACCTGCAAAACAGAACCCTGTTAGTGGGGAAACCAGAAGTTCTGATTTCCCTGCGCTGCAAGACAGAAGTTTGTTAGTGGAGAACCCAGAAGTTCAGATTCTGCTGAAAAGGCAATAACTCTCAGAGGTTCTGATGTCATTGACAGCAAAACAGGCTTCAGATGTGCTAACGTCAAAGTCAGCACTTGGCTTTTTCCTGCACTAATCAGAACATCTGCAATCCTGTTGTTACTCCACAAAACAGAAAACATATTTGGAACAGATCCAGCAAAATAGCAAAATGTCTCAGAGGTCAGAATCACCAAGGTCACAGGCAAGTCCTAAACTGGCTCAGAACGTTCTGAGGTATGAGAGTCCTCAGAACATAAACAGCAATAACATGAATATTTACATTATGTTACTTGAATATGCACAGCTGATGATGCTTAACAGTGTGGTGAGGGTCAGCAGGTGCTTACCTGACTTTCTAGAAAATGGTGGGTGAAAGTTAGCTTTTGGTTCTGGTGGTGTTCTGGACGGATTTGGAAAAGGGGAAGTGAAGGTGTATACGTGTATAGGGTCAGAAGTTTGGAAAGAACGTTTTTGGTTTACAGAAAAGAGCTGGATGTTTGATGAAGTTGAAGGTAAGAAACTTAAAGTTATGAAACAAAGCTGGAAATTTTGACAGAGTTTCAGGATGTTATGTTGCTAGGAGTTTCGTTTCTCTCTTAGCAATTTTTCTGTTTCTTTTTTTGAACGTCTTTTGCAGTGGTGAAAGCTCTCTATTTATAGGCAAAGTTCTTGTGGATGCCTTGAACATTTAAGGCGCCAACAGAGTTTGAATCTTTGTTCTTTGACAGAAATTCCTGGGAAGTTGTGATAACAGCTATTTTTCAGCCTAGGTAGCAGCAATAGGCGTAGATTGGGGGAAGTGACCTCTGAAATGGGCGGTGGCGTGAAGACCCATGCCAAAATCTGTGCAAAAGCATTTTCCAAGCCACACGTGAACGCTCAGGAGTGGTTGGAAGCATTAATGGGCATTAAATGGTGACAAGACCTGTCAATACCAACATTCTGGTTGTTGAATCAGCAGCGTAAACCATGTTCTGGTTTTGGCTACCTGTTGTCTTAGCAAGCTCTGGAGATTCTCCTGGTTTTCTGGTACGTTCCTTGGATCTACTTCTGGACAACCTGGACTTAGAGATTCTGTATCAATGTGACACCTATCCCTCTGACCTTTCATCTTCTGACTTCAACCTATTCTGAAGGAGCCTTTATACTTTCCTGTTTCTCTTGCATTCCTTTAGCAAGTTCTGACTGAGCTTGTATAACTGCCGAAGGGGCATGTTCTGTTTGAGGCTTACACTCTGAACCACGTTTACAACTTCTGATTGAACTGATATAGCTGCTGAAGAGCCAACTTCTGACCATGCTGAGCCAAACTTGCAACTTCTGACCGTCTTCATCTGGAATGGGTCCAGAAGTTCTGAAGCGCTGATTTTTCTAAAAAACACTTATTTTATAGAAACATTTTAAGCACTTAGAATTTGATTTTCCTCAAGATGAAAGCGTCGTTTCTGGAGTTTGTGAGATCATCTTGCTCTTGTAAGTGACTTGCTTGGGCAAAAGGATAACTCAGGACTTGGATTTGTTTCAGGGGATTTTGAAAAATCTAAGATGGTTTCCTGAAGAAAGGGAGGGCAAATTTTGGGGTACAACAGCCGGCATGGAAAATCTCACTACTCCGATGGAATCTCTGGTGGCTGCTCAGAATCAGCCACCGAGTGTTAGACCTCAACAAACAAAGGCTACTACTAAAACTTTGTTTCTTCCTGTGTCTGCTACTCCCGTTGTTGTTCAAAATTGCATGCCTCAAGGTTATCCATGGTGAATGCCAGAGAAATGTGTGCCTGAAGGTTTCAATCTTGGTCCTCAATACACTCCAGTTGTTCAGACTATTGTTAATCCCGCACCTCCTGTGCTGCATTTTGCTGCTGCTGCACCTCCTTCAGTGAATATGGTTCCATTTTCTAATGATGATATGTATCGTCCTTTTCCTCCACCAATTTAAGGCTTGGGTCTATATGATAGAATGGATGATTTTCAAGAACAATTTGACAAGATGCAGAGGGAGATGAAGGCCCTCAGGGGAAAGGAATTGTTCGGACAGAATGTGAATGATTTATGCTTGGTCCCAAATGTCAAGATACCTACGAAGTTTAAAGTCCCAGAATTCGAGAAGTACAAGGGTAACACTTGTCCTCGTGCTCATCTTGTGATGTATGTAAGAAGAATGTCTACCCACACTGATGATCAGCGTCAGTTGATTCACTTTTTTCAGGATAGTTTGACTAGTGTTGCATTGAAGTGGTATATGAGTTTGGACATTGTCAATATCCATACTTTCAATGACTTCGGAGAAGCATTTATCAGACAATACAAATACAACGTGGACATGACGCATGACCGTGATCAACTCAGGGCCATGGTCCAGAAGGACAAAGAATCATTCAAAGAATATGCACAGAGATGGCGTGAGCTAGCCGCCCAAGTGATTCCTCCCATGGAAGAGAAGGAGATGACTCAGATTTTCTTGAAGACTCTGGGTGCTTTCTACTATGAGAGGATGTTAGCAAGTGCGCCATGTGACTTTACTAAAATGGTGGGAATGGGTATCCGTTTAGAAGAGGCTGTAAGAGAGGGTCGTTTAACAAAAAGTGAATGTTCTGGAAGCATGAAGAAGCCATCCTATGGGTTTGCCAAAATGAAGGAAGGAGATACAAATATTGTTATGCAAGAGAGGAGGGTTAATCCTCCTAGAAGAAATTATCAGCGTCATTAACAAGTCACATCAGTAACTCTAGTTGTTGGTGTAGCTCCAACCACCATTGCTTATCAGAGACCATCCCATCAAGGGAATCAAGGGTATAATCAGAGAAGGGAGACTTATGACCATATCCTTATGAGCTATACAGAATTACTCCCGGCATTAATTCAGAAGAAGTTGATTCAGACCAGACCACCTCCCGATGTACCATCACCATTGCCTTGGTATTACAAGGCAGACCAAACATGTGCTTTTCATTAGGGAGCACCGAGCGCAATGTTGAGAACTGCTATCCTTTGAAAATTGAAGTACAAAAATTGGTGAAGTCTGGTATCTTATCTTTCAAGGATGTTGGCCCTAATGTGAAAGATAATCCTTTTCCCAGGCATGGAGGAGCAAATGTTATGAACATGGTGGCTGGTTGTCCAGGCGACTTCCAGATTTTTGATATTAAATTGGTGAGAGGGGATTTGGTAAAAATTCATGGAGACCTTTGTGAATTTAGCTACTATACGCATGACCATGCCGATTATGCTATTTACAGTACGAATATACAGGGTGGTGACAAGATAAAGGCTGATTTGTAGGAGATGATGAATGAGGGACTCATCCATATAATCAGACCAAGGGAAGAGTATGAAGAGGAAGTAAACATGGTTTCTGGATGTCTTAGAGAGTTCAGAATCTTTGATGTGGAACATATGAATGATGATCTTGTACAATTGCATGCTACTTCCTGCCACATGGCTGGTCAGGTAGAACATCAGTATGGATCTTTCCGAATTTGCTGTCAGGACTCTTGATGGTGTTCAATTGTAAGGAAAGGTTTTCAGTTGTTATTTGATAATGGAACTATCAAAGTTACAGGACAAAGGGATGATTACCACGAGGTCAATGAGATTGAAGTTTATTTGGCTGAAGAAGAATCAGATGATGAGTATGTCTCTGCGGATAAGTTCTTCTCCTTAGATGAATATATGTTTTCCAGAGATGACTCTGTAATGACTAGATGTGTTGAAGATGGAGTAAATGTTATTGTTCCTTGTTTTGGTGCACCCACCCCTTTTGAAGTTAAATATCATGGCAAGCCAGCTATTACTCCATTAGTGATTAGCTTACCGGGACCTGTCCCCTACAAGTCAGACAAGGTTATACCCTACAAATATAATGCTACAATTTTAGAGGATAGTGTGGAAGTTCCCATCCAGCCAATGCCTAATGTTGGAAATATTGCTGAGACTAGCAGAGTGACCCGCAACAGTCGTGTATTTGCACTAGTTGTTCGAAGAGATATTAGTACTGGAAAGAAAATTGTTGAAGATGTTGAACCCAAGAAGGCAGTGGGGGAATCTAGTGGAGCTATGCTAGAAAAGAAAGTGGATGATATTTTGAAGATAATCAAGATGAGCGACTACAAAATTGTAGATCAGCTACTGCAGACTCCTTCGAAGATATCTATCTTGGCTTTATTGATGAACTCCTCTGCTCACAGAGAATCTTTGATGAGGGTATTGGACCAAGATTTCATGGAAAGTGATATGCCTGTAGACCAATTCAACAGTGTAGTAGGGAACAATACATCATGTAATAACCCGAGTTTCTGCGATGATGAACTGCCCGATGAAGGAAGGAATCACAATCTGGCCCTCCACATCTCTATGAACTGCAAGAATGATTCATTATCCAATGTGTTGATTGATAATGGATCATCATTGAACGTTATACCAAGGAGCACACTTATGAAATTGAAATATCAAGGAACGTCCATGCGCCCAAGTGGCATTATTGTGAAAGTGTTTGATGGATCAAGGAAATCTGTTATTGGTGAAGTGGACTTGCCTATTCATATAGGCCCACATTTGTTTCAGATTACTTTCCAGGTCATGGATATTGTACCCACTTATAGCTGTTTTCTAGGACGGCCGTGGATACATGAGGCAGGTGCTGTCACTTCAACTTTACACCAGAAGTTGAAGTTTGTGCGTGAAGGAAAAATGGTAATTATAAATGGAGAACAAGCATTCTTGATATCTCATTTAACCTCTTTCAGCATTGTGGAGGCTGATGAAGCTGTTGTTAGAACCCAGTTCCAAGCTTTATCCATTGATAATATAAGAGGAAATAAGAATTCTATGGTTTCGCTTAAGGATGCTCAGTAGGTTATGCGTAATGGCCATAGTGAAGTATGGGGACAGATTGTTGATCCACCTGTAAACAAGAATATAGATGGCTTGGGGTTCTCTGTGAATAATGATAAAGGCAAGAGCATGAAGCCGAAGTCTACTGTAAGAAAGTATCAAGACATCTTTCATAGCGGGGGTTATCTTCATCCAACTGTTTCCGGGATTAATGCTATTGTGGAAGATGAAGCAGAGCCAGAAATGCCAAATTATGTGACGCACAAAGTTAGGGTTCAGAACTGGATCACCATTGATGTTCCCTCTTGCATACATGTTTCAAAGTAATTTGCTTTTTGTTGATCTTTTTGAAAAGCTTTCACTCTGCCCAAGGTGAAATTATTAATATTGTATGGGCTTATCTGTTTGCTTTGATTTTTAAAATCAATAATAAAAGTTTTTTTTGTTTCCTAAATTGTGTCTTTTATTTTTTGCTTTTTCTTGGAAAATGGTAATAAAAAAAACCTTTCAAAATAAATAATAACTGAAATTCAATCTGCATAATCACTTGTTATATGTGTTAGTTTCTCAAAGCAAACATATGTGCAGATTAATTAAAAAACCGTTGAATAAAATGACCCCACACCCTTTCCCATCTTTGAATGTCCTGTGTATGGGGCCAAAGAAGAAGACTATGATGAGATTCCGGAAGAGGTCTCACGGTTGCTTGAGCGCGAGGAGAATGCCATTCAGCCATATAAAGAGCCATTGGAAGTAATCAATTTGGGTTCAGAAGAAGATCTGAAGGAAGTCAAGATCGGAGCATTGTTACATCCTGATGTGAAGAGCAGGTTGATTGAGATGTTGAAAGAGTATATGGATATTTTTGCTTGGTCTTACCAAGATATGCCTGGTTTAGATACATATATTGTATAACACCGTTTGCCGCTGAAGCCAGAGTGCGCGCCAATCAAACAAAAGTTGCGAAGAACTCACCCAGATATGGCAGTGAAGATCAAAGAAGAAGTTCTAAAGCAGATTAATGCCGGCTTTCTTGTGACATCAGTGTACCCTCAGTGGATTTCCAATATTGTCCCAGTATCGAAGAAAGATGGAAAAGTTCGCATGTGCGTAGATTAAAGAGATCTAAATAAAGCTAGTCCAAAAGATGATTTTCCATTGCCACACATTGATATGTTATTAGATAGCACAGCAAAATTCAAAGTTTTCTCGTTCATCGAAGGATTTTCCGGGTATAATCAAATAAGGATGGCTCCTGAGGACATGGAAAAAACAACGTTTATCACACCCTGGGGAATATTCTATTAGAGTGATGCCCTTCGAGTTGAAGAACGTTGGTGCCACGTACCAGAGGGCTATGATAACCATATTCCATGATCTGATGCACAAGGAAATTGAGGTATATGTTAATGATATGATTGCTAAATCCCAGACTTAAGAAGGGAATGTAGAAGATTTGTTGAAGTTGTTTCAGCGTTTGAGGAAGTATCGTCTCCGCTTGAATCCAAATAAATGTACCTTCGATGTTTGGTCAGGGAAATTGTTGGGCTTTATTGTTATCCAGAGAGGGATTGAAGTTGATCTTGATAAAGTCAAAGAAATTCAATAAATTCCAGCACCGAGAACTGAAAATCAAGTCAGAGGGTTCCTCGGACATTAGAATTATATTTCCAGATTCATTTCCCACATGACTGCAACGTGTGAACCGATCTTTAAGTTGTTAAAGAAAGATCAAGGATGTGTGTGGACAGATGACTGCCAAAGGGCATTTGAAAGTATTAAAGAATATCTGCTTGAACCTCCTATCTTGCTCCCTCCTGTTGAAGGAAGACCATTGATTATGTATCTGACAGTGTTAGATAATTCCATGGGTTGTTTTCTGGGACAACAAGATAAAACAAGGAAGAAAGAGTGTGTCCTTTATTATCTTAGTAAAAAGTTTACTGATTGTGATTCGCGGTATCCCATGCTGGAAAAGACATGTTGTGATCTGGCCTGGGTGGTAAAACGTTTGCCGCAGTATATGTTGAATCACACTACTTGGTTAATCTCCAAAATGGATTCGATCAAGTACATTTTTGAAAAGCCTGCTCTTACTGGGAGAATTGCCCACTGGCAGATGCTGTTATCTGAATATGACATCAAATACCGCACTCAAAAATCTATTAAAAGTAGCGTGTTAGCAGATTATCTTGCTCCCTAACCAGTTGATGATTATCAGTCTGTGATGTATGATTTCCCCGATGAGTATGTGATGTTTCTAAAAGTGAAAGGTTGTAATGAACCATTTCCTGAGGAAGGTCCTGATCCTGAATCTCGCTAGAGTATGATATTTGATGGAGTTGTTAATGCTTATGGTAAAGGAATTGGTGTTGTGATTGTCACTCCACATGGATCACACATTCCTTTCACTACAAGGTTGACATTTGATTTCACTAATAATATGGAAGAATGTGAGGCTTGCATCATGGGTCTCGAGGAAGCTATTGATCTCAGAATTAAAATTCTAGATGTGTATGGCGATTCAGCTTTGGTAATAAACCAGATTAAAGGAGAGCGGGATACTCGTCACCCCAGATTGATCCCTTACAAAGATTATGCTAGAAGATTGTTGCCCTTCTTTAATAAAGTTGAATTCCATCACATCCCCAAGGTGAAAATCAAATGGCGGATGCTCTGGAAACTCTGGCTTCTATGTATCAAGTGAATACTTGGAATAATATACTTCAAATTATAGTTTGGCGACTGGATAGGCCCGCTCATGTGTTTACAAAAGAAGAGCTAGCAGAAGAGAAACCTTGGTATTATGATTTCAAGCACTTTCTTCGGAATCAGGAATACTCGATTGGTGCATCGAATAAAGATAGAAAGACATTGAGAAGATTGGCTGGCAACTTCTTCCTTAGTGAAAATGTGTTGTAGAAGAGAAATTATGACATGGTCTTGCTCAGATGCGTGGATAGAAACGAAGCGGGCATGTTGATGCATGAGATTCATGAAGGTTCATTTGGCACTCATGACAATGGACATTCGATGGCTAAAAAGATGCTAAGGGAAGGTTACTATTGGCTGACAATGGAATCTGACTGTTATAAATTTGCAAAGAAGTGCCATAAATACCAGATTTATGCGTACAAGATTCATGTGCCTCCGACACTTCTAAATGTTATTTCTTCCCCGTGGACTTTCTCTGTGTGGGGTATTGACATGATTGGAATGATAGAACCCAAGGCTTCGAATGAACACCGTTTTATCTTGGTAGCAATTGATTACTTCACCAAATAGGTGGAAGCTGCTTCATATGCTAATGTTACTAAGCAGGTGGTAGTGCACTTCATTAAGAATAATCTCATATGTTGGTATGGTGTGCCGAGCAGAATTATCACCGACAATGGCTCGAATTTGAACAACAAGATTCGTAGTTATCTACGAGCTCTTAGTTGCTAGCTCACTTTGAAATGCTTTGTTTGAAATATATTTGTGTTGGTTTTGAAAGTATTTTTGAAAGTGCCTTCGTTTAGGAGAACTTTATAATGATTCCCGTCTCTATAAGAATGCATACAAAGTGTTGACTTTTTGAAAATATTATCATGGAAAAGTGTTGGTGTGTTTGAAAGATGTTTTGAAGATGGTTGTGAGCAAGCAACTAAGAACGTTCTACCTACTCAAAAACTCTTTGTTCATTTCCTCCTCCTTGAGATATTGTTATCTTACCATTAGGTAGTGAGCAACCATATCATTGGATGTGAAGGGACATGCATGCATCATCGTACAATCATAGAAAGCAACATTGTAGGATACCTTAGCAATTTGTTGTAAAGGTCTAAGATCATTTACCGAAGGAAACATTGAAGGATCATCGAGGGACTCTATTCTTGTATTTGATTGCTTTTGCTAAAGTATCCCATGTTTGCGTAACATGACTATTTATTCTAAAGGAAACAAGTGAGGTTAACCCTAGAGGTGCAAGTGTGTAAAGTGTTTGTTTTCATGCTCTTTGTCTTTGAATTAGGGTTTTCTACTTGTTGATTTTATGTCTTGCCATACAAACCCTAATTACTAGCATTTTATATTGAAAGCGATAAATTGAAAAAATGTAAAATTCTACGCTATTACATTATTTGGGGATGGGGAATATAATTTACAAATGGGGGAATAAAAGTAATTAAACCCTAATTTACTATTACAACCATATTGAATATTGCAAGATAATGTATAAGAATATAATGGTAATGTGAAAAGAAAAAGATATTTTTTTTTTATGAAATGTCTTGAATTAATTAAACTAAATTAACTAATTAAACTAAGCTAATAAAAACTAAACCTAAATTAGTTTTAAGAAAAGAAAAGAAATTAATTAAGAAAACAAAATTTTTAGCGTTTTTTATGAAAAGTTTTTAAACTAATTAGTCAAGCTAAAATGAATGAGAAAAAGGTTAATTAAATCTTAAGTTCTAAATTAATTATATTAAAAATAAGACTAAGTCTAGATTAAACTAATTAAGAAAAGAAATTTGTTTAAGAAAATGTTTTTAAGTCTTTTTGTTTTTTGAAAGAAAATAAAAAAATAAAAAAAACCAAATTTTTAAATAATAAATATAGAATATTTTTGGTATTTTTAATTAATAAAAATAAAAATAATAATAATAGTAATAATAATAATAAAGAAAAGAAAATAAAATGAAAATATGAAAGTATAAGTCAGGGGGTGTAAAAGTAAAGAGGGTGGTAAACGAGTAAAAACAATTTTTGTTGTTAGGCCCAATGGTTTTTTTTAATTAGAAAAATAAATAAAATAGAATGGGGCTTGGGTTGTGTTTAGTAGAAATGGAGGGGGGGGGGGGGGGGGGGTATTGAGAAAGAAATTTGCCAGGCCCAAACAGGTTGGCCCAATTCCTATGATGATCCAGTGGAGACATTTAATTGGAGGCGTATCATGGAGGTGTCACCAGGAGTGTTGGATCTGAGGATGATGAGATCAGATGGTGATAACATGAGGTGCACCAAAAGCACGTATTCCTTGCCTGCATGGGATCTGTAAAGAGAAAATATGAAAAAAACAAAAGGGTACCATTGTGGCTCGAAACCAGGTCCCAAAGGTTAACAGGCGTGCGCTTTACCACTGTGGTGGCTATACATTTGTTTATTTATAAAAAACCACAAATATATATTTTAAACAAGTTTCTGAATGGAATTTCATCTTCTTCCTCATTCATGTGCGTGAAAAACACAACATCCACCATTGTTAACCTTGTAAATTTCTCATTTCTTGATCATTTTAAAAAGTACAAACATGAAACTTGTTGGAAATTTCACCATGAATTCAACCATATAATTTATTTAAGTTAAAGATCAAAGGTTAAGATAAAATTTTTTTTAATACCAAATGCGTGCCCTAACTGGTCATAGGAAAATTCTTCACACACAAGCAAGTAAAATGCAAAGTAAGAACATCGTTAGCTTTAGGGCAATGATATCTACATTTTTGCTTTTGAATGCATGTACAAAAGATGCTTGTATCAAGATATTGAAGTTTGAAAACTTACCTTTTGCAGCTGGATTCATGTATGGAGTTTGAGAAACCTTTGAGGTGTCCTAATGATCTGTTTAGCTTGCCTGATCCTCTTGAGTGTATTCCAACTCCTACTTTGCTTTGAGGAGGGCTGAAACTCCCTACTCAAGTCAACCTGCAAGCTTGATGTTTGAAAATGGTGAATGATGGAAATGGGGTTACAGAAGTATAAAAGGTGTTGGGATGGCTTTAATGATGTATGTAAAGTGTTTAAATGATTATAACTCAATACGCACGAGATGATTTTGAGTTTCAAGTTTGAAGCTCAAAAAATGGAGTTTTGGCCAAGGCTGGGCAATAGGGTGTGTGGGATCTTTGAGGGTACTTGAGATCGTGTATTTTGCTTGCAAATAGTCTCAATAGTTATTTGAAAAAGGTTAGAGGGTTTAGGTATATAGATGCAGGAGATATAGGGTTATGGCTTGGTTACTTGATTTTGAAGAAAAGTGAGAAATATGGCTTTAATGCATAGTACAAGCATGGTATGAAGTTGCTAGAGGCTTTAGACATGTTGCTTCTAGTTTTGACATTGTGTATGTGCAGAGAAAACAATTGAGAGGCTCAAGGGGTTGACAATTGCATAAAGCTTGCTTTACTAGAATGGAAATGGTAGCTTTCTCCCTAAAATGGCAAATTGGTTTAGATAATGCTTGAATCACTTGGATAAGGGCTCAATCAATTGTGTAAACCATTAATTATGGAGTGAAACACAAGTTTGAAACTTGAAAAGTGAGATTTATAAAGATGACTTGAGATTTGATCCATTGTTCATCATAAAATTGCCTTGTATTCATGTTTGAAACCCTAACTTCATCTCTTCGATTCTCCTAGTTCAGGAATGATCTCATTGAGTTATTTAACATTTTTGAAAGCTTGGAACAACCTCTACAACTTTCATGTTTTTCATTTTTGAAGAATCCAATTGGAAATATGTGAAAAATTTCCATGAAGTTGGTACCAAAAATCTGCCTAACTAGGTCTTGATCAGTTAAGAAAACTTGTAGATCTCATCAAAATCTATAACTCTCATGTTTAAAATTTTCTTTGAATCATCTTGCATCTTGGTGAAAAGTTGGCATGAAGTCATGAAAAAATAAGACTTAAAAACACTTAGAAAAATTCTAAATCTTGAAAAGTTTCACTTTTTAAGATGAATTTTGACTTTCCTGATTTCTTCATGATCAAGTTTCATATTTTTGAATGTCTTGATGAAATGTGATCTTTGAAACTCAAATTTGATCAGAAAGTCAAAGTTTGACTTTTGGTGTATCAGTTGACTGAATTTCTACTATTAATCAATTGATCTTGAGAAATGTTTTGAACCATGAAATTAGGTCAACCTGTTGTATTTGAATCCTTGAGATTATGCTTCAAGCCATTAGATCATGTATTATGTCAAAAACTCTTTATTAGTCAAATATAGTCAAAACCCTAATTTTGACCATTTTGCCCTTTTGGTGATTTGAACAATTTTCTTGGGGAATTGTAAATCAAACTTGATCAATTGATGCATATGACTTAAAACTGTTGATATTGGTCCAAAATCTTGAAGTTTGACTGTAGGTTGACCACAATTGACTTTTTACCCTCTAGAGCTGATTTTAGGTCATTTGATCAATTAACTGAGCAATTTTGTGATTCAAGACTTGAAACTTGACATGAGAAATCTTGAGGGTCCATAATGATCTATGAAAGTTATTTAAAGCATTAGAAGCCCAATTGTCCTTGTGCAAACTCAAACCCTAATTTGAGGTATCAGTGTGGAGGAGATTGCTTGACCTGGTTAATACTTGTGCAAGCTTGAGCTTTTGAAGACCTTTGTGAGAAATGTCTTGAGAAAAGAGAGGGAAAATTTTGGGGTACAAAAGCTGCCCCTGTTCAATCTTCTTAAACTTGGAGAATTAGATTGGCGAGTCCGCCATTCGTGACTTAAAGGTGGAAAATGATTGAACACTAAAGTGCCCAGAAATTTGCACTCGACTATGTGTTTGTTGATTGTGTCAGGAATGGGCTTAAAGATGCCATTTGAAGAAGTGATGAAGAGTTTGTCGGAGATGGGCTTACATATGCCATCCATAGTGACCGTTGGTAGAAACTGGGAGAAGTGTCAGAATAAATCTTTGGTCGATTTATACTGAAACATCATATGTCTTTTTCCTGTTTTCAACTGGAAGAAATAAATCTAAACCAGAAGACGTTTGTTGTTTGGTGACTTCACTAAGGAAGTAATCACAACCAGAAGAGGTCTGATGATTGCCTATTTTTAACTAGAAGAAGTGAAGCTAACCAAAAGAGGTATTTGTCTGCCTTTATTTAATCTGGAAGGAATAAATCTAACCAAAAGAGGTCTTTATTTGTCTGTATTTAATCTGGAAGAAATAAATCTAAACCAGAACAGGTCTTTGTTCACCTGTCTTTAATCTGGAAGAAATAAATCTAAATAGAATAGGTCTTTGTTTGCATGTCTTTAATATGGAAGAAATAAATCTAAACTAGAAGAGGTCTTCATTCTCCTGTCTTTAATCTAAGACAAATAAATATAAACCAGAAGAGGTCTTTCTTTGCATGTCTTTAATCTAGAAGAAATAAATATACCCAGAAGAGGTCTTTGTTTTCCTGTCTTGAATCTGGAAGAAATAAATCTAAACCAGAAGAGGTCTTCGTTCGTCTGTCTCTAATCTGGAAGAAATAAATCTACCCAGAAGAGGTCTTCATTTTCCTGTCTTTAATCTGGAAGAAATAAATCTAAACTAGAAGAGGTATTTGTTCGCCTATCTTTAATCTGGAAGAAATAAATCTAACCATAAGAGGTCTTCATTTGCCTGTCTTTAATCTGGAAGAAATAAATCTAAACCAGAAGAGGTCTTCGTTTGATTTTTCCTGAAAGGAAGAGGGTTAGTTGCATGTAGATGTATGCATGGCGTAATGATGTTCTCAAAATAAATGAGATTATGTTATAAGCATTTGTCATGTATGTGCTATGATGTATGAATGTGAAACATTGAAATGCATCTTTGTCTAAAAAATAAACCCTTGACAAATTGTTGGGGAGTATTGGGAAGTTGAATCCCGGACTACCGCTGGAGATGAAGAGTATGTGTATCTTCAACTTTGTTTAGAATGTTTCCACTGTGGATCCCGATTTTGTTGTTCGAGGAAATCCTGCAGGGAATGTTGATTTCTGTTTGGAGAATAGAGTTCAGGAACTTTGGTTGTCCATTACTATACTAGGGAATTATAACTTGACTGGGGAGAATGAAAGTTAACTAGTATCTGGTCGAATTCCAGGATTTGTAGTAACTTTTTATGGATAGTAACAACTCCTTTGGGGATTGTAATGACTTTGCTGGGGACAAAGGGGTTTTCCCGTTTGAGTTGTAATGGTTTGAGAGGAAGACTTGTATTGGGGAATTTGGTAGTTTATTGGGGAAATATACCCTGTTGAGGAAAGCATTTTGAAGACCCTATTTGGGGGATTAATTCTTTTTTGAGACGAACTCCACAAGATTTCTCTTGTAGTTTAGGACCAACTCGACTGGGGAAATGATTGTCAGGAGATTGGAACTCCGGATGGATACTGCATGAATTCAAATTTGTAGGGATAATCTTTTTAAGGTAACTCCGTGGGGGATATCCGAAAATCTTTAATAAAATGTTTATTATAGTTTTTAAACATACATTTGTTAATAGTTAATCATATTCATATGCATATGTTCATTCAATTTTAGTCATTGGACATTTTTGCACTAAAAACAGGAAAACAAAAAGTTTGCATTTAAAAGTACATCTGTATTAATGTTTTGCCTATAAATAGGCGTTTTTGTACAAGGAGACAGAGATCCTAGTAATAGGAAATCTTCGAAAGAATACAAAGTGAAAACAAAAATAATAGCCATTTGGAAGTAATCTCATTGTGTTCCAACTCTACTATTGCCCCTATGTCTTCAAACATCATCCTTTGCCGTTGAAAGAAGTTGATTGAATTGATCTTACACCCAAGAACTTGGATCTTGGTAATAAAGTTGGTTGTAGTGTTTTCACGGGACGTACTCACACACTTTAATCCTTAACTTTTGCCTGGATTACCCTTTCAGGTTTTCATCCCACCAGGATAGCCTTTTTTGACCAAGCCGCCCTTTCGAGTTTTCGACTTACCGGGTGTACAATATTTTGTATATATCCCTAACTTTTTCCCGAAACCTTTTGGTTCATCGGGATGCCCTTATTTTTGCCTAGGTATGTCAACCTAGCGGGTCATTTTTATGCGTAGTATTTTTTTACTATATCCGCGTTTACAGGATGTGGAAAATCTTCACCGTCCATAGTAGTTAGCATCATGGCACCTCCAGAGAATACTTTCTTAACAACAAATGGCCCTTCGTAAGTGGGAGTCCATTTTCCCTTGGGATCTCCTTGTGGAAGAATGATGCATTTTATTACCAAGTCACCAGCCTGATACACTCGAGGTTTGATCTTTTTGTTGAAAGCCTTGATCATACGCTTTTGATACATTTGACCATGACAAACAACAACCAGTCTCTTCTCGTCAAATAAAGTTCAACTAATCCAACCTAGTCTAAATCCATTCGTCTTCTCCTAAATTTGCTTCTTTCATAATGCTTAAGGTAGGAATCTGAACTTCCAAAGGCAAAATAGCTTCCATGGAGAGAAAACGGTAGCATCTCATTCCTGTCTTTGTAGGTCACCACCATATTTTGCATAATATTCTTTATGTTTTTATTGGCAGCTTCCACTGTGCCATTCATCTTAGGTCTGTACGGAGAAGAATTGTGATGCTTGATTTTGAACTGAGTGAAAAGCTCTGTAATCATAACATTATTGAGATTGGTTCCATTGTCAGTGATGATCCTTTCAGGGATACCATAACAGCAGATGAAGTTATGCTTGTAAAACCTTGCTACAACATTCTTTGTAACCGAGGCAAATGAGGCAGATTCAATTCATTTGGTGAAGTAATCAATGGCAACTAGGATGAAATGGTGTCCATTAGAAGTCGTGGGCTTGATCTCTCCAATCATGTCTATGCCACACATTGCAAATGGCCACGGAGCAGTCATGACATTCAAAGGAATTGGAGGCACATGGCCCTTGTCGACGTAGATTTGAAACTTGTGGCAAGTCTTTGAGTGATGGTGACAATTAGTTTCCATAGTTGACCAATAGTAACCAACCCTCAGAATCTTCTTGGCCATAGTGTTCCCACTAGAGTGAGTTCCAAAGATACTATCATGCATATCCTCCATGATTTTTTCTGCCTCCTTCTTGTCCACACAGTGGATTGGAGTCAAATCGTGGTTGCGCTTGTAAGGTATCCCATTGCTTAGGAAGAATTTGGCTGAAAACCTTCGTAGGAATTTTTTGTCGTTGATGGAAGCTCCTTCAGGATATTCTTGTGCTTCCAGATATCTCCCCACTTTATGGTACCATGGTTTCTCCTCATCGGTGTCCATCTCACAACAGTGTACAGGTTCGTTAAATCTTTCAATCATAATTCTAGGAGTTTCGTTGTCCCACTTGACCTTGGAAATGGATGACTTTGTTACTAAGGCATCCGCCAACTGATTTTCTTCTCTTGAAAAGTGTTCGAAGGTAACCTCCTCAAAGTATGGGATCATGGTTAAAACAAGCTCTTTGAAGAGGATCCGATTAGGATGTTTGGTATCCCACTCTCCTTTAACTTGACTGATTACTAAAGTTGAATCTCCATATACGCTTAAGAATTTGATTCTTAGGTCAATGGCATCCCTAAGACCCAAGATGCATGCCTCATACACACCCATGTTATTTGTACAGTCGAAGCATAGTCTGGCAATGAGAGGCGTATGGAATCCTTCGGGAGAAATAATCACAGCACCAACTCCATTACCCAAAGCATTGGAAGCCCCATCAAAAACCATAGTCAATCGAGATCCTTGTTCAGGTCCTTCATACGGTCCAGGATTTTCACAATTAGGTATCAACATGATATTCTTGTCCGGGAATTCAAAGTTCATGGATTGGTAGTCATAAATAGCTTGATGGACCAAATGATCTGCTAGCACACCTCCCTTGATTACTTTTTTTGTAGTGTATTGGATGTCATATTCGGTCAAGATCATTTGCAATCTAGCTATTCGTCCGAAGAGAGCTGGCTTCTCAAAGATATACTTGATGGGATCCATATTAGAAATCAATAGAGTGGTGTGAGTCAACATGTACTGTGTTAGCCGGCGATCAGCCCATGCCAAAGCGCGACAAGTTTTCTCGAGCAGTAAATATCTAGTTTCAGAGTCGGTAAACTTTTTGCTAAGATAGTATATTGCATGCTCACTTCGGCCAGACTCGTCATGTTGGCTCAACACACACCCTATTGAATTCTCTAATACGGTCAAGTACATAATCATAGGTCTTCCTTCAACTAGAGGCATCAGGATTGGAGGTTCTTGTAATTACTCCTTAATCTTGTCAAAAGCTGCCTGGAAATCGTCGTTCCATATGACTATTTGACCTTTCTTCAATAGTTTGAAGATTGGCTCACAAGTAGAAGTCAAGTGAGATATGAAATGGGAAATATAGTTGAGTCGAACCAAGAAACCCCTGACCTCCTTCTCAGTACAGGGAGCTGGAATTTCTTGTATGGCTTTGACTTTTGCGGGATTGACTTCAATACCTTTTCCACTGACGACAAACCCTAGGAGTTTTCCGGACCTTACCCAGAAGGTGCATTTGTTGGGATTCAGCCTTAGCTTATATTTCTTCAATCTTTCAAACATCTTGTGAAGATGATCAATGTGTTTTTCCTCAGTTTGTAACCTTGCTATCATATCATCAACGTACACTTCTATTTCATGATGGATCATGTCATGAAATAGGGCTACCATAGCTTGTTGATAGGTTTCCCGACATTCTTCAAACCGAAAGGCATGACCTTGTAACAAAAAGTGCCCTACTGTGTAATAAAAGTGGTTTTCTCCATGTCTTCGGGAGCCATTTTGATTTGGTTGTATCCGGAGAAGCCATCCATGAAAGAGAAGACTTTATGTTGAGCAGTGTTGTCGACCAAGATGTCAATATGTGGTAGTGCGAAATCATATTTGGGGCTTGTCCTATTTAAATCTCTATAGTCTACGCACATACGGACCTTTCCATCCTTCATCAGCACGGGGACCACATTTTCCACCCATTGGGGATATGATGTCACTGCCAGAAAACCTGTATTGAATTGCTTCATTACCCCGACTTTTATTTTCTCAGACATGTCAGGCCGCAGACGATGAACATTTTGCTTGGTCGGAGGATAATATTCCTTTATTGGTAGCTGATGAACTACAATGTCAGTATCAAGCCCTGGCATATCTTCATATGACCAAGCAAACACTCCAACATAGTCATGCAACATATTTACCAATCTTCCTTTGATACTGTCTTCCAAGTTAGCGCCGATCTTGACCTCTTTTTTGTCTTCCTCAGTACTTAGGTTGATCACTTCAACTGGCTCTTCATGCGGTTGAATGGCTTTTTCTTCTTGCATAAGAAGTCTGGCTAATTCCCTAGGTATTTGACAATATTATTCGCCTTCGTCTTCAGCTTGGTAGATTGGATGTTAAAAGTCATAGATGTCAATAGCGGAATCGTTGTCAACGAGATCCGGAGTGGATGAGGATCTGCAAATCTGTGTGCGTGTGTATGTAAGATACATGGCTATTTTGAAAAGGAAATAAAGTTAATGAAAGACAATGAGCGCAAAATTTGAATGCAAAAGAGTCCAATGTTTTTTCATTAAATAATCATATGGCATATGAAAATGAAAAAACCCTTAACAAATGGACCAAGGTGCCCCAGGTATGGCACATGGCTTAAAGTCATTGTTTCAATAAAATTACAGAAAAGTTCTTAAATAAAATGGTAAATGGTAACTACTCCTTATTGAAGGAGATGAGAATGAAATCCTTGGCACGCCAGTTGTTGAGTCCTTCCTCGGAAGTTGGGTAGATCCAGTCATCAAAATCACAGTCATTGTCAGAGTCTTCAAGAGCATTCACTTCATGATTACTGATGCAAAGAGGTGGTTTTCCTATGGGAGCACGTTTGACCTCCTTTTGAGCTTTGGCAGTGAAACCCAACCTATACTTATCTGACTTGAATGGAATGTCCGGGAGTTCCCCCCAAATGGTACAACCTCCATCTTCAATCACAACACGAGCATCTTTGAGGGAAGCCATCCTAGGCACATTGTAACACGGTGGGAGAACTGACTTGGGTGTTTTGTGTTTCGTCGGAATTGTTACAGATGGCAAAAGTCGCCACAGACTTTTCTTTTATCCAATAAAGGAAAGGGTGAAAAGAACAGGAAAGACCTTTGAGATTATTTTCTTGAGTTCGGGGGGTAGATTATGAAAAGGGAAGGTGTTAACACCCTTTTCATCCATAGTTATCTATGGGATCTTAGTTGCTTGCTATATCATTGGTTTTATTTGAAAGTGTGCTTTGTGGTGGATTTTGAAAGTATTTTTGAAAAGCACCTTCGTTTAGGAAAACTTTGTAATGATTCTCGTCTCTATAAGAATGTATACAAAGTGTTAGACTTTTGAAAATATTTCATGGAAAGTGTTGGTGCATTTGAAAAGGTGTTTGTGTTTGAAGATGAGCAAGCAACTAGGAATGTTCTACCTTACTCAAAAGTCTTTTGTTCATTTCTCTCTTCCTTTGATATTGTTGTATTACCATTGATTGGTAAGAAGCCTTATCTTTGGATGTAAAAGGGACGAGCATGGGTCATCGCATAGTCATGAATAGCAATGTTGTGAGACATCTTAGCATTTCTCTTGAGGGACTAAGATCATTTGTAAGGCAACATTCGAAGTGTCATCGAGGGACTATAATCTTTTATTTTTGATTAATTTTTTCTAAGACGTCTCACATGCATAACATGACCATTTTTTATAAGGCGACAAGTGGAGTTAACCCTAGAAGTGCACGTGTGCAAAGTGTGTTTAATTGCCTGCATTTTTGTCTTTTGATCAGGGTGGTCTACTTGTTGATTTTATCTTGCCGTACACCCTAATTGCTAGCATTTTGTAGAAAGTAAAAAAAATGCAGAAAAATAAAATCCTACACTATTACAACCATATTGAATTGCATGCAAATATAAAGCCAAAAATAAAACAAAGCAAGAAAATGGGTGTTTTCGATTTAGGCAGAAAGACCCTTCGATTCTGCACTTTCCGGCTCTCTTCGATTTAGCCTGAAAAGGGTGAAGGCATGACTTTCGATTGGGGCCTGGAGGCCAGCATGTTGTGCCTTTCGTCTGGGCCTGGAATCAGCATGGTGTGCCTTCTGGATGCCTCTTTCGTTTGGCCTGGAGGTTGGTGTGTGTTGTACCCCAAAATTTTCCCTCCCATATTTCTCAATACATTTCAAGTGAGGTCCTCAAATTGCTCAAGGAAGTCCAAGGGTTGACCAGACAAACTCTCTCCTAAGGCAGTCTACCTCAAATTAGGGTTTCACTTTGCATCAAGGTACTTGAGTCCAAAGGATACCAAATTCTCACCATTGTCCTAATATGTTCTCAAGATCATCCATGCCAAATTTCAAGCCTTGCATAGGAAATTTGCTCAATCAATTGCTCAAAGGCCTGAAAATCGACTGTGCTAGGGCAAAGGTCAACTGTGGCCCACATACAGTCAAACTTCAAGATTTTTGGTCAACATCCTCATTTTTAAGTATTATTCATCATTTGAGTAAGTGTTGATCATGATTCCTCAAGGATTGCTCACAATTTATCAAAACCCAAAAGTTGCTAAATTAGGGTTTTGTAGGAAAAGTCAACTCAACTTTTACCAAGCATAACTTTCTCATACTTTATCAAAAATGACCCATACAAAGCTCATTTTGAAGAGGATGCAATTCCCTACATTTCATCTTCAGCTCCCAAGTTCAAAATATGCACTCACAAGAAGATATGAATTTGAACATTATAGGTCATTTTGGAAAGTCAACAAAAACACCTTTTTTGGCAAAGCTTCATACATGAACACGGAAGTCTCAATTGAGATGAGACCAAAAGGATTTCTTAGAGGACATACGAGGCTTTATAAAAAGTCCAAGAACACATCTCCAGGGTCAAAATTGAAGGAGTTATGCATTGGCAAAGTTGATCTTTTTTGCAAAATTGCCAAAAGTCAAATGTAGCCAAAATTGTAATTTTTGTCAAATGGCCCCAACTTTTTTATGCTTGCATTGAGTTTGTACCATGACCCACGACCCATGAGCTCTTCCATTTGTCATTCTTTTATTTTTATCATTTATTTTGATTTTATTTCAATTAAATCAAATAAAATCAAAATAAAATCATGAAAATATCAAAAACTAATCAAAGATGAGATTTTGTGCATGTTTAGGTCTATTATACAGCTGGAGATGGAATCAAGTCGTGCAAGGTTCATTTGGACACAAAAGGATCGAATTTGGCTTGATTTAGAAAGATTTGGTACAATAATCAAATCATGAATCAACAATCATAATTGGAGAGATTTGCTACAAGATTGTAACCCTAATTCCTTCTATGGTACATATAGAACATTTGATACCATAAACAAAGGAAGGAGAGGCGTATAAAACAGAAAACAAGATTGCAAAAGTTCAAGAAAAGTGGTGAATCAATTTCTAGGTTTCAGGCCACTTCAAGGCATTATAACCATCCCAATCGCTTGCTGGACGTTCCTAAGCTGTGTTGCAACCATTGGCAAGCCTCCTTACACTCAGAATCGCGCTGTAAGTACCACACAGTTTCTCACTTTTCTTGATTTTGAATCCATTAATTCTGGCATCTTTAGCATGAATAATTGACATATTCTTAATCCTTATGGTGTTTGCAAGCTAATGGTAATATCTAATTGTATTTTTATTGGCGATACAGCAAGTTGCCATGGCTAGGGTTTTAGTTTCATTTTTAGGGGTTTTGTGTGCAGGAACAATTGGCCATGGATAGTGGTACCATGATGCTCGTGAGGTTGCAACGAGTTGATTGGTACCACTGGTATTGATTTATCATGTAGGGACAAGATTTTGGAGAAGACAAGGGTTGTACCTACGCCTAGTGTCCGTAGGTAAAAGTTCTTGCCTAAAACGACAGAAACAATGAGGACGATGATGGCGTGGAAGGCGGTGACTGGCCATTTCTAAATTCGCGCGCTTCAGAATTTTTTTTATTGATTTACCATATAATAATTGTTAGTTATTTTATATACAACTAACCAAGCCATCTCAGCTGGCAAGCACGCAGTGGATGAAGGTTCAAGGACCTGGGTTCGATCCCTAGGTCCCCATGTTGTTCAATATTATTTTGCTTTGCATAATTAGGTACACAGGCGTCCCACAAGCCCACCATGGGCCATCAGCCTTCAACCACCAGATCCCCAGCATGCCAGATCCAAGGCCTCTCACATGGAAGTCCATAATACACCCTATTCAAGTGCATGCATGAGATCAGGAAAAGTCAAAGAGGCCAAAATTTATTGGGCCAAGAGTTTCCAATTACACCCCTTCCTTTGCTACAAAACCAGGCCCATTCTATTTTTTCTAATTTTTCTTTTTATTTAATTTATTTTATTCAATTATTTTTCTAACACAAAATTAATTTCTCTTAATTATTTTTTTGTAATTTTAAATTAATTAGTAATTAGGTTTTTATTTATTCAATTAAAACTTTGCTTTTCTCAAAATAATCAAAACAACAAAAAATGATTTTTCTTTTGCAATTAGGGATAGTGGGGTTAAAACCCTAATTTTTCTTTCCATCCGATTCATCGCGCACTCTTATTATTTTATTATTTCTTGCGATATTAACGTAACTGCTCACGGTATGTAATAGTTTAATTAGGATTTTGTTTTATTTATTGTTTTACGGGTTTTTGGCTATGTAATTAATCCTTTCCCCGAAGCCTTGTAATAGCGTAGTTTTTATTTCTCGCATTTTAATTCTCGTAAATATTAACTGTTAGATGTATGTTAATAGGATTGTATGACAAGATTGCATGACAATTTAAAATGACTAGCAAACCCTAATGTGCAAAGATAGTAACTTGAAATCAAATCACTCGCACATGTGCACTCCTAGGGTATACTCTCACTTCGGTTGCCTTCGGTAAACGATCATTAAGTATAGGGTGTCTTAGTGGTTGCCCTCCTGTCTAACAAAGATCAAAAGTCCCGCTCGGAAATGTTGCCTCGGAAACGTCTCCTCAGAAATGTTGCCTCGAATATGATCTTAAGACATTAGGGTTATTACTAAGACGTCCTAATATTGCTTTAGTGATCGTATGTCCCTTTCGAATTGACCCTTACAAATTCCAACGACGGTGCTACCTATTTCTCAATAGTAGGATAACATTGTCTAAAGGAAACAAGAATAGAAACAATCTTTTTTCGAGTAGGTAGATAACTGTTAGGTACTTGCTCAAAACAACAAACTTTTTCACACCAAAGACTTTTCAAACTAAAGTTTTCAAAAAACACTTCGTAACATTCTTGAGGACACAAACAAGGGTTAAAATGAAGTAAAACAAAACTTTTCAAAACAAACACACACAAGCAAATTTTCAAAATAATGAGCAAGTACATAAGATCCCATGGAAAACCATGGATAGAAAGGGTGCTAATACCTTCCCTTTCTATAATCTACCCCTTGTACTCAAAATCTCGAAAAAGGAATTTTTCTATGCTTTTTTCCTTTCCAGTTGGATAAAATAAAAGTCGGTGGCGACTCTTGCTTACCGCGACATTTTGCAAACAAAAAACGCAAACCAGTATTAACAGTCGGTTCTGCCACCGTATCACAGAACTGGCGACTCTGTTGGGGAGATTTAAGTGGGGTATACCTTAGGACTTAGTTCATCATAAATTGCTTCTCTTGTTTGATTTGGTTGCTTTACTTTTAAGGGTTTTGTTTGGGAGTTACTATAGATCCTAACCTGGATCTGGGGACACCTTTTATGTAAGTAGCAATAACCTGTGAGGGAACTGTACGGCATTGACCAATACGGTTGAAGCAATAGCTATGTTGATGTGGCACATTGGTTGGTACCGGTATCCCTTGTGGAGAAACGAGGAGAATACGGGGATGCTATATGTGTCGTTAAGCATCAACTGACCTTAGAACCCTTAATCAACCAACTTGGCCATTAGGAAGTAGTGAGATTGCTGGCCTCGGTGTAAAGATGAGAACTGGTTGATACTCGATGCTACACTCATTGAGACCATACTCTCGAGATAGTTCTGGCCGCATGAAAAGATTGCATGAGCTGAAACCATGATCGATGGAGGATGGTCAGTGATATTGAGAACCTCTAGAACTGATTACTTTTGCTAGGACAAGTTGAAACCAACTGAACTTCAAGAGGGTAATACCTAAACCCCATGCAAGCCTTAAACTTAAGAGCTTTTGTGTGACTTGTTTGCCTTTGCCATGTCTGTTATCTGCTATACCTGTGTTGTTTTTATCATGACATCATGCATCATAACATAGAATGCATACTTCATTATACTAACCATTTCAACTACCGAGGGGATTTATCTTTGTTCTGTTTTGCAGATTATGGCTTTCGTGCGCAGAAATACCATTCGGGTTAACTTTGTGCAAATACCTGCTCAACTTAAAGAGTTAGCCTCGAAAGTTTCTGAGACTTCTTCATTCATTAAGAGACATGGTCAGCTTCTTAGTTTGGTTACCTCAAAGTTTGATGAGAAGATGATGAGTGTGTTTTTCCAATTCTTCGATCCGGTGCATCATTGCTTCACCTTTCCAGATTATCAACAGATTCCCACATTGGAAGAGTTTCCACACTTATTGGGCATATCCATCCTTGAGCAGATGCCCTTCACAGGTATGGAAGAGACTCCTAGACCAGAAGACATTGCCTCAGCTCTGCATCTGAAAAGGGCTGATGTAGTATCCAATTGGGAAACACGAAGCGGGGTTGAAGGTTTCTTATCCAAGCTTCTGATAGATCAAGCTCAGCTATTCTGGGATAAATTGGATTTTCAGGCTTTTGAAGACATCTTGGCTCTCCTTATCTACGGTTTGGTCCTCTTCCCGAATCCAGATTCTTTTGTGGATGTGAACGCGATCAAGATCTTCCTTTCTCGCGATCCTGTGCCTACTCTACTAGGTGATATCTTGCATGCCCTCTACACTCGTACTGTGCGAAGAAGAGGGACTCTTATGTGTTGCATTCCGTTACTATTGAGGTGGTTTATTTCGCACTTCCCCAAGTCTATGCTGAAGAATGAGGAAGGTTTAGGATGGTCTTACAGGATAATGTCACTTGCCCATACAGACATTCTTTGGAGTTCCCGGGCATTGGAAAACACTGTTGTCATTGATCGTTGTGGGGGATACCCTAATGTACCATTTCTTGGAATGAGAGGAGGGATAACCTACAATCTTTGTCTAGCTTTGCCACAATTTGGTCGTGCTCGGAGAGACGGTCCTCATGAGATACTTCTTATGGATATTGCATTCGATTACAAGGAAGACGTTAAGGAGCATCGCCGGAGGTTTATACGAGCTTGGGACATGGTGAACAGATCTAACCCCCAAGATCTAGGACCAAAGACTTCCCTTCCTTTGCAGCCTTATCTCCAATGGGTCCGAGCTCGAGCCCAAAAGGTTCGAATGCCCTATGAAGATGTGTTACCAGTGATTGTAGAGCCCACCAATGAAGAAGGTGTCCCTTACACAGTTCTTTATCCTTACATGCCCACTGATCTTGGGGAATTGCAAAGGTCTTGGATTCAGTTGAAAGAGGAGAGGTGTGGTACGGTGGCAGAACTGACTGTTTTGGAAAATGCTGGTTTGTGTTTTGCGTTTTTTGTTCGCAAAATGTCGCGATAAGCAAGAGTCGCCATTGACTTTTATTTTATCCAAATGGAAAGGAAAAAAAGCACAGAAAAATTCCTTTTTCGAGATTTTGAGTACGGGGGGTGGATTATAGAAAGGGAAGGTGTTAGCACCCTTTCTATCCATGGTTTTCCATGGGCTCTTAGGTACTTGCTCATATTTTTTAAAATTGCTTATGTGTTTGTTTTGAAGAATTTTTTTTTACTTCGTTTTAACCCTTGCTTCTATCTTCAAGAGTGTTACAAAGTGTTTTTGAAAAGTGTGTAAGTGTGACAAGTTTGATTAGGAGCAAGTACCTACTAGCATATACCTACTCGAGAAAAGATCGTTTCTATTCTCGTTTCCTTTAGACAATGTTATCCTACTATTGAAAGATAGGTAGAACCGTCGTTGGATTTGTAAGGGTCAATTCGTAAGGGACGTACGATCACTAAAGCAATGTTAGAATGTCTTAGTAATAACCCTAATGTCTTAAGATCATATTCGAGGCAACATTTCCGAGGTAACCTTTCTGATGCAACATTTCCGAACGGGACTTTTGATCTTTGTTAGACGAGAGGGCAACAACTAAGACACCCTATACTTAATGATTGTTTTACCGAAGGCAACCGAAGTGAGAGTATACCCTAAGAGTGTGCATGTGCGAGTGATTTGTTTTCAGTTATTATCTTTGCACATTAGGGGTTTCTAGCCATTTTAAAATTATCATGCAATCTTATCATACAATCCTATGAACATTACATCTAATAGTTTAATATTTGCGAGAATTTTAAAATGCGAGAAATAAAACCTACACTATTACAAGGCTTCGGGGTAGGGATTAATTACATAGCCAAAAACCCGTAAGAAAAAACAATAAATAAAAGCCCTAGATTAAACTATTACAAACAAGGAACAATTACAACAATATTGCAAAACAAAATATAATCAGCGCGCAGCGAGTTAAATATGAAGCGACTAGGGTTTTGACCCTTGACTGAACCTAATTGTAATTTATTAAAGTAAACATTTTTTTGTCATTTTTTGTTATTTAAGAAAGTAATGAAACAATTAAATTAAAAAAAAAAGAGAGAAGGAAATCCTAAATTCTAATTAATTTTAATTGTGAAAGAAATTAGAATTGCCTTAAATTAATTAAACTAATAAAATTTTAAAAAAACACATTTATTAAGAAAATAAGTCTTCTTTTTTATGATTTTTTGTTGGTTATTTAAAAAAAAGGTAATTTTGGTGTTGATATAAAAGGCAGAATAAATAAAGAAAGGAAAATTAAAGAAAAATAAGAAATAACCCAAGGGCCTGCTGTCAGCGGCTCTGATCAGAAGATGATGGTCCAGAGGATGATGGTCCAGAGGATGATGGTCCAGAGGATGGTGGTCCAACAGATCATGCCAAGAGGATGCTTGATCTAGTCCTGGTTGATGGGTCCAGAAGAAGATGGCTTGAGGATGCTTGATCTGGTTCTGGTTGATGTGTCCAGAAGAAGATGGCTAAAGGATGTTTGATCTGGTCCTGGTTGATGGGTCCAGAAGAAGATGCCCAGAGGATGCTTGATCTGGTCCTGGTTGATGAAACCAGAAGATGACCCTCAGAACGTATAGGCGCTGGATCTGGTGAAAACAAAGGGGGAAAATTCCAAAAGCTCACGCTTGGGATCGGATCCAGAATCATGAGCTTCTGACTTCCTTCTTCTGACCAACTGCGCTGGGTGTTAGTTTATCAATACAATAGAAACAAACAAATAGATCAGAACTATAGGCTTCTGGCCAAAATAAACGTGCTAGAATTTAAACCGGCCAGTAAAGTTGTGACACGCCATCGTCTTCTTCCCTGGATCTGTCGTTTAAAACTCTGAAACTTTACCTACAGATATGGCGCTGTAGCTATAACCCTGTGCATTTTAGAAACTGCATACAAGCAATACAAATACAATTCAAGACCATGGATCAACTGGGTTTGACCCGCTGATCACAATGGTCTCCTCCATTAGGGCCAATTGTTCTTGTATGAAAAATCCCTAAAAATGAACCATGAACCCTAGCCATGGCATCTTGGCGTATAGTCAATAAAAATGCAATTAAATACAACCATTAGCTTGCAAACATCTCAAGGGTTATGAATATACAAATAAAACATGCTAAATATGCTAGAACTATGATATTCGAATTCAAGAAAAGGGATGAACCATGTGACTCTTACAATGCGATTCTAAACATGGGAAAGCTTGTTAATGGTTGAAACACGTTGTGATACGGTGGGAGAACTAACTTGGGTTTTGCCTTTGTGTTCGCAAATGTTTCGGTTTAGCAAGAGTTGCCACCGACTTTTTATTTTATCCTAAGGAAAGGCCAAAAATCACAAGAAATACCTTTGAGGTGTTTTCTTGGGTTCAGGGAGTAGATTATAGAAAGGGAAGGTATTAGCACCCTTTATATCCATGGTTATCCATGGGCTCTTAGTTACTTGCTTATATCACTTTCTTTGCATTTCTATTGTTTGAAATGGTGATTTTCAATTGTTTGAAATGGTGCTTTGTGTATGGTTTTGAAAGATATTTTGAAAAGAAGCCATCGTTGTGGCAACATTTGTAATGATTCTTGTTTGAATGTATACAAAGGTGTTTTTGTCTTTTGAAAAGTTTTCAATGTTTGAAAGTAGGGTTTTGAAATTGTGTTGTGAGGTGTGTTTTTTGAAAAATAGCAAGGATGTTTTTGGAACTTTGATCAAGTAACTAAGAGCTATCTACCCTATATTACTCAAAGATCTTTCTTATGTTTTTTAACCCTTTTAACAGTGGTGCTTCACCATTGTATTTGGTGAACAACCTTGTGTTAGGATGTTAAACGAGACAGATGCGGGTCATCGTATAGACCATGATAGCAATTGTGTTTGGTTATTGGCATATATTTTTGGTAAAACCAGGTGTGTGAATGTCATGACTGATGTCATAACATTCTGGGTTACTAGGTACTTTCTGCAGAAAAAGAATGGCATACAGTAGCTGCTCATTATGAGTGTGTAGCTGATCATTATGCAATGATCACATTTATTACATTCTACCAAAAATCAGTAAACAGAATTCTTGTTGTCATAACCAATGTTAAAACATCCTGTACTGATCTAACAGTTATGCAGTTTTGTTAATTCTGAGATTTTTCAGGAATATGGTTCATACATTCAAGAACAGAATATCACGTGGACTTTAGGTTAACTTGGCTTAACCCTAATCTGGTTGATAAAGTATTGTGACCAAGTCTTGAGGTTAACCCTAATTAACCCTATCTATTTTCCTGGAAGCCCTAACTGAAGAACAACTGCCTATATATTCAACAGGAAGGCTGTTGGTGAACTCAACTTTTTGACAGAAGATCAACAAGGGGCTGTATAGTTTTAACTACTGTAATCCAAGCAAGTATCATTGTGATAAGTGACTTGGAGTAGGTTTTGATTGTAAGGGTTGTGTATCACTCAAAGTTTTGAAGCACGAGTGTTTGTGTCACTTGATTAAAGCTTTGAAGCAAGGTCAAGTTAGGTTTATGTATCACTCAAAGCTTTGAAGCACGAGTGTTTGTGTTACTTGATTAAAAGCTGTGAAGCATAATCAAGTGTATGTTCTGAAGAGTGTCTTCATGATTTCATTAGTCAATTGTTTAGTATCACTGTTGTGATTGAGGGGGAGTGAGTAGGAACTCAGGTTTAAGTTGAACTTAGATTGAAGTTGCATTGGGTAGGTCTTAAGTGAAGGAGATAAACTGGTTGGTTTATTCCTGAATTAATATCTCTTATAGTGAATTTTCTCCCTGGCTTGGTAGCCCCCAGAGTAGGTGTTGTTTCACACTGAACTGGGTAAACAATTGACTGTGTTCTTTACTGCTTTTTGATTTACTGTCTTATAGAAAGTCAGATACGGTGTCATAACATTCACTGTGACATTGAGTATCTGCTGCCAGAATTTCAAAGGCTACACTATTAAAACATGATATAGGGAGGGGGGTACAAATTTGAATTGGGAGTATTTGACAAGAAAATAAATTCTAAGTTATTACAACCATATTGAATGTATATGCACTATTTAATATTTAAATAAATACAATTAAATAAATGTATTATGCAAAAAAGATTTTCATGTATGTAAAAAGTATTTTTTCAATGTGAAATATAAATTAAAAAAAAGGGTCAATTTTAATTATTTTCCTATTTAGGGTAAAAAACCCTAATTCTTAATGAATAATATTATTTATTAATTATATACAATAATATATTAATTTATACAAAAGAATAAAAGTATATTATGAAAATGATATTTTTAGTATAAAATATTAATAAAAATGAAAATGTGGTATTTTTGTATTTTTCTAAACCTAATTATTTAATAACAAGTATATAAGTATATATATATATATATATATATATATATATATATATATATATATATATATATATATATATATATATATATATATATATATATATATATATATATATATATATATATATATATATATATATATATATATATATATATATATATATATATATATATATATATATATATATATATATATATATATATATATATATATATATATATATATATATATATATTTATTAAACATATTAAATATACAAAGATAAAAATTAATTATTTACAAAAAATGGGTATTTTCAAGAAAATGTTCTCAAATATAAATAGAAATAATAAATGAAAATAAGTATATTTTTTTTGCATTATTTTTGAGTTTTATTATAAAGAAAATAGTTTATTTACATATGTATACTTAGTAAAATAAAATAAATATCAAATAAATATGGAAAAATATAGAAAATTATTTTTGGCATTTTTTATATTTAGACAAAAAATAATAAAGTCAGAATAAAAAATAAAAATGTCAAAATGATAAATATTTAAATAAATGGGCCAGGGGGTGTAAATAGAAAATGTGGGTGTCAAAAGCAAAGAACAAACAGACCCAACCCAGTCAGACTTCATCTTCTTCCTCTTGTTCACAAAACGCGTGCCTCTGTACATCAATGGATATCTCCTGATTCTTTGATTTTATGACAAAACTCATAACATGAACATTGTAGAGAATTAAACAACGAATCCAACCATATAAAAAACTTGGATTAACTCTCAAAGACCAGAGAGAATTTCTCTGGCCCTAATTTCTAACCTAGTTTTTTCAGAAAGTTCATGAGTGAAATTCTGTTAGCACGATTAATGTAACTGGAAACTAAGCATATGTATGGCTTCAGGGCTATGAGTACAACATATTTCATTCACAAACCTAAGCCTAACCATTCCTAAATAGAGAGATAGAAGTCCATGAAATACCTGTTTCATTAGACTTCGAGCTGGACAATATAGAAACCTTCAATGGTGTATGAGCTTCTTTTGAGCTTGCCTGAGGTCCAAGGAAGCTTTTCCAATGCTTGTCTTGTTTTGAAACAGCTTGAATCGTGTTGTAGAACTCAACCTGCAGAGCTTTGAAACAAAAATGGCAAAGTGTGTTAGAGGTGTTACAGCTTGCAATGGGGGCCTGGGACAGTTCAGGTGAGTTGATTGGAAGGTGTTTGAACTATCTTTGGACAAAACGCACGATGAAATTTGGTTATGGCTTGCAAAATGCAGAACTGACTTTGTTTTGCAGAAAAATGGAGGTTTTGAGTATGAGGAGGTTTGAGTGAGTAAGGGGTCGTGTTTCTGGCTTGTTGGAAGGTATGAGACTTGTCTACAATGTTTGTGTAAGCTTCTCTTAACAGATATCAAAGATGGTATATGTTTGGCCACTTTTTCTTCTTTTTCAAGCAAGCATGTGGAAGTGATGTTATAGCTTGGTACATGCCCTCCTATCATGCTGCATCTTTTGCTCTTGTTTCTTGGAATTGATAACTTCAATCTTGCTTCAGAGATATGGCCCCATACCTCAAGGATTTTGGTTTGACATAAAGTGCACTTTTACAAAAATGGCATTTTACCTTTTTCCAAATAAGGGTTAATCTTGTATATAATGTCCAAATGGCCAAGATAACACCTTAATTCAATGGTTATGCATTAAATTATGAAGTGCAAGTTGGTTTTGAGGCCTGCAAGCTAGCACCAAACATGCTGATTTGAAAATGCAAGTTTGTATGAACATGTATTGGTCATGGACAAAAGTGAGTTTTTTCCAACTTCAAGCATTCGATTCTCTCTAACCACAAGGGTGTTTGATGAGTTCTTGGACAATTTGGAAAGCTTGGAACATTTACTATAATCCATATTTGCAATGCAACTTGAAACTCCAAGTGGAACTATGTGAAAAGTGGCCAAGAAGATGGGTCAAAGTCCTGCCTAGATTAGGGCAAAAAGTTTTAGGTACCCTTGTTCCAAAACTAATAACTTGAGATGCAAGCCTCTTTTGAGAAAACCTTGTGAATCAAAGTTGTAGACTTTGTGATGGACTACAACTTTCATGTTTCAAGTTTTGTTTGAATCCATTTGCATCTCGGTGAAAAAATGGGACAAAGTTAGGAAAAAATAAGAAAATTTCATAACTTAGAAAATTTCTAAGTTATGAAATTTTTCCATTTTAAACCCTAATTTGCATTTTTGGGTTTCTTGATGAAAAAGTTTCATAATTTGACATGTCTTGATGAAAAATAACTCTTGGCACTTGATTTTGACCAAAAAGTCAAAGTTTGACTTTTTAGTATACAGTCAAACTTTGATCAGTTGACTGAAAAATTCATCTGTCAACCCTATGCATTTGAGATCTTTTGAACTTGTTGAATGGGTCAAGACAATTTCATTGAGTCCTTGAGTCCATATGTGAGCTTGGTTTGCCATTGGTTAGGTCAAACAGTCAAAAATTGCCTTTGTGCAGTCAAAACCCTAAAAATGACCATTTTGCCCTTTTGATGATCTGATCAAATTTCTTGTGGAATTATGATCCAAACTTGGTCAAATGGTTAACATGAGTTCATAATGTTGATGTGGGTCAAAATCCATGAGGTTTGACTGTCAATTGGCCACAGTTGACTTTTTTCCTCAATACAGCTGATTTCTAGGCCAACTGTCCAATTGACTGGGCAGAAATTTGAATCGAGGCTTGAAACTTGGTATGGACAAACTTGTGAGTCCAACATGAAGTATGAAAGTCAATTTGGGCATTGTAGGTCAAAACATCCCTGTGCAAACTCAAACCCTAATTTGGGTCAACAGTGTAAGGAGGGGTCTTGAGCAGAGCAAACCCTAGCTTGATATTGAATTCCAAGAGTCTTGTGATGAGAAAATGTTAATGAAATGAGAGGGAAAATTTTGGGGTACAACAGTTGCCCCTGTTCAATCTTCTTGAACCTGAAGAGTTCGATTGGCAAGTTTGCCTTTCGCGACTCGAAGGTAAAAGAGGATTGGACACTAGAGTGCCCGTAAATTTTCACTCGTCAAAATATAGCTGAGGAAATGGGATTAAAGATGCCATTTGGAGATGGTAGAATCTTGCTGGAGATGGGCTTAAAGATGCCATCCAAGAGTGTTTGTTGAATCGCAATGTGGTAGGTCAGAAGAGTGAACATCAAAATGGTATCCGTGTCTGGAATGCATTTGAACTGTATCTGGAGATCGAGTTTGTATGAGCAAGAGAATGGCGTCCGCGTCATGGAGCGTATCTGAGTTGTAACTGTGTTTGAACTTTGAATGAATATCAGAATGACTGTCGTGTCTGGAGTGTATCTGTATTATATCTGAAGTTGAGATCTGTATGAGTAGCAGACAACTTCCGTGTTTAGAGTGTATCTGAGACTGTAACTGGGATCTGAATAGGTGGAGGAATGACTTCCGCGGCGATTGCACTGGGGAGAATCAAACTGCTGGTATAAGGGCCAGAATGACATCCGTGTCTGGAGCATATCTGAACTTGTGGTTGATAGTTGAATCTGAATGAGAGATAGAATGGATGCCGTGTCTGGAGCGTATCTAGTCTGTATCGAACTGCTGAAGTCTGAATGACTAGTAGAATGACCGCCGTGTATGGGGTGTATCTGTACTGTATTTGAATAAATGTTAACAATAGCCTTTTAATCTTATCCTGAAAAGGGTAAAATGTTAGTTAAAAACATAAAGTTATGTTGCATGATATGTATCATGGAATGAACTGTAATTCATCAATGTTTATGATATATGAATGTAATGGATGTGCGTATAATCTGATTAGCTGTCTTGTTGAGGAAAATAAATCCTTGGTAACTGGAGGTAATGAAATCTTTGATTGCCGTCGGGGGAAGTAAATCCTTGACAATGCTGGGGATTAACAAGGCCTCTGACAACTTCTGTGGGAAATGAGAATCCTTCATGACTAGGGGAAACTCTGGAAATCTCTTCTGGGGAATGGAAACCTTGGAGGCTTATGCTTGGAAAAAAGAGACCGAGAATCTTCGATCTTGTTGTGAGGTAAACTCTGTGGGGAAATGCTCACTATTCTGGCTCCGCTGGGGATAGGATTTTCAGGGTTTTCGAACTCCACTGGGGATCTTGAAGCTTAACTATGATGGGAATTTTGAAATTCAGCTCAGCTGGGGAATCAAGCTTTAGAAAGCATTGGCTCTGTCGAGGATCTTGAAGCTTAACCCCGCTGGGGAAATATACTCCAAATTTTAGCTTTGTTGGGGATCTGAATGATGTATCATAGGGGATTTCTTCTGAAATGGCACAAAGATATCTTCCTACACCTTCAACCTATCAGTAATTATCCCTTTCAATTTCGTTTTATTTGTAAGCAGTGATTATATTCAAATGCATATGCTTATTTAACAAAACATTGGACGTTTTCAACAAAAACATAAGTGTAAAAAGAAAAGAAAGGCGAGCAAATTTCTGCACTTTGAAGTATCTTTGTATTAACTTTTGTGAGTATTTTTGTACAAAGGAGACAAACATCCTAGTAAGAGAATGTTGTCGTAAAAATTGAAAAAATTTATACAAAAGAAAGATGGCTATGTGTAACAATTCCATGGGATTCCCATTCTGTTATAGCCTTCAGAACTCTGAATATCTTGTCCATTCGCTGCTTCGTCCGCCGATGGCTAGATTGATTAGAAGCTTGGAGCTCGTCGGTGAAGAGATTGTTCTTAAAGTGATCCGACGAGACATAGTCATACACTTTAAATTCCCTAACTTTTGCCTGGACCGCCCTTTCGGGTTTTCGATCCACCGGGAAACCCTTTTTTGCCCAAGTCTCCCTTTCGGGTTTTCAACTTGCCGGGTGTACAGATTTTTTTTGTTTTATCCCTAATTTTTGCCTGAACCGCCCTTTCGGGTTTTTGATTCACCTGGATGCCCATTTTTGCCCAAGTCTCCCTTTCGGGTTTTCAACTTGCCGGGTCGTTTTATGCGTAGTATCTTTTGACTATGTCTGCGTTCGCAGGGTGTGGCAAATCATTGCCGTCCATGGTGGTCAAAATCATTGCCCCACCAGAAAAGATGCTCTTGATCATAAATGGTCCTTCGTAAGTAGGAGTCCACTTGCCCCTGGGATCACTTTGCGGTAAGATGATCCGCTTGATTACAAGATCTCCGACTTGATATACTTGACGCCTGACTTTCTTGTTGAAAGCCTTGATCATTCATTTTTGATACGTCTGACCATGACAAACAGCAGTAAGTCGCTTCTCGTCGATCAAATTAAGTTGGTCAAGCCGGGTCTGAATCCAATCATCTTCACTCAAACCAGCGTCCTTCATAATCCTTAAGGAAGGAATCTGAACTTCCATGGGTAGAACAACTTCCATGACATATACCAAAGAAAATGGGGTTGCCCCTGTTGAAGTACGTGCCATGGTACGATATCCATGCAGAGCAAACGGTAACATCTCATGCCAGTCTTTGTAGGTGACTGTCATCTTTTGAATGATCTTCTTGATATTTTTGTTCGCAGCTTCAACAACACCGTTCATCTTCGGCCGATAGGGAGATGAATTGTGATGATAAATCTTGAACTGTTCGCATAGAGCGGTGATCATAGTATTGTTCAAATTTGTACCGTTGTCTGTGATGATCCTGTCGGGGACACCATACCGGCATATGAGGTTCTGCTTGATGAAGCGGGCAACCACATTCTTTGTAATAGAGGCAAAGGAAGCTGCTTCGACCCACTTGGTAAAATAATCAATAGCGACCAAGATGAAGCGATGTCCATTGGACGTTGTGGGATTGATCTCTCCAATCATGTCAATGCCCCATATTGCGAACGACCAAGGAGCTGTCAGGACGTTGAGAGGAACAGGAGGAATATGTACCTTGTCGGTATAGACTTGGCATTTGTGGAAAGTACGTGAATGTTGGTGACAATCAGCTTCCATGGTAGACCAGTAGTAGCCTGCCCTTAGAATCTTCTTAGCCATCGTATGTCCGCTCAAATGGGTGCCAAATGTACCACTGTGTATTTTAGTCATGATCAACTCTGTTTCAGCTTTGTCCATACAACGAAGTAAAACACAATCATGGCTGCGTTTATAAAGGATGACATTGCTTAGGAAGAACTTGGCAGCAAATCTCCTTAAGAACTTTTTGTCATTGACGGAAGCTCCTTCGGGGTATTCTCTAGTCTGGAGATACCTTTTGATTTCATGAAACCAGGGTTGTTCCGTTACTTCTTCGGTATTAATCTCATGACAATGCGCAGGTTCATCCATTCGCTCGATGGTGATTTGGTGAGCCTCATTATCCCAATTAAATTTAAACATGGAAGAAATTGTAGCCAGAGCATCTGCTAGCTGATTCTCTTCTCACGGGAAATGATCGAAAGTAATCTGCTCGAAATGAGGCAACAACGTCAGGACATGTTCTTTGTATGGGATAATATTAGGATGTTTAGTGTCCCACTCTCCTTTGACTTGACTGATAACCAAAGCCGAGTCCCCAAATATGACCAAAGACTTGATTCCCAAGTCTATAGCAGCCTTGAGACCAAAGATGCAAGCTTCATATTCAGCCATGTTGTTGGTACAGCTGAAACAAAGTCGGGCAGTGAAGGGTGTATGGAAACCTTCCGGAGAGATGAGTACCGCACCGATACCGTTGCCAAGTGCATTTGAAGCACCATCAAAGTACAGGGTCTATCGGGATCCTTGTTCAGGTCCGTCATACGGTCCGTTACCTTCGATGTTGTCCAAAGTCATGATGTCCTCGTCAGGGAAGTCGAATCTCATAGACTGGTAATCTTCGACGGCTTGATGAGCTAGATGGTCAGCTAGCACACTCCCCTTTATAGATTTTTGGGTAGTATACTGGATATCATACTCAGTCAGGATCATTTGCCACCTAGCGATTCTTCCAGATAAAGCAAGCTTCTCGAAGATATACTTGATCGGGTCCATTTTGGAAATCAGCAAAGTTGTATGAGTCAACATATACTACCTCAACCGGCGAGCAGCCCATACCAAAGCGCATCAAGTTTTCTCGAGCAGTGAGTAACGAGTCTCACAGTCGGTAAACTTTTTTCTAATGTAATAAATGGCATGCTCTTTTCGACCAGACTCGTCATGTTGGCCCAGCACACACCCCATTGAGTTATCCAAAACAGTTAGATACATGATTAACGACCTTCCTTCGACGGGTGGCATCAGAATATGAGGTTCTAGCAAATACTCCTTGATCTTTTCAAAAGCAACTTGACGATCATTGTTCCATTCAACTACCTGATATTTCTTTAACAGTTTGAAAATTGGCTCACAGGTAGACGTCAGGTGAGAGACGAACCTGGCGATATAGTTCAAGCGTCCCAAGAATCCTCTAACCTCCTTTTCAATACGGGGAGCAGGCATTTCTTGTATATCCTTTACTTTATCTGGATCAACTTTAATGCCTTTGTTACTGACAATAAATCCCAAAAGTTTTCCAGACCTGACTCCAAAAGTGAACTTGCTTGGGTTCAGTCTGAGCTTATACTCCTTCAACCTGGCAAACAGCTTTTGCAAATGATCAACGTGTTCTTCTTCTGTTTGTGATCGAGCTATCATGTCGTCTACGTAAACTTCGATCTCATGATGTATCATATCATGAAACAAAGCTACCATGGCGCGTTGATAGGTTGCCCCTGCGTTCTTCAGTCCGAATGGCATCACTTTGTAGCAGAAGGTACCCCATTGTGTGACAAAGGTAGTTTTCTCCATGTCTTCGGGGGCCATTTTGATCTGGTTATATCCCGAGAATCCATCCATGAAGGAAAATACCTTGTGCTGAGTCGTGTTGTCAACCAAGATGTCGATATGTGGCAGCGGAAAATCGTCTTTAGGGCTAGCCCTATTCAAATCCCGATAGTCCACGCACATTCTGACTTTGCCGTCCTTTTTAGGCACGGGCACAATGTTAGCAACCCATTGTGGATAGGTAGTAACAACCATAAAGCCAGCATTGAATTGCTTCATTACTTCAGCCTTAATCTTTTCAGACATGTCAGGCCTCATTCGTCGGACCTTTTGCTTGATCGGTGGACAATCTTCTCTTGTAGGAAGACGGTGAACCACGATATCTGGGTCTAACCCCGACATTTCTTCATAAGACCAAGCGAAGATTTCAACATATTCGTTCAACAACTGCACTAAGCGTTCCTTGACACTCGCTTCCAGGTTGGCACCCAGTTTTACTTCCTTCCTGTCTTCCTATGTCCCTAAGTTGATGGTTTCTAGCAACTCTTCATGAGGAAGAATGACCCTCTCTTCTTGTTGTAGAAGTCTGGCTAACTCTCCCGACACTTCACAATCTTCGTCAACTTCGTACTCAGCATGGTTGACCAAATCTTCAGAGTTATCGAAGGCTAAAGCAGAATAGTCACCCATGGAATCCGGAATGGACGGGTACCTGCATTTGTGAGTGTGGGTGTGTGTAAGGGATATCCATCCTTAAACAAAAATGCAAAAGGAAAGAAAATGAACACGACCGTTTATAGATGAAAAACGTCCAATGATTCATTAAAACATGGCATATGATTATGAAGAATATCAAGCCCTTACAAATGGACCTACATGCCCCGGGCAAGGCATGAAGTGAAAATAGTGTGCAAATTGTTTAGTTATTACAGACCATAAAAATGGGAAATTGTTCAAAGATAAAATTACTGGTTGATAAAGGTGATGGGAACAAAACCCTTTGCTTCTCAGTTGCTCAAACCCCCTTCGGCATTCAGAAAGATCCAATCTTCAAAGTGGCTCTCTTCATCTTCATCTTCTACAACATTGATTCCATGGTGAGAGATCTTGACGGGTGGTCTTCCATTCTTGGAGCGACGCATAGCCTTTTGTCCTTCAGTAGTGAACCCTAACCCAAACTTGTCTGTCTTATAGGGAAAGTCAGGCAACTGCCCCCATACTATGCTCTTCCCCTCCTTAATCACAGCCTCTGCGTACTTGAGAGATGCCATCCTAGATATATGCTTGGGAACGATAGGCACCTCAACCATTGTCTTCGTAACTGCTACCTCGGGAGAAACTTCCTCAAAATGTTGGAAAGGCGTTTCGATGAACTTGCCATCCAACTCCACATATCGAAATGAATTGAGATGACTTATCATGTACTCTTCCTCGCCGTGCACTGTTATAATCTTACCCTTAACAGAATATTTCAGCATCTGGTGCAAAGAGGAGGTAACTGCCCCGACATAATGGATCCACGGTCTTCCTAAAAAAAATGAGTATGACGGACGGATGTTCATCACGTAGAAGGTGGAATTGAACACTTTGGTGCCTACCTTGATAGGAATATCAACCTCTCCATGGACCATTCTTTTGGAACCATCAAAAGCCCTAACGACGATGTTACTAGGTTTGAGGGTCAAACCTTCACAATCCAAACGGTCTAAGGCTTTCTTTGGCAACACATTTAGGGAAGAACCAGTATCAACCAAGACATGGGCGAGGGTAGTTCCCATGCATTCAACTGAGACGTGTAGCGCGTCATTGTGCTTCCTTCCTTTGGGAGTTAAGTCAGCGTCGGAAAAGCCCAGGCCATTGTCAGCAGTAAGACTGGCCACACTTTCCTGAAACTGGTCAGCCGAAGTCTCTTGGGGTACATGTGCCGACTTCAAGAATTTGATTAGGGCCTTAGCATGGGCCTCAGAACAGAGTAGGAGAGCTAACATTGAAATTTTAGAAGGGGTATGCCCTGACTGCTCCACAATGTCGTAGTCACTTTTTCTGATTATTTTCAGGATTTCATCCATTTCTTTCTGAGTGGTTTCACGGATAACCACAGAATGAGCCTTCGTCCTGACAGGCATTTCCAGCACCCCCTTTCCCTTGTCGGTATTATCAGCATATGGTTTTACTTCGGGAGTATCCAATTCTTCAATCACTGGGCCTTGCACAGAGGGTCCAACAGGTGTAGAAGCTTTTAAGGGTCCGAAAACTGCTCGAGGGGGAGTAATCTCCAGAGAAAAGATCCGGCCACTGTGGGTTATCTTGCTTGTACCCACGATGTTCCCTATATCAGGGTCTTCTTCAGAAATCTCTTAGACTGTTTCGATTTGTTTGATGTCGTGGTAGAAGATTTCTCCCCCATAGTTCCACGGTATCATTTTGCTTGATTGGTACGGGACAGGTCCCGGCATGGTGATCTTTAAAGGTACACATTCAGAGTTGGGTGTAATCCTGACAGGCCTTTTGCAAGCCTTGGGAGGATTGTCGGAAATGGTTATGATAACAATATTGTTGGTTGAAGTATCACAAGTATCAGGAGTAATCGGATTGAAAGTGTTAACAGGGGTTTTCTGGAAAAGTATCTCTCAAGTATCCATCAGGCGTTGGACACCCGACTTCAACATGGGACAATCACCTTGAATGTTCAAACAAAAATAACAGTCTTTACCACAACCAGGAAAGATCCCGGCTCTTAACAAATTTTCTTTAATCACAAGCAATGGAGTCAACAGATTGGCAACATCAGTAACATGGAGGTTTTCCAAAATGGCATGCACATTGTGGCCGTGCTTGGGCATCGGAGCAGATATAACATTGGGCTTCTCAGGATCATCAAATTCAACCTCTTTGGCATCAATTAAGTCCTGAATTTTGTTCTTAAGTGCCCATCAATTATTGGTATCGTGCCCAGCATTGTCGGAATGGTAAGCACACTTGGCGTTGGAGTGATAGTATGGAGAGAAGGTGTTAGGGTTTTTTGGTGCCTCTTTCAAACTGGTCAGATTCAGCTTCAACAAATGGGGAAGGACCTGAGCGGGCGTCATGTTGATGCCGGTGAACTGCCGTTGTGGCCGTTCTACCTGTTGTGGATTAGGTCTCGACTGATTGTTACGAGGTTGATCATTTGACGAATTTTGAATCATCACGGCCCCTACAGTTGGTCGGTGCTCAGTTCTTCCCAATCCCTTCTGAGAATACACAACATATGCTTCCTTCTTGGATGGGAAAGGTTTCTTAACAACTGTGGATGCGGAAGCATCCTTTTGAATCTTTCCACTTTTAATACCGGCCTCCACCCTTTCGCCGGTCAAAATCAGTTCAGTAAATCCCGCAGAAGAGCTCCCGATTAGATGGTTGAAGAAGGGGCCAGACAGGGTCCCCAAAAACATGTCGACTAACTCCCTATCTGATAGCGGTGGTTGCACCCTTCCATCCAGATCACGCCACTTATGGGTGTACTCCTTAAACCCTTCATTGGAAGCCATCCCCATACTTTGTAACTGAGTACGAGTGGGCGGCAAATCAGCATTGTATTGATACTGACGATAAAAAGCGGCTGCCAAGTCTTCCCAATTGTGAACCTCTGATCTCTCGAGCTGATAAAACCAATCTAACTGAGTGCCAGACAGGCTATCTTGGAAAAAGTGTACCCAGAGGTCTTTATCGGATGAATGAGGTTGGATCTTTCTAACATACGACCTCAGGTGCATCTTAGGACAAGACAGACCGTCGTACTTGGCAAATGTTGGTACCTTGAACTTAGGAGGGATAACAATCCCAGCTACCAGCCCTAGTTCCTCAAAATCCAATCCGGGCACCCTCTGCAACTCCATAGCTGCCAATCTGTCTTCAAGGTTCTTATATTTGTCATCCGTTGGTGGATACTGTTGTTCGGAGTAGTCTTCGTCTTCTTCCTCTTCCTCCTCTTCTACGTCAGACTCAGAAGGTACAATAACTCCTTTCCCCTTGCTAGCCCCTTCGTCAGACGTCGAAGGGAACTCAAGAGTCCTTCTAGCATCGCTCTCAAACCTTCTTCCGAAAGTGGCTACCCCCGGTCTCTTTTTCTTTTTCTTCTCTTTATTCTTCTCCAACAGAATTTTGAGATCCTCTTGACCCTTTGCCAAGGTCATGAGGAGTTTTTGAAATTGTGAATTTTGTGCCTATAGATCCTTTACTGTTTGCTCCAAATCTATCTTGCTGAAATAAACAACAGAAAGATAAGGAAACCTGGCTTGAAGACCTGTTTATGCATATGATGAATGGTATGATATTCATGTAATGCATTCAAGGGTTCAAAATTTCAAATTTGTTGCAAACAAAAAGAACGCACGTCATATTAAGAAGAAATTTGTTAGTACATAAATGCCCCATGGGCGAAATATTACAAAATTCTTAATGTAAAAAGACATTGCGCATCCTCTTTGGTGCGATGTAGGTGTTGAGAGTTTCCTCCTCTTGAAGTCGGCGGGTGAGCTCCAAAACCTTCTTCTCACTAGCATAGAAGTTGGCTTCAAAAGTATCCCTTTCTTCTTTGAGTTGGATCCAACTCTTTTGCATTTCCTCCCATGATGTTGGCATGTCAGGATGTAGGATGGTGTATGAAACCTCTCCTTCCGTAACAGGCTCTTTGATCAAGGGGAGAATGTGAGGATACGGCATCATAAGATTCTGGGAGCGGGTTCATACCCACTTGAGATAAGGCTCAAGGGGGATGGAATTATTGTGCCCCGATGTCTTACTATCCACCTTGTTAGGCATCCTCCAAGCTCTGATTAACCTTTGTCGAAGTCCTTGTGCATCATTGTCGAAGTCAAAAACTAGGTCAGGAATCAACATGTTATGAGGGCCATCCCTCTGAGCATATCCAAATTGTCTCAAAGCTAGACAGGGGTTGTAGGTAATGCCTCCCCTAATGCCAAGTAATGGGACATTAGGGAATTCCCCACAACGATCAATGATGATGACATTTTCTCTGGACCGAGAACACCAATGTACATCAGAATGTGTGAGGGTCATCAATCGTTGTGACCACCTTACACCCTGCTCATTCTTCAAAACTGATTGTGGAAGGTGTGAAATAAACCACCTTGCTAGGAGAGGAGTACAACACATGAGAACACTTCTTTTCCTCATTGTTCATGTGTAAAATGAGTGTAGGATGTCCCCAAGCAATGTAGGTATAGGATTCTTGGACATGAAAATCTTAACAGCATTCACATCTATAAGTTGATAAGGATTTGGGAACAAGACCAACCCATAGATAAGGAGTGCCACAATCTCTTCAAAGGCTTGTAGATCAAGAGAATTCCAGCAGTCTTGTGCCTTCTCAAACAGAAACTTTGCCAAGAAGCCTTTGACACCACTTCTGGTTTCCCAATGCCCCTTGATGTCAGATGGTTGCAAGTGTAATTCTTGAGCAACATATTCAGGCTTTGGTTATTTTTCTGTACCGTTGTAGGGTAGTTGGTTAAGAATAGGAATTCTCAGGAGTTGAGAAAATTCCTCCAAAGTAGGCACCAATTGGTAATCAGGGAATGTGAAACAGTGGTGTAGGGGGTCAAAGAACTGGAAGAGAACTTTCACCATGTCTTCTTCAATGTTGGTGTTGACCAAGTTGAGAAGTCTACCATGTCTTTCACTGAAGAGGGAATTCTCGGGAATCCTGGATGTAAGCTCCTTGAGTTGAGGAGGGATTCTCACAAGGTTGACTTGAATTGTTTTCCTGCGAAGAGATTCCATGACCTACAAAACAGGAACAAAGATGAAGATCCAAACCCTTAAAATGGTTAGTGGATGCATATGATGCTTTATGATGTTCATGATGTATGCACAAGCATATGTACAAGCAAGTCACACAAAACCCTAGTTTCAGGCTTGCATGAGGTTTCATAGGTAAGTACCCTCTTGAGTTTGAGTTGGCTAAAAACCTGTCCTATAAATAGTAACCGGGTTCTACAGAGCCCAATATCACTGGATTGTTTTCTATGTTCATTGTTTTGGTTTAGCCACTTAACTAGCGACCAAAATATTCCAAGAAAACAACCCTCAATGAGTGTAGTATCGAGTATCTACCAACTTCGGACTGCACCAAAGCCGGTCATCTCACTACCCCTAATAAAAGGCCAAGATGGTCAAGTAAGGTTCTAATTCATTAGTGCTACATGACATCACTCAGCGGCCACATATTCTCTTTGATTTACTCAAAGGCTACCGATACTCACAAATATGTCGCACTAATATAGCTATTTCTTCAACCGTGTCGGTATACCCCGCACAGTTTCCACAATGTATTGCTATTTACCTATGAATGTTTCCCAAATCCGGGTGGAGGATTTCAAGCCCAAAAAAGAGAACCAAAAAGTAAAGCAATCAAAGCAAACAATAATATGCAAAGGGTGATCTAAGCCCTAAGGTTACTCCACTTCTAGAGTTATTCCCCAGCAGAGTCTCCAGTTCTGTGATACGGTAGGAGAACTGACTTGGATTTTGCGTTTGTGTTCACAAATGTTTCGGTTTAGCAAGAGTCTCCACCGACTTTTTATTTTATCCTAAGGAAAGGCCAAAAAGCACAGGAAAGACCTTTGAGGTGTTTTCTTGGGTTCATGGAGTAGATTATAGAAAGGGAAGGTATTAGCACCCTTTCTATCCATGGTTATCCATGGGCTCTTAGTTACTTGCTTAGATCATTTGCTTTGCATTTCTATTGTTTGAAATGGTGCTTTTCAATTGTTTGAAATGGTACTTTGTGTATGGTTTTGAAATATATTTTGAAAAGAAGCCATCGTTGTGGCAACCTTTGTAATGATTCTTATTTTAATTTATACAAAGGTGTTTTTGTCTTTTAAAAAGTTTTCAATGTTTGAAAGTAGGGTTTTGAAATTGTGTTGTGAGGTGTGTTTTTTGAAAAATAGCAAGGATGTTTTTGCAAGTTTGATCAAGTAACTAAGAGCTATCTACCCTATTTTACTCAAAGATCTTTCTTATGTTTTTTTAACCCTTTTAACAGTGTTGCTTCACCATTGTATTTGGTGAACAACCTTGTGTTAGGATGTTAAACGGGACAGGCGCGGGTCATCGTATAGACCATGATATCAATGGTGTCAAGTATCTTTGGCAATTTTCTTGAGGGACTTGATCATTTTGTTTAGGCAACTCAGATATCGTCATCGAGGGACTATGATCTTTTGTTTTGTTTTTGTTTTGCCAAAGTACTTGACATGCAACCATGGCCCATTTTTGAAGGCAACAAGTGGATGAAACCCTAGGGGTGCAAGTGTGTATTGTGTTTGTTTTTCATGCATGTTTATCTTGGATTAGGTCAAGCTAGTTGTTGATTTTATTTTGCATACAAACCCTAAGTCTAGGCATGGCATAATTTGGAAGTTTTTTAAATATGCGAGAATTTAAAGGCTACACTATTACAACATGATATAGGGAGGGGGGTACAAATTTGAATTGGGAGTATTTGACAAGAAAATAAATTCTAAGTTATTACAACTATATTGAATGTATAGGCACTATTTAATATTTAAAAAAATACAATTAAACAAATTTATTATGCAAAAAAGATTTTCATGTATGTAAAAAGTATTTTTTCAATGTGAAATGTAAATAAAAAAAAAGGTCAATTTTAATTATTTTCCTATTTAGGGTAAAAAACCCTAATTCTTAATGAATAATAATATTATTTATTAATTATATACAATAATATATTAATTTATACAAAAGAATAAAAGTATATTATGAAAATGATATTTTTAGTATAAAATATTAATAAAAATGAAAATGTGGTATTTTTGTATTTTTCTAAACCTAATTATTTAATAACAAGTATATAAGTATATATATATATTTATTAAACATATTAAATATACAAAGATAAAAATTAATTATTTACAAAAAATGGGTATTTTCAAGAAAATGTTCTCAAATATAAATAGAAATAATAAATGAAAATAAGTATATTATTTTTGCATTATTTTTGAGTTTTATTAAAAAGAAAATAGTTTATTTACATATGTATACTTAGTAAAATAAAATAAATATCAAATAAATATGAAAAAATATAGAAAATTATTTTTGGAATTTTTTATATTTAGACAAAAAATAATAAAGTCAGAATAAAAAATAAAAATGTCAAAATGGTAAATATTTAAATAAATGGGCCAGGGGGGTGTAAACAGAAAATGGGGATGTCAAAAGCAAAGAACAAACAGGCCCAGCCCAGTCAGACTTCATCTTCTTCCTCTTATTCACAAAACGTGTGCCTCTGTACATCAATGGATGTCTCCCGATTCTTTGATTTTTTGACAAAACTCATAACATGAACATTGTAGAGAATTAAACAACGAATCTAACCATATAAAAAACTTGGATTAACTCTCAAAGACCAGAGAGAATTTCTCTGGCCCTAATTTCTAACCTAGTTTTTTCAGAAAGTTCATGAGTGAAATTCTCTTAGCACGATTAATGTAAATGAAAACTAAGCATATGTATGGCTTCAGGGCTATGAGTACAAAATATTTCATTCACAAACCTAAGCCTAACCATTCCTAAATAGAGAGATAGAAGTCCATGAAATACCTGTTTCAGTTGACTTCGAGTTGGACAATGTAGCAACCTTCAATGGTGTTTGAGCTTCTTTTGAGCTTGCCTGAGGTCCAAGGAAGCTTTTCCAATGCTTGGCTTGTTTTGAAACAGCTTGAATCATGCTATAGAACTCAACCTGCAGAGCTTTGAAACAAAAATGGCAAAGTGTGTTAGATGTGTTACAACTTGCAATGGGGGCCTGGGACAGTTCAGGTGAGTTGATTGGAAGGTGTTTGAACTATCTTTGGACAAAACGCACGATGGAATTTGGTTATGGCTTGTAAAATGCAAAACTGGCTCTATTTTGCAAAAATATGGAGGTTTTGAGTATGAGGAGGTTTGAGTGAGGAAGGGGTTGTGTTTCTAGTTTGTTGGGAGGTATGGAACTTGTATACAATGTTTGTGTAAGCTTCTCTTAACAGATATCAGACATGGTATATGTTTGGCCACTTTTTCTTCTTTTTCAAGCAAGCATGTGGAAGTGATGTTATAGCTTGGTACAGGTCCTCCTATCATGCTGAATCTTTCGCTCTTGCTTCTTGGAATTGATAGCTTCAATCTTGCTTCAGAGATATGGCCCCATACCTCAAGGATTTTGGTTTGACATAAAGTGCACTTTTACAAAAATGGCATTTTACCTTTTTCCAAATAAGGGTTAATCTTGTATGTAATGTCCAAATGGCCAAGATAACACCTTAATTCAATGGTTATGCATTAAATTATGAAGTGCAAGTTGGTTTTGAGGCCTGCAAGCTAGCACTAAACATGCTGATTTGAAAATGCAAGTTTGTATGAACATGTATTGGTCATGGACAAAAGTGAGTTTTTTCCAACTTCAAGCATTCGATTCTATCTAACCACAAGGGTGTTTGAGGAGTTCTTGGAAAATTTGGATATCTTGGAACATGTACTATAATCCATATTTGCAATGCAACTTGAAACTCCAAGTGGAACTATGTGAAAAGTGGCCAAGAAGATGGGTCAAAGTCCTGCCTAGATTAGGGCAAATTTTTTCTAAGTTAAAAGTTTTAGGTACCCTTGTTCCAAAACTAATAACTTGAGATGCAAGCCTCTTTTGAGAAAACCTTGTGAATCAAAGTTGTAGACTTTGTGATGGACTACAACTTTCATGTTTCAAGTTTTGTTTGAATCCATTTGCATCTCGGTGAAAAAATGGGACAAAGTTTGGAAAAAATAAGAAAATTTCATAACTTAGAAAATTTCTAAGTTATGAAAATTTTTCCATTTTAAACCCTAATTTGCATTTTTGGGTTTCTTGATGAACAAGTTTCATAATTTGACATGTCTTGATGAAAAATAACTCTTGGCACTTGATTTTGATCAAAAAGTCAAAGTTTGACTTTTCAGTATACAGTCAAACTTTGATCAGTTGACTAAAAATTTCATCTGTCAACCCTATGCATTTGAGATCTTTTGAACTTGTTGAATGGGTCAAGACAATTTCATTGAGTCCTTGAGTCCATATGTGAGCTTGGTTTGCCATTGGTTAGGTCAAACAGTCAAAAATTGCCTTTGTGCAGTCAAAACCCTAAAAATGACCATTTTGCCCTTTTGATGATCTAATCAAATTTCTTGTGGAATTGTGATCCAAACTTGGCCAAATGGTTCATATGAGTTCATAATGTTGATGTGGGTCAAAATCCATGAGGTTTGACTGTCAATTGGCCACAGTTGACTTTTTTCCTCAATACAACTGATTTATAGGCCAACTGTCCAATTGACTGGGCATAAATTTGAATTGAGGCTTGAAACTTGGTATGGACAAACTTCTGAGTCCAACATGAAGTATGAAAGTCAATTTGGGCATTTTAGGTCAAAACATCCCTGTGCAAACTCAAACCCTAATTTGGGTCAACAGTGCAAGGAGGGGTCTTGAGCAGAGCAAACCCTAGCTTGATATTGAATTCCAAGAGTCTTGTGATGAGAAAATGTTGATGAAAAGAGAGGGCAAATTTTGGGGTACAACACACGTTCCTGGGATGTCCAGCAAACGATTGGTCTGCTTAGAATGGCTTGAGATAGCCTGAATCTTGAAAATCAGTTTACACTTTTTCTTGAATTTTTTTACAATTTGTTCTCTCTCTTGCACGCCTCCCCTCTCCCTGTTTTTGGTCTGCAATCCTTCCTCATGTATCCAAGAATGAATTAGGGTTGCAAACTTGTATCAAATCTTCTCTAATTATGATGATTGAATCAAGATTTGATCCTTATGCAAATCTTTCCAAATCAAGCAAAATGCAATCTTTTTGTGTCCAAATGAACCTTGCACGAGTTGATTCCAACTCCAGCTGTATAATAGACCTAAAGATGCACAAAATCTCAAGCTTTTATTAGTTTTTGATATTTTCATGATTTTATTTTGATTTTATTTGATTTAAATGAAATAAAATCAAAATAAATAGAAAAAATAAAATAATGACAAATGGAATGGATCATGGGTCGTGGGTCATGTTGCATACTCAGTGCAAGCATAAAAAGTTGGGCCCATTTGACAAAAATTACCATTTTGGGCAAATTTGACTTTTGGTAATTTTGCAAAAAGGGTCAACTTTACCAATGCATAACTCCTTCAATTTTGACCCTAGAAATGTGTTCTTGGAATTTTTAGAAAGCTTAAGATGCCCTCTAAGAAAACCTTTTGGTCTCATCTCAATTGAGTTTTCCATGTTCATGTATGAATCTTTGGCCCAAAAGGTGTGTTTGTTGACTTTTCAAAATGACCTATAATGTCCAAATTCATATCTTCTTGTGAGTGCATATTTTGAACTTGGGAGATGAAGATTAATAGTAGGGAATTGCATCCTCTTCAAAATGAGCTTTGGATGGGTCATTTTTGATAAAGTATGAGAAAGTTATGCTTGGTCAAAGTTGAGTTTACTTTTCCTGCAAAACCCTAATTTAGCAACTTTTTTATGTTTTGATGAATTATGACCAAGCCTTGAGGAATCATGACCAATACTTGATCAAATGATGAATAATACTTCAAAATGAGCATGTTGACCAAAAACCTTGAAGTTTGACTGTGTGTGGGCCACAATTGACTTTTTCCCTAGCACAGACGATTTTCAGGCGTTTGAGCAATTAACTGAGCAAACTTCCTCTGCAAGGCTTGAAACTTGACATGGATGATCTTGAGAACACATTAGGACAATGGTGAGAATTTTGGACCCTTTGGATCCAAACATCTTGATGCAAACTGAAACCCTAATTTGAGGTAGACTTCCTTAGGAGGGAGTTTGTTTGGTCAACCCTTGGACTTCCTTGAGCAATTTGAGGACCTCACTTGAAATGTATTGAGAAATATGGGAGGGAAAATTTTGGGGTACAACAACTGCCCCTGTTCAATCTTCTTAAACCTGAGGATGTAGATTGGCTTGTCTGCCTTTCGTGATCTGAAGGTTGAAGATGATTGAACACTAGAGTGCCCTGAAATTTGCACTCGCATGAAGTGGTACTTGTCTTGCGATGTCGGGAATGGTCTTATAGATGCCATCCGAAGAAGTTTCGATCGCATAAGAGATTCCTTTGTGAGAGCCCGTACACCTGTTGTTGAGGAGGACTATGCTGGGGAATGCTGGTCTCTGTCTTCAGAGAAATAGAGCTTTAGGAACTTCAGTTGTCCGTTACTCTACCAAGGAATCATCTCTTAGTCGAAGAGGTGAAAATGTACTTCTATCTGGTCGTGCTCCGGGCTTTACAGTGATTTGCTGAGGAAAATAAGACCGACTGCTATCTGGTCGTGCTCCAGGCTTCACATCGACTTACTGGGGAGAAAACTTGCTATCTGGTCGTGCTCCAGGCTTTGCAATTTCTCACTTATTATCTAGTCGTGCTCCAGGCTTCAGAAGGAATTAAGTTGTTATCCGGTTGCATCCGGGCTTCAACTTGAATTTAAGGCATACTAATATCCGATTGATTCCGGGCTTCTTAGTAATTGGCCGGGTAAACTGCTATTTGGTCGAAATCCAAGCTTCACAGTACCTTATATTGTTATCTGGTTGAGTTCAGGCTTCATGGTATCTTGTATTGCTATCTGGTCAATTTCCAGGCTATATAGTATTTTGAAGAAAATTAAGATATTATCCGGTCGATTTCTGGGATTCATAGCTTGAATTTGAGATACACCACTATCTGGCAGATTCCAGGCTTCATAGTATTTTGGAGAAATCAAGATATTATCCGGTCGATTTCCGGGCTTCATAGCTTGAATTTGAGATATACCACTATCTGGTCGATTCCAGGCTTCGTAGTTTTTTGGTATTGTTATTCGGTCGTTCTCCAGGCTTCACAATATGATGTATTATTGGTTGACTATTATCATGTCGATCTCCGGGCTTCATAGCTTTTTTAACTAGAATATAAATCTTAGTATCGATTTGACTGAACCAGGGAAAACTTGTGAGAACTTCAACTGGGAGAGAAATCTTAGTATCGATTTGACTGATCCTGGGAGAGGTCTCAGATTAACTTTGACTGGCATAGAAATCAGGGGGATCTTAGCGGCGATTCGGCTTACCCAGGCGAAAGTCTTAGAACATCTTCAACTAGAATAGAAACTTTAGTGTCAGTTTGACTGAACTAGAGAAAACTTGTGAGAACTTGATTACATCTTTCCCTAAAAGGTAAAGAGTTAGTCGTATTTAATGTCATGATGCATGAAATAAATTGAATGATGATGTTCTCAAAATAAATGAGATTGTGCTGTATAATATGTATGCACATGCCATGATGTATGAAATGTATTGAGTAATGATGTTCTCAAACTAAATGAGATTGTGCTGTATGATGCGTATGCACATGCCATGATGTATGCAATGTTCTTATGATGTTATCTGATTGGGGAAAATAGATCTTGGCTGCTATGGGAGAGTACAAGGAATTGAGTTCTTCTGTCTCGCTGGGGATAATGACTGAACATGATTAACTGGAGATTTGCGTCTGTTTTTCTTGAGAATATTCTGCCGGGAGAGACTTTGTGGGGAAGAGAGATACTCTGTTGGAAGATCTGCTTATTTGGAGAAATAAACTCAGCTGGGGATGAACTTCCAGTGCTAGAGAGAAGAGCTATGTTGGAGATCGAGCTTCCGCTGTCAAAGAAATAAACTCTGCTCGGGAGAAAACATTATAAACTATTTATGATTATAAAACTCGGCTGGGGATTACAGACATCAGCTTTCTGAAGGAACCTGTTGGGGAAGGAATTCCTGCTTGGGGATACGGAGGTCGGACCTTGGTTGTCTTGGCTCTATAGGGAATATAGGTATCACTGGCTTGTATGTGATAGTGACTTCGCTTCCAACTGTCTCTGCCCCTTGTACCATGCTGGGAAAAGTACATGCGGAGATTTTGTGGATGGATCGATGTCGTGATTGTACTTGAACATGTATTTAATGAGTGTCAGGATGACATCCGTCTCTAGATCGTATCTGAACTATACTTGAAACATGTGTTGAATGAGTGTCAGAATGACATCCGTCTCTGGATCGTATCTGAACTATACTTTGAAACGTGTGTCGAATGAGTGTCAGAATGACATCCGTCTCTGGATCGTATCTGAGCTATATTTGAAACATGTGTTGAATGAGTGTCAGAATGGCATCCGTATCTGGATCATATCTGAACTGTATCTGAAACATGTGTTGAATAAGTGTCAGAATGGCATCCGATCTGGATCATATTTGAACTGTATCTGAAACATGTGTTGAATGATTGTCAGAATGGCATCCGTATCTGGAGCTTATCTGAACTGTATCTAAAACGTGTGTTGAATGAGTGTTAGAATGGCATTCTTATCTGGAGCTTATCTGAATTGTATCTGAAACATGTGTTGAATGAGGGTTAGAATGGCATCTGTATCTGGAGCGTATCTGAATTGTATCTGAAAGCTGAATCTGAATGAGTATCAAAATGGCATCCGTATCTGAAGCGTATCCGAACTGTATCTGAAAGCTGAATCTGAATGAGTATCAAAATGGCATCCGTATTTGGAGTATATCTGAATTGTATTTGAAAGCTGAGTCTGAATGAGTATCAGAATGGCATCCGTATTTGGAGTGTATCTGAACTGTATCTGAAAGCTAAGTCTGAATGAGTATCAGAATGGCATCCTTATTAGGAGCGTATCTGAACTGTATCTGAAAGCTGAGTCTGAATGAGTATCATAATAGCATCCATATCTAGAGTGTATCTGAAAGTTAAGTCTGAATGTTAATCAAGGTATAAGTCTTCCACTGATAGACAGGTGATGGGACATAGTCGTAATTTTTAAATCCCTGTCTTTTTCCTGGACCGCCTGTGATACGGTGGGAGAACTGACTATGGTTTTGCGTTTGTTTTCACAAATGTTTCGGTTGAGCAAGAGTCGCCACCGACTTTTTATTTTATCCTAAGGAAAGGTTTAAAAAGCACAGCAAAAACATTTGAGATGTTTTCTTGGGTTCGGGGAGTAGATTATAGAAAGGGAAGGTATTAGCACCCTTTCTATCCATGGTTATCCATGGGCTCTTAGTTACTTGCTTAGATCACTTGCCTTTTGTTTTCAATTGTTTGAAATGGTGCTTATGTGTGTGTGGGTTTGAAAATGTTTTGAAGAGAAGCCAATGTGGTGGCAACCTTTGTAATGATCCATGTGGGGATGTATACAAAGATGTATGTCTTTTGAAAAGGTTTTCATTTGTTTTTTGAAAGTTGTTTTGAAAGTGTTGTGAGGTGTGGTTTTTAGAAAATAGGCAAGTGTTTTGTTTTTGCAAGTTTTGATTCAAGTAACTAAGAGGTTATCTACTCCTAAATTTCTCAAAGTTTATTGCTATGTTTTAACCCTTTTAATAAGTTTGTTCCACCATTGTATTTGGTGGACAATCTCATGTTAGGATGTGAAAGGGACGGGCGCGGGTCATTGTTTTAGACCATAATCGCAATGGTGTCAAGTATCTTTGGGCAATTTTTCTTAAGGGACTTGATCATTTGTTTAGGCAACATTTTGAAAGCGTCATCGAGGGACTATGATCATTTGATTTGTGTTTGTTTTTCCCAAAGAGACCTAACATGCAATATGGCCCAATTTTGAAAGGCAACAAGTGGAATACCCTAGGGGGTGCAAGTGTGATTTGTGTGTCCATTTTCATGCTTGTTTATCTTGAAATTAGGTCAAAACTATTTTCGTTGTTTTTTGGCATACAAACCCTAATTCTAACATGGTATAATTAGAAAGCAATAAAGTGCGAAAATAAATTTACTAAGCTATTACAAAACCATATATGGGAAGGGGGGTACAAATGTTCAAATGGGGATTTTTAACAAGGAATTTAAACCTAAACTATTACATCAATTTGGAATTATTTACAAGTGATTAATTGCATAAATTAAATGGAAAATAAAATAAAGGTGCAAAATGCAAAAAAGGGTTTTTATATGTATGAGAAAAAGTATTATTTATGTCAAATAAATAAAAATAAAAAAGTATTATTTTTGGAGTTTTTGTATTTTAAGGGTAAACCCTAATTCTATTAAATAAAATGCATTATTTATTTATTATGTACAAGTATTTATTTATTGTATAAAAATAAAATAAAATGAAGTATAACATTAAAATGAAGTATGATGAAAAATAAATAAGTCAAACAAAAAAAAGAAAAAGTCAAAAAAACATTAAAATGAATGAAATGGGCTTAGGGGGTGTAAAACCAAAAACATGGTGCAAATAAGAAATATGGAACAAGCCCAGCCCAATAGACCCTTCTTCAACCTCCAGCCAGAAAACATTCAAAAAACGCGCGCTTTGCTTACTGATTCAAACATCCTGATTCCGGGCTTTTTAATGAAAACTCTCAACATCAAAAATGTTCAGCATCAAGAGACGAATTCAGGGATATAAAGAACTTATCTTAACTCTCTAAGATGAGGGAGAATTTCCTCTCCCCCAATTTCTGACCTAGCTTTTTATCAATGTTCAGGCTCAAAATTCTTGCAGCACACATAATATAAATGAAATCTAATTATATGGGCATGTTCAGGGCTATGATTGTGACATGTTTCCTTCACAAACCTAAAGCTAACAATGCCTAATAAGAGAGATACGAGTTCATGAACTTACCTGTTCAGTTGAAGTTCTATCTGGCAATGGAGAAGCTTTCAGTGCAAGGTGATGATTGGTATAGCTTCCTTGAGGTCCAGGGATGTTATTCCAAGCTTTACTTTGTCTTGAAAGCTTTTGAATCGTGCTAGAGCACTTCACCTGCAAATCAGAAAAGTGAAAATGGTGGAACTAGTTAGAGAAGTTACAGGTCGTGTTTTAGGTTTTGGTTAGCTTGCATAGATGATAGGGAAGGTGTGTGAACTGGTTTGGGCAAGAAAGCTTGAGAGGAAAGAGAGATGGCACTCAAACTGCAGGCCCTGCCCTGTTCTTGCAGTTTGAAGGTGATTCTGGGAATGGGAGTGTATGAGGGATGTTAGGGTCGTGCTTCAGCTTAGGATCAATGTTTGGAATGTGTTTGATATCTTTCTCTAAGGCCTGGTTCACTGATATGGAAGTTGGTAACTATTATGCAATGTTTCTTATTTCTTAAGTCAAAATGCCAAGTCCTTGTTACAAGCTTATGCAGGCCCCCTAATCATGCTGCAAAGCCTTGTCTTGATCAGTGCAATGTGTCTCATAACTTGTGCCTCAGAGATTTCTTTTTACTTCAAAGATATGTGAACTTGACATAAAGCAATCTTTTCAAAAATGGCTAAAGTGCTTTTTCCATTTTAAGGTTAATCTCTTGTGTAATGGTTTAATGAACAAGATAATGCTAAGACACAAGGGTTTTGCATTAAATTATTGAGTGTCAAAGGGTTTTAGGACCTGTAATGTAGCTTAAGCATGCTGAATTCAAAATGGCACCAAAGTATGAACATGTCTTGGCCAAGAACAAAAGTGACTTTTTCCCATTTTGCAAAATTCGATTCTCTCAAGTTATGAGGTTGTTTGATGAGTTCTAGGACATTTTGGAAATCTTGGAATGTGTAATACAATCCATATTTGAAATTCAAATTGAAATTCCAAGTGGAAGTGTATGGAAAATGGCCTTGAAGTTAGGTAGAAAACCTAGTCAAAATAGGTTAAAATTTCACTAAGTTAAGAATGGTTTAGTACCCTTATTCCAAAAATTGTAACTTGAGATACAAGCCTCATTTGGGAAAACATTGTGAATCAAAGTTGTAGATTATGCACCAAGCTACAACTTTCATGTTTTGACTTTTGCTTGAATCCAAATGAATCTTGGTGAGAAAGTGGGGCAAAGTTGGGAAAAAATTAGGGTTTTCCATAACTTAGAAAAATTCTAAGTTATGAAAAATTTCCATTTCAAACCCTAATTTGCATTTTTTGATTTCTTGGTGAACAAGTTTCATGATTTGGCATGTTTTGATGAAAAATGAATCTTGAGCCTTGATTTTGACCAAAAAGTCAAAGTTTGACTTTTCAGTATACAGTCAAAATTGATCAATTGACTGGGAAATTCAACTGTCAATCTTGTGTACTTGGGATCTTTTGAACTTGTTGAGCATGTCAAGATAATTCCATGGGGCCCTTGAGTCCATATGTGAGCTTGGTTTTCCATTGGCTAGGTCAAACAGTCAAAAATTGCCTTGGTGCAGTCAAAACCCTAAAAATGACCATTTTGCCCTTTTGATGATCTGATCAAATTTCTTGAGGAATTGTGATCCAAACTTGATCAAATGGTCCATGTGAGTTCATAATGTTGATGTGGGTCAATTTTAATGAGATTTGACTGTCAATTGGTCACAGTTGACTTTTTCCCCAATACAGTTGATTTCTAGGTCAACTGTCCCATTGACAGGGCAAAATTTGGAATCAAGACTTGAAACTTGGTATGGATAAACTTGGGAGTCCAACATGAAGCATGAAAGTCATCTTAGGCATTTTAGGTCAAAATATCCTTGTGCAATCACAAACCCTAATTTGGGTCAACAGTGCAAGGAGAAGTCTTGAGCAGAGGAAACCCTAACTGGATCTTGATCTCCAAGGGTTTTGTGATGAGAAAATATTGAGGAAATGGGAGGGCAAATTTTGGGGTACAACAGTTGCCCCTGTTCAATCTTCTTGAACCTGAAGAGTTAGATTGGCAAGTTTGCCTTTTGTGACTCGAGGGTAAAAGGAGATTGGACACTAGAGTGCCCAGAAATTTGCACTCGCATGTCGGAGTATGAGCAGTGTGATGTTGGGAATGGGCTTATAGATGCCATTTGGATGTGTTGATCGCATAAGAGATTCCTTAGCGAGAACTTGTGTATTTGAGAAAGACAGGTGTTTTCCTGGCTTGTTACAGGTGTTTGATCTTCAATCTCCTTATGAAGATATGCCCTAGATGGATACAAGTATCGAATCTACAATCGGTTGCTCACAGATGTGCCCTGGCGGGATACAGGAGTCGAATCTGGAAATAGTCGTCAATAGATATGCCCTGGCTGGATACAGGAATCGAATCTTTGAACTCTTCAGACGTGCCCTGGCTAGATACAGGAATCGAGTCTAGAAATGTGGTCAACAGATATGCCCTGGCTAGATACAGGAATCGAATCTTTGAACTCTTCAGACGTGCCCTGGCTAGATACAGGAATCGAGTCTGGAAATGTGGTCAACAGATATGCCCTGGCTGGATACAGGAATCGAATCTGGAAACGTTGTAGTTGATAGATGTGCCCTGGCTGGATACAGGAATCGAATCTTCGAACTCTTCAGACGTGCCCTGGCTAGATACAGGAATCGAGTCTGGAAATGTGGTCGACAGATATGCCCTGGCTAGATACAGGAGTCGAATCTGGAATTGTGATAGTTGAAGGTAGTTGTCTTTGGGATTGTTTTTTTTTCTGAAAAGGCAAAAATATAAGTTGTATGCAATGTCATGATGTATGATATGCATGATGTCATGATGTTCAACATGAGATAGTGTTGTATGCACTTTATCATGAATGTAAGCGAGATGTATGAAAATGTGAAATGTTTATGAATGTAATCTCGTCTTAGGAAAATAAATCCTTGACGACCGGCCGGGGAATTGCTCTGTGGCAGAGATACTTTGTTTTAGTTTTGATGAGAGGCCTGCTGAGGACTTCAATGATGGATTCCGCTGGGGATAATGATGATAAACTCCGCTTGGGAACACCGAAGATAAACTCCGCTGGGGAAAAAGGAAGAACTTTGCGGAGGGCGATCTTCCGTGGCAGATAGCTGAGGATAACCCAGTTATAAGCCCTTGTGAGGAATAACTTTGGATAAAGCTCGGGAGAGACGTTCGTATTCTGCAGGGAATAAGCTTCTAGAATCTACTGGGGATAAGCCTTAAGACCGGCTGGGGATAAGAATTCTGCTTTCCCGGGGAAACTTTTGGAATTGTATTGAGGTACTGATATTCTGCCGGGGAATGTTGTGTCTTTTCAGGATCGACGGGGGACCAACTCTGCTTCGGGGAAAGCAATGCTGAATCTTGTCTTACTCTGTGGGGAGTTGAGATGATTTGGTCACATTCTTCAGTCGAATCTACCTTGGTACCTTGGCGGACAAAGCAACCAGACTGCATCAGACAACTTCATATTGCCCCTGTTTCTGATGTCACCTGTAATTAATCTTTTATTTCATATGCAAATATTTATAAATCAGCAATTTAATGTCAAATGCATATATCAAAAATGAACATTGGACGTTCTTCGCAAGACAAAACAGAAAAAGGAAAAACAATGGCAATTTGTATGGACAAGTGAATTTGTATTGATCTGAATTTTGCCTGTGAATAGGCGTTTTTGTACAAGAGGCTGACATCCTAGTAAGAGAATGCCGCCGAATAACATGGAATTTACAATTTTGAAAAGGAAACAAAACAGCTATGTGAACAATCCCACTGGGTTCCAACTCTGCTATCGCCTTTATGTCTTCAAGCGTCTCATCACTTTGCTGCTTAGTCGAAGATGAAGCTGATTGGTCGATGCCGAAATCTGAGCCAGATAGTTGATGCCGAATTCCGGATACGAAGTGATCCAATGAGACATAGTGTTACGCTTTATCCCTAACTTTTGCCTGGACCGTCCTTTCGGGTTTTCAGTCCACCGGGATACCCATTTTTGCCCAAGCCGCCTTTTCGGGTTTTCGACTTGCCGGGTGTACAGATTTTTTTCATTTCATCCCTTATTTTTGCCCGAACCTTTTTGGTTCGCCGGGAAGCCCTTATTTTTTCCTAGGTATGTCAACCTAGCGGGTCTTTTATTCATGCGTAGTATCTTTTCACTATGTCTGCATTGGCGGGATGAGGAAGGTCGTCACAATCCATGGTGGTTAGGATCATGGCTCCTCCTGAGAACACATGTTTAACCACAAATGGACCTTCGTATGTAGGGGTCCATTTTCCCCGGGGATCACTTTGAGGAAGGATGATGCGTTTGATTACCAGGTCCCCAACTTGATACTCTTGTGGTCTGACTTTCTTGTTAAATGCCCTGATCATTCGTTTTTGATACGTCTGACCATGACAAATAGCGGTGAGTCTCTTTTCGTCAATCAAGTTTAATTGATCAAGTCGAGTCTGGATCCAGTCATCTTCATTCAAGTCTGCGTCCTTCATTATTCGGAGAGAGGGTATCTGGACTTCAATTGGCAAGACTGCCTCCATACCATAGACCAAGGAGAAAGGAGTTGCCCCGGTTGACGTCCTTGCTGAGGTACGGTACCCATGAAGAGCGAACGGTAACATCTCGTGCCAATCTTTATAGGTCACTGCCATTTTCTGCACAATTTTCTTGATATTCTTATTGGCTGCCTCTACAGCCCCATTCATCTTCGGCCGGTAGGGAGAAGAGTTGTGGTGTTGTATTTTGAATTGTTCGCAGAGTTCAGTGATCATCTTGTTATTGAGATTGGTACCATTGTCCATAATGATTCTTTCCGGGACGCCATACCGACATATCAGATTATGCCGGATGAAACGTGCCACGACGCTCTTGGTTACTGTGGCGTAGGAAGCTGCCTCAACCCACTTCGTGAAGTAATCGATCGCTACCAAGATGAAGCGATGCCCGTTGGATGCCGTCGGTCGGATCTCACCGATCATATCAATACCCCACATTGCAAAAGGCCAAGGTGCCGTCAGGACGTTCAGAGGAACTGGAGGAATATGCACCTTGTCAGCATAGATCTGGCATTTATGACAAGTTCGAGAGTGTTGGTAACAATCGGCTTCCATTGTGGACCAGAAATATCCTGCCCTAAGGATTTTCTTTGCCATGGTGTTTCCACTGGAATGTGTCCCAAATGTACCTTCATGCAGTTCTATCATGATCTTCTCTGCTTCAGCCTTATCCACACAACGCAGTAGAGTTGAATCATGATTCCGTTTGTAGAGAATGCCGTTGCTGAGGAAGAATTTTGCCGCAAACCTCCTCATGAACTTCTTGTCATTGACAGATGCACCTTCAGGGTATTCCTGAGCTTCCAAGTACCTCTTCACCTCATGATACCAGGGTTTTTCAGCCACCTTTTCGGCCTCAAGATCGCAGCAGTATGCCGGTTCGTCCAACTTCCAGATAATGATCTGGGGAGCCTCATTGTCCCATTTAACTTTGAACATTGAAGACATCGTAGCTAGTGCGTCCGCTAGCTGATTCTCCTCTCTTGGGAAGTGCTCAAAAGTTATCTCTTCAAAGTGGGGAAGCAGGGTCAACACATACTCCTTGTAAGGAATAAGATTTGGGTGTTTCGTATCCCACTCGCCTTTGATCTGATTGACCACGAGAGCGGAATCTCCGAAGACACTCAGAAATTTGATCCTTAAGTCGATTGCAGCTTGTAGACCCATGATACATGCCTCATATTCTACCATGTTGTTGGTGCAGTTGAAACACAGTCGGGCGGTGAGTGGAGTATGAGTTCCTTTGGGAGATATGATTACAGCGCCGACTCCGTTACCCAAAGCATTAGAGGCTCCGTCAAAATGCATAGAGCATTGGGATCCTTCCTCAGGTCCTTCATCCGGTCCAGGTACTTCACAGTCAGTTACCACCATAATATCTTCGTCCGGAAATTCAAAGTTCAATGATTGGTAATCGTCCACAGGTTGGTGTGCCAAATGATCTGCCAGTACACTTCCTTTGATTGCTTTCTGAGTTGTATACTGGATATCATATTCTGTCAAGATCATTTTCCATCTCGCTATTCTTCCAGATAGAGCAGGCTTTTCGAATATGTACTTGATGGGATCCATCTTTGAAATCAAAAGAGTAGTGTGAGTCAGCATATACTGTCTCAGCCGGCGAGCAGCCCATACCAGAGCGCAACAAGTTTTCTCAAGCAGTGAGTAACGAGACTCACAGTCGGTAAACTTTTTGCTCAGGTAATAAATAGCGTGCTCTTTTCGGCCAGACTCGTCATGCTGCCCCAGCACACACCCCATTGAATTGTCAAGTACTGTCAAGTATAGTATCAGAGGTCTTCCTTCCATGGGTGGCATGAGAATGGGTGGCTCTTGGAGGTACTCCTTTATCTTTTCAAAAGCAGCCTGACATTCATCGTTCCAAAGTACTACTTGATCTTTCTTCAGTAATTTGAAGATTACAAGTAGCAGTCAGATGTGAGATGAATCGGGCAATGTAATTCAGTCGTCCCAGGAAGCCTCTGACTTCTTTCTCTGTCTTTGGAGTCGGCATCTCTTGTATGGATTTTACCTTGGCAGGGTCCACCTGAATACCTTTATCACTTACAATGAAACCTAGCAATTTTCCGGACCTTACCCCAAAGGTGCATTTGTTGGGATTCAACCTCGGCTTGTATAACTTGAGTCGGTCAAACAGCTTCCTCAGATGGTCAAGGTGCTCCTCCTCAGTTTGAGACCTTGCAATCATGTCATCAACATATACCTCAATCTCATGATGGATCATATCATGAAATAAAGCAACCATGGCGCGTTGGTAGGTTGCCCCAGCATTTTTCAACCCGAATGGCATGACCTTGTAACAGAAGGTGCCCCACTGAGTCACAAAGGTAGTCTTTTCCATATCTTCCGGAGCCATCTTGATCTGATTATACCCTGAAAAACCATCCATGAAGGATAACACCTTGTGTTGAGCAGTATTGTCGACAAGAACGTCGGTGTGAGGTAGCGGGAAATCATCCTTGGGGCTTGCCCTGTTCAAATCCCTGTAGTCGACACACATCCTAACTTTTCCGTCCTTCTTTGGCACTGGCACCACGTTGGAAACCCATTGAGGATAAGAAGTTACTGCTAGAAACCCGGCATCGAATTGCTTCATGACCTCGGCCTTGATCTTTTCGGACATCTCTGGGCGCATAGGGCGAACCTTTTGCTTTACCGGAGGGCTGTCTTCCTTGGTTGGCAGGTGATGAACTACAATGTCGGCATCCAAACCAGGCATGTCTTCATAGGACCAAGCAAATATCTCCATGTAATCATGTAGCATCTGGATCAATCGTTGCTTCACGCTGAGCTCTAGATTGGCACCAATATTGACCTCTTTCCTATCTGTCTCAGTACCCAGGTTAATTGTTTCCACCGGCTCTTCATGCGGTTGAATAGCCCTCTCTTCCTGGAGTAGCAGTCTTGCGAGTTCACCAGGCACTTCGCAATCATCTTCACCTTCGTCTTCGGCCAAGTTGATCGGATTCTCGAAGTCATAACTGGTGGTAGCAGAGCTGTTACCAGTGAGATCCAGAGTGGATTGAAACCTGTATGAGTGAGTGTGTGTAAATATAGCTGTTTTGCAATATATAACACAGAAAGAAAAAGAGCACAAGATTTGAAATGCAACAAACGTCCAATGTTTTGATTGATGATATATGGAAATGTCATACAAAAAAGCCCTCACAAATGGAGCTACGATGCCCCGGGTAGGACACCGAGCCAATAAAGTTTCAACATATTGTTTGTTACAAATTGAAAATCAAAAGAGTTAATTACTGCGTGACAAATGTGATAGGTGTAAAATCCTTTGCCGTCCAGTTGCTTGGTTCGTTGCTGGTAGTCGGGTAGATCCAACTGTCAAACTCTGCTTCCTCTACATCCTCCTCGATAGCATTCACCCTTGGGTTGGAGATAAACATCGGAGCCTTTATGATCTTTTCCTTGCGCACAGTCCTCTGAGCCTCTGCAGTAAAGCCCAGCCCAAACTTGTCATTCTTTTGAGTGAAGTCAGGAAGCTGACCCCAATTTGCACAATTGCCTTTCTTGATTACAGCCCGGGCATCTTTCAAGGACGCCATCTTCAACGGAAAGTCTTCTTCAACCACTGCTTCAGCCGATGCCAAAATTGGAGGTACCTCCTCAAAATGCTGAAAGGGGGTTTCAATAAACTCCCCGTCCATCTCGATATACCGGAATGAATTCAAGTGACTAACCATGTATTCCTCCTCACCCAGCACAGTAACAATCTTCCCTTTGACAGGGTATTTGAGCTTTTGGTGTAGAGTGGAGGTTACTGCCCCAGCCTTGTGAATCCAGGGTCGACCCAACAAGCAGGAGTAAGATGGACGAATATCCATTACATAGAACGTTGAGTCGAAGACTTGGGAACCCACACGAATAGGGATGTCTACTTCACCGTGCACCATCCTCTTAGAACCATCAAAGGCTCTAACAATGATGTTACTAGGTTTCAATTCCAGGCCCTCACAATCCAAGCGATCCAATGCTTTCTTAGGCAAAACATTCAGGGAAGAGCCGGTATCCACTAGCACGTGTGCGAGAGTAGTGCCCCTGCATTCTATGGAAACATGCAGGGCATCATTGTGATTTTTCCCTTTGGCGGTGAGGTCAGCATCCGAGAACCCCAATCCATTGTCAGCTGTCAAATTGGCCACACAGTCAGTGAATTGATCCGCGGAGGTCTCTTGCAGCACATGGGCCGTTTTCAGAAATGAAATCAGGGCTTTTGCATGGGCCTCTGAGCATAGCAGCAATGATAGCATAGAGATTTTGGAGGGAGTATGCCCCAACTGTTCAACAACGTTAAAGTCACTCCTTTTGATGATTTTAAGGATTTCCTCCATTTCTTGTTGGGAAGCTTCCACAACAGTCTTTTTTGGTGCCTCCGTCCTGGCAGGAAAATCGGTAGCAACTTCTTTGCCCCGAGTATCGGAGGACTCGGCGGCAGTAGTAGACACAGGAACTTGAATTGGGACATGCACACTTGCGGGTGTGATGGTAAGAGGTTTTCGGATAACTCGCGGTGTAATGTCAGGCGAGAAGAGCCTGCCACTGCGGGTAATCTTGGCGGGACCAGTGATGTTACTGATACTGGTGTTGGTGTTGAACTCCTGCTTCACCCCAAGCACATACACATCGGCCCCATAATGCCATGGGACCGCTTTATCAGACTCATAGGGGAGAGGCCCCGGAACGGTAATAGTAATGGGTGCAACAGACATAATTTGGACTGGTTTCTTTATGGGAGCTTTGGCAGGATTGTAAATTGTGACAACAGATATTTCTTCAACGGAGATAAACGGAACAACAGTTTTCTTGAACAAAATTTCTTTGCTATCCATCAGGCTTTGGATGCCTGATTTCAGCAGTGGACAACCGGTAGGGATAACAGCACACAGGAGGCAACCCTTACTACAACCTGGAAATAAACCGGCTAGTAGTAAGTTCCTCTTAACAGTCAAAAGAGGGGTAGCAACATCATTCACCGAAACAGCATACAAATCTTCCTCAATGGCATTTACTCTATGCTGGGGCATAGGAGCAATTACAACATTTGGCCTCTCATGCGCCTCAAACTGAATTTCCTTCGCGTCGATAAGATCTTGTACTTTATTTCTCAAGGCCCAGCAATCATCAGTAGTGTGCCCGGGGCTATCGGAATGATAAGCACAACGGGCATTTGGGTTATATTTAGGAGATGCAGTATTGACGACCTTAGGAGCTTCTTTGATGGTCACCAAGTTGGTTGATAACAGTTGGGGTAAAATTTGTGACAAGGTCATACTCAGCCGAGTATACTGCCTCTTGGGCCTTTCACCTCTTTGTTGATTGTACTGCTGAGGAGCAGCAGCAGGTTTTGAAATGACTAGAGCATTGACGACTTGGCAACTTTCTGGCTTGACTTGTCTTCTAGGACCATAGACGGCACTCGCTTCTTTCTTGAAAGGCCTTTTCTCAGTACTTGGGGAGGCAGCCTTTTGTATTTTCCCTGACCTGATGCCAGCTTCAATTCTTTCTCCCGTCAGAATCAAATCCGTAAACCCAGCGGAGGAGTTACCAACCAAATGATTGAAAAATGGACCAGACAAAGTCCCTAGAAACATATCAACCAGCTCGCGATCAGTCAATGGAGGCTGCACCCTGCCAGCCAAATCTCTCCATTTTTGTGCATATTCTTTGAACCCTTCGCCCGTTCCTAGAGACATACCCTGAAGTTGGGTACGCGTAGGAGCGAGATCAGAATTGTATTGATATTTTCTGTAGAACGCGGTTGCCAAATCTTCCCAGTGTCGGATGCTAGTTCCATCTAGTTGGTAGAACCACTCAAGCTGCGACCCCGAAAGACTATCTTGGAAGAAGTGAATCCAAAGGTTCTTATCTGTCGTGTAAGGTTGGATCTTCCTTACGTACGACCTTAGATGCAGCTTTGGACAAGAAGCCCCGTCATATTTGGCAAAGGCATGCGCCTTAAACTTGTGTGGGATTACTACCCCAGAAGATAACCCTAAATCTCCGAAATCCAGCCCTGGCACGTTCTGAATCTCCATGGCGCTCAAGCGGTCCTCCAATTGCTTGTATCTGTCAGCAGCAGGTGGGTATTGTTCGTCATTGTAGTCCGTCTCGTTGTCAGAGACTGCAGGACTAGGAGCTCCTCCCCCTTGGGGACTATTTTTCTCAGCAGAAGAAGTAGTCGGATCAGCTTCATTGTGGAGTGTGTTCCCAAACCTGCGTCAGGTGTTGAACAACGCAGTCCTCTTTTTCTTCTTCTTCTTCAGGAGTAGGGTCTTCAACTCTTGCTGACCTTGGGCCAGGCTTAGGACCATCTCTTAAAACTGGGCACTTTGGGCCTGAAGGGCCTTGATTGCTTGCTCACTGGATGAGTCTGGATTCATGATGACTGTTCAAAATAAAAAGCGAAGGAGATTAAGCAACCTGTGAAAATAGGGTACCTGCTATGCATATGGTGCAATGAGATGCGTATGTTTTATGTTTTCAAAGACAAACAAGATTCAAATTTGTAGAAAAAAGGGAAACACACTTCATTAGATTCAGATTTCAAATTGTTCAACAACTTGCCCTTAGGCATTACAGGAATGAAAAATACTGGAAAGGAAATAAAAGCTATAAAAGGAAATATCCAAAGCCCATCAGTGCTCCCATGGCCTCCTTTTCTCAGTGTTGATGTAGTTATTCAGAACCCGCTCTTCCTCCAATTGCTTAGTCAGCCTCTGGATCTTCCGCTCCTGCTCGTTGAACTTTTCCCGATAGAAATCTCGTTCTTCCTTCAGCTGCGCCCAAGATCTCTTCATTGTGTCAAAATCAATGGGTATCTGAGGAGGGAGGACAGTTGGAGGAACCCCATCTTCATCAGGAGATTCAAGAATGATCAGTCTGACAGCTTCGTACGGCATACCTAACTTCTGAGCACGGATGCGGACCCATTTGCAATAGGGTTCCATTGGTAGAGAAGTCTTAGGTCCCAACTCATGTGGGTCAGCTTTGTGAATTCTGTCCCAAGCTCTAATGAATCCATGGCGTAGTTTGTCACTGTCTGCCTGAAACTCAAAATGGAAGTGAGGAACCAACATTTCATGAGGCCCAACTCCTCTGGATCTTCCAAACTAGCAGAGAGCTAAGCATGGATTATAAGAGATTCCTCCTTGGATACCAATCAACGGAACATTAGGGTATTCTCCGCAGCGATCAATAACAGCTACTTCATCCAAACCTCTGAGAGTCCAAGTGATGTCATTATCAGTGAGAGACATTAACCTACGAGCCCAACCCTTTCCTTCTTCATTCTTCAGCACGAACTTAGGAAGGTGCGAAATAAACCACCTCACTAGCAAAGGAGCACAACACCACGGAGTTCCCCGTTTTCGAGCAGTACGAGCATAGAGTTGTTGCAGGATATCACCCAAAAGAGTGGGTACAGGATTCCGAGACATGAAGATCCTTATGACATGGATACTGATAAAGGTGTCAGGATTGGGAAACAGTACCAGACCATAGATCAAAAGAGCCAGAATATCCTCGTACGCCTTGAAGTCCAAGTCATTCCAGAAGTCATTAGCCTTGCCAACCAGAAATTTGACCAAAAATCCCTTAACTCCACTTCTAGTTTCCCAGTTAGCCAATACCTCCTCTTTGGTCAAGGGGAGAATTGCAGCAATCTCTTCAGGCCTAGGAGTCTTTTCCAAACCAGTGAATGGAGTTTGATCCAAGACAGGGATCCCAAGTAAATAAGAGAATTCTTCCAGGGTAGGAACCAACTGGAAGTCTTGAAAGGTGAAACAATGATACAGAGGGTCATAAAACTGGGTCAGAACACTTATCAGTTGTTGGTCCCATTTTGCAGTGATCAAGCCAAGGAGAGAACCATGCCTGTTGATGAAGGAAGAAGTGTTTGGAATCCTACCAACCAAATCCTTGAGCAAAGTTGGTGGTTGAACAAAGTTGAGCCGGATAGTATTCCTACGCACGGGCATCATGATGTCCTGTAAAACAGAGCAAAGATGAAACTTTTTTGTCTTTGAAATGGGTTAGTCCTTTATACAGGATGCATCCAATGGTATGATGGCATGATGCTATGATGAAGCACACCACAAGTATTCACACAGGCAAACATGATAAGGCACACAAGTCACACAAGACAACCCTTAGGTTTCAGGCCAGCATGAAGTTTAGGTATTACCCTCTTTTAGTTTCGTCGGTTAAAACCTGTCCTATCAAGAGTAACCGGGTTCTAAAGGATCTCAAATCATTGGCTACCCTCAATCGGTCATAACTCCAGCATCGCAATCTTTTCTTGCAGCCATAACCATCTCGAGAGTTTAGCCTCAATGAGTGTAGCATACTGCTACTGTCCTAATAGCCAAGTTGGTCAATTTAAGGTTCTAAGGTTGGTTGGTGTTTAATGACTCCTTAGAAGACCTATATTCTCCCCATTGCAACACAAGGGATATAGGTACAGACCAAGGTGCCACACCAACGTAGCCACTGCTTCACCCATGTCGGTCTACGCCGGACAGGTCCCTCACAGATTATGCTACCTAAAAACGGTATTTCCCAGATCCGGGTTAGGATCTATGAAACTCCGATGCAAAGCCAACAAATATAAAAGCAAACAAAGCAAACAATTGAAAACAAAGGTGATCTAAACCCTAAGGTTACTCCACTTTTAAGTTTAGTCCCCAGCAGAGTCTCCAGTTCTGTGATACGGTGGGAGAACTGACTATGGTTTTGCGTTTGTTTTCGCAAATGTTTCGGTTGAGCAAGAGTCGCCACCAACTTTTTATTTTATCCTAAGGAAAGGTTTAAAAAGCACAGCAAAAACCTTTGAGATGTTTTCTTGGGTTCGTGGAGTAGATTATAGAAAGGGAAGGTATTAGCACCCTTTCTATCCATGGTTATCCATGGGCTCTTAGTTACTTGCTTAGATCACTTGCCTTTTGTTTTCAATTGTTTGAAATGGTGCTTGTGTGTGTGTGGGTTTGAAAATGTTTTGAAGAGAATCCAATGTGGTGGCAACCTTTGTAATGATCCATGTGGGGATGTATACAAAGATGTATGTCTTTTGAAAAGGTTTTCATTTGTTTTTTGAAAGTTGTTTTGAAAGTGTTGTGAGGTGTGGTTTTTAGAAAATAGGCAAGTGTTTTGTTTTTGCAAGTTTTGATTCAAGTAACTAAGAGGTTATCTACTCCTAAATTTCTCAAAGTTTATTGCTATGTTTTAACCCTTTTAATAAGTTTTTTCCACCATTGCATTTGGTGGACAATCTCATGTTAGGATGTGAAAGGGACGGGCGCGGGTCATCGTTTTAGACCATAATCGCAATGGTGTCAAGTATCTTTGGGCAATTTTTCTTAAGGGACTTGATCATTTGTTTAGGCAACATTTTGAAAGCGTCATCGAGGGACTATGATCATTTGATTTGTGTTTGTTTTGCCCAAAGAGACCTAACATGCAATATGACCCAATTTTGAAAGGCAACAAGTGGAATACCCTAGGGGGTGCAAGTGTGATTTGTGTGTCTATTTTCATGCTTGTTTATCTTGAAATTAGGTCAAAACTATTTTCGTTGTTTTTTCGCATACAAACCCTAATTCTAACATGGTATAATTAGAAAGAAATAAAGTGCGAAAATAAATTTACTAAGCTATTACAAAACCATATATGGGAAGGGGGGTACAAATGTTCAAATGGGGATTTTTAACAAGGAATTTAAACCTAAACTATTACATCAATTTGGAATTATTTACAAGTGATTAATTGCATAAATTAAATGGAAAATAAAATAAAGGTGCAAAATGCAAAAAAGGGTTTTTATATGTATGAGAAAAAGTATTATTTATGTCAAATAAATAAAAATAAAAAAGTATTATTTTTGGAGTTTTTGTATTTTAAGGGTAAACCCTAATTCTATTAAATAAAATGCATTATTTATTTATTATGTACAAGTATTTATTTATTGTATAAAAATAAAATAAAATGAAGTATATTTGTCAAAAGATATTTTTATATTTAAATACTAATAAAAATAAAAAGTGTATGTATTTTTGCATTTTTATCCTAAATACATTAATAAATATATATACAAATCATTTACTAAATAGGTATTATATATACAAATTAATAATATTTAATATTTAATAAAAAAGTTTTTTTTCTATAAAATATTTTTTCAGAAAGTAAAACAAAATAAAAATGAAAATGAAATGTGTTTATATTATTTTTTTGTATTTTAAGTAAAATGTATCTATCTCTTTATTTATGTACAAATACTAATTTAAGTAAATAAATTCCTAATAAATAGAAAAATGGTACAAAAAATTATTTTTATTTTTTTTATATTATGATGAAAAATAAATAAGTCAAACAAAAAAAGAAAAAGTCAAAAAAACATTAAAATGAATGAAATGGGCTTAGGGGGTGTAAAACCAAAAACATGGTGCAAATAAGAAATATGGAACAAGCCCAGCCCAATAGACCCTTCTTCAACCTCCAGCCAGAAAACGTTCAAAAAACGTGCGCTTTGCTTATTGATTCAAACATCCTGATTCCTGGCTTTTTAATGAAAACTCTCAACATCAAAAATGTTCAGCATCAAGAGACGAATTCAGGGATATAAAGAACTTGTCTTAACTCTATAAGATGAGGGAGAATTTCCTCTCCCCCAATTTCTGACCTAGCTTTTTATCAATGTTCAGGCTCAAAATTCTTGCAGCACACATAATATAAATGAAATCTAATTATATGGGCATGTTCAGGGCTATGATTGTGACATGTTTCTTTCACAAACCTAAAGCTAACAATGCCTAATAAGAGAGATACGAGTTCATGAACTTACCTGTTCAGTTGAAGTTCTATCTGGCAATGGAGAAGCTTTCAGTGCAAGGTGATGATTGGTATAACTTCCTTGAGGTCCAGGGATGCTATTCCAAGCTTTACTTTGTCTTGAAAGCTTTTGAATCGTGCTAGAGCACTTCACCTGCAAATCAGAAAAGTGAAAATGGTGGAACTAGTTAGAGGAGTTACAGGTCGTGTTTTAGGTTTTGGTTAGCTTGCATAGATGATAGGGAAGGTGTGTGAACTGGTTTGGGCAAGAAAGCTTGAGAGGAAAGAGAGATGGCACTCAAACTGCAGGCCCTGCTCTGTTCTTGCAGTTTGAAGGTGATTCTGGGAATGGGAGTGTATGAGGGATGTTAGGGTCGTGCTTCAGCTTAGGATCAATGTTTGGAATGTGTTTGATATCTTTCTCTAAGGCCTGGTTCACTGATATGGAAGTTGGTAACTATTATGCAATGTTTCTTATTTCTTAAGTCAAAATGCCAAGTCCTTTTTACAAGATTATGCAGGCCCCCTAATCATGCTGCAAAGCCTTGTCTTGATCAGTGCAATGTGTCTCATAACTTGTGCCTCAGAGATTTCTTTGTACTTCAAAGATATGTGAACTTGACATAAAGCAATCTTTTCAAAAATGGCTAAAGTGCTTTTTCCATTTTAAGGTTAATCTCTTGTGTAATGGTTTAATGAACAAGATAATGCTAAGACACAAGGGTTTTGCATTAAATTATTGAGTGTCAAAGGGTTTTAGGACCTGTAATGTAGCTTAAGCATGCTGAATTCAAAATGGCACCAAAGTATGAACATGTCTTGGCCAAGAACAAAAGTGACTTTTTCCCATTTTGCAAAATTCGATTCTCTCAAGTTATGAGGTTGTTTGATGAGTTCTAGGACATTTTGGAAAGCTTGTAATGTGTACTACAATCCATCATTGAAATGCAAATTGAAATTCCAAGTGGAAGTGTATGGAAAATGGCCTTGAAGTTAGGTAGAAAACCTTGTCAAAATAGGTTAAAATTTCACTAAGTTAAGAATGGTTTAGTACCCTTATTCCAAAAATTGTAACTTGAGATACAAGCCTCATTTGGGAAAACTTTGTGAATCAAAGTTGTATATTATGCACCAAGCTACAACTTTCATGTTTTGACTTTTGCTTGAATCCAAATGAATCTTGGTGAGAAAGTGGGGCAAAGTTGGGGAAAAATTAGGGTTTTCCATAACTTAGAAAAATTCTAAGTTATGAAAAATTTCCATTTCAAACCCTAATTTGCATTTTTTGATTTCTTGGTGAACAAGTTTCATGATTTGGCATGTTTTGATGAAAAATGAATCTTGAGCCTTGATTTTGACCAAAAAGTCAAAGTTTGACTTTTCAGTATACAGTCAAAATTGATCAATTGACTGGGAAATTCAACTGTCAATCTTGTGTACTTGGGATCTTTTGAACTTGTTGAGCATGTCAAGATAATTCCATGGGGACCTTGAGTCCATATGTGAGCTTGGTTTGCCATTGGCTAGGTCAAACAGTCAAAAATTGCCTTGGTGCAGTCAAAACCCTAAAAATGACCATTTTGCCCTTTTGATGATCTGATCAAATTTCTTGAGGAATTGTGATCCAAACTTGATCAAATGGTCCATGTGAGTTCATAATGTTGATGTGGGTCAATTTTCATGAGATTTGACTGTCAATTGGCCACAGTTGACTTTTCCCCCAATATAGTTGATTTCTAGGTCAACTGTCCCATTGACTGGGCAAAATTTGGAATCAAGACTTGAAACTTGGTATGGATAAACTTGGGAGTCCAACATGAAGCATGAAAGTCATCTTAGGCATTTTAGGTCAAAATATCCTTGTGCAATCACAAACCCTAATTTGGGTCAACAGTGCAAGGAGAAGTCTTGAGCAGAGGAAACCCTAACTGGATCTTGATCTCCAAGGGTTTTGTGATGAGAAAATATTGAGGAATTGGGAGGGCAAATTTTGGGGTACAACACCGCCCTTTCCGGTTTTCAGTCCACCTGGATACCTTTTTGCCCAAGCCACCTTTTCAAGTTTTCGACTTGTCGGGTGTACAGATTTTTTTTATGTATATCCCTAACTTTTTCCCGAACCCTTTTGGTTCACCGTGATTCCCTTATATTTTCCTAGGTGTGTCAACCTAGCGGGTCCTTTCATGCGCAGTATTTTCTGACTATGTCCACACTCTCAGGGTGTAGGGAGTTGTGACTGTCGGTAGTGTTGTGTTGCCACACTATCAGAAGATTTTTGTTTGATCGTACATGATTCGTTGCTGGAATTCATGCCCAATGCCCCAAGGGATTCAGATGGGGATCTGCCCCTGGCTATTTGGCATCTTTGAGAGATTCCTTGAATCTTTACTTGACTTCCCCAGATGATGGACAATGCTCCAGTCGTGCCCCCTTGGTTGGAAGTTTTCTTCCACTTGAGGTGATCCTTTTTATTGAGAAGGTTTTTGTTCACTAGATATTCGTCATGCGAATTTCTCTGTTGTTGAACAAATAGTCATATGCAAACAATGTTATTTTAAGAATGCAAAGCTTACGTCTGTCTTGAAGTTTTGAAAATGCAGTTTTTTATAGAAAAAATAGAATTTTGCAAAGATGTGATATCAACTCAAGATTTGTAACGGACCCTCAGGAGTCAGGATACCTTTTGTAACAATATGCTTTCGAACTAACCCATGCTTCAGCTAGGACTTTTAAGGGTTATAATGTGGCCTGGTTCACGGTTCAAGAAACAAAGGATAAAGGCTCAAAATTTATTTGTACCCACCCGTTCTTCGTGATGTTCTTCTATCCTATACTCAGTTAAGTGTGCATTTAGATCCCATTTGAGTCTTTACTCTGATATTCCAGTGATGGTTCGGATACTGACAATTTATTTTGAATAGGCAGTCATTTCTTTTTGTTGAGGGTTTGTAGGACCTCTTTCTTTTTTTATTTAATTATCCGTGTTTTTTGCCTGAACTGTTTGTTTTTGTGATTACAGTCAGCGGGATGCCCCAGTTTTTTTCTTAAGTCTCCTTCATAGGTTTTGACTTAATGGGCTTTTATTTCGAGAGATAATGACTACTTGTCTTGACGATTATAGGGAACCATCACTGTCTTTTGTTTTAGAAGGATGTCTTTGATGCCTTTCATTATGCACCTGGATTAACTGAGAAAACTACCCTGCCCCAAGTTATGATTAAGGGTTTTAATTTGTGTGAAAAGAAAACTCCTACTTCTTTGGCTCGAAGGGGTTGACTAGGGATTATCTTCCTTATAACTCCACTGTTTAGGATTTGAAACAACGCATGTACATCGTCAGCGGGGTCTGTTCAAAAGCATACTGTAGAGATTGTGGTATCATTTTCGTCATCCACCCTCTAAAGGCTTACAACTTTTTAGTCGAGAGTTGAATATCACTAAAAGGAACGAAGTTTAAATGTAGTGAATATGAATGAATTGATTCAGAACAGACATATGCAATGCATTGATAAAGTAACAAAGTTTGACATGAATAAATATTCGAACAATCAAAAGAAAATTATAAACTGAAAATTCTAATAAACAAAAATCCCTCTTGTTAGAACTTGTCACTTCAAATGGTGGGCTTTGGAGGATTGACAGAAACATTCCAGTTGACCATCTTGTGTGAATTCCAACGCTACTTCATCAATCAGGTCTTGAATTTTATTTCTAAACACCCAACAACTGTTGGTGTCATGTCAACGACTGTTGGAGTGGTACACACATCTTGCTTCAGGATTGTAGTTAGGCGAAGAAGTCTTGGGATTCAGATGAGGCCCTATCAACGTAACCAAATTCATCCTCAACATATGTTGTAAAGCTTGAGACAACGACATGTTGAGTTTGGTAAAATTCCTCTTGGGTGTATCTGGATTACTCTGATTAACACGTTGTTTTTGGCGAGGTTTTTGTTGGACCCGTGAGGTAGTATAAATTTGGAAAGGTCCACTCTTCACCAAACCAAACTCTTGTCTTCTTGGAGGTTGATCAATGACTTGGACCCCGACCTCGACTGTTTGCTTCATACTGTTGTATCCGTCTTGATGAAGTTGGTTGATAATGGCTTTCAGCTCTTCTTGTCTTCGGGCTAAGCCTTGGATAAGAGCCATCTTCCCCAGCATCTGGGTTCTCATTGCACCTACCTCATCTTGCAGTTGTTCCATCCGTTCGTCCTTATTGTCTTCAGGACTTTTCTTGACCAATTTCCCAATGAGGAGTGTTTTCAACTCTTCCTGCCCCTTGGATAGGTTTAGGAATATTTCCCTGAACTGAGCTTCTTGAGTTTGAAGATCTTTGTTGTCTTGTTTGAGAGCCATTGCTGAAATAAACAGCGAGAACATGAGAGACCTGTACTGGAAGATCTGTTATGCAATGATATGTATGATATATGTATGCAATGTTTTCAAGGATCTCGCGGGGTAAACAAGAAACTGTTAGAATTAGGTTGCAGCTTGATTGAAGAAACTTCATGTCATTAAGAGTCCTTCTTCAAGAGTCAAGCTCACCATATCGAGTGGGTCATATCCCCTGACTCAAGTTATCGTGTTTTGATCTCTAGACGACATTGGCTAGAGGAAAATAAATCCCCTTTCCCCTTGCTAGACGTTTGATTTACCATAACCTGCACCACAAACCTTTGAGATCCTTGAAATGGTTAAGGAAATGTTAAGGCATGATGTTATGATGTGTATGCTATGCGTTTAAAAAAAAGTGTGAGGCGATGTAAGCAAGTAAACCCTGCAAGAAATCCAAGTTATTGGATAATGACGGTAAACAAAACCTGCGAGGAACTCATTTTGTCCATTAATAAAACTGTGCAAGTAGTTCAAGTTGAAAGCACACAAGTCACACAAACAGCCTTAGGTTTAGGCTTGCATGGGTTTTAAGGTAGTACCCTCTTGAAGTTAAGTTGGTTTCAAACCTATCCTAGAAAAAGTAACTGGGTTCTAGAGGATCTCAATATCACTGACCATCCTCCATCGGTCATGGTTTCAGCTCACACAATCTTTTCTTGCGGCCAAAATTATTCCGAGAGTATGGTCTCAATGAGTGTAGCATCGAGTATCAACTAGTTCTCAGCTTTACACCGAGGCCGGCTATCTCACTACTTTCTAATGGCCAAGTTGGTCGATTAAAGGTTCTAAGGTCAGTTGATGCTTAACGACACCATGCAGCGGACCCGTATTCTCCTTGTTTCTCCACAAGGGATACCGGTACCAACCAATGTGCCACATCAACGTAGCTACTGCTTCAACCGTATTGGTCTACGCCGTACAGTTCCCTCACAGTCTATTGCTACTTACCTAAAAGGTTTCCCCAGATCCGGGTTAGGATATATAGTAACTCCCAAACAAAACCCTTAAAAGTAAAGCAAACAAAGAAATAAAGAGAAGCACATATGATGAACTAGATCCTAAGGTATACCCCACTTATTAATTCCCCAGTAGAGTCGCCAGTTCTGTGGTACGGTGGAAGAACTGACTGTTTTGGAAAATGCTGGTTTGTGCTTTGCGTTTTTTGTTCACAAAATGTCGCGGTAAGCAAGAGTCGCCACCCACTTTTATTTTATCCAACTAGAAAGGAAAAAAAAGCACACAAAAATTCCTTTTTCGAGATTTTGAGTAAGGGGGGTAGATTATAGAAAGGGAAGGTGTTAGAACCCTTTCTATCCATGGTTTTCCATGGGCTCTTAGGTACTTGCTCATCTTTTTTAAAATTGCTTGTGTGTTTGTTTTGAAGAGTTTTTGTTTTACTTCATTTTAACCCTTGCTTCTGTCTTCAAGAGTGTTACGAAGTGTTTTTGAAAACTTTGTTTGAAAAGTGTGTAAGTGTGAAAAGTTTGATTAGGAGCAAGTACCTACTAGCATCTACCTACTCGAAAAAAGATCATTTCTATTCTCGTTTCCTTTAGACAATGCTATCCTACTATTGAGAGAAAGGTAGCACCGTCGTTGGAGTTGTAAGGGTCAATTCGTAAGGGACGTACGATCACTAAAGCAATTTTAGGATGTCTTAGTAATAACCCTAACGTCTTAAGATCATATTCGAGGAAACATTTCTGAGGCAACCTTTCCAAGGCAACCTTTCCAAGGCAACATTTCCGAACGAGACTTTTGATCTTTGTTAGACGAGAGGGCAACCACTAAGACACCCTATACTTAATGATCGTTTTACCGAAGGCAACCGAAGTGAGAGTATACCCTAAGAGTGCGAATGTGCGAGTGATTTGTTTTCAGTTATTATCTTTGCACATTAGGGTTTTCTAGCCATTTTAAAATTATCATGCAATCTTATCATACAATCCTATGAACATACATCTAACAGTTTAATATTTGCGAGAATTTTAAAATGAGAGAAATAAAACCTACGCTATTACAAGGCTTCGGGTAGGGATTAATTACATAGCCAAAAACTCATAAGAAAAAATGATAAATAAAAGCCCTAGATTAACCTATTACAAACCAGGAACAGTTACAACAATATTGCAAAAAAATATATAATCAGCGCGCGCCGAGTTAAATACGAAGTGACTAGGGTTTTGACCCTTGACTGAACCTAATTGTAATTTATTAAAGTAAACATATTTTTTGTCATTTTTTGTTATTTAATAAAGTAATGAAACAATTGAATTAAAAAAAAAAAAGAGAGAAGGAAATCCTAAATTCTAATTAATTTTAATTGTGAAAGAAATTAGAATTGCCTTAAATTAATTAAACTAATTAAATTTAAAAAAACACATTTATTAAGAAAATAAGTCTTCTCTTTTATGATTTTTTGTTGCTTATTTAAAAAAAAGGTAATTTTGGTGTTGATAAAAAAGGAAGAATAACTAAAGAAAGGAAAATTAAAGAAAAATAAGAAATAACCCAAGGGCCTGCTGTCAGCGGCTCTAATCAGAGGATGATGGTCCAGAAGATGGTGGTCCAGAGGATGATGGTCCAGAGGATGGTGGTCCAGCAGATCATACCTAGAGGATGCTTGATCTGGTCCGGGTTGATGGGTCCAGAAGAAGATCGCCAGAGGATGCTTGATCTGGTCCTGGTTGATGGGTCCATAAGAAGATGGCCAGAGGATGCTTGATCTGGCCCTAGTTGATGGGTCCATAAGAAGATGGCCAGAAGATGCTTGATCTGGTCTTGGTTGATGAAATCAGAAGATGACATTCAGAACGTATAGGCGCTGGATCTGGTGAAAACAAAGGTGAAAAATGCCAAAAGCTCACGCCTGGGATCGAATCCAGAATCATGAGCTTCTGACTTCCTTCTTCTGACCAACTGCACTGGGTGTTAGTTTATCAATACAATAGAAACAAACAAATAGATCAGAACTACAGGCTTCTGGCCAAAATAAACGTGCAAGAATTTAAATCGGCCAGTAAAGTTGTGACACACCATCGTCTTCTTCCCTGGATCCGTCGTTTAAAACATTGAACCTTTAGATATAGATATGGCGATGTAGCTATAACCCTGTGCATTTTAGAAACTGCATACAAGCAATACAAATAAAATTCAAGACCATGGATCAACTAGGTTTGACCCGCTGATCACAATGGTCTCCTATATTAGGGCCATATGTTCCTGTATGAAAAATCCATAAAAATGAACCATGAACCCTAGCCATGGCATCTTGGCGTATAGTCAATAAAAATGCAATTAAATACAACCATTAACTTGCAAACATCTCAAGGATTATGAATATACCAATAAAACATGCTAAATATGCCAGAACTATGATATTCAAATTCAAGAAAAGGGATGAACCGTGTGACTCTTACATTGTGATTCTGAACATGGGAAAGCTTGTTAATGGTTGAAACACGTTCCTGGGATGTCCAGCAAACGATTGGTCTGCTTAGAATGGCTTGAGATAGCCTGGATCTTGAAAATCAGTTTACACTTTTTCTTGAATTTTTTGCAATTTGTTCTCTCTGTTGCACGCCTCACCTCTCCCTGTTTTTGGTCTGCAATCCTTCCTTATGTATCCAAGAATGAATTAGGGTTGCAAACTTGTATCAAATATTCTCTAATTATGATGATTGAATCATGATTTGATCCTTATGCAAATCTTTCCAAATCAAGTAAAATGAAATCTTTTTGTGTCCAAATGAACCTTTAACAATTGTATTCCTTCTCCAACTGTATAATAGACCTAAACATGCATAAAATCTCAAGCTTTGATTAGTTTTTGATATTTTTATGATTTTATTTTGATTTTATTTTATTTAAATGAAGTAAAATCAAAATAAAGAGCAAAAATAAAATAATGACAAAGGGAATGGACCATGGGTCGTGGGTCATGTTACAAACTCAGTGCAAGCATAAAAAGTTGGGCCCATTTGACAAAAATTGCAATTTTGGGCACATTTGACTTTTGGCAATTTTGCAAAAAGGGTCAATTTTACCAATGCATAACTCCATAAATTTTGACCCTAGAAATGTTTTCTCTGACTTTTTATAAAGATTAAAATGTCCTCTAAGAAACCCTTTGGTCTCATCTCAATTGAGTTTTCCATGTTCATGTATGAAGCTTTGGCCCAAAAGGTGTTTTTGTTGACTTTTCAAAATAACCTATAATGTCCAAATTCATATCTTCTTGTGAGTGCATATTTTGAACTTGGGACTTGAATGTGAATTGTAGGGAATTGGATCCTCTTCAAAATGATATTTGGATGGGTCATTTTTGATAAAGTATGAGAAAGTTATGCTTGGCTAAAGTTGAGTTTACTTTTCCTGCAAAATCCTAATTTAGCAACTTTTTGGGTTTTGATGAATTGTGACCAATCCTTGAGGAATCATGATCAATACTTGATAAAATGATGAATAATACTTTAAAATGAGCATGTTGACCAAAAACCTTGAAGTTTGACTGCATGTGGGCCACAATTGAATTTTTCCCTAACACAGTCGATTTTTAGGCCTTTGGGCAATTGACTGAGCAAACTTCCTCTGCAAGGCTTGAAACTTGACATGGATGATCTTGAGAACACATTAGGATAATGGTGAGCATTTGGGAACCTTTGGATCCAAACATCTCGATGCAAACTGAAACCCTAATTTGTGGTAGACTTCCTTAGGAGGGAGTTTGTCTGGTCAATCTTTGGACTTCCTTGAGCAATTTGAGGACCTCACTTGAAATGTATTGAGAAATATGGGAGGGAAAATTTTGGGGTACAACAAGAGGGATACTTACCGGGAAAAGTACCATGAGCAAGAAAGGAAGGTCTTGAAGCTCACCAGGCAACTAGAGAATGAAAGAATGATCAATGACTACGTCAGCACAAAGGGGAAGCGTCCATGGGATTTTTGATTTTGCTCTTCTAGTTTAGATTTGTTTTCCATTTTATTTCCTTGTAACGCCTTAAAGGCATTGTTGAACCTTTTTACAAATTAATCTAATAAAGTTTGTTTATTTTTGGTTTGCAAATTTAAATCTCCCAAAGTCTTTGAAATCATTACATACGCATCCCATTATCATGTACATCATTACAAGTACCGTTACAGGTTTCTCATCTTCTTCGTTGTTTATTTCAGCACGAAATGTCTTCTGATCAAGCCATCAAAGATCTTCAGGAACAGAACGCCCAATTCCAGCAGATGTTTTTAAGTGTGGCTAAAGGGCAAGAGGATTTGAAAGCTCTCATTCTGAAAGAGAAAGAGAAGAAGAAGAAGAAGAAGGTCGTTCTTCTGAATATGGGCAAAAGGTTTGGGGATAGGTTGAAACAGCAAGTTGATCTGACCTCTTCATCCAAGGAAGGGGAGAACCAAGAAGAAGAAAAGGGCCCCAGCCCTGCAATCTCTGATGATGATACTGATTATGATGAGGAGCAATATCCTCCTATTGAGGATAAGTACAAGCAATTAGAAGACCGTATGAGTGCTATGGAGATTCAGAAGATCCCTGGTTTGGATTTTGGAGAGCTGGGATTGGTATTAGGAGTGGTGATCCCTCATAAGTTCAAAGCTCCGGTTTTTGCCAAATATGATGGAGTATCCTGTCCAAAACTCCATCTCTGCTCGTACGTCAGAAAAATACAACCCCTCACTGCTGATAGAAATTTGTGGGTGCATTTCTTTCAAGTTAGTCTGTCAAGGACAGAGCTTGAATGGTTTTATCAGTTGGAAGGAGCCAATGTCTGAAACTAGGAGGACCTTACTGCTTCTTTCTACAGGCAGTATCAGTATAATGCTGACCTTTCTCCCACTCGTACTCAGCTTCAGGGTATGTCAATGGGTGCAAGTGAAGGTTTTAAGGACTATGCTCAGAAGTGGAGATATTTGGCTGGAAGAGTCCAACCCCCTTTGTCTGATATGGAGTTGGTTGACATGTTTCTAGGGATGCTATCTGGTCCATTTTTCAATCATCTAATCACAATTCGTCATCTGGGTTTACTGGGTTAATATTGACTGGAGAGAGAGTAGAAGCTGGTATCCGAAGTGGTAAGATACAGAAGGATACTTCATCAAGTGCGGTGAAGAAGCCTTTCACCGATAAGAAAGAAGCTAGTGCAGTCTACGGCCCGAGAGGCCAAAGCAGACCTGAACACCGTCAAGCAGTAAATGCGGTAGTGATATCAAGACCCACAGTTGCTCCACAATGCAACAATCAACAAAGGGTGGAAAGACCACAAAGGTAGTACACTCGGCTCAATATGACCTTGTCTCAAATTCTACCACAGTTATTGAAGACTAATCTGATAACTCTGAGGGAGGCCCTGAAGAACCCCAACACCACATCTCCTCAATATAACCTGAATGCCCACTACGCCTATCACTCTGAAAGTTTAGGTCATGATACAAATAACTGTTGGGCCTTGAAGAATAAAGTGCAAGACTTGATCGAAGCCAAAGAGATTGAGTTTGACGCTCCGGAAAAGCCCAACGTCATAACTGCTCCTATGCCCAAACATGGTCATGGAGTGAATGCTATGGACGATGATTTATTTGTTACCTCCATGGAAGAAATTTCTACTCCTTTGATGATAGTTAAGAAGAATCTATTGTTGGCCGATTTATTTCCGGGATGTGACGAAGATGGCCTTATATGTTCAATTCTTTCTGCTCGTTGTCACTTATTGAAATCAGGTGTCCAGCGCCTGATGGATAACAAAGAGATCTTGTTCGAAAAGACTATGATTCTGTTGGTTCCAATTGAAGATGTTGCCATCATAACCATTTCCGCCAATCCTTCCCAGGTTTCCTCGAGAAAGCCTGTTAGGATTACACCCGTCCCAAGAATTGCTCCATTAATAATTACTGTCCCTGGTCCTATCCCATACACTTTGGATAAGGCTGCCCCTTGGCACTGTGGGGATGATGTGTATTACCATGGAGTTAAGCAAGACTTAAAAAGTGAGGAAGTTGATGCTGAGGTCAGCAATATTTTCGTGGCTAGCAAGGTCACTAGAAGCGGAAGACTCTTTTTCCCCGAGATTTCCCCTCTGACTATTCACAAACCTGTTATCATTCCATCTACTAGTACATCAACTACTATACCAGCTCTTGTTCCAGTTATCACCCCTGTCGCCGAGCCATATGGGACTCGGGGCAAAGAAATCACAGGTGAGCCTGCCCGGACGGAGGCACCTAAGAAAATCATTGTAGAAACCTCTAAGCAGGAGATAGAGGAAATTCTGAAGATTATCAAGAAAAGCGACTACAACGTAGTCGAGCAGTTGGGGCCGACACCGTCAAAAATCTCCATGTTTTCCTTGTTATTATGTTCTAAAGCCCATGCAAAGGCTTTAATTGAATTCCTCAAGACTGCGTATGTGCCGCAGGAAACCTCAGCCGATCAATTCAAAGACTGCATAGCTAGTTTGACCGTCGACAATGGGTTAGGTTTCTCAGACACAGATCTGACTGCTAAAGGAAGAAATCACAATGATGCTCTGCACGTCTCGATTGAGTGCATGGGCACTACCATGGCCCATGTACTGGTAGATACCAGATCCTCATTGAATGTTTTGCCAAAGAAAGCATTAGACCATCTAGACTGTGAAGGTTTGATTCTAAAGCCAAGCAATATTGTGGTCAGGGCTTTCGGCGGGTCAAAAAGAATGGTGCACGGGGAGGTGGACGTCCCTGTTAAAGTTGGCTCTCATACTTTTGCATATACTTTCTACGTGATGAATATCCGACCATCATATTCTTGCTTGCTTGGTCGTCCTTCAATTCATAAGGCTGGGGCAGTGACTTCTACGCTCCATCAAATGTTAAAATATTCGGTAAAGGGGAAGATTGTTACGGTACGAGGTGAAGAGGAGTACATGGTGAGTCATCTCAATTACTTTCGATATGTGGAGATGGATGGGGAGTTCATCGAAACCCCTTGTCAAAACTTTGAAGAGGTCCCCCAGACTATGGCGTCAGCTGAAGTTGCTACTGACAAACCTCCGATGAAGATGGCTTCCCTCAAGGATGCCAAGGCTGTAAATGAAAAAGGTGGGTGTGCAAATTAGGGTCAGCTCCCTGATTTCACACACAAAACTGAAAAATTTGGTTTGAGCTTTACTACAGGGGCTCAAAGGGATGTTAGGCGCACGTGGATTGGAAGACCTCCTTTGCACATCAGCAGTCAGGGAGTTAATGCGGTTGAAGATGGTGAAGAAGATTCAGATATCGACAGCTGGATCTACCCTACAACCAATGGTGGATTAAACAATTGGACGGCGAATGACTTCATACCTGTTTCTTTTATTACACAGTAATTTACTTTTGTTTTGAGATTTGTAATAGACAGTTTAAAACTTTACGGCCCGGTGCCTTGCCCGAGGCACCTAGGATTTGCTTGTGAGGGCTTATTATTTGTCATTTTCATATATCATCAATAAAGCATTGGACGTTTCTGGCATTACAAATTTTTGCGCTCCTTGTTTTTTCTTTTTCTGTGTCTCGCTTTATCAAAAACAGCTATTCTCTTACACACACTCACATATCATAATGCAGATCCATATCCACTATGGATCCCATTGATAATGACTCTGCTACTACCAGTTATGACTTCGAAAATCCGATCAACCAAGCCGAGGACGAAGGTGAGGATGATTGTGAGGTACCTGGAGAACTTGCTAGACTGTTACTACAGGAAGAAAGGGCCATACAACCCCATGAAGATCCAGTTGAATCAATGAATTTGGGTACAGAGGAAGACAGGAAATAGGTCAAGATAGGTGTGAATCTGGAGCCTAGTGTCAAGCAACGGTTGATACAGATGCTACGCGACTATGTTGAGATCTTCGCTTGGTCCTACGAAGATATGCATGGTTTGGACACTGACATTATGGTACACCGCCTGCCGACTAAAGAAGACTGTCCTCCGGTAAAGCAAAAGGTTCGTCGTATGCGCCCTGAGATGTCTGAGAAAATCAAAGCTGAGGTCATGAAACAGTTTGACGCGGGGTTCTTAGCTGTCACTTCTTACCCGTAGTGGGTAGCCAACGTTGTTCTAGTGCCTAAGAAGGATGGTAAGGTACGGATGTCTGTGGACTATAGAGATCTGAACATGGCAAGCCCCAAGGATAGCTTCCCACTTCCTCACATCGATGTTCTGGTTGACAACACCGGGCAACATAAGATCTTCTCCGTTATGGATGGTTTTTCTGGTTACAATCAGATCAAGATGGCTCCCGAGGACATGGAGAAGGCAACCTTCGTTACACAGTGGGGCACCTTGTGTTAAAAGGTAATGCCTTTCGGGTTGAAAAATGCAGGGGCAACTTATCAGCGCGCCATGGTCGCTTTGTTCCACGACATGATTCACCATGAGATTGAGGTTTATGTTGATGACATGATCGCAAGGTCCTCGACTGAGGAAGAGCACCTAGATCATCTCCAAAAACTATTTGACAGGTTGAAGATGTATAAGCTGAGGTTAAACCCGAACAAGTGCACCTTCGGGGTAAGGTCTGGTAAGCTATTGCATTTCGTCGTCAATGATAAAGGTATTCAGGTGGACCCTGCCAAGGTAAAAGGCATACAGGAAATGCCGGCTCCCTGCATAGAAAAGAAAGTCAGAGGCTTTTTGGGACGTCTGAACTACATCGCCCGATTCATTTCACATCTGACTGCTACATGTGAGCCAATCTTCAAGCTGCTGAAGAAAGATCAAGTAGTAAAGTGGAATGATAAGTGCCAGACTGCTTTCGAAAGGATCAAAGAATACCTCCAAGAACCTCCATTTTTGATGCCTCCAGTTGAAGGAAAACCTTTGATCATATAATTGACAGTACTGGACAACTCAATGGGGTGCGTGTTGGGGAAACATGATGACTCTGGCCGAAAAGAGCACGCTATTTACTACCTTAGCAAAAAGTTTACCGAATGTGAGACCCGATACTCATTGCTCGAGAAAACTTGTTGTGCTTTGGCATGGGCTGCTCGTCGGCTGAGACAGTATATGCTAACTCACACTACCCTATTGATATCAAAAATGGATCCAATCAAGTATATCTTCGAAAAGCCTGCCTTTTCCGGAAGGATAGCGAGATGGAAAATGATCTTAACTGAGTATGACATCCAATACACGACCCAAAAAGCAATCAAGGGGAGTGTATTGGTGGATCATTTGGCGCATCAGGCCGTGGCTGACTACCAATCTATGAATTTCGAGTTCCTAGATAAGAACATCATGTTGGTGACCGACTGTGAAGAACCTGGACCGGATGAAGGACCTGAGGAAGGATCTCGATGGTCTATGTATTTTGATGGAGCATAAAACGCGTTGGGTAATGGCATCGGTGCTGTGATCATATCTCCTGAGGGATGTCATACTCCATTCACCGCCCGATTATGTTTTAACTGCACCAACAATATGGCGGAGTATGAAGCATGTATCCTAGGTCTTCGAGCTGCTATTGACCTGAGGATTAAGTTATTGAGTGTATTTGGAGATTCTTCTCTAGTGATCAGTCAGATCAAAGGCGAGTGGGATATGAAGCACCCAAATCTTAATCCTTACAAAGAGTATGTACTGACATTGCTCCCACATTTTGAGGATATAACCTTAGAACACTTTCCGAGAGAGGAGAACCATTTAGAGGACGCACTAGCCACCATGTCTTCTATGTTTAAAGTCATGTGGGATAATGAAGCTCCCCAGATTACCATCGAGAGGTTGGACGAACCTGCATATTGCTGCAATATTGAGACTAAAGAGGTAACAGATAAACCCTGGTTTCACGAGGTAAAGAGGTATCTCGAGGCTCAAGAATACCCCGAGGGTGCATCTGTTAATGATAAGAAGTTCTTGAGAAGGTTCGCTGCGAAGTTCTTCATCAGTAATGGTGTCCTCAATAAGCGTAACCATGATTTGACCTTACTGCGATGTGTGGACAAGAACGAGGCAGAAAGGATCATGGTGGAGTTACATGAAGGTACCCTCGGAACTCATTCCAGTGGACATACCATGGCAAAGAAAATCCTACGGGAAGGATATTATTGGTCCACTATGGAAGGAAATTGTTATCCGCACTCTCGGACCTGTCATAAGTGCCAAGTCTATGCTAATAAGGTGCATGTACCTCCAGTTCCTCTGAATGTTTTGCCAACTCCTTGGCCATTCTCAATGTGGGGCATCGACATGATCGGTGAGATCTTACCTACTGCGTCGAATGGGCATCGTTTCATTCTGGTAGCTATTGATTATTTCACGAAGTGGGTTGAGGCAGCTTCCTTTGCTACAATAACCAAGAACATCGTGGCACGGTTTATCCGACACAACTTGATCTGTCGATATGGTGTACTAGAGAGGATCATCACGGACAATGGTACAAATCTCAACAATACGATGATCACCGAGCTCTGCAAACAGTTTAAGATACAACATTACAACTCTTCTCCTTACCGTCCGAAGATGAATGGGGCTGTTGAAGTGGCTAACAAGAACATCAAGAAGATTGTGCAGAAGATGACGGTAACATACAAAGACTGGCACGAGATGTTTCCATTCCCTCTTCATGGGTACCGCACCTCAGCACAGACGTCAACAGGGGCAACACCCTATTCCTTGGTGTATGGCATGGAGGCAGTCCTACCCATTAAGGTCCAGATACCCTCTCTCCAAATTATGAAGGATGCAGGTTTGAGCGAGAACGACTAGATCCAGACCCGGCTTGATCAGCTAAACTTAATTGATAAAAAGAGACTTACTGCTATTTGTCATGGTCAGACATATCAAAAGCGGATGATCAAGGCTTTCAACAAGAAAGTAAAACATCAAGAATATCAAGTCGGGGATCTGGTGATCAAACGCATCATACTACCGCAAGGTGATCCCAGGGGCAAATTGACCCCCACGTACAAAGGGCCATTTGTGGTTAAGAACATTTTCTCGGGAGGAGCTATGATTCTAACCACCATGGATGGTGACGAACTTCCTCACCCCGTCAATGCATACATAGTGAAAAGATACTACGCATAATCAAAGACCCGGTAGGTTGACTGGCCTAAGCAAAAATAAGGGCTTTCCGACGAACCAAAAGGGTTCAGGCAAAAGTAAGGGATGAAAATGAAAAATTGTACACCTGGAAAGTAGAAAACCTGAAAAGGCGGCTTGGGCAAAAAAGGGTATCCCGGTGGACTGAAAACCTGAAAGGGCAGTCCAGGAAAAAATTAGGGATCAAAGCGTAACACTAGGTCTCATTGATCATCTTGCGACTAGACTTTAGTATCGAATATCAAGCTCGGACGGCGCTAATCAATTTGATCTATCTTCGACCAAGCAGCAAATTGATGAGACGCTCGAAGATATAAAGGCAATAGAAGAGTTGGAACCCAATGGGGTTGTTTCACATAACTGTTTATTTTCTTTTACACAAATTGTATAAATCCTGTCTTTCGGCGGTGTTCTCTTACTAGGACGCCAACCTCTTGTACAAAACACCTATTACAGGCCAACTTCAAAAATCAATACAATTCATTTTTCACAAGAAATTTAAACTTATTTTTCTTTTTCTGTTTTGTTTTGCAAGAACGTCCAATGATTCATTTTTGATATATGCATTTGAAAATAATTACTGCTCATAAATATTTACATAAGAAACAAAAGACAATTACTCGCAATTCCAGGAACAGGGGCAAACAAGAAGTGTCCAAACCTTAAAGTTTCTCTACCCACAAGGTACAAGGATAAAGCCAGCTTGAGAATATGACTAAAGATACATGCACTCCCTGCAGAGCAGTAAGTATCCGAAGACAGTGGTGACAACCCCCCCCCCCCCCCCCTAACTGAGGTTCACAATCGCGAGTGAGTCGGCAAAATTCTCCCCAAGCAGAGTTTATCTACCACCAGCAATAGAAGTTCACCATCAGTGGAGTTTATTTCTTCCACAGGAAGAAATTCTCCCCGACAGAGTTCATTATCACCAGCAAAGGAAATTCATCCCCAGATGAGTTTATTTCTCCAAATTAACAGATCATCCAACAAAATATTTCTCTTCCCCACGTAGTCATTCCCCCACGGGATTATTCTCAAACAGAGCCTCTCCCGGCGAAATATTCTCAAGCAGAACGGAAGCAAGTCTCTGGCTAATCATATTCGGTCGCTATCCCCAACGAGGACGAAGAACTCAACTCCTTGTACTCTCCAACAGCAGTCCGAGATTTATTTTCCCCAGCTAGAGAGTATTACAAGAACATTGCATATTCATACATCATGGCATGCGCATACGCATCATACATCACGATCTCATTTATTTTGAGAACATCATTACTCAATACATTTCATACATCATGACATTACATACGATTAACTCTTTAACTTTCAGGGAAATATACAATCAAGTTCTCACAAGTTTTCCCTGGTTCAGTCAAATCGATACTGATTTCTATTCCAGTAAAAAGCTATGAAGCCCGGAGATCGACCGGATAATAGTCAACCAACAATACACCATATTGTGAAGCCCGGAGAACGACCAGATAACAGTACCAAAATACTACGAAGCCTGGAATCGACTAGATTGTGGTATATCTCAAATTCAAGCTATGAAGCCCAGAAGTCGACCAGATAATATCTTGATTTCTCCAAAATACTACAAAGCCTGGAATCGACCAGATAGTGGTATATCTTAAATAAAAGCTATGAAACCCGGAAATTGATCGGAAAATAGCTTAAACCCTCACCAAGTTATTGTGAAGCCTGGAAATCGACCAGATAGGAATACAAGATACCATGAAGCCTGGACTCGACCAGATAATGGTATAAGACACCGTGAAGCCTGGATCATAACCAGATAGCAGCAAAGGACACTAAAGCTTGGGAAACAACCATATAACAGCGTAAGGTACTACGAAGCTTGGATTTCGACCAAATAGCAGTTTACTCGACCAATTACTATGAAGCCTAAAAATCGACCGGATATTATTATGTCTTCAATTCAAGTTGAAGCCCGGATGCGACCGGATAACAATTTAATTCCTTCTGAAGCCTAGAGCACAACCAGATAAGAAGTAAGAAATTGCAAAGCCTGGAGCACAACCAGATGGCATGTTTTCTCCCCAGTAAGTCGCTGTGAAGCCTGGAGCACGACCATATAGCAGTCAATCTTATTTTCCTCAGCAAATCACTGTGAAGCCTGGAGTACGACCAGATAGCAGTTCATGTGCACCTCCTCAACTAAGAGGTGATTCCCCAGTAGAGTAACGAACAATTGAAGTTCCTAAAACTCTATTTCTCTCAAGACAGAGACTAGCATTCCCCAGCAAAGTCCTCCTCAACAACAGGTATACGGGTTCTCGCAAAGGAATCTCTTATGCGATCGACACTTCTTCTGATGGCATCTTTTAAGTCCATCTTCTAACATCAACCTCCAAATGGCATCTGTAAGCCCATTCCCGACATCGCAAGACAAATACCACTTCATGCGAGTGCAAATTTCTGGGCACTCTAGTGTTCAATCATCTTCCACGTTCGGATCACAAAAGGCAGACAAGCCAATCTACATCCTCAAGTGTAAGAAGATTGAACAGGGGAAGCTGTTGTACCCTAAAATTTACCCTCCCATATTTCTCAATACATTTCAAGTGAGGTCCTCAAATTGCTCAAGGAAGTCCAAGGGTTGACCAGACAAACTCTCTCCTAAGACAGTCTACCTCAAATTAGGGTTTCACTTTCCATCAAGGTACTTGAGTCCAAAGGATCCCAAATTCTCCCCATTATCCTAATATGTTCTCAATATCATCCATGTCAAATTTCAAGCCTTGCAGAGGAAATTAGCTCAGTCAATTGCTCAAAGGCCTGAAAATCGACTGTGCTAGGGAAAAGGTCAATTATGGCCCACATACAGTCAAACTTCAATATTTTTGGTCAACATCCTCATTTTGAAGTATTATTCATCATTTGATCAAGGGTTGATCATGATTCCTCAAGGGTAGCTCACAATTTATCAAAACCCAAAAGTTGCTAAATTAGGGTTTTGTAGGAAAAGTCAACTCAACTTTGACCAAGCATAACTTTCTCATACTTTATCAAAAATGACCCATCCAAAGCTCATTTTGAAGAGGATGCAATTCCCTACATTTCATCTTCAGCTCCCAAGTTCAAAATATGCACTCACAAGAAGATATGAATTTGGAAATTATAGGTTATTTTGGAAAGTCAACAAAAACACCTTTTTTTTCAAAGCTTCATACATTAACATGGAAGACTCAATTGAGATGAGACCAAAAGTGTTGCTTAGAGGACATATTATGCTTTCTAAAAAGTCCAAGAAAACATCTCTAGGGTCAAAATTGAAGGAGTTATGTATTGGCAAATTGACCTTTTTTGGAAAAATGCCAAAAGTCAAATGTGGCCAAAATTTTAATTTTTGTCAAATGGGCCCAAGTTTTTTATGCTTGCATTGAGTTTGTAACATGACCGACGACCCATGAGCTCTTCCATTTGTCATTATTTTATTTTTATCATTTATTTTGATTCTATTTCAATTAAATCAAATAAAATCAAAATAAAATCATGAAAATATCAAAAACTAATCAAAGCTTGAGATTTTGTGCATGTTTAGGTCTATTATACAGCTGGAGATGGAATCAAATCATGCAAGGTTCATTTGGACACAAAAATATTGAATTTGGCTTGATTTAGAAAGATTTGGTACAATAATCAAATCATGAATCAACAATCATAATTGGAGAGATTTGCTACAAGTTTGTAACCCTAATTCCTTCTAGGGTACATATAGAACATTTGCAGACCATAAACAAAGGAGGGAGAGGCGTGCAAAACAGAAAACAAGATTGCAAAAGTTCAAGAAAAGTGGTGAATCAATTTCCAGGTTTCAGGCCACTTCAAGGCATTATAACCATCCCAATCGCTTGCTGGTTGTTCCTAGACTTTGTTGCAACCATTGGCAAGCCTCCTTACACTCAAAATCGCGCTGTAAGTACCACACGGTTTCTCACTTTTCTTGATTTCGAATCCATTAATTCTGGAATCTTTAGCATGAATAATTGACATATTCTTAATCCTTATGGTGTTTGCAAGCTAATGGTAATATCCAATTGTATTTTTATTGGCTATACAGAAAGTTTCCATGGCTAGGGTTTTAGTTTCGTTTTTAGGGGTTTTGTGTGCAGGAACAATTGGCCATGGATAGTGGTAACATGATGCTCGTGAGGTTGCAACGAGTTGATTGGTACCACTGGTATTAATTTATCATGCAGGGACAATATTTTGCAGAGGACAAGGGCTGTACCTACGCCTAGTGTCCATAGGTAAAAGTTCTTGCCTAAAACGACATAAACCATGAGGACGATGATGGCGTGGCAGGCGGTGACTGGCCATTTCAAAATTCGCGCGCTTCAGAATTTGTTTTATTGATTTACCATATAATAATTATTGGTTATTTTATATACAACTAACCAAGCCAGCTCAGCTGGAAAGCACGCAGTGGATGAAGGTTCAAGGACCTGGGTTTGATCCCCAGGTCCCCATGTTGTTCAATATTATTTTACTTTGCATAATTAGGTACACAAGCATCCCACAAGACCACCATGCGCCATCATCCTTCAACCACCAGATCCCCAGCATGCCAGATCCAAGGCCTCTCACATGGAAGTCCACAATACACCCCAGTCAAGTGCATGCATGAGATCAGGAAAAGTCAATGAGGCCAGAAGTTATTGGGCCAAGAGTTTCCAACGACACCCCCCTCCTTTGCTACAAAACCAGGCTCATTCTATTTTTTCTAATTTTTCTTTTTATTTAATTTCTTTTATTCAATTATTTTTCTAACACAAAATTAATTTCTCTTTTTCATAAAAAAATCACAAAAATCAATTTCACAAATTTAGATTTAGTTTTTTTTTATCAAATTTAATTTAATGTAGTTTAATTTAAATTAGGATTAATTCTAACTTTTTTCATATATTTAAAATCAATTAGAAAAAAATTAGGGTTAGCATGTGATTTAATTTTTATCTCTTTTCATAAAAATAGAAAAAAATACAAAAATAGGTTAAATTAATTATTTTTTCGTAATTTTAAATTAATTAGTAATTAGGTTTTTATTTATTCAATTAAAACTTTGCTTTTCTCAAAACAATCAAAACAACAAAAAATGATTTTTCTTTTGCAATTAGGGATAGTGGGGTCAAAACCCTAATTTTTCTTTCCATTCGATTCATCGCGCACGCTTATTATTTTATTACTTCTTGCGATATTAATGTAACTGCTCACGGTATGTAATAGTTTAATTAGGATTTTCTTTTATTTAACGTTTTATGGGTTTTTGGCTATGTAATTAATCCCTTCCCCGAAGCCTTGTAATAGCGTAGTTTTTATTTCTCGCAAATATTAACTGTTAGATGTATGTTAATAGGATTGTATGATAAGATTGCATGACAATTTAAAATGACTAGCAAACCCTAATGTGCAAAGATAATAACTTGAAATCAAATCACTCGCACATGTGCACTCCTAGGGTATACTCTCACTTCGGTTGCCTTCGGTAAACGATCATTATGTATAGGGTGTCTTAGTGGTTTCCCTCCTGTCTAACAAAGATCAAAAGTCCCACTCGGAAATGTTGCCTCGGAAACGTCACCTCGGAAATGTTTCCTCGAATATGATCTTAAGACATTAGGGTTATTACTAAGACGTCCTAACATTGCTTTAGTGATCGTACATCCCTTTCGAATTGACCCTTACAAATTCCAACGATGGTGCTACCTATTTCTCAATAGTAGGATAGCATTGTCTAAAGGAAATAAGAATAGAAACGATATTTTTTTGAGTAGGTAGATAATTGTTAGGTACTTGCTCAAAACAACAAACTTTTTCACACCAAACACTTTTCAAACTAAAGTTTTCAAAAAACACTTCGTAACACTCTTGAGGACAGAATCAAGGGTTAAAACGAAGTAAAACAAAACTTTTCGAAACAGACACACACAAGCAAATTTTCAAAATGATGAGAAAGTACCTAAGAGCTCATGGAAAACCATGGATAGAAAGAGTGCTAATACCTTCCCTTTCTATAATCTACCCCCCGTACTCAAAATCTTGAAAAAGGAATTTTTTTGTGCTTTTTTCCTTTCCAGTTGGATAAAATAAAAGTCAGTGGCGACTCTTGCTTACCGCGACATTTTGCGAACAAAAAACGCAAACCAGTATTAACAGTCGGTTCTGCCACCGTATCGCAGTGTGGAAGCCAGAAGCTTCGTTTCCTACTTCCTGTTTCCTGTTTCTTTTGTTTGAGTTTGAATGGAAACATGGATTAAGGCCATGCCAACATTACCTTAGGTCTAGGTTAGTTCTTAAAGCATGTTTAAATTTACAAAGAGAAAAAACCAAGAAGGTTGTTAACCATGAAACATATTAAAAGGATGGAAACAAAAAGAAGAACAATAGTATGTACATGTTTGAAATGAAAGGGAATTGTATTTAAATGTTATGCAAGAAATGAAAAGTTGAAGGTTTAGAGAAACTTACCTTGCTTGAGACTGGAGTGTGTGTTGGACCTTGAAGTGGGTACCTTGAATGCTTCTGTATTCAAAGGGAGAGACCAAGGGTAGGCCTTTGACATTGGATTCGAAAGAGCAAAACAAGTGAAATATCCTTCTTTGCTGGATTCGAAAGATAGCAAGATGTAAGAATGTTTCAGATTCGAACAAGGAAAGTATTTAGATTCTTAGTTTGTGTTTTCACAAGTGTTTAAGTGTTTTAGAATTTTATGGTGTTTAATAAATTTGAAGATACGTTCCTCTCTTTTTCTTTTTTTCTATTTGCAAAGGATCTCTCTATTTATAGAGAAAGGTTTTGGGAAGTTTGGGAGTAAAAATAATAAAATAAGGCTCAGCTGGAAAGTAAATGTCCACTTGTGTCATGATGCCAAGATGAGATGATAAGATGAATGGTTTAGATGGATTGCGTCCTGCAGAAGGAAAACATGCGATAGGCTCAAGAATTTTTTTTCTAAAAGTAGTTTTATATTATTAAGTGCAAGAGGTCTTGGACAAAAAATAGGTAAAAGCCTAATTTAACTGTATAAACAATTAAATATAGAGTTAGTCATAGGGTTGAGGCCTGAAAAGAAGAAACACGTAGCCTAGCCTATGGGTCTAATGTTCAACTTGATCCTTTGAATCAAATCCTCCATCCTTCCACAACTTTCGACCAGACTAAAACAACATTCATTACCACCAGTTATGTGTCCTTCTAATGGACCAAACATGTATTCTTCTAATGGGCCAAACATGTATTCTTCGAATGGCTCTAGTGTTACTTCCTTCAAATGGGCCACTTGTGTGGACTTCGACTGGGCCCTCTTCAGCTGAATATTCCACTCTGTGTCTTTCTACTTTGACCACTTAGGTCCAAACCTTCGACCAAACTCAAAAGTAGGAAAAACTAAATTTTCAACCATGGCAAGCCCTTCGAATGGGCCACCAAATTGTGTGCCATAGTGCAGAAGCTAGGCATATTGAAGGGTTTGCAGATGGATTCGAAGGTGATATGAAGCAAACCTGAAAGTGGATTCGAAGCTAGCGTGTAGGTGTATTTGAAGCATACTTAAAGGGGATCATTTATTTGTAGATGCTAGCATGAGAGAAACCCCTGTCTTGTGCATGCAAGCTTGTAGGAGGATTTTAATATCATGTTCTGATTGAAGAACAAAACATCCATACGTTGAAGAATGAGATTCGAAGGGTCAAGTTCTGATCAAAGAGTAGAGATTCTGTATGTTGAAGAGTGAGACTCGAAGGATCATGTTCTGATCAAAGAGTAGAGATTAAGTATGTTGAAGAGTGAGATTCAAAGGGTCATGTTCTGAACGAAGCAAACTTTTGAACTTCGATTCTCCCTGCTCCTGCATGATCTGAAGGAATTCTCTAGAAAGCACGTAACATGTTCTGCCATCTCTTTTTGAAACACTTTTGCAAATTCTGATTGTACTTGTATGAAAACTGGCCCAGAAGTTCTGTCTAAATTCTGACTTAAAAATGCCCATAATTTACTAAGTGTTTTAGCTTCATGAACGTGTCTTCAAGGATTTATAACTCGAAATCTCAGCATTTCTAGGAGAAGTTTTGTTCAGCGATGTTTTAGATCTCATTGAGATCTATAACTCTCATGTCAGAAGTTCTGATTGAATCATCTTGCATCATGATGAAAATCTGGCCCAAAATTATGTAATTATCATATTTTCTTAACACTTAGAAATTTTTTTAAGTGTTTAAAAATTTGACTTTTCAAAGTAATTTTATACTTTTGATTTCTTGATGAACCAACTTCATGTATTGATGAAATATTATTTTTTAAACTTGATTTTGATAAAAAAAAAGTTTGACTTTTCAGTGTGCATTTGACCATTTTTCCCCTGTGAATGACTTTCTTGGAAAATTGTAATCTGAGACTTGAAACTTGACAGATGCAATCCTGAGGGTCCAGGATGATCCCTTGAGAAATGAGAGGGCAAATTTTGGGGTACAACAACTGCCCCTGTTCAATCTTCTTAAACCTAAAGAGTTAGATTGGCGAGCCCTTCATTCGTGACTTGAAGGTGGAAGATGATTAAACACTAGAGTGCCCAGAAATTTGCACTCGATGATATGGTGGTTGATTGCATAATGAATGAGCGTACATATTCCAGTTGGAGAAATGATGGGAAGTTGTTGGAGATGGGCTTTACAGTTGGTTGATTTATACTGAAATAGTAGATGTCTTTTTCCTGTCTTTAACTGGAAGACATAAATCTAACTAGAAGATATCTTCATTTGATGATTGATTTTTCCTGAAAAGGTAAAGGGTTGGCTCTATGCAATGTCATGTTGTATGAAATGCATTATGTAATGATGTTCTAAAAAATGAGGTTGTGTTGTATGCATATATCATGTATGTTATATGTTGTATGAATGTGATGCGTTTATTACAGTGTGTCTTTGCCTAGGAAAAATAAATCCTTAACAACATGTTGAGGAATCTTGGGAGGATGAATCCCTTATTGTCGTTGGAGAATAGATGTATCTTAAACTTTGTTTAGAATGTTTCTGCTCGGAATTCCTGTTCTGTTATTTGAGGAGAAACTCTGCTGGGGAATATTGGCTTGTTTATAAATATTCTTTGGAGAGTGTTAATATATGCTTGGGGAAAAGAGTTTAGGAGTCTTAGCTACTCGTTGCTCCACTGGGGAGTAATTCCTTGACTGGAGAGAATCAAAAGTTAGCTGTTATCTGGTTGAAATTCGGGCTTAGCAGCAAATTGTTGAGGATAATGAAGTTCATTATTATCTGGTCGAATTCCAGGCTTCGAGTGACTTATTATGGAAGACTAAATTAACTTTTATATGGTCGGATTCGACGCTTCGCAGGAAATTACTTTGGAGAGTGCACTTAGGCTGTTATCTGGTCAGATTTCAGGCTTTGCAGCAACTTTATGAGGTGGATGACGTTAATTATTATCTGGTCGAGCTCCAGGCTTCGTAATAACTTACTTGAAAGGGTGAAGTTGAACTAATATCTGGTCGGGTCCAAGCTTCACAGTAACCTGCTTGAAAGGATGAAGTTGAACTGATATCTGGTCGGGTCCAGGCTTCACAGTAAGTTACTTGAACCGATGAAGTTGAACTGATGTCTCGTCGGGTCCAGGCTTCACAGTAACTTGATTGAAAGGATGAAAGTTGAACTGATATCTGGTCGGGTCCAAGCTTAACAGTAACTTGCTTAAAAGGATAAAGTTGAACTGATATTTGGTCGGGTCCATGATTCACAGTAACTTGCTTGAAAGGATGAAGCTGAACTGATATCTGGCCGGGTCTAAGCTTCACAGTAAATTGCTTAAAAGGATGAAGTTGAACTGATATCTGGTCAGGTCCAGGCTTCACAATAACTTGCTTGAAAGGATGAAGTTGAACTGATATCTGGTCGGGTCCAGGCTTCATGGTAACTTTCTTAAAAGGATGAAGTTGAACTGATATCTGGTCTGGTCCAGGCTTCACAGTAACTTGCTTGAAAGGATGAATTTAAACTGATATCTGGTCGGGTCCAGGCTTCACAGTAACTTGCTGGGGGCAGAGGCAAACTCTACTGGGGAAAGAAGTTAATCCATTGTCTGGTTGGGTTAAGGATTTACAATATCTCGAGAGATTAGACTATTATCTGGTCGGGTCCAAGCTTCATAGTAACCAAAAGTTGTTTGAATAGAAATTATTCCGTTGGAGGGTGTATTGTTTTGTTGGGGAATAAACCCCGTTGAAGAGAATATTTGATGACCTGCTGGTAAGATGCATTCTTTAAGAAGAAATCCATAAGGCTTCTTCTTTTAAGACCAACTATGTTGGGGAGAGGGCTTTCGAGAGATTGAAACTTTTACCGAGGTTTGCATAGATCTAACTTTGTGGGCAACTCTGCTGGGGCTAAGGTTTATTGTAGCAGACTTTGTGGGGATATCTCAACTACATTAAAGAGATGCTAGTTACTTCTTGGCAGCATATATTTGATAAATAGTTTATTAATGTTCATATGCATATGTTCATTCAATTATAGTCATTGGACGTTTTTGCACTCAAAACAAACAACAAAAAGTTTGCACTTCAAAATATATTTGTATTGATGTTTTACCCATGAATAGGCATTTTTTGTTCAAAGAGACGGAGATCCTAGTAAGAGGAAACCGTCAAAAGGAAAACAAAATTGAAAATAACAATAACAACCATGTGGAAGTGATCTCATTGTGTTCCAACTCTACTATTGCCCCAATGTCTTCGAACATCCTTTGCCATTGGTAGAAGTTAATTGGATTGATCCTGGACCATTTGAACCCGAACCTCGGTAATAAAGTCGACTGTTGTGATTCCACGGGACATAGTCATATGCTTTCAATCCTTAACTTTTTCCTGGACCTCCCTTTCGGGTTTTCGGCCCATCAGGATACCCATTTTTGCAAAATTCGCCCTTTCGGGTTTTCGACTTGCCGGGTGTACAATCTTTTGCATATATCCCTATTTTTTGCCCAAACCTTTGGTTTGTTGGGATGCCCCTATCTTGCCTAGGTGTGTCAACCTAGCGGGTCTCTTATGTGTAGTATCTTTTAACTATGACCGCGTTCACTAGATGTGGGAAATATTCACCATCCATAGTAGTCAGCATCTTGACACCACCAGAGAAAACTTTCTTGAGAACAAATGTACCTTCGGAAGATGGAGTCCATTTTCCCCTGGGGTAGCCTTGTGTAAGAATGATACGCTTTATTACCATTCACTAACTTGATATACCCGAGGCCTGATATTTTTGTTGAAAGCCTTGTTCATACATTTTTGGTACATCTGACCATGACAAATAACAGTCAGTCGCTTTTCATCGATCAAGTTCAACTGATCCAATCTTGTCTGAATCCATTCGTCTTCTCCTAGGCCTGCTTCATTCATAATCCTTAGTGAGGGAATCTTAACTTCCACTTGCAGGCCAGCTTCCATGCCATAGACAAAAGAAAAGGGATTTCCCCCAGTTGATGTCCGAGATGAAGTACGGTAGCCATGAAGAGTAAACAGTAACATCTCATGCCAGTCTTTGTAGGTTACTACCATCTTTTGCACAATCTTCTTAATGTTTTTATTGGCTGCTTCCCTTGCGCCATTCATTTTAGGTCTATAAGGAGAAGAATTGTGATGTTTGATTTTGAACTGAGTGCAAAGTTCCTTAATCATAACATTTTGAGATTGGTTCCATTGTCAGTGATGATACTTTCGGGGATACCATAGCGGCATATGAGGTTATGTTTGATGAATTTGGCTACAACATTCTTTATGACTGAGGCAAATGAGGCATCTTCGACCCATTTTGTGAAATAATCGATAGCGACAAGAATGAAGTGATGTATATTAGAATCAGTAGGTTTAATCTCTCCAATCATGTCAATGCCCCACATTGAAAACGGCCACAGAGCAGTCAGGATATTTAGAGGAATAAGAAGCACATGGACCTTGTCAGCACAGAATTGGCACTTGTGGCAAGTCCTTGAGTGATGATGGCAATCAGTTTCTATTGTTGACCAATAGTAACCAGCTCTTAGGATTTTCTTGGCCATAGTATGTCCGCCGGAGTGAGTCCCAAAGAGAACATCATACATGTCTTCCATAATTTTCTCTGCCTCCTTCCTGTCCACACATCGGAGTCGAGTAGAATCATGGTTACATTTGTACATGGTTCCATTTCTTAGGAAGAATTGGGATGAGAATCTTCGTAAGAATTTTTTATCATTGATAGAAGCTCCTTCAAGATACTCTCGTGTTTCAAGGTATCTCTTCACCTCATGGTACCATGGCTTCTCTGTGTCAGTGCCAAGCTCATAGAAGTGCGCAGGTTCGTCAAATATCTCAATTTTAATCATAGGAGCTTCCTTTTCCCATTTGATCTGGAACATAGAAGACATTATGGCCAAAGCATCGTCTAACTGATTTTATTCTCTAGGGAAGTGTTCAAAGGTGATTTCTTTGAAGTATGGAATCAGAGATAGCACAAGCTCCTTGTAAGGAATAATATTAGGATTTTTAGTTTCCTAATCTCCTTTCACTTGGGAAATCACTAGAGCGGAATCTCCGAATACATTCATATGCTTGATCCTTAGACCTAAAATGCATGCCTCGTATTCAACCATGTTATTTGTACAATCGAAGCACATTCTAGCAGTGAAAGGGGTGTGGCAACCCTCAGGAGAAACTATCACAACACCAATTCCGTTACCCAAAGTGTTGGAAGCCCCATCGAACACCATAGTCCATCGGGATCCTTGTTCAGGTTCGTCATACAGTCCAGGTTTTGCACAGTCGGTCACTAACATGATATTCTCATCCAGGAAGGTAAATTTAATAGATTGATAATAATTAAAAGCTTGATGGGCCAAATGATCTTCCAATACACTTCCTTTGATGGCCTTTTATGTTGTATATTGAATACCGTAATGAATCAAAATCATTTGCCATCTAGCTATCCATCCGGACAAAGCGGGTTTCTCGAAGATGTACTTGATAGGGTGCATCTTAGAAACCAATAGAGTGGTATGAGTCAACATATACTATCTTAGTTGGCGAGCAGCCCATGCCAGAGCGCAACAAGTTTTCTCGAGCAGTGAATATCTGGTTTCACAGTCAGTAAACCTTTTGCTCAGGTAGTAAATTGCATTCTCTTTTCGACCAGGCTCGTCATGTTGGCCCAAAACACACCCCATAGAATTCTCTAGCAATGTCAAGTACATGATCAAGGGTCTTCCTTCGACTGGTTAACAGAGTATCCTTTCATCCATTTGTATCCTTAATTTGTTTGGCGCAACAATCACAAACTTTCAAACAGCCAGGGAAAAACCCGGCTCTCAGCAAATTCTTTTTGACAACAGTTAACGGAGTAGTTAGATCTTCGACAGAGGGAACAAAAATAGCGTATTCAATTGCATTGACACCTTTTCCATGGTCTGGCATTGGTGCCGTTATCCCATTGGGAACTGTAGGCAGATTAAATTCGATTGTCTTATTGTCTATTAGATCTTGAATTTTTCTCTTCAGCGCCCAACATTGATTGGTCTAATTCCCGGGACTATTTGAATGATATGCACACTTCGTATTTGGATTGTATTTAGGTGAGGAAGTGTTCGGATTGGACAGAGGGTCACACAGTGTCACCAAGATAGCCTTTAACAGGTGTTGTAAGACTTAGGATAGCGACATGCCTATCCTTGTGAATTGTCTTTGTGGAGCCTCAAATCGTTGATGATTGGAAGATTGTCTTTGAACAGGAGTTGGGTTGGAAATCAGAACAAAATTAACGCACAGACGGTTATCCTTCATGGTATGGGCCCTTGCCCCATACACAAAATTAGTTTCTTTCTTCCTAGTGAAGGGTTTCTTTACGGGATTGGAGGCGGAAGCAGATGCCATGTGGATTTTTCCGCTCTTGATACCACTTTCGACCCTTTCACCAGTTAGGATTAGCTTGATGAAACCGAACGAAGAACACCCAACCAATAAGTTGAAAAATGGACCATATAACATACCCATAAACATATCAATATGTTCCCTGTCAGTTAACGGTGGTGGGAACCTACTGGCAAGATCCCTCCACTTTTGGTCATACTCTTTGAACCCCTCGTTTTTACCCATCGTCATGTCTTGCAGTTGAACTCTAGTGGGCGCCAGGTCGGCATTGTATTGGTATTGGTGATAGAAAGAAGTGGCTAAGTCTTCCTAGGTTTGGATATGGGAACCCTCCAATTGGTAAAACCATTCTATTGAGTCCCAGCCAAGCTTTCTTGAAAGAAATGGACCCATCATTTCTTGTCGATGGTGTGCGATTGTATTTTGAGCACAATAGACTTTACGTGAAGCTTTGGGCAGGAAATCCTGTCATATTTAACGAAGACTGGTATCTTGAACTTATGGGAAATGACAACCCCCGATATTAAACCAAAATCATAAAAATCCAAACAAAGAATGACTTGAATCTCAATAGCCTTCAATCTATCCTCTAGCTGCTTGTACTTATTGTTGGCAGGAGGATATTGCTCGTCAAAATAGACTTCATCATCGGGCACTCAACCATTGACACACCTAGCCCGGGTACTCCTTGCTTCTTCAGCTTGATTTTCGTCTTCCTCATACGAATCTTCAACTATCGGCATCTGGCAGATCGACTCTATGAATCTTTTACCCATGTTGACCAGGGTTTTCCTTTTTGGTTTCTTTTTGGATGCCAGCAACGTCATTAACTCTTGTTGCCCCTTAGCCAGGGTCAGCAAAGTTTCTTGAAACTGGGAATTTTGTGCTTGTAGGTCCTTCACTGTTTTCTCGATATCCATCTTGATGAAATAAATAGTAGAAAGATAAGGAGACCTGTTGTGAAAAACCTGTTTATGTTATGATGCATGAAAAATGCGGATGCAAATGATTTCAAGGACTTATAAGATTTAAATTTGTCTAGAGAAAGAATGAATAAACGTCAAATTGCATTAATAAGTTCAAAATGGTTACAACATGCCTCTTGGGATTACAAAATAAATTCCTAAGACAGAAAGGTCGAACGCATTCTCTTTGGTGCAATTTAGGCGTTCAAGCTTTGTTCTTCATGAAGTTGCCTTGTAAGCTCCAAAACCCTTTTCTCGCTTGTGTACAACTGAGCTTCAAAGGTCCCTCTCTCTTCCTTTATCTGAATCAAACCCTTTTTCAAGTCTTCAAGAGAAGTAGGAATGTTGGAATATAGGACAGTATATGGGACATATCCTTTAGCAACAGGTTCCATGATAATAGGTAAGATGGCGGGGTAAGGCATTATGAGCTTCTGAGCATGAGCTCGTACCCTCATAAGGTAAGGCTCAAGGGGAATAGAATTCTTGTGTCTTGATGTCTTACTATCCACTCTGTTTACCATCCTCCAAGCTCGTACAAACCTATGATGGTAGCTTTGATCGTCGCTGTCGTAATCGAACACCACTCCTTGGATGAGCATATCATGAGAACCATCTCTTCGGGCATACCCAAACTGTTGCAAAGCTAAGCAAGGGTTGAAAGTGATACCTCCTCTAATTCCAAGAAAAGGGACATTAGGGAATTCCCCATAACGGTCGATGATAGTAATGTTCTCCAAGGATCGAGAACACTAGTGAATATCTGAATGTTTGAGTGACTTCAACCTATTGGACAACCTTAAACCTTATTCGTTCTTCATAACGGATCGTGGGAGGTGAGAAACAAACCACCTAGCCAACAAAGGAGTGGAACACATGAGGGCTCCTCTTCTCTTCATGGTATGAGAGTGGAAAGAATGTAGGATATCTCCTAACAAAGTAGGCACCAGATTGCGCAATATGAAGATTTTGACAGCATTCACATCTATAAGTTGGTCAGGATTTGGAAATAGTACCATCCCATAGATGAGAAGGGCCAAGATTTCTTCAAAAGCTTGTAAATCCAGACTGTTCCAACAATCTTGAGCTTTCTCCAATAAGAACTTGGCTAGGAACCCTTTGAACCACTTCTTGTTTCCCAATTAGCCGTGACGTCGGATTTTTGCAAGTGCAAAGCTCGGGCAATCTCTTCAGGGCTCGGGTCTCTTTCAATACCGTTGAAAGGAAGTTGATTGATAATAGGAATCCCCAAGAGTTAAGAAAATTATTCCATAATAGGCACAAGCTGGTAATTGAGGAAGGTAAAGCAATGGTGCAAAGGGTCGAAGAACTGGAAAAGCACTTTCATCATATCTTCATCAATGCTTGAGGTAACCAAGTTTAGGAGTCGACCATGTCTTTTGTTGAATGAAGATCTCTCAGGAAACCTCGATGCTAACTCTTTGATTTGAGAAGGAATTCTTACGAGATTGACTTGGATAGTATTCATGCGGGTGGAAGCCATATCCTACAAAAGAGAACAAAGATAAATCCCAAAAAATCCTTGAAATGGTTAGTGCTAAATGCAATGGTATGATGTTATGACGTTATGTACAAGTAAGCATATACATATAAAGCAAACAAGTCCTTAAGTTTAGGCTTGCATGGAGTTTATAGGCAAGTACCCTCTTGAAGTTTAGTTGGCTTAACCTATCATATTAATAGTAACCATGTTCTAGGACATCTCAATATCACTGATTTTTCTTCATTGGACATTGTTTCAGTGCAAGCCTCTTTAATGGCGACCGAAATATCTCGAAAGTCCAATCTCAATGAGCGTAGTATCGAGTATCAACCAACTTCGGATTGCACCAAAGTCGGCTACCTCATTACTTTCTAAAGGCCAAGTTGTTCAAGTAAAGGTTCTAAAGTTAGTTAGTGCTTCATGACACCACACAACGTCCCCGTATTCTCCTTGACTACTTAAGGGCTACCCGTACCAACAAATATGTCTCACTAATGTAGCTATTGCTTAGACCATGTCGGTGTACCCCACACATTTTCCACAACTTATTGCTACTTACTTAATAGGTGTCCCAGATCTGGGTAGAGGATCAAAACAAGCCCAAACAAAGAACCATAATATAAAGCAAACAAGTCAAACAAAAAAAAGCAAGTAATGGTGATCTAGCCCTAAGGTAACCCCACTTTTAAGGTCCCCCGCAGAGTCTCCAGTTCTGTAACACGGTGGGAGAACTGACTTGGGTGTTTTGCGTTTGATCGCAATTGTTGCGGATAGCAAGAGTTGCCACCGAATTTTCTTTTATCCAATAAAGGAAAGGGTGAAAAGAACAGGAAAGACCTTTGAGATTATTTTCTTGAGTTTGGGGGGTATATTATGAAAAGGTAAGGTGTTACCACCCTTTTCATCCATAGTTATCTATGGGCTCTTAGTTGCTTGCTAGATCATTGTTTTAGTTTGAAAGTGTGCTTTGTGGTGGGTTTTGAATGTATTTTTGAAAAGCGCCTTCGTTTAGGCAAACTTTGTAATGATTCTCGTCTCTATAAGAATGTATACAAAGTGTTGGACTTTTGAAAATGTTTCATGGAAAGTGTTGGTGCATTTGAAGAGGTGTTCATGTATAAATATGGGCAAGAAACTAGGAACGTTCTACCTTACTCAAAAGTCTTTTGTTCATTTCTCTCTTCCTTTGATATTTTTGTCTTAGCATTGATTGGTAAGAAGCCTTATATTTGGATGTAAAAGGGATGGACATGGGTCATTGCATAGTCATGAATAACAATGTTGTGAGACATCTTAGCATTTCTCTTGAAGGACTAAGATCATTTGTAAGGCAACATTCGAAGGGCCATCGAGGGACTATGATCTTTTATTTTTTATTTTTTTTTGCTAAAACGTCTCACATGCATAACATGACCATTTTTCATAAGGAGAAAAGTGGAGTTAATCCTAGAGGTGCACGTGTGCAAAGTGTGTTTGATTGCATGCATTTTTGACTTTTGATCAGGGTGGTCTACTTGTTGAATTTATCTTTCCATACAACTTAATTACTAGTATTTTGTATAAAGTAAAAAATGCAGAAAGATAAAATCCTACACTATTACAACCATATTGAATTGCATGCAAATATAAAGGCAAAAATAAAATAAAAGCAAGACAAAGGGTCTTTTCGATTTAGGAAGAAAAACCCTTTGATTCTGCACTTTTGGATCTCTTCGATTTATCCTGAAAAGGGTTAAGGAATGACTTTCAATTGGGGCCTGGAGGCCAGCATGTTGTGCCTTTTGTCTGGGTCTGGAACCAGCATGTTGTGACTTCTGGCTGCCTCTTTCGTTTGGCCTAGAGGTTGGTGTGGAAAACAGAAGCTTCATTTCCTACTTCCTATTTCATGTTTCTTTCGTTTGAGTTTGAATGGCAACATGGCTTAAGGCCATGGCAACATTACCTTAGTTCCAGGTTAGTTCTTAAAGCATGTTTAAATGTACAAATAGCAAAAACCAAGAAGGTTGTTAACCATTGAACATATTAAAAGGATGGAAACAAAAATAAGAACAATAGTATGTACATGTTTGAAACGAAGAGGAATTGTATTTACATGTTATGCAGGAAATTAAAAGTTCAAGGTTTAGAGAAACTTACCTTGCTTGAGGCTGGAGCGTGTGCTGGACCTTGAAGTGGTTACCTTGAATGCTTTTGGATTCGATAGGAGAGACCAAGGGTAGGACTTTGACATTGGATTCGAAATAGAAAAACAAGTGAAATGTACTTCTTTGCTGGATTTGAAAGATAGCAAGATGTAAGGATGTTTCAGATTCGAACAAGTAAAGTATTTAGATATTGGTTTGTGTTTTCACAAGTGTTTAATTGTTTGAGAATTTTATGGTGTTTGAGAAATTTGAAGATACGTTCCTCCCTTCTTCTTCTTTCTCTTTGCAAAGGATCTCTCTATTTATAGAGAAAGGTTTTGGGAAGTATGAGAGTAAAAATAATAAAATAAGGCTCAGCTGGAAAGTAAATGTCTACTTGTGCCATGATCCTAAGATAAGATAGCAAGATGAATGGTTTAGATGGATTTCTTCCTGCAGAAGGAAAACAGGTGCAAGGCTCAAGAATTTTTTTTCTAAAAGTAGTATTATACTATTAAGTGCAAGTGGTCTTGGACAACAAATAGGTAAAATTCTAATTTAACTGTATAAATAATTAAATATAGAGTGAGTCATAGGTTTGAGGCCTGAAAAGCAAAAACACGTAGCCTAGCCTATGGGTCTAATGTTCAACTTGATCCTTTGAATCAAATCCTCCATCCTTCCACAACTTTCGACCAGACTAAAACAACATTCATTCTCACCAATTATGTGTCCTTCGAATGGACAAAACATGTATTCTTCGAATGGGCCAAACATGTATTCTTCGACTGGCTCTAGTATTACTTCCTTCGAATGGGACTCTTGTGTGGACTTCGACTGGGCCCTCTTCAGCTGAATATTCCACTTTGAGTCTTTCTGCTTTGACCACTTAGGTCCAAACCGTCGACCAAACTCAGAAGCAGGCAAAAATAAATGTTCAACCATGGCAAGCCCTTCGAATGGGCCACCAAATTGTGTGCCATAGTGCAGATGCTAGGCATATTGAAGGGTTTGTAGATGGATTCGAAGGTGATATAAAGCAAAACTGAAAGTGGATTCGAAGCTAGCGTGTAGATGTATTTGAAGCAAACTTAAAGAGGATCATTGCTTTGTGGGTGCTAGCGTGAGAGAAACCCCTGTCTTGAGCATGCAAGCTTGTATGAGGATTCGAATATCATGTTCTGATTGAAGAACACAACTTCCATACGTTGAAGAATGAGATTCGAAGGTTCATGTTCTGATCAAAGAGTAGAGCTTCTGTATGTTGAAGAGTGAGACTCAAAGGATCATGTTTGATCGAAGAGTAGAGATTTTGTATGTTGAAGAGTGAGATTCGAAGGGTCATGTTCTGAACGAAGCAAACTTCTGAACTTCGATTCTCCCTACTCATGCATGTTCTGAAGGAATTCTCTAGAAAGCTTATAACATGCTATGCCATTCCTTTTTGAAACACTTTTGCAAATTCTGATTGTACTTGTATGAAAACTGGCCCAGAAGTTCTGTCTAAATTCTGACTTAAAAATGCCCATAATTTACTAAGTGTTTTAGCTTCATGAACGTGTCTTCATGGATTTATAACTCGAAATCTCAGCATTTCTAGGAGAAGTTTTGTTCAACAATGTTTTAGATCTCATTGAGATCTATAACTTTCATGTCAGAAGTTCTGATTGAATCATCTTGCATCATGATGAAAATCTGGCCCAAAATTATGTAATTATCATATTTTCTTAACACTTAGAATTTTTTTTAAGTGTTTAAAAATTTGACTTTTCAAAGTAATTTTACACTTTTGATTTCTTGATGAACCAACTTCATGTCTTGATGAAATATGATTTTTGAAACTTGATTTTGATCAAAAAAAGTTTGACTTTTCAGTGTGCATTTGACCATTTTTCCCTTGTGAATGACTTTCTTGGAAAATTGTAATCTGATACTTGAAACTTGACAGAAGCAATCCTGAGGGTCCAGGTGATCCCTTGAGAAATGAGAGGGCAAATTTTGGGGTGCAACAGCTGCCCCTGTTCAATCTTCTTAAACCTAAAGAGTTAGATTGGCGAGCCCGCCATTCGTGACTTGAAGGTTGAAGATGATTAAACACTAGAGTGCCCATAAATTTGCACTCGATGATGTGTTGGTTGATTGAATAGGGAATGGGCGTAAATATTCCAGTTGGAGAAATGATGGGAAGTTGTTGGAGATGGGCTTTACAGATGCCATCCAGAGTGACTGGGGGAGGTATCAGGATAAATCTTTTGGTTGATTTATACTGAAGTAATAGATGTATTTTTCCTGTTTTTAACTGGAAGAGATAAATATAACCAGAAGAGATCTTCATTTGATGATTGATTTTTCCTGAAAAGGTAAAGGGTTATCTCTATGCAATGTCATGTTGTATGAAATGCATTATGTAATGATGTTCTCAAAAATGAGGTTGTGTTGTATGCATATATCAGTATGTTATATGCTGTATGAATGTGATGCGTTTATTACAGTGTGTCGTTGCCTAGGAAAATAAATCCTTAACAACATGCTGAGGAATCTTGGGAGGCTGAATCCCTAATTGTTATTGGAGAATAGATGTATCTAAAACTTTGTTTAGAATGTTTCTGCTCGGAATTCCTTTTCTGTTATTTGAGGAGAACCTTCGCTGGGGAATATTGGCTTATTTAAGAATATTCTTTGGAGAGTGTTAATCTCTGCCTGGGGGAAAAAGTTTAGGAGTCTTAGCTACTCGTTGCTCCATTGGGGAGTTATTTCTTAACTGGAGAGAATCAAAAGTTAGTTGTTATCTGGTTGTTATCTGGTTGAAATCTAGGCTTGGCAGCAAATTGTTGAGGATAATTAAGTTCACTGTTATCAGGTCGTATTCCAGGATTCGTAGTGACTTACTGGGGAAGATTAAATTAACTTTTATCTTGTCGGATTCCAAACTTCGCATGAAATTACTTGGGAGAGCGCAATTAGGCTGTTATCTGGTCGGATTCCAGGCTTTGCAGCAACTTTCTGAGGTGGATTAAGTTAATTATTATCTGGTCGAGCTCCAGGCTTTGTAATAACTTACTTGAAAGGGTGAAGTTGAACTGTTATCTGGTTGGGTCCAAGCTTCACAATAACTTGCTTGAAAGGATAAAGTTGAACTGATATATGGTCGGGTCCAGGCTTCACAATGACTTACTTGAACCGATGAAGTTGAACTGATATCTGGTCGGGTCCAGGCTTCACAGTAACTTGCTTGAAAGGATGAAAGTTGAACTGATATCTGGTCGGCTCCAGGCTTAACAGTAACTTGCTTAAAAGGATAAAGTTGAACTGATATTTGGTCGAGTCCAGGATTCACAGTAACTTGCTTGAAAGGATGAAGATGAATTGATATCTGGTTGGGTCCAGGCTTCACAGTAACTTGCTTAAAAGGATGACATTGAACTGATATCTGGTCAGGTCCAGGCTTCACAGTAACTTGCTGGAAAGGATGAAGTTAAACTGATATCTCGTCGGGTCCAGGCTTCACAGTAACTTTCTTGAAAGGATGAAGTTAAACTGATATCTGGTCGGGTCCAGACTCCATAATAACTTGCTTGAAAGGATGAATTTGAACTGATATCTGGTCGGGTTCAAGCTTCACAGTAACTTGCTGGAGGAATAGGAAAACTCTACCGGGGAATAAAGTTAAGCCATTGTCTGGTTGGGTCAAGGATTTACAATATCTCGAGAGGTTAAACTATTATTTGGTCGGGTCCAAGCTTCATAGTAACCAAAAGTTGTTTGAATAGAAATGATTCTGTTGGAAGGTGTATTGTTTTGTTGGGGAATAAACCCCGTTGAAGAGAATATTTGATGACCTTCTGGCAAGATGAATTCTTTAAGAATAAATCCATAAGGCTTCTTCTTTTAAGACCAACTAAGTTGGGGAAAGGGTTGTCGAGAGATTGAAACTTTGACCGAGGTTTGCATAGGTCCAACTTTATGGGCAACTCTGCTGGGGCAAAGGTTTATTTTAGCAGAATTTGTGGGGATATCTCAACTACAATAAAGAGATGCTCGTTACTTCTTGGAAGCACATATTTGCTAAATAGTTTAATCATGTTCATATGCATATGTTCATTCAATTTTAGTCATTAGACGTTTTTGCACTCTAAACAAAAAACAAAAAGTTTGCACTTCAAAGTATATTTGTATTGATGTTTTACCCATGAATATGCATTTTTTTACAAAGAGACGGAGATCCTAGTAAGAGGAAATCGTCGAAAGGAAAACAAAATTGAAAACAACAATAACAACCATGTGGAAGTGATCTCATTGTGTTCCAACTCTACTATTGCCCCAATGTCTTCGAACATCCTTTGCCATTGACAAAAGTTGATTGGATTGATCCTGGACCGTTTGAACCCCGACCTCGATAATAAATTCGACTGTTGTGATTCCACGGGACATAGTCATACGCTTTCAATCCTTAACATTTTCCTGGACCGCCTTTTCGGGTTTTCAGCCCATCAGGATACCCATTTTTGCACAATTCGCCCTTTCGAGTTTTCGATTTGCCGGGTGTACAATCTTTTACATATATCACTAATTTTTTCCCAAACCTTTGGTTTGTTGGGATGCCCCTATCTTGCCTAGGTGTGTAAACCTAGTGGGTCTCTTATGCGTAGTATTTTTTAACTATGTCTGCGTTCACTGGATGTGGGAAATCTTCACCGTCCATAGTAGTCAGCATCATGGCACCACCAGAGAAAACTTTCTTGACAACAAATGGCCATTCGGAAGTGGGAGTCCATTTTCCCCTGGGGTAACCTTGTGGAAGAATGATGCGCTTTATTACCATTCACCAACTTGATATACCCGAGGCCTGATCTTTTTGTTGAAAGTCTTGATCATACATTTTTGGTACATCTGACCAAGACAAACAGCAGCCAGTCGCTTTTCATCGATCAAGTTCAACTGATCCAATCTTGTCTGAATCCATTCGTCTTCTCCTAGGCCTGCATCATTCATAATCCTTAGTGAGGGAATCTGTCCACTTGCAGGACAACTTCCATGCCATAGGCCAAAGAAAAGGGAGTTTCCCCAGTTGATGTCTGAGCTGAAGTACGGTAGCCATGAAGAGCAAACAGTAACATCTCATACCAGTCTTTGTAGGTTACTACCATCTTTTGCACAATCTTCTTAATGTTTTTATTGGCTGCTTCCCTTGTGCCATTCATTTTAGGTCTATAAGGAGAAGAATTGTGATGTTTGATTTTGAACTGAGTGCAAAGTTCCTTAATCATAACATTTTTGAGATTGGTTCCATTTTCAGTGATGATCCTTTCGGGGATACCATAGCGGCAGATGAGGTTATGTTTGATGAATCTGGATACAACGTTCTTTATGACTGAGGCAAATGAGGCAACTTTGACCCATTTGGTGAAATAATCGATAGCGACAAGAATGAAGCGATGTCTATTAGAATCAGTAGGTTTAATCTCTCCAATCATGTCAATGCCCCACATTGCAAACGACCATGGAGCAGTCAGGATATTTAGAGGAATAAGAGGCACATGGACTATGTCAACATAGAATTGGCACTTCTGGCAAGTCCTTGAGTGATGATGGCAATCAGTTTCCATTGTTGACCAATAGTAACCAGCTCTCAGGATTTTCTTGGCCATAGTATGTCTGCTAGAGTGAGTCCCAAAGAGAACATCATGCACGTCTTCCATAATTTTCTCTGCCTCCTTCTTGTCCACACATCATAGTAGAGTAGAATCATGGTTACGTTTGTACATGGTTCCATTGCTTAGGAAGAATTTGGCTGAGAATCTTCGTAAGAATTTTTTATCATTGATGGAAGCTCCTTCAGGATACTCTTGTGTTTCAAGGTATCTCTTCACCTCATGGTACCATGGCTTCTCTGTGTCAGTGTCAGGCACATAGAAGTGCGCAGGTTCTTCAAATCTCTCAATTGTAATCATAGGAGCTTCCTTTTCCCATTTTACCTTGAACATAGAAGACATTATGGCCAAAGCATCATCTAACTGATTTTCTTCTCTAGGGAAGTGTTCAAAGGTGATTTCTTCGAAATATGGAATAAGAGATAGCACAAGATCCTTTTAAGGAATAATATTAGGATGTTTAGTTTCCCAATCTCCCTTCACTTGGCTAATCACTAGAGCAGAATCTCCTAATACATTCAAATGCTTGATCCTTAGATCAATGGTAGCTTTTAGACCTAAAATGCATGCCTCATATTCATCCATGTTATTTGTACAATCGAAGCATAGTCTAGCAGTGAAAGGGGGTATAGAAACCCTCAGGATAAACTATCACAACACCAATTCCATTACCCAAGGCGTTGGAAGCCCCATCGAACACCATAGTCCATCGGGATCCTTGTTCAGGTCCGTCATACAGTCCAGGTTTTGCACAGTCGGTCACTAACATGATATTCTCATCCAGGAAGTCAAAGTTAATAGATTGATTATAATCAAAAGCTTGATGGGCCAAATGATATACCAATACACTTCCTTTGATGGCCTTTTGTGTTGTATATTAAATATCGTACTCTGTTAAAATCATTTTCCAACTAGCTATTCGTTCGAACAGAGCGGGTTTCTCAAAGATGTACTTGATAGGGTCCATCTTAGAAATCAATAGAGTGGTATGAGTCAACATATATTGTCTTAGCTGGCGAGCAGCCCATGCTAGAGCGCAACAAGTTTTCTCGAGCAGTGAATATCTGGTTTCACAGTCGGTAAACCTTTTGCTCAAGTAGTAAATTGCATTCTCTTTTCGACCAGACTCGTCATGTTGGCCCAAAACACACCCCATAGAATTCTCTAGCACAATCAAGTACATGATCAAGGGTCTTCCTTCGACTGAAGGCATGAGGATAGTAGTTTCTTGCAGATATTCCTTGATTTTGTCGAAGGCAGCTTTGCATTCATCATTCCATCTGACTACTTGATCTTTCTTCAAGAATTTGAAAATTGGCTCACAAGTAACAATTAAGTGAGATATGAAGCGGGAGATATAGTTAATACGAACCAAGAATCCTCTAACCTCCTTTTCAGATTGGGGAATTGGCATTTCTTGAATGACTTTTACCTTTGCAGGATCAACTTCGATGCCTTTACCACTAACAACAAAACCAAGAATTTTTCCAGATCTTACTCCGAATGTGCATTTATTAGGGTTCAACCACAACTTGTACTTTTTCATCCTCTCGAATAGCTTGTATAAGTGGTTGAGATGTTTTTCCTCATTTTGTGACCTTGCAATCATATCATCCATATATACCTCTATTTCATGATGGATCATGTCATGAAACAAAGCTACCATAGCCCTTTGATATGTTTCCCCTGTATTCTTAAATCCAAATGGCATGAACTTGTAACAAAAGGTTCCCCATTGGGTAACAAAGGTGGTTTTCTCCATGTCTTCGGGAGCCATCTTAATTTGGTTATAGCCGGAGAAACCATCAATGGAAGAGAAGACTTTATGTTTAGCGGTGTTATCGACCAAAACATCAATATGAGGTACAGGGAAGTCATCCTCGGGGCTTGCCCTATTCAGATCCCTATATTCTACGCACATACAATCTTTTCCATCTTTCTTTGGCACCGGAACCAAATTTGCACCCCATTGAGGATAAGATGTCACAGCTAGGAATCGTGCATCAAATTGTTTCATCACTTCAACTTTTATTTTCTCAAACATATCAGGCCGCATGCGGCGAACTTTTTGCTTGACAGGAGGACAATCTTCCTTTTTTGGAAGATGATGAACTACAATGTCGGTATCCAACCCTGGAATATCTTCATACGACTAAGCCAACACTTCCACATAGTCATGTAACATCTGAACCAATCTGCTTTTGACACTGCTTCCTAGGTTGGCGCCGATCTTGACCTCTTTCTTATCTGTCTCAATACCTAGGTTGATGACTTCAACTGACTCTTCATGCGGCTGAATATACTATTCCTCTTGTTTTAGAAGTCTGGCTAGTTCTCCCGGTATTTCACAATCTTCCGTGCTTTCATCTTTGGCTTAGTTAATTGGATGTTCGAAATCATAACTAGCAATAGTAGAGTCATTGGCAATGAGATTCAGAGTGGACGAGGATTTGCAAGAGTGTGTGTGTGTGTGTGTGTGTGTGCGCATGTAAGATACATGGCTATTTGTAAAAGGTATTAAGGAAAAGAAAAACAATGAGCATAAAAATTCGAATGCAAAAAAGTCCAATGGTTTATATTGAATGATCATATGATAAAATGAACATAAATAAAACCCTTAACAAATGGACCATAGTGCCCCGGGCCAAGCATATGGCTTAAAAGTCATTGCTTAATATTACAGACAAAAAGGCTCTTGAATTGATAGGAAGCAATAAACAAGTAATTACTCCTCAATGAAGGAGATGGGAATAAAGTCCTTTGCATGCCAATTGTTGAGATCTGTGGTAGTAAGGTATATCCATTCTTCGAAAGCACATTCATCATCGGAATCCTCCACATCGTTTACTTCATGATAATCAATACGGTGAGGAGGTTTCCCGCACGAGCGTGCCTAACCTCTTTCTGAGCCTTGATAGTGAAACCCAATCCACATTTATCTGCTTTTAATAGGATCTCAGGGAGTTTCCCCCAGGTAGCACAACTTTCATTTTCGACTGCGGCACAAGCATCCTTAAATGAAACCATACTTGGCACGACCTTATCAGCTTTGGGCGTGTCGAAATAAATTTTGGCAGTAGCAACCATAGGTGGAACAACATTAAAAGCCTGGCACGATGTTTCTATAAATTTCCCATCCATCTCCACATATTTGAAAGAATTGAGATGGCTTACCATGAATTCCTACTCACCACAAACAATGACGATCCTCCCCTTGACTGGGTATTTTAGCTTTTGGTGAAGGGTAGATGTTACTGCCCCTGCTCCATGGATCCAAGGGCGACCTAGCAAACAGGAGTAAGCGGGACGGATGTCCATGATGTAGAAAGTAGAGTTGAAAATCTGTGAGCCCACTTTGATCGGGAGATCCACCTCTCCATGAACTGTCCTTTTGGACCCATCGAAATCCCTCACAATAATATCACTCAGCTTCATTACCAGTCCTTCATAGTCTAATTGGTCCAAAGCCCCCTTGGGTAGAACGTTTAAAAAAGAGCCAGTGTCAACCAAACCATGTGTTAGGGTAGTCCCCTTACATTCAACAGAAACATACAAAGCTTTGTTATGTTTCTTTCCAAGTGGTGTTAGATCAGCATCAGAGAACCCTAATCCATTGTCGGCCGTCAAGCTCACCACACAATTTTCAAACTGGTCAGTTCTGGTCTCATGGGGGACATGAGACTTTTTTAAGAATTATATTAATTTTTGGGCATGAGCATCGGAACAAAGTATCAAATATAACATGGAGATCTTGGAAGGGGTTTGCCCCAGTTGCTCCACTATCGTGAAATCACTCCTCTTTATAATCTTTAAGATCTCATCCATTTCTCGACTGGAAGGATCCTCAATAGCAACGTCCTTTGCAGGCACCTCTATCTCAGCAGGCTCAAACACTTTCTTTTTACCCCTAATGTCAGCAATAGGTTTATCAGCGGTGATGCGGACAGGTGCCATTGTAGCAGTTGGGGGTGAGGTGTTAGGTGAAACGATTCTCCCAGTTCTGGTCACCTTACTAGAACCAGTAATATTCCCAATGTCATCATCCTTGCTTTATTCAGTCCAAGCCTCTTGCTTTATTCCATGGTAATACACTTCGGCAACGTAGTTCCATGGCACTGATTTGTGCAAGAATAAGGAATTGGCTCAGGGGCAGTAATTATCAGAGGAGCAATAGTGGATTCATTCGAAATCCTGATTGGTCCCTTTGAGGAGATCCTAAGAGGCTTGTTTGAAATTGTTATGATGGAGAGGTCTTCAATCTTATTGGTCAAACTTTTGACTGACGGAATTTTCTTAAATAGGATCTAATTACTATTCATCAGGCATTGAACACCTTTTTTCATCCATTTCTATCTTTAATTTGTTTAGCGCAACAATCAGAATCTTTCAAACAGCCAGGGAAAACCCCGGCTCTCAGCAAATTATTTTTGACAACAGTTAACAGACTAGTTAGATCTTCGACGGAGGGAACAAAAATAGCATCTTCAATTGCATTGACACATTTGCCATGGTTTGGAATTGGTGCCGTTATCACATTGGGAACTGTAGGCGGATCAAATTCGATTGTCTTGTTGTCTATTAGATCTTGAATTTTTCTCTTCAGTGCCCAACATTGACCGGTCTCATGCTTGGGACTATTTGAATGATATGCACACTTGGTATTTGGATTGTATTTAGGTGAGAAAGTGTTCGGATTGAACGAAGGGTCACGCAGTGTCACCAAGTTGGCCTTTAACAGGTGTTGTAAGGCTTGGGATATCGACATGCCTATCCTTGTGAACTGTCTTCGTGGAGCCTTAAATCGTTGATGATTGGAAGAATATCTTTGAACAGGAGTAGGGTTGGAAATCAGAACAACATTAACGGACAGACGGTTATCCTTCTTGGTATGGGCCCTTTCCCCATACAAAACATTAGTTTCTTTCTTCCCAGTGAAGGGTTTCTTTACGGGGTTGGAGGCGGAAGCGGATGCCATGTGTATTTTCCCACTCTTGATACCACTTTCGACCCTTTCACCGGTTAGGATCAGCTCGGTGAAACTGGACGAAGAACACCCAACCAATAAGTTCAAAAATGGACCAGATAACGTACCCATAAACATATCAATATGTTCCCTGTCAGTTGACGGTGGTGGGACCCTACTGGAAAGATCCCTCCACTTTTGGTTGTACTCTTTGAACCCCTTGTTTTTACCCATCATCATGTCTTGCAGTTGAACTCTAGTCGGTGCCAGGTCGGCATTGTATTTGTATTGGTGATAGAAAGCAGTGCCTATGTCTTCCCAAGTGTGGATATGGGAACCCTCCAATTGGTAAAACCACTCTAGTAGGTCCTAACCAAGCTTTCTTGAAAGAAATGGACCAATCGTTTCTTGTCGATGGTGTGCGGCTGTATTTTGTGCATGTAAGACTTCAAATGAAGCTTTGGGCAGGAAATCCCGTCATATTTAACGAAGACTGGTATCTTGAATTTATGGGAAATGACAACCCCCGATATTAAACCTAAATCATCAAAATGCAAACCAAGAATGGCTTGAATCTCAATAGCCTTCAATCTATCCTCTAGCTGCTTGTACTTATCGTTGGCAGGAGGATATTGCTCGCCAAAATAGTCTTCATCATCGGGCACTCGACCATTGACACACCCAGCCCGGGTACTCCTTGCTTCTTCAACTTTATTTTCGTCTTCCTCAGACGAATCTTCAACTATCGGTATCTGGCGGATCGGCTCTCTGAATCTTTTACCCATGTTGACCAGGGCTTTCCTTTTTGGTTTCTTTTTGGATGCCAACAACGTCATTAACTATTGTTGCCCCTTGGCCAGGGTCAACAAAGTTTCTTGAAACTGGGAATTTTGTGCTTGTAGGTCCTTCACTGTTTTCTCGATATCCATCTTGCTGAAATAAATAGCAGAAAGATAAGGAGACTTGTTGTGGAAAACCTGTTTATGTTATGATGCATGAAAAATGAGGATGCAAATGATTTCAAGGACTTATAAGATTTAAATTTGTCTATACAAAGAATGAACAAACGTCAAATTGCATTAATAAGTTCAAAATGGTTACAACATGCCTTTTATGCTTACAAAATAAATTCCTAAGACAGAAAGGTCGAACGCATCCTCTTTGGTGAAATTTAGGCGTTCAAGCTTTGTTCTTCATGAAGTTGCCTTGTAAGCTCCAAAATCCTTTTCTCGCTTGTGTAGAACTGAGCTTCGAAGGTGTCTCTCTCTTCCTTTAGCTGAATCCAACCCTTTTGCAAGTCTTTAAGAGAAGTAGGAATGTTGGGATAAAGGACAGTATATGGGACATATCCTTCAACAACAGGTTCCACGATAACAGGTAGGATGGAAGGGTAAGGCATTACGAGCTTTTGAGCACGAGCTCGTACCCACCTAAGGTAAGTCTCAAGGGGAATAGAATTCTTGTGTCCCAGTGTCTTACTATGCACTCTGTTTACCATCCTCCAATCTCATACAAACCTCTGATGGCAGCTTTGATCGTCGCTGTCATAATCGAACACCACTCCTTGGATGAGAATATCATGAGGACCATCTCTTCGGGCATACCCAAACTGTTGCAAAGCTAAGCAAGGGTTGAAAGTGATACCTCCTCTAATTCCAAGAAAATGTACATTAGGGAATTCCCCACAACGGTCGATGATAGTAATGTTCTCCAAGGATCGAGAACACCAGTGAATATCTGAATGTCTGAGTGACACCAACCTATTGGACCACCTTAAACCTTGTTCGTTCTTCACAATGGATCGTGGGAGGTGCGAAACAAACCACCTAGCCAATAGAGGAGTGGAACACATGAGGGATCCTCTTCTCTTTATGGTACGAGTATGGAGAGAATGTAGGATATCACCCAACAAAGTAGGCACCAGATTGCGGGATATGAAGATTTTGACATCATTCACATCTATAAGTTGGTCAAGATTTTGAAATAGTACCATCCCATAGATGAAAAGGGCCAATATTTCTTCAAAAGCTTGTAAATCCAGGATGTTCCAACAATCTTGAGCTTTCTCTAACAAGAACTTGGCTAGGAACCCTTTGACACCACTTCTTGTTTCCCAATTAATCGTGACGTCGGATTTTTGCAAGTGTAAAGCTCGGGCAATCTCTTCAGGGCTCGGGTCTCTTTCAATACCATTGAAAGGAAGTTGATTGATAATAGGAATCCATAAGAGTTAAGAAAATTATTCCATAATAGGCACAAGCTGGTAATCGGGGAAGGTAAAGCAATGGTGCAAAGGGTCGAAGAACTTGAAAAGCACTTTCATCATATCTTTATCAATGCTCGAGGTAACAAAGTTTAGGAGTCGACCATGTCTTTTAGTGAATGAAGATCTCTCAAGAACCCTCGATGCTAACTCTTTGAGTTGAGAAGGAATTCTTACGAGATTGACTTGTATAGTATTCATGCGGGTGTGAGCCATATCCTATAAAACAGAACAAAGATAAATCCCAAAAAATCCTTGAAATGGTTAGTGATAAATGCAATGGTATGATGTTATGATGTTATGTACAAGTAAGCATATGCACACAAAGCAAACAAGTCCTTAGGTTTAGGCTTGCATGGAGTTTATAGGTAAGTACCCTCTTGAAGTTTATTTGGCTCAACCTATTCTAGTAATAGTAACCGGGTTCTAGGGGATCTCAATATCACTGATCTTTCTTCATCGGGCATTGTTTCAGTGCAAGCCTCTTTAATGGCGATCGAAATATCTCGAAAGTCCAATCTCAATGAGCGTAGTATCGAGTATCAACCAACTTCGGACTGCACCAAAGTCGGCTACCTCACTACTTCCTAAAGGCCAAGTTGTTCAAGTAATTGTTCTAAAGTCAGTTAGTGCTTCATGACACCACACAGCGGCCCCGTATTCTCCTTGACTACTCAAGGGCTACCAGTACCAACAAATGTGTCTCTCTAATGTAGCTATTGCTTAGACCATGTCGGTATACCCCGCACAGTTTCCATAACTTATTGCTACTTACCTAAAAGGTGTCCCAGATCCGAGTAGAGGATAAAAACAAGCCCAAACAAAGAACCATAATATAAAGAAAACAAGCCAAACAAAGAAAAGAAAGTAAAGGTAATCTAGCCCTAACGAACCCCACTTTTAAGGTCCCCAGCAGAGTCGCCAGTTCTGTAACATTGTGGGAGAATTGACTTGGGTGTTTTGCGTTTGATAGTAATTGTTACGGATAGCAAGAGTCGCCACCAACTTTTCTTTTATCCAATAAAGGAAAGGGTGAAAAGAACAGGAAAGACCTTTGAGATTATTTTCTTGAGTTTGGGGGGTAGATTATGAAAAGGGAAGGTGTTAGCACCCTTTTCATCCATTGTTATATATGGGCTCTTAGTTGCTTGCTAGATCATTGTTTTTGTTTGAAAGTGTGCTTTGTGGTGGGTTTTGAAAGTATTTTTGAAAAGCGCTTTCGTTTAGGAAAACTTTGTAATGATTCTCGTCTCTATAAGAATGTATACAAAGTGTTGGAATTTTGAAAATGTTTCATGGAAAGTGTTGGTGCATTTGAAAAGGTGTTCGTGTTTGAAGATAAGCAAGCAACTAGGAACGTTCTACCTTACTCAAAAGTCTTTTGTTCATTTCTCTCTTCCTTTGATATTGTTGTCTTACCATTGATGGGTAAGAAGCCTTATCTTTGGATGTAAAAGGGACGGGCATGGGTCATTGCATAGTCATGAATAAAAATGTTGTGAGACATCTTAGCATTTCTTTTGAGGGACTAAGATCATTTGTAAGGCAACATTCGAAGGGTCATCGAGGCACTATGATCTTTTATTTTTTATTTTTTTTGCTAAGACGTCTCACATGCATAACATGACCATTTTTCATAAGGCGACAAGTGGAGTTAATCCAAGAGGTGCACGTGTGCAAAGTGTGTTTGATTGCATGCATTTTTGTCTTTTGATCAAGATGGTCTACTTGTTGAATTTATCTTTCCATACACCCTAATTACTAGTATTTTGTATAAAGTAAAAAAATGCAGAAAGATAAAATCCTACATTATTACAACCATATTGAATTGCATGCAAATATAAAGTCAAAAATAAAATAAAATCAAGAAAAAAGGTCTTTTCGATTTAGGCAACATGTTGTGCCTTCTGGATGCCTCTTTCATTTGGCCTGGAGGTTGGTGTGGACACCAGAAGCTTCGTTTCCTACTTCCTGTTTCCTATTTCTTTCGTTTGAGTTTGAATGGCAACATGGCTTAAGTCCATGGCAACATTACCTTAGGTCCAGGTTAGTCCTTAAAGCATGTTTAAATATACAAAGAGAAAAAACCAAGAATGTTGTTAACCGTTGAACATATTAAAAGGATGGAAACAAAAAGAAGAACAATAGTATGTACATGTTTGAAACGAAAAGGAATTGTATTTACATGTTATGCAAGAAACAAAAAGTTCAAGGTTTAGAGCAACTTACCTTGCTTGAGGTTGGAGCGTGTGCTGGACCTTGAAGTGGTTACCTTGAATGCTTCTGGATTCTAAGGGAGAGACCAAGGGTAGGCCTTTGACACTGGATTCGAAATAGAAAAACAAGTGAAATGTACTTCTTTGCTGGATTCGAAAGATAGCAAGATGTAAGGATGTTTCAGATTCGAACAAGGAAAGTATTTGGATATTGGTTTTTGTTTTCATAAGTGTTTAAGTGTTTGAGAATTTTATGGTGTTTTAGAAATTTGAAGATACGTTCCTCTCTTCTTCTTCTTTCTCTTTGCAAAGGATCTATCTATTTATAGAGAAAGGTTTTGGGAAGTTTGGGAGTAAAAATAATAAAATAAGGCTCAGCTGGAAAGTAAATGTCCACTTGTGCCATGATCCTAAGTTGACATAGCAAGATGAATGGTTTAGATGGATTTCTTCCTGCAGAAGGAAAACAGGTGCAAGGCTCAAGAAAAACTTTTCTAAAAGTAGTATTATACTATTAAGTGCAAGTGGTCTTAGACAACAAATGGGTAAAAGCCTAATTTAATTGTAGAAACAATTAAATATAGTGAGTTATAGGTCTGAGGCCTAAAAAGCATAAACATGTTCCCTAGCCTATGGGTCTAATGATCAACATGATCCTTTGAACCGAATCCTCCATCCTTCCATAACTTTCGACCAGACTAAAACAACATTCGTTTGCACCAGTTATGTGTCCTTCGAATGGACCAAACATGTATTTTTGAATGGGCCAAACATGTATTCTTCGACTGGCTCTAGTATTACTTCCCTCAAATGGGCCTCTTGTGTGGACTTCGACTGGGCCCTCTTCTGCTGAATATGCCACTTAGAGTCTTTCTACTTTGACCACTTAGGTCCAAACCTTAGACCAAACTCAAAAGCAGGAAAAACTAAATGTTCAACCATGGAAATCCCTTCGAATGGGCCACTAAATTGTGTGCCATAGTGCATCAGCTAGGCATATTGAAGGGTTTACAGATGGATTCGAAGGTGATATGAAGCAAACCTGAAAGTGGATTCGAAGTCAGCATGTAGGTGTATTTGAAACAAAATTAAATGGAATCATTGTCTTGTGAATGCAAGCTTGTAGGAGGATTCGAAAGTCATGTTCTGATCAAAGAACATAGCTTCCATATGTTGAAGAATGAGATTCGAAGGGTCATGTTCTGATCAAAGAGTAGAGCTTTTGTATGTTGAAGAGTGAGATTAGAATGATCATGTTCTGATCAAAGAGTAGAGCTTCTGTATGTTGAAGAGTGAGATTCGAAGGGTCATGTTCTGAACGAAGCAAACTTCTGACCTTCAATTCTCCCTGCTTCAGCATGATCTGAAGGAATTCTCTAGAAAGCTTGTAACATATTCTGCCATCCCTTTTCTAATCACTTTTGCAAATTCTGATTGTACTTGTGTGAAAACTGGCCCAGAAGTTCTGTCTAAATTCTGACTTAAAAATGCACAGAATTTACTAAGTGTTTTAGCTTCATCAACGTGTCTTCAAGGATTTATAACTTGAAATCCTAGCATTTCTAGGAGAAGTTCTGTTCAACAATGTTTTAGATCTCATCGAGATCTATAACTTTCATGTTAGAAGTTCTAATTGAATCATCTTGCATCATGATGAAAATCTGACCCAAAATTATGTAATTATCATATTTTCTTAACACTTAGAAAATTTTCTTAGTGTTTAAAAATTTGACTTTTCAAAGTAATTTTTGACTTTTGATTTCTTGATGAACCAACTTCATGTCTTGATGAAATATGATTTTTGAAACTTGATTTGATAAAAAAAAAGTTTGACTTTTCAGTGTGCATTTGACCATTTTGCGCTTGTGAATGACTTTCATGGAAAATTGTAATCCAAGACTTGAAACTTGACAGAAGCAATCCTGAGGGTCCAGGATGATCCCTTGAGAAATGAGAGGGAAAATGCTGGGGTACAACACACATCTTTAACAACATTTGGAACATCAAGAGTAGCTTTGGCAGTAGCCAACATGGGAGAGACCACTTCGAAGGCTTGTCAAGGAGTTTCTATGAACTCGTTGTCCATCTCAACATACTTAAATGAATTCAGATGGTAACCATAAACTCTTCTTCACCACAGACGGTAACGATCTTTCACTTTACTGGATATTTCAGGTTTTGGTGAAGTGTAGAAGTCACTGCTCCTGCCTCATGTATCCAAGGATGTCCAAGTAAGCAAGAGTAGGCATGATGGATGTCCATCACATAGAAAGTTGAGTTGAAAGTTTGAGAACCAACTTTGATAGGGAGGTCAACCTCTCCATGTACCATCCTCTTTGACCCATTGAAAGCCCTTACCACTATGTCACTTGGCTTCAACACCAAACCTTCGCAATCCAACCAATCTAGGGTACCTTTGGGACAAGCGTTTAGAGAGGAACCAATATCCACCAATACATTGGCTAGAGTGCTTCCTTTACATTCAATGGAGACATGCAAAGCTTTATTGTTACTTCTTCCGACTGGAGTTAAATTAGTATACAAGAATCCCAAACCATTATCGGCAGTCAAATTTTCCACACAAATTTTAAACTGATTGGTTATAGTCTCTTAAGGAAAATGAGCTTTCTTTAGAAATTTTATCAAGGCTTGAGCATGTGCATCAGAACAAATTAATAAAGATAGCATGTAAATCTTAGAGGGGGTTTTCCCCAACTACTCTACTATCTTATAATCACTTTTCCTTATGATCTCTAAAATATCCTCCATCTCTTGAGTAGAGGGTTCCTCAGTAATAATTTCTTTGGTAGGCGCCTCCATCCTGGAAGGCTCGTTCATCTTTTCTTTCCCCTAGCATCAGTACTAGGTTTGTCAACAGTAATGTGAACAAGTGTAGTTGTTGTTGTTGGAGGTGAAATGTTAGGATAGAAGATTCTTCATGTCCTTGTCACCTTGCTAGAGCCAACAATTTTAGTAATATCAGCAGTCTTGTCTTTATCAATCCATGAGTCTTGCTTAATACCATGGTAGTATACATCAGCGCCTTAATTCCAAGGTACCGCTTTTTCGGAAGAATAAGGGACTGGCCATGGTGTGGTAATTATCAATGGAGCTATCTTCGGTTTATTGGAAATCCTAATAGGACCCTTTGAAGTGATCCTAATAGGCTTGTTGGAGATAGTGATGATGGATATGTCTTCAACTTTTTGAGGTACAACTTCGGTCGAACTTTTTATGGATAGAGTTATTTCGAATAGGATCTCATGGCTGTCCATTAGGTGTTAGACACCTCTTTTTAGCCATTCACAGCCATTGATTCACATAACACAGTAACAAAAATCTTCAAGGAAACCGGAGAAAACCCCAGCTTTCAACAAATTGTTTTTGACAAACTTCAATGGAGTGGTTAAGTCATTAACAGAGGAAACAAAACTAGTATCTTCAATAGCGTTTACACCTTTTTCCTAGTTTGGCATAGGTACGGTGATTACATTCAGAGTTGGAGGAGGATCAAATTCAATGGTCTTGTTGCCAATGAGGTATTGGACCTTGCATTTTAATGCCCAATAATGATCAGTGTCATGCCTGGGACTATTGGAGTGGTAAACACATTTGGCGTTCGGGTTATATTTTAGATATGAAACATTGGGATTTGAAGAGAGATCACGCAATGTTACCAAATTAGCCTTTAACAGGTGTTGTGTGTCTTGAGATAGTGACATGTTGATCTTTGTAAATTGACTTCTTGGAATATCAGGTCTTTGGTAGCCAGCTTGTTGTTGTGGTCTTTGAGTAGAATTCAGATTGGAGATTAGAATTGCAATTACAGATTAATGATGGTCCTTCTTGATATGGCCCCTTGACCCATGCACGACATTAGTTTATTTTTTACCCATAAAAGGTTTCTTCACAGTATTTGATGTAGAGGCAGAGGCCATGGGAATATTTCCACTTTTAATCCCGCTCTCGACCCTTTCACCAGTCAAGATTAACTCAGTGAAACTAGATAATGAGCTCTCAATTAACAAGTTGAAAAATGGTCCAGCTAATGTTCCCATTAACATATCCACCAACTCCCTATCAGTTAAAGGTGGTTTCACCCTACCTGCCAGGTCTCTCCATTTTTGCGCATATTCTTTGAAACCTTAGTTAGAACCCATGGTCATTCCTTGTAATTTCACTCTAGTTGGCGCCAGATCGGAATTATACTGATATTGACGGTAGAAGGAAGTGGCCAAGTCCTCCTAGTTATGAATGTTGGAGCTCTCTAAATGGTAAAACCACTCCAATTGAGTCCAAGATAGACTCTCTTGAAAGAAGTGCACCCATAACTTCTTATCAGTGGTATGCGGTTGAATTTTACGGACGTAAGATCTCAAGTGAAGCATCAGGAACGAAATGCCATTGTACTTGGAAAAGATTGGAATCTTGAATTTATGGGGAATTTCCACCCTAGGAACCAAAACCAAAACACCAAAATCTAGACCAGACATAACTTGAACTTCCATAGCCTTCAATTTATCCTCCAGTTGTTTATACTCGTCTCCAGCCGATGGATATTGTTCGTCAAAATAGTCCTCATCCTCAGAGACTGGATTGTTACCACCCCAGCACGGGTGCTCCTTACGTCTTCATCCTAATTCTCATCTTCCTCGAAGGAGTCTTCTATCACTTGAACTTGTCGAACCGGCCCCTTGAATCTCTTTCCCATATTGATCAAAGCCATCTTCTTGGTCTTCTTCTTTTCAACCAAAAGTGACATAAGTTCTTGCTACCCTTTGGCCAAGTTGAGCAAGGTTTCTTGAAATTGAGAATTTTGTGTCTGCAAGTCCTTCACAGTCTGCTCGAGATCATCTTACTGAAATAAACAGTAGAAAGATGAGGAAACTTGTGTCGCAAAACCTGCTTATGTTATGATGCATGTAATGTGAATGCAAATGTTTTCAAGTACCTTTAAGATTTAATTTTGTTTAAACAAAGAAAGAACAAACATTAATTGTATTAATAAGATCAAAACGGTTTACAAAAATGCCTCTTGGGCTTACAATGGAAGAAGAAAAAATAATACAAAATAAACTCCTAAAACAAAAAAAGGACTCAATTTTCCCACGAGCGCATCCTCTTTGGTGCAATGTAGGCATTCAAACTTTGCTCTTCATGATGCTGTCTTGTGAGCTCCAAAACCTTCTTCTCGCTTGCATAGAATTGGGTTTCAAAGGTGTCTCTCTCCCCCTTGAGTTGAATCCACGATCTTTGCAACTCCTCGAGGGTAGTAGGCATGCCAGGATGCAGAATAGTGTAGGGAACGTCTCTTTTGGTAATAGGCTCCATGATGATAGGTAAGATGGCAGGATATTCCATCATGAGGCTTTGGGCACGAGCTCGCACCCACTTGAGATAAGGCTCCTATGGAATAGAATTATTATACCCCAAAGTTTTTCGTCAACTTTGTTCACCATGCCCCAAGCTCGTATGAATCATTGATGATAACCTTGGACATTGTTCTGATAGTCTAATACAATTCCCTGGACAAGCGCGTCCTGAGGAGCATCCCTCCGAGCATACCCAAAATTTCGTACAATCAATAAAGGATTATAGGTGATACCTCCCCTAATGGAAAAGAGAGGGACATTAGGAAATTCCCCACAACAATCAATAATGATATCATCCTCCAGAGATCGAGAACACCAATGAATATCCGAATGCGAAAGTGACATCAACATACTTGACCATATCATGCCTTGCTCATTATTCATAATAGATCGAGGAAGGTGTAAAATAAACCAGCTAGACAACAAAGTAGTGCAACACACAAGGGTCGCCCTTCTCTTCATGGTGCGAGTGTGAAGAGAGTGCAAAATGTCTCCAAGTAAGGTAGGCATCAGGTTACGAGATAGAAATATTTTGACCGTATTCACATCTATGAGTTGGTCCGAGTTAGGAAATAGTATCATCCCATAAATTATAAGGGTCAAAATCTCTTTAGAAGCTTGAAAACCTAGAGTATCCCAAAAGAGTTGAGCCTTCTCAAACAAAACTTTTGCTAGAAAACTCTTAACACCACTTCTTGTTTCCTAATTTGCCACAACGTCAGACCGTTGCAAATGTAAAGCTAGAGCAATATCCTCGAGTATTGGGTATTTCTCAATACCGGTGAAGGTTAGTTGATCAAGAATAGGCACTCCCAAGAGTTAAGAAAACTCTTATATGGTGGGCACTAATTGGTAATCAGGAAATGTAAATCAATGGTGTAAAGGGTGAAAGAATTGAAAGAGAAATTTCATCATGCCTTCATCAAAGCTTGAGGTAACCAGATCGAGAAGTCAACCATGTCTCTTGATGAATGGAGAATTCTAAGGAACCCTTGACACTAACTCTTTGAGTTTAGGAGGCACTCTTATGAGATTAACTTGGATAATATTTCTGCGAGTGGAAACCATGTCCTATAAAACAAAACAAAGAAATATCTATAGATACTTGAAATGGTTAGTGAAAATTCCATGGTATGATTTCATGATGTTATGTACAAGTACAAATATACAAGCAAAGCAAAAAAGTCCTTAGGTTTAGGATTGCATGAGGTTCATAGGTAAGTACCCTCTTGAAGTTTAGTTGGTTCAACCTGTCGAAGAAGTAACCGGGTTTTAGGGGATCTCAATATCACTGATCTGATCTTTCTTCATCGGGCATTCTTTCAGCGCAAGCCTCTTTATTGGTGACCGAAATATCCCGAAAGTCCAATATCAATGAGCGTTGCATCGAGTATCAACCAACTTTGGACCGCACCAAAGCTGGCTATCTCACTACTTCCTAATGGCTAAGTTGTTAAATTAAAGGTTCTACGACCAGTTAGTGCTTCATGACACCACACAGTGGCCCCGTATTCTCCTTGACTGGACTCAAGGGATACCGGTACAAACAAATGTGTCACACTAACAAAGCCATCGCTTCAACCATGTCGGTATACCCCGCACAGTCCCAATGATCTATTGATAATTACCTAATAATGTTCCCCGATCTGGGTAGAGGATCAATACAAAACCCAAACAAGGACCCAAAAATGTAAAGCATATAAATCAAACAATGAAAGCATTTTTAAAGGTGATCTAGTCTCTAAGGTAACCCCACTTTAAAGTAATAGTCCCCAGCAGAGTTGTCAGTTCTGTGATACGGTGGGAGAACTAACTTGGGTGTTTTGCGTTTTATCGCAATTGTTGCGGATAGCAAGAATTGCCATCAAATTTTTTTATCCAATAAAGGAAAAGCTGAAAAGAACAGGAAAGACCTTTTGAGAATTTTCTTGGGTTCGGGGGGTAGGTTATGAAAAGGAAAGATGTTACCACCCTTTTCATTTGTAGTTATCTACGGGCTCTTAGTTTCTAGCTCACTTTGAAATGATTTATTTGAAATATGTTTGTGATGGTTTTGAAAGTATTTTTGAAAGTGCCTTCGTTTAGGCAAACTTTGTAATGATTATCATCTCTATAAGAATGCATACAAAGTGTTGACTTTTTGAAAATATTTTCATGGAAAAGTGTTGGTGCGTTTAAAAGATGTTTTGAAGATGGTTGTGAGCAAGCAACTAAGAGCGTTCTACCTACACAAAAATTCTTTGTTCATTACCTCTTCCTTGATATATTGTTATCTTACCATTAGTTAGTAAGAAACCATATCATTGTATGTGAGGGGACATGCATGTGTCATCGTACAGTCATAGAAATCAACATTGTAGGGTACCTTATCAATTTGTCGTAAGGGTCTAAGATTGTTTACCGAAGGTAACATTGAAGGGTCATCGAGGGACTATGATCTTTTATTTGATTGCTTTTGCTAAAGTATCCCACGTTTGCGTAACATGACTATTTATTCTCAAGGAAACAAGTGAGGTTAACCCTAGAGGTGCAAGTGTTCAAATTTTTTGTTTTCATGCTCTTTGTCTTTGAATTAGGGTTTTCTACTTGTTGATTTTTTGTCTTGCCATACAAACCCTAAATACTAGCATTTTATATTGAAAGTGATAAATTGCGGAAATGTAAAATTTTATGCTATTACATCATTTGGGGATGGGGAATATAATTTACAAATGGGGGAATAAAAGTAATTAAACCCTAATTTATTATTACAACTATATTGAATATTGCAAGATAATGTACAAGAATATAAAGGTAATGTGAAAAGAAAAAGAAAGTTGTTTTTGTTTTTTTGAAAGGTCTTGATTTAATTAAACTAAATTAAATAATTAATCTAAGCTAATAAAAACTAAACCTAAATTAGATTTAAGAAAAGAAATTAAACTAATTATGAAAACAAACTTTTTAGGGTTTTTCTGAAAGCTTTTTAAAACTAATTAGTCATGTTAAAATGAATGAGAAAAAGGTTAATTAAAATCTTAAGTTCTAAATTAATTAAATTAAAAATAAGACTAAGTCTAGATTAAACTAATTAAGAAAAGAAATTTGTTTAAGAAAATGTTTTTATGTCTTTTTGTTTTTTGAAAGTAAATAAAAAAAATAAAATATACCCAATTTTTAAATAATAAATATAGAATATTTTTGGTATTTTTAATTAATAAAAATAAATATAACAATAATATTAATAATAATAATAATAAAGAAAAGAAAAGAAATGAAAATGAAAATATGAAAATATAAGTCGGGGGTGTAAAAGTAAAGAGGTTGGTAAATGAGTAAAAAGAGTTTTTCTTGTTAGGCCCAATGGTTTTTTTAATCATAAAAATAAATAAAATGGAATGGGGCTTGGGTTGTGTTTAGTAGAAAGGGGGGGGGGTATTTAGAAAGAAATCTTCCAGGCCCAAATAGGTTGGCCCAACGCCTATGATGATCCAGTGGAGACAGTTTATTGGAGGCGTTTCATGGAGGTGTCACCAGGAGTGTTGGATCTGAGGATGATGAGACCAGATGGTGATGCCATGAGGTGCACCAAACGCGCGTATGCCTTGCCTGCATGGGATTTGTCAAGAGAAAAGATGAAAAAAAACAAAAGAGTACCAATGGGGTTCGAACCCAGGTCCCAAAGGTTAACAGGCTATACATCCGTTTATTTATACAAAACCACAAATATATATTTTAAACAAGTTTCTGAATAGAATTTCATCTTCTTCTTCCTTCATGCGCACGCAGAACACAACATCCACAATTGTTAACCTTGTAACTTTCTCATTTCTTGATCATGTACAAACATGAAACTTGTTGGAAATTTCACCATGAATTCAACCATATAATTTATTTAAGCTAAATATCATAGGTTAAGATTAATTTTATTTAATACCAAATGCGTGCCCTAACTGGTCAGAGGTAAATTCTTCACACACAAGCAAGTAAAATGAAAACTAAGAACATGGTTAGCTTTAGGGAAGTTATATCTACATCTTTGCTTCAGAATGCATGTACAAAAGATGCTTGTATCAAGATATTGTAGTTTCAAAACTTACCTGTTGCAGCTGGATTTGCGTATGGAGTTTGAGCAACCTTTAAGGTGTCCTAATAATTTGTTTAGCTTGCATAATCCTCCTTGAGTGTATTCCAACTCCTACTTTGCTTTGAGGAGGGCTGAAACTTCCGACTCAAGTAAACCTACAAGCTTGATGTTTGAAAATGGTGAATGATGGAAATGGGGTTACAGAAGTATAACAGGTGTTAGGATTTATTTAATATGATGCATGTAAAGTGTTTGAATGATTAGAACTAAATACACACGAATGGATTTTGAGTTTCAAGTTTGAAGCTCAAAAAATGGAGTTTTGGCCAAAGTTGTGCAGCAGGCTGTGTGAGATCTTTGAGGGTGCTTGAGATCATGTCTTTTCTTGAAATAGTCTCTATAGTTATATGAAAAAGGTTAGAGGGCTTTAGGTATACAAATGTAGGAGATATAGGGTTATGGCTTGGTTACTTGATTTTGAAGAAAATTGAGAAATGTGGCTTTAATGCATAATACAAGCATGGTCTGAAGTTGCTATAGGCTTTAGGCATGTTGATTCTGGTTTCGACATTGTGTATGTGCAGGGAAAATAATTGAGAGGCTCAAGGAGTTGTCAATTGCATAAAGCTTTCTTTACTAGAATGGAAATGGTAGCTTTCTCCCTAAAATATCAAATTGGTTTGGATAATGCTTAAATCACTTGGATAAGGGCTCAATCAATTGTGTAAACCATTAAATATGGAGTGAAACAAAAATTTGAAACCTGAAAAGTGAGATTTATACAACATGGCTTGAGATTCGATCCATTGTTCATCACAAAATTGCCTTGTAATTCAAGTTTGAAACCCTAGCAGGAAGAGTCCAATCCCCCTTGTATGATAGGGAGTTAATGGATATGTTTTTGGGTACCCTATCTGGTCCATTTTTCAATATCTAATTCGAAGCTTCTCAGCTGGCTTTACTGAGTTGATTTTGACAGGAGAAAGAGTGGAAGCTTGTATTAGAAGTGGCAAGATTCAGAAGGATGCCTCTTCAAGTGCGGGAAATAGACCTTTCGTAGGAAAAAAAGAGTTCAATGTTGTTTACAATCAACGAAATCAGGGTAGAACTGAGCACCGTCCAACAGTAGGGACTGTTATGATATCCAAGTCAGCAGCTACTCAACAACGAAGTAATCAGCCTAGAGTTGAAAGATCTGTAAGGCAATTCACCTGAATAAATATGAATTTGTCTCAAGTATTACCTCACCTACTCAAATCCAATTCGGTTACCTTGAGGGAAGCTCCCAAGAATCCTAACACCGCATCTCCTCACTACAACCCAAATGCTTGCTGTGCTTACCATTCAGAAAGTCCAGGCCAAGATACAAACAATTGTCGGGATTTGAAAAAAAAGTGCAAGACCTTATTGAAGTGAAGTAGATTGAATTTGACGCTCCAGAGATTCCCAATGTTATAACAGCTCTAATGCCCAAGCACGGTCGTGGTGTTAATGCCGTTGACGATGATGCATTTGTTACTTCTGTTGAGGAACTTGTTACTCCTCTCATGACTGTTAAGTGGAATTTGTTGCATGCTGGTTTATTTTTAGGCTGTGGTGAAATCCATTTGTGTTCATCTCTACCGATTGGTTGTTGTTTGTTGAAAGCAAGTGTTCAGCGCCTGATAGATGATAAAGAGATCTTATTTGAGAAGACTCATGTCACAACTATTTCTTGTAAGGATGTTTCAATTATAACCATTTCCGTCAATCCTCCCAGGGTCTCCACCAAAAGACCCGTCAGGATTACATCTGCTCCAAAGTTGGCTTCTCTGATCATTACTATGCCAGGGCCAATCCCATACTCCTCGGACAAGGATGTTCCTTAGAACTATGGGGATGAAGTCTATTACCACAGAGTCAAGCAAGACTTGTTGGTTGCTGAAGACCAAGTCTCTGAAAATACTGATCTCGACACAGGAAACATCGTTGGTACCAGCAAAATAACAAGAAGTGGAAGAGTGTTCTCCCTTAAGATTTCTCATCCAAAAGTTGTTATTGTTCCTATGATCATTCCTACTGTTGTTCCTGCTGATAATACCACCGCAATTCCTATGGTTACCCCTATCATTGAGTCGGCTGGACTCGGGGCAAAGACAAATTGATTTACCCTGTCCATACGAAGGCACATTCAGAATCTGTTCCATAGGATTCCAAGAAGGAAATGGAAGAAATCTTGAATATAATAAAAAAGAGCGACTACAATGTGGTCGAACAGCTGGGGAAGACCCCTTCTAAGATTTCTATGTTAGCCTTACTATTATGCTCTGAAGCTCATGTAAAAGCTTTGGTGAAATTCCTCAAGACCGCCCATGTGCCACAAGAAACCTCCGTTGACCAATTTGAAGATTGTGTGGCCAGTTTGATGGCTGACAACGGTTTGGGTTTTTTTTATGTTAATCTGACAGTGAGAGGGAGAAAACACAATGATGTGCTGCATGTCTCCATCCAGGGGCACTACTTTGGCCCATGTTCTAGTGGATACTGGTTCATCATTGAACATGCTACCCAAGAAGGCTCTGGACAGATTAGACTGTGAAGGTTTGACTCTGAAGCCCAGCAACATTGTAGTGAGGGATTTCGATGGTTATAAAAAATGGTGCACGGGGAGGTGGACATCCCCATCAAAGTTGGTCCTCAGACCTTTGACTCCACCTTCTACGTGATGGATATCAGACCATCTTATTCTTGTTTGTTGGGTCGCCCTTGGATCCATGGGGTAGGAGCTGTCACGTCCACTCTGCATCAGATGATGAAGTACCCAGTGAAAGGAAAGATTGTAAAGGTACATGGTGAAGAAGAGTACATGGTAAGCCACCCAAACTCTTTCAGGTATGTGGAAATGGATGGCGATTTCATCAAGACTCCTTGCCAGAACCTCGAAGAGGTGCCTTAGACCATGGCTGCAACTGAGATTATTACCAATCCGCCGAAGATCAATAGACCTCCCTTGTAAATTCTGATTACTTCAGTATGAAAGCTTCTATAGCTTAACTTCTGATGCTGCTTTGGTCAGAACTTATGCATTCAAAATAACTTAAATTTAGAGTGCATATTTGTTATTTGTGTTTGTTATCATCAAAACTCTAATTAAGGGTTGTAGAATCAAACTATGTTCTAACAATCTCCCCCTTTTTGATGATGACAAAAACTAGAATTTTCAATGAAAAATAGACAACAAAAAGCTTAAGAGAGACTCCCCCTGAGTTAATTACTTCCATGAAGTTCCTTCTCATTAGAGCTTTTGATGTATATTCTTCCGTTTTTATCAAAATGTGTTCCTGTTCAAACATTTCAGAAAGTAGAGATTAAAAAATTCAGAATGTTTGAGACTTTGTCCTGGTATACTGTTATTGAAAATATCTTACTTTCTCCCACTTTTTGTCAGGTATCAAAAAGCAATATAATCAGAATCAAAAAAGATGAATTATATTGAAAACATAATGCAATGACAAGTTTCATAAATAAGGAGGTAAAGATAAAACATTACAGATAAACAGTTTTAAAGAAAATCTAAGAAGGAGGGGAAAGACATGTGAACAACGCTTCCAACAAGCTCTTGATCTGAGTGCTTGATTCTTCCTACTTGCCCATAATGTATTTGATTTCTTTTGTAGTATCTTCTTGTTTATCCAGAATACCTTTGATCTCTTTGTTTGTATCCTCTTGCTTATCCACTCTGGCATGGATTAAGGAATTCTCTTTTTTCAACTCTTCTAGAGTTTTCATGACTAGAGACGAAGCTGGTGTATCTTCAGGGGTTACATGTTGTTCAGAACATTCTGCAGCCTCTTCTGATTGAACCACTTCTTTTGATGCAATCATGTCTTTTGGAGCAGTAGTCAGAGAGAGACTATAAGAATCTGGTTCAGCGACTTCTAAAGGATGATGCTCTTTCTAGGGAACATTATCCAGTGGGAGAATTTATTTCTTGCACCATTGGCTCAGAATTTGATCTTGGAAGGCTTTCAGCTGATCAATGAAGTTCTGCTGAGCCTTTTCATAACCTAATTCTTTCAGCTTCTGAGTTTTAGAGTTTGTCCATTTTCTGAATCTTTCCCACAGAAAATCAGAAGCAGCAGGATTAGAAATCTCTTGGCTTGCTTGCTTCAAAGAATTGATCCATTCCTGCATTTCTGTTTCAAAAATCAACAGACTCGTACCAACATCTGATTTGGTTACGGTTGGTTTAGGTTTGGGAATGGAAATTTTGTTTGAGGTGGAAGCTAGTCTGTCCAGCACTAGTGAATCAATGACAAGTCTGACATTGTCACTTGGATGGTTGATGGGTGATGGAGTGGAAGTGTCACAAAATAGAATTAGTGTGTTAGGGGTGTTTGGTGGTGTGGATTCATATGGTGATGGGATTTATGGAATATCATGAATAGTAAGCGGTAAGCAAACCGTAAGAGGTTCTGTTATTCCAGGGATTGGGATAGTGGTATTTGAATCTGAAAGGGAGTCTTCAGATTGGTTTAGGGTAGCGTGTTGAGTTTCTGGTTCAGGAATTTCAGAAGATGCGTTGTCAGAAGGTGGAGAGAGAGTGTCTATTTTCTGGTTATGGTGAGTTGGGGTTCAGATGTTCTGGTTGAGGAGAATGTGGTTATGGATTTTCTGGTTGAGGAGATTGTGGTTGTGGATTTTCTGGTTGTTGTTGAGTGTTTGGATTTTCTAGGAGTGGTGAGGAAAAGTCTTGATCAAACATATCAATATAAGATAGAACTTTAGCAACTTCTGGTTGATGATGTTCTGGATTTGGATTTGGATTGGGGGAGTGAGGTTCATTCAAAAAGTTTCCAAGAGTTACAGATGGGTCAAACTCTATGTCAAAATCCTCAAATGTTTGGGGTGAAGGATTTTCTGTTGGTTGAGGGGGAATGGTTTCAGATGTTGGAACAACTATTGATTCTATAACAGAAACAGAAGACGAATTACCTTTCTTTTTCGCAGATTTAGGTGTCTTCTGAGAGGATCCTTCTCCTACTGCCTTCCTCTTCTTGGATTTCTTTAACACAACCTTTGGAGCTGGCTTGTGCAGATCTTGAATGTAGATTTCTGGAGCAGTCCCATCATCCTTGCAAGCTTCAAGGTATCTGACTATGATTTTGGGGTTGGCATCTATCTCAGAAAATAGTGGAAAATCCTTCAGAGGAATTCTTCTAGAAGTAATGGCCTCATGAGAAGCAATAGTTGGTTCCTTCTTAATGTTCTCAATAATATTCATTTTCTTCAAATTCTTGGCGTTCAAAGGTTTCCCAGTCGTTGCTTCCAGAGTGCTTATTTCTTGAGCCTCTGTCAGATGTTCTATCAGCCTGTTTTCTGTTAGAATATCTGATATCAGTCTTCCTAGGGAAATCCAATCCCTCTTAGTCCTTTCGTCTTCTCTTGTCTCTTTCACACTTGTTCTGAGATGGTTAAAGAGCAAGTGTGGAAGGTTTATCTTGGTCTTCTTTGCAATGAAATAAATTAGGATATGTCGATCAATATTGATGTAATCAGGAGAGCTTGTAGGCTTCCTGTGATAGATACATCCCATAATTATTCTGGCCCAGATTCTGTGATGATCCTTCAAGTCTCTGATCTTGCTGGATGGCTGTTCAGAAGTGAAGATTTCCCTGGCAATTGATTTTAGGTCAGAACACCTATCATCCATATCAATGCATCTGACTCCACCACCATTGTATCCAATGAGTTTCCCAATTAAATCTTTTGTTATCACTATTTTCTTTCCCATAACATATGAAGTAACCTGGTGGTTTGATGAGGTAGCATGAATCAAGAACTCTTTGACGAGAATGTGAAACGTTGGACCCAACAGACGATCAAAATTTATGTTCCATCCCTGTGCAGTTACGTCTTCATAGAGATTAAACCCATTTTCTTGTAAACTCTCAAAATCAATGATCAGTTCAGAGAGAACTTCCAGGTTGTCAACAGGAGTGAGAAGCGTTCTAATGGGTTCTTCATATTGTTTCAATGATGAAGATTCAGGAGCACTGAGATTCTTGAGACTTGATGATGATGTCATTGTTCACACGGGTTTGTTTAAGAAAATGGAAAGGGTTTTGAAAACGAAACTTGAAACAAGAGAGAATGTAGAAGAGAGTCAAATGTGAATGAAGAAGCGAAAAAGTAAATTGAGTTTATATAGGCTTTTGAAAACGTAAACAGTAAGCTAGAAAATAAGTAATGATTATATGCATTAATGAAACCTGAAATTGGGGGATTTAGAAAGATATTGAACGGTTACCACTGGCAAGTGTCTCAATGCATCCAATCAGAGCCTTGGACCCTTCAGAATTTGAACGTGTGTTCAGCCTCAGAAGGTAGCTTGTAAGAGGATGGCAGATGTTTAATGATGTGAACTGCACGCCTCTATCCTTGAAATGAAACGTTCAGATCTTCATAGATAGATTCTGAGACAACTGTACTTCTAACTTCTGAAGACAAGTTGATCAGATGTTCACAGAAAACAATAAAGTTCCAAGGGTTAAGATATGAAAATAAAACATTTTATTCTGGGCATAACTTTATGCTGAGATGTTTCAGAATGAAATTGAATCTACCTTTAGAAAGGGGTTTTGTAAATACATCAGCCCATTGATGGTATGTGTCAATAAATTTTAAGGTAAGAATTCCTTTATGAATATAGTCCCTAATAAAGTGATGTTTTATTTCTATATTCTTAGCCCTAGAATGCAAAATGGGATTCTTACTGAGACATATAGCTGAAGTGTTATCACAGAAGATATGAATGTTACTCTCAAGTATGTTGAAGTCTTCAAGTTGACTTTTCATCCAGAGCATTTGAGTGCTACATCAAGCAGCTGCTATGTATTCAGATTCTGCTGTTGACAGTGCTATTATGGACTGTCTCTTGCTGGTCCATGAGATCAGATTGTCTCCCAGAAACTGGCAGCTTCCAGAAGTGCTTTTACGCTCTACTCTATCTCCAGCAAAGTCAGCGTCACAGTATCCTACTAAGCTGTATTCATTGGATTTTATATAAAACAAACCCAGATTAGTAGTATCTTTCAGATACTTGAAAATTCACTTAACTGCTGTTAAGTGAGATTCTCTAGGATCTGATTGGAATCTAGCACATAAGCAAACACTGAATAAAGTATCAGGCCTTGAATCCATCAGATAAAGGAGAGAGCCAATCATACCTTTGTAGATTTTCTGTTCTACCTTTTTACTTACCTCTTCCTTTTCCAGAATGCACGTGGGGTGCATTAGAGTCTTTGAGGGATTACATTATGAGAGATCAAATTTCTTCAGAAGTTCTGTGACATATTTGCTCTGATGAATGTAAGTTCCTTCTGGAATTTTGGTTTATCTGAATGCCCAGAAAGAATTTGAGTTCCCCTATTAAGCTCATCTCAAACTCTGCCTGCATGAACTTAGAAAACTCTCTTCCCAGAGAAGGTTTAGTAGATCCAAAGATGATATCATCTACATAAATCTGACACACTAAAATGTCACTCTTAAACGTCTTACAGAACAAGGTTGTGTCCACTTCCCCTATGGTGAATTCCTTTTCTAACAGGAAGTTACTTAGTCTTTCATACCAAGCTCTGGGAGCTTGTTTCAGACCATAGAATGACTTCTTTAGTTTGAAAACATATTCTGGGTGTTTGGGATTCTCAAACCCAGGGGGTTGGTGCACATATACCTCTTCATCTATATAGCCATTTAGGAACACACTTTTGACATCCATCTGATACAGAGTGATGCCATTGTTTACAGCAAATGAGATTAAGAGTCTGATAGATTCTAACCTGGAGACTGGAGAAAAGGTTTATGTATAGTCTATCCCCTCTTGCTGACTATAACCTTGTGCCACCAATCGAGCTTTGTTTCTGATGACTTCTCCTTGCTCGTTCAGTTTGTTTCTGAACACCCACTTTGTTCCAATGACGTTGAATCCTTTTGGTTTGGGAACCAGATCCCATGCGTCATTTCTGGTGAACTGATTAAATTCCTCCTGCATTTCCAGAATCTAGTCATTGTCCAGAAGCGCTTCTTCAATGGTTGTTGGTTCAATCTGAGAGACCAGTCCCATGGGGGATTCTTCAGAGTTTCTGAATGTTGATCTTGTTCTGATTGGATCATCCTTCTATCCCAGGATCTTATCTTCTGTGTGAATTATGCTGCTTCTGGATAGCCTTTTCTAAAGCTGATCAACTGAAGGTGTTGGATTGCTTATAACATTTCTTTTTGAGGTTGTTGGAGCGTCTATGTTGAGAACTTCTGACGAGGTGCTTCAGTACCTGTGAATTCAACTTCTATATCTGCAAAGAATTCATTATGCTTTGACTTTTTAGAGGGTCAAGCTTATCATCAAATCTAACACTGATTGAGTCTTCAATAATCTGTGTTTCTGCATTGTATACTCTATACCCTCTTGAGCTTTCAGAGTATCCTAACATGATACACTTTTGTGCTTTAGAGTAAAACTTGTTCAGATAATTTTTAATATTCAGAATGAAACAAGTGCATCCAAAAGGATGGAAATAAGAAATGTTGGGCTTTCTGTTCTTCCACAGTTCATATTGAGTCTTTTCCAAAATAGGTCTTATAGAGATTCTATTCTGAATGTAACACGCTGTGTTAATTTCTTCTGCCCAGAAGATCTTAGCAGTGTTAGTCTCATTGATCATGGTTCTGGCCATTTCTTGCAGTGTTATGTTATTTCGTTCTACAACTCCATTTTGTTGGGGAGTTCTAGGACAAGATAAGTCATGAAGGATGCCTTTTTCATTAAAAAATGATTCAAAATTTTTATTTTCAAACTCTCCACCATGATCACTTCTGACTTGGACAATTCTAAGATCTTTCTCATTCTGAACTTGGTTACAGAAAGCAACGAACACATAATGTGACTCGTCCTTGTGTCTTAAGAACTTTACCCATGTCCATCTGCTATAGTCATCTACGATCACTAACCCATACTTCTTTCCACTAACAGGCGCAGTTTTTACTGGTCCAAATAAGTCTATGTGTATAAGTTCTAATGGCTTAGAGGTGGAAACAACATTTTTAGATTTAAAAGCCGGTTTTGCAAATTTTCAATTCTGACATGCTTCACACAGAGCATCTGAGCTGAACTTCAAATTAGGAAGTCCTCTAACCAGATTGAGTTTGTTAATCTGAGATATTCTTCTCATACTAACATGCCCCAATCTTCTGTTCCAGACCCATTGCTCGTTGTTAACAGAGAGAAGAAATTTTACATTCTGACTCTTTAGTTCAGAAAGTTTTATCTTATAAATGTCGTTTTTCCTCTTTCCATTAAAAAAGATAGTTCCATCTTTCTGACTAACAACTTTGCATGAATTTTGATTAAAGATTATATCATAACCGTTATCACTTAATTAACTTATGGATAATAGGTTATGCATTAATCCATCAACTAAGAGCACATTATTTATAGAGGGAAGATTTCCATTACCTACTGTTCCAGAGCCAATGATCTTTCCTCTTTGGTTGACTCCAAAGCCCACGTAGCCTCCAGGTTTAAGTTCCAAGCTTTGGAACATAACCGTTCTTCCCGTCATGTGTCGAGAGCATCCAGAGTCCAGGTACCATGACTGGTGTTTTAGCCTTGCTGCTAAAGATATCTGCTACATATATAATTTTGTCCTTAGGTACCCATATCTTTTTAGGTCCTGGTTTGTTAGTTTTACCAAAATTCTTGTTGAATTTTGGTTTGACAGAGTAATCATTACTAGTGTATTTTAGGTCATGTGTGTGCTCATATATGAAGTGTGATTTAACTGGTGTGCGTTTTATGACTATGTCCATGACTTTCTTAGGTGTAGATACCTTACCTTGATATCCTATGCCTTTTCTGACATTCCTGCTAACTTCATAGATCATTGAAGCCATCTTGCTTCTATCTATGTTTTTAGCCATAAACTTCTGGATGTTGTGATCATACTCTTTGATGATCTCATCAACATTACTGGGAGTCTCTGAGATTATTTCCATCTGAGAGTTTTGCAAATCATTTTCTAATTTTGAAACCTTTTCTTTTAACTCATAATTTTCTAATCTGAGACTCTCAGTCTTTTCAGGGTCAGAGACAAGATCCCTTTTCAGGTTCTTGAATTTGACTCTGACTTGCTGATACCTTTCCAGAATTTCATTGAGACTTTCTGCAAGTTCAGCCTTAGTAAAATTAATAGTGAAGTCAGGGAATACCTCTTCAGTGTCTGATTCTGAGTCTTAACTAGAAGCTTCATTGTCTTCTGACACGTTTTCCATGAGAGCTATGTTTTCTCTTTCATCATCTGACTCTGAGTCAGCATCAAAAGTGTCTGAATCGTCCCATGTTTCCATGAGGCTTTTCTTCTTCTCCTTGAATAACTTTTTTTTGGGCTTCTCCTTCTGAAGCCTTGGACAGTCACTTTTGTAGTGCCCTTGCTCATTACACTCATAGCAGATGATGTCCTTGTTATTTGGCTTTCTGTGTCCTAAAGAACCTTCAGATCTTCTATGTCCAGAGGAAGACTCAGACTTTCTGTATCTGGAGGAGGATTCATTTTGATTCTCTGATCTTCTAGGATTTCTAAATTTCCTTTGTCTCTGCTTCCACAGTTGATTCACCCTTCTGGAGAGGAGAGACAATTCATCTTCTTCTGATGAGGATCCATAAGAGGTTTCTTCCATAGCCTGCAAAACCTTAGAATCAGATTTTTTGTTAGATTTAACTGCTAGTGGCTTACCTTGCTTTTGAGGCTCATCTTCTTATAGCTATATCTCGTGACTTCTAAGGGAGCTGACAAGTTCCTCTAGAGATATTATGTTGAGATCTTTAGCTAGCTTAAGTGCTGTGACCATTGGCCTCCATTGCTTGAGTAGACTTATGATGATCTTCTTTACGTGATCAGCAGTAGAATATCCTTTGTCAAGAACCTTCAGCCCAACAACAAGGATCTGGAATCTTGAGAACATTGCTTTTATGGATTCACTGTCTTCCATCTTAAATGCCTCATATTTCTAAATGAGCGCAAGGGCCTTGGTTTCTTTGACTTGAATGTTGCCTTCATGCGTCATTCTCAAAGAGTGAAACATGTTTTTGGCTGTCTCTGTGTTTGAGATTTTCTCATATTCTATGTATGAGATAACACTGAGGAGTATTGTTCTGGCTTTATGATGGTTTCTGAAATCACATTTTTCCTGGTCAGATATCCTTTTTCTGTCTATCTTCTGACCACTTTCATCCACTGGATATGTGTATCCATCAATTACCATGTCCCATAGATCAGCATCATGGGCCAGAAAGAAGCTCTTAATTATATCTTTCCAGTAGTCAAAATTTTCTCCATCAAAGACTAGAGGTTTGCCACTGATTCTGTCCTTGTCTTCATGATAGTCATTGTTGATGTTTTGGCTTGGTCCCACCATAGTATTTTTCTACAACTTGGATCTTGTACTGACACGGTTAAGTGTATTAACTCAGAACCAGGTGCTCTAATGCCAATTGAAGAAGTGAAAAACACAAGAAGGGGGGGGGGGTTGAATTGAAAACTTAAAATCAAATCCGCAAAGACACAATATTTTTATCCTGGTTCATTTGATCTCAAACTACTCCAGTCCACCCGTCAAGGTGATTTCGTGCCTATCCAACGAGGACTTAATCCACTAATCAAAAACTGATTACAATCACTACTTTGACAACTATCAAAGTCCTCTTGAGTACAACCACACTCCGGTCAATCTCAAAGAAAAACTATCTTAATCAAGATAAAAGAATATTGTGTATGGTTGTTTTCTTTACAAGATTAGTTATCACAACTGTGATATTTTTACACAATTTAGAGCGTAGAAAAGGAGTATGTAAGCTTGCAACATTTTTAGGTGTATTGCAGTCGTGTTGAAAAATCGTAAACGATTTGATCTCTTAGCTTGTTTATATAGGAAAAGGAATCCTTTCCAACATAAAGCGTGATAATGGACATTTAAACAGTTTACATATTGAGAAGATTCTTGTTTGAATGAAGCTATTGCATGTGATACTGTCTTGATTGAATAGTAACGCTTCAGAATCTTACAATCTTGCATGCTGCAAATGCTTCAGAATATTGATGACTTAGAGATGTGAGGATCTTATTGTTTATGATCCTTCTGTTCAGAATCAGAGTTTTCTTCACTTCAGCGCAGGTTCTGATCATCATTCTTCAGCGCAAATTCTGATTACCTCAGCGTGAAAGCTTCTATAGCTTAACTTCTGATGCTGCTTTGGTCAGAACTTATGCATACAAAATAAAATAAATTTAGAGTGCATATTTGTTCTTTGTGTTTGTTATCATCAAAACTCGAATTAAGGGTTGTAGAATCAAACTATGTTCTAACACAATCAGATCAAGATGGCACCCGAAGACATGGAGAAGACAACCTTCGTCACGCAATGGGGAACTTTCTGTTACAAAGTGATACCATTTGGATTGAAGAATGCTGGGGAAACCTATCAGCAAGCTATGGTAGCTTTGTTCCATGATATGATTCACCATGAGATATAGGTCTATGTTGACGACAAGATAGCCATATCTCAAACGGAAGAAGAGTACCTTGACCACTTGCTAAAGTTGTTTGATAGATTGAAGACGTACAAGCTGAGGTTAAATCTGAACAAGTGCACCTTCGGGGTAAGGTCTGGTAAACTCCTAGGTTTCATTGTCAGTGAAAAGGGAATATTTAGGTAGACCCTGCAAAGGTGAAGGCTATACAAGAGATGTCGGCTCCTCGCACTGAGAAGGAAGTTAAAGGCTTCTTGGGACGGCTAAATTACATTTCCAGGTTCATTTCTCATCTAACTTCTACTTGTGAGCCGATATTCAAACTCATGAAGAAAGATCAAGTGGTAAAGTGGAATGACGAATGCCAGACTACCTTTAAAAGAATCAAGGAATACCTTCAAGAGCCTCTAATTATGAAGGAACACATTTGATAATGTACTTAACAGTGTTACATAATTCAATGGGGTGTGTGTTGGGGAAGCATGATGAGTCCGGTCGAAAAGAGCATGCAATATACTACCTTAGAAAAAAGTTTACCGACTGTGAAACAAGATACTCACTACTCGAGAAAACTTGTTGCACTTTGGCACGGGCTGCTCGACGACTGAGACAGTATATGTTGACCCATACTACTTTGTTGATATCTAAGATTGATCTGATCAAGTACATCTTCGAGAAGCCCGCTCTCTCCAGAATAATAGAAAGATGACAAATGATCTTGACCGAATACGATATCCAATACACGACCCATAAAGCAATCAAGGGAAGTGTATTAGCTAATCATTTGGCTCATCAGACTGTGGATGACTACCAATCCATGAACTTCGAATTCCCGAATGAGAATATTATGTTAGGGACTGACTATGAAGAACCTGGACCGGATGAAGGACCTGAGGAAGGATCCCGATGAACTATGGCTTTTGATGGAGCTTCTAACGCACTCGACAATGGCATTGGTGATGTAATCATATCTCCCGAGGGCTGTCACACTCCTTTCACTGCCATATTATGTTTCAACTGCACCAATAATATGGTTGAGTATGAAGTATGCATCATGGGTCTCAAAGCTGCTATTGACCTAAGGATCAAGTTCTTGAGCGTTTTCGGGGATTCAGCCTTGGTAATAAGTCAAATCAAAGGGGAGTGGGACACGAAGCACCCTAATCTCATCCCTTACAAAGAACATGTGATGACATTGCTTCCACACTTTTAAGAAGTCACCTTTGAACATTTTCCACGAGAAGATAATCAGTTAACGGACGCGCTAGCTACCATGTCATCTATGTTCAAGGTCATATGAGATAACGAAGCTCCTCAGATCACTGTTGAGAGATTGGATAAACCGGCATACTGCTATGAGATTGATACTGAAGAAGTAGCAGACAAACCTTGGTTCCATGAAGTGAAAAGGTATCTCGAGGCTAAAGAATATCCTGAGGGGGCATCTGTAAATGATAAATATTTTCTGAGAAGGTTCTTCGCAAAGTTCTTCCTCAGTAATGAAATCCTCTACAAGCGCAAACATGACTCTACTTTACTTTGGTGTGTATACAAGAGTGAAGCATGGAGGATTATGGCACACTTACACGAAGGTAACTTTGGCACCCATTCTAGTAGACCCACCATGGATAAAAATATCCTACGGGCAGGATATTACTGGTCCACTATGGAAGCAAATTGTTATCAGCATTCCCAAACTTGTCACAGATTCTAAATCTATGTTGTTAAAGTGCATGTACCTCTGATTCTCTTGAACGTCTTGACGGATCCCTGGCCCTTTGCAATGTGGGGCATTGACATAATCGGAGAGATTAGACCTACTGCTTCCAATGGGCATCGCTTCATCCTAGTGGCCATTGATTACTTCACGAAGTGGGTTGAGGCTGCCTCTTTTGCCACTGTTACCAAGAATGTTGTGGCGTGGTTCATCAAGCATAACCTTATCTATAGGTATGGATTTCCAGAGAGAATCGTCACAGATAATGGTACAAATCTCAACAATACAATGATCACCGAACTCTATAAATAATTCAAGATCCAGCATCATAATTCTTCCCCTTACCGGCCGAAGATGAATGGCGTTGTGGAGGCTATTAACAAGAACATTAAGAAGATCATAAAGAAGATGACGGTGACAAGTAAAGACTGGCATGAGATGTTACCATTTTCTCTTCATGGTTACTGGACCTTAGCATGTACGTCAACATGGGCAACACCTTATTCTCTAGTGTATGGTATGGAGGTTGTCCTACCTATTGAGGTCCAGATCCCTTCTTTGAGAATCATGAAGGATGTAGGTTTGAATGAAGATGATTGGATCCAGACTCGACTTGACTAACTGAATATGATTAATGATAAAAGGCTTACTGCTGTCTGTCATGGTCAGATGTACCAAAAACGAATGATCAAGGCTTTCAACAAAAAGGTCAGACGTCAGGTATATCAAGTGGGTGATATAGTAATCAAGCGTATCATACTACCACAAGGTGATCCCAGGGGAAAATGGACTCCCACGTACGAAGGGCCATTTGTAATCAAAAGCATATTCTCCGGTGGAGCCATGATTCTAACCCCCATGGATGCTGACGACCTTCCTCACCATGTGAATACGGATAAATACAAAAAACTTGTACACCCGGCAAGTCGAAAACCTAAAAAGGTGACTTGGGCAAAAAAGGGTATCCCGGTGGACTGAAAACCCAAAAGGGCGGTCCAGGAAAAACTTAGGGATTTGAAGCGTATAACTATGTCCCATTGGATCACCTGGTGACCAGATTTCAGTATCAACTATGAAGCTCAAACGGTACCGATCAATCCAGTCAGCTTCGAACAAGTAGCAAAGTGATAAGACGCTCAAAGACATAAGGGAAATAGCAGAATTGAAATTCAATGGGATTATTACACATAGATGTTTTCTCTTTGTACAGTATTTTTTATATTTTTCATTTTCACGACAGCGTTCTCCTACTAGAACGTCAGTCTCTTTGTACAAAAATGCTTGTTATAGGCAAACTTCAAAATCAATACAAATCATTTCTTTGAAAGTACAAAACTATTTGTTTTCTATTTTTTTGTTTTGTTTTTGATCGGGAAAATAGAAAGTGTACTATTCTAACCGATGTAGTAATAATGGGTTTACCCCCAAAGATCGATCTCGAGGAGTGCGTAGTAAATACTAAGTTTCTCAGTAGTTCAATTGAACAAAAATAATTGATTGGTTTGTTTTGATAAAATCTTTGGACAAAGTAATAACGTGAAAGTAATTGACTTTTCTTTATAAGAGCAAAACATGCTAGGAAAAGTGGTTGACTTGGATTGCAAAGATATGAATTCTGCTGCTCTCAAAGGTTAATCTTATGTTTTTCAATTACCAACCTCTAGATTGTTTTTCCCTATGTCGATAGTGAAAAACCCTTGAACGTTCACCCTTAATCCCAATACCCATGAAGATAAAAAGTGAATACAAGCCATTATGATAACAAGGTAGTCATTGGTAATTATAGGGTACTCCTAGTCCTAGGTCATATCTACTATAATCAAATTATACAAAACCATAACAACTATAGTCTTGCAATTGTTAGACATATATCATTCCCATTTTCACCAAAAGAGAAAGCATAAACACAGTGAATAATTGAATTGAAAAACATGAATTCAAACTTTGATTAACTTAGAAATTCGTATCCATTGCATAAACCAAATCAGGACCACCCCTAGCATTGGGGGGTTTAGTCTTTCATAATATTCAAGATAGACATAATTAAGAAGTTAAACATTATAAGAATAAAGGTGGAATTTAATCTTCAACCGTGGAAACCCTTGAATACCTCCATTGAATAAACCAAATCACCGAAAGAGAAATCATAAACACAGTGCATAATTGAATTGAAAAATATGAATTCAAACGTTGATTAACTTAGAAATCCGTATCCATTGCATAAACCAAATTAAGACCACCCCCTAGAATTTGGGGGTTTAGCCTCTCATAGTATTCAAGATAGACATAATTAAGAAGTTAAACATTATAAGAATAAAGGTGGACTTTGATCTTCAATGGTGGAAAACCTTTAATACCTCTGTCTCCAATAACCTTGATGAAGCGATCTTCCCTCTTTTGTGTTCTCTATTGTACGATGCAAAAAGTGTCTGCCTCTCACTCAAAAACTCAATTAAATACCTAGGTACAAATCTCAGCAAGATGGAATGTCTAAAGTTCCCTCAAGGTAAAGATTTAATAACAAGGGACCAAAATAAAATAGCTGACGCGCAGGCCGACACAGGCCGTGTTGAGCCCACACGGGTCGTGTTGCTCCACAAAATTGTTTCTTTTTTTCTCCTGCTTCAGGCCTTCTGACACGGACCGTGCTATGCAGCACGGGCACCAATGTTACCCCCCTGGTATTTGAATGGGCATGGTTGTTGTGCTGACACGGGCCGTATCATGGAACACGGACCGTGTTTGTCTTCATATGCTTGCACTTTTCCTCTTTGGCCTTTGTACTCTTGTTCCATGCTCTGCACTCTTGCTTTAGACTAAACCTGTTGAACCTAAGATATGCATACTACCAACAAAAAGCATTAAAAACATCAAAATAACTCAAAGAAAATACAATGCAAGAAAATCAGCTAGACATGAAATACTTAAGAAAACAATATGACTTAACATAAAATGTTACTCAATTGACAGACTTTAGGTCGTATGAATAATGAGAATTAGATAGAAATGGTGACCGATCAGTTTTGCAAAAACTTCCAGTGATTATTTTTGACATATGCATTTGAATATGATTACTGTTTGCAAATACTTGCATAGAAACAGAAAGACAATTTCTAATGACTTTAAGAAACGGGGCAAAGTCTAAAAAAGGCCATTTCTAGTCCCTATAGTTACTCTTTCAAGCAGATATAGGGGCAGAGACGTCATAGGATGAAGTCACCGCTACATACTTTTCATAAGACCCAGTGATGTCTGTGTTCCCCACAGAGTGGAAAAAACCAAAATTTCGATCTCTTCTTCCCCAAGTAGGAATTACCTCCCCCAGTAAAGTTCCCTCAGAGAGGTTAACTCAAAGATCCCCAACTGAATTTTTTATAATCTCGAACAGTTTATAAAGCCTTATCCCTGGTAGAGTTTATTTCTCTATCTACGAAAGTTTATCCCCCAAAAGAGTTTATTTCTATACATCGGTAAAATCTTCCAACAGAGCATCTTTCTCCCTACAAAGTCATTCTCAAGCAATCCCTGGCAGATCATCTTCGTTCATCATCCCCAGTAGAAATGAAAGAATCACTTTCCTCGTCTACAAAAAACCAGTCCGGGATTCAACTTCCTAGTACTCTCCAGCAGCAGTGACGGATTTACTTTCCCAGACTAGGGGAAATCACAACAACATTCCACATTCATACATCATGGCATGCGCCTACACATTGCATACATCATAATCTCATTTATTTTGAGAACATCATTACACAAGGCATTTCATACATCATAACATTGCATACGACTAACTCTTTACCTTTTTTAAGGACATATCAAATCAACAAATACCGTTGACTACTCATATGACCTGGCAGTCTTATCAAAGGCTACATCTGACGGAGGGCTATTTTAGCATTTTCCTCAGAAAAAAATCATTCTCAAGTCAATTATTGGTTCAGTTTAAGTCGACCAATAAGTTATTCTGATTCTTTTCCAATAGAGACCTTTCTCTGGTTCAGTCAAATCGATCCTAAGATTTTTCTGATTCTTATCCAGTTAAAGATAATTCAAGACCTTTCTCTGGTTCAGTCAAATCGATCCTAAGATTTTTCTGATCCGATTGAAGATAATTCAAGACCTTTCTCTTGTTCAGTCAAATCGATCCTATGATTTTTCTAATTCTTATCCAGTTAAAGATAATTCAAGACCTCTCTCTGGTTCAGTCAAATCGACCCTAATATTTTTATGATTCTTATCCAGTTAAAGATTATTCAAGACCTCTGCTAGTTCAGTTTAAATTGATCAATGATTTATTCTTATTCTTTTCCGGTAGATACCTTCTCTTGTTCAGTCAAATCGACCCTAAGATTTTTCTGATTCTTATCCAGTTGAAGATAATTCAAGACCTTTATCTGGTTCATTCAAATCGACCCTAAGATTTTTCTGATTCTTATCCAGTTAAAGATTATTTAATTCCTCTGATGGTTCAGTTTAAATCGGTCAATGATTTATTCTCATTCTTTTACTGTAGATACCTTCTCTGGTTCAGTTAAATAGACACTAAGATTTTTATGATTCTTATCCATTCAAAGATATCGCAAGACCTCTGCTGGTTTAGTTTAAATCGACCAATGATTTATTTTGATTCTTATCTGGTAGATACTTTCTTTGGTTCAGTTAAATAAACTCTAAGATTTTCTGATTCTTATCCAGTTAAAGATATTATAAATCCTGCAGTCTGACTAGATAACAGTTCATTAATTACCATGAAACCTGGACCCGACCAGATGATAGTATAACCTATGACACCAAAACCTGGAATCGACCAGATAACAGTACACCTCAGATTCAAGTTGAAGCCTGGACCCGACCAGATAACAACTTAATTTCTTCAAACCGTTGAAGCCTAGATACGACCAGATAACAGTTTAATGTCTACAATTACTGCAAATCCTGGAACCGACCAGATAGAAGTTAATTTCATATTCCACAATAGGTCGCTGTGAAGCCTGGAATACGACCAGATAGCAGTCATCCTTATTGTCCTCGACAAGTCGCCATGAAGCTTGGATCCCGGCCAGATAACAACTCACTTTCAAGAGATAAATCCCCAATAGAGTAATGGACAACCGAAGCTCCTAGGCTCTATTCCCCTGAAACATTCCCCAGCGCACTCCTCCCCGGACAGTAGGAACAGGAATCCCCACAAAGAGACTTCTTATGAAGTCAGCATCTACTTTGGATGGCATCTCTAAGCCCATCTCCGATGACTCTCCGTCATTTTCTGTGGATGGCTTCTTTAAGCCCATCTCCAACAGTATTCTGTCATATTTTCCAAATGGAATACGTAAACCCATTCCTAATATTATTCACCAACAATCTTATTTCTGACGAGTGCAAATTTCTGGGCACTCTAGTGTTCAATCATCTTCCATCTTCAGATCACGAAAGGCAGACAAGCTGTGATACGGTGGGAGAACTGACTTGAGGTTTTGCGTTTGTATTCGCAAATGTTTCGGTTGAGCAAGAGTCGCCACCGACTTTTTACTTTATCCTAAGGAAAGGTTAAAAAGCACAGAAAAAACCTTTGAGATGTGTTCTTGGGTTCGGGGAGTAGATTATAGAAAGGGAAGGTATTAGCACCCTTTCTATCCATGGTTATCCATGGGCTCTTAGTTACTTGCTTAGATCAACTTGCCTTAATTTTCAATTGTTTGAAATGGTGCTTTGTGTGAGTGTGTTTGAAAATGTTTTGAAAAGAGGCCAATGTGGTGGCAACCTTTGTAATGATCCATGTTGGGATGTATACAAAGGTGTATGTCTTTTGAAAAGGTTTTCAATGTTTTTGAAAGTTGTTTTGAAAGTGTAGTGATGTGTGGTTTGAAAAATAGGCAAGTGTTTTTATTTTGCAAGTTTGATTCAAGTAACTAAGAGTTTGTCTACTCCTAAATTTCTCAAAGATTTCTCCTATGTTTTTAACCCTTTTAACAATTTTGTTCCACCATTGTATTTGGTGGACAATCTTGTGTTAGGATGTGAAAGGGATGGGCGCGGGTCATCGTTTAGACCATAATTGCAATGGTGCCAAGTATCTTTGGGCAATTTTTTCTTTAAGGGACTTGATCATTTTTTAGGCAACTTTTGAAAGCGTCATCGAGGGACTATGATCATTTGAATTGTGTTGTTTTTGCCAAAGATACCTAACATGCAATATGGCCCATTATTGAAGGCAACAAGTGGAATACCCTAGGGGTGCAAGTGTGATTAGTGTTGTCCATTTTCATGCTTGATTATCTTTGAAGTTAGGTCAAACTATTTTGGTTAATCGATTCGCATACAAACCCTAATTCTAACATGGCATAATTAGAAAGCTTTAAAGTGCGAAAAATAAAGTTCCTAAGTTATTACAACACAATATATGGGGAGGGGGTACAAATGTTCAAATGGGGGTATTATGACAAGAATTAAATCCTAAACTATTACAATCCAAATGGAATTATACAAATTATTTAATGTGTAATAATTAAATAAAATAAGATAAATATGCAAGATGCAAAAAATGATTTTTTATGTGTATGTAAAAAGTGTTTTTTTTTATGTGTCAAGAAAACAAAAATAAAAAGTATTAATTTTGGGTATTTTTCATGTTTGGGGAAAAACCCTAATTATTAAATAAAAGGTATTAATTATTTAATATGTACAATATTTATTAGTTATGTACAAAAAATAAATAAAAGAGAAGTATATTTGTCAAAAAGGTATTTTTAATGTTAAATATTAATAAAAATGAAAATGTATATATTTTGTATTTTTTAACCTAAATATACTAATATATATGTATGTATTTGTATTATTTACTAAATATATTGAATATGTACAAAAATAATAATATTTAATATTTATAAAAAAAGTATATTTTATATAAAATATTTTCAGAAGATAAAATAAAACAAAAATTAGAAAATAAATGTATTTGGTATTATTCCTAATATTCTAAACAAAAAGCATTATGTATTTATTTATATATATAACTAACTAAAGCAAATAAATATCAAATAAAATGTAAAAAAATGTGGAAAAATGTTTTTTTTAATATTTTTATGCTTTAATGAAAAATAACAAATCAGAATCAAAAGGAAAAAATTAAAAATAGCAAATGAAACTCAAAATGGGCCAGGGGGGTTCAAAAGTAAAAACAAGGTGCAAATAGGAAAATGAAACAGGCCCAGCCCATGAAGACTTTGTCTTCAACCTCAGAACCTGTATGAACAACAACAACACGCGTTTTCTATCTCCAGATTCCTTGATCTTTTTCCAAATCATGCAACATGAAACCTGTAGAGCTTGAAGCCACGATTCTAGACATATAAAGAAATCAATCTAACTCTCAGAAATGAGAGAGAATTTCTTCTCCCCCAATTCATGACCTAGTTTTTGTTCCATGTTCAGACATCAAATTCTCATAGCACACATAACATAAATGAAAACTAATTATATGGGCATGTTCATGGCTATGAATGTGACATAATTGTTTCACAAATCTAAACCTAACAATGCCTGGATAGAGAGATACAGGTTCATGAACTTACCTGTTCAGTTGGAAACGTGTGCAACAATGGAGATGCTTACAAGGCAAGGTAATGATTTGTATAGCTTCCTTGATGTCTCAGGATGCTATTCCAACCTTTAGTTTGCTTGGAAACCAAGAGAATCGTGTTATGGCACTTCAACTGCAAAACCGAAAAATGAAAATGGTGATGTTGGTTAGGGGTGTTACAGTCTGCTTCTAATGCTTTGGACAGTTTGTATGGATGGTAGGGAAAGTGTTTGAAGTGGTTTTAGCAAGAATGCACGAATGGATTGAGTTATGGAACTCAATCTGCAGCAGGTGCCCTGTTTTGGCAGTTCTATGGTGTTTCTGTGTTTGAGAAGGCAATGGAGATGGTTGGCTCGTGTTTTAGGTCAGGGTGGATGTTTAGAATGTGTTCACAATCTTTGCTTAAGCTCTGGTTCACAGGAATGGGAGTTGTGTGTTGTTATGCAAGCTTTCTTCACACTTAAGCAAGAAATGTCAACTTGGTGTTCTAGACTTATGCAGGCCCCCAATCTATGCTGCATACCTTAGCCTTGATCAGTGTGATTAGTTCATAAACTTGTGCCAAAAGGATTTGCATTGTACTTGCTTGGATTTGCATTTGACATAAAGTTCAACTTTTCTAAAATGGCTAATTTGCTTTTTCTATTTAAGGGTTAAACTTCCATGTAATGACCAAACTCATAGAACAACACCTTGGCACAAAGGATTAGCATTAAATTATGGAGTGTAGATGAGATAAAAGACCTGTAATGTAGCTTAAGGCATGCTGAGTTAAAAAATGCAAGGTTATGGACATGTAACTTGGTCATGAACAAAATGAGTTTTTCCCAACTTGCCAAATTCGATTCTCCCTAACCATGAGGTTGTTTGATGAGTTCTTGGACATTTTTGAAAGCTTGGAATGTGTACTACAATCCATCTTTGAAATGCAAATTGAAATTCCAAGTGGAAGCATGTGAAAAATGGTCTTGAAGTTAGGCAAAAATCCTGCCTAAAATGGTTCAAAATTTCTCTAAGTTAAGAATGGTTTGGTACCCTTGTTCCAAAATTTGTAACTTGAGCTACAAGCTTCTTTTGAGAAAACTTTGTGAATCAAAGTTGTAGATTTTGCAATGGACTAAAACTTTCATTTTTTGACTTTCCCTTGAATCCAAATGCATCTTGATGAGAAAGTGGGACAAAGTTAGGAAAAAATTAGGGTTTTTTTATAACTTAGAAAAATTCTAAGTTATGAAAAATCTTCATTTCAAACCCTAATTTGCAATTCTTGATTTCTTGATGAACAAGTTTCATGATTTGGCATGTTTTGAAGAAAAATGAATCTTGACACTTGATTTTGACCAAAAAAGTCAAAGTTTGACTTTTCAGTATACAATCAAAATTGATCAATTGACTAGGAAATTCAACTGTCAATCTTGTGCATTTGGGATCTTTTGAACTTTTTGAGTATGTCAAGACAATTCCATGGGGTCCTTGAGGCCATAAGGGAGCTTGGTTTGCCATTGGCTAGGTCAAACAGTCAAAAATTGCCTTTGTGCAGTCAAAACCCTAAAAATGACCATTTTGCCCTTTTGGTGATCTGATCAAATTTCTTGTGGAATTGTGATCCAAACTTGATCAAATGGTCCATATGAGTTCATAATGTTGATGTGGGCCAATTTCCATGAGGTTTGACTGTCAATTGGCTACAATTGACTTTTTCCCCAATACAGTTGATTTCTAGGTCAATTGTCCAATTGACTGGGCAAAGTTGGGAATCAAGACTTGAAACTTGATATGGATAAACTTGGGAGTCCAACATGAAGCATGAAAGTCATCTTAGGCATTTCAGGTCAAAATATCTTTGTGCAAACACAAACCCTAATTTGGGTCATCAGTGCAAGGAGAAGTCTTGAGCAGAGGAAACCCTAACTGGATCTTGAGCTCCAAGGGTCTTGTGATGAGAAAATGTTTAGAAAATGGGAGGGCAAATTTTGGGGTACAACACAAGCCAATCTAAATCCTCAGGTTAAAGAAGATTGAACAGGGGTAGCTGTTGTACCCCAAAATTTTCCCTGTCATTTTACTCAAGGCATGCCCATTGAGGTCCCCAACTTGCTCAAGGATGACCAAAAATTGACCAGACATATTCTCCTCCTAAGGCAATGAACCACAAACTAGGATTTCAATTTTCATCAAGATCGTTGAGATCTAAAGGTTTCAAATGCTTTCCATGGTCCTAATATGCCTTCAAGATTGTCCATAAAAAATTTCATTCCTTTCACAATAAGTTTGCTCAGTCAATTGCTCAAATGCTTGAAAATCAAATGTGCTAGGTCAAAAGTCAACTGTGGCCCATGTACAGTCAAACTTCAAGATTTTGGGTCAACATCAACATTTTTAAGTGATACCCATCATTTTATCAAGGGTTGATCATGATTCCTCAATAAATGCTCCTAATTCATCAAAAGTCAAGAATTGCTAAATTAGGGTTTCTATAGGAAAAGTCAACCAAACTTTGACCAAGCATAACTTTCTCATACTTTATCAAACATTTCTACACCAAAGCTCATTTTGAAGAGAATCCAACCCCCTACAACTTCTTTTCATCCCACAAGTTCAATACATTCACCATTTGAAAGATATGAGCTCAGACATTACATGTCATTTTCAAAAAGTCAACAAAAGCAACTTTTTAACAAGACCTTTTACATCAAGATAACATCTTCAAATGAAAAATTAATCAAAAGAGATATTGAAATAGACATATTGGGATTTCCAAAAAGTCAAAGATCATCATCATGAGATAAAAATTAAGCAAGTTATGGCTTTCCCAAGTTGGGGAAAGTTTGGAAATCTCAAGAATTGTGCATTGAGCAAAATTGAAGTTTTAGGTCAATGGATTATTTTCTTAGACTTCAATCATCTTCCTAAGCCTATAGTGGTCCTCTAATTTCATTATTAACTTGCCTTTCATTTTTTAACTATTTTATTCATATTTATTTTGTTTTTATTCACATAAATACAAGATAAATTATATAAAATAGTGAATGATGGATCATGGCAACTGGGCTGATCTTTTGGCTTACTTAGAAGCCCACAAATTCGTGCAAGAAGTGACCAGATTCATTCAGCATCAAACATGGCATGAAAACACAAAAATGGCAATTATTCAAAATTTTATTTTGCTCTTAAAATGCATAGTTATGGCTTTGATTCTTGCCATGCTTCCTTGTCTCCTCCTTCTACACTATAAATACATCACATGTGCAAGATAAACTCACGCATACTCAATGTACAAGAGCTCTACCAAATTTCAAAAGAAATTGTCAAATTCGTGAAATTTCAAACACCCATTTCCAGCCCTCCTCAAGCCAAACCAAGGAATCAAACATCCACCTGAGGCTTCTAGGAACTCAATCTAACCCTCTAGCATACAGTTTCATGGCCAAATCAGGAATATCATCATCACCCGTTTTGGTAAATTTCTAAAATTCAAATCCTTATGTTTGCGTGTTTTTGAATGCTTTGAAATGTATGTATGAGTTTCTAGGCATCATTAGAACAGTTTAAGAGCATAGCATGAAGTCCATGACGCTTGAATCATAATGTGCCATTTTCAAACCGTGTTACAATTTTCTGGTCGTAACTCAAAACGCATGAACTTCTAGGCTAAACTTAGGCCAGATTTGGACTCAGGAGGCAATTTTGTATGGATTAGGCCCTTTGGTTTGCCTCAAATCTCTTTCTTTTGCAGGTATATGATTTCTCTTGGCCGAAGAAGATGATCGGAGGGCAACTCTGGCATCCCTAAAAAACTTTGACTCTGGTCAAAGTTGGCGTGGAAATTTCGTGTTACATGATTTGTCCATTTGAATTAATTATGGCGCGCGTTTGAATTTAGGAAAATTGATTGGATTTTTATTATATTATTATTGGATTGTTATAATAACAATTGAGCAGCATGGTCCAGTGGTAAGAAGCGTGTGTGTAACCCTTAAAGGGCATGAGTTCGAATCCCAGGTTGTCATTTTATTTTTCTAACAATCTCATTGCAGATCCAATACATATAAGGGTTAGTCAGTGCATGATATGGCCTTCATCCGGACCATCAGATACCAACGGAGGCAGATCCAACGCTCCTAGGGTGCTCCTTCATGATGGACCCCCCATGAACCAACGACACTAAATCAAGTCAGCTTATGGGCTCCCTCTAGATTGGGCCTAAACAAAAATCCCATTTTCACCCCCATTTTATTTTTGATACCAGGCACATATCTTATGTTTTTTTTTAATTATTTCTCTTTTAGTTTTTTTTATATTTTTAATTTTAACAAATAATAAAAAAAATCAAAAAATAAATAAATAGATTTAGGTTTTTCTAAAATTATTTTAATTAATTAATCATTTTAATTTTATTTTATCAACATAAAATCAATTAGACTTAGGTTCATTTTAATTTAAATTATTTTCTTAATAAAAAATACAAAAAATATTAGAATTAGGATTTATTTCATTCAACATTTATTTTCTTAATTAAAATTAAATTTAGACGTAATATTTATTTCGCGCGCGTTTATTTTCATTCTCGCATTTTTTATAAATATTATAACAGCTTATCGATGTAATAGTTTTAGATTTAAAATTTTGCACTTTATTTCATGCACTTTTTTATGTAACTAAACCAAAGCATTGTAATAGTGTAGTTTTTAACTTTCCGCACTTTAAGTTTCTGTAAATATTAACTGTTAGTAACTAAGATTGTATGATAAGACTAAAAATTAAAACATTAGCAAACTTAATAATGCAAGATAAATAACTGAACTTAACACATATGCACATATGCACCTCTAGGGTACCGCCCACTTTGGTTGCCTTTTGGAAAATAAAGCAGTCATGTCCCTCGAGAATGGGGATGCTTTAGCAAAGACCCGTAAAATCAAAAGATCGTAGTCCCTCGATGACCCTACGGTATTGCCTTTCGGTAAATAATCTCGTCCCTTAAACGAAATTGCTAAAGCATCTCCATATGTTGGCTTTATGACTGTCAAACGTCCCTTCAAATGTCCCTCAACATCCAATGATAAGGCTACCTACTCACTAATAGTAGGATAGCATTGTCTAAAGGAAAAGAGGAAAAGAATGACCTTTTTCGAGTAATAAATTAGATAGTTGTTAGAAACTTGCTCAAACATCATGCACTTACATAAAAAACTACTTTCAAAAACAATTTTCAAAAAACACTTTGTATACTTTCTACACTATTCCGAGAAACATTACAAAGTTCGCTGAACTAAGGCGCTTTCAAAACATTTTCTAACACAATGCACAAAGGTATTTTAAAAATGAGCAAACCTGTAAGAGCCCGTGGAAAACCACAGATGGAAAGGGTGTTAACACCGTCCCTTTCCATAATCTACCCTCCTTAATCAGAAAACATCTCGAAAAGGTCTTTTTCTGTTCTTTTCACCCTTTCCTTTATTGGATAAAAGAAAATTAGGTGGCGACTCTTGCTTACCGCACATTTGCGAATACAAAACGCAAACCAGTATATAACAATCGGTTCTGCCACCGTATCACAAACTCTCTGGGGATAGAAACCTGGATTGTCCTTTGCTGGAGGTGGGAATCATGCCGGTAATTTGTCGTAAAACATACTTAAGCTGGGGAGATTGTAATCTTTTGGGGAAATAAACCCTTTTGGGGAAATAAACCCTGTTGGGGAAACAAACCATTTTGACAGAGAAATACTCTACTGAGGAAACATCCTTGCTGGGGAAATGAGCTCTGCTAGAGAAAAGAAATCTACAGGGGATCTTACAGTTTTGAAGGATGAAACTCAGCTGGGGAAGAGAATTTCTATAAACTGTATTGATTAGGACACTGTGGGTTGGCGAAATTGCTGGGAAAAAGATCATATTCATTTATCTGTTAGAGTGATCGACTGGTGAGTATGATAAGACTACTTTGTGGGGATAATCTGGTGAAGATTTCTCTATGAAGATATGTGATGATTTGAACTTTATCCCAACTCCTAGAGTATTTAGTAACCGCTTATTCTTGATCTTATGCATATATTTGCTAAGAGTTAATCATATTTATATGCATATGTTCATTCGAATTTAGTCATTGGACGTTTTTGCAAACAAACAAGAAAAAGTAAAAACAAAAAGTTTGAATTTTGAAATTTGTATTTCTATTGATAATTTGCCCATAAACAGACGATTTTGTACAAAGAGATAGAAATCCCAATAAGAGGAAATTTTCGTGAAATGAAAAGAGTACAAAGTGAAAACAAAACATATAGATATGTGGAAATGATCTTGTTAGGTTCCAACTCTGCTATTGCCCATATGTCTTCAAGCATCTCATCCCTCGCTATTGGAAGAAAGTGATTGAATTGATTTGTACCATTTGAACTTGATATTGATAATAAAGCTTGATGTAAGTATTCCAACGGGACATAGTCATACACTTTAATCCCTAACTTTTGCCTGGATCTCCCTTTCGGATTTTTAGTCCACCGGGATACCATTTCTTGCCCAAGCCGCCTTTTCAGGTTTTCGACTTGTCAGGTGTACAATCTTTTATATATATCCCTAATTTTTGCTCTAACCCTTTTGGTTCACCTGGATGCCCTTATTTTTTCATAGGCCAATCAACCTAGTGGGCCGTTTTCATGAGTAGTATCTTTTGACTATGTCTGCGTTCACAGAGTGCGGGAAATCTTCACCGTTAATGGTGGTTAGTAACATAGCACCGCCAGAAAATATCTTTTTGACTACAGATGGCCCTTCGTAGGTGGGAGTCCATTTTCCCCTGGGATCACCTTGTAGTGGAATGATGCGCTTTATTACCAAATCACCAGCCTGATATACCTGATGCTTGATTTTCTTGTTGTATGCCTTAATCATACGCTTCTGATACATCTGACCGTGACCTACAACCGTGAGCCCTTCTTGTCAATCAGGTTCAGCTGGTCTAGCCTGGTATGAATCCACTCATATTTGTTTAAACCTACTTCCTTCATAAATCTCAGAGAAGGAATCTAAACTTCGACATGTATGACGACATCCATACCGTAAACCAGAGAGAATGGGGTTGCCCCAGTTGCTGTTCATGCTGAAGTGCGATAGCCAAGAAGAGAAAATGGTAACATTTTGTTCCAGTCTTTGTAGGTTACCACCATCTTCTGTATAATCTTCTTAATAATTTTGTTGGCGGCTTCTACCGCGCCATTAATCTTTGGTCGATACAGAGAAGAGTTGTGGTGCTTGATCTTGAACTACATACAGAGTTTAGTGATCATAGTGTTGTTGAGATTAGTATCATTGTCCATGATGATTCTCTCGGGGATGCCATACCGACAGATAAGGTTATGTTTGATGAATCGGGCGACCACATTCTTAGTAACAAGGAAAATGAAGCTGCTTCTACCCACTTCGTAAAGTAATCAATGGCAACGAGGATGAAGCGATATTTATTAGAGGTAGTGGGTTTAATCTATCTGATCATATCAATGCCCCATATTGTGAATGGCTTTGGAGAAGTAATGACGTTCAGAGGTACTGGAGGCACATGAACTTTATCGGTGTAGATTTGGCACTTATAACAAGTTCTCGAGTTGTGGTGACAGTCGGTTTCTATAGTCGACCAATAATAACCTGCCCTCAAGATCTTTTTAGCCATAGTATACCCACTGGAGTGAGTACCAAATGTGCCCTTGTGCATATCTTTCATAATTTCTTCTGCTTCCTTCTTGTCCATACAACGAAGTAGAGTCGAATCATGATTGCGCTTTTATAAAATTCCATTGCTCAAGAAAAACTTATCAGAACCTTCGCTGAAATTTTTTGTCATTGATAGACGCCCCCTCAGGGTACTCTTGAGTCTCAATGTACCTTTTCAATTCATGAAACCAAGTTTTTTATTCTATTCCATAAGTATTAATTTCATAGCAGTACGCCGGTTCGTCAAATCTTTCAATGGTAATTCTAGGAGCCTCACTGTCCCATCTAACGTTGAACATAGATGACATGGTAGCCAATGCATCTGCAAACTGATTCTCTTATCTTGGGATATGCTCAAAAGTAATCTCTTTGAAATACAAAATCAAAGTTAGCACATGTTCTCGGTAAGGGATAAGATTCAGATGCTTTGTATCCCATTCTCCCTTAACCTGACTGATTATTAGGGCTGAATCTCCATATACGCTTAAGAACTTGATTCTCAGGTCAATAGAAGCCTTAATACCCATGATACACGCTTCATATTCAACCATATTGTTGGTGCAGTCAAAGCAAAGTCTGGCAGTAAAGGGTGTATGGAAACCCTGAGGATATATAATTACAACACCGGTTCTATTTCCAAGTGTGTTAGAAGCTCCTTCGAAAACCATAGTCCATCAGGATCCTGACTTAGGTCTTTCATACGGTCCAGGTTCTTCGCAATTTGTAACTACCATAATGTTATTGTCGGGGAACTCGAAATTCATAGACTAATAGTCGTCTATAGCTTGATGTACCAAATGATCTTCCAGTACACTTCCTTTAATTTACTTTTAGGTGGTGTACTGAATGTCGTATTCTATTAAGGCCATTTGCCATTGGGCTATTCTTCCGGAGAGAGCTGGCTTCTCGAATATGTACTTGATGAGATCCATTTTAGAGGTCAACAAGGTAGTATGGGTCAACATATACTGTCTTAGTCAACAAGCTATCGAGAAGTGAGTATCTTGTTTCACAGTTGGTAAACTTTTTGCTAAGGTAGTATATTACATGCTCTTTTTGACCAAACTCGTTATGCTGCCTCAGTACACACCCCATTGATTTCTCTAGCACTGTTAGGTACGTGATTAAAGGTCTTCCTTCTACTGGTGGCATCAGAATCGGAGGTTCTTGTAGGTACTCCTTAATTTTATCAAAGGCTATTTGACAGTCGTCGTTCCACTTTATTACTTGATCTTTTTTCAACAGCTTGAAGATTCGCTCACAAGTAGTAGTAAAATGAGAAATGAAAGGGGCGATATAATTCAGTCGTCCTAAGAAACCTCTGACTTCCTTCTCGGTATGGGGAGTATGCATTTCTTGAATATCTTTAAATTTTTCAGGATCAACTTCAATACCTTTACCACTGACAACGAAACCCAGGAGTTTATCGGATCTCACCATAAAGATGCACTTGTTCGGGTTTAACCTTTGCTTGTACTTCTTCAGTCTTTCAAACAATTTATGTAAATGATCAAGATAATCTTCTTCATTATTTGGTATGGCTATCATGTCGTCGATGTATACTTCTATCTCGTGATGAATCATGTCATGGAATAAGGCTACCATGGCACGCTGATAAGTTTCCCCGGTGTTCTTCAACCCAAAAGGCATAACCTTGTAACAGAAAGTGTCCCACTGTGTCACGAAGGTAGCTTTCTCCATGTCTTCAGGTTCCATCTTGATCTGATTATAGTCCGAGAAACCATCCATGAAGGAGAATACCTTGTGCTGAGCAGTGTTGTCGACTAAAACATCAATATATGGTAGTGGGAAATCATCTTTGGGGCTCGCCCTATTCAGATCCCTGTAATCTACACACATACGTACCTTGCCATCTTCCTTTGGTATCGGAATAACATTCACAACTCATTGAGGATATGATGTCACTGCTAAGAAACCTGCATTGAATTGCTTAATAACCTCGGCCTTGATCTACTCTGACATCTCGGAACACATGCGACGAACCTTCAACTTAATCGGAGAACAACCCTCTTTCATTGATAGACGATGAACCATGATATCAGTATTGAGCCATGGCATGTCTTCGTATTACCAATAAAATATCTGAACATATTCATGCAACATCTGGATTAACCTGTTTTTGATACTGCTCTCTAAGTTGGCGCCTATCTTGACTTCTCTTTTGTTTGTCTCGGTACCCAAATTTACAACTTCGATTGGATCTTCATTTTGTTGGATAGCCTTTTCTTCTTGTATTAAGAGTCTGGAAAGTTCTTCGGGTATTTCACAATCTTCCTTACCTTCGTCCTCGGCTTGGTAGATAGAATTTTCAAAGTTATAAGCGACAATAGAAGAATCGTTATCAACGAGATCCAGAGTGGATGAGGATCTGCAATGAAGTGTATGGGTGTGTGTAAAAGCACATAGCTATTTTGAAAATGAAATAAGTAAAAGAAAAACAAGGAGCATACAATTTAAATGAAAAATTTCCAATGTTTTTATTAAATGAACAAATGTTCATGAATTATCAACCCTTAACAAATGAACCATTGTGCCTCGGGTAAGACACAAGGTTTAAAATCATTGTTTATTACATAACCAAAATCTTTTAAAGCAGATAAGATAGAAATGTAGCTATTACTCCTGGATAAAGGAGATAGGGATAATGTCTTTCTCTTTCCAATTATCGAGTCCATTTCCAATTGTAGGGAATATCCAATTGTCGAAGTAACAATCATTGTCAGCGTCTTCTATAGCATTGATTCCATTATTGATGAAACAAAATGGTGGTCTTCCAGCACGAGCCCGACGAATAACCCTTTAACCTTCTACAATAAAGCCCAAACCAAAATTATCATATTTATAAGGGATATCAGGAAGCTAACCCCAAATAGTACAACCACCTTCTTCTATAGTATCTTTGGTATCTTTCAAGGAAGCCATCTTGTGCGGGATCCTGGTTGTCTTTGGAATGGCAAAAGCATCTTTAATAGAAATAAGGGAAACCAATTCAAAAGTTTGACAGAGAGTCTCGATGAATTCCCCATCCATTTCCATATACCAGAATGAACTCAGGTGGCTGATCATGTACTCCTCTTCTCCGCAGACAATAACAACCTTTCCTTTTACAGGATACTTTAATTTTTGGTGCAAGGTGGAGGTAACAACACCTTCCCCATGGATCCAGGGGCGTCCCAATAGACAAGAATAAGTTGTCCGAATGTCCATTACGTAGACGGTGGACTCAAATGTCTATGAACCCACTTTGATTAGGAAGTCCACTTCTCCATGCACCATTATTTTGGACCCGTCAAAGGCTCAAACTATAATGTTACCGGGTTTCAGCATAACCCCTTCACAATCATGCATGTCAAGAGCGCCTTTTGGCAGAATATTCAGAGAAGAACCAATAGCAATTAACACATGAGCCAACGTAGTTCCCCTGCATTAAATGGAGACATACAAGGCTCTATTAGACTTCTCCCTTCCGGAGTCAAGTCAGCATTGAAGAAGCCTAATCCATTATCAGTTGTTAAGCTAGCCACATAACTTCCAAATTGATCAGCCAAAATCTCTTGAAGTATGTGAGCAGTCTTCAAGAATTTTACTAAAGCCTGCACATGGGCTTCAGAACACAGCAGTAAAGATAACATAAATATATTGGACGAGGTCTGCCCCAGCAGTTCAATAATTTTATAGTCACTTTTGCGAATGATCTTTAAAACCTCTTCCAACTCTTGTCTAGAGGTGTCCTTAACTGTGGTTTCTTTAGGTGCCTCCGTCCGGGAAGGGCTATCATTGGCTCTTTACCCCGAGCCTCAGCAGTTGACCTGGTAACTGTGACTTGAATAGGTGTAGCAACATTTTTCAGAGAGATTTCTGGGGAGAAAATCCTTCCGCTTCTAGTAACTTTACTCGTCCCTGCAATATTGTCAACATTGGGATCAGCTTCTTCAGTATCTTCATCAGACAACTCTTGTCTGACGCCATGGTAGTAGATGTATGATCCATAGTTCCATGGAATAGCCTTTTCCGAGGAATATGGGATGGGTCGAAGTGTTGTAATGATCAAGGGAGTAGCTTTCAGATTGGCAGTAATCCTTACAAGACCTTTGGAAGTGATCCTGACAGGAGTATCAGATACTACAGGCAAATATTGGCACAAATTATCAACATACAAAACTTTCTTAATTAAAATTATATGTTCATCCATCATGCGCTGAACGCCTTCCTTCAGTAACCCGCAACCATTGGTTTGGACTGCACAACAATAGCATTCTTTAACACAGCCCAGAAATAAATTGGCCTATAACAAATTCTTTTTGATGGTTCAGAGAGGAGTAACCACATCACTTACAGAGGTAACATATATAACATCTTCAATAGCACTTATTCCTTTGTCATGCTTAGGCATAGCTGTAGTAATCATGTTCGGAGTCTCCGGAGGATTGAACTCAATTTCCTTATTCTCAATGATGTCTTGAATTTTGTTTTTCAGGGCCCAACAATTTTTGGTGTCGTGCCCAAGACTGTTAGAATGATAGGCACACTTCGTGTTCGGATTGTACTTGTGAGAGGATGTGTTGGGATTTTGGGGAGGATCCCGCAGTGAAATTAGTTCAGCTTTTAACAAATGTTATAATTTCTGAGATAAGGGCATGCCGATCTTGGTAAATTGCCTTAACAGAACATCTGAACTTTGTGGGTTGCCCTCTTGTTATTATTGAACATTCGTCGAATTACATATCAACATCTCTCCCATAGACTGATGGCAGTCATTTTTACTATGGACCTTCTGGCCATAGACAACATTGGCTTCTTTTTTCCCACCAAATGGCTTCTTCACAGCATTAGAAGATGTAGCCATCAGAATCTTCCCACTCTTAAAACCACTTTCAACTCTTTCCCCAGTCATAATTAGCTCCGTAAAACCATACAATGAGCTTCCAATTAACAAATTAGAGAATGGGCCTGTTAGAGTTCCCATGAACATATCAACCAATTCCCGGTCATTCAAGGGAGATTGCACCCTTCTAGCTAAATCCCTCAATTTTTGTGCATAGTCCTTGAACCCTTCATTCGAGCCCATGAACATGTTTTGCAATTGCACACGAGTTGGTGCAAGGTCTACATTATATTTATACTTCTTGTAGAAAGCAGCCGCCAAGTCTTCCTATGTATGGATGTTGGTTCCCTCCAGCTAATAGAACCATTCAAGTTGAGTGTCGGATAAGCTTTCTTGAAATAAATGGATCCATAATTTCCTATCAGCAGTATGAGGTTTGATCTTTCGAACATACGACCTCAGACAAAGTTAGGGATAAGAGTCCCCGTCATATTTAGCAAAGAAGGGGACCTTGAACTTATGAGGGATGACCACCCTTAGGATCAGACCTAGTTCTTCAAAATCTAATCCAGGAACTTTCTGGATTTCCATAGCTTTGAGACAGTCTTCCAACTGCTTGTACTTGTCATCTGTAGGAGGGTACGATTCGTCAGAGTAGTCTTTGAAGGATGAGAAAACACTTAGAAGGGGGGTGAATAAGTTTTTCCTTTTTTGCGCGCAATACTAATGGAAGGACACATATATTTTTATCCTGGTTCATTTGAAACTCAAACTACTCCAGTCCACCCGCCAAGGTGATTTTGCCTCTCTCAACGAGGACTTAATCCACTATAACCAAACTGATTATAAATGCAAAACCAAACTGTTGTGACTAACAATACAATGCAGAAGCCAACTGCAAGTGACTAACCCCTCTAAGACTCAACTAGTCCTAGCCCTCTTGGGAAATCTGACCCAACTGGTCTCTCAAGGAACACTTATAAAAATTATCTATTAACAATAGTGAATCAGAATGCTACTAATAAGTTGTATCACAAACTTTGATTTATCACTAAGATTATTTCCCAATACCTAAGATTTACCCACTATACAATATTAGTTTACAAGAATGAAAGTAGTGAGCGTTAGTATGTTTCTTGTGGATCAGTAACCTTTGTTTGAAACAAATGATCTTCTATATATAGATTTCAGTCTTGATTGTTACTACCTTGAAGAGAGTGTATGCATTAATGAAGCGTGTTGGCTTCGTCTTTATATTTCCTATGTTCTCGTGCGTAGTACCACTTGATTGTGTTAGCTGTCTTAGCATTAAATAACCAATGGTACTATCAGAGCTTGTCTCTGGAAGTGTAAGAGTTTGCTTGCAGCGTTGCCACTTCAGAGTTTACTTAAACTTTTCTTCTATCAGAGTGTTCTTCATATTATGTTCATTAGAGTTTGCTTCAGCTTGCATTATCAGATGTTGCTTTCAGCATGCTTCTTTCAAATCTTTGCTTTAGTTGGCTTTATCAGAGGTTGCGAAGGATTTATTTTCCATCAGAGTTTTCCTTGGAGTGCTTCCTTTAGAGTTTGCTTTAGACTTGCGTAGAATAATGTTTCTCTTTTGATATGCATGAGTCAGAATATCATCTGTATCTAGAGAACGTACACATCAGAGTATAAAGTATATTTTACAAAATTTATTTCATTATTATCAACAAAACTCTAAGATATGATTAGAACCAAACTTTGTTATAACAACCTCCCCCTTTTTGATGATGACAAAAACAATTCAGATTTTGAAAAAAAAAATTGTGCAAGAGTGAGAATCTCTTCCTGAGATTGATAATCTCCCCCTGAGATTGATATTTCTTCTTCTGAAAAATTAATTAAAGAGTTTAAGAGCATAAGTGAAACTTCCTAAGATTTGTTCTTCAGAGCTTTGATACGTTTTTCTTTCAGAGTTTCTTTAGCAGTTCTTTTCCAGATGATGTTCAGAGCATAGTCTTTCAGAGTCTTGAGGAACCTGCATATCTCTTAAACAAATAGAGATTTGTATTTTGTTAGAAATGTTTGAGACTTAGTCCCATAACTGTTATCATGGATCAGATCAAAATCTTATTTTCTCCCCCTTTTTGTCATAATCAAAAAATAAAAAAATAAAAAAGATTCAAAATGATTGTATATTGAAGATTAAAAAAGAACAGAGGTACAAAATTAAAACAACAAGAAAGTTAAAAAAAAATTAAAACTAGGATTGACAAGAGACAAGAGAAAGAAGAAGATTCTTGATTTCACTTGAGGATTCCTCTTGTTTCATCATCCAAGTTCTGATTTCCTTGTTGGTTTCATCCTGTTTGTCCAAACGTTCATGGATGGCTTCATTTTCCTTATTCAATTTATTCAGAGTATCCATCACCAGCGAAGAAGGAGCAGATGTTGAAGCGGCTCCAGAAGATACAACCTTTGGAGCAGAAGTAACGGAGCCAGAGCCTACAACATTGGAGAGGAGGGTGCCAAGATCAATCAGAAGAGCTTGCACTTTCTCAGAGGCAGCTTGAGCAGAAGGTTGGTGATACAAAGTCATTGCCAAGGGATTTGGGTCTGACTCAGAGCCATCTTCAGATTCATCTTCTGAAACATCCATGTGGTCGGAAAGTGGTAATGGAGCATTAGTAATCTACAGAGGAGACTATTTATCCCAGCTATTTACCACTTCTGTCTTGAAGGCACTCAGATACTGGGTAAAATTCTCAAGAACCTGAGAATAGCATAGATCTTGCAACTTGAAGGTTTTATTATTGAATTTCCTTCTGAATGCTTCCCACTGAAAATCACATGCAGCTGGGTCTAGGTTGCTGGCACTGTTTGCCTTCAGCGGGTCTATCCACATCTGCATTTCTGTTGTAAAATTCTGGAAACGTACAATAACATCTAACTGAACAGATTTTGGGGTTGGTTTAGGAACATCCTTTTTGGTGGATATTATTTGTAGATAACGTAGAGCTTCAGGATCAACTACAGTCCTAAGAAATTCAGAAGGTTCAGAGGGTTCAGGAGGTTCTGATGAGGATGGACTAAAGGTTGGTTCTAGATAGTGATGTGATAAGGGTTCTGGTGAGGTAGGTGTGAGAATTTCTGGTGACGTAGGAGGTGTGATGTCAGGAGATATGATGATGGTGGTTTGGGCTGAGATAGAAGGAATAGGTGTAGGGGATTCATTCACAACAAAAATGTTCTTAGTGGGAATGATGAAGGACGGAGGTTGTGTAGCCAGAGGCACATTTATTCCTGGTAATCTCCACGAACCATCATACCACTCAGACAATATTAGGGATAAAGGTCTGATGGGGGATGTTGGAAGAGGGTTTTCAGCAGGAGTATTTGGATATTATTGATGGGGAGCAGAAGTAGATGAGTCGGGGTGAGTTATAGGAGGAGAAGGTGGTGGTTGTGGTTGAGATTGTGTAGGAACTACAGTATCAAAATTGTCTATGCAACATAGAACCTGATCAATTTGAGGGTTATTTTGGAGGGGTTCAGAGGGAATGGTGAGGTCTATGTCTACTTCAATATCTACTAGAGTTTGGGGTTCAGCAAATGGTGTTATACGTACATAATCACAAACAGAAATTGTTTCAGTGGACATACCTGAAGATTTCTTCTTCTCCTTCTTCTGAGGACGAGCAGAGGGACCTTCTCCAGCTTGCCTTTTCTTCTGCTTCTGTAGAAAAACTTCTGGAGCAGGTACATTCCTTCCTTGAAGCCATGTCGGGTCAATGGGAATGCCACTCTCCTTGCAAGCTTCAATGAAATGCAGAATGATATCAAGATGATCACCAGAGTTGAAGAGAGGAAAATCTTCTATAAGGATTCTCCTTCTGGTGACAGCTGCTGACACATAAGGAGTAGTTCCACCAGAAGTTTGTCAATCATCTTCCTTTTGAGAAGGTTCTTCCCAGCCAGAGCTTTTCCACATGTAGGCTCCAATTTTCCATGCAAGTTGGCGTCTTCTAAATGAGCTATCAGACTATTCTCTGTCAGAATTTCTGAGATTAATCTTTCCAGATGGATCTAGTTTCTTTTTGATTTAGGGTTTTTGACCCATTCAACTTCCTTGGTTTCTTTCACATGCGTCCAAAGGTGGTTGAACAGAAGATAGGGCAGATCAATCTTCACATTTCTGCCAAGATAGAACAGAAGATATTGTTGGCCAGCATTGATTTAGTCAGGAGAACTAGTTTCCTTCCTGTAATGAATGCAGCCATGAATGATTCTTGCCCAGATTTTATATTTTTTCTTCAAATCTCTGACTTTGATGGAAGCTTGGCCAGTAGTAAAAATTTCAGCATAGACTTTGGGCATATCCATTCTTCCACTTGATATTCCAGTAACACTATTTCCTTCAAAGCCTAGAAGCTTCCTTATGAGTTTCTCAGTGATGGAAATATCTTTGCGCATGACAAATGAAAGGATGACCTTTGGAGAAGAAATGGCATGAATCCAGAATTCCTTGATAAGATGAGGGAATACTGGTCAAACTAGACGATCAAAGAAATTTTGCCACCCTTGGAACTCCACAACCGGAAACAAATCAAACCCATTTGCTTTTAGATTGTCAAAATCGACCATATGTTCACTAACCACTTCCAAACTATCAACGGGTATGAGCGTTGTTCTCTCAGGAATGACATATCTTTATGCATGTTGAGAGCTGCTTGATGAAACATGAATGCTTTCGGAAGGAGATGAAGATGAAGCAATTTGGAACGTTTAGGTTTAGGATTTTAAAAAAATAGAGAGAGTTTGCACAAAACGCAGAGGCGATGGAAACTTTGAGTGAGAGAGAGAGAGTAAAAAGTAAATAAGGGGAATTTTGCAAGGTATTTATAGCATTGAAAAAAAATTTAGTAATAAAACCAATAAAGAATTTTGAACGATTGAAATTAAAAAAAAATCATTACTAGCAATTAATGAAATATGACCTTTAGGGGAGGCGTGAGATTTTATCAAATCTGAACAGTTACCTAGGAACGGCGTCTCAATAGCAGCGCACGCATGCGTGACCTTTCAGAGTTGAAGCACGCGTTCAACTTCTGAGGGTAGCGTATGACAGGTGGTTTAATATAATGAACTTTTGAACCATTCGTGTAATGAAGCGTTAGGCACATTTCAAAACATGATGAGTGGCTTCTGATGTAACTCCTCTTCTCACTTCTGAAGAGTAATTAATCATAACATTCATTTCAGAACATTCTGGAAACACATATAGAAAAAAAATCATTCAAGACAAAATTCCATACTGATGTTTTCCAGAATGAATTTAAATTTATCTTCAGAAAGGGGTTTTGTGAAAATATCAGCCCATTGATGGTCTGTGTCTATGAAGTTTAAACTAAGGATTCCTTTCTGAATGTAGTCCCTTATGAAATGATGTTTAATTTCTATATGTTTTGCCTTAGAATGTAAGATGGTATTTTTTGAAAGACAAATAGCAGAGGTATTATCACAGAAGATAAGAATCTTACTTTCATATAGATTATAATCTTCCAGCTGGATCTTCATTCAGATCATCTGAGTGCTATATCCAGCAACAAATATATATTCAGCTTTAGTGGTTGATAGTGCAATAGTAGCTTGCTTCTTGTTGTACCATGAGATAGTGTTATCACCCAGAAACTGACAACTTCCAGAGGTGCTTTTGCATTCTATTCTATCTCCAGCAAAGTCAGCATCACAATAACCTACTAGTTTAAAATCTTTGGATCTTTTGTAACACAGTCCAAGGTTAGTAGTACCTTTCAGATACCTCCGAATTTTCTTAACAGCAGTTAAGTGAGATTCTCTAGGATCTGATTGGAATCTTGCACATAAACATACACTGAATAATATATCTGGTCTGGATGCAAGTAGATAGAGAAGAGATCCAAACATACCTCTTTAGAGTTTCTGATCTACTTTCTTACTTACCTCATCTTTTCCCATAATGCATGTAGGATGCATTGGTGTCTTTGCTTCTTTACTTTCTGATAGCTGGAATTTCTTTAGAAGTTCTTTAACATACTTTGTCTGATGTATGTAATTACCTTCTGGAGTTTGATTAATTTGAATTCCCAGAAAGAATTTCAGTTCTCCCATCATGCTCATCTCAAATTCAGCATGCATAGACTCAACAAATTCTCTTCCAAGAGAGCCATTAGAAGTTCCAAAAATAATATCATCTGCATATATTTGACAGATTAAAATGTCATTTTTAAATGTTTTTCTGAATAAGTTGTGTCCACTTTCCCTGTGGTAAAATTCTTTCCTAAAAGAAAGTTACTCAGACGTTCATACCAAGCTCTAGGAGCTTGTTTCAGACTGTATAGAGACTTTTTCAGTTTAAAAACATGTTTTGGAAATTTTGAGTCATCAAAACCCAGAGGTTGGTGGACATTAAATTCTTCTTCTATGTAACCATTTAAAAAAGCACTTTTTAACATCCATTTGATATAATGAGATGTTAAATTGAACAACAAAAGAAATTAACAATCTAAATGATGCTAACTTGGCGACTGGGGTAAAGGTTTCATTATAATGAATTCCTTCTTGTTGACTATAACCTTGTGCAACCAGTCGTGCCTTATTTCTGATAACTTCTCCTTGCTCATTCAACTTGTTTCTGAATACCCATTTTGTTCCTATGATATTGAATCCTTTAGGCTTTGGAACTAGATCACACACATCATTTCTTGAAAATTGATTAAATTCTTCTTGCATAGCTAGGATCCAATCGTTGTATTGCAGAGCTTCATCTATTGAGGTTGGCTCAATCAGAGAGACCAAACCAAACAGTGATTCTTCAATGTTTTTGAAAGAGGATCTTTTTCTGATGGGATCTTCTTTCTTTCCAATAATCCCATATTCTGGATGTGCTGATGTGATTCTGGGGAATTTATTTTGTGAGGTTGTTCAGAAATTGTTAGATTTTCCAGAGTGTTTTCAATAGGAGGGTCTTCTGAGTTATCCTTTGCTTCTGACTCTTCAGAGTTTGTAAGATGGTCTTCTGTACCTGCATGATTTTCATTCTGCTTTGGCTTTTGCTGGCCAAGCTTATCATCAAATCTGACTTTGATTGATTCTTCAACAATCAGAGTTTATGTGTTGTATACCCTATAGCCAAACTTGTTCAGATTATCTTTAGTATTCAGAATATAGCAAGTGCATCCAAAAGGATAGATATATGAAATGTTGGGTTTTCTGTTTTTCCACAATTCATAAGGAGTCTTTTCTAGAATAGGTCTTATATAGACTCTATTTTGAATATAACATGTTGTGTTCACAGCTTTTTCCCATAAGTGTTTAGCCATATTAGTTTCATTAACCATGGTTCTGGCCATTTCTTACAAAGTTCTATTCTTTCGTTCTACAAATCCATTTTGTTGGGGAGTTCTAGGACAAGAGAAATCATGAGAAATGCCATTTTCTTTAAAAAAAACTTTTCAAAAAATGATTTTCAAACTCTCCTCCATGATCACTTATAACTTTTATGATTCTAAATTCTTTTTCATTTTGCACTTGGTTGCAGAAGTTGAAGAACACAAAATGTGACTCATCCTTGTGTTTTAAAAACTTAACCCATTTCCATCTGCTGTAGTCATCAACAATGACCAATCCATACTTCTTGCCTCTGATGGATGCAGTTTTAACTGGTCCAAACAGATCAATGTGAAGAAGTTCCAATGGTCTAGAGGAAGAAACAACATTTTTTTACTTAAAAGAAGGTTTTGAAAATTTTCCTTTCTTACATGCTTCGCACAGAGCTTCTGAGTTGAACTTCAGATTTGGAAGTCCCTTGACCAGATTGAGTTTGTTAATTTGAGATATTCTTATCATGCTAATATTCCCCAATCTTTTGTGCCAGACCCATTGCTCATCGCTAACAGACATAAGGCATTTTACATTTTGAGATTTAAGATCAGAAAGATCAATTTTATAGATGTTGTTGTTTCTCTTGCCAGTAAAAAGGATTGATCCATATTTTTGACTAACAGCTCTACAGGATTTTTGATTAAAGACTATGTCATAACCCTTGTCACTTAGTTGACTTATGGATAACAAGTTATGCGCTAATCCTTCTACCAACATAACATTAGTTATAGAAGAAAGGTTATCGTTTCAAATGGTTCCAGAACCAATAATCTTTCCTTTTTGATTTCCTCCAAATTTGACATCTCCTCCAGATTTAAGTTCCATACTTTGGAACATAAACTTTATTCCCGTCATATATCACGAGCTTCAGAGTCCAAGTACCATGACTGATGTTTCAACTAAGCTGTTAAGGACATCTGCAACATAGATTATTTTCTCCTTAGGTACCCATTTCTTTTTGGTTCCTTTTTGGTTAGAGTTTCTAAAGTTCTAGTTGAACATTGATTTTGCATAAGAATTTTCAGAGTGAGAAGTGTATTTGATATCACGTGTGTGCCTAAAACTAAATTGTTAGTGTAGTGGTTTATATGTGATAACCATTTCCTCAACAGGCTTAGGTTTATATGTTTCTTTCCCTTTGGGAGTTTCATATTCAATACTTCTTCTGTTATTTCCACTAACACCATAGATCATTGAATCCATTCTGCTTCTATCTATGCTTTTAGCAAGAAACGTTAGAAAACTAGAGTCATATTCTTTAAGAATATCTTTTGAACTTGAAGCAGAATATGAAATAAATATCTTTTGAAATTTTTGAACTTCCTCTTTGAGTTTAAAAATGTTTTCTTTAAGTTTAGAGTTTTCAGTTTCAAGTTTCTCAAAATCAGATGCACGATTCTTTTTGAGTTTCTTGTATTTTATTTTGAGTTTACTATAGTTTTAAAGAAGTTCAGATAAGCTTTCAGCAAGTTCAGTTCTAGAAAATTCAGAGAATACCTCTTTTGGTTTTGAATCAGAGTCTGAGTCATCGCCATCTGCTGTGGTAGCCATAAACGCTAGATTAGCGTGTTCATCTTCTGAGTCAGATTCAGCTTCAGAAGATTCTGAATCATCCCAGGTGGCCGTCATGCCTTTCTTTCTTCCAAACTTTTTCTTTGGTCTTTCTCTTTACAGCTTAGGACAATCACTTATGTAGTGTCCTGGTTCTTTACATTCATAGCAGACTATATCTCTCCTGCTTGACTTCTTATGTCCAAAAGATTATGGTTTATCTTCTGACCTCTTGTAGTTTTTGAACTTATTTTGTTTGTGCTTCCACATCTGGTTGATCCTTCTGGAGAGCAGAGATAACTCATCTTCTTCTGATGCATAATCTTCAGAGTTTCCTTCTTCTTCCTAAAAAGCATTAGTTTCACATTTTTAATAGATTTAAGGGCGACAGGCTTACCTTTCTTCTGAGGTCATGTTCATCAAGTTCTATCCCGTGACTTCTTAAAGCACTGATAAGTTCTTCAAGGGATACATCATTCAAATCCTTTGACACTTTGAATGCAATAACCATAGGTGCCCATCTTCTGGGTAAACCTCTGATAATTTTATTAACATGGTCTGCCTTGGTGTATCCTTTATTCATAACTCTCAGGCCAGCGGTCAGGGTTTGGAATCTTGAGAACATGGCTTCAATGGACTCATTTTCTTCCATTTTGAAGGCTTCATACTTCTGGATGAGGGCCAGAGCTTTTGTCTCTTTTACTTGAGCATTTCCTTCATGAGTCATTTTGAGAGACTCAAACATGTCATGTGTTGTATCTCTGTTGGTGATTTTCTCATATTCTGTTTTAGAGATAGCGTTCAGAAAGATGTTTCTGGCTCTGTGGTGATTCTTGAAATCTAACTTCTGTTGTTTATCCATGTTCTTTCTGTCAATCTTGTTTCCATCTTTGTCTTATGGATGTGTGTAACCATCTAAGACAAAATCCCATAGATCAGCATCATGACCTAGAAAGAAACTTTCTAGTCTATCCTTCCAGTATTCAAAGTCTTATCCATCAAACACGGGAGGTTTTGTGTAGTTGTTTTTGTTTTGTTCAGTTTCCATAGTGTTTTCCTTCTGGATCTTTTTCGGACACTGTTAGGTGTTTGCACCCAGAACTAGAGCTCTGATACCAATTGAAGGATGACAAAACACTTAGAAGGGTGGGGGGGGGTGAATAAGTTTTTCCTTTTTTGAGAGCAATACTAATGGAATGACACAGATATTTTTATCCTGGTTCGTTTGAAACTCAAACTACTCCAGTCCACCCACCAAGGTGATTATGCCTCTCTCAACAAGGACTTAATCCACAATAACCAAACTGATTACAAATGCACAACCAAACTGTTGTGACTAACAATACAATGCACAAGCCAACTGCAACTGACTAACACCTCTAAGACTCAACTAGTCCTAGCCCTCTTGAGAAATATGACCCAACTTGTCTCTCAAGGAACACTTACAAAAAGTATCTCTTAACAATAGTGAATCAGAATGTTTCTAATAAGCTGTATCACAAACTGTGATTTATCACTAAGATTATTGCCCAATACATAATATTTACCCACTATACAATATTAATTCACAAGAATGAAAGCAGTGAGCATTAGTATGTTTCTCATGGATCAGTAACCTTTCTTTGAAATAAATGATCTTCTATATATAGCTTTCAGTCTTGATCGTTACTACCTTGAAGAGAGTGTATGCATTAATGAAGTGTGTTGGCTTGGTCTTTATGTTTCCTATGTTCTCGTGCGTAGTACCACTTGAGTGCGTTAGCCTTCTTAGCATTAAATGACCAACGGTAGTGTCATAGCTTGTCTCTGGAAGTTTAAGAGTTTGCTTGAAGCGTTGCCACTTCATAGTTTACTTAAACTTTTCTTCTATTAGAGTGTTCTTCATATTATGTTCATCAGAGTTTTCTTCAGCTTGCATTATCAGATGTTGCTTTCAGCGTACTTCTTTCAAATATTTTCTTCAGCTGGCTTTATCATAGGTTGCTTAGGATTTCTTTTCCATCAGAGTTTGCCTTGGAGTGCTTCTTTCAGAGTTTCTTTAGAGTTGCGTAGAATAATGTTTCTCTTTTTATATGCATGAGTCAGAACATCATCTGTATCTAGAGAACGTACACATCAGAGTATAACGTATATTTTACAAAATTTATTTCATTGTTATCATCAAAACTCTAAGATATGATTAGAAGCACACTTTGTTCTAACATTCTTCATCTTCAGAAACCTGATTGTTTCTACCTTCAAGCTTGATGATTCTACCTTCCTATTCTTGGTTGTCGTCTTTCTCAGAGGAAATATCATCCACTTGAACTGGTTGAGTAGGACCTTTTTGTCCCTATGCCAGATTCAGAAGAGTCTCTTGAAATTGTGCATGCTGAGCTTGGAGGTCCTTAAAAGTTTGTTCGAGGTCCATCTTATACTGAAATATACAGTAAGTAGATGAGAAAAGATGTATGAAAAACCTGTTATATAATGATGCATGATATGTAAATGCAATGTTTTCAAGGACCTTATAAGATTTAAATTTTCTAACCAAGAGGAAACAAAAACAGAGATCTTTATTAGTAAGTTCAAAATCAAAATTGCCTCTTAGGCTTACAATGAAAACAAAAGGGTCTCAAAGAGACAACAACATGAACCCATAAAACCTAAGACTCAAGTTTCCTATGGACGTTTCCTCGATGTATGCATTATAACTCTGCTCCTCGTGAAGTTGCTTCGTGAGCTCCAACACTTTATTTTCACTTGCATAGAATTGAGTCTCAAAGGTGTCCCGTTCTACCTTGAGTTGAATCCAGGACTTCTGCAATTCTTTAAGGTCGGTAGGCATGTCTGGATAGAGGATGGTGCGAGAAACGTCTCCTTTGACAACAGGCTCCATGATTACCGGTAGGACAGATGGATATGGCATCACGAAGTTTTTAGCGCGAGCTCATACCCATTTGAGATAGGGCTCCAGGGGGATGGAGTTCTTCTATCCTAAATCCTTACTATCAATATTTCTTACCATGACCCAAGCATATATAAAACTTTGACGATAACCTTGATGATCATTTTTGTAATCGAACATAATACTCTGGATAAGTGTGTCATGAGGACCATCTCTTCGAGCATAACCAAATTGACGTAAAGCCAGAGAAGGGTGGTAAGTCATACCTGTAATACCTCCCCTAATGCCAAGGAGTGGAACATTAGTGAATTCCCCACAGCGGTCAATGATAGTGATATACTCATGAGATCGTGAATACCATTAGATATTTGTATGAGAAAGTGACATTATTCTTTGTGACCACCTCAAATCTTATCCATTCTTCATTATTGAGCGGGGAAGGTGCGAAATAAAGCACATGGATAGTAGAGGTATACAACACATGAGAGTTCCTCGACTATTCATAGTACGAGTGTGAAGAGAATGCAAGACATCTCTAAGTAAGGTAGGCACTTGATTACGAGCAAGAAATATCTTGATGGTGTTCACATCTATGAGTTGTTTTGGATTAGGGAATAGTACCAATCCATAGATTATCAAAGCCAAGATCTCCTCGAAAGCCTGAAAACTCATAGCATCTAGAAATAGTTGAGCCTTCTCTATTAAAAATTTAGCAAGAAAGCCCTTGACTTCACTTCTTGTTTCCCAATTAGATACAATGTCGGACCGCTTCAGATATAAGGCTACTGCAATATCTTCTGCTTTGGAGCTTCCTCTAAGCTGGTGAAGGGTGTCTGATCAAGAACATGTAGTATCAGTAGTTAAGATAACTCCTCCATTGTGGGTACCAACTGGTAATCTGGAAATGTGAGGTAGTGATGCACAGGGTCGAAGAACTGGAATGGAACACTCATCATGTCTTCGTCAAAACTTGGGGTAACCAGATTGAGTAGTCTACCATGCCTTTTGATGAATGGAGAACTTTCGGGAACCCTTAAGACTAACTCCTTAAGATGAGGAGGCACCCTTACGAAGTTGATCCAGATAGTGTTTTTGCATGCAGAGGCCATAACCTACCAAAGAACAAAGATAAATCCCTTGGTCCTTGAAATGGTTAGTGAAAATGATATGGTATAATGTCTTGTTGATATGATATCATGTTCGAACAATTAATCATACACAAACAAAACACACAAGGCATTAGGTTTAAGCTTGCATGGAGTTTGTAGGTAAGTACCCTCTTGAAGTTTTAGTTGGCTCAACCTGTCCTAAAAGAAGTAACCAGGTTCTAGGAGCCTCAATATCACTGATCTTTCTCACAGACATTGTTTCAGCACAAGCATATGATTTTCCACCGAAATATCCCGAGATTACGATCTCAATGAGTGTAGCATCGAGTATCAACCAACTTCAGTCTGCACCAAAGCCAGTTATCTCACTACTTTCTAATGGCTAAGTTGTGTCAACTAAGGTTCTACGGTCATCTAGTGCTTTATGACACCATGCAACAACCCAGCATTCTCCTTGACTTAACTCAAGGGACTTTGGAACCAACCAATGTGTCACACTAACGTAGCCATCGCTTCAACCGTATCGGTATATGCCATACAATTTTCACGATCTATTGCTACTTACCTAAAATGCCCCTAGATCTGGGTATAGGATCTATACAAGAAATAAACCCAAGCATAACCCGAAATATAAAACATACAAGGCAAACAAGTAAAGCAATAAAGGTGATATAACTCTTAAGTTAACCCCACTTTTTGAGTTTCCCCAGCAGAGACGCCAGTTCTATAATACAGTGAGAGAACTGGCTTTTGGTTTTGCATTTTATCGCAAATGTTACGGATAGTAAGAGTCTCCATCGACTTTTCTTTTATCCAATAAAGGAAATGGTGAAAAGAACAGGAAAGACCTTTGAGAATTTTTGATTAAGGGGGGTAGGTTATGAAAAGGGAAGGTGTTAGCACCCTTTTCATCCGTAGTTATCTACGGGCTCCTAATCGCTAGCTCACTTTTGAAAATGCTTTGTGAATGTGTGTGTTTGAAAATATTTTGAAAATGCCTAAGTTCGACAACTTTGTAATGATTCTCGTATCAGTTGAGAACGCATACAAAGTGTTTGTTTTAAAAATATTTAAGAGGAGAAGTCTATTGTGTGAAAAATGTTTTGAAATGTTTGTGAGCAAGCGACTAAGAACTATGTACCTACTCAAAAGTATTTGTTATTTTCCTCCTCCTTTAGATAGTACTATCCTACCATTAGTTTAGTAGGAAGCCCTATCATTGGATGTTTGAAGGACATGCGCGGGTCATCATACAGTCATAAAGGCAACTTGTAGGGAGCTTTAGCAATTTATCGTGAGGGACTAAGATCGTTTACCGAGGCAGCATCGAAGGGTCATCGATGGACTATGATCTTTTAACTGAGGGTCTTTGCTAAAGCGTCCCACGTTCGAGGAACATGATTGTTTTTATCTGAGGCAACAAGTGAAGTTACCCTAGAGGTGCGAGTGTGTGAAGTGTGTTTTGATTCAATTATTTTAATCTTTGGGATTAGGGTTAGCTATTGTTTTGTTGTATTTCCATACACGTCTAATTACTGTACAGTTATATATACATACATAATTATAAGTGCGGAAAGTAAAATGCGGGAAGATAAAACCTAAGCTATTACAATGCTTCGAGGATGGCAGTTAAAAACTATAAAAAAGGGTGAAAATAGTAAAGCCTAATTAACTATTACAACTTTCAGCAGTTACATAACAATAAATATTTTCTAATGCGGAAAAAATAACAAAAACACGCGAAGGTTGTAAGAAGAAGTGAAGAAATTAATTAATGGAAAAGTAACTAACGATCTATCCTAATGATTAATTGATTTTTTTGTTTATTTTTTGAGAAAAAGGGAATTAAAATTTAATAAAACCTAAGTTAATTTTAATTGAAGAAAAGTAAAATTAAACTAATTAATTTAATTAATTAATTTACAAAATAAAATTAATTTTATTTCATTAAATAAAATAAAAGTCAAATTGATTAAACCTAAATATAAATTAATTTTAATTAATTAAAAAAGTTAATTATATTTTTTAAAAAACAAATTATAAAGAAAAAGAAATGGGCCTGCAGAAGTAAACCGAGGGGGGTGCTGAAAAGCAAAATTGCTAAGCCCAGTAACGCAAGCCCAAGCGCTAGAAGAGTGCCTTTAGAATTTTGTGTGGCTCTTCAGTGATGTCTATCATGAGCGCGTAGATCTGGAACGCTTGATCTGGATCTGATGGTGTTGATGCAAGAACGCATGGTGCACGTGTTGGGTTGTTTGCATTGGATCTGCATGGGAAATGTGAAAAAAGAAAATACCAGGGGCAGGGATCGAACCCGTGCCCTAGTATACCAATGCCTTTACGGAGCTCTCTCTACCGTTAAGACAGTTGTTTCATCCGATATTGGAATGCAAACTAATTAATATAAAATAAAATAAGATTTTAATTTGAATTAAAAGAAAAAACAACTCGGCACAGGTGGGCCCCTAATGTTTGAACGAGACAATTTTTTTCTTTCCTCCTGCCACACCAGCACTCAGGCGAGTCCAACCACCCCTCGCGGTGGTCAACTCCTTCTTCTTCGATTGATCCAAATCTCAAACCTACGAAATAACAAGAATCAAAGCCCCAAATTAACCATAACCCCACTAAATCAAAGTTTGCAAATCCAATGGTTCTATTAGTTTTTCCTGTAATGGTATGGAAGTACTGATACGAAGGTACAAAACTGTTTTTCCCTAGCCATGGCAAAACACAATTCTCACATTAAATCTTTAGCTTTTTGATCTAGACCTGTTCTACACAACCACAGAAACTCATTTGGGAAATCAATGAATTTTAAACACGCATGAAATTGAATATATGAATATTTGAAAAAAATGATTCGGAGAAGATAAGTGTGTTGGTTTTAAGCACTGAAGACCGTGGCTTTTGATCTACTCTTACTCTTAGATGCTTCAGGAAAGATTTGCAATGAGTGGCTTGGTCTGAAAGTGGCTGGATCCTTTAATTCAAGTTTGCACCTTTCTTCCAAAATTATGATTTTTGAAACCTAGCTTTTGAGGAAGCAGCTGTGTATATCCTTGTGATATGATGCTTGTGTATATATGAGGCATCATACTAGGTTAACAAAGATGGTAAGAATCTCATGTAGTCAAAGAGTGATTTTATTCCAAAATAACTTGAAAAGTTTCCAATTTTGTGAAGATTTCCATCCCCTCTTACTCCACACGATTTGGGCAGCTTGTCATGAGCTATTTGGTTTCAACAAGATTCAGATGTTTAGATCTTACATATTTCTTGCATTTATTTTATATTTATTTAATTTAACTTTGATTTTAAATAAATAAAAATCAAAATAAATAAAATAAAAAATAAAATATTGCATTAATGCACTTAGGGGTCCTTAAACATGTCATGAGCACGTTTAAATTCCAAAACTTAGGCCTAATAGCCTAAAATCACAAATTTGCTCAATTGAGATTTCATGCATTTCACAAAAATTGCCCAACTTGTGAAACACATAACTTGCTTAATTTTTATCATTTGAAGGTTATTTTAGACTTTTTGGAAAGCTCAATATGTCCTATACAATTTCTCTTTTGATCATTTTTTCATTTGTAGATTTATCTTGATGTAAGTTGCCTTTACAAAAAGTGTCTTTTTGTTGACTTTTGAATTGACCTATAATGTATGGGCTCATATCTTTCAAATGAAGGACTTTTTAGACTTGAGCACACATATACAAAGTTGTAGAGAATTTAATTTCCTTCAAAATGGAATTTGTTTAGGGAAAAGTTGATGAAGCATGTGAAAGTTATGCTTGGTCAAAGTTTAGCTGACTTCTCCTAAGGAAACCTTAATTTGGCAACTTTTGACTTTTGATGATTTGAGGACCTTCCATGAGGAATCATGATCAACCTTTGATCAAATTATGAATATCTCTTCAAAATGTTGATGTTGACCAAATTCTTGAAGTTTGACTGTATGTTGACCATAGTTGACTTTTTATCCAATACAGTTGATTGAGCCATTGATTGAGCAAACTTATGATGCAAGACTTGAAACTTGACATGAGCATTGTTGAATACCTATGATGAACCATGAAAACCATTTGAGAATTTTGAAACCCATTCTTCTTTGTTCAAGATAAAACCCTAGTTGTGGACCCATTGCTTTGGAGGAGGTTTGACTAGTCAACGCTTGAGAAGGTTTGAGTACTTGAGATCTTTGTGAGCATGCATGAAGAAAAATGGGAGGGAAAATTTTGGGGTACAACGTTGATCCTTTAACTGCTTATTCTCTTCCACAAACTTGTCAATGACTCCTTTCTATCAACTAGATAAAGGAAACATATGAGAATAATCTTTCTTACTAGGACCTGTATGAATGCTATAGGAAAATAAATCCTCTTGCTTTTCCATCATCTCTATATTATGTCGCTCAAGAATATTGATCAAATCATTTTTATCCTTAAACTATGATGAGTGTGATACCTCTAAAGTCTGGTATTTATTCTTCCAATAATCTTTCTCTTGTTGCATCCTAACTAATGCAAGCTGAAAATCTTCAACATCATCTAAGAGGGGAGGAATAGGTTCTACAAAAATTGCACTAAGGGTTCTTGACGAGAGTAAGTCATTTTGAACTTAATTTCCCTTACTTGTACCCATCTAAGGTGAGGATCCAAAGAAACAACACCTCTTGGTGCTAAGTTTTCTCTTCCTTTCCTATGAATGTGGCGCCAAGCATTATCAATATCTTCCTTGGTTGTTTTGTTGTCTCCTCCCTTCTTGAGAAAGAAGCCACTCACATGAATGTTACTTGGTTTATCTCTCATCGAATATTCAAGTTGAAGATGTGCATGAACAGGGTTGCAGTTAATACCCCCCTTTGTACCAAGAAGAGGTACATTGGGAAAACTATCGTAGTTATCAATAATCTTCACTGCATAATAAGCTTGATTATACCAGTCAATATCTGAGTGAGTAAGAGCCATAATCTTCTGTGACCAACACAACTCATTCTTGGGATCCCAAAAAGCTATTGACCGGGGAAAGTGAGAAATAAACCACTTGTATAACAATGGTGCACATCAGATAATCATCCTCTATTGGTAAGAATTCCAAAGGTGAATAGAGTAATAAGTATCTCCAAGTAGTGTGGGTCTAGATTCCCAATCAGAAAGATCCTAATAGCACTAACATCAACAAAATTGTCGACGTTAGGGAACAAGAACAACCCATAGGTGAGTAAAGCAAAGATAGCCTTAAAAGCGTCCACTCTTCTTCCTAGAAAAGTAGAAAGCTCTATCTAACAAGAACTTAGTAGAAAACCCTCTAATACCTCCTTTAGTAGTCATATTATCCTCAATCTTAGACTTCTTCAGGTGAGTGACTGCTGCAACTTAATGAGACTTAGGCTCTTCTTCCAAACTAGAGAAAGGAACATGATCACTAATAGGCCGATCAAGCAGACAAGAGTACTCTTCTAACATAGGTATAAGCTGATAATTTGAAAAGGTGAAACACTGGTACAACATATTATAGAAATGAACCAACATAGTAAGAATACCATACTTCATGTTAACACTCATAAGAGACAGAAGAGCTCCATACTTATTTTTGAAATCCTCAGGACTAACAATTACAGAAACTAGAATCTTCAATTCTTCTATCTTAGGAATCTTGAAACTGTACTTCTGAGTCTTTTTCCTTCCAAAATCCATGGTCAAAATGTACTTGTGTTATTTGTAAAGAGAAGAATTTAAGTTCTTTGGAAACTTTTTTAAAAAATGATCATGGGTGCATGGATGCATGACGATGCAACAATCACACACAAGATCACAAACATGGGGGTTCATAGGTTTGACATCACGAGCATAAAGTCAAAGGTACTACCCACAAGGTAAGGACTAATGGTTTATGTCACTTGTAAAACAAGGTTCTAAGGAAATCCTCGAGTCCTCGATCCTCTTTTGGATATTACCAACTTCCTAATTTACTCGGTAATTAGCAATATTCTCAAGAGAAACTCATCTGAGTGTAGTATTGCGTAACAATTATTTCCGGATTAACTCCGTCATAGTCTCTGCACTACACCTAAAAGGTCAAGATGGGTTAAGGGTTCTACATCTCTCAGCTTCTCTGGCTCCCAGGTCAAAAGCAGTAATGTCTTCCTAATTACTTAGTAAAAAATACTATAGTCAAGGAGGCATCCACTGAGTGTGGAATCTCATGCCAACTTTTTCAGAATTACTCCTTCAAAGCCAACATGACTATATCGCCTATTCTAATCATAAGTTTGCCCAAGTCCGAGTATAGGACTTATAAGAGATCACCAAGCACCCTGAAAATCAGAAAAATCCAAACAAACATGCATATATACTACAACAAATAATAACACATTCACAAATAAACAAAAATAGGCTCAGACCACTTAGAGATCATTCTCCAATGAAGTGACCAATTTTTTTGTAGCGGTAGAAATGCTGAGACTAAGTCATTGAATTTACTTAACTCGTAAATCAATGAAAGTCGCCACCACACTTTTATTTTATCCAGATTAAATGTGAAAAGAGCGAATAAAACCCAAAGTAAAAGAGAGATCAAGATAAGGGGGTTGGTTATGCAAAGAGAAGGTATTAGCACCCTAAACATATACGGTACTTTGCAGGAACCTCTTTGAAAATTTGTGTATTTGGCTATAAAATAAATATTTACAAAATAGATTATGGGGGTGAGAAAAGAAATGTTTTAATTAATTTTGATTTAGTGAAACTACAATGAGCTCCATGCCTACGTACCACCAATGTATAATGATGAAATCAGAACCACGTAGTTCTTCTAATTTTTTTGAAAGTTTTGTGCCTTGGTTAATTTTAAGAGAAGAGACATCTCGTCATATCCGAGTGGAAAACATACTTATTATCCACAATTATGAGAAAACAGCATTTGCATCATCTTAAAGTGGAGGAAATGGATTGGATTTAAAATCAACAAGACATCACTCAACATCCAAGTTGAAAATGTATCACTTCACTACATATTATAGAAGTATAGTGTCTTGCATCACTACAAGATCAACAAGAGTTTAATCTTTTGAGAAAAGTTTTAAAGTAAAAAGTCAAAGTGGAAAAATGGTTTAAATGAGGTTAATGACTTTTAGTCTTCTAAAAATATGTCAAAGTATAATTAAATTTATGAAGGGTTTGATTATGAAAAGAATTTTGAAAATGCATGGACCTAAGTCCAAGTTTATTATGAAAGCAGTTCGAGTTTAAACACAAGAAGTGTTTTGAAAAGGAGGGAGAAGATCTTGAAATTAAAGAAGATAGGCTAGATAAGAAGAGACTATCCTAAAGCATAAATTAAAAGCTAAGGTAAGGAATTGTCTTACCAATAAGAAGCCAACTCTTTACATAAAAAAGTCAATGTAGAATTCCCATCCTTTGGATTAAAAACAAAAAAAGCATAATACTCAGATAATACTAATCCTCGAATGAATTAAGAATCAAGAAAAGTATTCATAGCTATTTCAAGTCATCAATTTATAAGATGAACTTCTTTGAGTTTAAAATAACACCTGCATATGAATAACTTATAAACCAATGCCTTGGAGTAAACCCCAAGGACTTCAGGGGAAAATTGGTCAGAGTAACATCTGTACATAGAGGAATTCCTAATCACAATTCCTTGGACTAAACTCTTAGGAATTCAGATATAACATAGAGATCAACATAACCTGCACACAGAGAAAATTCAAACCAATGCCTTGGAGTAAATCCCAAGGACTTTAGAATAACAAAATGGTACCAAGGTCTCAAAGTATCAAGGCAAGGCTTCTAATCCTAAGTCCAAGAGATCCATAACTCCAATATGAGAAGGATAGTAACCAATAGTCCAATCAAGAGCCTTAAGTCTTTCAATGTTCAAGTTTATTATTAAGTCTCTTCAAGAGAAAAAGATCTCAAGTGAGAAAAGATAAAATAACACAAAGTAAATGCTCAAGTGAGAAAAAGGAAAATAGCATGAGATTCAAATGATAAAGATAAAATTGCTCAAAGTAAATGCATAAAGTAAAATGCATAAAGTAAAGTTAATTGTTAATGAGTTAGAAGTTAGAAGTTAATGGTCACAAATATGATCAATGATGTTCTTGGACCAAGAATAATGAAAATTCATTAGAGGGTTGATAAAATTAAAACCTCCTAACAACAAGCTTCAAAGGTATTGGACCCAAAATAATCAATCAACCATACTTGGAATTACAGACATAAAGTTTGAGCCACAAATGATCATTTTCTGAATCGGGAAAAATTTAGCGCTATGTTAAGCAGTCGTAAGTGGACTAATGTAGAAGTCACACCTATCTGAGGCCAGTCAATAGAAATGTTAGAGATATGCTAGAAACCATATTCCTAAAACATGTAGCGCAAGTAAAAACAAAAGATGATCAAGACCTAGGTCCTGGAAGATAATTTTTCAACTATCCATAAGCTTAGATGAACTAAAAGTTCAAATGCCTTATCCAAATTGATCAAGAAAATAAAATAAAAGGGGAGTGATGAAGAAGATAGGGTCCATAATAAATGACCAATGATTATTGAATTTTGAACTTAGGGTAAAGTTGATGAATACTTGTTAGAGGATTGATAAAATCAAAGCCTCCTAACAACAAGCTTCAAAGGTTTTAAATTAAAGTCCAATAATCAATCATTCTTTGACCTTTAAACATAGGTTTGAGACACTGATGATCATTCAAAGAATGTAATCAACTTCAAAAGGAAAATAAAAAGGAAATCAGTTTAAAAAACAATTTTAAAATGGTTAATTAAATGGAATTTATTGGTGAATACACAAAGTGCATCAAAACAGCAAATTATAACTCCATAAAATTACCAGAGGTCAAACATGTTAGAACATAGTTTGGTTCTACATGTAATTCAAAGTTTTGATGATAAAAAATACATAGTTATTGTGAAGAACAATTATGTTCTCTAATCGTTTGATTAAATGTTCAGGGAATTTATGATGATAGCTAAGAAGATAATAACATGAATAAACAAGTATGAAGCTCTAATGAGAACATGCTTATAAGAAGCTCAAAAGTCAAACTAAAAGTAACACACTATTAAAATAAGTTATGATGAATAAGATAAACTTCTGAAGCACCAAACTGCCAGTTAAACATTGTTGAGAAAGTTCTGGAAGAACAAAGAAACTTCAACGTATTCATAAAATTGAAGTTCTGAGACCAAGCACTCAAGGTTCTAAAAGTATGTAGATCCAACATCATTAATGTCATTCAAGAAACTAACGGCTAGAACTTTATTACAGGGAACAAAATCCGTATTTTTGGAAAGAATGTTAATACCTAAAATCATCAACCTTACATATATATATATATATATATATATATATATATATATATATATATATATATATATATATATATATATATATATATATATATATGTCTCCAACTGATCTGAAGCTTTTCTATATAAAGGGGACTATGAATATGGATAAAAACACAATTCTGACATATACGAACAAGAGAGCTTCAAACACTCTCAAGTATTTTAACTCTTAAGTTATTCTTATGCTAAAAATTATGTAAACATCACACTTGTGATATAGCTTGTTAGAAGCATTTGTACACACATTGTATAATTGTTTAAATTTGTAATTCCTTGAGAAACCAAGTTATGTTTTGATCTCAAGAAGATGTGGAAGGTTGTCTTCGTGATTTTGTAATCATCTTTGATTAGTGGATTAAGACCTCAATTGAGAGATCCAAAATCATCTTGATGGGTGGACTGAAGTAGATTTGAGTCCAAGATAAATAGGATAAACCATCGTGTTAATTTGTTTTAAATTTTGAAAACCCCAATTTAAATCCACTTTCTTGTATTTTTCTATCCTTTAATTGGCATCAGAGCTCCGGGTTTTGGGTGATAACACTTAACTGTGTCAGAAAAAGATCCTAGCAAGAAAAAAACTATGGTGGAACAAATTCAAAACAACAATAAAGATAATCATGATGAGAAAGACATAATCAGCGACATAAGTTTCAACTAGTTCTGACAACATCATAGAAGAATATGAACACAAATTTCAAAATTTTCTAGCTAGAAACATATATAGAAGCAAGATGGCTTCAATGATCTATGGAGTTAGCATAAACGACAGAAAAGGTATAGGATATGTGAAACCAAGAGGGGAAGACCCATATCAACCAAAACAAGTTGATGACATCGTCATAAAACACACACCTCTAAACTCACATTTCTCGTATGGACACACACATGATATAAAATATACTAGTGAATCATATTCTCTGAATACTTATGATAAACCAAAATTCAATCAGAATTTTGGAAACTTTAACCAACAAGGACCCAAAAAGAAATGGTTACCCAAGGATAACATTATCTATGTTGAAGATGTCTTTAGCAGCAAAATTGAAACACCAATCTTGGTACCTGAACTCTACATGCTCTCGACACATGACAGGAAGAAAGCATATGTTCCAAAGCCTGGAACTTAAATCTGAAGGATATGTAGGTTTCCGAGGCAATCAGAAAGGAAAAATCATTTGCTCTAGAACTATTGGTAATGATACACTTTCATCTATAACAAATGTTCTTGTAGTAGATGGATTAATGCATAAACTGTTGTCCATAAGTCAATTAAGTGACAACGATTATGATATAATCTTCAATCAAAAGTCATGCAAAGCTGCTAGTTAGAAAGATGGAATAATCCTATTTAATGGTAAGAGAAAGAACAACATTTATAATATTAAACTTTATGAACAGAAATGTCAGAATGTAAAATGCCTTATGTCTGTTAACGATAAGCAATGGGTCTGGCACAGAAGATTGGAGCATGTTAGTATGAGAAGAATATCTCAGATTAACAAACCCAATCCAGTACGAGGACTTCCAAACCCGAAGTTCAGCTCAGATGATTTGTGTGAAGCATGGCAAAAAGGCTACTTTGCAAAACCTTCTTTTAAATCTAAAAATGTTGTTTGTACCTCTAGACCATTATAACTTCTGCATATAGATCTGTTTGGACCAATGAAAACGGCATCTATAAGGGGAAAGAAATATGGATTAGTGATCATAGATGACTGTAGAAGATGGAAATGGGTAAAGTTCTTAAGACATAAGGACCAGTCACACTTTGTGTTCTCTGTTGTCTATAACCAAGTTCAGAATGAAAAGTGTTTAGAATTGTAAAAGTCAAAAGTGATCATGGTGGAGAATTTGAGAATAAACGTTTTGAAAAGTTTTTCAATGAAAGTGACATTTCTCATGATTTCTCTTGTCCTAGAACTCCCCAGTAAAACAAAGTTGTAGAACGAAAGAATAGAAATTTACAAGAAATGGCCAGAACCGTGATCAATGAGAGTAACATTACTAAACACTTATGGGCAAAGGCAATTAACACAGCATGCTACATTCAGAATAGAATCTCCATAAGACCTATTATGGATAAGACTCCATATGAATTGTGGAAGAATAGAAAGCCCAACATTTCTTACTTCCATCCTTTTGGATGTACTTGTTATATTTTGAACACAAAAGAACATCTAAACAAGTTTGATTCTAAGGCACACAAGTGTTTCAAGTTAGGATACTCTAAATGCTCAATAAAGTATATAACACAGAAACACGAATTGTGGAAGAATCCATTAATATCAGATTTGATGATAAGCTTGGCTCTCAAAAGTCCAAGCAAGTTGAAAATTTTGCAGATATAGAAGTTGAAATTACAGGTACTGAAGACAGATCTTCTGAAGACAAAAGCTCAGAAACCAAGATCGATGCAAAAAAATACAAAATTTTAATCAACATCGATGCTACAGAAACATCTGAAGAACCCATTCAAAAAAGACATCTAAGAAGCAGATCAACACACTCTGAAGATATGATTCTGGAAAAGAAGAATGATCCAATTAGAACAAGATCTACATTTAAAATAGTTGAAGAGTCTCTCTTTGGATTGGTATCTCTGATAGAACCAACCACCATAGATGAAGCTCTTCAAGACAATGATTGGATACTTGCAATGCAAGAAGAACTCGATCAATTTACCATAAATAATGTATGGGATCTAGTTCTGAAACCAAAAGGATTCAACATCATTGGAACTAAGTGGGTCTTCAGAAACAAGCTAAATGAACAAGGAGAAGTTGTCAGAAGCAAAGCACGACTGATTGCCCAAGGTTATAGTCAACAAGAAGGGATAGATTATAATGATACCTTTGCTCGAGTCACCAAGTTAGAATCTATCAGTCTTTTAGTTTCATTTGCTGTAAATAATGACATCACTCTTTATCAAATGGATGTAAAAATTGCATTTTTAAATGGTTATATTAATGAAAAAGTCTATGTGCACCAACCCCTGGTTTTGAAAATACAAAACGTCCAGAATATGGTTATAAACTTAAGAAATCGTTATACGGTATGAAACAAGCTCCCAGAGCATGGTATGAAAGACTAAGTAACTTTCTCTTGGAAAACGGTTTTACCAGAAGAAAAGTGGACACAACTTTATTCTATACAACATTTAAAAATGATATTTTAGTTTTTTAAATTTACATAGGTGATATTATATTTGGGTCTACTAAATCCTCCTTGGGAAAATAATTTTCTAAGACTATGCAGGCAGAGTTTGAAATGAGTCTGATGGGAGAACTCAAGTTCTTTATGGGAATTAAAATTAACCAAACTCCAGAAGGAACATTTTTACATGTCAGAAATTAAGCCATCCAAAACTCCAATGCATTATACATGTATTCTGGAAAAATATGAGGTAAGTAAGAAAGTAGAGCAGAAGCTCTACAGAGGTATGATTGGTTCTCTCTTTTACTTAACTGCTTCAAGACCTAACATTCTATATAACGTTTGTTTATGTGCTAGATTCCAATCAGGTCCTAGAGAATCTCACTTAACAGTAATTAAGTGAATTTTCATGTATCTGAAAGGTACTACTAATCTTGGTATATGTTATAGATAATCCAAGGAATACATATTAGTAGAGTATTGTTATGCTGATTTTACTGGAGATAAAATAGAAAGTGTTTTGGACTGACACAATGACTAGAATTGGCCCAATCCTCTTCTACCCTTAGCACGACCCAACAACAATGGCACAGCGTCCTGGTCGACCGCGCCCCTGGGCATACGACCAGTGATGCCCGACACGCATGCCCGACCTAATCAGCAGTTGTCTCTCGTTAGCTCGACTCGAGTTGAGCAGATAACCAGGAACCACCCATAACGACCATCTCCCTATAATCATCCTCCTCCTCAGATCCAACTTCTAGTTATGGACACACCTGTCCAATTTGACCCAGTCCTGGATGTTACCTATTTTTATAGACCCGCATATTTAGGCCCAAAAATAGGAACCAATGGCCAAGCGCTGGGTGAATTATATATACCCTCACACATGTGAGGGCCAGGTATCCAATATCCACTATTCATCACTAAAACATAATACTTTGCTTGTATATCTTTTGCTCCTACACTTACTTGGTCTTCAGAGTGCCTTGCAGGTACAACCCCCCTTTTTCCTCCTCGACTTTATAGCCTATCTGAAGATTATCATCCGACCACCTTACAGGTTTTGATCAACAGGTAAGATCAGTATCACCGACTGAGGGAATCTATCTTCCCTGTTTTTTGTTCTCTGGAATCTGAAGACCAAAGATCCTCCACATTCATCAATCATGGATGGCCATGATGATCACTATCTATCTGGAAATACTACACTTTCCCCAGCGTATAAGACCGATATAAGTCAAGAACATCCTTACCTCAAAGATAACCACAGGTTCCGTGAAGGCCAGACTGCATCCCCAGATTCAGTCAATTCTCGGCACAACGACCATCAGTAACTAGACGAGCATCATCCTAAGAACCCCACTGAGGAAATCCCAGAGATTCTACAACCAGTTCCCATTCTTCATAGTGCCGACCCGACCATTATAGCGTTGCTCGCTGTTATCAACCAGACTAACACCATTATCCTGCAGCAGAACAAGAAGGTATAGGCTTGGGAGAAGAATAAGTCAAAGTCTCCTCCTTAGAGACACCGATGACATGATTCCCCCAGCTTATCCCCACCTAGACGTAGCTTCCCACCAATAAGGGAGAAGCGCGACATTTCTTTCTTCAAGAAACACAACTGCACGCCTACTAAGAAGGACCAAAGCTCTCCATCCTCCAAAAAGAAGAAGGGCAATCACCAAGTTGATTGCGTCCGATCACCATCGCCTAAACCAAGACAGCACCGAAAGATCCCTTTCCCCCAACGAGACAATGATGCCCGATGGGGAAGGAACTATTACTCCTTGCCTTCATCCTCCGAGGAAAGCAATGATGATGAGCCCCGCGGCCCGTTATCAAGAGAGATTACAGAGGCCCAGCTCCTAATCGGCCTGGAAAAACCACCCCCTTTGGGAACGTATGACAGTACAATTGATCCTGATGAACACATAGAGAATATCAGTGCCCTCTTAGTCTACCTAGGGGTCAGGGACGTCATTAAGTGCAGACTATTCCCGACTACCCTGAGGAAAGGAGCCATGTCCTGGTACGAAAGCCTCCAGGACGAGTCTATTACCTCCTAGAAATAACTGGGGAGGATGTTCTCGAGGCACTTCATCACCTCAAGTCGAAATCCAAAATCAGAGGCTTCACTTGAAGCAATTATCAAGGGAAGAGATGAGTCTCTGCGAGAATATATCGAGCACTTCAACAAAGAAGCAGTACAGGTCTCCATGATCAACACCATGAAGAAATGCCTTCTTAAACGCGAGCTTCATCCCCATAGCGACTTTGCAAAAGCAGTGGGCATCGAATCACCAGCCACACTCGACTCCCTCCTCCTCAAGGCTAAAGGATACATTCAATACAAGGAGAATGAAGCCGCCAATAATGGCAGGGAGTCAAGGTACCGAGTAAGTGCCCAGTCCTCAAGAAGCAACTAACCCTCGACATCCCGTTAGGGGGGTGGGGAAGAACAGGAAGACTCTAAAGATTACAAGGGGCTTGTTGGTCGATTTCACGACTACAACCCTCTGACCACTTCAAGATAACACATTTTGTCAGAATGCGCAAATTCTGAATTCAAACAGGCCGGGGTGCATTTTCCCCGATAGACGCCCTCCAAGCCCGGAGCCGACAAGAGAAAATACTACAGGTTCCATAAAAGCCACAGTCACAACACCGACGATTACATCCATATCAAGGATGCAATCCAGATACTAATCTGAGACGGACACCTCAAGCAGTACAAGAGGAAAACGGGTGCCAGCAAAGAGGTTCTAGAAACCAAGTGCGTCGAATAGGGGAATGAGTCCCCCGACATTAGCATTATACCAGTCGCTATGATTATCTTGTGACCATAAGATTTCTGCTTCCCATACATGGAGAACGTCCTATTGTACTTCTCCCCTCATAGTACTTGGAAGTCATTCCTTGCTGCGATGGTCATCTTCGACGGGGGATTCAACAAGCATACCGTGGGATCCGTGAAAAGAAAGTTTGAACAACTTATCAAAGTCAACTCTGACATGGATGCCATGTTGGACCAATTTGGAGGAGGTTATCATCCTTTCACTTTCTACAGGGAGGAACTATCGGGTGGAGCCCCCAAATCGACTATCCCACTGCTCGTGATGGCTTGCATGGCAAACTTTAATGTTCGGCGCATACTAGTAGATCAAGGGAGCTCGGTGGACATCTGTACACCCAGCTGTTTTCCACCCTACAGCTGAATGAAAGCCACCTGACCCCATACGTAGGATCAGATCTCCTAGGCTTCAACGAGGCCAGTACCAAACCTTGAGGGTATGTTGAGCTGATCGTCACCTTCACAAGAGGGGTAACCGCAAGAGCCATCAAGATTCAATTTCTGTTAGTGGATTTCCCGTCTCTATACCAATGCATCTTCAGGAGGCCCACTCTGGCTGAATTGATCGCAATTCCCTCCACCGTGCACATCAAAATGAAGTACTATACTAGAGAGGGTTTTGTCGTCGCCCTCCACGGGGACATCCAGGAGGCAAGAAGATGTTTTAAAGCCTCGTCTAGGGGTTTGAGTTCCACCAATGCTCAACCCTGAACGACCACTGGGGCCGCATTTCCCTCCAGCTCCGAGGAAGCCAAGCCACTACCGAGGGCTGACACCATTAATCTCGACAGCCACTTCTTCCAAGAGGATCGTGCAGAGCAGAGAAAGAAAGGGAAAGAGCCTATGGTTAAAGGAGAAGGTTCATCCCTATCTGCAAATAGCGAGGAACTATCAAATCTCGCATGCCCCATCCTGAATGGAGACTTTGAAATCATCCCCCTTGGGAATGATCCCACCAGAGGAGTAAAGATCAGAGCTGACCTCTCTGACTCGGAAAAGAGGAAACTTAAATCTTGCTTGAGGGAGAATGTTGACCTATTCGCCTGGAGCGCGATCGAGATGCCCGGATTGGACCCAGAGATTGCATGTCATCACCTGAACATAGACCATGCCCTCAAGGCAGTCTCCTAGTGCAGGAGAAAATAGTCTTCTGAAAAAACAGAAGTTGCCGAACTAGTTGTAAAAGACCTCCTAGAGGAACATTTTATTTCTGAAGCCCAGTACACAACCTGTCTCTCAAATGTAGTTCCTGTAAAGAAATATAATGGAAAATGGAGCATGTGCATTGATTATACCAACCTCAACCGGGCTTGCCCAAAAGATGCTTATCCCCTCCACAATATTGAGAAACTGGTCGAAAATTCGGCGGGTTTCAAATTATTATCTTTTCTGGATGCATGTTCTGGTTATAACCAGATTCTAATGGAGAAAGCTGACAAAAAATATACCACTTTCATGACCGATTCGGGAAACTACTACTACAATGTAATGCCCTTCATCCTGAAAAATGCAAGCGCTACATATCAGCGCACGATAAACAAAGTATTTGGCAGTGAAATAGGAGACATGCTCGAAGTCTACATGGACGACATGAACATCAAATTGACGAAAGAAACCGAACACGCCTTCCACTTGAAGAAAGTTTTTGAGCAGGCCAAAAAGTTTCAGATGCGATTTAACCCAGAAAAATGCACCTTTGGTGTACGGGCGAGATATTTCCTCGGATTCTACCTCACATAATAAGGGATTGAGGAAAACCCTAATAAATGTCGAGCATTTTATGAGTTTTCAATGGCCACTTCAAAAAAGCCCATTCAAATCCTGAACGGCATGCTCACTTCCTCTCTCGATTCGTGGCGAAATTCTCCCAGCACGCGCTCCCCATCTTCAAGCTCCTCCGCAAGGAAGCTGCCTTCGAATGAACGGTCGAATGCAAGAAAGCTCTCACCCACTTAAAGTAAGCACTATCGTAACCGCCCATCCTTTCTCAACTAGAGAAGGATGAAGTCCTCTATCTCTATCTGGTTGTCGCCTCCAAGACAATAAGCGCAATGCTAATAAGAGAAACCCCATAAGGACAAAGGCGAATCTACTTTACGAGCAAGGCCCTGTAGGTCCTAGAAATAAGATATCAGCAAATTGAAAAGGTGGCCCTATCCCTCATCAATACGGCCAGGAGACTCAGACACTATTTCATGGCGCATACCATAGTCGTTAGAACAGATCAACCAATAAAGAAACTGCTCTGAAGGCCTGACATGGCGGGCAGAATGTTGAAATGGTCATTAGAACTCTCAAAGTTTGATATCCAGTACGAAGGAAGGAACACCCTCAAAGATAAAGAATTATCAGACTTTGTAGCTGAAATGACCTCAAATGTACCCCCGACGTAGTGCACTAGTGAACAATTTTTGTCGATGGTGCCTCTAGTTCAGCGGGAAGCGGCGCAAGCATTATATTAGAGAACGAAGAAAGAAACCTAATAGAGGTCTCCCTTGCGTTATCCTTCCCAACCTCGAACAACCATGCCGAATACGAAGCATTCCTAACAGGTTGACGCCTAGCCGAAAACCTAGAAGCCGAGGAAGTAAAAATCTTCACCGACTCTCAGATGTTTGCGTCTGAGGTCTGGGGAGAATATCAGGTAAAAAACTATCACCTTGCTGAAAATTAGGCCTTGGTCCACGAGAAGAAAAAGAAATTCAAATCTTTGGATGTACAACATGTTCCCCGCGAACATAAAGCCCGGGAAGACATCCAGTTCAAACTAGAAAGCACAAAGTGGAAAGAAGAACAAGTTGGTGATACGTGAAATCCTTCCTCGACTAAGCACCCAAGGACTCCCCTCGACTTTGGAAGTATTCTCCATAGTGAACAACGACTGCTAGATGACCCCGGTGCACGATTACCTCATAAAAGAGAAGCTACCAACCGACTCTAAAGAAGAGGTCGTGGTCAGACGAAGAACCTGCTCGTATGTCCTGGTCGAAGGAAAACTATACAGGATAGGGTTTTCCATTCCCCTCCTCTAATGTGTTGATCGAAGAGGCATGGATCGTATCCTGCTCGAAATCCATGAAGGGGTAAATGGCCAACATCTGAACGGAAGATCCCTCATCAGGAAAGCTCTACGAGTAGGGTATTACTTGCCCACCATACAGCACGATGCAAAAGAACACGTCAAAAAATGCGATAAATGCCAGCGGCACGGGGACATGCACTTAGCTCCCCCAAACGAGCTTAGGTACGTCTCTTCTCTCTGGCCCTTCGCCTAGTGAGGGTTATACCTCCCCGGTCTGTTTATGGTAGGGACCAACCAAAACAAATATTTGATAGTATTCGTCGACTACTTCACCAAATGGATAGAGGCTAAAGCATTAACCAAAATTACTACCCAAAATGTCTTTTGCTTCTACAAAAGAAACATCCTTGCTCGGTTCAGTATCCCACAAAAATAATCACCGACAACAGGACCCAGTTTGTAGATATGACCTTTTAGGAATGCGTCTCCAAGGTAGGCACCACCCAACACTTCGCCTCTGTCGAACATCCCCAGACGAACAGCCAAGCCGAATCCGCAAATAGGGTGATACTCAGGGGCCTCAAATGAAGGTTAGGCGAAACCAAGAAAAGATGGGTCGAGGAGCTACACAACATACTCTAGGGATACCGAACAATAGCATATTGGTTAACCAGAGAGACTCCTTTCTGACTAACTTATGGAACATAGGTCGTCATTCCTGTAGAGATCGAAGAACCCTCCAGGAGAACCGAAGCTCCCCCAGACGAGGAGATGAAGGACGTCGCGCTACAGGAAGAACTAGACCTGGTCGAAGATATCCGAATAGGAGAACCCCTATGAGAGGCCTCCCTCAAATAAAAAATAGCCATGTGCTACGACTCCAACGTCATACAATGAGAGTTTGAGGTCGACAGCCTTGTCTTAAAGAGAAATCACAAAGAATCTCGCGAAGGCAAGCTCACAACAAACTGGGTAGGAACTTATCGCGTCTACACAAAAACAGGGACTAGGGCATACTACTTAGAAAATATACAAGGGAAAAACTCGCTCGACCATGCAACGCTAAAAAGATAAAACAATATTACAGTTAAAACACTAAGAAATCGACGATTTTATTCAACAAGACAAACTCATCCTGGCCCGACAACGCGCGCATGCCTAGGTACAAGCACGACACCCAAAATATTTTGAAGGGGTGAGACTTTGCTCTTTTAAACGAGCATATCATCAGCCCAACATGAATAAATCAATTGAGATCCATCATTCTCGTACCACGGCGGTAAAACACCTGTCTCACGACGTAAAGTTATCTCCTCCGAGCTCATGTCCTCGAAACGAGACCTGAGTTCCGGCCCATTCCCGCTATTCACCCTGGCCATATGTCCAGTTTCCCCACACTGGTGAACATACAAATCAAATGAGCAAGTCCTCGCTATAAACCCTTAGCAAAACAAAATATGCCTGAAGCAGACAAACACAACAACGAAACATGCAAACACAAATGAAAAATTTAAACAAACGACCATTTAAGGCTTCCATTATACAAATTTTACAAAAACAGAGGCCCATAGCCCTCATCCAACAAAGTAACTATGTGGCCACAAGGACCACAACTGTTCAAGAATTACATAAACAGGAAAAAGTACGAGAAAACAAATTACAGCATATCGACACGCAGTCCAGAAAAGAAATAACTGGATAACAATCAAGCATCTGGCTGGGGATCCTCCTTGGTAACAAGATCTTGATGCGACGACTCCCCAATGGGCATATCCTCGATACCTCTGAGGCAGTCAGGAATTACGATCCGGCCATCTGCCACATAATGATGAAGACCCATCACAGACACATTCATCTCAATCGCGAGGTTCAGAACCTGAAGTTGCTTCACAGTGTTATCAATTCTCCCCTCGTAAGCGGCCAGAGCATTATCCAAAGCCATCTGTAAGAGAGCAACCAAATCAGCTTGGGTCCTCAAACCTTTGTCCTCTTCAGGATCATCCTCGATGGGAGCAGTCAAGGCCTCCACCTGCTCGTCAGAAGCTTTCTTCTCGGGCAGAAGTTCCTTGTGATTCTTAGACAATTTCCTCAGTTTGTCCTCTACTACCTTCTAGGCGATCTTCTCATCAGGGTACTTCTTCTCCGTCTAATCCAGCTTCGATCGCAGCTTCCTCACCTTGACTTCCAGGGAAGTACCGTCCTCGGTATATGCCCCGACCATCTCTAAGACCCTCATAACTGCCCCAACATCCTGAGCTAATGTCATCCTATTTAGCAGGTGATCCAGCTCTTCAAGCAAAAGGGACTCCCCCCGAAGAAGATACATAGAAGAACCCTCGAAAAGGGACCTCTCATGCCAGCAAGGGGGAAACTCGAACTTTCCCTTCTCTTTCTCCCTAGTCAGGTCCATAATACCCTTATTACGTTGCCTCTTATTCCTCGAGGACACCTAAAAAAGGAAAAATAGCCCCAGCCAGCTTCCCTATCGACGAAGCACCCGATCCCAACATAGACCCAGTATCGTGAGAGGAAGCCTTGGAATCTTTTTGTGCCTTATTCAAGTTGAAAGCGATCATCCGAGCCAAGTGCTCATGGGCGGTGAAACAACCGGCTGAAAATCATCAAACAATGAAGTCGCCATCGAACGTCTTTTATCCCACATGTAGGGAAAGGTAAACATCGAGAAAACCTGAGAAGGTAGAAGTCACGGTCTTGCGACCGAGAGATCAGGTAAGGGAGTCTGTTACACGAGGGGAAGGTATTAGCACCCCACACGCCCGTAGTACTCTACGGTATCCACTCTTGTTGTCTATCTTATGGGTGTGTCTAATCTATGCTTACTGTTTATTATACTACTGAAGGGAGAATTCATGCAAAAGAAAATGGAAAAGAATGTAGGGAAAATAAAATTGTGCTCGCTTGGGCCCTACCCCAATGCCTACGTATCCGTTTTGAGGAATCAGAGCTACCGTAGTTCGGCTCATATGTTTTTGTTTGTTTGTGTTTTTTTAATGGACAATGTTAATTCCTCCTTCTTCCGCAGCTCGACCTTTGGAGACTTATGCGTTAGCACAGAAGTAAATTAATCATGTCCTTACCTGAAAAGGATTTTTTAGAAAGGTGCTTGAACGCACAAAAGATTTGAGTTGGTTTGTATTTTGTTGTAGATATTTTTTATGGACGAAGTTAATTCCGCCTTCTGCCGCAGCTCGACCTTTGGAGACTTATGCGTTGGCATAGAAGTAAACTAATCGTGTCCTTACCTGAAAAGGGTTTTTTAGAGAAATGGTGCTCGAGTGCACAGAAGATTTGAATTGGTTTATTTTCGTTGCAGATAATGACTAGTCGACCTTAAGAGAGAGATATTAGCCCCTTTTCTACTTAGCTATAAAAGGAGTCTTTGAGAATTGAACCACACCTAAGCTTGAGATGAAGAACGATAAGATCGAGAAGAGACCCGCTTATCATTTCTCGTACTAAGAAAAATCATGATTCTCATCAGTAGTTTTTTAAGTGTTTTGAAATTTGAAAGAAAAGAAGTTTTTGTTTTAGATGCGTATGCGAAAGGAGAAGAAAAGTTAAAGGTGGATTAGCCTATTTCTAAACCTAATTTTATCATGCGTGGTTAGACCTAAAGTTAAAGATGAATGAGGGAATTCTACCTAATGTTAGCATGTTTAGATTGCGATAAAGAAACGCAATAAAGTGCGAAATGAGGGATAAAATAAGGTCATGATGATACCGAACGGAGAAGGTCTGTTGCCTCTTCAAAATTGTGTAAGCGGTAAGAGAATTCTATCAAAGTTTCCTTGGGCGAGTGATTGAAGAATTAACCCCGAGCATTCCACATTGCAAGAATAACATCGATGCTATCACAGAAATCTTGACTAAAAAAGGTCAATAAAAATGATTACCAAATATGAAAAATAAAATAGAAAAAATTCTAATCGAAATTCTAAAAAGAAATTCTAAAGAAATCTAAAATATTCTATTGTTTTGTATCATTTTATTATCAATTAAGAGAAAAAATTAAACTAGAAGAAAAACTAAAATAAAAAGAAAAATTAGAAGAATCAGGGGGTATGAGCTGAATTCAGGGGGTATCATCAGCAGTGCAGCCTGGGCGCAAGGCCCACCCAGATTGAGCCCAAAAGGATTTTTGTTCTTTTCAACATCAAAAGAACAAAAACTGCATATAGTTATTTGATTCCTTGAATATAATAAATAAAAAATTTAAAAAAATAAATTCACAAATTGAAAGAGGACTAGGGTTGAGGGGAGCAACGACGGAGCTTCCTAGTTCTCACCCTCTCAATGGCGCCACCGGTCTCTTCACCTCCACAGCCGCTTCAATCAGCTTTCGTCTTCCTCCTTCCGCGGCGGACACAACCTCTTCACCTCGCTCTGAATTTGTTTGTCTTCGTGGCTAGCCGCTCGCCGCTGTAGCCTTTGTTTCACTAATCTCCTCAACATCGATACTCTCCGCCACTCACTCGTTTCCTTGCGCTCTATGCATTGCCAATCATTGTGCCAAAGTTGTTGTTGGATGAAGATTATTGATGCTGACACGTGGTTGCATCGTTTCTGTGCGGTAATGAGGACCATTGATACGCGTTGAAGCCTCGGTGTTGATTCGGTGAAGAAGATGGGGGTGCTGATGCGAGAGAAGAAAGGTGGGTTTTCTATGTATTGAATTGATAAATCTGACTCTTGTAGTGTTACAAATTGTTGTTGATGTTAAAATTTTGGTGTGGAATCGTTGACGTTTTGATTGTTACGGGTTCAGTGAAGAGAATGATGCTGAAGATTGACACGTTTTTGAGAGGTCAAAGATTGAAGGTGATATAGTGAGAAGTTGTGAAGCTTGTTGTAGATTGTTGTGTTGAAGTTATTGTGATGAATGATGCTGGATCCGTTGCAGAAAGATCGATTGGTTGTGAAGATTGAAGAAGGTATCTTGAGAAAATTAAGAGTGAAGAGAATTGTTCCTTTCTGGTGAGTATTTGTGAATCTTTTTTGGCTTTTTCCTTCTGTCAATTCTTATAGAGTGAATCCCCGTTTTCTGTTATGATCTGGTTCTCTTATGCTGGAAGTTTGGTTAAAGGTTTTTTGTGACATTCTGTTAGAAGCTGGTTATTTGTTAGTTAAGAGGTAGTTATCAAAAATTCTGTTATGCAGTTGGTTATAGGTTTGTTAAGTTAGTTATGAATCTGGTTAGGAAGTTTGTTAGCTGTTAGTTATAGTTAGTTATGGACTGTTAGAATTTCTGTTGGGAAGTTAGTTAGAAAAGCTGTTAGTTTTGGTTGGTTACCGAATGTTAGTTATGTTTGGGTAAGCTGAACTGGTTAAATAATTTCCTCCTGAACTTCTGATAGAAACTTTCCCCTGATTTAAATAGCTGATTTGCTGATTTTTGCTTCCTTGTTCACAGTACAGGGCACGGTCTTGAGAGGCTACAACTGCAGCAATGGATGGGACATTATTGTCTCCGGATTCTGCATGAGTTACATCCGCTCCAAATATTATTGTTGGAATATCACTAACCAGTGGAATCATCCAAATCAAAGCATCCAAAAGTACTGTGTTTCTTCCTCCCATTTTGACATTGAGTTTTAAGGTCACATTTGCTAGGTACTGTCTGTGAGTCTTGAAAACATTTTTTGCAGGACAGCATTGTGAAATCAACCCAAGATCTGTTTCACAGGTTCTTTTGAGATCACCATACAAAAAGCCATTAATGTCTGGAAGAACGGCAATCAATAACTCTATCTCTTTACCATCGAGTTTGTCTAGAGCAGCGGTATGTATATACTTTAAAGCCTTCTTGACCTGATCTGGTCTTGCTGAATATACAGGAATCACAGGTTCTTGAATAAATTCCATGCCTAAGATTCGACACTTCTGAACTAACTATTGGCAAAAATCCGCGAGTTGTGCTTTCTTGTACACTTCGTGAGAAATTGATGCATGCCCAATACCTTACAGTACTTCCATTTATAACTTTCTTGTTCATCATATTCCATTGTCTGACTTGTGGCAAGTTTGATGAATACATATCTGGAAGTGCGACATGGACAGTACTGCACCAAGCAGTATTATGCATATTATTTATTCATTACTGAATCGATGATTGATTAATTTGTAGGACATGGTTGGTTTCAAATCTCAAAGCATGTTCGCTGTTTGGCATAACTTGGTCTTAGATACAGGATAAGACTTGGGGTAGAGAGCAAGAACAACTCGAGACGGACTTATGGAGATCTTCTCAAGCCAAGAAAAAGTGAATGAAGGCATAAAAATCTGAGAGAGCAGTCACCAACTTGTAATAAAATTTTGTACCGTCGTATGTGATGGATGTTTATTGATACTTGATATTGCCTTGGTATAATGTATTAGGTGCCATGAAATGATCATATACTTGATAGTATAATGGCAACCTTCAAATACTCAAAGCGAATTTCCCTTTCGTTAATTTCTTTCTTTGCTTTTGTAATTATGTTGACAAAAAATGATGATGACTTTGTAATATAACGAGAACCTTCGAGTTCGAATGGCAAAAATCTGAATACTTCAAGTAGCTTTCTCTCCCGCTTCTAATTTTGTATTTGCTTCTAGATGAGTCATGGACATTGATCCATCAAGGTCTTGAATAATCAAACTTCCCTTGACATTCATGAATGGATCACCAAGCTTTAATAACCTCAAATGATTGAATGAACTTTAAACTTGATTATGACTTGATTTCCTAGTAAATGCCTCTTTCACTTTAATACTAATATGAACTTCAACCGAGTTTGAATCGTCATGAAAACCCCTATTTCAACTCTTCCATCCACGTTAACTTGTATCTCAAACAACACGCTAGTATCTCAATCACCACTTCATCTTTATACCACGATTTAAACTTTGTAATCCATTCCACCAATGCACCTCAATAGACAACCAATGACCTTGAAGTTAATGTCACGGAGAAAATCTTGTAGATAAGAACAATTAGAAGCATATAACTGACGATGATCATAAGGTCCTGAGATCCCTTGAGATGCACTTTGATGGTTTAAAAGCCCATTGTGAAGATGCCCTTGTAGCTTGATAAGAAAGAAGTCCATAATAGCCATGAATCCAAAACCCTATCTTCAAACCATAATTGTCGAAGAAACCAACTGATTCAAGCCTGAGTGAAGATGAGGACCGTCAACGCCATAAAAACCCTAATTCCACCATATCACTGATTCCATGCCAAATTATGTTGTTAGCGAATATATGCAATGTTAAATGACCTAATGGAAATATGTACATGAGAAAAGTGCGACAATGCGTAAACCAGATAAAAGTAGAAGGGTAGGACAAATTTGGGGTATTACAACTGCCCCTATTTAATAGTCTTAAACCTGAAAGTATGATTGGCACATGCCTTTCTGGAGTTCAAGGTTGAAGATGATTAAATATCAATGCCAAAAATTTGTCCTGAGAGAGAGAGTAAGTGTTTTCTTTATTTATTTTGATATCTGCTGGGGAAAGAAATTTTTGTTTTTTCAATGAAGAGACAGAGATTGGACTTGTAACGTGGCCTGATGCCAATATAAGACAAATGCTTGGTATGAAAAGACAGCGGACGAGGTCTACGGGCGACCTACGATCCTAAGGTGACACATGAGAGTGATTTGATAGAGAACCTAGCCAAAGGGTGATCTCAGGTTCTAAGACAAAGTAAATGGAAAGAATCTAGCCAAGAGGCAATCTCAGGTTTGACGATGATTTGAGGGAAGAACCTAGCCAAGAGGCGATCTCAGGTTCGACGAAGTTTTGAGGGAAGAACCTAGCCAAGAGGCAATCTCAGGTTCGACGATGATTTGAAGGAAGAACCTAGCCAAGAGGCGATCTCAGGTTCGACGAAGGTTTGAGGGAAGAACCTAGCCAAGAGGCGATCTCAGGTTCTAAGATGATCTAAGGAAGAACCTAGCCAAGAGGCGATCTCAGGTTCGACGATGATTTGAAGGAAGAACCCAGCCAAGAGGCGATCTCAGGTTCGACGATGATTTGAAGGAAGAACCTAGCCAAGAGGCAATCTCAGGTTCGATGGTGATTTGAAGAAAGAACCTAGCCAAGAGGCGATCTCAGGTTCGACAGTGATTTGAAGGAAGAACCTAGCCAAGAGGCGATCCCAGGTTCGACGATGATTTGAAGGAAGAACCTAGCCAAGAGGCGATCTCAGGTTCGACGATGATTTGAAGGAAGAACCTAGCCAAGAGGCGATCTCAGGTTCGAAGAAGGGAACATGGGTTATGACATGATGATTGTTTAGATAAGAGACACGGATGAGTATCAAGACAGTTTAAACACGGACGAGTGTTTGAATCAATACGGACGAGTATTGAAAGAAGATACAGACGAGTATCAAGAAATGTTAAACACGGACGAGTGTTTGAATCAATACGAACGAGTATTGAAAGGATACACGGACGAGTATCAAAGGGTTAAACACGGACGAGTGTTTGAATCAATACGGACGAGTATTGAAAGAAGATACGGACGAGTATCAAAGGTTAAACACGGACGAGTGTTTGAATCAATACGAATGAGTATTGAAAGAAGATACAGGCGAGTATCAAAGGCTAAACACGAACGAGTGTTTTGAATCAATACGGACGAGTATTGAAAGAAGATACGGACGAGTATCAAAGGTTAAACACGGACGAGTGTTTGATTCATTACGGACGAGTATTGAAAGGAGATACGGACGAGTATCCAAGGTAAACACGGACGAGTGTTTGATCCAATACGGACGAGTATTGAAAGAAGATACAGGTGAGTATCAAAAGTTTAAACACGGACGAGTGTTTGATTCAATACGGACGGGTATTGAAAGGAGATACGGACGAGTATCCAAGGTAAACACGGACGAGTATTTGATACGAACGAGTATTGAAAGAAGATACAGGTGAGTATCAAAAGTTTTAAACACGGACGAGTGTTTGAATCAATACGGACGAGTATTGAAAGAAGATATAGGTGAGTATCAAAAGGGTAAACACAGACGAGTGTTTGAATAACTGACCCGGGTGGGTGTTTAGGAAACTTGACACATACGAGTGCTTAGGAATGGACACAGACGAGTGTTTAGGGAACTGACTACCATACAAGAACTGGGTTTAGAACGACAAAGTGTATTGATTTTGTTTGGCATTGAAAAGGTGAAGGTCACCGACTGGGGACTTTGGGCATGATATCCTTTTGTAGGGATGTATTGTTTTCCTTGAATAATTCAGGTCTTTCGTGTAAGGTATCTGATCTGGCTTATGCTTCGTATGCATGTTTGAATTTATTTTGACACAAAGGTCCACTCTGATGGATCAGCTACGCGCTTTTGAGAATGAAATGTTATGCAGTGATAACTATATGCAATGCGAAGAAATAAACTTCATGGGGATAAGAGTAGGCTTGCTGGGAACTATTGCTCATCACTGGGGATGTCAGTATATATCGGCGTTGGAAGCCTGTAGTATCAAAGGTTGCTGGGGATACTGATAAGAGTACACACTGGGGAGCTCTTGAAGACCAAAGATCGTTGTTGACTCTGCTGAGGATTGAATTCCTGAAGAAGTGAGTCTTCAGGTACGCTGCTGAATTCTGAACCGTACCGTTTAAGGAAGAGATAATCTGACCAAACCTCCATACATCCTGAACTGTTGAGGGGATGATAGAAGTGAATATGCCGGATAATGGATATTGAACACCATGTGGATCTCTTTGAATACCCGCCCCAAGTTTACGCACACTGGGGAATTATCTCTTGAATCACTTGGGGATAAGAGATGGGCATGGACACTTACGAGTGCCCCGAATGAGCTCTGCGAATGCCCCGGTTTAGCTCTGCGAATGCCCCGATTTGGCTCTATGAATGCCCCGGTTTAGCTTTACTGGGGATGCTCTTGATTAACTCCACTGAGGATGCACTTGCGCGTGCTGAGTCAAAAGACGATCCTAGATTTTCTGAATTCTCTTGGGGAATCAGACCCGAAGTTATTTGTAGAAAATGAAGGCAGCTTCGTGTACTGGCTAGGTCAGGGTGACCGTTATGATGCTTTTAGCTTGATTGTAGTCTCGTACTTGGCTTGAGCAACTTTGCAAGTATGGATGAGGAATGCCCCTGTCTGGAGGGTCTCTGGGAAGATCTAGGTCGAATAGAAGACCAGAAGATTCGTGCCACAATACAATATGAGGTGGCCTGCCCCAATCTCTTGAGTTATGAAATAAACTGCTCTTGATTACAGCTTTCTTGGATAGATTTGTCGAATCTCGACGTAACTGCCCCAGGTTGAATGAATTCTGAATAGATCTCTCGACGTGATAGTCTCTGATTGATTTAGCTTGAAGAGATTTATCGACGTGATAGCCTCTGATTGACATCTTTGAGGGAATGCCCAAGATTTGGCTGAGCTTGGAGAGATCGACTCTCGACTTGATTGCCCCAGATTGGCTGGCTCTGCTAACTTCATCCCTGAATTGTACTTAGATGGTGAAGTACCAAGATGATTTCTCTTGACAGAATCACCGGTTAACATGCTTCTGGATTAGTTATTTTCTCTTGTGGCAGCTGACTCTTGCTTCAACAGGGTATTCAAGCCTCTCTTCTTTGACAAGATTGAGCTTTTCACTGATTGTTCATTGTGTAAACTTACTTGATGTCGATCAGTTGTTTTGTATGCAGAAGAATGTTTATTATGAGAATGATAATTCTAATGCAACACATATGTAAGTCTTGAAGTTTGAAAAAACTTTGAATGAAATGACGTCATAACTCTGTTGTGAACGAGTCACTAGCTAGAGAGAGATATTTGCAAATTCTTTTTTTGTGAAAGATAATACAAGCATATGATGCCAACACAGATATTCAAATGTACCTCTTAGGAGTCAGTTAAACGCTATCTCGTTGTAGTATGCTTTCAAATTGACCCATGCTTCAATTAGGACTTTTATGGGTTGTAACGTGGCCTAGTTCACGGTTTTAGAAAAAAGGATTTAAGGCTCAAAATTATTTGGTGCCCACCCATTCTCCATGATGCTCTCCATTCCTATGTTCAGTTGACCTGATATAAGCATTCATCTCTCTAGAAGAGTTTGCGATGGTTGAGGAACCACTGTGGTTTCCTGGACACGACAGCCACTTACTTCTTTGTCTTTGGTGTCTGATCAGACGACTTTGTTCTTTGATGAGGATTTTCATTGGTAATCCTTTTCTCGCCTTTTAGGCTTTTCAATTTCTTTCTTGCTTTCCCTAATTTTTTCCTGGACAAATTCTTTTGAATTTCGATTTGAAAGTCCAGCGGGATGCCCCAATTTTTTCCTAAGCGACTTGTTTTCAAGTTTCGACTTAGCAGGGATTTTTGTTTCTTTTTTTATTCGTATTTCTTCATTTTGAACAAGTCGTTGATCTTTGCGTTGCTTTTGATTTGTCAGAAGTGATCGTGACTGCCTGAGTCTTTAGTAGATGTGGGATAGCCATTGTTGTATCGTCATCTGTCGACCTCCTGATGTGCGAGAGATATCCATTGGGATATTGTTAATTGATGCACGTTGCTGATAGATGAAGGTTAACCTTTATGGTTTTGACTTTCCTCGACTTTTGATGGATAACCATTGTTGTATCCTTGGATGCATACTCTTGATGAGTTCTAAATGCTTGATCAGATTAGCTGAACACTACCCGCCCCAGGGTTGAAATGAGGGTTTTTTCTAAATAGAAAGAAAACTCCTACTTTGAAGGCTCAGAGAGGTTGACGAGGGTCTCTCTCCCTTATATCTCCAGTGTTTAGGGATTGAAACAAGGCATGTACATCGTCAGCATGGTCTTACTCAAAAGCATACCAACCATAGATTTTGCATTTTCAGATTGTTGTCATCCTCTTTTGAATCTTTACCTAAGCATAAGACTAGGAAATTTGGCATCAATATGCAAGTAAAATATTTAAAGAGTGATAACGAATGGATGAGTAAAAATGAAGGGAACACTTCAAGACAAGCATACTAATTGCATTAAGATTTTCGTTCAAAAATAGACAAGTTTCTACATACAAGCGATGTTTAAACAAACAAGCAAGAATGCAAATGAAAATGCAGTAAAGAAACCAATGATTGCCATTGTTGAGGAGACTTGACTCCGTATGGACTTGCTGATTCTGACGACTTTCTGTAGTCTTGAATCTCGAGTGTGCAAGAGAATCCCCTTTCAGATTTGATGTGAACATAATAGTCTCTAAATTGATCCAGTCTTGGACTTGGTCTCTGGATGACATACCTTCTTCAATCGATTGGCCAGGTGCCCCAGTATAATATGCATCACCAAGCATATCATGTATTAAAGAAATAATAGACATCATCATCAGAGTTTCCATGACCTGGCTTATCTGAGTATTTAATCCATTATCTTCCTGCTTGAAGAAGTTTCTGACTATGAGCCAAAGCTTGCATGTACCACTCAGAGTTATTCCATAACTGATCTCTGAGCATGTGTGGAGAGAAATCAGGTTGAACTTTTGAAGAGAACCCCAGGTCTGAATAAGAATCCCCAATCTTCGGGTACCTGTCATGAATGCATGAATATGCATGGGGTGTATGAATGAATGCCATGTTATGTTCTGTCATTTCCAAGGAATTTGCGTGCTTTGATTTTGATTTTGTGCATCTAAGGGATGGAAGAGTTTATCACAAGACTTGCAAATGTGATTCCTTGGAAATAATATAACATGTATGTTAAGCATGTGATTAGCCATGTTATGTATGGAAAGGCATGAGATCAAAGAGGACCAGGGTTCCATCATTCCTGAATATGATTTTTGCACTGTTCTGAACCATGTGAGTGTTATCAGAGCAAAGGTCCGACATAGCTTCTGCATATATAAGAACCAAGTGCCATGTGGATCTCCCATTGTACGGGGTCAAGGCTTCTGGAACATCGGATACTGTTGAGAATTTTCTGAATATGCTGGGAATACCAAGATTGAAGGCTTGAATGAACCTCCGGGTAAACAAGTCAGGAACTCAGAAAATACACCTGAGAACCATACGGTCACCAACAATATATAGCATCTGCATCAAGTCATAACAGAAATCCAGAACATAGCCATTAGAACCAATAACCACTGTCTGAGCATAGTCACCATTTGTACCTGAATAACCATCTGAACATAGTCACCATCTGTACCTGTGATAGAAATTCCCTCCCCACTCACGGGTGAAAACTAGGTTAGGGTAAGATAATGGTAACTCGAAAATCATGGGTTCGCCTGAAAGTGCTATGGGCTTGCCCACAGACGTGGGTGCCGATAGTAATTCATTTGAACTTCATCCGAGCATGGTATATGACATGACTGCACTAATCGGACCACGTCCTATAGCCGTCATGCCCCCACTCTATTCCTAGGTGTCCTAGTGCACTCTGGCCTGGGTACTGGGCCTTTTACCTCAATAGTAGCATCCCAACCCAAACAAGAAGCAAATCCAGTACAGCAGTGGTATATGGAAAACAGTAAAATGCAATGCATATGTATGCTCAAGTATATACAAAATGAATGAATAAACTGAAAGCATAAAACACCCAAATGAGAGAAAGCAAGAGCTAGGAGCGACTCCGGGATGGACCAGCATTTGGCCTCTTTTTAGTCCCCAGTGAAGTCGCCAGCTGAAACAACCGGCTGAAAATCATCAAACAATGAAGTCGCCATCGAACGTCTTTTATCCCACATGTAGGGAAAGGTAAACATCGAGAAAACCTGAGAAGGGAGAAGTCACGGTCTTGCGATCGAGAGATTGGGTAAGGGAGTTTGTTACGCGAGGGGAAGGTATTAGCACCCCACACGCCCGTAGTACTCTACGGTATCCACTCTTGTTGTCTATCTTATGGGTGTGTCTAATCTACGCTTACAGTTTATTATACTATTGAAGGGAGAATGCATGCAAAAGAAAATGGAAAAGAATGTAGGGAAAATAAAATTGTGCTCGCTTGGGCCCTACCCCAATGCCTACGTATCCGTTTTGAGGAATCAGAGCTACCGTAGTTCGGCTCATATGTTTTTGTTTGTTTGTGTTTTTTTAATGGACATGTTAATTCCGCCTTCTGCCGCAGCTCGACCTTTGGAGACTTATGCGTTGGCACAGAAGTAAATTAATCATGTCCTTACCTGAAAAAGGTTTTTTAGAAAGGTGCTTGAACGCACAAAAGATTTGAGTTGGTTTGTATTTTGTTGTAGATATTTTTTGTGGACGAAGTTAATTCCGCCTTCTGCCGCAGCTCGACCTTTGGAGACTTATGCGTTGGCACAGAAGTAAACTAATCGTGTCCTTACCTGAAAAGGGTTTTTTAGAGAAATAGTGCTCGAGCGCACAAAAGATTTGAATTGGTTTATTTTCGTTGCAGATAATGACTAGTCGACCTCAAGAGAGAGATATTAGCCCCTTTTCTACTTAGCTATAAAAGGAGTCTTTGAGAATTGAACCACACCTAAGTTTGAGATGAAGAACGATAAGATCGAGAAGAGACCCGCTTATCATTTCTCGTACTTAGCAAAAGCATGATTCTCATCAGTAGTTTTTTAAGTGTTTTGAAATTTGAAAGAAAAGAAGTTTTTGTTTTAGATGCGTATGCGAAAGGAGAAGAAAAGTTAAAGGTGGGTTAGCCTATTTCTAAACCTAATTTTATCATGCGTGGTTAGACCTAAAGTTAAATATGAATGAGGGAATTCTACCTAATGTTAGCATGTTTGGATTGCGATAAAGAAACGCAATAAAGTGCGAAATGAGGGATAAAATAAGGTCATGATGATACCGAACGGAGAAGGTCCGTTGCCTCTTCAAAATTGTGTAAGCGGTAAGAGAATTCTATCAAAGTTTCATTGGGCGAGTGATTGAAGAATTAACCCCGAGCATTCCACATTGCAAGAATTACGTCGATGCTATCACAAAAATTTTGACTAAAAAAGGTCAATAAAAATGATTACCAAATATGAAAAATAAAATAGAAAAAATTCTAATCGAAATTCTAAAAAGAAATTCTAAAGAAATCTAAAATATTCTATTGTTTTGTATCATTTTATTATCAATTAAGAGAAAAAATTAAACTAGAAGAAAAACTAAAATAAAAAGAAAAATTAGAAGAATCAGGGGGTATGAGCTGAATTCAGGGGGTATCATCAGTAGTGCAGCCTGGGCGCAAGGCCGACCCAGATTGAGCCCAAAAGGATTTGTGTTCTTTTCAACATCAAAAGAACAAAAACTGCATATAGTTATTTGATTCCTTGAATATAATAAAAAATAAATTTAAAAAAATAAATTCACAAATTGAAAGAGGACTAGGGTTGAGGGGAGCAACGGAGGAGCTTCCTAGTTCTCACCCTCTCAATGGCGCCGCCGGTCTCTTCACCTCCACAGCTGCTTCAATCGGCTTTCGTCTTCCTCCTTCCACGGTGGACACAACCTCTTCACCTCGCTCTGAATTTGTTTGTCTTCGTGGCTAGCCGCTCGCCACTGTAGCCTTTGTTTCACTAATCTCCTCGACATCGATACTCTCCGCCACTCACTCGTTTCCTTGCGCTCTATGCATTGCCAATCATTGTGCCAACGTTGTTGTTGGATGAAGATTATTGATGCTGACACGTGGTTGCATCGTTTCTGTGCGGTAATGAGGACCATTGATACGCGTTGAAGCCTCGGTGTTGATTCGGTGAAGAAGATGGGGGTGCTGATGCGAGAGAAGAAAGGTGAGTTTTCTATGTATTGAATTGATAAATCTGACTCTTGTAGTGTTACAAATTGTTGTTGATGTTAAAATTTTGGTGTGGAATCGTTGACGTTCTGATTGTTACGGGTTCAGTGAAGAGAATGATGCTGAAGATTGACACGTTTTTGAGAGGTCAAAGATTGAAGGTGATATAGTGAGAAGTTGTGAAGCTTGTTGCAGATTGTTGTGTTGAAGTTATTGTGATGAATGATGTTGGATCCGTTGCAGAAAGATCGATTGGTTGTGAAGATTGAAGAAGGTATCTTGAGAAAATTAAGAGTGAAGAGAATTGTTCCTTTCTGGTGAGTATTTGTGAAGCTTTTTTGGCTTTTTCCTTCTGTCAATTCTTATAGAGTGAATCCCCGTTTTCTGTTATGATTTGGTTCTCTTATGCTGGAAGTTTGGTTAAAGGTTTGTTGTGACATTCTGTTAGAAGCTGGTTATTTGTTAGTTAAGAGGTAGTTATCAAAAATTATGTTATGCAGTTGGTTATATGATTGTTAAGTTAGTTATGAATCTGGTTAGGAAGTTTGTTAGCTGTTAGTTATAGTTAGTTATGGACTGTTAGAATTTCTGTTTGGAAGTTAGTTAGAAAAGCTGCTAGTTTTGGTTGGTTACCGAATGTTAGTTATGTTTGGGTAAGCTGAACTGGTTAAATAATTTCCTCCTGAACTTCTGATAGAAACTTTCCCCTGATTTAAATAGCTGATTTGCTGATTTTTGCTTCCTTGTTCACAGTACAGGGCACAATCTTGAGAGGCTACAACTGCAGAAATGGATGGGACATTATTGTCTCCGGATTCTGCATGAGTTACATCCGCTCCAAATATTATTGTTGGAATATCACTAACCAGTGGAATCATCCAAATCAAAGCATCCAAAAGTACTGTGTTTCTTCCTCCCATTTTGACATTGAGTTTTAAGGTCACATTTGCTAGGTACTGTCTGGGAGTCTTGAAAACTTTTTTTGCAGGACAACATTGTGAAATCAACCCAAGATCTGTTTCACAATTTCTTTTGAGATCACCATACAAAGAGCCATTAATGTCTGGAAGAACGACAATCAATAACTCTAGCTCTTTACCATCGAGTTTGTCTAGAGCAGCGGTATGTATATACTTCAAAGCCTTCTTGACCTGATCTGGTCTTGCTGAATATACAGGAATCACAGGTTCTTGACTAAATTCCATGCCTAAGATTCGACACTTCTGAACTAACTATTGGCAAAAATCCGCGAGCTGTGCTTTCTTGTACACTTCGTGAGAAATTGATGCATGCCCAATACCTTACAGTACTTCCATTTATAACTTTCTTGTTCATCATATTCCATTGTCTGACTTGTGGCAAGTTTGATGAATACATATCTGGAAGTGTGAGATGGACAGTACTGCACCAAGCAGTATTATGCATATTATTTATTCATTACTGAACCGCTGATTGATTAATTTGCAGGACATGGTTGGTTTCAAATCTCAAAGCATGTTCGCTGTTTGGCATAACTTTGTCTTAGATACAGGACAAGACTTGGGGTAGAGAGCAAGAACAACTCGAGACGGACTTATGGAGATCTTCTCAAGCCAAGCAAAAGTGAATGAAGGCATAAAAATCTGAGAGAGCAGTCACCAACTTGTAATAAAATTTTGTACCGTCATATGTGATGGATGTTTATTGATACTTGATATTGCCTTGGTATAATGTATTAGGTGCCATGAAATGATCTTATACTTGATAGTATAGTGGCAACCTTCAAATACTCAAAGCGAATTTCCCTTTCGTTAATTTCTTTCTTTGCTTTTGTAATTATGTAGACAAAAAATGATGATGACTTTGTAATATAACGAGAACCTTCGAGTTCGAATGGCAAAAATCTGAATACTTCAAGTAGCTTTCTCTCCCGCTTCTAATTTTGTATTTGCTTCTAGATGAGTCATGGACATTGATCCATCAAGGTCTTGAATAATCAAACTTCCCTTGACATTCATGAATGGATCACCAAGCTTTAATAACCTCAAATGATTGAATGAACTTTAAACTTGATTATGACTTGATTTCCTAGTAAATGCCTCTTTCACTTTAATACTAATATGAACTTCAACCGAGTTTGAATCGTCATGAAAACCACTATTTCAACTCTTCCATCCACGTTAACTTGTATCTCAAACAACACGCTAGTATCTCAATCCCCACTTCATCTTTATACCATGATTTAAACTTTGTAATCCATTCCACCAATGCACCTCAATAGACAACCAATGACCTTGAAGTTAATGTCACGGAGAAAATCTTGTAGATAAGAACAATTAGAAGCATATAACTGACGATGATCATAAGGTCCTGAGATCCCTTGAGATTCACTTTGATGGTTTAAAAGCCCATGGTGAAGATGCCCTTGTAGCTTGATAAGAAAGAAGTCCATAATAGCCATGCATCCAAAACCCTATCTTCAAACCATAATTGTCGAAGAAACCAACTGATTCAAGCCTGAGTGAAGATGAGGACCGTCAACGCCATAAAAACCCTAATTCCACCATATCACTGATTCCATGCCAAATTATGTTATTAGCGAATATATGCAATGTTAAATGACCTAATGGAACTATGTACATGCGAAAAGTGCGACAATGTGTAAACCAGATAAAAGTAGAAGGGAAGGACAAATTTGGAGTATTACAGGCGGGATTCATCTTATTTGTGTGGAAATAACAAAGATTAGTCAGTAAAATAGAAGAATATGAGCGAGCAAAGAAAATTATATCAGAAAAGCAGCTGGGACAGAGCCAAATGAAGGTGCCTGAAAATCACAACTTGAAAATCTGAGAAAGGAACCACAAACCCATCTCTCTAAACACAATTTTGTACATAGGGAACCGACAAGCTTCGAACCGCGAGGAGATCAATCTCTTCTTACTCGATATATAGATTTCCCATTGCTCCTCTGCGCACTCTCGATCCATCTCCAAATCTAACAAGGTGAATATCTCGTCAAGATGCTCAATAAAATAAAAGATATACCTCAACGGGCCCGATGCTACCCAATCAAATAGTACCTCCTCCTCCACAGGCACACTAGGACCTTCTTGATCAACAGAAGCCACCTTCACATTCCCCTCACCATCCCCGTTACCGGGATCTTCCGAATCTAGTGCCCCTGACGAGGACTCATACGCCCCCGAGGTACTCGCCTCGTCAAACGTGCTCTTTGCAGAACTCTGAGCGGAACCGCTGGGATCATTAAGAAACTTGTCATCCCTAGTAGTCATCGTACATTAAAAGCAGAGGATGAAAGTTAGTTCGACGTCAACGTCAAATCCACCCTTCCACCACTAATCAAGTTAAAGGGCATCAAGGAATAATAACCCTATCCCAGACCAGAGCCCCCACTCAAATGGCTACTGAACGATCTCCTTTCCCTAACCAAACCCACCGAATTCGGGAAAAAGTTTCCTACATTTCCCTAACGACACTGAGATCCCAAAGACTCTCCAGCAGAGGACAATTTATATCCTCAACACACTCATCCGCCAGAACCACCTTCTCAACCAACATTCCACCAGAATCCCTAAGAAACCAGTCGCCTTAAACCCTAACCACATGCATTCTCTAGAAACTCGGAAATCTAAAAAAAGTGACAGATGCTAAAAACAAAGAGAACCAAGAGAACTTACCTGATTAAATGAAGAATTAGAAAAAAGAGACGGCAACAAACGGGGGAACAAGCGGAAATCTTATGAGCCAATGAAGTCGAGCAGGAACTAATGAAGTCGGGGAAGAGCGATAAATGTCGAGCAGATAAGAGTCTAATACAGTGGGAGAACTGACTAGGTTTTGCATTTTATTGCAAATGTTGCAGATAGCAAGAGTCGTCACCGACTTTTATTTTATCCAATAAAGAAAAGGTGAAAAGAACAGGAAATCCCTTGATATATTTTAAGTTCAGGGGGTAGATTATTAAAAGGGAAGGTGTTATCACCCTTTTCATTTGTAGTTATCTACGGGATCTTAATCGCTAGCTCCCTTTTGAAATTGCTTCGTGTTGTGTTTTTTTGAAAATATTTTGAAAAGCTTGCCAATGTAAGGCGGACTTTGTAACGACTCTTGTATCTTTAAGAATGTATACAAAACATTTGTTTTGAAAATATTTTGAAAGTGTTTGTGAGAAATGTTTTTGTTTTGAAGAGCTTTGTGAGCAAGCGATTAAGATATACCCTACTCAAGGTCTTTATTGTATTTTCATTCTCTTTTAGATAGTGTTATTCGTACCATTAGTTAGTAGGAAGCCCTATCTTTGAATGTGAAGGGACATGCGTGGGTCATCGTACACTTATTGAATGTAACTTGTAAGGACGCTTTATCAATTTTTGTTTAAGGGACAAGATCATTTACTGAAAGGCAACGTCGAAGGGTCATTGATGGACTATGATCTTTGTATTGAGGTACTTTGCTAAAGCGTCCTCACTTTCGAGGGACATGACTGGTTTCCGAAAGGCAACAAGGGAGACTACCCTATAGGTGCGAGTTTGCAAGTGATTCGTGTTCAGTTACTTTAGTCTTTGCGTTAGGGTTAGTTATTGATTCGTTTTTAGTCTTTCCATACAAGCCTAATTAATAAGCAATAATATAGCAAGTATAAAAAAATAGTAAAGGTGCGAAAAGTAGAAGCAGAATGTAAACCCTAAGCCATTACATCGCTTCGGGGAAGTTACAAAAAGAAATTTCAGAGAATGAAAGCCCTAACTATTACAACCCATAGACAATTACAATAAGGAAAAAGAAAGCTAAAAGTCTAAGGTATTACAATTTGCGGGAATAAAATAATAATAAAAGAAAGGTGAAAAAATAAAAGAATGTTTTTTTTTTAGGATTTTTGTGAAAAGGTTTTTAATGGTGATTAAAGAAACCTAAAAACTAATTGATTTTAAATTAAATAAAATGATTAATTAAATTAATTGAAAAAAACCTAAAACCTAGTTTGATTAGGGTTTAAAAAAAAGGTTTTGAAAAAAATTTGGTTTGTTAAAAAAAGTTTATGGTTGAATAAATTTAGGGTTTAAGGGAAAACGAAAAAAGAGTAAGAAAATTAAAACACAACATGCCAGGGGTGGGTGTTGAACCCAAGCCCTCAACTTTCCTGCCTAGCCGGTTCACTACTACGCCAAGCGTGCGCTTGTATTAGGGAATGTAACTAACGCGCTACGTAATCTGCAAAAACATAAAAACATGAAAAAACAAATCAAAACAACAAAAGGTATGGATCGAACCCGTGCCCTGGTATAGTTACGTCTTAGCGCGTGCGTTTTAACCACTGGGGTGGTGATACATGTAACACCCCGTTTTCAATTAATTGATTTATTTAAATTTGGGAATTTATTTTATTAGAATTAATAAAATAAAAAGAATTATTTATTTTGGAGTATTTGAGGAAAATAAAAGAAATAAGGAATATTGGGATTTTTATGTTATTGGGCTTAGATGTTGTTAGTAAAGAGTGGGGGTGCAGAGAAATAAAGTTATGTTTGGGACTTAGACCATTTTCTCATTTTGGTTTTTCACGTAAGAACAGAAGTTGGAATTTGGGAAAATAGAGCTCTGAAGAACGGAGAACGAAGAACATCGCTCAAGAACTCAAAGCTGCTAATTGATAAGGTAAGGGGGGTTTATACTCGAATTATATTTGTTTATGGGTTTATGTACGGTTGATTCGGGTAATCGTAGGAATTCCCAATTGTTAGATGTTTCTAGGGATCGATAACTGTAGGACTGAACCTTGTTAGAAAAGGGTTAGGTTCCCAATTTTTATGAATCGATTAAGAGTTTTAGGTCCCAAATGAGGAATTGAGAGTATATATCATGATCGTGAATTTACCGTGGAAGTTGTAGGGATAACCTCCGTGTCAGTAGATTTCCCCAAAAGGACGGTTGGTTTCCGATTAAGGTTATTATAATAATTGTTGGTAACTTGGATATTGTGGTGTGTTGTGAATTGTACAAACTCGATGCGTTAGGTGCTGAAATGCGCGTTTTGGCGGACGTTTTCCCGCGTTTGGACTGCTGTTTTCTGAGCTGCTGCAGGTTCAGGAAAATCCTGTGCGCGCTCAGCAACACGGGCCGTGTTGCACAACACGGGTGCCCGTGTTGCTCCTCTGAGTTGGAAGGGGTGTGCTCCTGGTTGCACGACACGGGCCGTGTTGCACAACACGGGTACCCGTGTCAGAGCCCCTGTACTGATGAAATTAAAATGTGCATTTTTCTGGACGTTCTGCACAACACGGGCCGTGTTGCACAACACGGGTGCCCGTGTTGCTCTGCTGTGATGAGTTTCTGAATTTTTGATTCCAGTGTTTTGACGTTGGATTTTTATTGCCATGCTTTTAGTTATGTTATCGAGCATGAGATATGATATAATTGATGTGATTGGTTGATGTTTGAATAGTATTCTGAGTGATTACATGCTATCCGTAACTTGATATGATTGATGTTTAAATGGTATGCTGAGTGGTTACATGCTATTTCATATCATGTTATGTTGGATATTGTTGATGTGCATGATATGTTGATCGATGTTCATAGTATGCTGAGTGTTACATACTTACATATCATGTTGCATTTGTTAATTCCCATTGTGTGGAATTAACATGGTGGCTAATATACGTGTCCGCGATTTAATGGAACGTTGAGGTGGTAGCCGTGTCCGCGATATAATGGAACGGTGAGTTATCCGTGACCCGCGATTTAATGGGGCGGTGAAGTGGTACCACATGCATGGGTGTGTTGCATTACTCGAATATAACATGAATGGATGATTTCTCCAGTGTTATATTTGATTGTTTGTATGCACGTATGATTTGATAAATGGTTGATGATGTTTGATGAATATTTGCAAATATGAAAGGCAGTATGTCATGGATATATGAATTGTAAAGGTTTTGTAAACTATGAAATATGTTAATTAGTAGGTGATGCTTATGATTTCGTGAATTGATTGTTATGAATGTATAACCAAATGTATATTTGAGGAGCTCACCCTTACTGTTGAATATTTCAGATTGAGGAGCTTCGCTCAGGTGCTTGGCGAAGGCTTATCGTGTCTAGTTTAGTTTCGTTTTAGTATGTCCGGGTCATGCTCTGATAGTTGTAACTCCGGGAACGTTTGGTTGTCGAGCTGCTTTAGTCAGACTCGTTTATTCCCTTTTTATTTGTTATGATATGATGTTGACTTTCCAGGTGTTAATCCCTGATGACTTGGAAATTATTATAACATTTGATTTTATTAAATAAATTATTCCGCTGTGTAGACATGTACGAGTTACCACTAAAATTATGCATGACAGGAATTTATTTTATTAAGAGAGAATTGTAGCATTCCTCGATTATTACATGTACTCTGAGTTTATAATTTTTAATATTTGCGAAAATTATATGCGGGGTTTTAAAGGGTGTTACAATAGTGGTATCAGAGCATAGTCGGTCGTTGTGACCAGAGTTTGAGTCAGTCATTCCTTTTCGTATGCGACTGGTGCAAGGTAACACTGTCGATACTGTATTCTGATGTGGAGTATGTTTTAATTCTCAGGAATATGGCTGGAGGTAACGGACGAAATGATGCTGCACTCGCTGAGGCTTTGGGGATGTTAGTTGGTGTACTTGCTGGAAACCCAACTGGAGGCGTGATTGGTGCTGATAGGCAATTGGGAAATTTCCAAAGGAACAATCCTCCGTTGTTCAAAGGTACACATGACCCTGAAGGTGCTCAGAAGTGGCTGAAGGAAATCGAAAGGATTTTCCGTGTGATTGATTGTGCTGAAGACCTGAAAGTCAGATATGGTACGCATATGTTGGCAGAAGAGGCCGACGACTGGTGGGTTGCCACAAGGACTGAAATGGTTCAGGATGGAGAGGCACTGACTTGGGCTAACTTCAGAAGGGCTTTTCTGAGGAGGTACTTTCCTGAAGATGTTCGGGGAAGAAAGGAAATTGAGTTTTTGGAGCTTAAGCAGGGTAATCTGACTGTTAGTGAGTATGCTACTAAGTTCACTGAGCTGGCAAAGTATTATGCACACTACAACAATGATGAGGCTGGAGAATTCTCTAAATGTATCAAATTTGAGAATGGTCTCCGAGATGAGATTAAGCAGGGAATCAGGTACCAGCGTATTCGTAGATTTTCTGATCTGGTGGATTGTAGCAGAATCTTGGAAGAAGATATTACCAAGAATCGGTCGTCTCACTCTCGTGGGGCTGTTGATAAAAGAGGGAAGCAACATATGGACCGTGGCAAGCCATATGGTAGAGATAACCAGAGATCAGGCGGTTGGAAAAGGCCTAGTGGGGGAGATTCTAAGGCTCCTATCAGATGCTACAGGTGTGGTGAGTTTGGTCATCACATTCGAGATTGCAAGAGTGATGAGAAGAAGTGCTATAAATGTGGAAAGGCTGGTCATTTGTCTATTGATTGCAAAGGGAAGTCTGTTACTTGTTACAATTGTGGCGAAGAAGGTCACATTCGTCCGCAGTGTCCTAAGCCTAGGAAGGATCAGTCAAGTGGAAGAGTGTTCGCTTTGTCTGGATCTGAGACTACTCCAGAGGATCGATTGATTAAAGGTACGTGTTTTATTCATGGCACACCTTTAGTTGCAATTATTGATACTGGTGCAACTCATTCTTTCATTTCTTTGGATTGTGCCGAGAGGTTGAAACTGGACATATCTGGTATGCGAGGTAGCATGGTTGTTGATACTCCTGCATCGGGTTCAGTGACAACTTCACTTGTATGTAGGAATTGTCCTATTGAGATTTTTGGTAGAAGTTTCGGTATGGATTTAGTGTGCCTACCGCTTGAACAAATTGATATTATCCTTGGGATGAACTGGTTGGAATTCAACCGGGTTCATCTGAACTGTTTTGCTAAGACGGTGATTTTTCCAGAAGCAGTTGGTGTCGAGAATTTGACTATGACTGCTAGGCAGGTACAAGAAGCAATGGAAGATGGTGCTAACGTGTTTATGTTACTTGCTTTGTTAGATGCAACGGGAAAGGTCAGGAGTGGTGAATTGCCAGTGGTGTGTGATTTTCCAGAAGTCTTTCCGGATGATGTTGGTGAATTACCTCCTGAGAGAGAGGTGGAATTCTCTATAGATTTAATTCCTGGTACGAGACCGGTGTCGATGGCGCCATATCGTATGTCTGCGTCTGAGTTGGCTGAATTGAAGAGTCAGTTGGAAGATTTACTGGAGAAGAAGTTTATTCGTCCAAGTGTTTCACCTTGGGGTGCTCCGGTATTGTTGGTTAAGAAGAAAGAAGGTTCTATGAGACTGTGTGTTGATTACAGGCAATTGAACAAGGTAACCATTAAGAATCGGTACCCATTACCGAGGATTGATGATTTAATGGATCAGTTAATTGGAGCCAGTGTATTCAGTAAGATTGATCTGAGATCTGGATATCATCAGATTCGTGTGAAAGCGGAAGATATTCAAAAGACTGCTTTTCGAACGAGGTATGGGCATTATGAATATTCTGTTATGCCGTTCGGAGTTACTAATGCACCTGGTGTTTTCATGGAATATATGAACAGGATTTTTCATCCGTATCTGGATAAGTTTGTTGTGGTTTTTATTGATGACATTCTGATTTATTCCAAGAATGACGAAGATCATGCGGAACATCTCAGAATTGTGTTAGAGTTGTTGAAAGATAGGAAGTTGTATGCAAAGTTGTCCAAATGTGAGTTCTTGCTGAATGAAGTTAGTTTTCTTGGACATGTGATTTCTAAAAATGGTATTGCAGTGGATCCTACAAAAGTAGAAGCGGTATCTCAGTGGGAAGCGCCGAAGACTGTTTCGGAAATCAGAAGTTTTCTTGGTCTTGCAGGTTATTACAGAAAATTTATCGAAGGATTCTCAAAGTTAGCATTGCCGTTGACGAAGTTGACTCGTAAAGGACAAGCGTTTATTTGGGATTCTGATTGTGAGAAAGGTTTCCAAGAATTGAAGCGGAGATTGACTAGTGCTCCTATTCTGATTTTGCCGAATCCGGTGGAATCTTTTGTGGTCTATTGTGATGCATCTCTGTTGGGTTTAGGTGGTGTTTTAATGCAGAATCAACAGGTAGTTGCGTATGCTTCGAGACAGTTGAAGGTTCATGAAAGGAACTATCCTACTCATGACTTAGAACTGGCAGCAGTTGTGTTTGTCTTGAAATTGTGGAGACATTATCTGTATGGTTCGAGATTTGAAGTGTATAGCGATCATAAGAGTTTGAAGTATCTTTTCGATCAGAAAGAGCTCAATATGAGGCAAAGAAGGTGGTTGGAATTTCTCAAAGATTATGATTTTGGTTTGAATTACCATCCTGGTAAGGCAAATGTAGTTGCAGATGCTTTGAGCAGGAAGTCCTTGCATATGTCTATGATGATGGTTCGTGAATTGGATTTAATTGAGCAATTCCGAGATTTGAGTTTGGTTTGTGAAAGTACTCCGAAGTGTGTTCGTTTGGGTATGTTGAAACTTACTAGTGGTATTCTAGAAGAGATCAGAATCGGGCAGAAATCCGATGTTAATTTAGTTGATAAATTGACATTGATCAACCAAGGTCAAGGTGGTGAGTTTAGGATTGATGAAAATGATGTTATGAGATTTGGCGATAGAGTTTGTGTTCCTGATGTCGCAGAAATCAAGAAAAGTATATTAGAGGAAGGACATCGCAGTGGGATGAGTATTCATCCGGGTGCCACGAAAATGTATCATGATTTGAAGAAATTGTTTTGGTGGTCGGGAATGAAAAAGGAAATAGCTGAATTTGTGTATGCATGTTTAATCTGTCAGAAATCGAAGATTGAGCATCAGAAGCCGTCTGGATTTATGCAACCAATGTTTATTCCAGAATGGAAGTGGGATAGTATTTCTATGGATTTTGTATCTGGGTTGCCGAGGACTCCTATGAATTGTGAAGCGATATGGGTCGTTGTGGATAGGTTGACTAAGTCTGCTCATTTTATACCGGTGCGAATGGATTACTCGATGGAGAGATTGGCACAGTTGTATATTGAGAAAATAGTGAGTTTGCATGGAGTTCCTTCTAGTATTGTGTCAGATAGAGATCTGAGGTTCACTTCGAAATTTTGGGAAGGATTGCAGAAGGCTTTGGGTACTAAGTTGAGATTGAGTTCAGCTTACCATCCTCAGACTGATGGACAGACGGAGAGGACGATCCAATCGTTGGAAGATTTATTGCGTGCTTGTGTTTTAGAGAAAGGTGGAGCTTGGGATAGCTATTTGCCATTGATTGAGTTTACTTATAACAATAGTTACCAATCGAGTATTGGTATGGCTCCGTTTGAGGCATTGTATGGTAGACGGTGTAGAACACCTTTGTGTTGGTATGAATCTGGAGAGAGTTCGGTAGTTGGGCCAGAGATTGTTCAGCAGACTACTGAAAAGATCAAATTGATTCAAGAGAAGATGAGAGCTTCTCAGAGTCGTCAGAAAAGTTATCATGATAAGAGGAGAAAGAATTTAGAATTCAGTGCTGGAGATCATGCGTTTATGAGAGTTACTCCGATGACGGGTATTGGTCGAGCGTTGAAATCTAAGAAGTTGACTCCGCGTTTTATTGGTCCGTTTCAGATTACGGAAAGAGTTGGAGAAGTTGCTTATCGTATTGCTTTACCTCCGAGACTTGCGAATTTGCACGATGTTTTTCATGTTTCTCAGCTGAGGAGATACATTCCAGACCCATCTCATGTAATCCAAATAGATGATGTACAGGTGAGAGATAACCTGACAGTAGAAACATTGCCTATGAGGATAGAAGATCGGGAAGTGAAACAGTTAAGAGGTAAAGAGATAGCATTAGTAAAGGTTGCTTGGGGAGGTCCAGCAGATGGAAATATCACTTGGGAGCTGGAGAGCCAGATGAAGGAGGCTTATCCGGAGCTGTTCGTCTAAGGTATGTTTTCGAGGACGAAAACTCTTTTAGTGGGGGAGAGTTGTAACACCCCGTTTTCAATTAATTGATTTATTTAAATTTGGGAATTTATTTTATTAGAATTAATAAAATAAAAAGAATTATTTATTTTGGAGTATTTGAGGAAAATAAAAGAAATAAGGAATATTGGGATTTTTATGTTATTGGGCTTAGATGTTGTTAGTAAAGAGTGGGGGTGCAGAGAAATAAAGTTATGTTTGGGACTTAGACCATTTTCTCATTTTGGTTTTTCACGTAAGAACAGAAGTTGGAATTTGGGAAAATAGAGCTCTGAAGAACGGAGAACGAAGAACATCGCTCAAGAACTCAAAGCTGCTAATTGATAAGGTAAGGGGGGTTTATACTCGAATTATATTTGTTTATGGGTTTATGTACGGTTGATTCGGGTAATCGTAGGAATTCCCAATTGTTAGATGTTTCTAGGGATCGATAACTGTAGGACTGAACCTTGTTAGAAAAGGGTTAGGTTCCCAATTTTTATGAATCGATTAAGAGTTTTAGGTCCCAAATGAGGAATTGAGAGTATATATCATGATCGTGAATTTACCGTGGAAGTTGTAGGGATAACCTCCGTGTCAGTAGATTTCCCCAAAAGGACGGTTGGTTTCCGATTAAGGTTATTATAATAATTGTTGGTAACTTGGATATTGTGGTGTGTTGTGAATTGTACAAACTCGATGCGTTAGGTGCTGAAATGCGCGTTTTGGCGGACGTTTTCCCGCGTTTGGACTGCTGTTTTCTGAGCTGCTGCAGGTTCAGGAAAATCCTGTGCGCGCTCAGCAACACGGGCCGTGTTGCACAACACGGGTGCCCGTGTTGCTCCTCTGAGTTGGAAGGGGTGTGCTCCTGGTTGCACGACACGGGCCGTGTTGCACAACACGGGTACCCGTGTCAGAGCCCCTGTACTGATGAAATTAAAATGTGCATTTTTCTGGACGTTCTGCACAACACGGGCCGTGTTGCACAACACGGGTGCCCGTGTTGCTCTGCTGTGATGAGTTTCTGAATTTTTGATTCCAGTGTTTTGACGTTGGATTTTTATTGCCATGCTTTTAGTTATGTTATCGAGCATGAGATATGATATAATTGATGTGATTGGTTGATGTTTGAATAGTATGCTGAGTGATTACATGCTATCCGTAACTTGATATGATTGATGTTTAAATGGTATGCTGAGTGGTTACATGCTATTTCATATCATGTTATGTTGGATATTGTTGATGTGCATGATATGTTGATCGATGTTCATAGTATGCTGAGTGTTACATACTTACATATCATGTTGCATTTGTTAATTCCCATTGTGTGGAATTAACATGGTGGCCAATATACGTGTCCGCGATTTAATGGAACGTTGAGGTGGTAGCCGTGTCCGCGATATAATGGAACGGTGAGTTATCCGTGACCCGCGATTTAATGGGGCGGTGAAGTGGTACCACATGCATGGGTGTGTTGCATTACTCGAATATAACATGAATGGATGATTTCTCCAGTGTTATATTTGATTGTTTGTATGCACGTATGATTTGATAAATGGTTGATGATGTTTGATGAATATTTGCAAATATGAAAGGCAGTATGTCATGGATATATGAATTGTAAAGGTTTTGTAAACTATGAAATATGTTAATTAGTAGGTGATGCTTATGATTTCGTGAATTGATTGTTATGAATGTATAACCAAATGTATATTTGAGGAGCTCACCCTTACTGTTGAATATTTCAGATTGAGGAGCTTCGCTCAGGTGCTTGGCGAAGGCTTATCGTGTCTAGTTTAGTTTCGTTTTAGTATGTCCGGGTCATGCTCTGATAGTTGTAACTCCGGGAACGTTTGGTTGTCGAGCTGCTTTAGTCAGACTCGTTTATTCCCTTTTTATTTGTTATGATATGATGTTGACTTTCCAGGTGTTAATCCCTGATGACTTGGAAATTATTATAACATTTGATTTTATTAAATAAATTATTCCGCTGTGTAGACATGTACGAGTTACCACTAAAATTATGCATGACAGGAATTTATTTTATTAAAAGAGAATTGTAGCATTCCTCGATTATTACATGTACTCTGAGTTTATAATTTTTAATATTTGCGAAAATTATATGCGGGGTTTTAGAGGGTGTTACAATACATCCATTATTATTCTTGATACAAAATAAATATAAAATAAAACCAATTAAATGGACCAGAGAAGCGCCGGAGCCCTTGCTCCGGTCGTCTTCTCTGGTGGCTTCTTTTTTCGCTCCTACAAAAATAGACATCATTAGAGATCCAAGGGTACCCTACCCCCCTAAATCTAACCCTACAAGTTCAATGGGAGTGGTATTTTTGGCTAAATCACGCTAGTTTTTAAGCTACAACAAAAATAACACAAATTGATATGAACAGGGTGGTTCGTGATTCCGGTAGCATGGAGGCTCTGTGATTGGCTATTTTTGAACCATTAAATCTCAGAAACACATTAATATAGTTAGTTTATCTTAAAACATAAAGAAAATGCAAATTCAAATTCATGCAAAGATAGAAAACCTATGATGCATGGTCATGTGTTTCCATCCTTTTGGGTCATTGCAAACGGTTCAGTCTTGCCCTGCAACACTTCAGAGGTGGTTTGGAAAGGATGGTTTGCATTGAGGAGGGCAGAAACTAGGGTTGGAAGATTGCCATAGTTTTGAATGATTTTGTGATTTTTGGAGTATAGTCTTGTGCAAGGGTTTCATGGCTTCCTTTGTCTGAATAAGGAGGATATATAGGGGTGAAATTAGGTCAAATAAACATGGGCTTGGACTTGTTTGAAAAAGCCTTGTTTTTATATTATTTATTTTGACTTTTAAAATAAATAAAAATCAAAATAAATAGAATAAAAAGGTCAAGGGGTGAATGAAGAAATTTAGAGGTTCATATGATGTGTAGAATACGCATGGATCTTGAAACAATAGCCCATTAGCCCAAAAATTCAAGTTTGCTCAATTTGAACTTCATGCTTTGCTCAAAATTTTCAAACTTGCACTAGTCATAACTCTTTTAACTTTCATATTTTTAAGGTAATCTTTGACTTTTTGGAAAGATCAAGATGTCCACTACAATATCTAGTTTTATGATTTTTGCATTTGAAGACTTTATCTTGATGTAAGTTGCCTTGACAAAAAGTGTCTTTTTGTTGACTTTTGAAATGACCTATAATGTATTGGCCCATATCTCTCAAATAAGGCATTTTTTGGACTTGAACTTAGAGAGACAAAGTTGTACATAATTGAATTTCCTTCAAAATGAGCTTTTGTGGAGGAAAATCTAATGAAGCATGTGAAAGTTATGCAGGGTCAAAGTTCAGTTGACTTCTCCTTAAGAAAACCCTAATTTGGCAACTTTTGACTTTTGATGAATCGTGAGTTTTCTTAATGAATCATGATTAACCCTGGATCAAATGATGAATTTGACTTCAAGATCTTAATGTTGACCAAAAATATTGAAGTTTGACTGTATGTTGACCACACTTGACTTTTTGTCCAATACAGTTGATTTTTAGTCATATGAGCAATTGATTGAGCAAACTTGTGATGCAAGGCATGAAACTTAGTGTGAGCATTCTTAGGGACATATAAGAAACCATGAAATCCACTTGAGGTCTTATAAACCCAATCTATCTTGAGAAAAGTAAAACCCTAGTTGTAAGTCCATTGCTTAGGAGGAGATTTGTCTAATTAATTCTTGAGCAACCTTGAGCATTTAAGAATCCTAGGAGAATGTCTTGAATAAAAATGAGAGGGAAAATTTTGGGGTACAACAACTGACCCTGTTCAATCTTCTTAAACCTGAGGAGTTAGATTGGCATGTCCGCCATTCGTGACTTGAAGGTAGAAGATGATTGAACACTTAAGTGCCCAGAAATTTGCACTCGCATGTGCTGTTGGTAACGTTGTTGGTTGATAATGTTTCTTGAATGGGCTTGAAGATTCCATTCAGAAAGATGACATAATATCGGAGATGGGCTTATAGATGCCATCCAAGGTAAATGTTAATAAGAGTGTGAGAATGAGCCTACGCCTGATTGTATATGAAGAATGCTTCTTAGAATAAATCTCTAAGGAAAGTGCTTATGTAGATGCTTGTCAGATTTAGTCTATGAGGGAAATGCTTGTCATATTTATTCTCTGAGGGAATTGCTTGTCATGTAAATAGTTTCCATGTCCTGCTTCGGGAATTGACCTACAGTCTGCTTTTTGTTGGTAAACCCGTCTTATTTCGGGAATTCATACCACCAGGTCGTGTTGATAGTTTCCCCATCCTATTTCGGGAGTTATTCTTTGTATGGTTAGATAGTTCCCCATCCTGCTCCGGGAATTGATCTATAGTATGATTTTCATTGGTAAACTCGTCCTGTTTTGGGAATTCATACGACCTGGTCATGTCGATAGTTTCCCTATCCTGTTTAGGGAGTTAATTGTTTCCCTGTTAGATAGTTTCCCCGTCCTGTTTTGGGAATTAGTATTTTCCTAACTATATAGATAGTTTCCCCGTCCTGTTTCGGGAGTTAATCTTGGACTTCTTTTTGTTGGCGAACCCGTCTTGTTTCGGAAATTTATACCATCTGGTTGTATAGATAATTTCCCCGTTCAGTTTCGGGAATTAATATACGACCCGATCATATAGATGGTTGCCCTATCTTGTTTCGGGAATTAATGTGTGACTTGATCATATAGATAGTTGCCCTGTCTTATTTCGGGAATTAATCTACGACTTGTTTCAGAATTATTGATGATATTCATCTGTTTGTAGATTTTTACCTGAAAAGACAGAGTTAGTCTTTATGTAATGTCATGATGTATGTAAAGCATTATGTAATAATGTTCTCAAAGTGAATGATAATGTATATATGTGTTTCGCATGCATATGCTATGAAACTTGTAAATAAAGTATGGATGTAAGATGTCGCTGAAGCACATTGGTAGCTTTGTATAACATCTTTGGTTGGGGAAAATAAATCCATGATTGTCCTTGTGGATGAAGGATATGTCTCTCCAATCTTGATTAGAATGCCTTTGTTGGGGTTTCTCGCTTTCTATTTGAGGATACTCCGCTGGGGATATTCGACTTCCGATTGGGGATAGAAGAGTTCAGGAACATTTGTCGTTCATCTCTCTATTGGGAATTTAGTTCTTATATGCCCTGACTAAGGATAAAAGAGATGGGTAACCTTCTGAGGTGTTGTATGACCAAGTTTCCTATATGGATGCCAACTCTTATGGGGAGGACAACATTAAATGATATATGGCCTAGTTTCAGATGTCATAGCAACTCTATGGGGATAACAACCTCGACTATGCTTTGCTGGAGAAGAGAACCTTGTCGGGGATTTACAGTAATCAGAGAAATGAAATTTGCTTGGGAAATTTAATTTTGTTGGGAAAATAAACCCTGTTGGGGAAATAAACCCTAAGGAAATGAACCTTGTCGGAGAAGAGAAATCTACTGGAGATTTTACAGTGTTGGAGAAATAAACTCTGCTAGAGAATTAAATTCTTGTAAATTATGCTAAAGGAATCATTTCTGATGGGAATTAGAATTTTGTGGGCTGTGCGGAGGAAGTTTCCAATGTATGCTGGAGAAATGATCAAACTCTTTTATCCGCTAGAGGGATCTGTTGCGGAGTATGGTTATGTTAATAGCTGAGAGATGCCCCAATTTATGTCTGAGGGCGTATTAGACTTGTTAGTGAATGTATCTCCATATGGGATGAGCTCGTGAAGGTAGCTTTGCAGGGATTTTTTCTATGGGGATTTGTGGACGACTTTAACGTTATCCTAATTCCTACAGTCTTAAGTAAATGCTTATTCCTATTTTTATGCACATATTTGTTAACAGTAATCATATTCATATGCATATGTTCATTCAATTTTAGCCATTGGACATTTTTGCAAACAAAACAGAGAAAGTAAAACAAGTTTGAATTTTGAATTTGACTTGTATTGATAATTTACCTATAAACATGCAGTTTTGTACAAAGAGACAGAAATCCTAGTAAGAGGAAATTGTCGTAGAATGAAAAGAGTACAAAGTAAAACAAAGAAAAACTGTTATGTAGGAATGACCCCATCGAGTTTCAACTCTTCCATTGCCTTTATGTCTTCAAGCATCTCATCCCTTACTATCAGAATAAGTTGACTGAATTGATCTGTACCATTCGAACTTGATGTTGGTAACAAAGCTTGATGTATATAGGTGATCCAATGGGACATAGTCGTACACTTTGATCCCTAACTTTTGCATGCTTGTTATCTGACACTTGAGTTTCGTGCAGGTTTTGTTTACAGTCCTTAATTGGGACTCATAACAGGGTTTACCTACTTTACTCCATGCATAGCATAACATCATACCATTGCATGCATTCTACATAAGGACTAACCCATTTCAAGGATCTCAAAGGTTTGTGATGCAGGTCATGATGAACCAACTGTCCAGCAAGGGGCAAAGGGGATTTATTTTCCTCTAGCCAAGGTTGTCAGGGGCTATGACCCACTCGATATGGTGAGCCTTGACCCTTGAAGAAGGACTCTCAGCAACACGAAGTTCCTTCAATCAAGCTACAAATTCAAATGCTAACAAATTTCTTGTTTACCCCGCGAGATCCTTGAAAACATTGCATGCATACATACACATCATTGCATAACAGGTACCCTTGGTACAGGTCACTTACCATCTTCGTTGTTTATTTCAGCAATGGCTTCCCAACAAGACAACCAGGATCTTCATGCTCAAGAGACTCAGTTCAGGGAGATCTTTCTAAGCCTATCCAAGGGGCAGGAAGAGTTAAGGACACTCCTCATGGGGACTTTGGCCAGGAACAAGGCTGAAGATGACAAAGACGAACGGTTGAAACGTCTACAAGCTGAGGTAGATACAATGAAAACCCATATGATGGGGCAGAGGGCTCTCATCCAAGGTTTAGCTCAGGAACAAGAAGAGTTGAGGACCACGATCAGTCAACTCCACCAAGACAGATCCAACATGAAGCAACCAGTCCAAGGCAGGGACCAGGTCTTTGATCAGCTTCCGAGAGGACAAGAATCTGGTATGGTGAAGAATAGACTTCTCCAAATTGCTACCACTTCACAAGCCCAACATCAACCTCGCCCAGAGCAACAGGCTGATCAGAGTAAGCCAAGCAGGTCCAAGAGGAAGTTCACCCAGCTTAACATGCCGTTGTTTCAAGCTCTACAACACCTGCTGAGGTTGAATCTGATTACACTAAGGGCTCCTCCCCGGAACCCCAACATCTCTGCTCCTAACTATCATCCCAATAGGAGGTGTGCATACCACTCTGATAGTCCTGGACATGACACTGCCGACTGCTGGGCTCTGAGGAACAAGGTCCAGGATCTGATTAATGAAGGAGTAGTGGATTTCACTCAAGTGGGTAAGGCTGAATGCTCCTGCCATCCCTACAGGATTCACCATTTGAAATAACAAGTCCTGAAATGAGAAGACTTTTTGTCTATTAGAATTTTCAAGTTGTAATTTTCTTTCGAATGTTCAAACATTTATTCATGTTAAACATTGTTATTTCATTAATGCATCGCATATGTCTGTTTTGAATCAATATATTCGCATTCGCTATATTCAAACTGCTTTCAATTTTTGATGTCAACTCTCGATTAATAATTCTAAGCCTCTTGAGGGAGGATGACGAAAACGATACCACGACATTTACAGTATGCTTTTGAACAGACCCCGCTGATGAGGTACAGGCATTGTTTCAAATCCTAAACAGTGGAGTTATAAGGAAGATAATCCCTCGTCAACCCCTTCGAGCCAAAGAAGTAGGAGTTTTTCTTTTCGAAAATTAAAACCCTTAATCATAACCTGGGGCAGGGTAGTCCTCTCAGCTGATCCGGGTGCACAACGAATGGCATCAAAAGAATTTCTTCTGAAACAAAAGACAGTGATGGTTCCGAATAATCATAAAAGATAGGCAGTCATTATTTCCCAAAAATAAAAGCCCAATAAGTCAAAACCTATGAAGGAGACTTACAAAACTGGGGCATCCCGCTGACCGTAATCGCAAAAGAAACAGTTCAGGAAAAAAATAGGGATCATAAAATCAAAAAAGAAAGAGGTCATACAAACCCTCAACAAAAAAGGAAATGACTGCCTGGTAAAAATAAACTATCAACATCCGAACCATCATTGGAATATCAGGACAAAGACCCAAACAAGGTCAAACGCACGATCAACTGAGTTTAGGTTTGAAGAACATCACGAAGAGCGGGTGGGTACAAATAAAATTTGAGCCTTTATCCTTTGTTTCTTAAACCGTGAACCAGGCCACGCTACAACCCTTAAAAGTCTTAGCTGAAGCATGGGTTAGTTCGAAAGCATACTGTTACAAAAATATCCTGACTCCTTAAGGCTTGCGGTAAAATAACGAATTGACATCACAGTTTACAAAAAAAAAAACTCATTTGCTTTTATTGAAAAATGCATTTTCAAAAATTTCAAGACAGGCATAAGCTTTGCATTCTTAAGATAACATTATTTGCATATGATTATTTGTTTGAACAACAGAGAACTTTGCACAACGAATATCCGATGAACGAAGGTCTTCTCAACAAAAGTGTCACCTCCAATGGAAGAAACACTTCCAATCAAGGGGCATGGCATGATCACTGCCTATCATCTGGGGCAGTCCAGTCAAGATTCAGAGAATCTCTCAAATGCCTAATAGCCTGGGGCAAACCTCCGCCTGAGTCACCTGGGGCATTGGACACGAATTCCAGCTATGAATCTTGCCTGATCAAACTAAGACCTTCTGGTGGCATGGCAACACTACACTACTGACAGGGGCACCTCCCTACATCCTGAGAGCATGGACATAGTCGAAAAAAGTACTACGCATAATCAAAGACCCGCTAGGTTGACACACCTAGGCAAAAATAAGGGCTTCTCGGCGAACCAAAAGGGTTCGGGCAAAAATAAGGGATGAAATGAAAAAATCTGTACACCCGGCAAGTCGAAAACCTAAGAAGGCGAATTGGGCAAAAATGGGTATCCCGGTGGACTGAAAACCCGAAAGGGCGGTCCAGGCAAAAGTGAGGGATCAAAGCGTACGACTATGTCCCGGCATCTCGTCACTTGCCTACCAGAAGAAGAGTTGTCAATCGGCAGTCATCAAGCACCTCCACAGGTATCTTCTTCCCTCACCTCAGCAACAGGGGCAATAATGAGTCGTCCAGGCGATCCAGTTTCTCTGTCAACCAAAGTACCAAGGAAAGGTCAATCAAAAGATGATTACCATCTGCCTCTACAGCTTCAGGTCAACCCTGGTAACAAGCCAGAAAATTCTGTGGACGATTGACCGTGGGTTAATATCCGAGACCAAACAGGACAATTATCTACTTTATCATCAAAGCAACCCTACACCGGTTCCTTTTCTTTCAGAAGAAGTCTTACACGGGCTCATCAACAGGCAACCCCACATCGGTTCCCTCTCAACCTACACTAATTCCTTCTCAATTTTCAGACGAAGTCTTACACGGACTTATCATCAAAGTAACCCTACACCGGTTCCTTTTCTTTCAGAAGAAGTCTTACACGGACTTATCTCACGGTAACCCTACACCGGTTCCTTTTCTTTCAGAAGAAGTCTTACACGGACTTATCTCATGGTAACCCTACACCGGTTCCTTTTCTTTCAGAAGAAGTCTTACACGGACTTATCTCATGGTAACCCTACACCGGTTCCTCCCAAAGTTTTACACGAACTTATCCTGCAGTAACCTTACCCCGGTTCCTCCAGAAGTCTTACACGGACTTATCTCAAGATGACCTTACCCCGGTTCATCAAGAAGTTTTACACGAACTTATCCTGCAGTAACCTTACCCCGGTTCCTCCAGAAGTCTTACACGGACTTATCTCAAGATAACCTTACCCCGGTTCCTCCAGAAGTCTTACACGGACTTATCTCAAGATGACCTTACCCCGGTTCATCAAGAAGTTTTACACGAACTTATCCTGCAGTAACCTTACCCCGGTTCCTCCAGAAGTCTTACACGGACTTATCTCAAGATGACCTTACCCTGGTTCATCAAGAAGTTTTACACGAACTTACTCTGCAGTAACCTTACCCCGGTTCCTCCATAAGTCTTACACGGACTTATCTCAAGATGACCTTACCCCGGTTCATCAAGAAGTTTTACACGAACTTACCCTGCAGTAACCTTACCTCGGTTCCTCCAAAAGTTTTACACGAACTTATCCCGAAGAAACCCTACACAGGTTCTCTCTCCCCAAAGATGCAGTTTTACACGGGCTCATCGTCAAAGTAACCCCACATAGGTTCCCTTCTCAAACTCTAGACGTAGTTTTACACGGACTCGTCATCAGTAAACCCTACATAAGTTTCCTTCTCAGCTCTAGATACGGTTTTACACGGACTCGTCATCAAAGTAACCCTACACAGGTTCCTTCTCCATTTCAGATGCAGTCTTATACAGACTCATTATCAGTAAACCCCACACAGGTTTCCTCCCTCCAAAGATGCAGTTTTACATGAGCTCATCATCAGGAAACATAACACAACAATGGTATCCCCAGCGGAGTTCATCAGATCTTCCAACAAAGCTCGTCAATGGTATCCCCAACGGAGTATCATCAACATCTCTGCAAAGTGCCTCTTTCCCCACAGAGCATTCCTCGCAGAGTATTCTATTCGCCAAGTTTATTCCCCAACGGAGTCATCTTCTCCTACCGATATTCTTGCAACTACCATCCCCAGCGAAAACGAAGAACTCTCTTCAATATCAGCCCATGATTCAGCTCCCGGCATTCGTCAAGGACTAATTTTCCTAGACGAAAATACATTCATAAACATTACATTGTCATACATTATGATACATGCATACACGCATCATATCACCCCAATCTCATTTATTTTTGAGAACATCATGACATCAGGAAATTCATACATTATGACATTGCATACAACTAACTCGTTACTTTTTCAGGAGAGAACGATCAACAGATAAAAGTCTTTACCGTTTGAGGTAGATGACGCCTAAGATTCTCTCATCATTCTGCTGAGGTAGATGACGCCTAAGATTCTCTCATCATTCTGCTGAGGTTGAAGTCGCCTAAGATTCTCTCATCATTTTGCTGAGGTTGAAGTCGCCTAAGATTCTCTCATCATTCTGCTGAGGTTGAAGTCGCCTAAGATTCTCTCATCATTCTGCTGAGGTTGAAGTCGCCTAAGATTCTCTCATCATTCTGCTGAGGTTGAAGTCGCCTAAGATTCTCTCATCATTCTGCTGAGGTAGTAATCACCCAAAGGTTCTCTCATCGTCCCGTTGAGGTAGTAATCGCCCAAGGTTCTCTCATCGTCCCGTTGAGGTAGTAATCGCCCAAGGTTCTCTCATCGTCCCGTTGAGGTAGTAATCATCCAAGGTTCTCTCATCGTCCCGTTGAGGTAGTAATCGTCCAAGGTTCTCTCATCGTCCCGTTGAGGTAGAAATCGTTCAAGGTTCTCTCATCGTCCCGTTGAGGTAGTAACCGTCCCTGATTCATTCATCACATCATTATCAACAAAAAACCTTTTGAAGTTCCAGACTCGATTCCTGTATCCGGCCAGGGCACGTCTGAAGAGTTCGAAGATCCGATTCCTGTATCTTGCCAGGGTGTATCTGTTGACGACTAATTCTCCGGACTCGATTCCTGTATCTTGCCAGGGCACGTCTGAAGAGTTTTAAGATTCGATACCTGTATCCAGCCAGGGCACATCTACATAAAGAATTTGAAGATCAACTCCTGTAACAGGCCAGGTAATTATCTTTCTTTCTCAGGTACGCAAGTTCTCGCTAAGGAATCTCTTACGCAATCGACACCTAGATGGCATCTGTAAGCCCATCCACATACCTACAGTCTCCAAATGGCGTCCATAAGCCCATTCCCAATAAAGTTCTGTCACACCTCCAGATGGCATCTATAAGCCCATCCTCCTATCCATCAGTCTCTAAATGGCATCTGTAAGCTCATTCCCTACATCATACTGCTAACACTCTACTATGTGAGTGAAAATTTCTGGGCACTCTAGTGTTCAATCATCTTCTACCCTCGGATTGCGAAAGGCACGCCAGCCAATCTACATCCTCAAGTCTAAGAAGATTGAACAGGGGCAACTGTTGTACCCCAAAATTTGCCCTCCCATATTTCTCAAAATATTTCAAGAAAAATTCACAAGTCCAACCCGGCGCGTCATATTCAGGTATTCTTTCGCCAAGATATCTCTGATAACATATTCTCAAATTCAGGTTCGTCTCAAGAGTCAATTCTTTAAAGAAGGTATCCGAATGTGTGAGTTTTCTCGAAGAAATATGGTGAAAAAGTGTGCTGAAAGTGCTGTTTTTACGCGCTAAAAAATTCATAACTTGAAGATCGTGGCTCGTTTTGAACCCGTTCCGGTGGCCAAAATTCCGTCTTGACATTATCTACGTTTTCATCTCTCCCGGCTGGAAGCCAATTTCGATTAAAAGGTCTTCAAAAATGTGGATTTATCAAGTATTTTCATACAGAAAATTTGTGATAGAAGTTTATTTGCGTCATGTTCAGAAAATCATAACTTGGTCGATTTTCATCGTATCGAGCTGGTTCCGGCGCCAAAATTTCACAAATTGAGTTGGCTACATTTTCACAGGAGGTATCGAGTTCGAACGGTGTTCAAAAGGCCTTCATTTTTTGCTCAGAGTGTGTGACACGCCGAAAATCCTGAATGCTGAATATTATTTCATCTGGGCCGAAACTTCGAAAATTCATAACTCGGTCAATTTTTATCGGATTGGGCTCATATTTTTACACAAGGTCACTGACTCATAGATCTACAACTTTGCTTCAAAAGTCGAAACCAGATTATGCTCCGATCAATACCAGTTTTTTATTGAAGAACGTGTCAGAGTCGACACTGGAGCCCAAAATAAGTTTGTCTGAGCTGAAACTTCAAAAATTCATAACTAATTTACCGTTTATCCGATTGAGCCGATTTTCGGACAGGAGTTAGTTATCGATGTCGGCTACATTTTGTTTTCACATTTCAACTTCAAAAATTGCACTTAAGTCCCTGCGATTTAGCCTGGAAAGTGACGAACTCAAGTGAACATTGGAGGTCCAATTGCACATTCAAAGCCCATTTTCTTTACCCTAATTTCCATTATAAAATCACCTTCTTTTCACACAAACCAGAGAGGGGGAAAAGAGAGAAAAAATCTTGCCACAACACTGTTAGAATATCAAATTCTTTTAAGAATCCTAAAACCTTGAAATCCTTATTACAAATCCCTCTCTCACTACAAACAAGCCATCACAGTTACAAACCAACACCTCATTACTTCTTCAGTAAGGATAAGGCTGGCTTGATCTCCATGATCCAAAGGGCATAAAAGCATTCAGGTCACTATTTTTCCAGTAAGGGTAAGATTGATTTGATCTCCATGATCAAAAGGGTATAATCATTCATACATGCCATATTGTGCCTAAACATTAAATTTCTTCATATATTGGCTTTATTTGCATTTTATGATTTTATTTAATGTGTTCGTGAGATTCAACACTGCAGATTTAGACAGGATCCCATGCAGGTTCATTAAGGAACGTTGAGGTCAAAAGCCAAATGGCCAAAAGCCAAAAGCCAAATGGCCAAAAGCCAAAAGCCAAAAGTCAAAAGCCAAATGGCCAAAAGAACAACTTATGCATGACACCAATACACGGCGAGACAGACATCCTGAGAAGATTAAGGAACGTTGAGGCCAGAACACAAATGGCCAACAGGCAGAACACAAATGGCCATGAAACCCAATCCAATGGCCAAAGAATGCAGACCACGGTACTCAGGAGTCAATGAACACGCACGTGATGCCAAAAAGTCAAACAAGGCTTTTTTGTCTAATGGGCCAGATTTCTTACAAAAAACCTCCCTTTGGGTCTGAATACCCCCCATGGTTTGCACATTTTTATTTTTTTATTTGATTTTCCTTTTTATTCTTTTAATTGTTTTCAATTGTTTTCTTTAATTTCATAAATTAATTTTCATAAGATAAAAAATTAGAAACTAAAGTATATTTAATTATTATTATTTCACTATTAATTTATTTTGTAAATAAACTTTAATAATTAGTTTAGTAAATTAGGTTTTAAAACTTTAATTTTTTTCTCAATAAATTAAAATATGTAGAAATTAGGTTTTTTAACTTTTTATCACTTTTCTTAATAAATATTTTTTTCTTATTATCATTATTATTAATTACTAATTTATTTTGTAAATAAACATGTACATTAAATATTTAGTAAATTAGGTTAAACTTTAATATTTTTCTTTAATAATTAAAAACAACTTAGAATTAGGGTTTCTCTTGAATTTTAATTTTCTTTATTTCATAAATACAAAAACCATCAAAAAAACATTTATTTTCTTTAATTTAATAATTAATTAACTTTTCATTCAATTTAATTCCAAAAGGGTCCAACGCCCTCGAACGTTCTATTTTCTATTCTTTTCGCGCATTTATTCTTATTTATTTTCCTTTGTGAATATTATGTAATTGCTCAAGCCTTGTAATAGTAATTAGGAAATTTATTTACTTTCCGCATTTTTATTAGAAACGGGTCTTTGTTAATTTGGCGATGTATAGATTCGCGCCTTGTAATAGCGTAGGATTTTACTTTCCGCATTTTAATTTCTGCATCCTTAAATTGCTAAACTTTGCATGAAAGAATGTATGGCCTAAAATAAAAACAAGCGTAGATCACCATGACGCATGTACAAGACAAATATTAACTGAAATAACACACAAATTCACACACCACTCTTAGGGTACGCCTCACTGTTGCCTTGCCCTCGAAACGTGGTCGTCGAGTATAGGACGTTTTAGTAAGTCCTTATGTCCATGACATGATCCAGTTTCCTCGAAATGGTTGCCTCGGAATAAAAAAGGATCAATGGCATAAGGGTAGCTTCTAAGGTGTCCTACTGTTGTTCTGGTGACCACACTGTCCCTACAAATGAATTGACTCGAACACCTCCAACGGTGGTGCTACCTACCTCTCAATGGTGGGATGGCACTACCTTAAGGACATTTACACAGCCTAATTCCTTAGGGTAGGTAGATGACTCATAGATACTTGCTCTATTCAAAACAAATCAAAAACTCTTTTCACCGACACTTTCAAAAAAGCTTTCAAAACAATTTTTCAAACACTCTTGAGGACTGATACAAGAGTCGATCTGAAATCTTTAAACGAAACTTTTTCAAACCCACTCACAATTGAAAAGCAAACTCTTTTGAAAACATAATGAGCAAGTATCTAAGAGCCCATGGATAACCATGGATAGAAAGGGTGCTAACACCTTCCCTTTCTATAAATCTACCTCCCGAACCAAGAAACTATCTCATAAGGAATTTTGTTGTGCTTTTGTCCTGTCCATGTTGGAGAAAATAAAAGACGGTGGCGACTCTTGCTTCCGCGACATTTCGCGAACCAGCGTTAAACAGTCAGTTCCAGATCCACCGATCACAGAACTGGTGACTCTGCTGGGGACTCTTATAAAGTGAGGTGTACCTTAGGATAGCTCATACTTGTGTTTTCAATTGCTGTGTTTGTTTGCTTTATTATTGTGGGCTGCATCGGAGTTACATAGATCCTAACCTGGATCTGGGGATACCCTGTTAGGTAGCATAAGCTGTGAGGGACCTGTCCGGCGTAGACCGACATGGGTGAAGCAGTGGCTACGTTGGTGTGGCACCTTGGTCTGTACCGATATCCCTTGTGTCGCAACGAGGAGAATATGGGTCTTCTGAGGAGTCATTAAGCACCAACCGACCTTAGAACCTTAAATGATCCAACTTGGCTAATAGAACAGTAGCAGTATGCTACGCCCATTGAGGCTAAACTCTCGTGATGGTTCTGGCTGCAAGAAAAGATTGCGATGCTGGAGTTATGACCGATTGAGGGTAGTCAGTGATATTGGGATCCTCTAGAACCCGGTTACTTCTGATAGGACAGGTCTTAACCAACAAACTGAAAGAGGGTAATACCTCGACCCCATGCTGGCCTAAACTCTAAGGGCTCTCTTGTGTGACTTGTGTGCCTTCCAACTTGACTATTTGCATGCTTGTTATCTGACACTTGAGTTTCGTGCAGGTTTTGTTTACAGTCCTTAATTGGGACTCATAACAGGGTTTACCTACTTTACTCCATGCATAGTATAAGATCATACCATTGCATGCATCCTACATAAGGACTAACCCATTTCAAGGATCTCAAAGGTTTGTGATGCAGGTCATGATGAACCAACTGTCCAGCAAGGGGCAAAGGGGATTTATTTTCCTCTAGCCAAGGTTTTCAGGGGCTATGACCCACTCGATATGGTGAGCCTTGACCCTTGAAGAAGGACTCTCAGCAACACGAAGTTCCTTCAATCAAGCTACAAATTCAAATGCTAACAAATTTCTTGTTTACCCCGCGAGATCCTTGAAAACATTGCATGCATACATACACATCATTGCATAACAGGTACCCTTGGTACAGGTCACTTACCATCTTCGCTGTTTATTTCAACAATGGCTTCCTAACAAGACAACCAGGATCTTCATGCTCAAGAGACTCAGTTCAGGGAGATCTTTCTAAGCCTATCCGAGGGGCAGGAAGAGTTAAGGACACTCCTCATGGGGACTTTGGCCAGGAACAAGGCTGAAGATGACAAAGACGAACGGTTGAAACGTCTACAAGCTGAGGTAGATACAATGAAAACCCAGATGCTGGGGCAGAGGGCTCTCATTCAAGGTTTAGCTCAGGAACAAGAAGAGTTGAGGACCACGATCAGTCAACTCCACCAAGACAGATCCAACATGAAGCAACCAGTCCAAGGCAGGGACCAGGTCTTTGATCAGCTTCTGAGAGGACAAGAATCTTGTATGGTGAAGAATAGACTTCTCCAAATTGCTACCACTTCACAAGCCCAACATCAACCTCGCCCAGAGTAACAGGCTGATCAGAGTAAGCCAAGCAGGTCCAAGAGGAAGTTCACCCAGCTTAACATGTCGTTGTTTCAAGCTCTACAACACCTGCTGAGGTTGAATCTGATTACACTAAGGGCTCCTCCCTGGAACCCCAACATCTCTGCTCCTAACTATCATCCCAATAGGAGGTGTTCATACCACTCTGATAGTCCTGGACATGACACTGCCGACTGCTGGGCTCTGAGGAACAAGGTCCAGGATCTGATTAATGAAGGAGTAGTGGATTTCACTCAAGTGGGTCAGGCTGAATGCTCCTGCCATCCCTACAGGATTCACCATTTGAAATAACAAGTCCTGAAATGAGAAGACTTTTTGTCTATTAGAATTTTCAAGTTGTAATTTTCTTTCGAATGTTCAAACATTTATTCATGTTAAACATTGTTATTTCATTAATGCATCACATATGTCTGTTTTGAATCAATATATTCGCATTCGCTATATTCAAACTACTTTCATTTTTTGATGTCAACTCTCGATTAATAATTCTAAGCCTCTTGAGGGAGGATGACGAAAACGATACCACGACATTTACAGTATGCTTTTGAACAGACCCCGCTGATGAGGTACAGGCATTGTTTCAAATCCTAAACAGTGGAGTTATAAGGAAGATAATCCCTCGTCAACCCCTTCGAGCCAAAGAAGTAGGAGTTTTTCTTTTCGAAAATTAAAACCCTTAATCATAACCTGGGGCAGGGTAGTCCTCTCAGCTGATCCGGGTGCACAACGAATGGCATCAAAAGAATTTCTTCTGAAACAAAAGACAGTGATGGTTCCGAATAATCATAAAAGATAGGCAGTCATTATTTCCCAAAAATAAAAGCCCAATAAGTCAAAACCTATGAAGGAGACTTACAAAACTGGGGCATCCCGCTGACTGTAATCGCAAAAGAAACAGTTCAGGAAAAAAATAGGGATCATAAAATCAAAAAAGAAAGAGGTCATACAAACCCTCAACAAAAAAGGAAATGACTGCCTGGTAAAAATAAAATATCAACATTCGAACCATCATTGGAATATCAGGACAAAGACCCAAACAAGGTCAAACGCACGATCAACTGAGTTTAGGTTTGAAGAACATCACGAAGAGCGGGTGGGTACAAATAAAATTTGAGCCATTATCCTTTGTTTCTTAAACCGTGAACCAGGCCACGCTACAACCCTTAAAAGTCCTAGCTGAAGCATGGGTTAGTTCGAAAGCATACTGTTACAAAAGTATTCTGACTCCTTAAGGCTTGCGGTAAAATAACGAGTTGACATCACAGTTTACAAAAAAAAAACTCATTTGCTTTTATTGAAAAATGCATTTTCAAATATTTCAAGACAGACATAAGCTTTGCATTCTTAAGATAACATTGTTTGCATATGATTATTTGTTTGAACAACAGAGAACTTTGCGCAACGAATATCCGATGAACGAAGGTCTTCTCAACAAAAGAGTCACCTCCAATGGAAGAAACACTTCCAATCAAGGGGCATGGCATGATCATTGCCTATCATCTGGGGCAGTCCAGTCAAGATTCAGAGAATCTCTCAAATGCCTAATAGCCTGGGGCAAACCTCCGCCTGAGTCACCTGGGGCATTGGACACGAATTCCAGCTATGAATCTTGCCTGATCAAACTAAGACCTTCTAGTGGCATGGCAACACTACACTACTGACAGGGGCACCTCCCTACATCCTGAGAGCATGGACATAGTCGAAAAAAGTACTACGCATAATCAAAGACCCGCTAGGTTGACACACCTAGGCAAAAATAAGGGCTTCCCGGCGAACCAAAAGGGTTCGAGCAAAAATAAGGGATGAAATGAAAAAATCTGTACACCCGGCAAGTCGAAAACCTGAGAAGGTGGCTTGGGCAAAAATGGGTATCCCGGTGGACTGAAAACCTGAAAGGGCGGTCCAGGAAAAAGTGAGGGATCAAAGCGTACGACTATGTCCCGGCATCTCGTCACTTGCCTACCAGAAGAAGAGTTGTCAATCGGCAGTCATCAAGCACCTCCACAGGTATCTTCTTCCCTCACCTCAGCAACAGGGGCAATAATGAGTCGTCCAGGCGATCCAGTTTCTCTGTCAACCAAAGTACCAAGGAAAGGTCAATCAAAAGATGATTACCATCTGCCTCTACAGCTTCAGGTCAACCCTGGTAACAAGCCAGAAAATTCTGTGGACGATTGACCGTGGGTTAATATCCGAGACCAAACAGGACAATTATCTACTTTATCATCAAAGCAACCCTACACCGGTTCCTTTTCTTTCAGAAGAAGTCTTACACGGGCTCATCAACAGGCAATCCCACACCGGTTCCCTCTCAACCTACACTAATTCCTTCTCAATTTTCAGACGAAGTCTTAGACGGACTTATCATCAAAGTAACCCTACACCGGTTCCTTTTCTTTCAGAAGAAGTCTTACACGGACTTATCTCATGGTAACCCTACACCGGTTCCTTTTCTTTCAGAAGAAGTCTTACACGGACTTATCTCATGGTAACCCTACACCGGTTCCTTTTCTTTCAGAAGAAGTCTTACACGGACTTATCTCATGGTAACCCTACACCGGTTCCTCCCAAAGTTTTACACGAACTTATCCTGCAGTAACCTTACCCCGGTTCCTCCAGAAGTCTTACACGGACTTATCTCAAGATGACCTTACCCCGGTTCATCAAGAAGTTTTACACGAACTTATCCTGCAGTAACCTTACCCCGGTTCCTCCAGAAGTCTTACACGGACTTATCTCAAGATAACCTTACCCCGGTTCCTCCAGAAGTCTTACACGGACTTATCTCAAGATGACCTTACCCCGGTTCATCAAGAAGTTTTACACGAACTTATCCTGCAGTAACCTTACCCCGGTTCCTCCAGAAGTCTTACACGGACTTATCTCAAGATGACCTTACCCTGGTTCATCAAGAAGTTTTACACAAACTTACCCTGCAGTAACCTTACCCCGGTTCCTCCAGAAGTCTTACACGGACTTATCTCAAGATGACCTTACCCCGGTTCATCAAGAAGTTTTACACGAACTTACCCTGCAGTAACCTTACCTCGGTTCCTCCAAAAGTTTTACACGAACTTATCCCGAAGAAACCCTACACAGGTTCTCTCTCCCCAAAGATGCAGTTTTACACGGACTCGTCATCAGAAAAACTACCCAGGTTTTACCTCTTCTAGGATGCAGTTTTACACGGGCTCATCGTCAAAGTAACCCCACATAGGTTCCCTTCTCAAACTCTAGACGTAGTTTTACACGGACTCGTCATCAGTAAACCCTACACAAGTTTCCTTCTCAGCTCTAGATACGGTTTTACATGGACTCGTCATCAAAGTAACCCTACACAGGTTCCTTCTCCATTTCAGATGAAGTCTTATACGGACTCATTATCAGTAAACCCCACACAGGTTTCCTCCCTCCAAAGATGCAGTTTTACATGAGCTCATCATCAGGCAACATAACACAACAATGGTATCCCCAACGGAGTTCATCAGATCTTCCAACAAAGCTCGTCAATGGTATCCCCAACGGAGTATCATCAACATCTCAGCAAAGTGCCTCTTTCCCCACAGAGCATTCCTCGCAGAGTATTCTATTCGCCAAGTTTATTCCCCAACGGAGTCATCTTCTCCTTCCGGTATTCTTGCAACTACCATCCCCAGCAAAAACGAAGAACTCTCTTCAATATCAGCCCAGGATTCAGCTCCCGGCATTCGTCAAGGACTTATTTTCCTAGACGAAAATACATTCATAAACATTACATTGTCGTACATTATGATACATGCATACACGCATCATATCACCCCAATCTCATTTATTTTTGAGAACATCATGACATCAGGCAATTCATACATTATGACATTGCATACAACTAACTCCTTACTTTTTCAGGAGAGAACGATCAACAGATAAAAGTCTTTACCGTTTGAGGTAGATGACGCCTAAGATTCTCTCATCATTCTGCTGAGGTTGAAGTCGCCTAAGATTCTCTCATCATTCTGCTGAGGTTGAAGTCGCCTAAGATTCTCTCATCATTCTGCTGAGGTTGAAGTCGCCTAAGATTCTCTCATCATTCTACTGAGGTTGAGGTCGCCTAAGATTCTCTCATCATTCTGCTGAGGTTGAAGTCGCCTAAGATTCTCTCATCATTCTGCTGAGGTAGTAATCACCCAAAGGTTCTCTCATCGTCCCGTTGAGGTAGTAATCACCCAAGGTTCTCTCATCGTCCCGCTGAGGTAGTAATCGCCCAAGGTTCTCTCATCGTCCCGTTGAGGTAGTAATCATCCAAGGTTCTCTCATCGTCCCGTTGAGGTAGTAATCGTCCAAGGTTCTATCATCGTCCCGTTGAGGTAGAAATCGTTCAAGGTTCTCTCATCGTCCCGTTGAGGTAGTAACCGTCCCTGATTCATTCATCACATCATTATCAACAAAAAACCTTTTGAAGTTCCAGACTCGATTCCTGTATCCGGCCAGGGCACGTCTGAAGAGTTCGAAGATCCGATTCCTGTATCTTGCCAGGGTGTATCTGTTGACGACCAATTCTCCGGACTCGATTCCTGTATCTTTCCAGGGCACGTCTGAAGAGTTTTAAGATTCAATACCTGTATCCAGCCAGGGCACATCTACATAAAGAATTTGAAGATCAACTCCTGTAACAGGCCAGGTAATTATCTTTCTTTCTCAGGTACGCAAGTTCTCGCTAAGGAATCTCTTACGCGATCGACACCTAGATGGCATCTGTAAGCCCATCCACATACCTACAGTCTCCAAATGGCGTCCATAAGCCCATTCCCAATAAAGTTCTGTCACAACTCCAGATGGCATCTATAAGCCCATCCTCCTATCCATCAGTCTCCAAATGGCATCTGTAAGCTCATTCCCTACATCATACTGCTAACACTCCACTATGTGAGTGAAAATTTCTGGGCACTCTAGTGTTCAATCATCTTCTACCCTCGGATTGCGAAAGGCACGCCAGCCAATCTACATCCTCAAGTCTAAGAAGATTGAACAGGGGCAACTGTTGTACCCCAAAATTTGCCCTCCCATATTTCTCAAAATATTTCAAGAAAAATTCACAAGTCCAACCCGGAGCGTCATATTCAGGTATTCTTTCGCCAAGATATCTCTGATAACATATTCTAAAATTCAGGTTCGGCTCAAGAGTCAATTCTTTAAAGAAGGTATCCGAATGTGTGAGTTTTCTCGAAGAAATATGGTGAAAAAGTGTGCTGAAAGTGCAGTTTTTACGCGCTAAAAAATTCATAACTTGAAGATCGTGGCTCGTTTTGAACCCGTTCCGGTGGCCAAAATTCCGTCTTGACATTATCTACGTTTTCATCTCTCCCGGCTGGAAGCCAATTTCGATCAAAAGGTCTTCAAAAATGTGGATTTATCAAGTATTTTCATACAGAAAATTTGTGACAGAAGTTTATTTGCGTCATGTTCAGAAAATCATAACTTGGTTGATTTTCATCGTATCGAACTGGTTTCGGCGCCAAAATTTCACAAATTGAGTTGGCTACATTTTCACAGGAGGTATCGAGTTCGAACGGTGTTCAAAAGGCCTTCATTTTTTGCTCAAAGTGTGTGACACGCTGAAAATCCTGAATGCTGAATATTATTTCATCTGGGCCGAAACCTCGAAAATTCATAACTCGGTCAATTTTTATCGTATTGGGCTCATATTTTTACACAAGGTCACTGACTCATAGATCTACAACTTTGCTTCAAAAGTCGAAACCGGATTATGCTCCGATCAATACCAGTTTTTTATTGAAGAACGTGTCAGAGTCGACACTGGAGCCCAAAATAAGTTTGTCTGAGCTGAAACTTCAAAAATTCATAACTAATTCACCGTTTATCCGATTGAGCCGATTTTCGGACAGGAGTTAGTTATCGATGTCGGCTACATTTTGTTTTCACATTTCAACTTCAAAAATTGCACTTAAGTCCCTGCGATTTAGCCTGGAAAGTGACGAACTCAAGTGAACATTGGAGGCCCAATTGCACATTCAAAACCCATTTTCTTTACCCTAATTTCCATTATATAATCACCTTCTTTTCACACAAACCAGACAGGAGGAAAAGAGAGAAAAAACCTTGGCACAACACTGTTAGAATATCAAATTCTTTTAAGAATCCTAAAACCTTGAAATCCTTATTACAAATCCCTCTCTCACTACAAACAAGCCATCACAGTTACAAACCAACACCTCATTACTTCTTCAGTAAGGATAAGGCTGGCTTGATCTCCATGATCCAAAGGGCATAAAAGCATTCAGGTCACTATTTTTCCAGTAAGGGTAAGATTGATTTGATCTCCATGATCAAAAGGGTATAATCATTCATACATGCCATATTGTGCCTAAACATTAAATTTCTTCATATATTGACTTTATTTGCATTTTATGATTTTATTTAATGTGTTCGTGAGATTCAACACTGCAGATTTAGACAGGATCCCATGCAGGTTCATTAAGGAACGTTGAGGCCAAAAGCCAAATGGCCAAAAGCCAAAAGCCAAAAGTCAAAAGCCAAATGGCCAAAAGAACAACTTATGCATGACACCAATACACGGCGAGACAGACATCCTGAGAAGATTAAGGAACGTTGAGGCCAGAACACAAATGGCCAACAGTCAGAACACAAATGGCCATGAAACCCAATCCAATGGCCAAAGAATGCAGACCACGGTACTCAGGAGTCAATGAACACGCACGTGATGCCAGAAAGTCAAACAAGGCTTTTTTGTCTAATGGGCCAGATTTCTTACAAAAAACCTCCCTTTGGGTCTGAATACCCCCCATGGTTTGCATATTTTTATTTTTTTATTTGATTTTCCTTTTTATTCTTTTAATTGTTTTCAATTGTTTTCTTTAATTTCATAAATTAATTTTCATAAGATAAAAAATCAGAAACTAAAGTATATTTAATTATTATTATTTCACTATTAATTTATTTTGTAAATAAACTTTAATAATTAGTTTAGTAAATTAGGTTTTAAAACTTTAATTTTTTTCTCAATAAATTAAAATATGTAGAAATTAGGTTTTTTAACTTTTTATCACTTTTCTTAATAAATAATTTTTTCTTATTATCATTATTATTAATTACTAATTTATTTTGTAAGTAAACATGTACATTAAATATTTAGTAAATTAGGTTAAACTTTAATATTTTTCTTTAATAATTAAAAACAACTTAGAATTAGGGTTTCTCTTGAATTTTAATTTTCTTTATTTCATAAATACAAAAACCATAAAAAAAAAACATTTCTTTTCTTTAATTTAATAATTAATTAACTTTTCATTCAATTTAATTCCAAAAAGGTCCAACGCCCTCGAACGTTCTATTTTCTATTCTTTTCACGCATTTATTCTTATTTATTTTCCTTTGTGAATATTATGTAATTGCTCAAGCCTTGTAATAGTAATTAGGAAATTTATTTACTTTCTGCATTTTTATTAGAAACGGGTCTTTGTTAATTTGGCGATGTATAGACTCGCGCCTTGTAATAGCGTAGGATTTTACTTTCCGCATTTTAATTTCCGCACCCTTAAATTTCTAAACTTTGCATGAAAGAATGTATGGCCTAAAATAAAAACAAGCGTAGATCACCATGACGCATGTACAAGACAAATATTAACTGAAATAACACACAAATTCACACACCACTCTTAGGGTACGCCTCACTGTTGCCTTGCCCTCGAAACGTGGTCGTCGAGTATAGGACGTTTTAGTAAGTCCTTATGTCCATGACATGATTCAGTTGCCTCGAAATGGTTGCCTCGGAATAAAAAAGGATCAATGGCATAAGGGTAGCTTCTAAGGTGTCCTACTGTTGCTCTGGTGACCACACTGTCCCTACAAATGAATTGACCCGAACACCTCCAACGGTGGTGCTACCTACCTCTCAATGGTGGGATGGCACTACCTTAAGGACATTTACACAGCCTAATTCCTTAGGGTAGGTAGATGACTCATAGATACTTGCTCTATTCAAAATAAATCAAAAACTCTTTTCACCGACACTTTCAAAAAAGCTTTCAAAACAATTTTTCAAACACTCTTGAGGACTGATACAAGAGTCGATCTGAAATCTTTAAACGAAACTTTTTCAAACCCACTCACAATTGAAAAGCAAACTCTTTTGAAAACACAATAAGCAAGTATCTAAGAGCCCATGGATAACCATGGATAGAAAGGGTGCTAACAACTTCCCTTTCTATAAATCTACCTCCCGAACCGAGAAACTATCTCATAAGGAATTTTGCTGTGCTTTTGTCCTGTCCATGTTGGAGAAAATAAAAGACGGTGGCGACTCTTGCTTCCGCGACATTTCGCGAACCAGCGTTAAACAGTCAGTTCCAGATCCACCGATCACAATGTTCTTATTGGAGGCTTCCACAGTGCCATTCATATTAGATCAATAAGGAGAAGAATTATGGTGTTTAATCTTGAACTGCATGCAAAGTTCCATGATAATGATGTTTTTAAGATTGGTACCATTGTCTGTGATAATCCTCTCGGGGATGCCATACCGATAGATAAGGTTATGCTTAATGAACCGTGCCACTACATTCTTGGAGACGAAGGCAAATGAGGTTGCTTCAACCTACTTCGTGAAGTAATCAATGGCAACGAGGATGAAACAATGTTTTTTAGAAGTAGTAGGCTTAATTTCTCCAATCATATCAATAACCCACATTGCGAACGGCCAAGGCGCATTCAAGAGATTTAGAGGAACCGGAGGCACATGTACTTTGTCGGTGTAGATCTGGAATTTGTGATAAGTTCTGGAGTGATGATGGCAATTAGTTTCCATGGTCGACAAATAGTAACCTACTCTCATAATCTTCTTAGCCATAGTATATCCACTGAAGTGAGTACCAAAGATACCTTCGTGCATATCTTCCAAAAATTTCTCTACTTCCTTCTTGTCTACATAATAAAGCAGATTCGAATCATTGTTGTGCTTGTAAAGAACTTGGTTGCTCATGAAGAACTTAGCAGAGAACCTCCGTAGGATTTTCTTGACATTGATAGATTCCCCATCGAGGTACTCTTTAGCTTTAAGGTATCTTTTCACCTCGTGAAACCAAGGCTTTTCCTCTACTCCGTGAGTGACAACTTCGTAGCAATGTGTCGGTTCGTCTACTCTTTCAATGGTAATTTGAGGAGCTTCGTTATCCCATCTGACCTTAAACATAGACAACATGGTTTCTAAAGCGTCTGCCAACTGATCCTCTTCTCATGTTATATGTTCAAAAGTGATTTCCTCGAAGTACTAGATTAGTGTCAATACATGCTCCCTGTAAGGAATGAGATTCGGGTACTTCATATCCTATTCTCCTTTAATTTAACTGATTACCAGGGTTGATTCTTAGATCGATAGCAGCTTTGATACCCATGATGCATGCTTCGTATTCGGCCATGTTGTTGGTAGAATTAAAGCATAATCTAGCGGTGAAGGGTGTATGGAAACCCTCGAAAGAGATAATCACAACACCGATTCTGTTTCCAAGCGCGTTAGAAGCTCTACCAAAAACCATAGTCCATCGGGATCCTAGCTCGGGTCCTTCACACGGTCCAGGCTCTTCCCAATCTGTAACTAGCATAATGTTCTCATCCTAGAACTTAAAATTCATAGATTAATAGTCGTCTATAACTTGATGAGCCAAATGATCTTCCAGTACACTTCCTTTAATTGCCTTCTGGGTGGTGTACTGAGTGTCGTATTCTGTCAAGACCATTTTCCATCTGGTTATTCTTTTGCAGAGAGCGGGCTTCTCAAATATATACTTTATAGGATCCATTTTAGAGATCAATAAGGTAGTATGGGTCAACATATATTGTCTCAGTCGGCGAGCAGCCCATGCCAAAGAGCAGCAAGTTTTCTCGAGCAGTGAGTATCTTGTTTCACAGTCGGCAATCTTTTTGCTAAGGTAGTATATTGCATGCTCTTTTCGACCAGACTCGTCATGTTCGCCCAGCACATACCCCATTGAGTTCTCTAACACTATTAGGTAAATGATCAGAGGTCTTCCCTACTTTGGTGGAATCTGAATCAGAGGTTCTTTGAGGTACTCCTTGATTTTGTCAAAAGTTGTCTGGAAATCGTCATTCCATTTTACTACTTGATTTTTCTTCAGCAACTTGAAGATCGACTCACAAGTAATTTAGTCGTCCCAAGAAACTTCTGACTTGCTTCTTCGTATGGGGAATAAGCATTTCATGAATGGCTTTGACCTTGGCGGGATCAACTTCAATACCTTTACCACTGACAACGAAACCCAGGAGCTTATCGGACCTCACCCCAAAGGTGCACTTGTTCGGATTCAGCCTCAGCTTGTACTTTTTCAACCTTTCAAATAACTTGCATAGATGGTCAAGAGTCTTCTCCATGTCTTTAGGTGACATATTAATCTGATTATAACCTAAGAAGTTGTCCATGAAGGAGAACACTTTGTGTTGAGCAGTATTACCAACCAGAACATTAATATATGGAAGCGGGAAGTCATCTTTCGGGCTTGCCCTATTCAGATCCCTGCATTCTACACACATACACACTTTTCCGTCTTTCTTTGGTACCATAACCATATTTGCATCCCACTGAGGATAGGATGTAACAACCAAGAAACTGTCATTGAATTGCTTCAAAACATCAGTCTTGATCTTCTCTGACATCTCGGGACGCATGTGACAAACCTTATGCTTTATTAGAGAACAACCCTCTTTCATCGGCAGATGGTGAACCACAATATCATTGTCTATCCATGACATGTCTTTGTATGACCTATCAAAGATCTCAACATATTCATGAAACATCTGTATTAATCTGTTCTTGATAATGTCCTCTAGGTTGGCACCTATCTTGACTTCTTTCTTGTCCTCTCCAGTACCCAAGTTCACAACCTCGACTGGATTTTCATGCGGTTGTATGGCTCTTTCTTCCTGCACTAACAGTCTAGCAAGTTCTCCAGATATTTCTCAATCTTCCTCACCTTCGTCCTCGGCTTGGTAGATTGGGTTTTCAAAGTCATAAGTGGAAATAGCAGAATTGTTATCAACGGGATCCATAGTGGATATGGATCTGCAATTTATTGTGTGGGTGTGTCTAAGAACACATAGCTATTTGAGAGTGTAATAAAGTAAAAAATAAATACAAAGAGCGCAAAATTGGAATTCAAAACATCCAATTATTTATTAAATAAAGATATTCTTATGAAGTGACAACCCTTATCAACTGGACCGTTGTGCCTCGGGTAAGGCACAAGGCTTAGAGTTATTGTTCAAAAGTTACATAGCCAAAACTTGAAAGTAATAAAATAGAAAATAGAAATTACTCCTGACTAAAGGAGATTGAGATAAGGTCTTAAGTCTTCATGTTGTTTAACTCGTTGTTGATGGTAGGAAAGATCCATCTGTCGAGGTCATAGTCATTGTCAACATCGACTATCGCGTTGACTCCATTGTTGCTGACATAGAATGGTGGTCTTCCAGCATGAGCACGACGCACAACCCTCTGAGCCTCTATAGTGAAACATAAACCAAATTTGTTAGACTTGTACGGAATGTCAGGAAACTGACCCCCAGTAAGGCATCCCCCTTCTTCTACATCAACTTTAGCATCCTTCAAAGAGGCCATTCTGGGTGAAACCCTAGTAACCTTGGGAATAGCAGAAACGTCATCAGTAGTCGTATGAGGGATAACCTCAAAAGTCTGTCAGGGAGTTTTGATGAATTATCCGTCCATCTCAACATACTTGAATGAATTCAAGTGACTCACCATATACTCTTCTTCACCACAAACAATAACAACCTTCCCTTTCACATGATATTTCAACTTTTGGTATAGGGATGAAGTTATAATGCATACCCCATGAATCCAGGGGCGCCCAAGTAAATAAGAATAAGACGGTCGAATATCCATCACATAGAAGGTAGATTCGAAGACCTATAAATCTACCTTGATCGGAAGATCCACTTTTCCGTGCACCATATTTTTTGAACCGTTAAAGGCTATCACCACTATATCACTAGGTTTCAGCATAACCCCTTCACAATCCAGTCTGTCTAGAGCACCTTTTGGTAGAACATTCAGCAAGGAACCTGTATCTACCAATACATGAGCTAAAGTAGTGCCCTTGCATTCAATGGAAACATACAGGGACTTATTATGGTTTCTTCCTTCAGGAGTCAGGTCAGCATCAAAAAAACCTAGCCCATTATTAGTAGTTAGGCTAGAAACATAATTCTTAAATTGGTCGGCAGAAATTTCTTGTGGCACGTGAGCAGACTTCAAGAACTTCATTAAAGCCTGAGCATGGGCCTCTGAACACAACAAAAGGGATAACATGGATATCTTGGAGGGAGTATGTCCTAACTATTCAACAATCTTATAATCACTTTTGTGGATAATGTTTAATACCTCCTCCAATTCTTGTCTAGAAGTATCGTTAGTGGTAACTTCTTTAGGTGCCTCTGTCTGGGCAGGCTCCGTCATTTGCTCTTTACCCTGAGTCTCAATAACTGACTCGGTAGCGGTCACTCGAACTGGTGTAGCAGCAGTCTTTAGAGATATTTCTGGAGAGAAAACCCTTCCGCTTCTAGTAACCTTATTGGTCCCAACAATATTGTCAATGTTGGAATCAATAACTTTTGTATCTTTATATTCAGTAGTCGGTAGTTCTTGCTTGACGCCATGGTAGTAGACGTCAGATCCATAGTTCCAAGGGATAGATTTATCATAGGAATATGGAATAGGTCCGGGTTTGGTGATTATCAGAGGAGCGGCTATGGGTTTGGCAGTAATCTTTACATGAACCTTGAAAGTGATCCTGATAGGAGCGCCGAAGACTACGGATACCTCTTCCAGCTCCAAGTCTTGAAACAAATTCTCCATAGAGGGATTCCTCTCAATTAGTATCATGTGGTTGTCTATCAAACACTGAATACCTTTCTTCAGCAACTTCCAGCCATTGGGTTGGGCTGCACGACAGTAACATCTTTCAATACAACCCAGAAATAAACTAGCTTGCAACAGATTCTTCTTGATAATTAGAAGGGGAGTTGTTAATTCACTTACGGCAGAAACATATGAAACATCATCAATAGCACTAATGCCTTTGTCATGCTTAGGCATAGGTGCAGTAATTACATTGGGGGTCTCGGGAGGATCAAACTCAATTTCTTTATTATCAAACATGTCTTAAATTTTGTTTTTCAATGCCTATCAGCTATCGGTGTTGTGCCCGAGGCTATTGGAATGGTAGGCACATTTCATATTAGGATTATAACGAGGAGAAGAGGTGTTGGGATTCTAAGGAGGATCCCTTAATGTAATCAGTTCCTCTTTCAATAAGTGTTGTAATGCCTGAGCTAATTGCATACCGATCTTTGTAAATTGTCTTCTCGGTGCATCTGGCCTACGCTGATTATTTTACTGTTGTTGTTCTACAGGCGCCAGATTAAAAATTAACACATCTCCTATAGACTGGTTACGGTCACTTCTAGCACGACTCTTCTGGCCATAAACTGCATTAGTTTCCTTTTTATTATTGAACGTCTTCTTTACAGTACTTGAAGATGCAGCCACTTGAATCTTTCCACTTCTGATAGCACCTTCGACATGTTCCCCTGTTAGTATCAACTCGGTAAAACCAGATGAAGAGCTTCTGATCATATGATTAAAGAAAGGCCCTGTCAAGGTGCCCATAAACATATCAACCAACTCCATATCAGACAGAGGAGGTTGAACCCTTCCATCTAAATCTCTTCACTTCTGGGCATACTCTTTAAAACATTCGTGAGAGCCCATAGTCATACTTTGTAGTTGCATACGAGTTGGTGCAAGGTCAACATTATATTGATATTACTTGTAAAAAGAAGCAACTAGGTCTTTCCAAATGCGGATGTTGGTTCCTTCCAGCTAATATAACCATTCTAATTGTATCCCAGATAATCTCTCTTGAAAGAAGTAAACCCATAACTTTTTGTCAACGGTATGGGGTTGGATCCTCCAGACATAAGACCTCAGATGAAGCTTAGGACAAGAAACACCATCATATTTGGCAAAGATAGGGACCTTGAACTTGTGAGGGATAACAACCTCTGAGATAATACCCAAGTCTTAAAAATCCATCCCATGCACTTTCTAGATTTCCATGACATTCAGACAATCTTCCAGTTGTTTATATTTGTCAACAGCGGGAGGATACTGCTCATTAGAATAGTCTTCTTCATCAGGAATTTAACCAGAACCAAGGTTTCTTCCCCCCTCAGCTTTGATACTTCTATCGTATTCCTCTTGATTATCATCTTCATCTGATGGGATGTCAGAAGCTTGAACCTGTTTGGCAGGACCCTTAAATCTTCTCCCCATGTTGAAGATACCAACCAACTTCCGAGTCTTTTTCTTCTTGGCGATGAGCACCATAAGCTCTTTCTGACCCTTGGCTAAGTTCAGGAGCATCTCTTGGAATTGAGCATTTTGAGATTGAAGATCTTTCACGGTTTGCTCTAGAGCCATCTTTTACTGAAATAAATAGCAAGAAGATGAGAAAACCTATCTTGGGAAAACCTGTTATGTAATGATGTGCATGAGATATAGATACAATGTTTTCAAGGATCTCACGAGGTAAACAAAAACAAAATGTTAGAAGTTGAGTTTGGATGCAGCTTTGACTGAAGAACTCGACTCCTTTGTTTTTGGACGTCCTTGTATAAGGATCAAGCTCACCATGTCATGTGGGTCCTAACCTTTGACTCAAAATATTGTACTTTTGTCTTTGACGACATCTGGTTAAAGGAAAATAAATCGGCTTGCCCCTTGCTAGACGTATGGTTCATGATAACCTACATTACAGGCCCTTGAGATCCTTGAAATGGTTAAAGAAAATGATATGGTATGATGTCATGATGTTATGATGTCATGTTTGAATAGATAACAAACACAAACAAAGCACACAAGAGCCTTGGGTTTAAGGCTTGCATGGGGTTCATAGTTAAGTATCCTTTAAAAGTCCAGTTGGCTCAACCTGTCCTAAGAATAGTAACCGAGTTCTAGGATTCTCATATCACCGATATTTCTCGCAGGCTTTGTTTCAACAGAGCAACTGAAATTCCATCGAAATATCTCGAGAGTCGAATCTCAATGAATGTAGCATCGAGTATCAACCAACTTTGGACTGGACCAAAGTCAGCCATCTCACTACCTTCTAATGGCTAAGTTGGATCAATTAAGGGTTTAAAGGTCAGTTAGTGCTTATGACACCATGCAGAAGCCTATTGATATCCTCGAATGACTCAAGGAACACCAGTACAAACCAAAGTATCGCACTAACGTAGCCATTACTTCAAACATATCAGTCTACACCGTACAGTTTCAATGATCTATTTCTACTTACCTAAGTTGTCCCCAGATCTGGGTATAAGATCTTTGCAAGAAATAAACCCGAGCAACCCTAAAATGTAAAGCAGACAAAACAAATAAAGCAAGTAAATGTGATCTAACCCTAAGGTAACCCCTTTTTTTGTAGTTCACCAACAGAGTCGCCAGTTCTGTAATACGGTAGGAGAACTAACTGGGTTTTGCATTTTATTGCAAATGTTGTGGATAGTAAGAGTCGCCACCGACTTTTCTTTTAACTAGTAAGGAAAGGGTGAAAATAACAGGAAAGACCTGGTGGATTTTGAGTTCTAGGGGTAGATTATGAAAATGGAAGGTGTTAGCATCCTTTTCATTCGTAGTTATCTACAGGCTCTTAATCTCTAGCTCACTTTTGAAATTGCTGCGTGTTGTGTATTTTTATAAATATTTTGAAAATATTGCCAATGTAAGGCGGACTTTGTAATGACCCTTGTATCATTAAGGGTGTATACAAAGCGTTTACTTTAAAAATAATTTGAAAGTGTTTATGAGAAATGTTTTTATTTTGAAGAGCTTTGTGAGCAAGGGATTAAGATTTATCCTACTCAAGGTTGTTCTTGTATTTCCTCCTCCTTTAGATAGTGATATCCGTACCATTAGTTAGTAGGAAGCCCTATCATTGGATGTGAAGACACATGTATGGGTTATCTTACAGTCATCGAAGATAACTAGTAAGGATGCTTTAGCAATTTTTGTGTAAGGGACTAGATTATTTACCTAAAGGCAACGTCGAAGGGTCATCGAGGGACTATGATCTTTGTATTGAGGGACTTTACTAAAGCATCCCCACTTTCGAGGGACATGATTATTTTTCGAAAGGCAAAAATGGAGGTTACCCTAAAGGTGCGAGTGTGCAAGTGATTTGTGTTTAGTTATTTTAGTCTCTACATTATGGTTAGCTATCGATTCCTTTTTAGTCTTTCCATACAGCTTAATTATTAAGCAATAATATAGAAAGTATAAAAAAACTTTAAAGGTGCAGAAAGTAAAAGCAGAAAGTAAACCCTAAGCTATTACATCGCTTCAAGGCAGTTACAAAAAGAAATTGTCGAGAATGAAAACCCTAACTATTACAACCCATAGACAATTATAATAAGGAAAAGGAAAGCGAAAATTCTAAGCTATTATAACGCACAGGAATAAAATAAGAATAAAAGAAAGGTGAAAAAAGAAAAGTATGTTTTTTTTAGGATTTATGTGAAAAGGTTTTTAATTGTAATTAAGGAAACTTAAAAACTAATTAATTTTAATTTAAATAAAATTATTAATTAAATTAATTAAAAAATACCTAAAACCTAGTTTGATTAGGGTGTAAACAAAGGGTTTGAAAAAAATTTGGTTTGTTAAAAAAACTTTATGGTTGAATAAATTTAGGGTTTAAGGGAAAAGGAAAAAAGAGTAAGAAAGATAAAATGAAACACAACATGCCAGGGGTGGGTGTTGAACCCACGCCCTCAGCTTTCCTATCTAGCTGGTTCACCACTACGCCAAGTGCACGCTTGTGTTAGGGAATGGAAACTAATGCGCTATTTAATATGAAAAAACATAATAACATGAAAAAACAAATCAAAACACCAAAAGGTAGGGATCAAATTCGTGCCCTGGTATATTTATGCCTTAGCGTGCGTTTTTTAACCACTGAGGTGGTGATACATCCATTATTATTCCTGAAACAAATAAAATAAATCCAATTAACTGGACCGGAGAAGAGTCGGAGCCCTAGCTCCAATCATCTTCTCTGGTGGCTTCTTTTTTCACTCCTGCAAAAATAGACAACTTTAGAGATCCAAGGGTACCATACCCCTATAAATCCAACCCTATGAGTTTAATAAGAGTGGGGTTTTTGGCTGAATCACGCCACTTTTTGAGCTACGACTAAAATAACGCAAATCGGTATAAACATGGTGGTTCATGATTCTGGTAGCATGAAGGCCCTGCGATTGGTTATTCTTGTACCATTAAATCTCATAAACACATTAATATCGTTAGTTTATCTTAAAACATAAAGAAATTGAAAATTCAAATTCATGCAAGGATTAAAAACCGAGGATGCATGGTCATGTGTTTCCAGCCTTTTAGATCGTTGCAAATGGTTCAATCTTACCCTACAACACTTCAGAGGTTGTTTGCAAAGGGTGGTTTGCATTGAGGAGGGTTGAAACTAGGGTTGGAAGATTGCCCTAGTTTTGAATAATTTTGTGATTTTTGGAAGATAATCTTGTGCAAGGGTTTCGTGGCTGCCTTTGTTTGAATGAGGAGGATATATAGGGGTGAAATTAGGTCAAATAAACATGGGCTTGGACTTGTATGAAAAAATCTTGTTTTTATCTTATTTATTTTGACTTTTAAAATAAATAAAAATCAAAATAAATAGAATAAAAAGGTCAAGGGGTGCATGAAGTAATTCATAGATTAATATGAAATTTAGAATACACATGGACCTTGAAACAATAACCCATTAGCTCAAAAATTCAAGTTTGTTCAATTTGAACTTGATGCTTTTGCTCAAAATTTTCAAAAATTCACTAGTCATAAGTCTCTAAATTTTCACCATTTGAAGGTGATATATAACTTTTTGGAAAGCTCAAGATGTCCTCTACAATCTCTATTTTGATCTTTTTTGCATTTGAATAGTTTATCTTAATGTAAGTTGCGTTGACAAAAAGTGTCTTTTTGTTGACTTTTGAATTGACCTATAATGTATTGGCCCATATCTTTCAAATGAAGCATTTTTTTGGACTTGAACTTAGAGAGACAAATTAGCTTTGGTTGAGGAAAATATGATGAAGCCATTGAAAGTTATGCAGGGTCAAAGTTCAGTTTACTTCTTCTTAATAAAACCCTAATTTGGCAACTTTTGACTTTTGATGAATCATGAGTTTTCTTGATGAATCATGATTAACCCTTGATCAAATGATGAATATGACTTCAAAATCTTAATGTTGACCAAAAATCTTGATGTTTGTCTATATGTTGACCATAATTGACTTTTTGTCCAATATAGTTGTGTTGTACCCCAAAATTTTCCCTCTCTTTTCTCAAGACATTTCTCACAAAGATCTTCAAAAGCTCAAGCTTGCACAAGTATTGACTAGGTCAAGCCATCTCCTCAACATCGATACCTCAAATTAGGGTTTGAGATCAAGGACAATTATACTTCTAATACTTCAAATGAATTTCATGGATCATTACAGACCTTCAAGACTGCTCATGTCAAGTTTCAAGTCTTGGATCATAAAATTGCTCAATCAATTGATCAAACAACCTAAAATCAATTGTATTAGGTAAAAAAGGTGAATTATGGTCAAATTAAAGCCAAACTTCAACATTTATGACCATTTTGAAGTCATATGCATCAATTGATCATGTTTGGATCATAATTCTTCAAGAAAAATGTTCAAATCATCAAAAGCGCAAAATGGTAAAAATTAAGTTTTGACTAAGAATGACTGATTCTTGACTTTTGACTTAGTACATGACTTATTGGTTTGGAACATGATATCAAGTATTCAAGGACATCACTTTGACCTAATTTCGTGGCTCAAAACATTTCTCAAGATCATTGGATCGATAAATGAAATTTGGTCAACTGATGAAAAAGTTAACTAATATACCAAAAGTCAAACTTTGACTTTTTGGTCAACATTAAGTTTCAAAGATAAAAATTCATTAAGAAATTCAAGAATATCAAGCTTGATCATCAAGAAGTCAAGAAAGTAAAAAGTCAATTTGAAAAGTCAAACTTTCCAAGACTTAAAATTTTTTCTAAGTGTTTTATAAATGTTTATTTCATAACATCATACCAATTTTTCACCATAATGCAAAATGATTCAAAGGAAACTTTCAACATAAAAGTTGTAAATCTTGATGAATTCTACAACTTTGTATTAGAGGGTTGATGTCCAAAAAACGCTTAGATTTGAAGATATAAGCCCATGAAGTCATGACATTTTCATCAAGCACTTAGAGAAATTTTCAACAAATTTTAGTCAGAATTTTATCCTAACTTCTTGGCATTTTTTCACATAGTTCCAAGATGATTTTGTCAAAATGGCCAACCTGAAAATTATAGAGGATGTTAGAACAAAGTTTGGTTCTAATCATATCTTAGATTTTTGATGATAACAATGAAATAAATTTTGTATAATATATTTTATACTTTGATGTGCATGTTTTCTAATTCAGATGATGTTCTGACTCAAGCATTCTCAAAAGTGAAACATCATTCTACGCTGAGCAGAAAAAGGATGAAGAAGTTCCTAAGAAATTTTATGTAAACGCATGTCTGAAGCAAACTCTGAAGGAAGCACTCTAAGGCAAACTCTGATAAAAAGTAATCTTAAGCAACCTCTGATAATGCAAGCTGAAGCAAACTCTGATGAACATAAAATGAAGAAAACTCTGATAGAAGGAGTGATATAGAAAACTCTGATAGAAGAAAAGTTAAAGCAAACTCTGATGTTGCAACGCTGCAAGTAAACTCTTAAACTTCCAGAGACAAGCTATGACAGTACCGTTGATCATTTAATGCTAAGACGACTAACACACAAGTCGTACTACACACGAGAGCATTGGAAACATAAATGTCAAGCTAACACGCATCATTAATGCATACTCTCTCTTCAAGGCAGTAACGGTCAAAATTTAAAGCTATATATAGAAGACCATTTATTTCAAAGCAATGTTATTGATCCATGCAAAATATACTGAAGCCCACTATTTTCATTTTTGTAAACTCTTTGTATATAGTGGGTAATTCTTAATTGTTGGGCTAAAATCTTGTTGATAAATCACAGTTTGTGATATAGCTTATTAGAAGCATTCTGATTCACTACTGTTAAGAGATAATCTTTGTAATTGTTCCTTGAGAGACCAGTTGGGTCAGATTTCTCTAGAGGGCTAGGACTAGTTGAGTCTTAGAGGTGTTAGTCACTTGCAGTTGGCTTGTGCATTGTATTGTTAGTCACAACCATTTGGTTGTGCATTTGTAATAAGTTTTGATTATAGTGGATTAAGTCCTCGTTGAGAGAGGCGAAATCACCTTGGCGGGTGGACAGGAGTAGTTTGAGTTTCAAACGAACCAGGATAAAATTACTTATGTCCTTCCATTATTATTGCGCGATAAAAAGGAAAAAATTATTCAACCCCTCCTTCTAAGTGTTTTCTCACCCTTCAATTGGCATCAGAGCTCTAGTTCTAGGTGCAAACACCTAACAGTGTCATAAAAAGATCTAGAAGAAAAACACTATGGCAACTGAACAAAACAACAACAACTGCACCAAACCTCCTGTGTTTGATGGAGAAGACTTTGAATACTGGAAGGATAGACTAGAAAGTTTCTTTCTAGGTCTTGATATTGATTTATGGGATATGGTCCTAGATGGTTACACACATCCAGAAGACAAATATTGAAACAAGATTGACAGAAAGAACATGGATAAACAACAGAAATTAGATTTCAAAAATCACCACAGAGCCAAAAATATCTTTCTGAACGCTATCTCTAAAACAGAATATGAGAAAATCACCAACAGAGATACAACACATGACATGTTTGAGTCTCTCAAAATGACTCATGAAGGAAATGCTCAAGTAAAAGAGACAAAAGCTCTGGCTCTCATCCAAAAGTATGAAGCCTTCAAAAAGGAATAAAATGAGTCCATTAAAGCTATGTTCTCAAGATTCTAAACTTTGATCGTTGTCCTGAAAGTTCTGAATAAAGGATACACCAAGGCAGACCATGTTAAGAAAATTATCAGATGTTTACCCAGAAGATGGGTACCTATGGTTACTGCATTCAAAGTGTCAACAAATTTGAATGATGTATCTCTTGAAGAACTTATCAGTGCATTAATAAGTCACGAGATAGAACTTGATGAATATGAGCCTCAAAAGAAAGGTAAGTCTGTTGCCCTTAAATCTATTTAAAAATGTGAAACTAATGCTTTTCAGGCAGAAGAAGGAAACTCTGAAGACTCTGCATCAGAAGAAGATGAGTTATCTCTGCTCTCCATAAGGATCAACCATATTTGGAAGCACAGACCAAAGAAGTTCAGAAACTACAAGAGGTCAGAAGATAAACCAGAATCTTCTGGACATAAGAAGTCAAGCAGAAGAGATATAGTATGCTATAAATGTAAAGAACCAGGACACTACATAAGTGATTATCCTAAGCTACAAAGAGAAAGACCAAAGAAAATATTTGGAATAAAGAAAGGCATGATGGCCACCTGGGATGATTCAGAATCTTCTGAAGCTGAATCTGACTCAGAAGATGAGCACGCTAACCTAGCGTTTATGGCTACCATAGCAGATGACGATGACGATGACTCTGATTCAGAATCGAAAGAGGTATTCTCTGAATTCTCTAGAGCCGAACTTGTAGAAAGCTTATCATAACTTCTTGAAAACTACAGTCAACTCAAAATTAAATACAAGAAACTCAAAAAGAATCTTGCATCTGATTTTGAGAAACTTGAAACAGAAAACTCTGAACTTAAAGAAAACTATTTTAAACTCAAATAGGAAGTTCAAAAAGTTCAAAAGATTTTTATTTAAGATTCTACTTCAAGTTCAAGAGATATTGTTAAAGAATATGACTCTAGTTTTAAAACATTTCTTGCTAAAAACATAGATAGAAGCAAAATGGCTTCAATGATCTAAGGTGCTAGTGGAAATAACAGAAGAGGAATTGGATATGAAACTCCCAAAGGGAAAGAAACATATAAACCTAAACTTGTTGAGGAAATGGTTATCACATATAAACCACTGCACAAACAATTTAGTTTTGGGCACACACATGATATCAAATACACATCTCACTCTGATAATTTGTATGTTAAATTAAAGTTCAAACAGAACTTTAGAAACTCTAACCAAAAAGGATCCAAAAGGATATGGGTACCTAAGGAGAAAATAATATATGTTGCAGATGTCCTTAACATCACAGTTGAAACACTAGTCATGGTACCTGGACTTTAGATGCTCACGACACATGACGGGAAGAAAGTCCATGTTCCAAAGTCTGGAACTTAAATCTGGAGGAGATGTCAAATTTGGAGGAAATCAGAAAGGAAATATTATTGGTTCTGGAACCATTGGAAACGGTAACCTTCCTTTTATAACTAATATTCTATTGGTAGAAGGATTAGCGTATAACTTGCTGTCCATAAGTCAATTAAGTGACAACGGTTATAACATAATCTTTAATCAAAAATCATGTAGAGTTGTTAGTTAAAAAGATAGAACAATCCTTTTTACTGGAAAGAGAAAGAACAACATCTAAAAATTGATCTTTCTGACCTTATAACTCAGAATGTAAAATGCCTTATGTCTGTTAGAGATGAGAAATGGGTCTGGCATAGAATATTGGGACATGTTAGCATGAGAAGAATATCTCAAATTAACAAACTCAATCTGGTCAGGGGACTTCCCAATATGAAGTTCAACTCAGAAGCTCTGTGTGAAGCATGTTAGAAAGGAAAGTTTTCAAAACATTCTTTTAAGTCAAAAAATGTTGTTTCTTCCTCTAGGCCGTTGGAACTTCTTCACATTGATATGTTTGGACCAGTTAAAACTGCATCCATCAGAGGAAAGAAGTATGGATTGGTCATTGTTGATGACTACAGCAGATAGACATGGGTTAAGTTTTTAAAACACAAGGATAAGTCACATTCTTTGTTCTTCGACTTCTGCAACCAGGTGCAAAATGAAAAAGAGTTTAGAATCATAAAAGTTAGAAGTGATCATGGAGGATAATTTGAAACCATTATTTTGAAAAAACATTTAAAGAAAATTTCATTTCTCATGATTACTCTTGTCCTAGAACTCCCCAACAAAATGGAGGTGTAGAACAAAAGAATAGAACTTTGCAAGAAATGGCCAGAACCATGATTAATGAAACCGATATGGATAAACACTTCTGGGCAGAAGAAGTGAACACAACACGTTATATTCAAAATAGAGTGTCTATAAGACCTATTCTTGAAAAGACTTCTTATGAATTATGGAAAAACAGAAAACCCAACAATTCATATTTTCATCCTTTTGGATGTACTTGCTATATTCTGAATACTAAAGATAATCTGAACAAGTTTGATTCTAAGGCACAAAAGTGTTTTCTGCTTGGATATTATGAACTCTCAAAAGGATATAGGGTATATAACACAAACTCTTATTGTTGAAGAATCAATCAAAGTCAGATTGAATGATAAGCTTGGCCAGCAAAAGCCAAAGCATAATTAATATCCTGCAGGTACAGAAGATCATCTTACAAACTCCGAAGAGTCAGAAGTAAAAGAAAACTCAGAAGATCCTTCTATTGCAAATGCTCTGGACAATCTAAGAATTTATTAACAAACCTCACATAAAAGATTCCCCAGAATCACATCAGCACATCCAGAAAATGTGATTATTGGAAAGAAAGAAGATCCCATCAGAACAAGATCCTCCCTCAAAAACAATGAAGAATCATTGTTTGGATTGGTCTCTCTGATTGAGCCAACCATAATAGAGGAAGCTCTGCAAGACAATGATTGGATCCTAGCTATGCAAGAAGAACTAAATCAATTTTCCAGAAATGATGTGTGCGATCTAGTTCCAAAACCTAAAGGATTCAATATCATAGGAACAAAATGGGTATTCAGAAACAAGTTAAATGAGCAAGAAGAGGTTGTCAAAAATAAGGCACGACTGGTTGCACAAGGTTATAGTCAACAAGAAGGAATTGATTATAACGAAACTTTTGCCCCAGTCGCCAGGTTAGAATCAATTAGATTATTAATTTCTTTTTTTGTTCAACATAACATCTCATTATATCAAATGGACGTTAAAAGTTAATTTTTAAATGGTTACATAGAAGAAGAAGTTTATGTCTATCAACCTCTGGGTTTTGATGACTCAAAATATCCAGAACATGTTTTTAAACTCAAAAAGCCTTTGTATGGTCTGAAACAAGCTCCTAGAGCTTGGTATGAATGTCTAAGTAACTTTCTTTTAGAAAAGAATTTTACCAGAGGGAAAGTGGACACTGCCTTATTTAGAAAAACACTTAAAAATGACATTTTAATTTGTCAAATATATGTAGATGATATTATTTTTGGAACTTCTAATGTCTCTCTTGGAAGAGAATTTGCAGAGTCTATGCAGGATGAATTTGAGAAGAGCATGATGGGAGAACTAAAATTCTTTCTGGGAAATCAAATAAATCAGACTCCAGAAGGTACTTACATACATCAAACAAAGTATGTTAAAGAACTCCTGAAGAAATTCCAGCTATCAGAAAGTAAAGAAGCAAAGACACCAATGCATCCTAAATGTATTTTGGGAAAAGATGAGGTAAGTAAGAAAGTAGATCAGAAACTCTACAGAGGTATGATTTGATGTCTTCTCTATCTGACTGCATCTAGACCAGATATATTATTTAGTGTATGTTTATGTGCAAGATTCCAATCAGATCCTAGAGAATCTCACTTAACTATTGTTAAGAGAATTTTGAGGTATCTGAAAGGTACTACTAACCTTGGACTGTGTTACAGAAGATCCAAAGAGTTTAAACTAGTAGGTTATTGTGATGCTGACTTTGCTGGAGATAGAATAGAACGAAAAAGCACCTCTGGAAGCTGTCAGTTTCTGGGTGATAACCTTATCTCATGGTACAACAAGAAGCAAGCCACTATTTCACTTTCAACAACTGAAGTAGAATATATATCTGCTGCTGGATGTAGCACTCAGATGATCTGGATGAAGAGCCAGCTAGAAGATTATCATCTTTATGAAAGTAAGATTCCTATCTTCTGTGATAATACCTCTACTATTTATATTTAAAAAAATCCTATCTTATATTCTAAGGCAAAACATATAGAAATTAAACATCATTTCATAAGGGACTATATTCAAAAAGGAATTTTAAGTTTAAACTTCATAGACAAAGACCATCAATGGGCTGATATTTTTACTAAACCTCTTTCTGAAATTAAATTTAAATTCATTCTAAAAAACATCAGTATGGAACTTTGTCCTGAATGAAATTTTTTTCTATATATGTTTTCAGAATGTCCTGAAATAAAGGTCCTAATTAATAACTCTTCAGAAGTTAGAAGAGGAGTTACTTCAGAAACCATCTAAAATATTCTGAAATGTGTCTAACGTTTCATTACAAAAATGGTTCAGAAGTTCATTACATTAAAACAGCTGTCACACGTTATCCTCAGAAGTTGAACGCGGGTTTCAACTCTGAAAGGTCACGCATGGGTGCACTGCTATTGAGACGTCGTTCCTAGGTAACTGTTCAGATTTTATCAAATCTCATGCATCCCCTCAATGTCAAAACTCATTAATTGCTTGCAATGGTTAAATTTTTTATTCAATTTTTCTAAATTCTTTAACTGTTTTATTACTTTAAAATTCTTTTTCATAAGCTATAAATACTTTGCAAAATTCCTTTTTTTACTTTTTACTCTCTCTCTCTCTCTCTCTCTCTCTCTCTCTCAAATTTCAATCCCTTATGCGTATTTGCAAACTCTCTCTATTTTTTTCAAAATCCTAAACCTAAGCGTTCTAAATGGCTTCATCTTCATCCCCTTCCAAAAGCATTCCTGTTTCTTCAAGCAGCTCTCAACATGCAGAGAAATATGTCACTCCTGAGAGAACAACACTCATCCCTGTTGATAGCTTGGAAGTGGTTAGTGAACTAATGGTTGATTTTGAAAATCTGAAAGCAAATGAGTTTCAGTTTTTATTCCGGCTGTAGAGTTCCAAGGGTGTCAAAATTTCTTTGATCGTCTAGTTGGACCAGTGTTCCCTCATCTTGTCAAGGAATTCTGGATTCATGCCATCGCTTCATCAAAGGTCATTCTATCATTCGTAATGGGCAAAGAGATTTCCATCACTGAGAATCTCATAAGGAGGCTACTAGGTTTTGAAGGTAATGGTGTTACTCGAATGTCAAGTGGAATAATGGATATGTCTAAAGTTTATGCTGAGATTTTAACTATTGGGCAAGCATCCAACAAGGTCAGAGATTTGAAGAACAAATACAAAATCTGGGCAAGAATAATTCATGGTTGCATTCATCACAGGAAGGAAACCAGTTCCCCTGACTATATCAATGCTGACCAATAATATCTTATGTTTTGTCTTAGCATAAATGTGAAGATTGATTTGCCTTATCTTCTGTTAAACCATCTCTAGACGCATGTAAAGGAAACCAGGGAACCTGAAAGAGTCAAAAACCCTAAGTCTAAAAGAAATTAGATCCTTCTGGGAAGATTAATCTCAGATATTTTGATAGAGAATGGTCTGATAGCTCATCTAGAAGAAGCAAATTTGTTTGGAGAATTGGAGCCCACTTGTGGAAAATATCTGACTGGGAAGAACATGCTCAAAAGGAAGCTGATTGACAAACTTCTGGTGGAAACTACTCCATATGTGTCAGCAACTGTCTCTAGAAGGAGAATCCCTGTTGCATATTTTCCTCTCTTCAACTCTGGTGATGATCCTGAGATCATTCTGCACTTTATTGAAGCTTGTAAGGAAAGTGGCATTCCCATTGACCCAACATGGCTTCAAGGAAGGAATGTACCTGCTCCAGAATTTTTCCTCCATAAGCAAAAGAAAAGGAAAGCAGGAGAAGGTCCCTCATGACGTCCACAGAAGAAGAAGAAGAAATCTTCAGAATATGAATCTGAAGATGGCTCTGAGTCAGATCCAAATTCCTTGGCAATGACTCTATATCACCAACCTTCTGCTCAAGCTACCTCTGAGAATGTGCCAACTCTTCTGATTGATCTTGGGAATCTTCTCTCCAATGTTGTAGGCTCAGACTCTGCTGGTTTTTCTCCAAAGGTTGTATCTTCTGAAGCTGCTTCAACATCTGCTCCAACTTTGCTGGTGATTCATACTCTGAATGAGCTGAAGAAGGAAAATGAAGCCATACATGAATGTTTGGACAAACAGGATAGAACCAACAAAGAAATCAGAACTTGGATGATAAAACAAGAGAAATCCTCAACATAAATCAAGAATCTTCTTCTTTCTCTTGTCTCTCGTCAATCTTAGTTTTATTTTTTCCCCATTTTTTTTACTTTTGTCCTTTGACATATTCTAAATAAAAATCTTTTGAATCTCTTTAATTTTTTTTGCTTTTTGATTATGATAAAAAGGGGGAGAAAATGTGATTTTGATCTGATCCATGATAGCAGTCATGGGACTAAATCTCAAACATTCCTAACAAAATACAAAGTTTTTTTCCTATTTAAGAGATATGCAAGTACCTCAAGACTCTGAAAGACTAAGCTCTAAACATCATCTGGTAAAGATCTACTAAAGAAACTCTGAAAAAAAGATCAGGAGCTCCTAAAGAAACTCTGAAAGAAAAATGTCCCAAAGCTCTGAAGAACAATCTCAGGAAGTTTCTCTTATGCATTTAAGTTCTTTTATTATTTGTTTTAGAAGAAGAAATATTTATCTCAGGGGGAGATTCTCAGTCTTGTATAAATTTTTAAAAAAAAAATCAAAATCTGAATTGTTTTGTCATCATCAAAAAGGGGGAGATTGTTAGAACAAAGTTTGGTTCTAATCATATCTTAGAGTTTTGATGATAACAATGAAATAAATTTTGTATACTATATTTTATACTCTGATTTGCATGTTTTCTAATTCAGATGATGTTCTGACTCAAGCATTCTCAAAAGTGAAACATTATTTTACGCTGAGCAGAAAAAGGATAAAGAAGTTTCTAAGAAATTTTATGTAAACGCAAGTCTAAAGAAAACTCTGAATGAAGCACTCCAAGGCAAACTCTGATAAAAAATAATCTTAAGCAACCTCTGATAAAGCTAGCTGAAGCAAAGATTTGAAAGAAGCACGCTGAAAGAAATATCTGATAATGCAAGTTGAAGCAAACTCTGATGAATATAAAATGAAGAAAACTCTGACAGAAGGAGTGATATAGCAAACTTTGATAGAAGAAAAGTTAAATAAAACTCTGATGTTGCAACGCTGCAAGCAAACTCTTAAACTTCCAGAGACAACCTTTGAAAGTAACGTTGATCATTTAATGCTAAGACGGCTAACGCACTCAAGTGGTGCTACGCACGAGAGCATTGGAAACATAAAGGTCAAGCTAACACGCATAATTAATGCATACTCTCTCTTCAAGGCAGTAACGGTCAAAATTTGAAGCTATATATAGAAGACTATTTATTTCAAAGCAATGTTACTGATCCACACAAAATATACTGAAGCTCACTATTTTCATTCTTGTAAACTCTTTGTATATAGTGGGTAATTCTTAAGTGCTGGGCTAAAATCTTAGAGATAAATCACAGTTTATGATATAGCTTATTATAAGCATTCTGATTTACTACTGTTAAGAGATAATCTTTGTAATTGTTCCTTGAGAGACCAGTTGGGTCAGATTTCTCAAGAGGGCTAGGACTAGTTAAGTCTTAGAGGTGTTAGTCACTTGCAGTTGGCTTGTGCATTGTATTGTTAGTTACAATAGTTTGGTTGTGCATTTGTAATCAGTTTTGATTATATTGGATTAAGTCCTCATTGAGAGAGGCAAAATCACCTTGGCGGGTGGACTGAAGTAGTTTGAGTTTCAAACGAACCAGGATAAAATTACCTGTGTCCTTCCATTATTATTGCGCGAGAAAAAGGAAAAACTTATTCAACCCCCCCTTTTAAGTGTTTTCTCACCCTTCGTAGGATGTTTTAAGCTTTCCAAAACATCCAAGAGCATGAATTTATCACACTTGAGCTAGGAGATTCAAGGACATGAAGTTGGGCATCCATCCTTGAATTGCAAGTCCTTTTGCTGAAGAACACATAACAAAATCCTTATGCTATGCTGCATAATCTTGTGTTGCAGGCCTTCTAACTTGCCAATATCACCATAATTTAATGCTTACACCTACTCTTGAGCTATTACCCAAGTGTTTGAGCCATTGTCCAAAAGATCTTTCCATTTATGGCATAAAGGCACCATTGCTATTCTTGAAAAGCAAGCTTTTGGTACAAAATTTGTCTTGAGCCCATACCTAGTTTGCTTCTGATTATACTCCACCATAAATCATGGAAGGTAGATCCTCTATACCAGCAACTTTGGTACTTCATCTTGGGACTATGGAATAGTTAACATTGTTTGATATTTGCATCCCAAGCAAACCATAACATGCTGTCTTGCAAACCTAATCAGCTTTTGTTCCCAAACCTCTTGCCTATAAATAGGGGGAGAATTTGAAGAAAAAAAGGCCAGAAAAATAGAGAGATTCTTGTGTGTTGAAAATCCTCAAAACCCCCTTTACTAAAAAAAACATAATTGTCCACAAAACCTCTACTCTTGAGTTTTGAAGTCCAAATCTTTGAACCTCTCATACCTTGCAAGTTATGTCCAAACAAACCATCCAAACACTCCACATATATCATATAGAATTTTTTCAAACATAAGATCAACTTATGTAACATCACTATCACCATTCTCCAAACTCAAAAACAGCCACTTGACTTCTCCAAGACAATACAACAACTCTAATTCAAAACACAAATTTCAGCTTCAAGGTTAGTTTTCTTGACTTTGAACTCTTCATACAAACATCATTAGTGGTTCATTTATGAAGATAAAATGTAGATATCATTGCCTTGAAGCTAACCATATGCTTACTTTTTATTTTCACTAACCTTGTGTTGAGAACTGACCCATATATGCAGCAGAACAATGTTAGAAGTAAAAAACAGCAGTATGAGTCAATATGAAACACTATGAGTCGACACATATTACGTACAAAACAGGTTATGAGCCGATGTGAACCATTATTCATTGATATGAACTGCTATATGAGACGATACGAAATTCAAATTCATCGACTCATACTGATTTAATTTTCATTTTCCAGGAAACAAGAAGAGATATGTGTTGATACGTAAGTGCATGCATCGACTCATACTGAGTTAATTTCATTTTCCAGAAGCAAGAAATGTTTTCGTATTAATACATAAGTGCATGCGTCAATACATAAAGTTTTCGTATCAATGCATAAGTGCATGCGTCAATACATAAAGGTTTCATATCAATGCATAAGCTCATGTGTCAATACATAAAAGTTTTTTTTAAACAATTTTCTTTTCTTTTTGACATTATCTTTATATTTATTTATATTTTTATTGTTATTCATTATTCAATATGGTTATAATAGTAATTAGGTTTTAATTGCTTTCATCCCCCATTTGTAAATTTGTACCCCCCATTCACGAAGCTTTGTAATAGCGTAGGACTTTACATTTCCGCAATTTATCGCTTTCAATATAATTGCTAGTAATTAGGGTTTGTATGACAAGAATAAAAATCAAACAGTAGAGAACCCTAATCTCAAGACAAAAACCATGAAAAACAAACACTTTGCACACTTACACCTCTAGGGTTAACTTCACTTGTTGCCTCGGATAAAAAATTGTCATGTCCCTCGAACGTGGGATACTTTAGCAATGACCCTCGAATACAAGATCATAGGCCCTCGATGACCCTTCGATGTTGCCTTCATAAATGATCTTATACCCTTACGACGAATTCCTAAGGTATCCTACAATGTTGCCTTCAATGACTATACAACGACCCACGCTTGTCCCTTCACATCCAATGATAGGGCTTCTTATCAATCAATGGTAAGATAAAAATATCTAAAGGAGGAGGAAATGAACAAAGACTTTTTGAGTAGGTAGAACGTTCATAGTTGCTTGCTCACAACCATTTACAAAACAACTTTCAAAAACACACCAACACTTTCAAATATTTTTCATAGTCAACACTTTGTATGCATTTTCGCCGAAACGAGAATCATTACCAAGTTCGCCTAAACAAAGGCAATTTTCAAAAATACTTTCAAAACCAATCACAAACACATTTCAAACAAAGAATTTCAAAGTGAGCTAGAAACTAAGAGCCCGTAGATACCTACATATGAAAAGGGTGTTAACACCTTCCCTTTTTATAACCTACCCCCCGAACTCAAGAAATTTCTCAAAAGGTTATTCCTGTTCTTTTCACCCTTTCCTTTATTGGATAAAAGAAAAGTAGGTGGTGACTCTTTCTATCTCAACAATTGCGATAAAATGCAAAACACCTAAGTCGTTTCTCCCACTGTATTACAAGTTGATTTTTAGTCATCTGAGCAATTGACTGAGCAAACTTGTGATGCAAGGCATGAAACTTGGTGTGATCATTATTAGGGACATATAAGAAACCATGTGAAGTTTTAGAAGCCCAATATTAATTGATAAAAGTAAAACCCTAGTTGTGAGTCAATTGATGAGGAGGAGAATTTGTCTGATCAATTCTTGAGCAACCTTGAGCGTTTGAGAACTCTAGGAGAATGTCTTGAATAAAAATGGGAGGACAAATTTTGGGGTACAACATAGAGGATGGAGAAATATATTCAAAGAGATCTCTCTCCTCTTCTTATAGACAGAGCCCACCAAGCGCATGGACAAACACACGCTTGGGGAACTCTAAATGGCATCATCATCACACCCTAACCCCTAGACTAGCCATCATCACACCTATCTGACAAAACATGGATCGATACATGCAAGGAATGCATCCTCTCCAAATTCCCCTCCCCGGTAACAAAACATCGGGAGAATCCCCGAACTCCTCGAACAAAATTTCTCCTTGAAGCGAGCCGCTCAATCTTTCACCTACCCGCGAGACAAATGTGACGAACATAATTTGCACCCCTCGAGCAGTGCCAATACAAAAACATCCCCATTTCATGGGATGAAACTAAGTCATCACTTTTATACCCAGAAGCAACAACTTGGGGGCTCATGTTTTGGACTTCCCCAATGACTAGAATTGACCCAATCCACTTCTACCCTTGGCCCGACCCAATAACAGTGTCCCAACATCCTGGTCGATCGTGCACCTAGACATACGACCAGTCACACCTGACACGCACACCCGACCCAGTCAGTAGTTGACTCTCATCATCCCGACTCGAGTCAAGAAGCCAACTAGGAACCGTCCATAACGGCCACCTTCCTGTAATCCGCCTTCTCCTCGGATCCAAGGGCTAGTTACGGACAGACCTGCCCGTTTTGATCTAGTCCTGGCAGTTCCCTATTTTTAAAGACCCTCATATCTAGGCCCAAAAATAGGAACCAATGTCCATGCTCCTGGGTCATTATATATACCCTCACACATGTGAGGGCCAAGTATCTAATATCAACTATTCATCACTAAAACCCTAATACTTTGTTTTTTTCTCTTTTGCTCCCACACTTACTTGATCATCGAAGTGCCTTGTAGGTACAACCCCCCTTTTTTCCGCCAAGTTGATCAAGGCCGATCACTGTCACCCAAATCGAGACAACATCGAAGGAGCCCTCCCCCCCCCCCCCCCCCAACAAGAGAACGATGCCTGACGGGGAAGGAAATATTACTCCCTGCCTCCATCCTCCGAGGAAAGCGAAGATGACGATCCTGGCGGCCCGTTATCAAGAGAGATTAGAGAGACCCAACTCCCAGTCGGCCTTGAAAAACCACCTTCGTTGGGGACGTTTAATGGTACGACCGATCCTGATGAACACATAGAGAATATTGATGCCCTCCTCAACTACCAAGGGGTCAGGGGCACCATCAAGTTCAAAGTATTCCTGACTACCATGAAGAAAGGAGCCATGTCCTGATACAAAATCCTCCCGGCCGAGTCTCTTACCTCCTGGAAATAGCTGGGGAGGATGTTCTCGAGGCACTTCATTGTCTCCCGTTGACATCCAACATCAGAGGCTTCACTTGAAGTGATTATTGAGGGCAGAGATGAGTCTCTACAAGCATATATAGAGTGCTTCAACAAAGAAGCAGTACAAGTCTCCACGACCGACACCATGAAGAAATACCTTCTTGAACGCGGGCTCCATCCCCGTAGCGACTTTGCAAAAGCAGTGGGCATTGAATCAACAACCACACTCGACTCCCTCCTCCTTAAGGCTCAAGTATATATTTAATACGAGGAGAAATAAACCGCTAATAATACCATGGAGTCAAGGCACTGAGATAGTGTCAATTCCTCAATAAGCAATGAACCCTAGACATCCCATCGGGGAGGGGGTAGAAAATAAGCGGGAAGACAGATCCTGAGACTCCAAAGATTACAAGGGGCCTATTGGTTGATTTCACGACTACACCTTGCTGACCACTTCAAGAGAATGCATTATATTCGAATGCGCCAATTCTGAATTCAAATAGGTTGGGATACGCTTTCCTTGATAGACACCCTCCAAGCCCGAAGCCGACAAGAGAAAATACTGCAGGTTCTATAAAAGTCATGGTCACAACACCGATGATTGTATCCATCTCAAGGATTCAATCGAAATACTAATCTGGGATTGGCTCCTCAAGCAGTACAAGAAGAAAGAGGGTGCCCGCAAAGAGGTTCTAGAAACCAAGATCGTCAAAGAGGGGAAGGAGTCCCCCGACATCAGCGTTTTATCTGTAGCCATGAATATCTCGGGACCGAGAAATATTTCTACTTCCCAAACATGTAGAATGTTCCATTGTACTTATTCTCTTACAGTCCCTGGGAGTCAGTCCCTGTTGTGATGGTCATCTCCGGTGGGGGATTCAACAAGCATACCGTGGGATCCGTGAAAAAAAGAATCAAGCAACTTGTCAAAGCCAACTCTGACATGCATGCCATGTTGGACAAGTTTAGAGGAGGCTCTCATCCCCTCGCTTTCTACATGGAGGAACTTTCGGGCGGAGCCCACAAATCGACTATCCCACTGCTCGTGAGGGCTCGTGTGGAAAACTTTGATGTTCCACGCATACTAGTAGATCAAGGGAGCTCAGTGGACATCATGTAAACCTAGTTGTTCACCACCCTACAGCTAAGCGAAAGCTACCTGACCTCGTACATAGGATCTGATCTCTAGGGCTTCAACAGGGCCAATACCAAACCCCAGGGGTATGTCGAGTTGATCATCACCTTCAAAAGAGGGGTAACGGCCAGAGCCATCAAGAATTTGTTAGAACAAAGTTTGAATCTACTACCCTATGTTTAAGTTTTGATGATAACAAAGTGAAAATATATATTATTTATATGATTCATGTATGAACTATCTGCTGCCTAAATTATTATGTTCTGATTTGCAGATACTCTGATTGGTATAAGCAAGATCACACCTAATCAACATCAGAAATTGGTTCTTGACATCAGCATCAGAAGTTGCCAAATCAGAATGTCAGAATCAGAAGATTAACTCACGTATATGCTGAAGCCTGATGAACACAACTACGCTCAACACTCTGATAAAGAAACACAATAGTTCATCAGCAGCTAAGCTGAGTCAGAATGAGCCAAGCCAGAACTTGCATTAAGTAAGCAACGGTACTGTGCATTGAAAGCAAATTAATACCAACGGCCTCATTCCAGACAAGATCTGCTCGATAAGGAAAGTTTGTTATTAGCATTGAATCAAGAATATTGCTCCAACGTTCAACATCTCAGTGCTATATAAACAAGACTTTGAAGATTGAATTGGCTAATGCTCTCCAAATATTTACACGCCTAAAAGCTGATCATAATCTTCCTTCTCTCAGTTTGCTAAACACTACACATCCTCTTACTCAATCTCTGTTTTAGCAATCTTGTTTCTAAGCTTTAAGTTGAGTATACATCACAGTTGTGATACAGTTTTGTAGAAAACATTCACACACTTAGATTTATCTTCTTTGTAAGAAAGTGTTTCCTTGACAAACCGGGTTGTGGTTTGCATCAAGAAGGCTTTAGCAGTTGTTAAAGCAGTCTGTAATATTCAGTTGAATATAGTGAATTAAGACCTCGTTGGAGAGAGGCGAAATCACCTTGACGGGTGGACTGGAGTAGTTTGAGATCAAACGAACCAGGATAAAAATATCTTGTTCATTGCATTGATTTTCAGTTTTACAATTCAACCCCCCTTCTTGTGTTTTTCCCTACTTCAATTGGCATCAGAGCGCCTGGTTCTGAGCTAAAACACTTAACCGTGTCAGTACAAGATCCAGCGTCAGAAAAACACAATGGCAGGAAACTACTCTCACACCAGCAATGACAACAATGAGGACAGAGACAGATTCAGCGGCAAACCTCCAGTCTTTGATGGAGAAAACTTTGATTACTGGAAAGACATAATTGAAAGATTCTTTCTGGCACATGATGCTGATCTGTGGGATATGGTGACAGATGGATACACACACCCTGTGAATGCAAGCGGTCAGAAGATTGATATAAAAACAATGTCTGACCAACAAAAGCGTGACTTCAAGAATCACCACAAGGCCAGAACCATCCTCCTCAGCGCCATCTCCTATACTGAATATGAAAAGATCTCCAACAGAGGCACAGCAAAGAACATTTTTGACTCACTCAGAATGACGCATGAGGGCAACGTTCAGGTCAAAGAAACTAAAGCTCTGGCGCTCATTCAGAAGTATGAGGCGTTCAAAATGGAAGAATCTGAATCCATTGAAACAATGTTCTCAAGATTCCAGATTCTGGTAGCTGGTCTCAAGGTTCTGGACAAAGGATACTCTACTGCTGACCATGTCAAGAAAATCATCAGAAGTTTACCCAAGCAGTGGAGACCAATGGTTACAGCTCTGAAGCTAGCTAAAGATCTCAACAAAATCACTCTGGAGGAACTTATCAGCTCCCTCAGAAGTCATGAGATAGAGCTAGAAGCTGACGAGCCTCAGAAGCAATGTAAGCCTTTAGCATTAAAATCTAACAAAAAATTTGAGTCTAAAGTTTTGCAGGCAGTTGAAGAAACATCTGATGGATCCTCATCAGAAGAAGACGAACTCTCCCTCCTCTCCAGAAGAGTAAATCAACTGTGGAAGCAAAGACAAAGGAATTTCAGGAATCCCAGAAGATCTGATCAGAACGAGTCTTCTTCCAGATACAGAAGGACAGATTCTTCCTCTGGATACAGAAGATCTGAAGGCTCCTCTAGTAGCAAAAAGCCAAACACCAAGGACATCATCTGCTATGAGTGCAATGAGCAAGGACACTATAAGAGTGACTGCCCAAAGCTTCAGAGGGAAAAGCCCAAAAAGAAGTTTGGAAGAGAGAAGAAGAAAAGTCTCATGGCTACATGGGATGACTCTGACTCGTCTGAAGCTGACTCAGAATCAGATGATGAGAGGGCAAACATAGCTCTCATGGCTAACATCTCAGAAGATAGTGAAGCTTCTGAATCAGACTCAGAATCATATACTGAAGAGGTATTTCCTAACTTTGCTGTTAACTTTACCAAGGCAGAACTTGCTGAAAGCCTTAATGAGATTTTGGAACGGTATCAGCAAATTAGAGTTAAATTCAGAGACCTGAAAAGGAATCTTGAATCTGACTCTAATAAGACTGAGAGTCTCAAATTGGAGAATTCTGAGCTGAGAAATAAGATTTCAAAATTAGAAAACACTTTACAAAACTCTCAGAAGGAACCAATTTCTGAAACTCCCAGCAACGCTGATGAGATCATCAAGGAGTATGATCACAGTTTCCAAAAGTTCCTTGCTAAAAGCATAGATAGAAGCAAAATGGCTTCAATGATCTATGGAGTTAGCAGAAACGGCAGGAAAGGAATAGGATACCAAGGTAAGGTTCCTACACCAAAGAATGTCATGGACTTAACCATTAAACACACTCCTCTGAATTCACATTTTGTGTATGGTCACACACATGATATTAAATACACTAGCAGTAAGCACTCTGTGAAACCAAAATTCAACCAGAGTTTTGGTAAAACTAACAAATCAGGACCCAAGAAAATCTGGGTACCTAAGGATAAAATAATACATGTTGCAGATATCTTTAGCAGCAAGTCAGAAACACCAGTCATGGTACCTGGACTCTGGCTGCTCGCGACACATGACGGGAAGAAGGCATATGTTCCAAAGCCTGGAAATTAAGCCTGGAGGCCACGTTGGATTTGGAGGCAATCAGAGGGGAAAGATAATTGGCTCTGGAACTGTAGGTAATGGAAATCTTCCCTCTATTAATAATGTTCTGCTAGTAGATGGATTGATGCATAATCTGTTATCCATAAGTCAATTAAGTGATAACGGTTATGATATAATCTTTAATCAAAAATCATGTAAAGCTGTTAGTCAGAAAGATGGGACTATCCTGTTTAATGGTAAGAGGAAAAACAACATTTACAAAATCAAACTTTCTGAACTAAAGAGTCAGAATGTAAAATGCCTTCTGTCTGTTAACAACGAGCAGTGGATCTGGCACAGAAGATTGGGGCATGTTAGTATGAGAAGAATATCTCAGATTAACAAACTCAATCTGGTCAGAGGACTTCCTAATTTGAAGTTCAATTCAGATGCTATGTGTGAAGCATGTCAGAAAGGCAAGTTTGCAAAATCTTCTTTTAAATCCAAAAATGTTGTTTCTACCTCTAAGCCATTAGAACTTCTGCACATTGACTTATTTGGACCAGTTAAAACTGCTTCAGTCAGTGGCAAGAAGTATGGGTTAGTAATCGTAGATGACTATAGCAGATGGACATGGGTAAAGTTCTTAAGACATAAGGACGAGTCACACTCTGTGTTTGTTACCTTCTGTAACCAAGTTCAGAATGAAAAGGATCTTAGAATCGTTAAAGTCAGAAGTGATCATGGTGGAGAATTTGAAAACAAAGATTTTGAGTCATTCTTTAATGACAGAGGCATTCTGCATGATTTCTCTTGTCCTAGAACTCCCCAAAAAAATGGATTTGTAGAACGAAAGAACAGAACATTGCAAGAAATGGCCAGAACCATGATCAATGAGACAAATGTTGCTAAGACCTTCTGGGCAGAGGCAATAAACACAGCATGCTACATTCAGAATAGAATCTCAATAAGACCTATTCTGGAAAAGACTCCATATGAATTGTGGAAGAACAGAAAGCCCAACATTTCATATTTTTATCCATTTGGATGTACCTGTTTTATGTTAAATACAAAGAATTATTTGAACAAGTTTGACTCTAAAGCACAGAAGTGTATTATGTTAGGATACTCTGAATGCTCAAGAGGGTACAGAGTATACAATACAGAAACACAGATTGTGGAAGAATCAATCAGTGTTCGTTTTGATAATAAGCTTGACTCTGAAAAGTCAAAGCAGAATGAAGTTTTTGCAGGTATGGAAATTGAATTTACAGGTTCTGAAGACAAGTCATCAGAAGCTCTCAACACAGACACTCCTTCAACGTCTGAAAGGAGCACTGCTAGAAATCCTACAACAGCTGCTGATCAACCTCAGAAGAGATTACCCAGAAGCAGCTTGGATCACCCAGAAGAGACTATCTTAGGAAGAAAGGAAGATCCAATCAGAACAAGAGCAAGCTTCAGAAACTCTGAAGAAACTCTCATGGGACTTGTGTCTCTGATTGAACCTTCTTCTATTGATGAAGCACTTCTGGATAATGACTGGATTCTGGCAATGCAAGAAGAGCTGAATCAATTCACCAGAAATGACGTATGGGATCTCGTTCCCAGACCAAAAGGATTCAACGTCATTGGAACAAGATGGGTGTTCAGAAACAAGCTAAATGAACAAGGTGAAGTCATCAGAAACAAGGCACGACTGGTTGCACAAGGTTATAGTCAACAAGAGGGGATAGACTATACAGAAACCTTTGCCCCAGTCGCCAGGTTAGAATCTATCAGACTTTTAATTTCATTTGCTGTTAATAGAGGCATCACTCTGTATCAGATGGATGTCAAAAGTGCATTCTTAAATGGTTATATAGAAGAAGAAGTTTATGTACACCAACCCCCTGGTTTTGAAAATACAAAACATCCAGAACATGTTTTCAAACTAAAGAAGTCATTATATGGTCTGAAACAAGCTCCCAGAGCTTGGTATGAAAGGCTAAGTAACTTTCTATTAGAAAATGAATTCACCAGAGGGAAAGTGGACACTACTCTATTCTGTAAATCAGTTAAGAATGACATCTTAGTCTGTCAAATTTATGTTGATGATATTATTTTTGGTTCTACTAATCCTTCTCTTGGAAGAAAATTTGCTAAGTGTATGCAGGCAGAATTTGAGATGAGCCTCATGGGGGAACTGAAATTCTTTCTAGGAATTCAGATCAATCAAACTCCTGAGGGAACTTACATTCATCAGAGCAAATACATCAGAGATCTTCTGAAGAAATTTGACCTCTCAGAATGTAAGCCATCAAAGATTCCAATGCATCCCACGTGCATTCTAGAAAGAGAAGAGGTAAGAAAAAATGTAGAACAGAAAGTCTACAGAGGTATGATTGGTTCTCTCCTCTATCTGACTGCTTCAAGACCTGACATATTATTCAGTGTTTGTATTTGTGCTAGATTCCAATCAGATCCTAGAGAATCTCACTTAACAGCTGTTAAGCGAATTTTCAAGTATCTGAAAGGTACTACTAATCTGGGTTTGTTTTATAGAAAATCTAGTGATTACAGCTTAGTAGGCTACTGCGATGCTGATTTTGCTGGAGACAGAGTGGAGCGTAAAAGTACTTCTGGAAGCTGCCAGTTTCTGGGAGAAAATCTGATCTCTTGGTCCAGCACAAGGCAATCAACAATTGCGCTATCAACAGCAGAAGCTGAGTACATAGCAGCAGCAGGATGTAGCACACAAATGCTCTGGATGAAAAGTCAGCTTGAAGACTTCCAGATTTTTGAGAGTAACATTCCTATACTCTGTGATAATACTTCTGCTATTTGCTTAAGTAAGAATCCCATTTTACATTCCAGAGCTAAGCATATAGAAATAAAACATCACTTCATTAGGGACTATATTCAGAAAGGAATTTTGAACTTAAAATTTATAGATACAGACCATCAATGGGCTGATATCTTTACTAAACCCCTTTCAGAAGATAGGTTTAATTTCATTCTGAAACATCTCAGCATGAAAGTCTGCCCAGAGTGAAAATGTTTTAATTCCATATATTTATCTTCAGAATGTAATTGTTTTTACTGTGAACTTCTGATCAATCTTCTTTCAGAAAGATAGAACATGCAAATTGTATCAGATGCAAGTCTAAAGATCTGAGAGTCTAAGCTCAAAGACAGACGTGTTGATCACTACATCAAACAAATGTCATCCAATCATCAGCAAATCTCTGAAGCAGAACGCGTGCACGCTTCTGAGAAGGCAAAACGCTGATTGGGTGCATTGAGACACATGTCTGGTAACCGTTTTTAAGTATCTTTCTCAAATCCCCCAAAATCAGCAAGCATTAAATGAAAAGTAATCATGCTTTTGAAACGTAATCATGATTTTTCTCTTTCTTAAAAACGTTTATTTTTTCAAAATATTTTGAACTCTATTTAAACACATTAACCTCTCATTCTAATTCTTTACAGTTTCTCACTAATTCTCAAGCATTCTCTGCATTTTTCTGTGTTCATCTCTTGCAAACCCTTTTTCTCAGTTTCTTCTCAAAATCTTTTAGTGTGAACATGGCAACCTCCAGCAGTGCTTCTGCAGGTCCTCAGAAAAAAGCATCATCTGAACAGTATCAAGTGCCATTCAGAATGCTCCTCACTCCTGTGAAGAATCTTGAAGTGTTATCTGAATTGATCATTGATTTTGGAAGCTTGAAGGAGAACGGTTTTGACCTAACAGAAGAAGTTAGGGCACAGAAATGGGAAAGGTATTTTGACATGTTGGTTGGACCAACATTCCCTATGTTAGTCAAGGAGTTCTGGATTCATGCGAAGGCTTCGACGCATCTAGTCACCTCCTTCGTTATGGGGAAGAAGATTGTGATCATTGAGGATCACATAGCAAGGTTAATCGGTTACAGTGGCGGTGGCGTCCGCTGTATTGATATGGCTGAGAGATGTGCTGACGTGGGCGTGATAGCTGAAAGGATTTTCACCCTTGGGGTGCCCAGCAGCAAGATCAAAGATCTGAAGGATCATCACAGAGTTTGGGCAAAGATAATTCTGGGGTGCTTCAACCATAGGAAGCCAACTAGTTCACCTGATTACATAAATGTGGATCAGCAGTTTCTGATCTACTTTATTGATCAGAAGGTAAAAATCAACTTGGCTCATCTTCTGTTCAACCACCTCAGAACAAGTGTGAAGGAAACCAGGGAAGAAGAAAGAACAAAGAGGGATTGGATACCCTTTGGAAGGTTGATATCAGATATTCTGACAGAGAATAGGCTGATAGAGCATCTGATAGAAGCTCAAGAGTTAAGCACCATTGAACCAACAGTTGGGAAGCCTCTGAACACGAAGAACTTGAAGAAAATGAAGTTGATAGAGAATATCAAAAAGGAACCCAGAGCTACTCCTATTGCTGATATCACCAGCAGAAGAGTTCCACTGAGTGACTTTCCTTTATTTTCTGAGATAGAATCTAAACCAGAGGTGGTTCTCAGATACTTAGACACGTGCAAGGCAGATGGTACAGATCCAAATCTGATTATCAAAGATCTGCATCAATGTCAACCAGAAGTGACTCTGAAGAAGACGAAGAAGAGGAAGGCACCTTCAGAAGGATCATCCCAGCAGACACCCAAGAAAAGAGGTAATTTATCTGCTGCTTCTGTTTTAAATTCTTCTACTATTCCAGCATCTATTCCACCTCCAACCTCTCATAGAATCTCAATCCCCATCCCAACAATAGATGAAACTGAACCAGAAGATGACCCTTCTGAGGCATTAAAACTCAGAAGACCCAGAACCAAACATCCCAAACCAACAATCTCAACAACATCAGCAATTGACAAAGTGTTGTCTGACATTGATCAACACACCTCTGATCTCTCCGCCAATCCAAACTCTGAACCACAAATTGTCCCTCCTCCACAACCAGAACCACAACAATCTGCTGAAGAACCAGAACAACAATAACCTCTCTCATCAATTCCAGAAGAACCCCTTATCCCTGAACAACCAGAAATTCCAACAACCTCTCCTCAACTAGAAATTCATCCACCATCACCTCAACCTGAGTTTCATCACTCTGAAACTCAAACTCCTCCACCTTCTGAACCTAATTCACCTCAATCATCTGAACCACAACCTCTGGCAATCCAGCTGCCATGTGGAACAACAGTCACCATGGCCCAACTGCCATCCTCACCAGAATCTACACCACCCAATACTCCCAAAACACCAAACAGTCCAATCATAATTTCTGATTCTCCCACTCCATCTCCAAAACAAACAGCTACCAAGCAAACCACCGAAAACCCCAGCAGAACCTTCATAGACTTAACCAGCCTTGACCGTCTTGTTGATCTGAAACATAAAATAGCCATCCCAAAACCAAAACAACCAGATGTTGGCTCTGGTATTATGAATTTTGAAACAGGTTTGCAGCAATGGATTGCTTCTCTGAAGCAAGTCTGTCCTAGAATGATTGACCCAGCTGCCTCTGACCAGCTCTGGTCACAATTCAGACTTTGGGTACATGCTGAAGCCCTCAAGTTGCAGGATATCAACTATGAGCAGGCACAATAGAACTTTAGCAAGCTGCTGAAGGAAGTTGAAAGTCAGTTGCCTCAGGAAGCTGTGCTCCCTCTGGATAGTGAACCTTGGTCTGAGAAACAGCTAGCTTCAAAGGTGCAACCAGAAGAAGACAAGACCATTCAAGCTGAAGCAAGTCAAGCAGAAGATGTTGCAGAAAGCTCTCAGAAGCTTCCTGCTTCTGATGTTTCTCAAGCTGCCTTGGACAGGCAGACTCTGGAAGATTTGAAGCTGAATGACATGCGTCTGCAGCAGAGGATGGATGAAAACGACCAGAAGATGAAAGAAAGAATGGATGTGCAGGATAGCAAGATTGACACTGTTGTCAGCACGGCGCACAAGCAGAATGAGACTGCTGATCAGATCAAAGCCATGTTGGAGAACCTGTTCACACGCTTTCCTCCTCAACCTTAGTTTTTTTTCATTCATGTCATTTTCATGTTTTCTTTAATTTTCTGATGTACTGTTTGAATATGTTTTGTTTGATTCTGAACCTTTTTAATATGACAAGTTTTTCTGATCTTAACTGTTTTAGCACATCACCTACACTTTTTGATTGCTGACAAAAAGGGGGAGAACAAGAATGATATTTTAAACAATAACGGTTTACTAAGACAGAAATTCTCGAACATTCTAACTCTATTATACTTGAAAATGTTTTCTGTTTTGCTTAAAGTCTACAGGTACAAGGAAGCTCCTGGACACTCTGAAGACTAAAAGCTCTGAAGCTCTGATCCGCCCTGATACTCTGATCCAAAGCAAAGCTCTGACAAGAATAGCTCTGATACACTGATCTGAAGCTCTGCTCTGATATGCTGATCTAAAGCTTCTGATAGTCAAAGACTCTGATACTCTGATGATCAAAGAAAGGCAAAAAGATCTGATCCTGAAGAACACTTGTAATCAAAAAGGGAAGTAATAAACTCAGGGGGAGTATCTCTCAACTCTGATATCTTTTTATCCCTTATCCTTGATAACCTCTTACTCTGATGCATCTCTCTGATACCTTTTCATGTTATTTTCATTTAAAAATATCTAGTTTTTGTCATCATCAAAAAGGGGGAGATTGTTAGAACAAAGTTTGAATCTACTACCCTATGTTTAAGTTTTGATGATAACAAAGTGAAAAGATATATTATTTATATGATTCATGTATGAACTATCTGCTGCCTAAATTATTACGTTCTGATTTGCAGATACTCTGATTGGTATAAGCAAGATCACACCTAATCAGCATCAGAAATTGGTTCTTGACATCAGCATCAGAAGTTGCCATATCAGAATGTCAGAATCAGAAGATTAACTCACGTATATGCTGAAGCCTGATGAACACAACTGCGCTCAACACTTTGATAAAGAAACACAACAGTTCATCAGCAGCTAAGCTGAGTCAGAATGAGCCAAGCCAGAACTTGCATTAAGTAAGCAACGGTACTGTGCATTGAAAGCAAATTAATACCAACAGCCTCATTCCAGACAAGATCTGCTCGATAAGGAAAGTTTGTTATTAGCATTGAATCAAGAATATTGCTCCAACGTTCAACATCTCAGTGCTATATAAACAAGACTTTGAAGATTGAATTGGCTAATGCTCTCCAAATCTTTAAACGCCTAAAAGCTGATCATAATCTTCCTTCTCTCAGTTTGCTAAACACTACATATCCTCTTACTCAATCTCTGTTTTAGCAATGTTGTTTCTAAGCTTTAAGTTGAGTATACATCACAGTTGTGATACAGTTTTGTAGAAAACATTCACACACTTAGATTTATCTTCTTTGTAAGAAAGTGTTTCCTTGACAAACCGGGTTGTGGTTTGCATCAAGAAGGCTTTAGCAGTTGTTAAAGCAGTCTGTAATATTCAGTTGAATATAGTGAATTAAGACCTCGTTGGAGAGAGGCGAAATCACCTTGACGGGTGGACTGGAGTAGTTTGAGATCAAACGAACCAGGATAAAAATATCTTGTTCATTGCATTGATTTTCAGTTTTACAATCCAACCCCCCTTCTTGTGTTTTTCACTACTTCAGACTTAATTCCTGGTAGTGGATTGCCCGTCTCTCTACCAATCCATCTTCGGGAGGCCCACTATGGCCGAACTTATCGCGGTGCCCCCTACCGTACACCTTAAAATAAAGTACTAAAATGTAGAGGGTTTGGTCGCCACCCTCCACGGGGACTTCTAAGCGGCAAGAAGATGTTTTTAAGCCTCGGCCAAGGGCATGAGTTCCAACAACGCTCAACCCCGAACGATCACTGGGGCCGCACGTCCCTCCATCTCCGAGGAAGCTAAGCCACTATCGAGGGTCGACGTCATCGATCTCGACAATCGCTTCTCCCAAGACGATCGTGTAGAGCAGAAAAATAAAGGGAAAGAGTCCATGGTCGAAGGTGAAGATTCATCCATGTCTACAAATAGTGAGGTAGTCTCAAATCCCACATGACCCATCCCGAATGGAGAATTTGAAATCATCCCCCTCTGGAATGATCCCACCAGAAGAGTAAAGATTAGAGCTGACCTCCCCGACTCGGAGAAGAGGAAACTTAAAGCTTGCTTGAGGGAGAATGTTGACTTGTTCGCTTGGAGCATAATCGATATGCCTAGATTGGACCCAGAGGTTGCATGTTATCACATAACCATAGACCCTTCCCTCAAGGAGGTCTACCAGCGCAGGATAAAACAGTCCCCTGAAGAAATAGAGGATGCCAAACTAGCTGAAAAATACCTCCTAGAGGCATATTTTATTTCTGAAGCTCATGGATCTCAAATGTAGTTATTGTAAAGAAATCTAATGGAAAATGGCGCATGTGCGCTGACTATACAGACCTCAATCGAGCTTTCCCGAAAGATGCTTATCCCCTCCCCAATATTGACAAACTGGTCGACAATTCAGCCAGTTTCAAATTATTAGCTTTCATGGATGCATATTCTGGTTACAACAAGATCCCAATCGAAAAAGCGGACAAAAAATATACCTATAAGTTCAGAAAGAAAAAGCACTTCTAGAAGCTGCCAGTTTTGGGGAGACAACTTGATATCTTGGTCCAACAAAAGAAAATCCTCCATAGTACTATCAATTGCTGAAGATGAATATGCAGTCGCAGCTGGATGCAGTACTCAGATGCTCTAGATGAAGAGTCAGCTTGAAGATTATCACATATAAGAGAGTAACACTCCTATCCTCTGTTACAATACTTATACTATTTGTCTTTCTAAAAATCCTATCTTACATTCTAGGGCTAAACATATAAAAATCAAACATCATTTCATTAGGGACTATACTTAGAAGGGGATTCTTTTCTTAAAATTTATAGACACAAACTATCAATGGGCTGACATTTTTACAAAACCCCTTGCTGAAGATAGATTAAATTTCATTCTGAAACATCACAATATGGAATCCCGTCCAGAATGAAAAGATAGAAAATTTCTACATATTTAACCTTCATAATGTTATGTTAATTATTTTTTTGTTGTGAACAATCTGAGCAATAGTTCTTCATAAGTGAAAGAAAAATTAACTCAAACTATCTAGGAGATCTGAACATAAAACAAAAACATTTCATTTCAAGATTGTATAAGCACCTGTCAACCCAAAATGTAACGTCACTCTCTAAGATTGAACACATGTTCACACTCTGGTTGGCCAAAACATTTGAGTTCAAGTGGACCAGGATAAACCACTGCATTAATTTGTTTTAAACTTTGAAAACCCCAATTCAAACCCCATTTCTTGTGTTTTTCTATCCTTCAAAACATGAGTCAACAAGTGTTGACAAATTTTTTAAGAATTTTAAATGGTCAGAAACTAATTTTAAAAATGCAAAAATTAATCAAAATAAACTAAAAATCAAGAAAAATAGCAAAGTCAGAAATAAAAATCAAAAGAGGTCACAAAAGTTGTCAAACTATCATTGGATCCTTCCATATTTTTTCAGAAATTAAAAAGTATTAAAACTATTTTTAAACTAATCAAAATAAATCAAAACAATCCAAAAATTACAAAAAAATTAGCAAACATCAAAATAAAAATATTAAAAGATATTTACAAAGTCAACAATAATTCAAAGCATTTTTGTGTAAGTTTTCATAATTTTGGATAAAAAATTAAAAAGGTTATGAATTTTGAAAGATAAAATAAATTTTAAAAAAATTGTAAAATAATATAAAACAAAAAATACGAGGAGCGTCCGATCTAAGCTCATTAATTGAGTTGGCATATCTGATGGCCATAACACATACTTCCACCATGGGCTTCAGTCAACTAGCACACATCAGATTCCAAAAAGTCCAACCAACGAAATTAAAATGATTGGCGTGCCTTCATTGGTTAAAGATGACACATAGGTCAACTTCAACCACCAGACGCCTGCAACTTGGGCAAGCTTGTGATTCTTCAAATTAAAAAAATTCAGAGCTCATAGGGTATCATTGGATGCGTCCCATCAAGACGATCTCAACCATATTCTCGCACCAAATTTATATAAACCAGAACGTAATCATTTTGGAAATTGCCAAAGAGAAATTGTAAAATGAAATTTGAAAATGCAAGTTCGAATAACCACGAAAATTCAAACAAGAAGAAGCATCAGCTTCAGAGAAGAAGGGACTACATCCAAAGCATTTATTTGATATGATTTAGTTAAGAAATCTACCTGAACAAAGTTCAACTTGTAAGGTCTGAATGTGAAATTTTGTAGCTTGACTCTATGCTCGAATGGCTTGGATTATATTGTGGAAACTTTGTATGATGATCAAGAATGAAGAATCAAAAGAGAGTTTGGAGAAAGAAGGCTTGAAATAATGAAATCAATTTTCAAATTTCAAGCTTCGAAACTGACTTTGGTAGGGTGATTATGGCTATCCAAGCTTGACGAAATGAATGAGGAATGATCCTCTTTTTATAGGAGAATGAATGGTGAGGTCATAGTGTGAAATTATGAAGATTGGAGAGAGTTCGTGCGAAGCTCGAAGGCATGAGAAGTGTGACTCCATGTGCATAAAAACTCACTCAAAACTTGTGTTTCAATGCTTAAAAAAGACTTGGAAACTTTGTTAAACATGCTTAAGTAGAAAACACACATCAATTTTGTTATTAGAACCCACATTAATCACATTCACTTCTGAATGAAAGTGGAAATCTCAGTTTCAAAGTACCATCTTTAAATCCATGGGGCAAGCAATGTAGGAAGCTTTATGATCTTATTCTATTTGAAAGACATCATCACATTATTTACAATGTTCCAAGAAAGTATTCATTTGGGTAATTGAGTTAATAGTTATGTCCATTTGAAATCGTGAAAAAACAAATTGATTTTTTATACTTCGAAAAATTCTAAGTATGGAGTTTCATATTGACCTATAATGTTTCTAAAACTTACATGGCCTTCCACTTAATTAGCCCTTAATCATTTAAGATGAAATGAAGTGGAATATTCAAATGTGATTATGAAATTGGAATCACTCAAAAATCATAAAAAATGAGAGAGTTATGGTCCTTCGAAGATGCTAAAAATTTCTTGAGAAATCCACAAATGACCTATAATGTTTCAATGAATTCCATAACTTTCCACACATTTTTAGAGCTTGATCTTTGAATCAAAGTTGTAGTATACATCCTCAAGTTTATTGTGAAAAAATAAAGAGCTCAAGGAGATAAAAATTTACCAAGTTATGATCTCTTGAAATCAAGTTATAAGTTTTCATGGTCTTCTCAAAGGACTTGTAATCTTTTCAAAATTTTAATGATCTTCCTTGCACAATTGGATCTTGTCATGTGAAGAGAAGTTGTTATAAATGATGAGAAGAGCCCATTTCAAAAAGAACCACTTTAAAATATTAAAATTTGAGGGAAATATGCACTTTTGACCATAGAATCAAGGATTTTTTCAAATTAGGTCAAACTACTTGGATCAATTTTGAATCTTTTAAACCTTCCTTGCAAATTAAGGAATGATGAATCACATTAGACCTTGAAATAATGTTATATTGAAGCACACTTGATGATAAAGTTCAATGCTTGATGAAACTTGTTGAAGAAGGCATGAAAATTAATACATGAACCTATGAAGTTTCTAGATGAATACAACATCCAACTTTGAGACAAACTTGGCCAAATAAAGTTGAGAGAGTCCTCAAACCATAGAAATTTGATGCAATAATCATAGCCTTGAAGTTCAAGCCTTTAGAAATCCACTAAATAGCAAATTGACTGAGGATCAACCTTCAAAACCCTAGCTTAAGAGGTGAAAGAGTTCTACTTGGCTCAGTACCTACAATGTACAAAGCATAGAGAAGAAACATACATCTTTTTGGATTTTGGGTTAAAAGTTAGTAAACATAAAATATATAAATAAGATACACAATTCAAGGTGCTTGGTGATCCCTCAATAGAAAACTTAAAGATATGAGAGAGTAGAAAGGGAGAACCAACTCTAATGTGTGATCTTGATGCATTGAGATGATATGAAATGATGGAAGATCTTGGTGATTTCTAAAGGCTTGAAGTTCAAGCCTTTAGAAATCCACTAAATAGCAAATTGACTGAGGATCAACCTTCAAAACCCTAGCTTAAGAGGTGAAAGAGTTCTACTTGGCTCAGTACCTACAATGTACAAAGCATAGAGAAGAAACATACATCTTTTTGGATTTTGGGTTAAAAGTTAGTAAACATAAAATATATAAATAAGATACACAATTCAAGGTGCTTGGTGATCCCTCAATAGCAAACTTAAAGATATGAGAGAGTAGAAAGGGAGAACCAACTCTAATGTGTGATCTTGATGCATTGAGATGATATGAAATGATGGAAGATCTTATGGACAAAAATTATGGTATAACACATAGTTAAAATTATTTAAAAAATAAGGGAAAAAATCAATAATAATAAGTAACAAGTATATTATACTTCTTTTGCAAATAAAAACATAAACTATGAACAATAAAATTGATAAATTTTCTCTTATTTTTAAAAATTTGTAAACAGGTCTGAGTTTATATATTTTTTATTTTATTTTTTCGATACACAACTAAATTGTTATTGTTATTTAAATTATATATTTTTATACACATTTTTAACATTATTTAGTATTCTATTTCAAAAAATTTCAATTGTATTATACACTTTACATGAACGGAAAAAATTAGTTAAAAAAATGAAATTTGTTTAAAAATAAGATGAAATTATTTTTTTAAGAAATATTTTTCAAAGTTTAAAAAATATATAAAATCGTGTATTTTTAAAATATGAGTAAATATGTCAATTGTTACAAAAAGTTAGAGAAATTTATTTTATTTTATAAAAGTAAAGTATTACGATTTGATAAAATTGAATATATTTATTACAAAAAGTGAGATGAGACTATATAGTAATAAGAATTAGATTAATATAAAATCGAGGGTTATATATATATATATATATATATATATATATATATATATATATATATATATATATATATATATATATATATATATATATATATATATATATATATATATATATATATATATATATATATATATATATATATATAAAGAGGAATATTTATTAAAATTTACTCTACCTCTTGACTATTAATTTTATTCAATCAAATAGTTAAAAATAATAAGTAATAGTTTTCTCTCTTCATATTTAATTATTATTATTTTTAACTATAGGATTGCAAAATAATTAATGGTCTAGATTTAGATTTGGAGTATGTTTTTAAGAACTTACTTTGGAGTAAGTTTTAATAACGTACTCTAAGGGTAAGTTTAAAGACTTACTCCAATTTTCAACTCTCAATTTTCATTAATTTACCAACTTTAATTAATTATTTAATTAGATTGAAAATAATTAATGATCTAGATGTGGAATAAATTTTAATAACTTACTTTGGAGTAAGTTTTAATAACTTACTTTGAAATAAGTTTAAATACTTATTCTAAATTTCAACCCTCAACTATCATTAATTTAACAACTTTAATTGATTATTTAAATAAAATAATATTTTTTTAAAATAATTAGATTAAATAATAAATTAAAATCATTAGACTAAATAAAATAAAGATTTAAGATTTAAAATAAGTCTTTTAAATTTATTTTCGGTGTAAGAATATAGGTAACAAATCAAATTAATATATAAGTGATAAATCAATGACGTGCTTTTATTTAAAATGGTCACAATAGTATAACATTCAAAAATAAAAAGTTTGTTTTATTTATAATTTATTTATTTTATACTTAAAAGTTGATATAATTCTATTCATTGTTTAATTTTGATTAATTTCACAGTCTTTAGTTACTATTTTAGAAATCATATAGTTTTATTCATCGAATAATTATTAATATATTAATTTATAATTTATTTCCATCCAAAAAGGATTGTGGTATAACTTATTGCTCATTCATCTTATAATTTATTTCCATCCAAAAAGGATTGTGGTATATACTACATTTATTTTTATTTGATTAAAACTATTAAAGAATGTGAAATTATCCTCTATATTTTAATTTTGTTGATTTACTTATTTGAAAATTAGGAAATTTTTTATTTTTGAATGTTCTAATATTTTGACCATTTTAAATATAAAAAACATTATTGATTAATTATCTATATATTAAATTGAATAAAAACACTAGAGAATGTGAAATTATTACCTATATTTTAGTTTAGCTGATTTACTTATTTGCAAGTTCGGAATTTTTCAAGATAAATTCTACAATTGTGACTATTTTAAATAAATTCTATTATTGTGACAATATTATAATAATTACGGTGATTATTAAATATTGGCAATCTAAAAACTTATATTTTATTATTTATTTATTTTTTATAAATAAAATAAATAAATAAATAATAGTCTTTAATTTAATAGTAAATATTAGTATGAGAAATAGAAAAATATTCATGGAAAGATATTTTATTATGAAGTTTTTAATTAGTAAGCATAATATAAATAATTCAATAAGCTAGAGAAATTTTAAATATTAATTAAATTTAAATCTCTTATTTTCTCTCTCTCTCTCTCTATATATATATATATATATATATATATATATATATATATATATATATATATATATATATATATATATATATATATATATATAATGACATGTGTCTTTATAACACAAGTTAGCAAGTGTTTCGGGTCAGCCATATCTCCCTCGAACCGAGCGCCTAGAGATGAGCCACAACAGGCTGAAACCTATCAACTAACTACACCCATTTGTTTCTAAGAAATTTTTTCTTACCACATAACTATTCTCCACCTCACTACATGAGATCTACGCCTTTAGCACATTTAACGGTCATCGCATTCTACATAACTATTCTTCCACATCTTCATATATTCTTGGTTCTATCATGAAATAGTAGTGTAACACCCCATTTTCCCATATGAATATTTATAATGAAATATACGAAAAATGCATTAGAGTTCATAATGGGATGCCACATAAATCATAAAATTCATAAAGTTCTCAAAATACTTTATTATTTCGTGTATTCAAAAATGGTTATTCGGCAGCGGAAAATCAACATAAAAGTTGTTCATTGGCATTCTAGCCTTAACAACAATTTAAATCCACAATACGTGATCCATCATAAGCTTAAAAGAAAATGTGCAACATTTGAAATCATGCAAAACATAATGAAAATCCCAAATCCCGTGTTACATATCAGAGCGACTCCTAAGACTCGATCTGGTAACATCACTCAAGCACTACTCGGATACCTGATTATTTGTACTCCCGAAGAGTACATACACAACAACAAAAAAGGGGCAAGAATTTCATTCAATAATTACACAGTGAAATAAAACATGCTAAGGAGTAGTAAATCACAACCTACAAAAAATTCATCACAAACAACCATCATCACATCATACAACATCAATTCAGTGTTTATACAATGCAATAGTCCTACATCAACATGCATGTGGTACCATCAAGGCATAAGCCTTCAGCATAATGCCAATTGGGCAATAACATAGCATAAGCCCTCAACAAAACAGCAATCCAGGCCAACATCAGGGCATAAGCCCTCATCCATAAATGCATGCAATATGAACATGCAACAACTTGAAATCATACAACCACGAGGCATAAGCCTTCATCAACATGGGAATTTAAGCCATCCGCATCATCCTCATCATAATGACCAACATTACCTCATACCGACATCATCGCCAAAAGAACATCACAAGAAAACAACCCACCATTTCAGTGTAACAATGGGGAATAATTACTATTTTAACTTAGTTACCAGAATTATCCTTCTAAATCTTTATTTTATTCTACATACTTCAAGTTTATGGTGTTAGTTACCCAATGCTTTGAACGACGCATCAAACGGAGTTACGGTTGATAAGTTATGGCCGTTACAAAAACTGTCAAAAATTGGGCTTCCGTCGGATTAGGTTGGGTCGACCCTTGTGCCGACCGCTCCTGGCTTTTGCATCGACCACCCTTGTTGTTTCTGTTTGCCGCTCACTGTTGTTGCGGTTTGCGTCGACCGCTTCCCTGGTTCCGTTGACACAAACTTTTAAATTCTGAGTTTTTCTACGATTTTTATACGACTTCACTAAATTTTGGATCCTAAAACATCATCTAATCATAGGAATTCAACATCCATTATCATCCTATGTTTCTACATCAATTATACATCATTTGGGCATTATTATTCATCTTATATTTTATCAAATCCTCATCCAAAATTCGCAAATCCTAATTCTCATTACTTATAGGTTCTAGATTGGGGTTTTATGCAACAATCATCATAACAACGCAAATCACAACAACAATCATAGCATAGCATCATAGATCCATATATACAACACATCAATTCAATCAAACCAAATAAATTATGCATCAATCATATAATACAACTTAAGAGGCAAAGGAACCCTCACTACCCTCTCATGTAAGATCACCAATTAGAGAATCCATTCATCCCCTTACCTTATGATTATTGTTAGCATTCGATTCCTCTTCTCGTTCTATAAATTCCTCTTTGCCTCCATGTCTCCTTGTGCCCTAGCTTCTCCTTTGCTCTTCTCCCACTATCTCGATCGTACCAAATGATTGTACAATTCTCTTTTCCCTTAGTTATCACAAGGACCCCTAATATCTTCCTCAATTTCCCTCACTTAGCACTATACTATTTACCATCATGCCCTCACTCTTTCTACTAATTACCATCTTGTCCTTATTTTCTCTACACTTCTATTATTCTATTATTATAATTACTTAAATCCAAATAATTCTAATTATTCACTATTAAATCTAAATAATTCCAAAATAATTATTTAAATTCCAAAATTTCTTACTAATTCATCCTACACCACACAAGTCATCATCTTAAACACCTTATTCATCAAATCATCTCTATTTGCATCACAATTGCATCACGAATACACATCATATACCGTCACAAGAACTCACATAAGGCACCAAAACATCATAAATAAGCATCAAAACATTAAAACACCGTCTACTTCACATAGACACTTATATAATCATACTAAATTAATTAATTAAACAATTAATCTAAAATTTGGGGTGTAACAAGTGGTGTCTCCTGTGAGAATCAAATTTTGATTCTTGCATTTTTTGCGACTCTCGACCTTTGCATTTAGTGGTTCAATGTGTATCTTCCTTCAAACATTGAACAAAGACATAGAAAATAAATCACGAAACTCCGTTGCATTTGATCAATTCAAACTCCAACAGATTATAGTTCACCGATTTATCAAATCTCCAGAATATCATATATTTTGGTTTCTCTGATCATTGGAAATGGAAAGATCTAGAGTTACTCGTTTTGCCACCACATGTGAAGCCTCTCTAGCCACTACTAGTGAGAAACTGACGACTGGAAATCAATGAAACCTGACTCCCCTCCCTCATGGCAAAAGGAATCTTGACGTTGAGGTTCCTCCACATCCATATCAGATCCTTCCTCCTTCGTGATCAAGAATTATTCAAACGCTGGAGCTTAGAGTTCCAACTTCCTTACTCGTTGAGCAACATGAGATGTTGCATGGTTTCAGTTTCCTCGAAGAAAACCTATGTGCTCAAGTCGTGAATAAATTTCTCATCAATATATACAACATTGTTCCTCAACGAAACTTTAAGACAATCAAAGAAACATTATGTGATACGGTGGGAAAGAACTGACTGTATTTTGGAATGCTGGTTTGCGTTTTGCGTTTGTTTTCACAAAATGTCGCGGTAAGCAAGAGTCACCACCGACTTTTATTTTATCCAACAAGGAAAGGAAAAAAGCACAGAAAAATTCCTTTTTTTCGAGATATTTCTCGGGTTCGGGGGGTAGATTATAGAAAGGGAAGGTGTTAGCACCCTTTCTATCCGTGGTTATCCACGGGCTCTTAGGTACTTGCTCATATTGTTTTCAAAATGGTTTTCTTTGTGCTTGTGGGTTTGAAAAAGTTTTTGTTTGAAAGGTGTAAGTGTGAAAAAGATTTTGTTTTTGTTTTTTGAAAGAGCAAGTACTTAAGAACCATCAACCTACTCGAAAAAAAGGAATCATTCTATGATTTCTTCCTTTAGACAATGATATCCTACTATTGATGAGTAGGTAGCATCTTCGTTTGAGTTTAAGGGTCAATTCGAATTAGGGACTTACGGTCACCAAAGCAATGTTAGGATGCCTTAGCGGTAACCCTAATGTCTTAGATCATTTGTTTTGAGGCAAAAATATCTGAGGCAACCGTTTCGAGGCGACTATGATCTTTTAGACAAGAGGGCGACCTCTAAAAAAACCTATACTCAATGATCGTGTACGAAGGCAACCAAGTGGGGTGTACCCTAGGAGTGCGCATGTGCGAGTGTGTCGTTTTCAGTTAATTTTATCTTTGTACATGTTAATGGTGATCTAATTTGATTTTAGGTTAAAACATTCAATCTTGTCATGCATCCCTATTATCAAACATCTAGCAGTTATATTTTGCGGAAAATAAAATTGCGGAAATTAAATTACAAGGCGTCGGGTATTTACATCGCCAAAAGCAACCCTTTGAAATTTAAATGCGGAAAAATAAATAAAGCGATAAAAATAATTAAATGGTCCTAATTATCTATTACATTCCGGGAACAAATACAATATTGAATAAATAGATCGCGTGCGGAAAATTAAATCGAGTGCGGGTTTAGGGTTTTCACCCTTTGTTATTAAAGAAAAGATTTTTTTTTGGTTATTTTTGAATTAAGAAAGAAAATAATCTAAGTTAATTATTAAATTAAATTAAATAAGTTAATTATTAAATTAAATTAAATAAGTCAATTAATGAAAATAAATATTTTTGGATTTTTGGTATTTAAAGAAAGAAAATAAAATTAATTAATATTATTAAAAACCAAATTAAGTTTAATTGATTTTAATTATTTACAAAAAAATATTGAAGTTATTTCTAATTAATGGCCACAATTAATTAATTGATATTTGTTAATTAAAATTAAAATTTGATTTTATAAAGAAAATATTTTTTTGTTTTAATTTTATAAAGAAAAAGATTTGATTGGTTAATTAATTAAACAAAATATTATAAATCAATTAAAACAAAAAATAAATAAAAGAGGGTTAGAGATGTATGGGCCTGAAAAAGGGGGTCAGAATTGCAGTTCCAAGGCCCATTAGGCGCTGCCCTGGTTGACTTTCTGGACTCCATATGCGCTGGTTGACTGGATCCACGATGGACGTTCCCCTCTTGGCCACCAGATCTGGCCAGGGGCCATCTGGAAATTGATTGAGTGAGGGAGTATGATGGGCTATACGCTTGGGCTTGCATGTGATAACCTGAAGAATTAAAACAAAGAGAAATTTGGAGGACCTGGGATTCGAACCCAGGTCCTGTGGATGCTTGGATTGCTCGCTTCGCCGCTAGGCCAATGTGCTATAATTGTTAATATGTTAAACAATAATAATAAGAGAAAATGCGTTAATGTGCCAGAAAATAAAAAAAAATGCACGAAAATTTGAAAAGGGCCAATCAGAGGAGGACACGTTGTCGTCCCTGTCCTCAGGCCTGTAACGAAGTTACCCGCGGATTTAAATCCGCGGCTAAATGCCTAGGTCATTCCCAAAATCTGTCTCAGGCCATATAAATTCCTCCCAAGACCATGGTTGCGTTCGTCTTCCACTCCCGGTCATGTCCATAGCCATCATTGGGGCTAATTTTACCTGTAATGAAAAACCCTAATCCAAGAGGAAAAACCCTAACAATGGCGTTTTGCACCACAAAGCAGATAAACGAAATCAAATAATATAGAATGCTTGGAAATGATCTGGTGGTTACAAATATGTCATTGATTCTTTGTAATAATGCATAATTTTTGAAATACGAAATCAAATTCAGAAGAGGATCGCGTGACACTTACAGCGCTCTAGGAGGTTGAAAAATGTGTGCTTCGGATCCCAGAAGGTTGAGTAGACACCCAGCAATCGATTGGTATCAAGCTTTGCTTCTGAAAACGCCTCAAAGTATGATTTTGGTTTCACACTTTTTCACCACTTTTTCAAGTTTTGTTCTTTCTGTTCTTGCAGCCTCTAACCCTTGTAATAGTGCCTTAAGCTTCCTTATGTATTGTGGAATGCATTAGGTTAAGAATTATGGATTGTATCCTTCCACAACAATGCCATGAAATTTGATTTGATTCACCATTACTAAACCTTCCAAAATTGTCAAAACTCAATCTTTTTGCACATGGATTGCTTGATACGAGTTTGATACCCTTAATGATGATGATTCAGTCCAGAAATAGCCAAAAAGATATCAAGTAATCAATATTTGGATTTTATTTGATTTAATTTGATTTAAAATGAAATAATTCAATAAAAAATCAAATAAAATAATAAAAAAAGAAATTTGATCTCAAGGCTGAAGCTAGGAAACGTGTGCAATCGGGAAAGCTCAAATCAAGTGAAAAAGAATGGGCCCATTTGACAAAATTTGAAGTTTTGGGGATAGTTGACTTTTGGCAATTTTGCAAAAATGCCCAACTTCAACAATGCATAACTTCTTCAATTTTGCACTTTTAGAAGTGTTCTAGGACTTTTTAGAAAGCTTGGTATGTCTTATAACCAACCCTTTTAGTCTCATCTCATTTTGATATTCCATGCTAAAGTTATAAGCTTTGGCAAAAAAGATGTGTTTGTTGACTTTCAAAAATGACCTATAATGTCCAAATTTTTAACTTCTTGTGAGTGCAATTTTTGATCTTGGGGTATGAATATGGATTGTAGGAAATTTCATCCTATTCAAAATGAGCTTTGGATGGGTCATTCCTCATAAATTATGAGAAAGTTATGCTTGGTCAAAGTTGAGTTGACTTTTCCTACAAAACCCTAATTTAGCACCTTTTAAGTCTTGATGAATTTTGAGCAATCCTTGATGAATCATGATCAACCCTTGATCAAATGATGAAATATCCTTCAAAATGAGAATGTTGACAAAAAATATTGAAGTTTGATTGTTTGTAGGTCACAGTTGACTTTTGCCATAGCATAGTCGATTTTTGGACCCTTTGAGCAATTGACTGAGCAAACTTCCTCTACAAGGCTTGAAATTTGACATGGATAACCTTGAGAACATATTAGGACATTGGGGAGAACTTTAGGTCATTTGGACTCAATGATCTTGATGTAACACAAAACCCTAATTTGGGGTTGACTGCCTTAGGAGACAGCTTGACTGTCCAACTCTTGAGCAATCTTGAGCCACTTGGAGATTTTTCTTGAAATGTTTTGAGAAATATGAGAGGGCAAATTTTGGGGTACAACAGCTGCCCTGTTCAATTTTCTTAAACCTGAGGATGTAGATTGGCTTTCGTGCCTTTCGTGATCCGAAGGTGGAAGATGATTGAACACTAGAGTGCCCAGAAATTTGCACTCGCATGAAGTGGTATCAGCCTGGTGATGTCGGGAATGGGCTTACAAATGCCATTTGGAGATTGTTGGTAGGAGGATGGGCTTACAGATGCCATCTGTAGGAGTGTCAATCGCATAAGAGATTCCTTAGCGAGAACTTGCATACCTGTTGTTGTAGAAGATTCTGCTGGGGAAGCCTGGTTTTTGTTGAGATTTAGGAACTTCCTGTACTTCAATTGAGAGAATGCCTAGGCTGAGTCTTAAGAACCTGTCCATAATTCAACTGGGGGGAAACATCTTCATCAAGATCTAGGAACTGTCTAGTCTTCAACGTAGTATACCGCTGAGATTGTAGAACTCGTCCACACTATGATGGAGGAAACATCTTCATCAAGATCTAGGAACTGTCTGGTCTTCAACGAAGTATACCGTTGAGATTATAGAACTCGTCCATACTATGACTTAGGGAAACATCTTCATCAAGATCTAGGAACTGTCTGGTCTTCAATGTAGTATACCGTTGAGATTGTAGAACTCGTCCACACTATGACGGAGGAAAACATCAAGATCTAGGAACTGTCTGGTCTTCAACGTAGTATACCGTTGATATTATAGAACTCGTCCACACTATGACGTAGGGAAACATCTTCATCAAGATCTAGGAACTGTCAGGTCTTCAACGTAGTATACCGTTGAGATTGTAGAACTCGTCCACACTATGAAGGAGGAAAACATCAAGATCTACGAACTGTCTGGTCTTCAACGTAGTATACCGTTGAGATTATAGAACTCGTCCACACTATCACGTAGGGAAACATCTTCATCAAGATCTAGGAACTATCTGGTCTTCAACGTAGTATACCATTGAGATTATAGAACTCGTCCACACTATGACGGAGGAAAACATCAAGATCTACGAACTGTCTGGTTTTTAACGTAGTATACCGTTGAGATTATAGAACTCGTCCACACTATGACGTAGGGAAACATCTTCATCAAGATCTAGGAACTGTCTGGTCTTCAACGTAGTATACCGTTGATATTATAGAACTCGTCCACACTATGAAGTAAGGAAACATCTTCATCAAGATCTAGAAACTGTATGGTCTTCAACGTAGTATACCGTTGAGATTATAGAACTCGTCCACACTATGACGGAGGAAAACATCAAGATCTTGGAACTGTCTGGTCTTCAACGTAGTATACCGTTGAGATTATAGAACTCGTCCACACTATGACGTAGGGTAACTTCTTCATCAAGATCTAGGAACTGTCTGGTCTTTAACGTAGTATACCGTTGAGATTATAGAACTCGTCCACACTATGACGGAGGAAAACATCAAGATCTAGGAACTGTATGGTCTTATCTGTAGTATACCATTGAGATTGCAGAACTCGTCCACACTATGACGGAGGGAAACATCTTCATCAAGATCTAGGAACTGTCTGGTCTTCAACGTAGTATACCGTTGAGATTATAGAACTCGTCCATACTATGACGGAGGAAAACATCAAGATCTAGGAACTGTCTAGTCTTCAACATAGTATACCGTTGAGATTGTAGAACTCGTCCACACTATGACGGAGGAAAACATCTTCATCTAGGAACTGTCTGGTCTTCAACGTAGTATACCGTTGAGATTACAGAACTCGTCCACACTATGACAGAGGGAAACATCAAGATCTAGGAACCGTCTGGTCTTCAACATAGTATACCGTTGAGATTGCAGAACTTGTCCACACTATGACGGAGGGAAACATCTTCATCAAGATCTAGGAACTGTCTGGTCTTCAACGTAGTATACCGTTGAGATTATAGAACTCGTCCACACTATGACGGAGGAAAACATCAAGATCTAGGAATTGTCTGGTCTTCAACGTAGTATACCGTTGAGATTGCAGAACTCATCCATACTATGACGGAGGGAAACATCTTCATCAAGATCTAGGAACTGTCTGGTCTTTAACATAGTATATCTTCGAGATTATAGAACTCGTCCACACTATGACGGAGGAAAATTGTCGAGATTAAGAACCTTATTTGAAATTCAACCGAGGATAATTCAGTTGAGATTTAAGAACCGGTCAGGTCTTCGACTGCTGAGAACTTAACTGCATCCTTCCTGAATGGTAAAGGTCAGTCATATGCAATGCATGATATGGATCAAGCAATAATGTTCTCAAAATAAATGAGATCGTGTTGTATGATGCGTATATGCATGTATCATGATGTATGGAAATGTAGTGTTTTAGCTGGGGAAAATAAATCTCGGATAGTTGCTGGAGAATAGAGTTGGATTCTTCGTTTCCACTGGGGATGGTGAACGAAGATGATTGTGAGAATAAACCTGCAGGAGAGAATGACTCCGTTGGGGAATAAACTGATGAGGAGATTACTCTGTGGGGGAGAGATGCTCTGTTGAGGCTTCCACCAATAAATTCGGCTGGGGATGAATTACCGTTGCTGGTGATACCGAATCCTGTTGGGGATTGAATTCCTGTTTGCAAAAGGAAAGAACTCTGTTGGGGATGATCTTTCAGTTGCGGCTTCACTGGGGATAACTTGTTAGACTCTTGTGGGGATAATCTTTTGAGCTTTGCTGGGGACAATCTTCCTTTGAACTCGGTTGGGGATATTTATTTTATACTCCACTGGGGACGAACTTCCAGAGTCTACTGGGGATGATTCTTCAACTCCACTGGGGAAGCTTTTTCAGACTGCGTTGGGAAAACTTTAACTCCAATGGGGATATCTTTCATTCTTTCGGGGTATATTCTTATACTCCGTTGGGGAATATTAAGACTGCCGGGGATATTAAGCCTTTTCAGTGTTGACGGTAGATAAACTCTGCTTGGGGGGAGAATATTACCGATTCATTCACAGTTGCAAGTCTCAGCTGGGGAGAGCCAATCATTATTGTTTTACTCTGCGGGGAGTTAATGCATCTCAACCATAATCTTCAGCTGAATTTACCTTCGTACCTGGTGGATAAAGCATATGTACAGTTTGGACAATTCCTATTTGCCCCTGTTTCTAATATTACCAGTAATCATCTTTTGTTTCGCATGCAAATATTTATGAGCGGCAATTAATGTCAAGTGCATATATCAAAAATGAACATTGGACGTTCTTGGCAAAACAAAATAGATAAAGGAAAAACAGTTTGAAATTTCTTTGGAAATGAATTGTATTGATTTTGAAGTTTGGCCTGTAAATAGGAGTTTTTGTACAAGGGGCTGGCGTCCTAGTAAGAGAATGCCGCCGAATAATAGAATTTACACAATTTGTGAAAAACTAAACAAAACAGCTATGTGAATAATCCCACTGGGTTCTAACTCTGCTATTGCCTTTATGTTCTCGAGCATCTCATCACTTTGCTACTTGGTTGAAGGTAGATCAGATTGATTAGTGCCATCCGAGCTTGACAATTGATACCGAAGTCTGGATGCAAGGTGATCCAATGAGACATAGTATTACGCTTTGATCCCTAATTTTTGCCTGAACCGCCCTTTCGGGTTTTCAGTCCACCAGGATACCCTTTTTTGCCCAAGCCTCCTTTTCAGGTTTTCGACTTGCCGGGTGTATAGATTTTTTCATTTTCATCCCTTATTTTTGCCCGAACCCTTTTGGTTCGCCGGGAAGCCTTTATTTTTGCCTAGGCAAGTCGATCTAGCGGGTTGTTAATTATGCGTAGTATCTTTTCACTATGTCTGCATTGACGGGGTGAGGGAGGTCGTCACCATCCATGGTGGTTAGAATCATAGCTCCTCCTGAGAAAATGTTCTTAACCACAAATGGCCCTTCGTATGTGGGGGTCCATTTTCCCCTGGGATCACCTTGAGGTAGGATGATGCGCTTGATAACTAAGTCCCCAACTTGATACTCTTGTCGTATGACTTTCTTGTTAAATGCCTTGATCATCCGTTTTTGGTACGTCTGACCTTGACAAATAGCAGTAAGTCTCTTTTCGTAGATTAAGTTCAGTTGATCAAGTCGGGTCTGAATCCAGTCATCTTCGCTCAAACCTGCATCCTTCATGATCCGAAGAGAGGGTATCTGAACTTCAATGGGCAAGACTGCCTTCATGCCATATACCAAGAAATAGGGTGTTGCCCCTGTTGACGTCCGTGCTGAGGTACGGTACCCATGAAGAGCAAATGGTAACATCTCGTGCCAGTCTTTGTATGTCACTGTCATCTTTTGCACAATCTTCTTAATGTTCTTATTGGCCGCTTCTATAGACCCATTCATCTTCGGCCGGTAGGGAGAAGAGTTATGATGCTGTATCTTGAACTGCTTGCAGAGCTCAGTGATCATCTTATTATTGAGATTGGTACCATTGTCCGTAATGATCCTCTCTGGTACACCGTATCGACATATCAAATTGTGCCGAATGAACCGTGCCACAGCGTTCTTGGTTACCGTAGCAAAGGAAGCTGCTTCAACCCACTTCGTAAAGTAATCAATAGCCACCAGAATGAAATGATGCCCGTTGGATGCCGTAGGTCTGATCTCGCCGATCATATCAATGCCCCACATTGCAAAAGGCCACGGAGCTGTCAAGAAATTCAGAGGAACTGGATGTATGTGCTCCTTATCAGCATAGACTTGGCACTTGTGACAGGTCCGAGAATGCTGGTAACAGTCGGCTTCCATAATGGACCAGTAATATCCTTCCCGTAGGATCTTCTTCGCCATGGTATGTCCACTGGAATGAGTTCCGAAAGTACCTTCATGTAACTCTCCCATGATCCTTTCTGCTTCCTTTTTATCTACACATCGCAGTAAGGTTGAATCATGGTTGCGCTTGTAAAGGACGTCAATACTGATGAAGAACTTTGCCGCGAACCTCCTCAGAAACTTCTTGTCGTTAACAGATGCACCCTCGGGGTATTCCTGAGCCTCAAGGTATCTATTCACCTCATGAAACCAAGGTTTATCTGCTACCTCTTCCGTTTCAATGTTACATCAATGTGCAGGTTCGTCCAATCTTTCAATGATAATCCGGGGAGCTTCGTTGTCCCAATTGACTTTGAACATAGAAGACATCATAGCCAGCACGTCCGCCAACTGATTCTCCTCTCTTGGGAAGTGTTCAAAAGTTATCTCTTCGAAATGTGGAAGCAACGTCAATACATATTCCTTGTAAGGAATGAGATTTGGGTGTTTCGTATCCCACTCGCCTTTGATCTGACTGATCACAAGAGCGGAATCTCCTAAAACACTTAGAAACTTAATCCTTAGGTCAATTGCTGCTCGAAGACCCATGATGCATGCTTCATACACCGCCACATTGTTGGTGCAGTTGAAACATAGTCGGGCGATGAACGGAGTATGAGAGCCTTTAGGAGATATGGTCACGGTGCCAATGCCATTACCCAAAGCGTTTGAAGCTCCATCAAAGTACATAGACCATCGGGATCTTTCCTCAGGTCCTTCATCCGGTCCAGGTGTTTCACAGTCAGTCACCAACATGATATTCTCGTTCGGGAATTCAAAGTTCATAGACTGGTAATCGTCCACTGCCTGATGTGCCAAATGATCTGCCAACACACTTCCCTTGATTTCCTTTTGAGTTGTGTATTGGATGTCATACTCAGTCAATATCATCTGCCATCTTGCTATTCTTTCGGCAAAGCAGGCTTTTCGAAGATATACTTGATTGGATCCATTTTTGATATCAATAGAGTAGTGTGAGTCAGCATATACTGTCTCAGCCGGCGAGCAGCCCATGCCAAAGCGCATCAAGTTTTCTCGAGCAGTGAGTATCGGGTCTCACAGTCGGTAAACTTTTTGCTAAGGTAATAAATAGCATGCTCTTTTTGGCCAGACTCGTCATGCTGCCCCAACACACACCCCATTGATTTGTCGAGTACTGTCAAGTATAAGATCAAAGGTCTCCCTTCAACTGGAGGCATCAGAATGGGTGGCTCTTGGAGATATTCCTTGATCCTTTCGAAAGCGGTCTGACATTCATCATTCCATCGTACCGCTTGATCTTTCTTGAGTAACTTGAAGATTGGTTCACAAGTAGCAGTCAGGTGCGAGATGAATCGGGCAATGTAGTTCAGACGTCCCAGAAAGCCTCTAACTTCTTTCTCTGTTCTGGGAGATGGCATTTCCTATATAGCCTTTACTTTGGCAGGATCCACTTGAATACCTTTATCACTTACGACGGAACCTAGCAGCTTACCAGACCTCACCCCGAAGGTGCACTTGTTCAGATTTAACCTCAGCTTGTACAACTTCAACCTGTCAAATAACTTCTGAAGATGGTCAAGATGCTCCTCCTCAGTCTGGGACCTTGCAATCATATCATCAACGTATACCTCAATCTCATGATGGATCATGTCATGAAACAAAGCAACCATGGCGCGTTGTTACGTTGCCCTATCATTCTTCAGTCCAAAAGGCATGACGTTGTAGCAAAAGGTACCCCACTGAGTAACAAAAGTTGTCTTCTCCATGTCTTCGGGAGCCATTTTAATCTGATTATAACTGAAGAAGCCATCCATAAAGGAGAATACCTTATGTTGAGCGGTGTTATCAACTAGAACATCGATATGAGGTAGAGGGAAATCATCCTTAGGACTTGCCCTATTCAGATCCTTATAGTCAACACACATTTGAACCTTACCATCCTTCTTCAGCACAGGAACCACATTGGCAACCCACTGCGGGTAAGAAGTAACTGCTAGAAAACCGGCTTCAAACTGTTTCATAACTTCAGCCTTGATTTTCTCAGACATTTCCGGGCGCATTAGGCGGACCTTCTATTTCACTGGAGGACAGTCTTCCTTGGTAGGCAATCGGTGAACCACAATATCAGTGTCCAACCCAGGCATATCTTCATAAGACCAGGCAAAGATCTCAACATAGTCACGCAGCATCTGAATCAACCGTTGCTTGACACTAGATTCCAAATTTTCCCCGATCTTGACCTCTTTCTTGTCTATCTCCGTACCCAGATTCACTGATTCCACCGGCTCTTCATGTGGCTGTATAGCCCTCTCTTCTTGGAGTAGTAGTCTTGCAAGTTCACCAGGCACTTCGCAATCATCTTCACCTTCGTCTTAGGCTAAGTTGATCGGACTTTCGAAGTCATAACTGGCGGTAGCAGAGTCGTTACCAGTGAGATCCAGAGTGGATGTAGACCTGTATATGTGGTGTGTGTAAAATAGCTATTTTGCAATGTATAATAAAATAAAAACAAGGAGAGCAAAATTTGAAATGCAAGAAACGTCCAATGCTTTTATTAATGATATATGTAGATGACACACATAAATCCCTCACAAATGAAGTCATAGTGCCCTGGGTAAGACACCAGGCCGTAAAGTTTAAAACATTGTCTGTTACAAATTCAAAACAAAAAGTCTCATTACTGGGTAACAAAAGAAATTGGGATGAAGTCCTTTGCTGTCCAGTTTCTTAGTCCACCGTCGGTCGTTGGGTAGATCCAACTTTCAACTCAGACTCTTCGACATCGTCTTCGATGGCATTCACTCCTGAATTACTGATGAACAAGGGAGGTCTTCTGATCCGTGCATTCCGAACAGTCCTTTGAGCTTCTGCAGTGAAACCCAAACCAAATTTGTTAGTCTTCTGTGCAAAATCAGGGAGTTGACTCCAATTTGCACACCCATCTTTCTCAACAACAGCCCGGGCATCCTTGAAGGAAGCCATCTTCATAGGAGGATCTTCAACAACAGTCTCAGTTGATGCCAGCGTCCGGGGAACCTTTTCAAAATGTTGAAACGGGGTCTCAATGAACTCCCCATCCATCTCTACATATCAGAAAGATTTGAGGTGGCTCACCATGTACTCTTCCTCTCCTTGCACTGTCACAATTTTCCCTTTGACTGGGTACTTGAGCTTCTGGTGGAGCGTAGACGTCACTTCCCCAGCCTTGTGGATCCATGGACGACCCAACAAACATGAATAAGATGGTCGAATGTCCATCACATAGAATGTAGAGGCAAAAACCTGAGAACCAACCTTAATCGGAATATCCACTTCTCCATGCACCATTCTCTTAGACCCATCAAAGGCCCTAACGACAATGTTGCTTGGTTTCAACTCCAACCCTTCATAGTCCAACCGGTCTAGAGCTTTCTTAAGCAAAACGTTCAATGAGGAACCAGTATCCACCAATACATAAGCAAGAGTAGTTCCTCTGCATTAAATGGAGACATGCAGGGCATCGTTGTGATTCTTCCCTTTAGCAGTCAAGTCGGTGTCAGAGAAACCCAACCCATTATCAACAGTCTGACTAGCCATGCAATATTTAAAATGATCAGCTGATGTTTCTCGAGGTACGTGTGCAGTCTTCAGGAATGCAATCAGAGCCTTGGCATGGGCCTCTGAGCATAGCATTAGTGACAACATAGATATTTTAGATGGGGTTTTCCGCAGCTGCTCGACTACATTGTAGTCGCTCTTTTTGAGGATCTTCAAAATTTCCTCCATCTCTTGTCTAGAGGCTTCAACAGTAATTTTCTTTGGTGCCTCCGTCCGGGCAGGCTCATCAGTGGTCCCTTTGCCCCGATTATTAGATGATTCGGCAACAGGGGTGAGAATGGGAACTTGAACAGGAATAGCAGCATGTACACTGGCAGGTGTAATAACAACAGGTTTCTGGGCAGTTGGCAGAGAGATATCAGGGGAGAAAAGTCTTCTGCTGCGGGTGACTTTGGCAGGTCCAACGATGTTGCTGACGTCAGTATCAGCATCCAAATCATGTTTAACCCCGTGATAGTAAACATTAGCCCCGTAGTGCCAAGGGACAACTTTATCAGATGTATAGGGGATAGGCCCTGGAACAGTGATGATCAATGGTGTGATTCTTGGAACAAATGTAATTCTAACAGGCTTTCTCGAGGAAGCCTTGGAAGAATTGTCGAAAATGGTGATAATATCAACTTCTCCAGTAGGGATCAAAGGAACAAGAGTCTTCTCAAACAGAATTTCTCTATTATCCATCAGGTGCTGGACACCTGACTTTAAAAGATGGCAACCGGTAGGTAGGACAGAACACATACGGCAACCTTCGTTACAGCCCGGAAATAAACCGGCTAACAAAAGGTTCTTCTTTACAATCATTAAAGGGGTAACAATGTCGTTCACGGAAACCATAAACGAGTCTTCATCTACAACATTTACTCCATGCTTGGGCATGGGAGCAGTCACAACATTAGGTCTTTCAGGCGCCTCAAACTCAATCTCCTTCGCATCAATTAAGTCTTGTATTTTGTTCTTCAAAACCCAAAAATCATCTGTATCATGCCCCGGGCTATTCGAGTGAAAAGCACAGCGGGCATTAGGGTTATACTTTAGTGATGTAGTGTTGGGATTCCTTGGGGCCTCCCTTGGAATCACTAGATTGGTTTTCAATAACTGTGGCAGAATCTGAGATAAAGTCATGTTGAGCTGAGTGAATTGCCTCTGCGGTCTCTCAGCCTTTGGCTGGTTGTTATTCTGAGGAGCACCAGCAGGTCTTGAAATAACAACCGCATTAACAGCTTGGTGGCGTTCAGGTCTATTCTGGATTTTCGAACTGTAAACAGCACTGGACTCCTTCTTAAAAGGCTTCTTCTCAGTGCTTGATGAAGCACCCTTCTATATTTTACCAGACTTAATACCAGGCTCAATCCTTTCCCCGATCATAATAAGCTCTGTAAACCCGGACGAAGAACTTCCAATCAGATGGTTGAAATACGGACCAGACAATGTCCCCATAAACATATCAACTAACTCCCTATCAGCCAAGGGTGGTTTCACTCTTCCAGCGAGGTCCCTCCACTTCTGAGCATAATCTTTGAAACATTCACCCGCACCCATTGACATACCCTGGAGTTGGGTACGCGTGGGAGCGAGGTCGACATTGTATTGGTACTGCTTGTAGAAAGCAGTGGCCAAATCCTCCCAATTACGGATACTAGTTCCTTCCAACTGGTAAAACGATTCAAGCTGAGTCCCTGAAAGACTATATTGAAAGAAGTGGATCGAGAGATTCTTGTCAACAGTGTACGGCTGAATCTTCCTAACATACGACCGGAGGTGCAGTTTCGGGCAAGAAACTTCATCGTATTTAGAAAAGGCTGGTGCTTTGAACTTGTGGGGAATCACCACCCCAGATGATAGACCCAAATCACCAAAGTCCAGACCAGGCACTTTCTGAATTTCCATCGCACTCAACCGGTCTTCCAGTTGTTTGTATCTATCCTCGGTCGGAGGATACTGGTCTTCGTCGAAGTTCGTCTCGTTGTCTGAAACCATAGGGCTAGGAGCCCTCCTTTCTTCCTGACTATCCTTCCCTCCAGATGAGGTGGTCAAATCAACCTCATCTCGTAGCCTGTTTCCAAACCTGTGGCCCATGTTAAACAAGACTGTCTTCTTCTTCTTCTTCTTGTTCTTCTTCTCTTTCAAGATAAGGGCCTTCAGATCTTGCTGACCCTTAGCCAAATTCATGAACAATTCCTGGAACTGGGCGTTTTGATCCTGCAGAGCCTTGATTTCTTGTTCAGTTGATGGTTCAGAAGACATGATGCTGAAATAAATAGCGAAGAAGATGAGAAAACCTGTAAGGGTACCTGTTATGAGGTGCATGGAATGAAATGCGTATGCTATGATTTCAAAGGCATCGAGAGATTCAAATTCGTAAACAAGAAATGAAACACACTTTTATTAGATAAACTTTTGAAATTAATTGTTCAACAAATGCCCTTAAGGCGTTTACAAGAAAGGAAATACTGAAAAGTAAATAAAAACTGGAAATAATCAAAAGACATCAGCGCTTCCATGGTCGTTTGCCTTTAGTGCTGACATAGTCGTTGATAATCTGCTCCCTCTCCAACTGCCTAGTCAACTTCTGAATCTTTTGCTCTTGCTCGTGATACTTTTCTCGGTAAGTATCCCGTTCTTCTCTTAGCTGCATCCAGGACCTCTTCAATGCCCCAATGTCAGTAGGCATGTAAGGGTGTAAGATAGTAGGAGGAACCCCTTCCTCGTCAGCAACTTCAACAATAATAGGCAAGACGGCTTCATAGGGCATTCCCAGCTTTTCGACACGGATACGAACCCATCGTAGATATGGCTCCATTGGTAGAGAAGTCTTCGCACCCAACTCGTGTGGATCAGATCTGTGTACTCTATCCCAAGCCCTTATGAATCTGCGGCGTTGCTCGTCACTATCCCCTTGGAAATTAAAGATTATACTAGGCATTAGCAGCTCATGAGGTCCTTCCCTTCTGGCTCGTCCAAACTGACGTAAGGCCAAGCATGGATTGTAAGTAATTCCTCCATTGGTTCCTATCAGTGGAACATTGGGGTATTCCCCACAACGATCAATAATGGCCACCTCGTCCATACCCTTGATAGTCCAAATGATGTCATTGTGAGAGAGAGAGAGACATAACCCTATAAGCCCAGCCCATGCCTTCTTTATTCTTCAGCACTGATTTGGGGAGGTAAGAAATAAACCACCTCGCCAATAACGGAGCACAGCACATCAAGGTTCCCTGCTTCCTAGCAGTACGGGCATAAAGATGATGAAGAATGTCACACAAGAGAGTGGGTACAGGATTACCAGAGATGAAGATTTTTACCGCATTCACATCAATAAAGGAGCCAGAGTTAGGTAACAATACCAAGCCATATATCAGAAGAGCCAAAATATCTTCGAATGCCTGGAAGTCTAGACTATCCCAGAAGTGATTAACCTTACCAACCAAGAACTTATTCAGAAATCCCTTTTCTCCACTACGAGTTTCCCAATTAGCCATTACCTCATCCTTTGTCATATGAAGGGCTGAAGCAACCTCTTCTGGCCTAAGGATCTTCTCCCAACCTGTGAACGGGGTCTGCTCCAGAATAGAGATACCAAGCATATCAGAGAACTCTTCTAAGGTGGGGACCAATTGGTAGTCTTGAAAAGTAAAGCAATGGTACAGTGGATCAAAGAATTGGACTAGGACACTCATCATCTGCTCGTCCAACTTGGAGGTGACCAAACCAAGAAGATGCCCAGGTCTTCTGATAAAGGAAGTAGTATCTGACATCTTTGCAACCAACTCTTTAAGCATAGTGGGAACCTGGACAAAGTTGATCCGGATGGTGTTCTTACGCATGGGTGCCATGACCTACAAAACAGAACAAAGATGAATCCCTCATGTATTTGAAATAGGTTAGTCCAATGTAAGATGTATGCAATGTTATGATGTCATGATGTCATGATAGAAAGCACACCACAAGTATCCACAAATAGCAAACATGGTAAAGGCACACAAGTCACACAGAGAGCCCTTAGATTTCAGGCTGGTAAGGAGCTTAGGTACTACCCTCTTTCAGTTCAGTTGGTTCAAACCTTTCCTAAAAATAGTAACCGGGTTCTAGAGGATCTCAATATCACTGACTACCCTCGATCGGTCATAATTCCAGTTTAGCAACCTTTTCTTGCGGCCGGAATCATCGCGAGAGTTTAGTCTCAATGAGTGTAGCATATTGCTACTGTTCTATGGCCAAGTTGGTCAATTTAAAGGTTCTAAGGTCAGTTTATGCTTAATGACCCCTTAGATGACCCATATTCTCCTCGTTCCAACACAAGGGATATCGGTACAAACTAAAGTGCCACACCAACGTAGCTGCTGCTTCAACTGTATCGGTCTACGCCGTACAGTTCCCTCACAGTTTATTGCTACTTACCTAAAGGGTATCCCCCAGATCCGAGTTAGGATCTATAGTAACTCCGATTCGAGCCCACAAAGATAAATCATACAAATCAAGCAATTGAAAACAATATGAACTATTCCTAAGGTACACCCTACTTATTAAGCGTCCCCAGCAGAGTCGCCAGTTCTGTGATACGGTGGGAAAGAACTGACTGTATTTTGGAATATTGGTTTACATTTTGCGTTTGTTTTTGCAAAATGTCGCGGTAAGCAAGAGTCGCCACTGACTTTTATTTTATCCAACAAGGAAAGGAAAAAAGCACAGAAAAATTCCTTTTTTTTGAGATATTTCTCGGGTTCGGGGGGTAGATTATAGAAAGGGAAGGTGTTAGCACCCTTTCTATCTGTGGTTATCCACGGGCTCTTAGGTACTTGCTCATATTGTTTTCAAAATGGTTTTCTTTGTGCTTATGGGTTTGAAAAATTTTTTGTTTGAAAGGTGTAAGTGTGAAAAAGATTTTGTTTTTGTTTTTTGAAAGAGCAAGTACTTAAGAACCATCTACCTACTCGAAAAAAAGGAATTGTTCTATGCTATCTTCCTTTAGACAATGCTATCCTACTATTGATGAGTAGGTAACATTGTCGTTGGAGTTTAAGGGTCAATTCGAATTAGGGATTTACAGTCACCAAAGCAATGTTAGGATGCCTTAGCGGTAACCCTAATATCTTAGATCATTTGTTTTGAGGCAAAAATATCCGAAGCAACCGTTTCGAGGCGACTATGATCTTTTAAACAAGAGGGCAACCTCTAAAACAACCTATACTCAATGACCGTGTACGAAGGCAACCAAGTGGGGTGTACCCTAGGAGTGCGCATGTGCGAGTGTGTCGTTTTCAGTTAATTTAATCTTTGTACATGTTAATGGTGATCTAATTTGATTTTAGGTTAAAACATTCAATATTGTCATGCATCCCTATTATCAAACATCTAGCAGTTATATTTTGAGGAAAATAAAATTGCGGAAATTAAATTACAAGGCGTCGGGTATTTACACCGCCAAAAGCAACCCTTTGAAATTTAAATGTGGAAAAATAAATAAAGCGATAAAAATAATTAAATGGTCCTAATTATCTATTACATTCCGGGAACAAGTACAATATTGAATAAATAGATCGCGTGCGGAAAATTAAATCAAGTGCGGGTTTAGGGTTTTGACCCTTTGTTATTAAAGAAAAGATTTTTTTTTGGTTATTTTTGAATTAAGAAAGAAAATAATCTAAGTTAATTATTAAATTAAATTAAATAAGTCAATTAATGAAAATAAATATTTTTGGATTTTTGGTATTTAAAGAAAGAAAATAAAATTAATTAATATTATTAAAAACCTAATTAAGTCTAATTGATTTTAATTATTTACAAAAAAAAATTGAAGTTATTTCTAATTAATGGCCTAAATTAATTAATTGATATTTGTTAATAAAAATTAAAATTTGATTTTATAAAGAAAATATTTTTTGGTTTTAATTTTATAAAGAAAAAGATTTGATTGGTTAATTAATTAAACAAAATATTATAAAGCAATTAAAACAAAAAATAAATAAAAGAGGGTTAGAGATGTATGGGCCTGAAAAAGGGGGTCAGAATTGCAATTCCAAGGCCCATTAGGCGCTGGCCTGGTTAACTTTATGGATTCCATATGCGCTGGTTGACTGGATCCACGATGGGCGTTCCCCTCTTGGCCACCAGATCTGGCCAGGGGCCATCTGGCAATTGATTGAGTGAGGGAGTATGGTGGGCTATACGCTTGAGCTTGCATGTGATAACCTGAAGAATTAAAACAAAGAGAAATTTGGAGGACCTGGGATTCGAACCCAGGTCCTGTGGATGCTTGGATTGCTCGCTTCGGCGCTAGGCCAATGTGCTTTAGTTGTTAATATGTTAAACAATAATAATAAGAGAAAACGCGTTAATGTGCCAGAAAATAAAAAAAAATGCGCGGAAATTTGAAAAGGGCCAATCAGAGGAGGACACGTTGTCGTCCCTGTCCTCAGGCCTGTAACGAAGTTACCTGTGGATTTGAATCCACAGCTAAATGCATAGGTCATTCCCAAAATTCGTCCCGGGCCATATAAATTCCTCCCAAGACCATGGTTGCGTTCGTCTTCCTCTCCCGGTCATGTCCATAGCCATTATTGGGGTTAATTTTACCTGTAATGAAAAAACCTAATCCAAGAGGAAAAACCCTAACAATGGCGTTTTACACCACAGAGCAGATAAACGAAGTCAAATAATATAGAAAGCTTGGAAATGATCTGGTGGTTACAAATATGCCATTGATTCTTTGTAATAATGCATAATTTTTGAAATATGAAATCAAATTCAGAAGAGGATCGCGTGACACTTACAGCGCTCTAGGAGGTTGAAAAATGCGTGCTTCGGATCCCAGAAGGTTGAGTAGACACCCAGCAATCGATTGGTATCAAGCTTTGCTTCTGAAAACGCCTAAAAGTATGATTTTGGTTTCACACTTTTTCACCACTTTTTCAAGTTTTGTTCTTTCTGTTCTTGCAGCCTCTAACCCTTGTAATCGTGCCTTAAGCTTCCTTATGTATTGTGGAATACATTAGGTTAAGAATTATGGATTGTATCCTTCCACATCAATGCCATGAAATTTGATTTGATTTATCATTACTAAACCTTCTAAAATTGTCAAAACTCAATCTTTTTGCACATGGATTGCTTGATATGAGTTTGATACCCTTAATGATGATGATTCAGTCCTGAAATAGCCAAAAAGATATCAAGTAATCAATATTTGGATTTGATTTGATTTAATTTGATTTAAAATGAAATAATTCAATGAAAAATCAAATAAAATAATAAAAAAAGAAATGTGATCTCAAGGATGAAGCTAGGACACGTGTGCAATGGGGAAAGCTCAAATCAAGTGAAAAAGAATGGGCCCGTTTGACAAAATTTGATGTTTTGGGGATAGTTGACTTTTGGCAATTTTGTAAAAAATGCCCAACTTCAACAATGCATAACTTCTTCAATTTTTCACTTTTGGAAGTGTTCTTGGACGTTTTAGAAATCTTTGGATGTCCTCTAACCAAAAATTTTGGTCTCATCTCATTTTGATGTTCCATGCTCAAGTTATAAGCTTTGGCAAAAAAGGTGTTTTTGTTGACTTTCAAAAATGACCTATAATGTCCAAATTTATAACTTCTTGTGAGTGCATTTTTTGATCTTGGGGATTAAGATGGATTGTAGGAAATTGCATCCTATTCAAAATGAGCTTTGGATGGGTCATTTCTCATAAAGTATGAGAAAGTTATGCTTGGTCAAAGTTGAGTTGACTTTTCCTACAAAACCCTAATTTAGCAACTTTTGAGTGTTGATGAATTTTGAGAAATCCTTGATGAATCATGATCAACCCTTGATAAAATGATGAAATATTCTTTAAAATGAGAATGTTGACAAAAAAATCTTGAAGTTTGACTGTTTGTAGGTCACAGTTGACTTTTGCCCTAACAGAGTCGATTTTTGGACCCTTTGAGCAATTGACTGAGCAAACTTCCTCTGCAAGGCTTGAAATTTGACATGGATAACCTTGAGAACATATCAGGACATTGGGGAGCACTTGAGGTCATTTGGACTCAATGATCTTGATGCAACACAAAACCCTAATTTAGGGTTGACTGCCTTAGGAGACAGCTTGACTGTCCAACTCTTGAGCAATCTTGAGCCACTTGGAGATTTTTCTTGCAATGTTTTGAGAAATATGAGAGGGAAAATTTTGGGGTACAACAGCTGCCCCTGTTCAATCTTCTTAAACCCGATGATGTAGATTGGCTTTCGCTCCTTTCGTGATCCGAAGGTGGAAGATGATTGAACACTAGAGTGCCCAGAAATTTGCACTCGCATGAAGTGGTATCAGCTTGGTGATGTCTAGAATGGGCTTACAGATGCCATTTGGAGATTGTTGGTAGGAGGATGGGCTTACAAATGTCATATGCAGGAGTGTCGATCGCATAAGAGATTCCTTAGCGAGAACTTGCATACCTGTTATTGTAGAAGATTCCGCTGGGGAAGCCTGGTTTTTATTGAGATTTAGGAACTTGCATGTACTTCAACTGAGAGAATGCCTCGGCTGAGTCTTAAGAACCTGTCCATAATTCAACTTGGGGGAAACATCTTCATCAAGATCTAGGAACTGTCTGGTCTTCAACGTAGTATACCGCTGAGATTGTAGAACTCGTCCACACTATGACGGAGGAAACATCTTCATCAAGATCTAGGAACTGTCTGACGTAGTATACCGTTGAGATTATAGAACTCGTCCATACTATGACGTAGGGAAACATATTCATCAAGATCTAGTAAATGTCTGGTCTTCAACGTAGTATACCGTTGAGATTGTAGAACTCGTCCACACTATGACGGAGGAAAACATCAAGATCTAAGAACTGTCTGGTCTTCAACGTAGTATACCGTTGAGATTATAGAACTCGTCCACACTATAACATAGGGAAACAACTTCATCAATATCTAGGAACTGTCTGGTCTTCAACGTAGTATACCGTTGAGATTGTAGAACTCGTCCACACTATGACGGAGGAAAACATCAAGATCTAGGAACTGTCTGGTCTTCAACGTAGTATACCGTTGAGATTATAGAACTCGTCCACACTATGACATAGGGAAACATCTTCATCAAGATCTAGGAACTGTCTGGTCTTCAACATAGTATACCGTTGAGATTATAGAACTCGTCCACACTATCAGAGGGAAAATTTTGGGGTACAACATATTCCTTCTCTTAAAAGAAAGCTTCTACCACGTCCAACCTCGGGAAAACTCAGCTCAGGTAGCAATATCTAAAAATGACAGTTCCATCCGTCCAAAGCAATCTGAAACAAAGGGAAACAAAGTCCAAAAGTTGAAAGATCATTCGAAAGGCGGGAAACGCATCTCTCCTCCCCAGAGTCTAGGCAGAGACCTAGGAATTCACGCTTCATCCCTGAATCGTGATGAACACCAGCGTTGCCGACCATGATTCAACCTAAGCATATCCTATGTTCCCAGATCTTAGAAAGCAAGATCCCCAAGTCAATGCAAAAACCTCCCAAATTAGTGCATCGAGCAGTCACCAATCAAGGAAAGAGCTAGAAGCAGAACCCCAAAAGTCCTTCATGGCCCAACAAGAGACAAGACATGCTGATACTAAAGGGTTGGTCCCACCTCCAGTGAAGGTAGGGGCATCACATACCTTGAAATTTTCGTTTAACAACACAGACAACTACTTGGATTTGCAATATGGAGACCACAACTTAGAAGATGTCAATCAAGCACCTCAGAGAATAACCCATACTCATACTAATGATAATCCAATGGTGCTCAACCAATAAAAATCTTTGGAGGAAAGGTTAAATGTTGTGGAGGGCTATGATGCTTTTGATGTCGATGCTCTCAAAATGGGTCTAGTTCTTGATAAGGTGATCCCGCCAAAATTCAAAGTACCCAAATTTGGGAAATACAAGGGGCTCACCTGTCCAAGGAACCATCTACGCATGTGTTGTACCCAAAAATTTTCCCTTTCTTTTCTCAAGACATTTCTCACAAAGATCTTCAAAAGTTCAAGCTTGCACAAGTATTGATAGGTCAAGCCATCTCCTCCACACTAATACCTCAAATTAGGGTTTGAGTTTGCACAAGGACAATTGGACTCCAAATACTTCAAGTGACTTTCATGGATCATTATGGACCCTCAAGATTTCTCATGTCATGTTTCAAGTCTTGAATCACAAAATTGCTCAATTAATTGATCAGATGACCTAAAATCAGTTGTATTTAGTAAAAAGTTAATTGTTGTCAAACTACAGACAAAATTCAAGATTTTTGGACAAATATCAACATTTTAAAGTCATGTGCATCAATTGATCAAGTTTGGATCACAATTCCCCAAGAAAATCATTTAAATCACCAAAAGGGCAAAATGGTCAAAATTAGGGTTTTGATTGTATTTAACTGATCAAGAGTTTTTAACCTAATGGCTTGAAGTCCAATCTCAAGGATTCAAATACAACATGTTGACCTAATTTCATGGCTCAAAATATTTCTCAAGATCAATTGATTGATAGTAGAAATTCAAGCAACTGATGAAAAGACAACTGATACACCAAAAGTCAACCTTTGACTTTTTGATCAAATTTGAGTTTCAAAATTCACATTTCCTCAAGACATTCACAAATATGAAACTTGATCAACAAGAAAGTCAAAATTCATCTTAAAAAGTCAAACTTTTCAAGACTAATAATTTTCCAAGTGTTTTTAAGTCTTATTTTTTCATGACTTCATGCCAACTTTTCACCAAGATGCAAGATGATTCAAAGGAAATTTTCAACATGAAAGTTGTAGATATTGATGAGATCTACAACTTTTCTTTACTAATAAAATCCTAGAAATTCTTAGATCTTGATTTATAGATTCACAAAGTCATGCACTTTTTATAAAAACACTTAGTGAAAATTTTACCTAGTTAGACAAATTTTTGGTACCAACTTCATAGAAATTTTTCACATAGTTCCAATTGGATTCTTTAAAAATGAAAAAAAAGAAGGTTGTAGAGTATTTTCCAAGCTTTCTAAAATGTCCAAGAACTCAATGAGATCATTCTTGATCTAGAATAATCGAAAAGATGAAGTTAGGGTTTCAAACTTGAATTACAAGTCTATTTTGTTATGAACACATAATCAAATATCAAACCATGTTGTATAATCTTTTATTTGAAGGCCTCAAACTTGTGTTTCACTCTATAGTTAATGGTTTACACAACTGATTGAGCCATTATCCAATTGATTCAAGCATTATCCAAACCAAATTGCCATTAATGGAAGAAAGTTAATACTTCCATTTTGAAAAAGTGGCTTTAATCACAAAGTCCACTCTCCTTGAGCTTTGTAGTTATTCCTTCTGAACACACCAAGTATATAAGCTCATAAGAAGTATGTTTAATGTTCTCAACCACCCTACCTTGCCTTGAAACCATGTTTTGTCCATGTTGCTTCAAAAACAAGTCGAAATCCACAAACGTGTGATTTTGTACTTCTGACTTCTACAAGTCTCCAAACCTTTTCCTATATGTTAAGACACTCTTATGCAACTTGACAAACAAAATTACAAGCCCTCAAGCACCCTCACTCTCCATCAAATAATAAATTGCAACACAAACACACACAAAAATTCATTTCTGACTTTGAAACCCAATCTTCAAATCCACTCGTGTGTTTTCATTTATAATCCATCACAATGCTTCTAATACACATATAAAGGTTATCCCAATCCATGTTTTTAAATTGTAACATCATCTTTTTCATCCTCCATAACCAAAAACAGAGGTCTGGAACTTGACTTCTCCAGGCCATTTCAAGCACTCTCAGCTCAAAGCAACTATTGTAATAGCTTCCTGGACGTACAAGGAAGCTAACCAGATCATTAAAACACCTCGAAGTGATCTCTAACTCAAAAAATGATTTCCAGTTTTGAGGTAAGTTTTCTGATTTCCAATCTCTTCATATAGGCATTTCTAGCTTTCCATTTTCAAAGATTAAATGTAGACGTCATTTCTCTGAAGCTGACCATGTCCTTAGAATTCATTTATATTGCTTGAGTAGTGAGAATTTTAAGTATGAACTTTCTGAAAAAATTAGGTTAGATTTAGTACCATTCAAAATCCGTGCTCATCTTTGAGCCATTGTTTAAGTTATTTACATTTCTGGAATCATGGTGAAATCATGGCAAGACATAAAATCAACAAGTAGAAAACACTAATTCAAAGACAAAGAGCATGTAAAGAAACACATTGCACATTTGCACCTCTAGGGTTAACCTTACTTGTTGCCTTGAGAATAAATAGTCATGTTACGTAATGGTGGAATACTTTAGCAAAAACAATCAAATACAATATCGTAATCCCTCGACGACCCTTCGATGTTGCCTTCGTAAACGATCTTAGTCCCGTACGACAAATTTCTAAGGTATCCTACAATGTTGCCTTCTATGATTTTACGATGGTCCACGCCCATCCCTTTGCATCCAATAATAGGGCTTCTTATCAATCAATGTTAATATAGAAATATCTAAAGGAGGAGGAAATAAACAAAGACTTTTTGAGTAGGTAGAACATTCATAGTTTCTTGCTCACAACCATTTTCAAACATCTTTCAAAATACACCAACACTTTCAAATGAAATATTTTCAAAAAGTAAACACTTTGTATGCATTCTTATAGAGACGGGAATCATTACAAAGTTCATCTAAACAAAGGCACTTTTCAAAAATACTTTCAAAAACAATCACAAACACATTTCGAACAAAGCGTTTCAAAGTGAGCTAGCAATTAAGAGCCCGTGGATAACTACAACTGAAAGGGGTTCTAACACCTTATCTTTTCATAACCTACCCCCCAAAGTCAAGAAAATGTCTCAAAAGGTCTTTTCTGTTCTTTTCACCATTTCCTTCATTGGATAAAAGAAAAGTCGGTGGCGACTCTTGCTATCCGCAACAATTGCAATAAAACCCAAAACACCCAAGTCAGTGCTCCCACCATATTACAGAACTGGCGACTCTGCTGAGGATTGTAATGACTTTGTCGGTGACAAAGTGGTTTTGTCCTTTTTATTTGTAAAGGTTTGAGAGGAAGACTTATACTAGGGAATTTGGTAGTTTGTTGGGGAAATAAACCCTGTCGAGGAATGCATTTTGAAGACCCCATAGGGGGGATGGATTATTTTTTGAGACGAACTCCACAAGGTTTCTATTGTAGTTTAGGACCAACTCAGATGGGGAAATGATTGTCAGGAGATTTGGAACTCCGGATGGATATTGCATGAATTCAAATATGTGGGGATAATTTTTGTTGAGGTAACTCTGTGGGGGATATCCCGAATTCTTTAAGAAAATGTTTATTACCATTTTTAAACATACATTTTTAACAATTAATCATGTTCATATGCATATGTTCATTCAATTTTAGTCATGTAGGTGTTTAGTTATTGGCATGCATTTTTGGTAAAATCAGGTGTGTGAATGTCATGACTGATGTCATAACATTCTAGTTTATTAGGTACTGATTTATTAGGTACCTTTGCAAAAAAATAATGGCATACAGGTGCTGCTGTTTATGAGTGTGTATCTGAGCATTTTGCAAAATGATCACATTTACCAAAATCAGTAAACAGGAATTCTGATGTCATAACAAATGTTAAGACATCCTGTTCTGATTTAGCAGTTATGCAGTTTGGTTAATTCTGAGATTTTTCAGGAAGATGACTCATTCTTTCTAGAACAGAATCTCTCGTGGACTTTGGGTTAACCTAGCTCAACCCTAACCTGGTTGATAAAGTCTTGTGACCAAGTCTTAAGGTCAAACGGAATTAACCCTAGCTTTTTGTGGAAACCCTAACTGAAGCAACAGCTGCTATATATTCAACAGGGCTGCTGTTTGGAATTTATCCTTTTTGAAAGAAGATCATTTAAGAGCTGTATAGTTTTAACTATTGTAATCCAAGCAAGTATCATTGTGATAAGTGACTTGGAATAGGTTTTAATTGTAAGGGTTTTGTATCACTCAAAGCTTTGAAGCAAGAGTGTTTTTGTTGCTTGATTAAAAAGCTGTGAAGCATAATCAAGTGTATGTTTTGAAGAGTGTCTTCATTAATTCATTAGTCAATTGTTTTAAGTATCACTGCTGTGATTGAGGGGGAGTGAGTAGGAACTCAGGTTTAAGTTGTACTTAGATTGAAGTTGCATTGGGTAGGTCTTAAGTGAAGGAGATAAACTGGTTGGTTTATTCCTGAATTAATATATCTTATAGTGGATTTCCTCCCTGGCTTGGTAGCCCCCAGAGTAGGTGTTGTTGCACACTGAACTGGGTAAACAATTGACTGTGTTCTTTATTGTTTTTGTATTTACTGTCTTATAGAAAGTCAGATACAGTGTCATAACATTGAACGTGACATTGAGTATCTGCAGCCAGAATTTCAATTGGCATCAGAGCAGGCACCCTGCCTGTATTACTGGGTGAGATCTAGGGATATCACTTTCTGGCACTATGGACAAAGAAGGAGTTTTTGGAAACAGACCACCCATTCTGGATGGATCAAATTATGACTACTGAAAACCTCGTATGATTGCCTTCTTAAAATCACTGGACAAAAAGGCCTGGAGAGCTGCTGACAAAGGATGGAACCATCCCACCATAACTGAGAAAGATGGGACAATCAGTCTGAAGCCTGAGGAAGATTGGAGTAAAGAAGAAGATGAGTTAGCCCTGGGTAATTCCAAAGCTTTAAATGCCTTGTTCAATGGAATTGATAGAAACATATTCAGACTAGTACATCAATATGAACTGGCCAAGGAAGTTTGGGACACTCTCAAAACTACCCATGAGGGCACTTCCAAAGTAAAAATGTCAAGGCTTCAGATGTTGACTACCAAGTTTGAGAATCTAAAAATGATGGAAGATGAAACCATTCATGAGTTTCACATGAACATCTTGGAGATTGCCAACACCTCAGGAGCATTGGGAGAAAAGATGTCAGAAGAAAAATTGGTGAGAAAGATTCTCAGATCCTTGCCTAAAAGATTTGCAATGAAGGTAACTGCCATAGAGGAAGCCCAGGACATCAGCAAGTTGAAAGTGGATGAACTCATTGGGTCTCTTCAGACTTTTGAGATGGGGATCACTGAAAATGTTGACAAGAAGAACAAGAGCATAGCACTTGTATCCAACACTGAAGGTGAAAACAAGGAGGATGAAGAAGAAAATATTTCAGAAGTTATAGCCATGCTTGGAAGACAATTCAACAAACTCATCAAAAGAATAGATCCAAAGTCAAGGTCTAATGTTTATAACATCCCCTCTGACATTGACAGTTCCAGCAGAAGACCAAGGTCAGAAGAGAAGGGAAATCAAGGCAGAGGAATTCAATGCCATGTTTGTGAAGGATATGGACATATTCGAGCTAAATGTCCTACCTTTCTTAAGAAACAAAAGAAAGGAATGACTGTTACTTGGTCTGACTGTGATTCAGAAAGTAATTCTGAAGAAGAATCTGCCAAACTAGTTACTGCTCTAACTGGTGATGAGGAAGTGACATTTGAAGAACTGGCTGATACTTACAAGAAATTGTGTATCAGAAGTGCTGAAGTCTGTGTGCAGAATGAGAAACAAACAAAACTCATCATAAAGCTGGAGGCTGAAAAAAGGGTAGACCTTGAAACTATAAGTCATCTAGAAGGGGAAGTTCAATTGCTGAACTCACAACTGAACCAGATGACCAAATCTGTCAAGATGCTGACAAATGGAACTGACAAATTGGAAGAAATCCTTCAGGTTGGACAAAATGTGGGAAACAAGTCTGGACTAGGATTTATGGAAGCAAAGAAATCTAGTGCAGGCAAGAAGATCAGGCCTGTTAAGCAAATGTCAAAGCAGATGTCTCAACACAACTCTCAACATCAGGAACAGAGACATATGAAGAAAAGGTACCAAAGATGGAGATGTCATCATTGTGGGAGGTATGGCCACATAAAGCCTTTCTGCTTCAGATTGCATGGATACCCTAATCAGAACTCAGGAGTCAAACCTAAGTCTAAAAAGGTACCACATACTCCTAAATGGAAGAAAAAGGCTACTGCCCTGATAGCCCACACATCCCTGAGGGTCTCTGCAAAGGAAGACTGGTACTTTGACAGTGGGTGTTCTAGGCACATGACTGGAATCAAGAACCTCCTCAATAATGTTAAACCTCACACCACTAGTTTTGTGACCTTTAGAGATGGTGCTAAAGGTGAAATTAAAGGAGTTGGTAATTTGGACTGCCTTGGAGTTCCAAACCTGAATGAAGTACTACTGGTAAAAGGCCTGACTGCTAATCTCATTAGTATCAGTCAATTGTGTGATCTAGGATTCAAGGTCAATTTCTCAAAATCTGAATGTCTTGTAATTAATGAAAAACAAGAAGTTGTAATGAAAGGAGTCAGATCTAAAGACAACTGTTACTTGTGGGAGCCTGAGAACACTAATTTCTCTACTGTGTGTTCCATTGCCAAAGAAGAAAAAGAGGTGAAACTGTGGCACCAGAAACTTGGCCATCTTCATCTAAGAGGAATGAAAAGGATTATCTCCATGGAGGCAGTCAGAGGGATTCCAAGACTGCAAATTGATGAAGGGAGAGTTTGTGGTGAATGTCAGGTTGGTAAGCAGACTAGGATGTCACATCCAAAGTCAAGACATCTGACCACCTCTAAGGTTCTAGAACTTCTTCATATGGATCTGATGGGACCAATGCAGGTGGAGAGTCTTGGTGGAAAAAGATATGCCTATGTTGTTGTGGATGATTTTTCCAGATTCACCTGGATTAACTTCATTAGGGAAAAATCTGATGTATTTGAAGTTTTTAAAGAATTGTGCAAAAGAATTCAAAGAGAAAAAGAAGGGTGTATTGTCAGAATCAGAAGTGATCATGGCAAGGAATTTGAAAACAACAAGTTTGATGAATTTTGTTCCTCAGAAGGAATTAGTCATTAATTTTCTTCTCCTATAACTCCTCAGCAAAATGGAGTTGTGGAAAGGAAAAACAGGACCATACAGGAATCTGCCAGAGCAATGATACATGCCAAAAGACTTCCTATGTATTTTTGGGCTGAAGCTATGAATACAGCCTGCTATGTCCATAACAGGGTCACCTTGAGAAAGGGAACCTCATCCACCATATTTGAACTCTGGAAAGGAAGAAAACCAACTGTGAAGTGCTTCCATGTGTTTGGTAGCAAATGCTATATTCTGGCAGATCGTGAACAAAGAAGAAAACTGGACCCTAAAAGTGATGAAGGCATATTTCTAGGAGACTCCTCAAATAGCAGAGCTTATAGGGTATTCAATTCCAGGACCAAAGCCATGATGGAATCAATAAATGTCATAATTGATGATTATCATGAGGAAACAGATGTCCCTTGTAATGTTGAGACATTCTTTGAGACTTCAACTCAACAGAATGATCTACCCAACACCACCATAGCAGAATCTGAATCAAAGGAAGCTAGCAAGATCCCTTCCATCAGAATTCAGAAGGATCATCCAAAAGAGCTCATCATAGGAGATCCCAACAGTGGAGTCATTACAAGATCTAGAGAAATCATCTCAAACTCTTGTTTTGTGTCTAAAATTGAACCAAGAAATGTCAAGGAAGCTTTAACTGATGAATACTGGATTGGAGCAATGCAAGATGAATTGAACCAATTCAAGCAACATGAAGTTTGGGAACTAGTTCCTAGACCTGAAGGAACTAACATCATTGGCACAAAATGGATTTTTAAGAACAAATCAGATGCTGAAGGAGTTGTCACCAGGAATAAGGCAAGACTTGTTGCTCAAGGATACACTCAAGTTGAAGGGGTTGATTTTGATGAAACCTTTACACCTGTAGCCAGGCTGGAATCAATCAGACTCCTATTGTCAATTGCTTGTCTTCTGAAGTTCAAGTTATTTCAGATGGATGTGAAAAGTGCCTTTCTAAATGGGTACTTGAATGAGGAAGCTTATGTGGAACATCCTAAAGGCTTTGTGGATCCAAACCACCCTGATCATGTCTACAAATTGAGAAAAGCTCTATATGGCCTGAAACAAGCTCCTAGAGCATGGTATGACAGGTTAACAAAATTTCTCTCAGACAAAGGATACAGAAAAGGAGGCTTGGACAAAACCCTCTTTGTCAAAACTGAAGGAGGGAAGTTGATGGTAGCCCAAATATATGTTGATGACATAGTGTTTGGAGGAATGTCAAAACCTATGGTTAAACATTTTGCTGACCAGATGCAGGCTGAATTCGAAATGAGTCTCATGGGAGAACTGACTTATTTTCTTGGACTGCAAGTCTCACAGATGGAGGACTCAATCTTTTTATCTCAAAGCAAGTATGCAAAGAACATTGTAAAGAAGTTTGGTATGGAGAATGCCAGTCACAAAAGGACTCCTGCTCCTACTCATTTAAAGCTTTCCAAAGATTCAAGTGGGGTTAAGGTGGATCAAAGTCTGTACAGAAGCATGATAGGAAGCTTGTTGTACTTAACAGCCAGCATACCTGACATTGCTTTTGCAATTGGAGTTTGTGCAAGATACCAAGCTGATCCTAAAGTCAGTCATATCAACCAAGTGAAGAGAATTTTGAAGTATGTGAGTGGAACTTACAACTATGGTTTGCTATATTCTCATGGCTGTGAACCAACTCTGATTGGTTATTGTGATGCTGATTGGGCTGGTAGTGCTGATGATAGAAACAACACCTCTGGAGGATGTTTCTTCTTGGGAAATAATCTGGTTTCCTGGTTCAGCAAGAAATAGAATTGTGTGTCTCTCTCTACTGCTGAAGCTGAATACATTGCAGCTGGTAGTAGCTGTTCTCAAATGATCTGGATGAAACAGATGCTTACTAAGTATAATGTCACACAAGATGTTATGACATTGTACTGTGACAATCTGAGTACAATCAACATTTCCAAGAATCCCATTCAGCATAGTAGGACCAAACATATTGACATAAGACATCACTTTATCAGAGACCTTGTAGAAGAGAAGACAATTAAACTGGAACATGTTGCCACTGAGCTACAGCTGGCTGACATTTTTACCAAGGCACTTGATGCAAATCAATTTGAAAACTTGAGGGGTAAGTTGGGTATTTGCCAACATGAGGAATTGTAGCAATTAATTTTGCTTAAAACAAGGGTTGAAGGAGTTATGCTTGTTAAGTCTGTTCTGATTGGGTTAAACTTATATTTTCCCATTTCCTTCAAATGTTTTAAGAAGTTGAATAGACACTCTTTTTCCTCCTTCCCCTCTCGTCTCCGCATCAAAACCCAGTCTCTCAATCAGAATTTTCTCTCCAGTTGCTATTGGTCTTCTAAGACTATCAAAATGTCTCAAACACCATCATCATCCAATACGACTATTTCATCCTCTTCCTCTGATCAAGATTCTAGGGCAATCTCTTCTTGCCTGGATTCTGAAGTCCTGGAGATTGCTCCTCTTAGAGAAGTGGAAGCTAACCCCACCAAGGTCAAAGAGCTGAGAACAAGGCATGCAGGAAGGTCCCAAGCTATTGCTTCTGGTAATCCCTCTCATCCTTCTTCTTCTGTTCCCTCTGAAATTTCAAATAGGGAAGGGTCAGCCTATGTACGTCAAGCAATAGCTAAAATTGTTACAAGAATTCTGAATGAGAACCACTTAGTTCCTGGCATTTCTGTTCCTTTAAATCAAGAAAGTTCAAATGCTGATACAAATCCAGATGTCTCTAAGGATGTTGAGACCTCAGACAAAGATAAGGATGCTGAAGCCCCAGTTGTTGACATGGACAAAGAGAAGAATGCTGATATTGCTCACAAGAAAAGGAAGAAGCCCGAACCTTCTGAGTCTGAAGGTGACAATGCTTAAAGGATTGGTGGAATTGATGCTGGTTCCTGGTGGAGCTTGCAAGTGTTTTCAGATTTTAGTTGTTGTTTTTGTTACTTTTTCTGGATGACTGTATAACATTTAAGTACATGTATCTTTGGCCCATTTGTGGCTAAAGAGGGGGAGATTTTCTATGGTTATTTGCTTGATAGACATTCTATTTTTCTGCAGTCATATTCATTCTGCTGCTATCTATTCTCTGATTGCTTAGGGGCTTTAGCCAAAAATCTGCCAAAGGGGGAGTTTGTAGGTGTTTAGTTATTGGCATGCATTTTTGGTAAAACCAGGTGTGTGATTGTCATGACTGATGTCATAACATTCTAGTTTATTAGGTACTGATTTATTAGGTACCTTTGCAGAAAAATAATGGCATACAGGTGCTGCTGTTTATGAGTGTGTATCTGAGTATTTTGCAAAATGATCACATTTACCAAAATCAGTAAACAGGAATTCTGATGTCATAACAAATGTTAAGACATCTAGTTCTGATTTAGCAGTTATGCAGTTTGGTTAATTCTGAGATTTTTCAGGAAGATGACTCATTCTTTCCAGAACAGAATCTCTCGTGGACTTTGGGTTAACCTAGCTCAACCCTAACCTGGTTGATAAAGTCTTGTGACCAAGTCTTAAGGTCAAAAGGAATTAACCCTAGCTTTTTGTGGAAACCCTAACTGAAGCAACAGCTGCTATATATTCAACAGGGCTGCTGTTTGGAATTTATCCTTTTCGAAAGAAGATCATTTAGGAGTTGTATAGTTTTAACTATTGTAATCCAAGCAAGTATCATTGTGATAAGTGACTTGGAATAGGTTTTAATTGTAAGGGTTTTGTATAACTCAAAGCTTTGAAGCAAGAGTGTTTTGTGTCTCTTGACTAAAGCTTTGAAGCAAAGTCAAGTTAGGTTTATGTATCACTCAAAGTTGTGAAGCAAGAGTGTTTGTGTTGCTTGATTAAAAAGCTGTGAAGCATAATCAAGTGTATGTTTTGAAGAGTGTCTTCATTAATTCATTAGTCAATTGTTTTAAGTATCACTGCTGTGATTGAGGGGGAGTGAGTAGGAACTCAGGTTTAAGTTGTACTTAGATTGAAGTTGCATTGGGTAGGTCTTAAGTGAAGGAGATAAACTGGTTGGTTTATTCCTGAATTAATATCTCTTATAGTGGATTTCCTCCCTGGCTTGGTAGCCCCCAGAGTAGGTGTTGTTGCACACTGAACTGGGTAAACAATTGACTGTGTTCTTTACTGTTTTTGTATTTACTGTCTTATAGAAAGTCAGATACGGTGTCATAACATTGAACGTGACATTGAGTATCTGCAGCCAAAATTTCAAGTCATTAGACGTTTTTGCACTCAAAACAGGAAAATAAAAAGTTTGCATTTCAAAGTATATTTCTATTGATGTTTTTCCTATAAATAGGCGTTTTTGTACAAGGATACAGAGATCCTAGTAAGAGGAAATCGTCGAAAGAATATGAAGTGAAAACAAAAATAATAGCCATGTGGAAGTGATCTCATTATGTTCCAACTCCGCTATTGCCCATATGTCTTTGAACATCACCCCTTGTCGTTGAAAGAAGTTGATTGAATTGATGTCACACCCAAGAACTTGGATCTTGGTAATAAAGTTTGTTGTAGTGATTTCACGGGATGTAGTCATACGCTTTAATCCTTAACTTTTTCCTGGACCGCCCTTTCAGGTTTTCAGCCCACCGAGATACCCTTTTTTTCCCAAGCCGCCCTTTGGGGTTTTCGACTTTCCGGTGTACAATCATTTGTATATATCCCTAAAATTTTCCCGAACCCTTTTGGTTCATCGGGATGCCCTTATTTTTGCCTAGGTGTGACAACCTAGTGGGTCATTTTTATGCGTAGTATTTTTTTACTATGTCCGTGTTTATAGGATGTGGAAAATATTCGCTGTCCATAGTAGTTAGCACCATGGCACCTCTAGAGAATACTTTCTTAACAACAAATGACCCTTCGTAAGTGGGAGTCCATTTGCCCCTAGGATTGCCTTGTGGAAGAATGATGCATTTTATTACCAAGTCGCCATCCTGATACACTAGTGGTTTGATTTTTTCGTTGAAATCCATGATCACACGCTTTTGATACATTTTACCATGACAAACAACATCTAGTCTCTTCTCTTCAATTAAGTTAAACTGATCCAACCTAATATGAATCCATTCGTCTTCGCCTAAATCTTCTTCTTTCATAATCCATAAGGAAGGAATCTGAACTTCCATAGGAAAAACAACTTCCATGCCATAGACTAAGGAAAATAGGGTTTCCCCAGTTGAAGTTCGAGCCGAAGTATTGTAGCAATGGAGAGCAAACGGTATCATCTCATGCCAGTATTTGTAGGTCAACACCATATTTTGCACAATCTTCTTTATGTTTTTATTGGCAGCTTCCACTGTGCAATTCATCTTAGGTTTGTACAGAGAAGAATTTGATGCTTGATTTTGAACTGAGTTCAAAGCTCCGTAATCATAACATTGTTGAGATTGGTTCCATTATTAGTGATGATCCTTTCAGGGATACCGTAACGGTAGATGAGGTTATGCTTGATAAACTAGGATACAACGTTCTTTGTAACTGAGGTAAATGAGGAAGCTTCAACCCATTTGGTGAAGTAATCAGTGGCAACTAGGATGAAACAATGTCCATTAGAAGTTGTGGGCTTGATCTCTCCAATCATGTCTATGCCCGACATTGCAAATGGCAATATAGCATTCATGACATTCAAGAGTATTGGAGGCACATGAACCTTGTCGACATAGATATGACATTTATGGCAAGTCCTCAAGTGGTGGTGACAATCAGTTTCTATAGCCGACCAATAGTAGCCAGCATTTAGGGTCTTCTGAGCCATAATGTGTCCACTAGAGTGAGTTCCAAAGATACCGTCATACATTTCCTCCATGATTTTCTCTGCCTCGTTCTTGTCCATACAATGGAGCAGAGTCGAATCGTGGTTGCGCTTATATAGGATCCAATTGCTTAGGAAGAGTTTGACTGAAAACCTTCGTAGGAATTTGTTGTCGTTGATGGAAGCTCCTTCAAGATATTCTTGTGCTTCCAGATATCTCTTCACTTCATGGTACCATGGTTTTTCCTCATCAGTGTCGATCTCACAATAGTGTGCAGGTTCGTCAAATATTTCAATCGTTATTCTAGGAGCTTCGTTGTCCTACCTGACCTTGAACATGGATGACATTATTGATAAGGCATCCTCCGACTGATTTTATTCTCATGGAAAGTTTTCAAAGGTAACCTCCTCAAAGTATGGGATCAGGGTTAACACAAGCTCTTTGTAGGGATCATATTAAGATGTTTGGTATCCCACTGTCCTTTAACTTGTCTGATTACTAAAGTTGAATCTCCATATACGCTTAAGAATTTGATTCTTAGGGCAATGGCAGACAAGACTAAGAACTATTGTTATAGAAGAACCATAGTCAATGATAAATAACCATTACAAACTAGCAAATAAAAAAATAACATGCCCATATACAAAGGCCAAAGGAACATAATCAAATTGAAATAACTGAAAGCAGACAAGACTTCCAAATTCACTGCCCAAACCTTCCATCTGATGAGAGAGAAATGACACAGTCTGCATCAACATCTGATTCAAAATCACTTGCTTGAACATGCTTCCTCTTTAAGGACTTCAACGTTGTCATATATTTTTTCCAATCATAGATGTTCGAAAATAAGGTTCACCAGATGTTGCAGTATATGGTCCAACCTTTGTTTCATTCTTCTCTAAGTTAATCTTCTTTGACTCAACAGCCCTAGATTTCCTCGTATTTGCCTTTGTTTCTTCATATTTTTGACTTATATTGGAAGAAAATGGAAGATCTTGAGAGAAATGAGAATTAACAGATTTATGAGAGCAATAGAGAGAGAGAGAGAGAGAGGTGTACTACTATGGAAAAACCATACCACAACGGTTGGAAAAGGGATACCACAATGGTGGACCAACAATTGTGAGGTAAGGGGTGGTTGTATACATGACACTTGTCACCACGGTTGCGTGATTGTGGTGGAAATCTAGGTAGCAATCTACCTATCACAATAATTTTATTATACAACCGTTGTGATATATATTTAGGTCATGGGTTTGGAACCCAACAACAACAATTTATTTGGAATATAATTAACATTTCACCATTGTTAATGAAGATAACCATTTTGGTCCCTGATTTTATTATAAAATATGTAGATTCCTTGTTTTTCCCTACACCTCACTAAACATATACAACCATATAAAATGTGTAGTAGATAATAATTTGAAAAATTAAGTTATCCTTGAAAAACAACTTAAACGAACCACGATTTTTCAAATTGCATTCAAACTGTAATTCATCTCTTTCCACTTAACATATAGTATTTGGTTCAATGTCCCGAGTTCTTCAAAGAAATGATTTATTCCTAGTTTATTTTGCAACACATCAATATGTTGACTATTTCAGAATCATCATCACCGCTATCATCATCATTATTTTAATCGATAATGAATATGATGACAACAATGAAGATGATTAGAAATTTTTCAACAATTTAGATGTTTTGCAATAAAAACTAAAAGAGAACGATTTGTTGCTTTGAAGAACTCGGGGAAATAAACCAAGTTTTACGTGTTAAAGAGCGATAGATGAATCACGAGATGCATACAATTCGAAAAACATTGAATGATCTAAGTTGCATTTCAAATATAACTTAATTCACAAATTATTATTTTCTAAATCAGTTTAAATGAATGCATGTTCAATTAAGGAATAATGAAACAAACAATCTACATATATTATAAAAAGCTCAACAACAATAACAACATACATCAACAACAACATTTATCAATAACAACAACATTTATCAACAACAACAACACCAAGAACAACAACATCAACAACATACGCTTATCAATAAAAACAACACAAACCATTTATGAACAATAAAAACACATCAACAACAACATACCTTTTATTGAAAATATTTTTTGAATGATCTGAAGTAGATCCATGTAAACAATTTATATTATCATTAATAAAAATATAACCATATGAAGCTACCAATATAGCTTCATACTTCTTATATTGCTTCTCCATAGCAACAAAGATGTTAACAAATTTCAAAATAGAAACAACTTTTAGAATGTTAACCTGTTTTGAAAACATAAACTAGCATTATCACCATCTTAACATAAATGGAAACATAACCCAAAAAGGAATTTTCAGATAACTTATATAAAAATGTAAGAGAGCTAATGGAGAAGATTATCTTATAGTTTGCAGAAATTATTCAGGACGAGTTCATTGCATTGGAAGAGAGAGATGTTAGGATTTTGTTTTGAGAAAAAAGGACGAAAGCATATCAATAATGAAATTTTGACTGTCGGATCCCGGATCTCCTAAGAGATATCGAGACACCGGATCCGACTTCAACATGCAACAACATGATATACACACAAACAAAAAACACTAAAGTTAAATAACACAAATATATGTTTACCCAGTTCGGTGGAAACAACACCTACTCTGGCAGTTACCAAGCCAGGGACGAAATTAACTAGATAGTATCACTTTGTAGACCACACAAAAAACATACCATTTTACAATCTATGCACTTCATCACTACCCTTTACTTAAATTCTACCTAAGACACACCTAGGTATGAGGCCCTCCTTAAATCCCTCTTCAATCACACTCAGCGATTGGAGCAACTGTAAACATAGTAGAGAACAAAAACTGGAAGTCACTCTTCCAAAACACACAATCCTCAATACTTAAAAGCTTAGGAGAACTGACATACAAATACTCAATGCTTAACAGCCTATGAGCATATGTCACACAAACATCCAATGGTTAAAAGCTTATGTATGTTTGATAGAACTTACAACCCAAAACTGTCCTACTCTTCTATTAAGATGATATTAAAGAGGCTCACAAATAAGGATTATAAAACCCTAACAAAAACACACGTAAGTTTGACCTAAAACTAGGTATACACCAGTCTATATATAACATTATTCTGGACTGGGTTGGGCTTCAAACTCGCAGTAGTGAGGCTGCACAATGTCTGCAAAATCTTCTCCAAGAAAATAGGTCTTCAATCATTAGTTTCCTAAAATGTCTCCATATTTAGAAACTTTGTATATCTTCGAAAACCAACATAGAATCTCTGATTTGTCAATCTTGGACGTCACATAAGGTAACTAAATATTCCCTGAATTTTTAGTAACTAACATATAAGCTGAAACATAATTGTCAGCTATTGCAGACACGATGTCCTATCCTCCTGGTTGGGACATCTTATTCGACATGTTGAAAAATTCAAGTTGGAACATCAAGTTCAACATGTTGCTGCCAAGTTGGTTTAACCAAAATGTATGCCAATCATAATTTCAGAGAAATAACAATCTCCCCCTTTGGCACATTTTGGCTAAAACAAACAAATAACGCTTGCACAAGAAAGCACAAAAACAATATGTTTGAAAATAAATCAAACACACACATCAGAGGCACTGCAGCGAAAAACACATTAGCAAGGTTAAGAGCACCAAAAAAATCAGAGACACAGTTAATAGATATTTGATCTACTCACACAACTGCAACCAATAGAGAGCCTAAGTTTTCAACACCATGATGTCAAGAAATCATGTATGACATCTCTTCAGAGCAAGCATCCAGTCCATAGTAGAGACTCCCCCTCAATAAGAGAATCATAAAAATTCTCCCCCTTAACAATAGTACCAACACTAGCACCCTCCATATCATACTACTACCCTTTTTTAGTCATAATATGACAAAGGTAATAGACAATATTATCAAATTTAAGCACCTAAAGTTTTAAGATATCCTAAAAACATCCCGGGCATTTAACCCTTACAACATCATAAACTAATATAACAAAAGAAAACAAGGAAAATAAAAGACAAAGAATTCTTCATGTATCAGCAGCACCATCACCATCTGAACCAAATTCCTCACTTTATTCATCAGCCTACCACTTGCAGAAGTATCACCATCGGATGTATCATTATAAGATGCATCATTTTCAGATGCATTGTTATCTTCATAATCACCATCAACGAATTCATCACCTTCAACAGAACTGTTGTCATTAGGTTCATCATCCACAAACTCAAAACCTTTTCTAGTAGTGTTATTCTTGATAGAGTCTTCCAACTCCCTGCAAGTCTCCTTCAATTGAGAAATTATTTCTCCTCTTGAAGTTTTAGAAACAGGTGCCTCCAAAGATGTTACAACAATGTGTTGAACATGTGTTCCACCGAACAATTTCTAATGCAGTGACAAAGGGGATGCCCTTTTCTTCACACTGTCATTAGGTAACAAGACCCTAAGGTATTGTTTCAACATAATTCCACATATTAGTGAGGGAAAGCAAATTGTCATCATCACAACATTTGAAGCTCCTTGCTTTAAGACTTGCTCAATTATATATATGCTCCAAAATCAAACTCTAACATTTTCCCAACAACATAGATGAACCTACCAAGGCTAGTAGAAATGGTGGAGGTATGTTGTATGGGTACCCAATTTACAGTAGCAATCCTATGAAGGATAGCATACTTTACACTAAGTCTTCCAGCTGATAACTTTCTATTATTTGGCCAGTGCTTCTCCTGACCACCAGTTATCTCCCTGCATATTTCATTATCTGAGTCTTCTAACTCAGCTTTAGGATCTTCAGACCTCCCTAGAAACTTGTTGATCACTTTAGGAGAAAACAACACTACCTTTCTTCTTACTATGCCATTTCCATAGTCTTCACTTTCCATATCATTACATGTATCAAACACATTCACCACAAACTCCTTGACTAATATTTCATAGCAAAGACCGAATTTGGTGATAGTCTTCATCAAGCTAGCTGGCATTATGAGATCCACAATCTCAATACATTTCTAAAAATCCTTTCCCATTTCCCTTTCCCGACCAACCTTTCTTTGTTCCACATCCTTCCACTTCTTTGCATTCTCCTTGTGATGGAAGTACACTTTGTTCACAGAATTTTTGTGAGTAATAGTACAACTTTTCTTTGAGCCAGACCTTTTAACAAGAATGATGTTCTAGACATATTTTGTGACTTTATAAGCAAACAACATCTGTCTTGGTTTAATAGTTCTTCCAACAACTTTCTTGGCCCTCAAACATGTTGTAGAGCACTTTGTTTTTTGAGGACTCCATAGATAGAAATTATATTTTGATCTGATGCCCTTCATGATAACCGCATCCTTATCATTTGTTATCAGACATTCAGAATTAGTAAAGTTAACTCTGAGACCTTGATCACATAGTTGAGTTATACTTATCAGGTTAGCATCTAATCCTGCAACAAACTGCACATCATTAAGGCTAGGCTGTCATGCATACTCCAGCTTTTCAACATCCATTACTTTACCTTTTGATCCATCTCCATAAGTCACAATTTTAGTGTAAGATGTTTTGATTCCCACTAAGAATTTCCTGACACTTGTCATGTGTCTAGAACAACACCTATCAAAATACCACGCTTCTCCATTTGATGCTTTGAGAGAGATGTGAGTTACTTCCTTAAACGTACCATTTTTAAGAATCCACCTTTTTTCTTTATTCACACTCTGTCTTCTTCTAGATTGTGGTACAGATTTGGGATAGCCATATAACTTGTAGCAGTAAGGTTTCAAGTAACCAACCTTTCTGCAATAAGAACATTTCTATCTATGATCCCTGCCTCCCTTGTACCTTGTTTGATGTCTAAGCTGATTTTGGGGTATGGGATCTAACATCTTCTGCTCTTGGTCCTTCATTGGGAGTAAAAACACTACTTCATGCTTTACTTATTTGTTCTTCACACCTTGACTCTCATAACCAAGACCTCTAACATTACCAACATTCCTCCCAGCTTCAAGAATATCATCCAGAGCATTAGAACCATTATTTAACATTCTTACATATTTAGTCATATTGTCCAGTTTTGAATTTAGCAAAACAACTTCCTCCTTCAGATCCGAAATAATGGATAAATGGTTTACTTCCTCATCCTGCAGTTGAGAAATGATTATCTTTTGCTCTTCTCATTGTTCACACACTTCTTCACTTTTGATATACAACTCACTATATGAGGAAGTGAGTTCCTCAAAAGTAAGTTCTTCTTCATCTGATTCTTCATTAGAATCATAAACTCTAGTCAAGGCATTCACTTGTTTGACTGATTCCTCTTCATGATCACTTTCAGAGCCTTCCTTTGACCATGACACATATAAACCTTTCTTATACTTCTTGAGATAAGTGGCAAACTCGGATTTTATGTGTCCAAATCACTGACATTCATATAACTGAACCCCTTTTCCATGATTTGGCTTTTCTTCAATCCTAGACTTTTCTCCATGGTCCTGATTTTTGTTGATGTCGAATGACATGTTCTTGGCATTTGACCTGGACTTCCTCATCACTTTGTTGAATTGTCTTCCTAGTAACACAAGATCATTATCCACCCCTTCTAAGTTTAACTCACCAATATCCTCTGAGTCTTTAATACTATAAGCAAAGGCTATACTCTTCTTATTTTTAGACCTTTCATTGATAGGAGATTCAAAGGTCTTAAGGGAGCTTACAAGTTCATCCATAGTCATAGTGCTTATATCATGGGATTGTTCAATGGAAATCACCTTCATGTCAAACCTTTTTGTAAGAGATCTGGGCATCTTCCTTATCAACTTATTCTCTGATATCTTCTCTCCCAGGTCTTATGATTCATTAGCAATGTCTATAACAGTCATGTGAAAGTGCTAAATATTTTCATCCTCCTTCATCTTTATGTTCTCAAATTTTGTCGAGAGAAGTTGAAGTTTTTTCATCTTTACCTTAGAATTTCCTTCATGGACCTTCCTTAAGGTCTCCCAAACGGCTTTAGCATGCTTACAATTATTTATCAGCTTGAAAACATTTTTATCAACTCCATTGAATATGGAGTTCAATGCTATGGAGTTTCCTTGGGATGATAACTCATCAGCATCATTCCGATCTTCTTCAAGCTTTAACATATCAGTAACCTTACCATCTGCATCCACAACCTTTGGTGGTTCCCATCCTTTGGTAACATTTTTTCCAGGCCTTGTTTGCCAGGGATTTTATAAACATTTCCATGCGAGGTTTTCAACTATCATAGTTGGTACCATCCAAAATAGGCATTTTAACCACAATTCCACCATCCTTGTCAAATCCACCAGAAAGTAACTTCCTTGAATCCCACCCAGAGTCAGAGAAGGATGCTTGCTCTGATACCAATTGAAATTCTGGTTGTCAGATCTTAGAAGTCCTAAGAGATGTTGAGACATCGGATCTGACTTCAACACACAACAACATAATATAAACATAAATAAACATTGCTGAAGGTAAATAACACACATATATGTTTACCTAGTTATGTGATCACAACACTTACTCTGGGGGCTACCAAGCCAGAGACAAAATTAACTAGATAGTATCAATTTGAAGACAACACAATAAACATACTAGTTTACAATACACACAGTTAATCACTAACCTTTGCTTAAATTCTACCTAAGACACGCCTAGGTATAAGGACCTCCTTAAATCCCTCTTCAATAACACTTAGAGATTGAAGCAACTCTAAACATAGTAGAGAACGAAAATTGGAAGTCACTCTTCCAAAACACACAATCCTTAATACTTAAAAGCTTATGAGAAATGACACACAAATACTCAATGCTTAACAACTTATGAGCATCTGACACACAAATATCTAATGCTTAAAAGCTTATGGATGCTTGACAGAACTTACGACCAAAAATAGTCATACTCTTCTATCAATATGATATTAGAGAAGCTCACAAATAAGGATTCTAAAACAATAACAAAAACACACGTAAGTTCTACCTAAAAATAGGTCTACACCAATCTATATATAACATTATTCTGGAATGGGTTAGGCTTCAAACTCGCAGATGTGAGGCTGCACAAAGTCTGCAAAATCTTCTCCAAAAAAAAAGATCTTCAATCATTAGTTTTCTAAAATGTCTCCATATTTAGAAACTTTGTATATCTTCGAAAACCAACATAGAATCTCGGATTTGTCAATCTTAGCACCATATAAGCTAACTAAATATTCCATGAATATTCGATAACTAACATATCAGATGAAACATAACTATCACGTGCTATAGACACAATGTCATATCCTCCTAGTTGGGACATCTTATTCGACAATGTTGAAAACTATAAGTTGGAACATCTTGTTTAACCTGTTGTTGCCAAGTTGGTTTAACCAAAATGTATGCCAATCATAATTTCAGAGAAATAACAAATAACACGGAAGAAAGCTTATGAAGATGCACTTGATTACCTTTAAGTTTGAAGATGCTAATGAGGACGACTTTGCTGGATATGAAAGAGAGCATTGTTAAGGTTTTGTTAAGGGAGTGAAGATTATTCTGATTAAAAGATTGACAACTTCGATTATATATATATATATATATATATATATATATATATATATATATATATATATATATATATATATATATATATATATATATATATATATATATATATATATATATATATATATATATATATATATATATATGGTTGTTTGAATAAACCCTGATAATATGTAAGTACTAGTCACGAATACTTTTGGTATTAACCGTGATGATAGGTATTTTTTTAAATATATTTATAAGAGTATAATGACAACCCATTTTTGTAACAAAAAGAAGTAAAAATTGCCGGTGCTGGGAATCCAAGCAAGTAACCTTTATTAAAACACAACTGTTGTTTTGCTGGACCGTGATAAAATGTATTATAATAAAATATTAAAAAATTAAGGCGAGCGAATATCAGTTATTACTACGGTTAATAGGCGGCCGAAGTAATATGGTTTTACCAAAGGTATATTTTGTAGTAGTGATGAAGATTATTATTGTTTATAACAAAGGACCAATTATAAAGATAATCTAAAATGGTAATAATCAACCTTATTCCACGTGCAACAATGGTCTTAAGAGAGATACAATTTCTTTCTATTGTTGCACGTCTCCCATAAGTTGATTGCTACAAATTCTCATATATGCAAATACCCAGAGTGCCCCTTAGTTATTTAAACAAAGCTGCATCCAAGACTTTATTGAATATGTCAACAAACTATTTTTCAATCACTATATGCTCAAGGTTTACAATTTTATCTTCCACAAGTTCCCTGATAAAATGATGACGAATGTCAATGTGCTCGATTCAACTGTGTTGGACAAGATTCTTTGAAATATTAATAGCACTCAAGTTTTTTTGGTAATCATGAGAAAGTTTAAAGGAAATAGTTTATTTTAGAACCCGAGTTCTTATTGTGTGCTTATGATCGTTGCAAATGCAAGATAAGTAGAGATGTCGTTCATGTATCAAAAGATAATAAATCGACATCCGCAAGTGAGTTGTTAAATAATTGATTTTGAGGTTCCACTGACAAGGAGACTTGATCTCAATTTAGAAACAATCAAGAGTGCAGTGTTGCGTGGCAAGCCGTACTCTCATGATTATCAATTAGCTATGCCTATAAATGTTTAGTTGTTAATGAAACTTTGTCATTATATATAGTAAGTCGAAGAAATGGAGAAGATCGAGCCAATGATCACTTAATTTGATGAAGAACAACCAAAGAATGGATTAAAACGGAAAATTATGAAGGAATAATGACCTGGGAAAAATATGGTTGAAAAGGACCAAAAAGCGTGCCCACACTATAATAATCGCGCGTGCATCATGCATCATCGCACATGTGATATTGGAGAGGAGAACATGTGTCAATCACTATAATTATCATGCCATCATCGCTCCAAGTCGCGCACGCGATGGGTCTAGATCAATTGCATTGCACGCGATGCAGCCTATTGTGTGCACGATGGGTCTTTTCTGGGCAATTTTCTGATGCGTTCTAACGGTTGTTGATGGCTTTGGCTATTTTTCAAGGGTTCTGCAATTTACACTGAAGGGGACGATTTACAACACCATGAATCATATTTTGAGTGAATTTGAAGCCATTGGAGGCCAGTTCTTTAAGCGATAGATTATGCAAACCTCTTAGTATTATTTGGTATTGTAATTTATTCATTATGAGTAGCTAAATCTCTCTAGGTTAGGTTTTTTACAACGAACCTATTTTAATTACTGTAGGACATATGTTTGATTTGTTATTGCATGAATAATTTGAGTTATAATTATATTCAATTGCTTCTTGTTCATAATGTTTTTTATGTGAGATACTATTTTAATCTATTTTGGGCATATAGGGAATACTGACCATTAGTCTATGTTAGTGAATAAAGACCTTAAATTCACATTGTATTTAATATATAAATAGTCATCAATCAAAATAAAAGAGACTCGTCATTTTTTGAACAAAGGTATAGTTTAAAATAAAAGAGGTGAAACATAACCTTATAATAGTGGTAAAATAAAATCACGAGGAAAATGTCCTTTTCGAGACTTCTTTGTGGTGGATGTTTGAATAATATAAATATCATCAAGTGACTTGAATATCTCCCGCTTGGTATAATATACCATCAAGTCATTGAATCATACATCGTTGATCTTATTTTGCAATTAAGATTTGATAATCTTCATTGCTGAAAAAGCTCTTTTAACGAATATTGTTGACACCGCCAATATCAAAGCTAACTTAATAAGTTTGTAAACCAATGGAAATACCAAATGTTTCTTAGTTTGAAGCATCTTCATAGCCAAACTTTGAACATATTTACAAGTAGAAAATGAAGCATTTCTTTTTTCTTGAAGAATATAAGTGTCAAGTTAATCTCGTATTAGATTAAACACATTAATGACATTAGGCAATGGTTCTAATTCGACTTTCGATTGCACAACATTCACATTCTCAATACTTACTCTATCAGCTAAAACTATCCTCATCTTTGAAATTAAATGATCTTAAGTTAATACTCAATTAACAATTAACAATCATAAGAACCTAAATTTAAATAAGAGTAGTTTAATAAAATATGAGTAGGTTTTTATGATTTACATACAGTGGCAATTTTTATGATTCACAAAATAAGATCCAAGTTCTTATATCTTAGTTCGGACAAGTGGCAGTTCATATATTGCGTTTTAAATTAATAACAAAAAAACAAAACAAGCAAATTAATAAACAAAGAAATAACAATTAGACTTAAAACCTCCCCTCTTTCGTCCTTCCTTTCCTTTATTTTCTTCTTCATTTTTTCAAATAAAAAGAGCATCATTCCCTCATCAATATTTTCTTCAAATCAACAATAAAATAAATCAAATATAAAACCACAAGCATTTGAAATGGAACAAGTACTAATCGGAACAAAGAGGGGGAGCACGGTGGTCTAAAAAGGAGCAGTATAGTGGCAGGCGTTATTGGTGGAAGCTTCATGGTTCGTGTGGTGATGCTGCGGCGGTGGGTGCATCATCAGAGGTTTCATGTGATTTTAGTTTCTAGCGGTGGTGACGATTGATGTTGTTTGTGATGGCTTCGTGCGTTGCATATCCGACAACTCTCGTGGTGGACGGATTTCACAATTTCTTTCTCACTCTTCTTTTGTTTCTTGTTTCTGTTTTCATTTTTGGAATCTGTTGTTGTTGTGACCTTTTGAGAATGAAAGGTATTTTCCCTTTCTTTTTTTCCATTTTAATTTTTACCCTTTTTTATCTTTTACCAAAGAAATTTAGGCCAGAGCTTGGGAAGTTTCCCAGGGTAGCCCGGCCTTGAAACTGCATGTGGTCTATTTGTTAGACCTAGAGCAATTGTCATACTTACACTGGTTGACTAGGAATAGGATACCTTGAGTAGTGGCTTATGAATTAACGTACTATTGCGTCGCCTAATCTTGTTTATGCTGGTGGACTAGGGATAGGAAACTCCGAGTATAGATTAGTAAGTTATAACAACGATATCATTCATGTAATAAACTGATCATCAATAGGAACGAAATAGAAAACCTAAACACCTTTGTGTTATTGACAAAAAAACTTTTATTTTATTTTCAAATTTAAAACATGACCCCCATTTAGTGTTTTCTATATATTACACAATAAATGTCTTATAAAATAGCAGTCCTTGCGGATACGATCTTTTTATTACTTCGAAACTATCGGTACACTTTGCAAGAAGTCATCAAGTTTTTGGTGCTGTTGTCGGGGATTGTTGATAATTTCAACAAGGCAGCGCTTCTGCAATGTTTTTGTTTAATTTTAATTTTTGTTTTATTTGCTTGTTTTTTATTTTAATTGTTGTTATGTTCTTCTATTTAGGTATTTTGTTTGTGCATGTGTAGTTCAGGATCAAAATCGCTAGCACTTGGTCCAGAAATTGAGAGGATCACACAAGCAAATCGAAAGACTGCTAGAGAAGGTACTCTGGCTCATGAAGTAGAAGTAGAAGATGTGAATGTTTCTTCTAAGAGTGAATCAGAATAAGAATTAATCACGGCAGACATACCACCACCCCAAAATATGGGGGACTAGTGCAAGAGAACTGACACATGGCAAATCTCTAGAGATTTTATACTCGCTGACCCTGCTAACTTTGATATTAAAAAATATATTTTTTCATGTTTACATGACAATCCATTTGATGGGAATATAATTTGAGATTCGTGGGAGCACCTTGCTCGCTTCTATGAAACAACCTCTATGTGTAGACCAACCACTGCTATTAATAACGCTTGTAACGTTGGACAAAAAATGTGTTTTACCTCGACAATCCAGGCGAGATAAATAAGGTCGCCATGAAAATTCTCCACTTAACACGTTAATATTTTAAGCACTGAGGTTATAATTGAAAAGGTCTTGGGTTTGATCCCTAGGAACTGCATCTTTTTATTTTCTACATTTTGTTGCGTGCGTCATATAATTGTTGGGTTTATTTATAATATGAGGTGATAAGGTATTCATTTAACTCGGTTCTGTATAATAATAGAGGGGTTTAAAATGAAGCTTTTTGGATATACTTATCATTTTCATTGGTCTGTATCATTTTTTACCTGTATCATTTTCATTGGCATGTATTATATCATTATAATAAATCTATTAACATGTCAGTATCATTTTTTACACATAAACTACGTAATATTTAAAAAATTGGAATATATCATATTATTTTAAACCAAATGTGCCAATTTACATCTTTATCGTCAAGACAAAATACACTCGTTTGACATGATCATATCTGCACATCAAAATGAAAAAACCTCTGTTCATATATAAAATATGATTATAGCAACCAAGAAAAACTATTGTTGTGGTTGTTGAGCTTCATAATGAGATAAAAAGACATTGGCCCAACGTGATCGGATGTCATCAATATCTTCTGTTGAGTATGATTTTTTGGATACTAAGCTCCTACAATTAGAACAAAGTTTAAATTATGATAAGGTAAAAACAAAATTAGTTTTAGAAATACACACACACACGCACGCGCGTGCACGCGCACACACACACACGCACACACACACACACACACACACACACACAAACACACGCGCGCGCACGCGCGTGCACGCGCATACACACACACGCACACACACACACACACACACACACACACACACACACACACACACACACACACACACACACACACACACACACACACACACACACACACACACACACACACACACACACATATATATATATATATATATATATATATATATATATATATATATATATGGATTAAGCTAATACCTTATTCTTCATCCATCCATGTGTAATGTCTTTGAAGACAAAATGGAGCATATATCTCATAACATAATATTCACGAGAATGGTCACAGGTTTGTTTTCACCACTACAAATAATTTTCATTTATTAATGTAACACTAATACACACAAGTAATATAATGTCAAAAAGCATAAAGACTATACTTACTTTTGGTTAAATATAGATTGGCTTTTTACCTATAAGATTTCTTTTGCGCGTATTAAATTCCTTCATCGCTCTACACATGTCGGTTAAAATTAAACATGAATAAAAACTCTTCAATTCTAAAGAAAAATTTGAGTATAAGAAATAATACTAGTTACCCTCTCAAAGCGTTAACCACAAAGTTAGGCAGTGTCGAGTGTCCCAAGTAAAATACATTTATATTATTTCTCTTGTGATATATAATAAGTAGGTGCCAGTGTCTCCTGCATAAACATTCAGAATAATTAATAATATGGATAAAATTGATTTATAAATGAAAACAAAAATGACTATATACTTACTCGCAGAAAAACAGGGCAATATAACAATCTTTATTGATCCCTTTCTCCATCAATTTTTCTTGTAAGTAAATTTTGATTTTGTATCATGGAGAACCGCGAGTAAGAGCATCCTCGCAACATCTAAGATACAATACTTTCTTAGAAGCTTCATTTCAACATATACCTCGTGGATGTACCTACAAGGTCAAATATTTATGTTAAAGTACAAACACATATGAATATAAATAGAAATCAACATTAAACTTTTCTTACGAGCTCCAAATTTGCAATATGGAATTTTCTAGTTCCTCACCTCCCTTCAAAAATAAATGTATATAAGTCTTGTTAAGAAACAACCTCTGTTGTGGATCATGACTTATTTAATACCCATAATTGCGATTTCAACACTCGTCATAATCATCTCTAGTCTCTGAAGGCTATCTTGATTTGGTGGTGGTGAGGGTTCAACACTTCCCTGGTTAGCAGAAAAATTATGTGTCACGCTTGTACCACCCGTAACTTTCTCAACAATATTCTCTCGAATTTCCAACTGATTTGAATTGTGTGGCTGAATATACCCAATAAACTCAATTTCTGCATCATAAAAACAACATAAATACAATCCAAAATTGAAATACTCAAACAATAATAGCAACAACATATAAATTATACCTCAAGAACATCGCGACTACACTTCTTGGACACCTTATCCTAATTTATCCTCTCCCGCTCCTCTTAATACTTCTGGACACTCTCTCGCATCGTATGCAACTACTTCTCCCTCTCATCCTCTAATAACTTCTCCTGCACCATCTGTAACAACCTCTCCATCTCCTCCTCCAAGAACTTCACCTGCACCATTTATAACCAGCTCTCCTTTTCATCCTCCAAGAATTTCTCCCACACCATCTGCAACCATGTCTCCCTCTACTCCTCTAAGAATATATCTTGCTCCTTCTTCCACTTCTCCCTTTCCTTCCCCAACTCAAAAACAACAATATCTTCAACCTATATCTTACTAATTTTCTCTCTAGATGATGTAGAGCGTTCAAAATATACCTTGAAGCTAACGCCTCTACCAAGACCACAAACACGCCCATGGTGCTTCTCGGTTCCCATCGCTTCTACCGAGATGTCTTGACGACCTTGTGAAGTAAAAAGTCCTACCTTGGTTTGTTCAACAAGATCATCCTACAACACATAATATTTCCTTTTTACAAAATTGATTTAACTAAAATAAATATTGTTGGAAAAGTATATACTTAGAATATTTTGAGCCACTTTGCATGTAGAATATGAAGTGTACTCGACGTCTTTTCTTTGGTGTGCCCTCTTTCATTTCCTGTGGGGCGATGATGGAGCTAGACTGCGATCAAGACATATAGAATCTCCCAGCTCTTCATCCCTTTTTTTTCTTCTTTTTTCGTCTATCAAATTTTTTTCAAGTCTTTGATATCCCCCACGAGACCATCTATGTGGATACATATTTCTAGCTCGATTTTCCTTTCCTCTTTGACTCTTTTCCAAGAAGTCATGAGTGGTGCGAGACTCTACAATTTTCTCCCAAGTAGCTTGATCAATAAATGAATACACCTCATATGGAGGCAGTTCTTTATCTTCTCCATGTTTAAAATAATCATGGGTGAGCTGTGTCTTAAACCCTCTCTAACACTCACTATAATAATCAAGCATTTTCTTTTTCACGTGCTTATCATATGGAGTAACAATGAACGTATCCTATGTTTACATAATATAGATGTTATTAGTATTAAACAAAAAATATACTTGTAAAAAAATGATAGAATACAAAGTAAATCCCGCAAGATCGGTCCATATGTCATTTTTCAATGATTTATCAACAACATGCGAACTATCTATCAAAATACTCACTTTACTTTTAGCTTTTAATGGAATGTAACCCAAAAAATCATCAACATGTTCACCAGAAGCCTTGCCAGTTTCTGCATCAACTATAACCAGATAGAGAATACAAGTTTCGTTGGCTTTTCACCTTTGTATACATCGTAGTACCTCTAGTTTTTATTTCACATTTTGTATTAACAGAGTTTGCAGCCGATGTTGTATAGGAGGTGCTTGTCGAATTGGCCATGACTATCAAGATGAATTAAAGGGTAACGTTTGAGTCAAACCAAATGGAAAATCATTGAAACAAAATGATCAATAGACAAATAAAAGAAGAAACCCTAAACAAAATGGTCAAGAGACTATTTCAGTGAACTAACATTGATGAATATACAAACTAATGCTTTAGTGAAGAACAAACCTATTGCTATGATGAATATCTGCTGGAAGAGTTTTGATGAATATCAGCTTGAAAATTGCCTAGGTTTTTTTGTTGTGAAAAGAAAGTGACGAACTGATGTTTGAGTGTTGATAGGTAAATGAAAGTTATAAAATAGATAATAGTCTGAAGTATTTCATGCAAAATAAGTGTCATGCCGATTTTACACAAAAATCGACGTAATTGTATTAATTAAAAATATAAAATATAAAAAAAAATTCATAGCGCCATATTCTGGGAATTCATTTAAGAGATATATCACGTCAATTTTTGCCAAAAATCGAAGGTTTAAAATATATCAAATAAAGTGTTAAAATAAGATTTTGACATTAAGTATTATGAAATTGTTAATGCAAAATATATTATCTCTCAGTTGGACCTTATAGCCGAGGTATATACTAATAGAACAAATAAAAAATAAAAATGGAAATTGGAAAGGCTCCAAGTGAGAAATACAAATTAAACAATTGAAAAAAAATTTATAAAATGCAACAATTGGATGTTGAAGCGAGTTCCCTTATTTCTACTTTGCATCAGTTTTGTTAAATATCCGAGGTCTAATGTTTTTTATTAAAAAAACAAAAAAAACATGGCACTCCCAGGACCTATACCCTCATTATTTATTGTTCGAGGTGTAAGCTTCAACATGAAAAGTGTTATTTGTAGTAGTGAACTGGTGTACGTGAAGATCAGGTAAAGTTGAGGTTTTTTGGATTCTCATTGATTGGTAGGGAAAATAATTGGATGATATTCCTTCCTAATAGTACTATTGGAACGTGGAGAGAGCTAGAAGACAAATTCCTAGAAAGATTCTTTACAACTACACAGTTCACTAAAAGGATAGATGAAATCATGAATTCTAATGGTACTATTGGAACATGGAGAGAGCTAGAGGACAAATTCCTTGAATGATTCTTTACCATTACACATCTCACTGAAAGGAAATCAGAAATCATGAATTTCGAGCAATAAGATACGAAATCTCTGTATGATTCATCGGAATGCTTTAAATTTTTATCACGCATTTGCCCAAATCATAACCTGAACAACATGGATCAAATGCAGAGTTTTATCAAAGGTATCCGAATGCAAACACATATATTGGTAGACGCTTCTGGAGGAGGCACCATCAGATCAATGATTGAACCTCATGTAAGGGAGTTGATTGAAAAAATGTGTTTGAATGAATATCGATCAAAAAGTGAAAGAGTTGTTAAGACTGAAGCTACTACAATGAAAGGTATAATAACTTTAGATGCTCATACCATTTTATTAGCTCAAATTGAATTGTTAAATAAAAGGCTAGTCGAAATCAGCCTAAATCAAGCTAACGTGAGTGAGGTACAAGCACAAAAGTGTGATTTCTGCGGAGGAGGACATGACAATCGAATATGCACGACAAAGAGCTCTAAGAAAGAATCTCAGTTTTTGAATTTTCAAAGGAATAATCCGTATTCCAACATATACAATCCATGATGGAAAGATCACTCAAACTTCAAATGAACAATAATCAAAACCAGCCACAAACCAGGATGGTTAAAAAGCTCCATCTCAAAGGAAACCGTCTCCTTCGGAAGAGACACTACTAAAGTTAATTAAAGCAACTCAAAATAGCTTGGAACAGGTAAGAAAACAACATGAAACCATGATTAAGAACCATTATGCATTCGTAAAAAATTTGGAGATGAAAATTGGTCAACTTTCCCACCAAGGGGTTGCATCACCTAATTCTAGTGGGAGATTCATTGGAAATACCGTGGATAGTTGAAATTATGTTACTTTCAAAAAGATGTCAAAACTGATGTCCCAACACACAAATGCAATGCCAAGACAGATGTTAAGACATCATCTTCTGAAAAAATACTTTTACCAAAACAATAAATTATGTAGAAGTAAATCGTAGAAGGTAAAAGACACAATCAATTGCTAATCTAGTTTGGTGTAACTCACCTACTATAGGGACATCCAAGCCATGAAGGAAATCCACTAAGATAGTATTAGTTCAAATCTAAACAACCCTAGTTTATAACTTATCTCCTAATCACTACTGTGATACGGTGGCAGAACCAGACTATTTTAGGAAAATGCTGGTTTGCGTTTTGCGTTTGTGTTTGCGAAATGTTGCGGTAAGCAAGAGTCGCCACAAACTTTTATTTTATCCAACTGGAAAGGAAAAAAGTACAGAAAAATTCCTTTTTCGAGATTTTGAGTACGGCGGGTAGATTATAGAAAGGGAAGGTATTAGCACCCTTTCTATCCGTAGTTTTCTACGGGCTCTTAGGTACTTGCTCATCATTTTAAAAATTTCTTCCGTGTTCGTGTGTTTTGAAAAGTTTTTATTTTACTTTGTTTTAACCCTTGTATCAGTCCTCAAGAGTGTTACGAAGTGTTTTTGAAAACTTTGTTTGGAAAAGTGTAAGTGTGAAAAAAGTCAATTTTGAGCAAGTACCTACTAGCATCTACCTACTCGAAAAAAGAATGTTTCTGTTCTTGTTTCCTTTAGACAATGCTATCCTATTTATTTGAGAAATAGGAAGCACCATCGTTGGAGTTGTAAGGGTCAATTCGACAGGGACGTACGATCACTAAAGCAATGTTAGGACGTCTTAGTAATAACCCTAGTGTCTTAAGATCATATTCGAGGCAACATTTCCGAGGCAACCTTTTCGAGGCAACATTTCCGAGGCAACATTTCCGAACGGGACATTTGATCTTTGTTTAGACAAGAGGGTAACCACTAAGACACCCTATATTAATGATCGTTTACTGAAGGCAACCGAAGTGAGAGTATACCCTAGGAGTGCGCATGTGCAAGTGATTTGATTTCGGTTATTATCTTTGCACATTTAGGGTTTGCTAGCCATTTTAAATTAACATACAGTCTTGTCATGCAATCCTATCATCATACATCTAGCAGTTAATATTTGCGAAAATTAAAATGCGAGAAGTAAAACTACGCTATTACAAGGCTTCGGGGAGGGGGATTAATTACATAGCCAAAAACCCGTAAAACGATAAATCAAAGAAAAACCCTAATTAAACTATTACATACCATGAGCAGTTACATTAATATCGAAAAAATAAATAAACGTGCGTGACGAAACGAGAACGAGAAAAAATTAGGGTTTTGACCCCGTCTAACCTAATTAAAATAAAAATCATTTTTTGTTGTTTTTGATTATTTTGAGAAAATAAAGTTAAATTAAATAAATACAAACCTAATTACTAATTAATTTAATTTAAGAAAAGTAATTAATTTGACCTATTTTTTCATTTTTGTTATTTTTAGAAAAGAAAATAAAAATTAAATCAAACAAACCCTAATTTTCTAATTTACTTTAAATTATTTACAAAAAGGTTAAAATTACCCTAAAATTAAATTAAAATTATTTTTAAATTAAATTTGATAAAAATAAAACCTAAATCTAAATTGTTGAAAATTGATTTTAAGAGTTCTTTGTAAAAAAATAATTAATTTTATGTTAGAAAATAAATAATCAAAATAAATTAAATAAAAGAAATAGAAAAGAAAAATAAAGAAATGGGCCTGACGTTAGTAGCAAAAGGGGGGTTTGAATTTGACTTCTAGGCCCAATAATCCTTAGCCCACGTTGACTTTCCAAATCCTGTATGCTTGCTTCACTAGGGTGCATTGTGGACCTCCAAAGGGTGGCCCTTGGATCTAGCTGATTGGAGATCTGGTGGTTGAACATTGAGGGCGTATGGTGGTCTCCTTGCCTGTACATGTGCCTGATTATGCAAGAAAAAAAATCATGAAATAATATGGGGGACCTGGGGATTGAACCCAGGCCCTTTGGCAATTTCCCTTGCCCACTGACCATCTGAGTTAACGCGTTTTCTTGTACATGGGATGACAAGCAATGATTATATTGGAAAAAATAAAATAACATATTACAAAGGCGCGAATTTTGAATGGACCAGTCAGGGGGTGCCACGCCACCCTTCTTCTTCCTCCCTCCATTGGCAAAAGTCCAGGACTTTTACCTACGGTTTTCTGGGCGTAGGTACAGCCCTGTGATCTTCCAAAATTCATTGCAAGCATGGTAAATCAATTCCAGTGGTACCAATCAACTTGTTGCAACCTCACGAGCATCATGGTACCACTTTCCATGGCTAATTGTTCCTGCAATAAAAACCCCCAAAAACGAGCCAAGAACCCTAACTATGGCATCTTGCTCTACAGTTAATAAAAATGCAACTGAATGTTACCATTAGCTTGAAAATGTTTTAAGGATTCAGAATATATAAACAAATAATGCTAAGAGTGCCAGGATTATGATATGCGATTTCAAGAAAGTATCAATGTCGTGAGATACTTACAGCGCGTTTTAGGATGTTATGAAGCTTGTTAATGATTGCAATATGACCCAGAGATATCCAGCAAGCGATTGAGATAGCTGGGAAGGCTTGAGATGGCCTGAAAATTAGAATTTTATTCACCACTTTTGTTGATTTTTTACAAGCTTGCCTGCTGTTTCTCACGCCCCTCACCCCTTGTTTTTGATCTGCAAATGCTCTATATGTACTCTAGAATAAATTAGGTCACAAACTTGCTTCAAATATTTCTCAATTAAGATGATTGAATCATGATTTGATTCTCATGTAAATCTTTCCAAATCAAGCCAAAATTCAATCTTTTTGTGTCCATTTGAAGCTTGCACGATTTGATTCTCTTTCCAGCTGTATAAGAGGCCTAAACATGCACAAAATCTCAAGCTTTGGTTAGTTTTGATATTTTCATGATTTTATTTTGATTTAATTGAAATAAAAATCAAAATAAATGATAAAAATAAAATAAAGACAAGTGGGAAGGATCATGGGCCGTGGTTCATGTTACAAACTCAATGCAAGTACAAAAAGTTGGGCCCATTTGACACAAATTGCAATTTGAGACATATTTGACTTTTGGCAATTTTGCAAAAAAGGTCAACTTTTCCAATGCATAACTCCTTCAATTTTGACCCTAGAGATGTGTTCTTGGACTTTTTAGAAAGCTTAAGATGTCCTCTAAGCAACCCTTTTGGTCTCATCTCAATTGAGTCTTCCATGTTCATGTATGAAGCTTTTGCAAAAAAGGTGTTTTTGTTGACTTTTCAAAATGACCTATAATTTCCAAACTTATATCTTCTTGTGAGTGCATATTTTGAACTTTGGAGATGAAGATGAATTGTAGGGAATTTCATCCTCTTCAAAATTAGCTTTGGATGGGTCATTATTCATAAATTATGAGAAAGTTATGCTTGGTCAAAGTTGAGTTGACTTTTCCTACAAAACCCTAATTTAGCAACTTTTGGGTTTTGATGAATTGTGAGCAATCCTTGAGGAATCATGATCAACCCTTGATCAAATCATGAATAATACTTCAAAATGAGAATGTTGACCAAAAATCTTGAAGTTTGACTGTATGTGGGCCACAGTTGACTTTTGCCCTAGCACAGTCGATTTTCAGGCCTTTGAGTAATTGACTGAGCAAATTTCCTCTGTAAAGCTTAAAACTTGACATGGATGATCTTGAGAACATATTAGGACAATAGTGAGAATTTGGGACCCTTTTTATTCAAACATCTTGATGCAAACTAAAACCCTAATTTGAGGTAGACTGCCTTAGGAGAGAATTTGTCTGGTCAACTCTTGGACTTCCTTGAGCAATTTGAAGATCTCACTTGAAATGTATTGAGAAATATGGGAGGGAAAATTTTGGGGTACAACAGCTGCCCCTGTTCAATCTTCTTAAACCTGAGGATGTAGATTGGCTTACTTACCTTTCGTGATCCAAAGGTGGAAGATGATTGAACACTAGAGTGCCCAGAAATTTGCACTCGCATGAAGTGGTACTGGCTTTGCTATTTCAGAAATGGGCTTATAGGTGCCATTTGGAGATTGATGATGGAGGATGGGATTAAAGATGCCATCAGAAGAAGTGTCGATCACACAAGAGATTCCTTTGCGAGAGCCTGTATACCTGTTGTTGAGGAGGACTACGCTGGGGAATACTGGTCTCTGTCTTGAGAGAAATAGAATTTTAGGAGCTTCAATCGTCTGTTATTCTACTGGGGAATCATCACTTGGTCGAAGATGTGAACACGAACTACTATCTGGTCGTGATCCAGGCTTCATAGTGATAAGATCGACTGCTATCTGGTCGTGCTCCATGCTTTACAGTGGGTTAACGGGGAGATGAGATTAAACTTGCTATCCGGTCGTTCTCCAGGCTTTGCAATTTCTCAATTCTTATCTGGTGGTACTTCAGGCTTCAGAAGGAATTAAGTTGTTATCCGGTCGCATCCAGGCTTCAACTTGAATTTAGGGCACACTAATATCTGGTCGGTTCCGGGCTTCTTAGTAATCGTCCAGGTAAACTGCTATTTGGTCGAAACCCAAGCTTCGAAGTGTCCCATACTGTTATCTGGTCGATTCCAGGCTTTAGTCCTTTGCCGCTATCTGGTCGTAATCCAGGCTTCATAACTTCTTACTTCTTATCTGGTTGTGTTCCAGGCTTCAGAAGAAATCAAGTGGTTATCCAGTCGCATCCGGACTTCCATTTAATTTTTTAGGCCTACTAATATCCGGTCGATTTTCGGGCTTCATAGTAATTGGCCGGGTAGACTGCTATTTGGTCGAAATCCAAGCTTCGTAGTGTCCCTTACTGTTATCTGGTCGTAGTCCTAGGCTTCAATGTCTTTTGCCGCTATCTGGTTGTAATCCAGGCTTCACGATGCCTTATACCATTATCTGGTCGAATCTAGGCTTCATGGTGTCCTGTACTGCTATCTGGTCGATTTCCAGGCTTCACAATACCTTGTTAAGCTGTTTTCCAGTCGATTTCTGGGCTTCACCGCTTGTGTTTATGATATACCACTATCTGGTCGATTCCAGGCTTCATGGTGTTTTGTACTGTTATCTGATCGTAATCCAGGCTTCACAGTAACTTGCATTATTATCTGGTCGTTCTCCAGGCTTCACAATAACTTGCTGGGGATTAAACTATTTTCCAGTCTCTTTCCGGGATTCATAGCTTAAATTTAAGAGATACCACTATCTGGTCGATTCCAGGCTTCGTAGTATTTGGGTACTGTTATCCGGTCGTTCTCTGGGCTTCACAGTATGATAGAGAAATCAAGATATTATCCAGTCGGATCCGGGCTTCATAGCTTGAACTGGAATAGAAATCTTAGCACCGATTTGACTGAACCAGAGGAAACTTGTGAGAATTTGATCGTATCTTTCCCTGAAAGGTAAATAGTTAGTCGTATGTAATGTCATGATGTATGACATGTATCGAGTAATGATGCTCTCAAAATAAATGGGATTGTGTTGTATGATGCGTATGCGCATGCCATGATGTATGGATATGCAAATGTTGTCGTGATGTTTTCTAGCTGGGGAAAATAAATCCCGGACTGCTGCTGGAGAGTACAAAGAGTTGAGTTATTCGTTTTCGCTGGGGATAACGATCGAAGATGATTTGAGAATAAATTGGCGGGAGAATAACTCTGCTGGAGAATAAACTGGCGAGAGAATGATTCTGTAGGGAATGAACTGGCGAGAGAATGACTCTGTGGGGAAGAGATACTCTGCCAGAAGACCTCCTGATTTGGAGAAATAACCTCGGCTGGGGATGAATTACCGTTGCTGGCGATAATGAATCCTGTTGGGGATTGAATTTCTACCTGTGGAAGAAGTAAACTCCACTGGGGATAATCTTCTAATGCTTGTGATAGATAAACTCTGCTTGGGGAGAATTAACACCACTGCTTTTGGGTATCTCTTATTCTACTGGGAGTGTATGCATTTTTAGTCACATTCTCAGGCTGGGTCTATCCCTGTACCTGGTGGGTAGAGCAACTGTAAGGTTTGGACATTTCTTGTTTTCCCCTGTTCCTGAAATTACCAGTAATCGTCTTTTGTTTCGCATGTAAATATTTATGAGCAACAATTATTTTCAAATGCATATATCAAAATGAACCATTGGACGTTCTTTTCAAAACAAAACAGGAAAAGAAAAACAACTTTGAAATTTATTGTAAAATGAATTATATTGATTTTGAAGTTGGCCTGTAATAGGCGTTTTGTACAAGAGGCTGACGTCCTAGTAAGAGAACGCCGCCGAAAGAACAAAATTTATGCAATTTGTGTAAAACCAAGAAAAACAGCTATGTGAAACAATCCCACTCGGTTCCAACTCTGCTATTGCCTTTATATCTTCGAGTGTCTCATCACTTTGCTACTTGGTTGAAGTTAGATCAGATTGGTTGGTGTCGTTCGAGCTTGATAGTCGATACTGAAGTCTGGTTGCAAGATGATCCAATGAGACATAGTGTTACACTTTGATCCCTAATTTTTGCCTGGACCGCCCTTTCAGGTTTTTAGTCCACCGGGATACCCTTTTTTTCCCAAGCCGCCTTTTCAGGTTTTCGACTTGCCGGGTGTACATTTTTTTTTTCATTTTCATCCCTTATTTTTTCCGGAACCCTTTTGGTTCGACGTGAAGCCCTTATTTTTGCCTAGGCCAGTCGACCTAGCGGGTCTTTGATTATGCGTAGTACTTTTCACTATGTCTGCATTGACAGGGTGAGGAAGGTCGTCACCATCCATGGTGGTTAGAATCATAGCTCCTCCTGAGAAAATGTTCTTAACCATAAATGGCCCTTCATACGGAGGGGTCCATTTGCCCCTGGGATTACCTTGTGGTAGTATAATGTGTTTGATCACCAGATCCCCGACTTGATACTCTTGTCGTCTGACTTTCTTGTTAAATGCCTTGATCATTCGCTTTTGATATGTCTGACCATGACAAATAGCAGTAAGTCTCTTTTCATCGATTAAGTTCAGCTGGTCAGGTCGGGTCTGGATCCAATCACCTTCGCTCAAACCTGCATCCTTCATAATCCGGAGAGAAGGTATCTGGACCTTAATAGGTAAGACTGCCTCCATGCCATAGACCAAAGAATAGGGTTTTTCCCTTGTCGACGTCCGCGCTGAGGTGCGGTACCCATGAAGGGCGAATGGTAACATCTCATTCCAGTCTTTGTACGTCACCGTCATCTTCTACACAATCTTCTTGATATTCTTATTAGCCGCTTCAACAGCCCCATTCATCTTCGGCCAGTAAGGAGAAGAGTTGTGATGTTGTATCTTAAACTGTTTGCAGAGCTCGGTGATCATTGTATTGTTGAGATTTGTACCATTGTCCGTAATGATCCTCTCTGGTACACCATATTGACAGATCAAATTGTGTCGGATGAACCGCGCCACGACATTCTTGGTTACTGTAGCAAAGGAAGCTGCCTCAACCCACTTCGTGAAATAATCAATAGATACCAGAATGAAACGATGCCCGTTAGACACAGTAGGTTTGATCTCCCTGATCATATTGATGCCCCACATTGCAAAAGGCCAAGGAGATGTTAAAACATTCAGAGGAACTGGAGCTACATGCACCTTATCAGCATAGACTTGGCACTTATGACAGGTTCGAGAATGATGATAGCAATCGGCTTCCATAGTAGACCAATAATATCCTGCCCGTAGGATTTTCTTTGCCATGGTATGTCCACTGGAATGAGTTCTTAAGGTACCTTCATGTAATTCTGCCATGATTCTTTCTGCCTCGCTTTTGTCCACACATCGCAGTAAGGTCGAATCATGGTTACGCTTATAAAGAATTCCATTACTGATGAAAAACTTTGCAACGAACCTTCTTAAAAACATCTTATCATTAACAGATGCACCCTCGAGGTATTCCTGAGCCTCAAGATACCTCTTTACCTCGTGAAACCAGGGTTTATCCGCTAGTTCTTCAGTCTCAATGTCACAGCAATGTGCGGGTTCGTCCAACCTCTCAATGGTAATATGGGGAGCTTCATTGTCCCACCTGACCTTGAACATAAAAGACATGGTAGCTAGCGCGTCCGCTAACTGATTCTCCTCTCTTAGAAAGTGTTCAAAGGTTATCTCCTCAAAGTGCGGAAGCAACGTCAATACATACTCTTTATAAGGAATAAGATTTGGGTGCTTCGTATCCCACTCACCTTTGATATGACTGATCACTAGAGCGGAATCTCCGAATACACTCAAGAACTTAATCCTTAAGTCAATAGCTGCTCGAAGGCCCATGATGCACGCTTCGTACTCCGCCATATTGTTGGTGCAGTTAAAACTTAATCGGGCGGTGAATGGAGTATGACAGCCCTCAGGAGATACGATCACGGCGCCAATGCCATTACCCAACGCGTTTGAGGCTCCATCAAAATAGATAGACCATCGGGATCCTTCCTCAGGTCCTTCATCCGGTCCAGGTTCTTCACAGTCGGTCACCAACATGATGTTCTCATCCGGGAACTCAAAATTCATGGATTGGTAGTCGTCCACGGCATGATGCGCCAAATGATCCGCCAACACACTCCCCTTGATTGCTTTTTGGGTTGTGTATTGGATATCATACCTAATTAAGATCATCTGCCCTCTTGCTATTCTCCTGGACAAGGCAGGCTTTTCAAAGATATACTTGAGTGGGTCCATCTTTGATATCAATAGGGTAGTTTGAATCAACAAATACTGTCTCACCCGGCGAGCAGCCCATGCCAAAGCGCAACAAGTTTTCTCGAGCAGTGAGTATCAAGTCTCACAGACGGTAAACTTTTTTCTAAGGTAGTAAATAGCATGCTCTTTTCGGCCAGACTCGTCATGCTGCCCCAGCACACACGCCATTGAATTATCCAGCACTGTCAAGTATAAAATAAAAGGTCTTCCTTCAACTGGAGGCATTTTAATAGGTGTCTCTTGGAGGTATTCCTTGATCCTTTCGAAAGCGATCTGACATTCATCATTCCATTTTACCACTTGATCTTTCTTCAGCAGCTTAAATATTGGCTCACAAGTAGCAGTCAGATGTGAAATGAATCGGGCGATGTAATTCAGACGTCCCAAAAAGCCTCTAACTTCCTTTTCCATTTGGGGAGCTGGCTTCTCCTATATAGCCTCCACCTTTGCAGGATCCACTTGAATAACCTTATCACTAGATGAAACTCAGCAGCTTACCAGACCTTACCCAGAAGGTGCATTTGTTCGGGTTTAACCTCAGCTTGTACATCTTCAGCCTGTCGAACAGTTTCTGGAGATGGTCAAGGTATTCTTCTTCATTCTAGGACCTTGCAATCATGTCATCAACATAAACCTCAATCTCATGGTGAATCATGTCATGGAACAAAGTGACCATGGCGCGCTGATAAGTTTCCCCAGCATTCTTCAACCCGAAAGGCATTACCTTGTAACAGAAGGTGCCCCACGGCCTAACAAAAGTTGTCTTCTCCATGTCCTCGAGAGCCATCTTAATCTGATTGTAACCAGAAAACCATCCATAAAGGAGAAGACCTTATGTTGTGCGGTGTTGTCGACCAGAACATCGATGTGAGGCAGTGGGAAATCGTCTTTGGGGCTCGCCCTGTTCAGATCTCTATAGTCCACACACATCCGTACCTTACCATCCTTTTTAGGCACCGGAACCACGTTGGAAACCCACAGTGGGTAAGAAGTGACAGCTAGAAATCTGGTGTCAAACTGTTTCATGACTTCAACTTTGATTTTCTCAGACATCTCGGGGGCGCATACGGCGAAACTTCTGCTTTATCGGAGGACAGTCTTCTTTGGTTGGCAGGCGGTGTACCACAATGTCAATGTCCAAACCAAGCATATCTTCATAAGACCAGGCGAAGATCTCAACATAGTCGCGTAGCATCTGTATCAACCGTTGGTTGACACTAGGCTCCAGATTTTCACCTATCTTGAACTCTTTTTTGTCTTCCTCCGTACCCAAATTCACTGATTCCACTGGCTCTTCATGAGGCTATATGGCCCTCTCTTCCTGTAGTAACAGTCTAGCAAGTTCCCCAGGCACTTCACAATCATCCTCACCTTCGTCCTCGGCTTGGTTGATTGTATTTTCGAAGTCATAACTGGAAGTAGCAAAGTCGTTATCAATGGGATCCAGAGTGGATGTGGATCTGCATTATGATATGTGAGTGTGTGTAAGACAATAGCTGTTTTGATAAAGTGTGAGATAGAAAGGAAAAACAAGGAGCGCAAAATTTGTAATGCAAGAAAACGTCCAATGCTTTATTGATGATATATGAAAATGACAAATAATAAGCCCTCACAAACAAAGCCAAGGTGCCTCGGGCAAGGCACCGTGCCGTAAAGTTTCAAACTGTCTATTACAAATCTCAAAACAAAAGTCAATTACTGTGTAATAAAAGAAACGGGTATGAAGTCTTTCGCCGTCCATTTGTTCAAGCCACCATTGGTTGTAGGGTAGATCCAGCTGTTGATATCTGAATCTTCTTCATCATCCGTAATCGTATTCACTCCTGAGTCATGCTTGGGCATGGGTGCAGTTATGATGTTGGGTTTCTCCAGAGCGTAAAATTCAATCTCTTTAGCTTCGATCAAATCCTGCACCTTATTCTTCAAGGCCCAGCAGTTGTTTGTATCATGGCCTGGGCCATCGGAGTGATAGGCGCAGCGGGCATTCGGGTTATACAGCGGAGATGTGGTGTTGGGATTCTTCGGGGCTTCCCTCAGAGTTACCAGGTTGGTCTTTAATAATTGTGGTAGAATTTGAGACAAGGTCATATTGAGCCAAGTGAACTGCCTTTGTGGTCTTTCTATCCTTTGTTGATTGTTGCCTTGTGGAGCAACGATAGGTCTTGATATTACCACCGCATTCACTGCTTAACGGTGTTCAGGTCTGCTTTGGCCCCTCGGGTCGTAAATTGCACTAGCTTCTTTCTTACCAGTGAGGGGCTTCTTTACTGTACTTGACGACGTATCCTTCTGTATCTTACCACTTCGGATACCAGCTTCTACTCTCTCCCCAGTCAAAATCAATTCAGTAAACCCAGACGACGAACTGCCGATCAGATGATTGAAAAATGGACAAGATAGCGTCCCTAAAAACATGTCAACCAACTCCCTATCAAACAAAGGGGGTTGGACTCTTCCAGCCAGATCTCTCCACTTTTGAGCATAGTCCTTAAAACCTTCGCTTGCACCCATAGACATACCCTGAAGTTGAGTACGAGTGGGAGCCAGGTCGGCGTTATATTGATACTGCTTGTAAAAAGCAGTAGCAAGGTCCTCCCAATTTCGGACTTTGGCTCCTTCCAGTTGATAAAACCATTTAATCTCAGTCCCTGACAAACTATCTTGAAAGAAATGCACCCACAAATATCTATCAGCAGTGTAAGGTTGGATTTTTCTAACGTACGAGCAGAGATTGAGTTTTGGGCAGGATACTCCATCATACTTGGCGAAAACTGGAGCTTTAAACTTATGAGGGATCACCACTCCAGATACCAGTCCCAGTTCTTCAAAATCCAAACCAGGGATCTTCTGACACTCCATAGCACTCAGACATTCTTCAAGTTGTTTGTACCTATCCTCAGTAGGAGGATACTGTTCCTCATCATAATCTGTATCATTATCAGAAACTACAGGACTGGGGCCCTTTTCTTTTTCTTGGTCCTCTCCTCCCTTGGATGAAAAGGACAGATCAACTGACTGTTTCAACTTATCCCCAAACCTTTTTCCCATGCTCAGCAGAACAACCTTCTTCTTCTTCTTCTTCTTCTTCTTCTTCTTCTTCTCTTTATCTTTCAGAATGAGAGCTTTCAAATCCTATTTCCCTTTAGCCAAGCTCAAGAACATCTCTTGGAATTGGGCATTTTGTGTCTGAAGATCTTTGATTGCTTGATCGGAAGACATTTCTGCTGAAATAAACAACGAAGAAGATGAGAAACCTGTAATGGTACCTGTAATGGTGTGCATGATAATGGGATGCGTATGTAATGATTTCAAAGACTTTGGGAGATTTAAATTTGCAAACCAAAGAAATGAAAAAAACTTTATTAGATTAAACTTGTAAAACGGTTCGACAATGCCTTTAAGGTGTTTACAAAGAAGTAAGTGAAAAACAAATATAAACTAGAAAAAAGAAAAAATCATAAATCCCATGGACGTCTCCCCTTCGTGCTGACGTAGTCATTGATCCTTCTTTTATTCTCGAGTTGCACGGTGAGCTTCAATATTTTCCTCTCTTGCTCATGGTCCTTCTCCCGGTAGGTATCCCTCTCCTCTTTCAGCTGAATCCAAGATCTCTTCAATGCCCCAAGATCAGTGGGCATGTAGGGATAAAGGACTGTATAAGGAACGCCCTCTTCATTGGTGGGCTCCACAATCACTGGTAACACAACTTCATAAGGCATCCCAAGCTTCTGAGCATGAGCTCAGACCCACTGGAGATAAGGCTGCATAGGGAGAGAAGTCCTTGGTCCTATCTCTTGAGGATCATATCTGTTCACCATCCCCCAAGCTCGTATAAACCTTCGGCGATGCTCGTCAACGTCCTCCTTGTAGTCAAATGCAATATCTGTAAGAATTAGCTCATGAGGACCGTCTCTCCGAGGACGACCGAATTGTCACAAAGCTAAACAAGAACTTTAGATTATTCCCCCTCTGATTCCAAGCAACGGGACATTAGGGTATCCCCTACATCGATCAATGACAGCAATGCTTTCCATAGCCTTATAACTCGAAAGAATTTCTGTATGGGCAAGGGACATTATCCTATAAGACCATCCTAAACCTTCTTCATTCTTCAACGCGGACTTGGGGAGGTGCAAAATAAACCACATCGCCAACAAAGGAATGCAACACATGAGGGTCCCTCTTCTATGCACAGTACGAGTGTATAGGGCATGCAGGATATCATCCAGAAGAGTAGGTACAGGATTGCGAGACAGGAATATCTTAACCGCATTCAAATCTATGAAGGAATCTGGATTCGGGAAAAGAACCAAACCGTAGATAAGGAGAGCCAAGATGTCTTCAAAATATTGAAAATCCAAGTTATCCCAGAATAGTTGAGCTTGATCCATCAGAAACTTAGCTAAGAAACCTTCAACCCCGCTTCGTGTTTCCCAATTAGATACTACATCGGCCCGTTTCAAATGTAGAGCTGAAGCAATCTCCTCTGGTCTAGAAGTCTCTTCCAAACCTGTGAAAGGCATCTGCTCGAGGATGGATATGCCCAATAAGTGAGAAAACTCTTCCATAGTAGGAACTAGCTGATAATCCGGGAAAGTGAAGCAATGATGCACCGGATAGAAGAACTGGAAAAGCACACTCATCATCTGCTCATCAAACTTTGAGGTAACCAAGCCAAGAAGCTGACCATGTCTCCTAATGAATGAAGAAGTATCAGAAACTCTCGAGGCTAAAGCTCTGAGTTGAGCAGGTATTTGCACAAAGTTAACTTGGATGGTGTTTCTGCGTATGGAAGCCATAATCTGCAAAACAGAACAAAGATAAATCCCCTCGGTCTTTGAAATGGTTAGTATAAAGAATTATGCATGCTATGTTATGATGCATGATGTCATGATAAAACACACAACAGGTATAGCAGATAACAGACATGGTAAAGGCAAACAAGTCACATAAAAGCCCTTAAGTTTAAGGCTTGCATGGAGTCTAGGTACTACCCTCTTGAAGTTCAGTTGGTTTCAACCTGTCCTAATATAGTAACCTGGTTTTAGATGTTCTCAATATCACTGACCATCCTCCATCGATCATGGTTTCAGCTCACACAATCTTTTTTTGCGGCCGGAACTATCTCGAGATTATGGTCTCAATGAGTGTAGCATCGAGTATCAACCAATTCTCAACTTTACACCGAGGCCGGCTATCTCGCTACTTCCTAATGGCCAAGTTGGTCAATTACAGGTTCTAAGGTCAGTTAGTGCTTAATGACACACATAGCAGCCCCGTATTCTCCTCGTTTCTCCACAAGGGATACTGGTACAAACCAATGTGCCACATCAATATAGCTACTGCTTCAACCGTATCGGTCTACGCCGTACAGTTCCTTCACAATTTATTGCTACTTACCTAAAAGGTGTTCCCCAGATTCGGGTTAGGATCTATAGTAACTCCCAATACAAAACCCTCAAAAATAAAGCAACCAAAACAAACAAGAGAAGAAATTTATGATGACCTAAATCCTAAGGTATACCCCACTTATTAAGTCCTCAGCAGATTCGCCAGTTCTGTGATACGGTGGCAAAACCGGACTGTTTTAGGAAAATGCTGGTTTGCATTTTGCGTTTGTGTTTACAAAATGTTGCAGTAAGCAAGAGTCGCCACCGACTTTTATTTTATCCAACTGGAAAGGAAAAAAGCATAGAAAAATTCCTTTTTCGAGATTTTGAGTACGGCGGGTAGATTATAGAAAGGGAAGGTATTAGCACCCTTTCTATCCGTAGTTTTCTACGGGCTCTTAGGTACTTGCTCATCATTTTAAAAATTGCTTCCGTGTTGGTGTGTTTTGAAAAGTTTTTGTTTTACTTCATTTTAACCCTTGTATCAGTCCTCAAGAGTGTTACGAAGTGTTTTTGAAAACTTTGTTTGGAAAAGTGTAAGTGTGAAAAAAGTCTATTTTGAGCAAGTACCTACTAGCATCTACCTACTCAAAAAAAGAATGTTTTTGTTCTTGTTTCCTTTAGACAACGCTATCCTATTTATTTGAGAAATAGGAAGCACCGTTGTTGGAGTTGTAAGGGTCAATTCGACAGGGACGTAGGATCACTAAAGCAATGTTAGGACGTCTTAGTAATAACCCTAGTGTCTTAAGATCATGTTCGAGGCAACATTTCCGAGGCAACCTTTTCGAGGCAACATTTCTGAATGGGACATTTGATCTTTGTTTAGACAAGAGGGTAACCACTAAGACACCCTATACTTAGTGTTTGTTTACCGAAGGCAACCGAAGTGAGAGTATACCCTAGGAGTGCGCATGTGCGAGTGATTTGATTTCGGTTATTATCTTTGCACATTTAGGGTTTGCTAGCCATTTTAAATTAACATACAGTCTTGTCATGCAATCCTACTATCATACATCTAGCAGTTAATATTTGCGAAAATTAAAATGCGAGAAATAAAACTATGCTATTACAAGGCTTCGGGGAGGGGGATTAATTACATAGCCAAAAAACCGTAAAACGATAAATTAAAGAAAAACCCTAATTAAACTATTACATACCATGAGCAGTTACATTAATATCGTAAAAATAAATAAATGCGCGCGACGAAACGAGAACGAGAAAAAATTAGGGTTTTGACCCCGTCTAACCTAATTAAAAGAAAAATCTTTTTTTTTGTTTTTGATTATTTTGAGAAAATAAGGTTAAATTAAATAAATACAAACCTAATTACTAATTAATTTAATTTAAGAAAAGTTATTAATTTGACCTATTTTTGAATTTTTGTTATTTTTAGAAAATAAAATAAAAATAAAATCAAACAAACCCTAACTTTCTAGTTTACTTTAAATTATTTACAAAAAGGTTAAAATTACCCTAAAATTAAATTAAACTAATTATTAAATTAAATTTGATAAAATTAAAACCTAAATCTAAATTGTTGAAAATTGATTTTAAGAGTTTTTTGTAAAAAAAGAATTAATTTTATGTTAGAAATAGAAATAGAAAAGAAATAGAAAAGAAAAATAAAGAAATGGGCCTGGTGTTAGTAGCAAAAGGGGGGTTTGAATCTAACTTCTAGGCCCAATAATCCTTAGCCCATGTTGACTTTCCAAATCCTGTATGCTTGCTTGGCTAGGGTGCATTGTGGACCTTCAAAGGATGGCCCTTGGATCTAGCTGATTGGAGATCTGGTGGTTGAACATTGAGGGCGTATGGTGGTCTCCTTGCCTGTACATGTGCCTGATTATGCAAGAAACAAAATCATGAAATAATATGGGGGACCTGGGGATTGAACCCAGGCCCTTTGGCAATTTCCCTTGCCCACTGACCATCTGAGCTAGCGTGTTTTCTTGTACATGGGATAGCAAGCAATGATTATATTGGAAAAACTAAAATAACATATTACAAAGGCGCGAATTTTGAATGGGCCGGTCAGGGGGTGCCACGCCACCCTTCTTCTTCCTCCCTCCGTTGGCAAAAGTCCAGGACTTTTACCTACGGTTTTCTGGGCGTAGGTACAGCCATGTGATCTTCCAAAATTCACTGCAAGCATGGTAAATCAATTCCAGTGGTACCAATCAACTCGATGCAACCTCACGAGCATCATGGTACCACTTTCCATGGCCAATTGTTCCTGCAATGAAAAACCCCAAAAACGAGCCAAGAACCCTAACTATGGCATCTTGCTCTACAGTTAATAAAAATGCAATTGAATGTTACCATTAGCTTGCAAATATTTCAAGGATTCAGAATATATAAACAAATCATGCTAAGAGTGCTAGGATTATGATATGCGATTTCAAGAAAGTATCAATGCCGTGAGATACTTACAACGCGTTTTAGGATGTTATGAAGCTTGTTAATGATTGCAATATGACCCAGAGATATCCAGCAAGCGATTGAGATAGCTGGGAAGGCTTGAGATGGCCTGAAAATTGGAATTTGATTCACCACTTTTGTTGAGTTTTTGCAAGCTTTCCTACTGTTTCTCACGCCCATCACCCCTTGTTTTTGATCTGAAAATGCTCTATATGTACTCTAGAATAAATTAGGTCACAAACTTGCTTCAAATCTTTCTCAATTAAGATGATTCAATCATGATTTGATTCTCATGTAAATCTTTCCAAATCAAGCCAAAATCCAATCTTTTTGTGTCCATTTGAAGCTTGCACGATTTGATTCTCTTTCCAGCTGTATAAGAGGCCTAAACATGCACAAAATCTTAAGCTTTGATTAGTTTTGATATTTTCATGATTTTATTTTGATTTAATTTGATTTAATTTAAATAAAAATCAAAAGAAATGATAAAAATAAAATAAGGGCAAGTGGTAAGGATCATGGGTCATGGGTAATGTTACAAACTCAATGCAAGTACAAAAGGTTGGGCCCATTTGACAAAAATTGCAATTTAAGACATATTTGACTTTTGGCAATTTTGCAAAAAAGGTCAACTTTGCCAATGCATAACTCTCTCAATTTTGACCCTAGAGATGTGTTCTTGGACTTTTTAGAAAGCTTAAGATGTCCTCTAAGAAACCCTTTTGGTCTCATCTCAATTGAATCTTCCATGTTCATGTATGAAGCTTTGACAAAAAAGGTGTTTTGTTGACTTTTCACAATGACCTATAATGTCCAAATTTATATCTTCTTGTGAGTGCATATTTGGAACTTGGGAGCTGAAGATGAATTGTAGGTCATTGGCATCCTATTCAAAATGAGCTTTGGATGGGTCATTCTTGATAAAGTATGAGAAATTTATGCTTGGTCAAAGTTGAGTTGACTTTTCCTGCAAAACCCTAATTTAGCAACTTTTGGATTTTGATGAATTGTGAGCTATCCTTGAGGAATCATGATCAACACTTGATCATATGATAAATAATACTTCAAAATGAGAATGTTGACCAAAAATCTTGAAGTTTGACTGTATGTGGGCCATAGTTTACTTTTGCCCTAGCACAATCGATTTTCAGGCCTTTGAGCAATTGACTGAGCAAATTTCCTATGTAAGGCTTAAAACTTGACATGGATGATCTTGAGAAAATATTAGGACAATAGTTAGAATTTGGGACCCTTTTGATTCAAACATCTTGCTGCATACTGAAACCCTAATTTGAGGTAGACTTCCTTAGGAGAGAATTTGTCTGGTCAACTCTTGGACTTCCTTAAGCAATTTGAGGATCTCACTTGAAATGTATTGAGAAATATGGGAGGGAAAATTTTGGGGTACAACAAATACTATTATACCATAATTTTTACCCCTAAGATCCCTTATCATTTTGCATCTTTGCAATACATCTAAGATCACAACCTTGGGTTACCTCTCAACCTTTCCTCGGTCTCCTTTCTTTAAGCTTGCCATTGAGGGATCACAAAGCACCTATTTGTGTATCTTGTACATACATGCTTCATATTTTACTAACTATTGATCAAAATAAAAAAATATGTATTGCTTTCTTTTGGTTTGTTTTGCATGGACAAGTGTGGACCAAGTAGATCAAACAAGTTCCCTCAACTAATGTTTCATATGATCAAAGTTAAAGTTTGGTAAAAATTAATACTCAAGGACTTGTTATTATGATTTTACTTATAATCTTAGGTCATATCGTCTTTAGGTATCATTCAATCTGAATTGATCAAGAAATTGCCAAGGGTTGGTTGATTATTCCTTAAGATAGGTCAAAGTTCATGTGATTATTTCCATGCCTTTAACATCAAGTAACCTCAAGTGTGAGTATAGATCAATCAAGGATTCATAATTCTAATCTTATATGAGCTTCATCATGCTTCTAAATACAATAAAAGATCAAAAGTATTAAGGTTATGCAAAGTGGTTTGACCTAACTTGGCAAGTTTTCAAGTCAAAGTTCACAATAACATAACTTCTTCATTATTCAACATTTTTGAATGGTTAATTTTGTTTATAACTCTCCTTAAAATCCTCTCTAACTTCCATTTACAAGTCAAGAGCTAATTATGTGAGGAAAGTCACCAAAGGTTTTGAAGACATTATAGATCATTTGTGGGCTTGGGGAAATTTTGACCTATTTCCAAGTGATTTTTTACCCAACTTTCAAGAATTACAACTTGCTCAATTTTTATCATATGGGGATAATTGTTTTTCCATAATATTGTACTTGATGCCCTCTAAAAGTTATCTTCAATGTCCAAGTTCTAAAAATGCTTGGCACATTGTGAGTATCCACTTATACTTATAATTTTTTCTAAGTATGAAGTCAGTATTTTTTGCCAACATCAAGATACCATAACTTTTGACTCAACTATCCAAACGAAACCTTTATTGGAAAATTGTGATCTTTGTGATGTTATATATCAATTTCAAAAACAATAAGATCATAAAGCCTCTTATGCATAATGCCCCATGAGTTTGAAAATGGTGACTTGGAACTGAAGTTTATACTTTGGACAGAATTATGAATCACTTCAATCCCAATTAAAAGCCAATTTAAGGACCAATTTAGTGCTTAATAATGTTTAGCACATGTCCAAAGTGGGAAACAAACTTTAAACCATCCAATTTGCTACATATTTTCCATCATAGAGTCACACTTTTTGCACTTGTGAAACTCATACGATTTCACTCAATTCTTGATCACTTCACATGCTTGAGGAATTCATCATCCTCATATATAAATAAGGACCCGATTCCCTTCATTTTGCATGTTTGAGAGAGCCAAAAATACTCTGCAAAATTCAATCCAAACTTCAAAATTCTCCAAGTTCGTTTCTTATTTCTAAAGCCTTTCAATCCAAACTTTTGATCCAAACACCTTTACTGATCTTCCCTAAACTAAAGCAATTGAAAGAAATCCTTTAAGTGCCTTGAATATCCCTGACCAAGTCCATTTTCAGAAGGTTTTCACAACACTTCGTTCAAGTAGTTACAAACCTCAATTTGCTTCAAACTTTTTACCACAATCTAGTCCTTGATCTCCTGAAGCTCATGCTTCTTTTAGATTTCATTTTCAACTTGATTTAAGCATTTAATTTCAAATTTCATTTTCAACTTTCTTATGGTTTTCTTCAAAATTCTCTGAGCATAGTTTAAATAAATTCCTATGGTGAACATGGATGGAATGACGATGAAGAGACAAATCTAATGATATAAGTCTCAGCCTCTAAAGTCACTACGCCAAACAAGAGTTTAGATAGCCCTTTTTTTGGCTTTAGACAACACTTTAAAGTGTTGCCTATTCCAGTGATGCTGTAGGTAAAGACAACGCTTTTTTAAAAGTAAAAGTGCTGCTAAATTCCCCGTTTAGGCAGCCCTTTTAATTTGAAAGCGCTGCTAAAGGCCCCATTTAGCCAGCACTTTTACTTTTAAAGCGCTTCTAAAGGCCCCCTTTAGCCAGCGCTTTTACCTTTAAAGCGCTGCTAAAGACCCCCTTTAGCCAACGCTTTTTCTGAAACAATTTTTTATTTAAAAAAAGCCCCTTTAGACAGCGCTTTTAATGTTAAAGCATTGTCTAAAGCCCTCTTTAGGAAACACTTTTTTTTAAAGCGCTGCTAAAGGCCCCTTTTAGCCAGCGCTTTTTCTGAAACAAAAAAAATAAAATAAAAAGAGCCCCTTTTAGGAAGCGCTTTTACAGTAAAAGCGTTGTCTAAATGGGGCTTTAGATATCATTTTTTAAAGCACTGTCTAATGTCACCAAAATTTTTTATATAACCTTTTTGAAAAAAAAAAGCGTTGTTTGATATATACAATTTTATATGCACAGATTTTAACCATATTTGCACCAGGTTTACACCATATTTTGCACCTGTACATACCATTACAACTTTCACCAGATTTTCACTAATATTAGAGCTTCAATCCAATAAAAAATAATACCAAAAGATACTATACATTTGCACCAATGTACTTATATATACTATTACTTTTGTACATATATACTTTTACAAAAAAACAACACCATTATATACCATTACAAAATCTATTCATCTCTATCTTCTACATATGCACATATAACCTGAAACAAAACCAAAATATCGTAATTCATACCATGATACAAATAAAATATATATAATTTACCACATGACAAACAACAATAAAATTGCAACACTTGAATATACTCAAAATTATCATCAATTAAAGTAAGATTGCAATATACCTTATATAGCTTTCGTCTCAATAATGTATTGACACCAATGCTCCTTAAGTTCATCCAACTGAGAACTTGAGTAATAATCACACTTGAACTCATCAAAGTACTACATAATCATATAACATAGTATGTTTAAGTTAAAACTATTTAATTATATGAGAAATATGTATTAAATATTAAAATAACTCCTAAGTTAGAAATCCATACATTAGATGGAATCTCTATTTGATCCAAAAGAAGGATTTCTCTCATAAACCTCAACATGTAAAAACCGCAATCTACTTCATTACATTGCCGATGACACTACACATGAAAATAAAATATGGATAAGGCCTAAGTTTTATCAAGTATCATCACTATTAATATAATCAAAATTGTGATAATTAATTAATATACCTCCACTATAATCCATGTAATGTTGTTGACTTTACTCTTTGGTACTTGAACACCTCTTTGTGCTCGAAAAACTTGTATAATGCTAATAAAACATAAATGCAAATTTAGAACAATTAACATAAATAAATAAATAAATATACACACGAATATTTAGAACAACTCACTTACGTATCAACTATATTCTTCATATCTTGTTATGTACTTGGATCATTGCATAAAGAATCCAGATAATATACAACTTCTCTGAGAGGATTAATCGCGAACAACAACCAATGTCCACTGTAACATTAAACAAATGTGAGATGAAAACTTTCTACACAACATCAAAATATGAAAAATTATAATAGATGAATTTAGAATGAAAATCTAACCCGTTGCCGGTATTAAGCGGTAAAAAGAATAACTTTTTGGTATCTTTGTCGGCCATAAAGCGCTCGAGTACATATCCTATGACTTCATCTGGTTTATGAATGATTAACCCTAAGTTGGTACTGAAAGGAGATAAGAAAGCGAATCTTTGCTCCATTCCACGCGGGCGCATGAATTTTTCATACAAAAACCTTACATAAAAGACCTCATTAACATTTCAAATGAGTAAATGAATTGATCAATTAATTACACAAAGTAGATCATATATACCTTATATATGTATTAACAACACCGATGCCTAATTGCGTATGTTGTAAAAGTTGATCAAAATCCTCCATACCAATTGTTTTGGAATATTCAAAGCCAAAAATACCAAACTCCATAGGTAGAAGACGAGTATTTCCTTCCGGAATATCAGAAATTTCTAAAAATGTCCCAAGGCACAACCTAAACTTGGAAGTAGGTTTTTTTTAGCAGCGGTCTTCTTAGCAACATCATTTTTTGTGTGGAAATGTTGCTAATTTCAGGATTCTTACCCCTACCGACATCTTCATTCTCTTTATCATGAATCTAAAGATCATATAATTAGTTATGTGAAGTATAACATCACGAATTAACATTTTTCATGCATAAATATCATATAATTTTGATGTACCTCTTTTATTGATGCTACTGACTCGGTTTGCTGCGGAATCCCCTTGTCTTTTGCTTTGGGTTTTGTTGGAGTCTAATTAACATAACCATGTAAAAACAAATGTAGGTAAAATGCGTGTAAAAACTTTGATTACTCAAAGGTTCATATATATGGTTTTAAGTATACCTCACCATCTACACTAATGAGCCTTGATGGCCATGCAACAAACTAACCTATTGCATCTCCCACAAGTGTGGCATCCGAAACATCATCAGGATGTGGTAATAACGCATTCTTCTCCAATGCAATGTCAACCGATACTTTCAAACATCCAGTAGGGAGCGGTTTAGAGTGAAGTAATTCTCCCAAAGTGTTATGCACTTTTCCCTTGCCAACCATCCGATATGTCGGTGACGATACATAGAGTTGACAATGTGAAATGCCCTAAAACCAATAATAAATTTCAAATTGTTATTGTGTTATATTTTAATTAAATAAATTAAGATAATTTACTTTAACATATTTCCTGGTTTTAGTGATGATGGATATTATTTTCTGGTTTATGGTGAGTTTATGAAAGAGTAAAGTGCATAAAAATAAAGAGACACAAGCGATATATCCTGGTTCCCCTCACATTCCGAGAGTATTCCAGTCCCCTTTCAGCATGAAAGAGATTTCCTTATTGTGGAAAACTTAAACAAGAACTATACAAAACAAAGAACAATCCTCTTGGACCAAGAACAATCCTCTTGGATTTTCACTATGTCAACTATGACAACAATCCTCTCAAAGTGACTTTACTTGTATCCAACAATCCTGGAAAAAACAAGATTACAAAACCACTTGAACTTATTTTCAACAATCCTGAAAAATAAGCAAGTATATAAATATATTTGATTTGAGTGAGTTTGTGTAACAATGATCACATTGAGTGATTTTAACAATGAATTGATCTTATCTTCCAATGACAATAGTATACAATGACTCAAGATATATAATGCTCAAAGTTTTCTGGTTGACAATATGTGAAAGTGTGCAGAAAACTTGTGTATGAAAGAGTATAAAAGCTTGAGTTTGATATTTGAAAATTCAAAAAATATGATTGGAAGAGGTACTTCAATTGATTTTGAAAATGAGTATTTATATGTTCATAGCACCCTTTTGAAACATCATATAATTATGCAAATGAATCATGAACAATTGCCAAGATTGAGTGAAAGGTTTCCATGAAATGGTGTTATGAACAGGCATGAGTAAAGCTGCTATTTTTCAAAATCATTCAGCATGCAATCGATTGCACCCTTGTGTAAATCGATTGCACGGGGTTTCAACAGCTAGAAATTCAAATATTTTGAGTGAGCAATTGATTGCACAAGTGTGTAAATCGATTTCACTTGAAGTCAATAGCAAAAGTTGATTGAGATCAATCGATTGCACAAACATGCAAATAGATTGCACTTAGAAACAGTAGCTAATGCTTTGAAAACATGAAGCATGCAATCGATTGCACCAATATGCAAATCGATTTCACCCAAGTAAAAATTGAATTTTTTCTTAGAAAACTTGAGTAAAATAGTTTGGACAAGATAAAATATTTCTTTTGACCATTGAGCATCTATGTCTTAAGTTCAAAGTAAGTATTATCATTATACCTTGAAATTTGCTAAGTGCTTGAACCAAAGACTTTCTCCACATATGCTTTTAGCTTGATCAATAATCTTTACCTTCTTGTCAAAATGGTTTGTCTTCATCAAAACAAAAGTGCATTTGAGATGCTTGATTTTACATTCTCCCCCTTTTTGATGATGACAAACCATATTGCTTGATGCGTTGTAATTTCCGGAAAGAAACTTCTCCCCCTAAGATGAATAACTCCCCCTTTGTATGAGAAGGTTGGAATCCTTTTAATTTGTTCATATTGGTTGAAGAGTACCTTAGAAATTTAAGACAAGAAATATACAAGCATAAAGTGCCACATCCTTCTCCCCCTTTGACATTATCAAAAAGAAGGGAAAGTTGCATAAAAATGGATAATAATAAAACAACATTGAAAAAACTTAATTAATCATGCATCAAAAATAGTCATAGACATAATTATAACAAATACAAAGAAATATGAACAACAACAAACAAAACGTAGCATAACGAAAACAAGGACATAACAGAACAACAGTAGAAATAACAAAGTTGGACAGAACTTTATGGTTGATTCATGTCACGGTTGTTATAGAACCAGGATCCTTAATTGGGAAATTGTTGTTGTAGAGGAGGTTCTGTGTAATGTGGTGGAGGTGCAGCAGGATTATAATGGTCATATGGAGGTATGTGAAGGTGAGAGTAAAGGTAGGAAAATTATTGGTTCACATCCGAGCGAAAATCATTAATCCGAGAAGTCGTGGATTCATTGATGGTATTCCACTGGTTGTTGGTGTTGGTATTCATGGAAGCTTGGGAATATGAGAGAGAGAGGAATTCTGACCAACAAATATTTCTGTCATAAAATCATGTTACAGTGGGTGCAATCGATTTGCATACAGATGCAATCGATTTGCACACAAAACATAATCAAAAGAAAACTGAAACACACAATGTGAAATCGATTTGCACTATGGTGAAACTGATTTGCACTGAAAACAGAAAGGTTAACAATAAAACATACAGTGAGAAATCGATTTACACTATTGTGCAATCGATTTGCATCAACCAAAAATGACCAAAAACATATTTTTCTTAAAGTTAAACACCACTTAACATATATATTCACATATAATAAAGTTAAAAAAAGTATGTGAAATCATAAAAAGGATAGAAAGTACCTTATATGTCGTGTTCATCAAGAATGCCAAGTTCTCATTGAATCTTGTAAACAGGTTCTCTTTCCAAAGGTTTAGTGAAGATATCAGCAAGTTGATTATGAGTATCTACAAATGTGACCTCAACATCTCCTTGAAGTACATGATCACGAAGGAAATGATGTCGTATGTCTATGTGTTTGCTTCTTGAATGCATGTCTGGATTCTTTGTAATGTTTATTGCACTTGTATTGTCACATCGTAGAGGAATGCATCCTAGATCGAGTCCGTAGTCACGAAGTTGTTTCTTGAGCCACAATATTTGAGAACAACTACTACCCACTGCAATATATTATACTTCGGCCATGCTAAGAGAAACACATGCTTGTTTCTTGCAAGCCCATGATACTAATGCATTTCCAAGGATGTGACAAGTACAACTTGTGCTTTTTCTATCAGTTTTACAACCTGTATAATCTGCGTCAGAATAACCAACTAAATTACAAACACTACCTTTAGGATACCATAATCTAACATTTGTTGTTCCTTTGAGATACTTCATGATCCGTTTCACCGCCATGAGATGAGATTCCTTTGGATTTGCTTTAAAGCGAGCACATAGACAAACACTAAACATTATGTCAGGACAGCTTGTCATCAGATATAATTAGGAGCCAATCATACCTCGATATTTTGTAATGTCAATGGAAACACCTGATTCATCTTGATCAACATATGTATTGGAACCCATTGGTGTAGACATTGCCTTACAGTTATCCATGTCAAATCTTTTCAACAGTTCCTTGCAATACTTGGATTGGGTGATGAAGATGCCATCCTTTAATTTCTTGATTTGAAGTCCAAGAAAATAATTCATTTTACCCATCACGGACATCTCAAATTCTCCTTGCATCATTGCTGAAAATTCTTCACACATTTCTTTGATTGAAGAGCCTAAAATGATATCATCAACATAGACTTGAACTAGTAAAGTGTCACCTTTGATTTTCTTGATAAACAATGTCTTGTAAACTTTACCCTTTTCAAAACCTTTTTCGCATAGGAAGTTACTTAGCCGATCGTACCATGCCCTTGGTGCTTGTTTCAAACCATAGAGAGCTTTTCTCAATTTAAATACATGAGATGTAATCTTGAAATCTTCGAACCCCAGAGGTAGCTTAACGTAGACTTCTTCATTGATATATCCATTCAAGAATGCGCTTTTGACATCCATTTGGAAAAGCTGAAAATTTAATGAATAAGAATATGCAAGTAAAAGACGAAGAGCTTCTAACCTTGCAACCAGAGCGAAAGTTTCTTCAAAATCTATTCCTTCTTCTTGATTGTAGCCTTGTGCTACCAACCTTGCTTTGTTCCGAACAATTATTCCATTTTCTTCAAGTTTGTTTTTAAACACCCATCTTGTTCCAATAATGTGTTTGTTGCTTGGCCTAGGGACAAGTTCCCAAACTTGATTCCTTTCAAATTGATTTAACTATTCTTGCATAGAAATAATCCATTGGTCATCGTCTAAGGCTTCATCAACTTTGGAAGGTTCAATTTGAGAAACAAACTCCATGTTTAGACAAGCATCTTTGAGATTTAGTCTTGTTGTCACACCTTGACTTATATCACCAATTACTTTATCGATAGGATGATCTATATGAGTTCTCCATTCTTTTGGTAGACTATTTAAATTTGATTCTTGTTGGGGTGATTCTTCTTGTTGAATTGGTTGATCTTTGGAAGTATTTTCTTGGGGATCTTCTAGTATGTTATCATCATCATCATTACAAACAATATTATCCTCCTTGGAGGGGTTAGATTCATCAAAAGATACATGCATTGATTCTTCAATTGTTAAAGTTCTTTTGTTATAAATTCTATATTCCTTACTAGAAAGAAAGTAGCCAAGAAAAACACCTTCATCGGATTTTTCATCAAACTTACCAAGGTTATCTTTGTCATTGTTTAAGATAAAGCATTTGCAACCTAAAATGTGAAAGAAAACAATGTTTGGTTTCCTCCCTTTGAAAAGTTCATATGGAGTTTTCTTCAAGATTGGTCTTATGTTACCTCTATTGCTAACAAAACATGTCGTGCTCACTGCATCCGCCCAAAAATATTTTGGAAGATTTGAATCGCTAAGCATCGTTCTTGCAAGCTCTACAAGAGACATATTTTTTCTTTCCACCACTCCATTTTGTTGAGTAGTCCTTGGTGCCGAGAAGTTGTGAGATATTCCATGTTCTCCACAAAATTCTTCAAATAGAGCATTTTGAAATTCTCCGCCATGATCACTTCTTATGGAGGGAATTGTTAGAGACTTCTCATTTTGAATTTGTTTAGCACACTTCTTGAACGCCTTGAATGCATCACTTTTATGCACTAAAAATAGTGTCCAAGTATATCTAGAGAAATCGTCAACAATAACCAAAGCATATACATTACCTACGAAACTTCTTGTGCTTGATGGACCAAATAAGTCCATATGCAACAATTGTAGTGGCCTTGTAGTAAACACCACATTCTTAGATTTGAAAGTTGATTTTGTTTGTTTCCCTTTTTGAAAACATCACAAATTCTATCTTTAACAAAATTTATCTTAGGAAACCCAATGACAAGATCATGCTTGATTAGTTTATTCAAGTGTTCCATGTGAATATGATCAATTCTTTTGTTCCAAAGCCATGAATCATCTTTGTTCGCCATGAGACATTTTAACTTCAAAGATGGATCATCAAGGGAAATCATGAATATATTATTAATTCTTTTACCTTTAAGTATAACCTCATGTGTGACTTCGTCTTCTATCAAGCATTCATCTTTGGTGAACTTGATCTTGAAGCCTTTGTCACAAAGTTGGCTAATGCTAAGAAGATTGTGCTTTAGTCCTTCAACATAAAGAAAATCTTCAATGGATGTGAAAGGTGGAGGACTAACATTGCCTTTTCCAAGAATTCTTCCCTTATTATTGTCTCCATAAGTGAAAAAACCCTTGGCCTTTACTACTAGATTTGAAAATTGGTTTAAGTCTCTCGTCATAAGCTTTGAACAACCACTATCAAGATACCAAATGTTACATGTGGTCTTCAAGCATACCTACAAAACAAATTAGGTTTTGTTAGGTACCCAAGTTGCTTTGGGTCCTTCATAATTAGTACCTTTCTTTATTCAAACATAATTCCCACTTGCCACACTAAAGTTTCTAACATAGCAAGCATTAGGTGTATGGCCTTTAATACCATAATAAAAACAAGTAGGTTCAAAGTTACTTCTATATCTAGAAGGGTAAGATTTCTTCTTAGGAAATTTTTTCTTTTTAGGATAGTGATTGACCACTTTAGGTTTGTTCACTTTCTCTTTAGATGATTGATCACTAGCCTTAACAAAGATAGTTTGATTAGAACTTGGTTTTGAAAACTTTGAATATCCAAGTCCACTTTTATCATTGGAATATCTTTGTTGGCTAAGAACACCTTCCAATCCAATTTGCCCTTTTTCACATCTTTCAATACCTTTTTTCAATTGGACAATTTGGAAAGAGAGTGATTCACAAGTTTTTCATACAAAATTCTGTTTTTGTTCATCACTTAATGTTTGTTTTTCTTCTTTGAAATATTTTTCCATAGTTTCACATTTTTCTTCTAAAGATGAAATTTGTTTCTTTTGAGATGAAATAGTTTTATACAGAATTTTGCATTAATTTAATAGTTCATCTATAGCACCTTGTGCATCACTATCAAAAATATAAAATTCATTACTAACCTCATCATCTTCATTATCTGAATGGTGTTAGGCCATAAATGCTAGATTTTCACTTTCATCATTATCGGAATCGGACGAGGAACTTATTTCATTATCCTCCCATGCAACATAGGCCTTTTTGTTCTTAAATTCCTTTTTGCTTTTGTAGCCACCTTTCTTGGAGAGTTTTGGACAATCCGACTCGATATGAACTTGCTTACCGCATTCGTAACATGTGACTTCTTGTGTTGATGTGGAAGCTTCCCTTTTCTTAAATTGTTTCTTTCTTTTTACATGAGAAAGAGATTTGTCATTTCTACCAAAAAAACATACCAAGCCTTTTAACAAGAAGCATGAAATTTTCATCTTCTTCCGGATTGTCTTCCTTTTCAACTTCCTTGGAATCAATCTTTAAGGCAATATTCTTGGATTTATTATCTTTATTTTGATGCTTTTCAAGTCTTCCGAGTTCCGTTTCATATTCTTGAAGTTTTCCAAACAACGTTGTGGAAGTCATTAAAGAGAGACTTTTCTTTTCTGAAATTGCCGTTACCTTTGGTTTCCATTCCCTAGTTAAGGATCTAAGTACTTTCATATTTAGTTCATCATTCGTCAAAGTATTACCAAGAACACTTAGATGATTTGTCAAGTGAACAAATCACTTTTTCAAGTCAAGGATGGATTCTCCAGGCTGCATTCGAAATAACTCGTATTCTCGACTCAAAGTATTTAGTCTTGATCTTTTAACTTCAACAGTTCCTTCATGAGTTTGTACCAAGGTATCCCATATTTCTTTGGTTATTTTTCATGCCGAGACACAGAAGAATTCATCCATGCTAAGTGCACCTTGAAGAAGATTTATTGCCTTTTTATCATAGAGAACCTTCTTCTTATCATCTTCGTCCCATGCAGCTTTAGGCTTTGATGATCCAACACCATTGATTATCGTTATAGGAATAAATGGACCATTCTTGACGGCGTCCCATATTTCTTATCCTTGTGCTTCTAGATGTTCCTTCATGCTTATTTTCCAGAAGTTAAAATATTCACCACAAAATAGAGGAGGCTTGTTGTTACTACCGCCATCTTTGAAAATGGGATTTTGATATGCGGAAGAAATTCTGGATCTTTTAGGAATAGGTTACCTATAACCTGCTCTGATGCCAATTGTAAGTAATAAGTGCGCCTAAGAGAGGGGGGTGAATTAGGTACTTTAAATTTTTTCCTGGTTTTAGTGATGATGGATATTATTTTCTGGTTTATGATGAGTTTATGAAAGAGTAAAGTGCAAAAAAGTAAAGAGACATAAGCGATATATCCTAGTTCCCCTCACAGCCCGAGAGTACTCCAGTCCCCTTTCAACATGAAAGAGATTTCCTTATTGTGGCAAACTTAAACAAGAACTACCCAAAACCAAGAACAATCCTCTTGGACCAAGAACAATCCTCTTGGATTTTCACTATGTCAACAATGATAACAATCCTCTCAAAGTGACTTTACTTGTATCCAATAATCCTGGAAAAAACAAGATTACAAAACCACTTGAACTTATTTTCAACAATCCTGAAAAATAAGCAAGTATATAGCAATATTTGATTTGAGTGAGTTTGTGTAGCAATGATCACTTTGAGATATTTTATCAATGAATTGATCTTCTCTTCCAATGACAATAGTATACAATGACTCAAGATATATAATGCTCAAAGTTTTCTGCTTGACAATATGTGAAAGTGTGCAGAAAACTTGTGTATGAAAGTGTATAAAAGCTTGAGTTTGATATTTGAAAATTCAGAAAATATGATTGGAAGAGGTACTTCAAATGATTTTGAAAATGAGTATTTATATGTTCATAGCACCATTTTGAAACATCATATAATTCTGCAAATGAATCATGAACAATTTCCAAGATTGAGTGAAAGGTTTCCATGAAATGGTGTTATTAACGGGCATGAGTAAAGCTTCTATTTTTCAAAATCGTTCAGCATGCAATCGATTGCACCCTTGTGTAAATCGATTTCACGGGGTTTCAACTGTTATAAATTCAAATATTTTGACTGAGCAATCGATTGCATAAGTGTGTAAATCGATTTCACTAAAAGTTAGTAGCAAAAATTGATTGAGAGCAATCGATTGCACAAACATGCAAATCGATGGCACTTAGAAACATTAGCTAATTCTTTGAAAACATGAAGCATGCAATCGATTGCACCAATATGCAAATCGATTGCACCCAAGTAAAAATTGAATTTTTGCTTAGAAAACTTGAGTAAAAGTTTAGACAAGATAAAATATTTCTTTTGACCATTGTGCATGTATGTCTTAAGTTCAAAGTAAGCATTATGATTATACCTTGAAATTTTCTAAGTGCTTGAACCAAAGAATTTATCCACAAATGCTTTTAGCTTGATCAATAATCGTTGCCTTCTTGTCAAAATGGTTTGTCTTCATCAAAATGAAAGTGCGTTTGAGAAGCTTGATTTTACAATAATTACCTCTAAAAGATTTAGTTAAAAATTAAAACTGATACTACCTTTGTCACTAGTAGCTTTAAAACCTGGAGCTTGCTCTCTTAATTCTTTTTCCCTTCTCAATTCATGGACTTCAGTTTGTAGTGCTTCCAAGGTTTCCTGCAGTGTTTTATTGCTAGGAGTCTTTTGTGTTTTCATCTTCAAGGATTTTGGAGTGATTCCAAATCCCTTACCCCTCACCCGAACAGAATACTCACGAACATCTAATGCTTGACTAAGTATGCTCCTGCAATCATTGTCTTCATCTGAACATATAGACTCAGATAGCGTCTCCTTAAATTCATATGAATATTGAAAATTTTGTCTTAATTATATGTTACTAAACTTTTGATTTAATTAAAGAAATAATGCTATACTTACACATTTCTCAAAAACATTTGGAAAATATTCTTTGACAACTCCATCCTAACCCACACGGGCTTCCTTCCATAAAACATGTGCCGGAAGAGATGTTTCAAAACTATTCTCCTTTGTTAACTACACATTAAGCCAAATAATATGATCAAATATAATTCATGATGAACAAGTATATCATTGCAATTTATAGATGCTTACGATAGATTGTTCTAAGCGTCCATATCCAATACACCCTTTTCTGTATGGATATGCAGGATTTGATGCTCTTTGCCGATTTGTTTCACTTACACTCTAAAATATTTGGGTTTTTTCGTTTGGCTTTAAATGTTTCCCATTATTTAGGTGAAACCAAACTTGCATATTTAGATGGAAGCTCTGCATCAACAAAAAATTTATCCGCATCCCTAAGAAACTTGATATTTAAAAAAGTCCTAAACCTTCTTAGTAGTTTTCTGACTAATCGGTGACAAAAAGTTCTTATAGTATCATCAATGTTGTTGAAAGACCTCTACAAAAAAAATACACAGAGTGCGTTAGTACAAGTAATTTAAAGACATAATCGTCATTAAAAACAAATTGGAACTTCATTAAATATGGTACCTCTGTCTCACTCCAAATTATTTCTTTAGCTTCTTTCAACTCTATTTTTCTCCAATCATCACAAGTAATTGGAACTTCATTCCTTACAAGTGCACCAATAAAACTTGTCACTGTTGAACTGTTAGGCTCAATTAGTAGGCCACTTTGGCTCCAATGCGCATATAATTTTATGCCTCAATCTCTATCACGAATGACTTTCTTCATAACTGTTATTCCCCATCTAATTTCCGCTTCCTGATCAGTAACGGTCGCATGATCTCTATCATCAATAGCATCATCATGTGGGTGATCCTCGTTACTAGCCATTTAACCTGTAATAAAGAAAAACATAAACCTAATATAAAAATCCATAATCAATTGAATATATAACAAATGACAAATAAAGAAGAGCATATAAATTTATTGAAAATGACATAATATATAACATTTTAGTATATTACCTCTTTCACTAACATCTCTTTCTTTTCTTGGTTGGAATATGAATTACTTGTTTCTTAGTAATGCGGACGTCATAATTGATCCAAATTCCCTTGTTATGATCGTTTCTAATATATGATTCATCCTCTATAATATTCTCATCTTGATCATTCCATCTAATACATGATGGATTCTCAACATCAATATCACCTTGATCTACACCTGTATCATCAATCACTTTGTTAGATAAAAGAACTATAGACCCTTTCGTACTCATCGGGTCAGTGTCGTAGAACACTTGTTTATCTTGAGATGCTAGAATAAAAGGCTCGTCTTTGTACCCCACTGTAATACGGTGAGAGAACTGACTTGGTTTGTTTTGCGTTTGATCGTAATTGTTGTCGATAGCAAGAGTCGCCACTGGCTTTTCTTTTATCCAATAAGGAAAGAGTGAAAAGAATAGGAAAGACCTTTGAGATGTTTTCTTGAGTACGAGGGGTAGGCTATGAAAAGGGAAGGTATTAGCACCCTTTTCATCCGTAGTTATCTACGTGCTCTTAGTTTCTTGCTAAACCACTTGCTTTGTTTGAAAATGTGTTTGTGGTAGATTTTGAAAGTATTTTTGAAAATGTGCCTTCGTTTAGGCAAACTTTGTAATGATTCTCGTCTCTACAAGAATGTATAGAAAGTGTTGGACTTTTTGAAAATATTTCATGTTTTTGAGAGTGTTTGGTGTGTTTGAAAAATATTTGTTTTTGAGAATAGATTGTGAGAAGGAAACTAATAACATTCTACCTTACTCAAAAGTCTTTTGTTCATTTCTATCTTCCTTTGATATTGTTATCTTACCATTGATTGGTAAGAAGCCTTATCTTTGGATGTAAAGGGACAGGCGTGGGTCAATTGTATAGTCATAGAAGGCAACCTATGAGACGTCTTAGCAATTTTTTGTTTAGGGACTAGATCGTTTACCGAAGGCAACATCGAGGGGCATCAAGGGACTACGATATTTTTATCGAGGGAATTGTGCTGAAATGCCCATATTCGATGGACATGACTATTTTCCGAAGCAACAAGTGATATTACCCTAGAGGTGCATGTGTGTAAATAGTGTGCTTCATTGCATGCATTTTTGTTTTGAATTTAAAGGTTATCTATTTGTTGATTTTATCTTTCCATATAACCTAATTACTAATAGTGTAGGAAAGCAATAAAAACGCAAAGATTAAATCCTAAGCTATTGCAACCATAAACAAATAAAATAAAAGAGAGGAAAAGTGAGTCTTTCGACCAAGGAAGTATGCTCCTTCGATTCACCCTATGTCATCTTCTTTCGATTGGGCCTGTAAGGAAGCATGAATATGTATCCTTCGACCATGCCCTTTTTTTCTCTGCTTACTTCGATTGGACCTGCAAAACAAAAATGAATGTATCCTTCGACCACACCCCTTTCTCTACTTACTTAGAATGGACCTGCAAAGAAAAATTAATATGTGTCCTTTGACCACACCTCTTTCATTTTAGATAGTAGCATGGGGCGAAGCCTAAAAGGCTTCGATTCATACAATCTTCTTCCTGTTTTCTTTCATTTGGGTTTAAATGGCAGCATGGGTTGGGACCATGCTAATATTGCTTTATGGCCAGATTAATTCTTAAAATATGTTTGATAAATAAAGAAAATAAACCAAAAGATTTAGCAAAGAAAGTAAACTAAGAAGGTGAAAACAAAGACAAACCAAAAGGTAATGCTAATTCTTGAAACAAAAAGAAATGATTATTCACAGGTCATGCTTGAAACGAAAGGTTAAGGTCAAGAGAACTTACCTTGCTTGAAGTTGGAATGTGGGTCTTGGACTTCAGTTGTTTTCCTGGGTGTTCATGGATTCGAAGGGGAAGAAACAAACGTGATGTTTCTTTGGCTAGATTCGAAAACCAAGAAAAGTTGATTTGTGTTTGTTTATTTCTGGATTCGAAAGAAACAAGTGTGGTGTTTCTTCAAGTTCTAGGTTTGAGAGGGTGTTAAATGTTTGAGGGTTTTGAGAGTTATTGAATATTTTTTTTCGGTTTTCTTGATGTGCAAATGAACTCTCATTTATAGAGAAAAAATTTGGAATGAGCAGCTTTGTGAAAGAATAAAATATAGTTTCTTTGAAAGGACAACATCCACTTGTCAACTTTTTATAATCCCAAGATAAAAGTACTAAAATCAATGGTTGAGATGGGTGGCTCCTAGTTTATAGGGGGAAAGTGTGCAGAAGAGGCAGGCGCAAGGCTCAAGAATTTTCTAAAAAGGTAGTGATGTCATCAAGAGCAAGTTGGCTTGAAGGACAATTTAATATGGAGTGAGGCGCAAGTTGGAGGCCTATGTAGCCTGACCTATGGACAACTTGACTCTTTGAATTGAATCCTTCATCTTTCCATAGCTTTCGACCAGACTTAATAAAGCAGGATTCGTTTCCACCAGTTGTGTGTCCTTCGAATGGACCAACTGTGTGTTCTTCGAATGGCCCTCTTCGGATGAATATGCCACTGAGTCTTCTTGCTTTCGATCACTTAGGCCCAACCTTTCGACCAGACTCAAAAGTAAACAAAACCAATTATTCCCCAACCATGGCAAGCCCTTCGAATGGGCCACCAAGTTGTATGTCATAATGCAGCGTTATGTGTGTTGAATGGTCTATAGATGGATTCAAAGGTGATATGAAGGTGATTGAAAACAATCCTGAAGGTGGATTCGAAGCCAGCATGTAGGTGTATTCGAAGCAATTTAAAAGGGAATCATTGCTTTGTGGGCGTTAGCGTGAGAGAAACCCCTTCCTTGTGCGTGCAAGTTTGTAGGAGGATTCAAAGGTTACATAAAATGGATTTGAAACAAGCCTGAAGATTGATCTGAAGCCAGCATGTGGGTGTATTTGAAGGAGACATACAAGTGACAATGCCTTGTGCACGCTAACATGAAGAAAACCCCTGCCTTGTGAATCAAAGCAAACACGTAAGGAGCCAGTGGTGCAATCGAAACCATCATGCAGGAGGTCCCTGCTTTGTGTCAATGGAAAACCTTCATAAGGCCATTTCCCTCTGAATCGAAAAAAGACTTCAGAAGGTCATCTCCTTCTGAATTGAAGGAAGCTTTTCAGAAGGTCATAATGCCCAGTCGAAGCTAGCATGCATGGGGGAACTACTTGAATTAGGCTTGTGGAAAGCTTGCTCGAAGGAAAGCCAAATGTTCAATCGAAGCGTGTGAATCAAGGCTCGCTCGAAGAAGCCAGAATGTTCAGTCGAAGGATGAATGAGTCGAAGCAAGGTTTATTTTCTTCAATTTTGTCAAAAAATCATTTTTATCTGTTTTGCCCTTTTTGTCTGTCTTGTGCTTGTGCAAACTTTGAGCTTTTGAAAATCCTTGTGAGAAAATGCCTTGAGAAATTAGAGGGAAAATTTTGGGGTACAACAACTACCCCTGTTCAATTTTCTTGAACCTGAAGAGTGAGATTGGAAGATCTGCCTTTCGTGACTTGAAGGTGAAAGATGATTGAACACTAAAGTTCCCAGAAATTTGCCCTTGACATGTTGAATTGGGAATGGGTTTATGGATGCCATTTGGAGAGATGATGGAGAGTTGTTGACAATGGGCTTATAGATGCCACCCATAGTGACAAAAAAGGTATTTGTTTCTCCTGTCTTTTCCTGCAAGGAAGAGGGTTAGTTGCATGCAGAAGTATGCATGGCATAATGATGTTCTCAACATAAATGAGATTATGTTGTATGTGTATGTTATACTATGTATGAAGGTGAAATATGATTGAAGTGCATCCTTGTCTGGGAAAATAAATCCTTGACAAATGCTTGGGAGCCTTGGGAAGCTGAATCTTGGACTACTGTTGGGGATGAAGAGCACGCTCTTCTTCAGACTTTGTTTTAGGATATTTCTGCTGTGGGAATGTTGTTTTGCTTGAGAAGACTCTGAGGAGAGTGTTGATCTTCTGCTTGGGGGAAAAGAGCTCAGGAGTCTTAGTTGTCCATTACTCTACTGGGGAGTTATCTCTTGAAAGTTAGTTGTTATCTGGTTGGACTCCAAGCTTCACAATGAATTCATGTGGATAAAGAAGTTGACGGTTATCTGGTTGTTTTCCAGGTTTTGCAACAACTCACCGGGGATTGTAGAAAAGTCTACTGGGGAAGAGGAGTTTTGTTTAGTGATTTGTAAAAGTCAAACTGTTATCTGGTCGGGTCCGGGTTTCAGCAACTTGAACTGGAGGTTAATTGTTATCTGGTCGGGTCCAGGCTTCAGCAACTTAAAATTGTGGTTTATTATTATCCAGTCAGATCCGAGTTTCAGTTACTTGAGCTGGAGGTTAACTATTATCTGGTCGGGTCCAGGCTTCAGCAACATAAAATTGTGGTTTACTGTTATCCAGTCGGATCCGGGTTTCAGTAACTTGAGGGGGATTGACTGTTGTCCGGTCGGATTCGGGTTTCAGCAAATGGAGAAGTTAAACTATTACCCGGTCGGGTCCAGGCTTTAGTAACTTGGAATTGTGGTTTACTGTTATCCGATCAGATCAGGGTTTTCACAGTAAGTTGAACTGGTGGTTAGCTATTATCTGGCCGGGTCCAAGCTTCAGCAACTTAAAAGGGGATTGACTGTTGTCCGATAGGATTCGGGTTTCAGCAAATGGAGAAGTTAAACTATTACCCGGTCGGGTCCAGGCTTTAGTAACTTGGAATTGTGGTTTACTGTTATCCGATCGGATCAGGGTTTTCAAAGTAAGTTGAACTGGTGGTTAGCTGTTATCTGGTCGGGTCCAGGCTTTAGTAACTTGGAAAAATGGTTTTACTGTTATCTGGTCGGATCCAGTCTTCACAGTAAGTTTAGGGTAGGGTGAAGTTGAACTAGTATCTGGTCGGGCCCAGGGTTTGTAGTAACTTGCTTGAAAGGATGAAATTAATTATTATCTGGTCGGGTTCTAGGCTTTTCAGCAACTTTCAGAGATAGAAAATACTTTGTTAGCAATTTCACTGGGGATTAGGGGTTGTGGTCCCTTGATTTGTAATAGTTTGAGAGATAAACTCAAGCTAGAGAGGACAGACTTAGCCGGGGAAGACAGACTCAGCTAGGAAATTTTGCTGTTTGTTGGGGAAATAAACCCTGTTGGGGAATATTTGATGAGCTGCTGAGGGAGATGTATTCTTTGGACATAACTCCTCAAGACTTCTTCTTACGACTAACTCAGCTGGGAAGAGAGTTTTCTAGAGATTAAAACTCTGGCTGGGGAGTTTATGAATCAAAATTTGTGAGGATAATGCTAATGGAAAAATATCTGTGGGGATGTCTTGAATGCAATTGGGGAGATGTTTGTCACTATTTTGAAGCATGTGTTAAAAGTTTAATCATGTTCATATGCATATGTTCATTCAATTTTAGTCATTGGACCTCTTCGTACTCAAAACAGAAAAAACAAAAGGTTTGTACTTCAAAGTATATTTGTATTGATGTTTTGCCCATGAATAGGCTTTTTGTACAAAGAGATAGAGATCCTAGTAAGAGGGAATCGCCAAAAGAAATAAAAAGTGTATAGAGTGAAAACAAAAATAATAGCCATGTGAAAGTGATGTCATTGTCCCCACACTGCTATTGCCTTTTTGTCTTCGAGTAAACCTTTGCCGTTGAACGAAGTCGATTGGATTGATTTTGAACCATTTGAACTTTCAGATTTTTGGTAATAAAATAGGCTGTAGGGATTCCACGGGACATAATCATATGCTTTAATCCTTAACTTTTTCCTGGACCACCCTTTCGGGTTTTCAACCCACCAGGATACCCATTTTTGTCCAAGTCGCCCTTTCAGGTTTTCGACTTGCTGGGTGTACAATCTTTTGCATATATCCCTAATTTTTGCCCGAACCTCTTTGGTTCACCGGGATGCCCATTTTTTTGCCTAGGTGTGTCAGCCTAGCAGGTCATTTTATGCATAGTATTTTTTAACTATGTCCGCATTTATGGGATATGGGAAATCTTCGCCATCCATAGTAGTCAGCATCATGGCACCACCAGAGAATACTTTCTTTACAACAAGTATTCCTTCGTAAGTGGGAGTCCGTTTGCCCCTGGGTCGCCTTGTGGAAGAATGATGCACTTTATTACCAATTCTCCAGCTTGATACACTTAAGGCTTGATCTTATTGTTGAACATGATAATCATACGCTTTTGATACATCTGACCATGCCAAACAATAGCCAGCCATTTCTCGTCAATCAAGTTCAGTTGATCCAACCTAGTCTGAATCCATTCATCCTCGCCTAGACCTGCTTCTTTCATTATCCTTAAAGAAGGAATTTGAACTTCTATGGGTAAGACGGCTTCCATGCCATATACCAAAGAGAACAATGTTACCCTGGTTGATGTGTGAGCTGAAGTACGATAGCCATGTCGAGAAAATGGTAACATCTCATGCCAATATTTGTAGGTTACCACCATCTTTTGCACAATCTTCTTGATATTTCTATTGGAAGCTTCCACCGCGCCATTCATTTTGGGTCTGTACTGGGAAGAATTGTAATGCTTGATTTTAAACTGAGTACAAAGGTATGTAATCATAGCATTGTTTAAGTTGGTTCCGTTGTCGGTGATAATCCTTTCGGGGATGCCGTAACGGAAAATGAGATTATGCTTAATAAACCTGGCTACAACGTTCTTTGTAACTGAATCATATGAAGCAACTTCGACCCACTTGGTAAAGTAATCAATTGCGACAAGGATGAAACAATGTCCATTTGAGGCCGTAGGTTTGATTTCTCCAATCATGTCAATTCCCCACATTGCAAACGGCCATGAAGCAGTCATGACATTTAGAGGAATAGGCAGTACATGGACTTTGTCAGCATAGATTTGACACTTGTGGCAAGTCCTTAATTGATGATGACAATTAGCTTCCATTGTGGATCAATAGTAACCAGCCCTTAAGATTTTCTTGGCCATAGTATGTCCACTAGAGTGGGTCCCAAAGAGGCCATCATGCATGTCTTCCATAATTATCTCTGCCTCCTTCTTGTCCATACATCGTAGTAGAGTAGAATCATGATTGCACTTGTATAGGGTTCAGTTGCTTAGAAATAATTTGGCTGAGAATCTTCGCAAAAACTTCTTATCATTAACGGAAGCCCGTTCAGGATACTCTTGTGCTTCAAGATATCTTTTCACCTTAAGATACCATGGTTTCTCTTCGTCAGTGTTAAGCTCCTAGCAGTGTGCATGTTCGTAAAAATCTTTCAATTGTTATCATAGGAGCTTCGTTGTCCCATTTGACCTTGAATATGGAAGACATTGTGGCCAAAGTGCCGGCTAACTGATTTTCCTCCCTAGGGAAATGCTCAAAGGTGATCTCCTCGAAGTATGGAATCATATTTAACACAAGCTCTTTGTATGGAATGAGGTTAGGATGCTTGGTATCCCATTCTCCATTTACTTGGCTAATTACTAGAGAGGAATCTCCAAATACATCCAAGTGTTTGATCCTCAAGTCAATGATAGCCTTCAGACCAAAGATGCATGCTTCGTATTCAACCATGTTATTCGTACAATTGAAGCATAACCTAGAAGTGAAAGGAGTGTGGCAATCTTCAGGAGAGATTATCACAGCACCAATTCTGTTACCCAGAGCATTGGAAGCCCCATCAAAAACCATAGTCCATCGGGATCCTTGTTCAGGTCCGTCATACGGTCCAGGTTTTGCATAGTCGGTCACTAACATTATATTCTCATATGGGAATTCAAAGTTCATAGATTGATAGTCATTAACAGCTTGGTGAGCCAAATGATATGCTAATATACTTCCTTTGATGGCATTTTGGGTTGTATACTGGATGTCATATTCAGTCATAATCATTTTCCATCTAGCTATCCGTCCGGAGAGAGCGGGCTTTACAATGATGTATTTAATAGGGTCCATTTTAGAGTTCAATAGAGTGGTGTGAGTTAGCATATACTGTCTTAGCTGGTGAGCCGCCCATGCCAGAGCGTAACAAGTTTTCTCGAGTAGTGAATATCTGGTTTCACAGTCGGTAAACTTTTTGCTCAGGTAGTAAATTGCATGCTCTTTGCGACCAGACTTGTCATGTTGGCCTAACACACACCCCATAGAATTCTCTAGCACAATAAAGTACATGATCAAGGGTATTCCTTCAACTAGAGGCATGAGGATAGGAGGCTCTTGCAAATATTCCTTGATTTTGTTGAAGGAAGCTTGGAAGTCATCGTTCCATTTGACTACTGATCTTTCTTCAATAGTTTGATGATTGGCTCACAAGTAGCAGTTAAGTGAGAGATGAAGCAGGAAATGTAATTAAGACGATCCAAGAACCTCCTTTTTAAAACGGGATACTGGCATTTCTTGAATGGCCTTTACCTTTGCAGGGTCGACTTTGATGCCTTTTTCACTGACGAAAAAACCTAAAAGCTTTCAAGATCTTACTCTGAATTTGCATTTATTAGGGTTCAACCTCAATTTATACTTCTTTAGCCTCTCAAATAGCTTGTGTAGGTGATTGAGATGCTCTTCTTTGGTTTGAGACCATGCAATCATATCATCCACATAGACTTCTATTTCATGATGAATCATTTCATGAAATAAGGCTACCATAGCCCTTTGATATGTTGCCCCTGCATTCTTTAATATGAATGGCATAACCTTGTAGAAAAAGGTGCTCCATTGTGTGACAAAGGTTGGCTTTTCCATATCTTCGGGAGCCATCTTGATTTGGTTGTATCCAGAAAATCCACCCATGAAGCAAAAGACTTCGTGTTGAGTAGTGTTGTCAACAAAGACGTCAATATGTGGTAGAGGGAAATCATCCTTGGGGCTTTCCCTATTCAGATCTCTATAATCCACACACATGCAAACCTTTCCATCTTTATTTGGCATAGGGACCATGTTTGCCACCCATTGAGGATAAGATGTGAAGGCCAGAAAACTTGCATCAAACTACTTCATTACCTCAACTTTTATCTTTTCGAACATGTCAGGCTGCATGCGACGAACCTTTTACTTAACAGGAGGACAATCTTCCTTCGTTGGCAGACGATGCACCACAATGTCGTTATCCAACCCGGGAATATTTTCATACGACCAAGCAAACACTTCAATTTAATCATGTAACATCGAAACCAATATACTCTTGATATCATTTTTTAGGTTGGCACCGATCTTGACCTCTCTTTTATCTGTCTCTATGCCTAAGTTGATAACTTCGACCGACTCTTCATGAGGTTGAATATCTTTCTCTTCTTGCATTAGAAGTCTGGCTAATTCTCATAGTATTCCACAATCTTCCTCGCCTTCGTCTTCGGCTTGGTTAACTGGATGTTCGAAATCATAACTCGCAATAGTAGAGTCATGGGCAATGAGATACGGAATGGATGAAGATCTACAAGTGTGTGTGTGTACATGTAAGGTACTTGGCAATTTGAGAGAAAAATGCAATAAAGGGAAAGAAAGACAATGAACGCGAAAATTTGAATGCCTAAAGGTCCAATGGTTTATATTAAATGATCATATGATAGATGAACATGTACAAAACCCTTTAACAAAATAGACCAAAGTTCCCCGGGCAAGGCACCTAGCTTAAAAGTCATTGCTTTGGAATTTAAGATTACAGATAGAAATTCTTGAATTGGCAGAAAATGGTAAATATTAATTACTCCTCTATGAAGGAGATGGGTGTGAGGTATTTTTCCTGCCAGTTGGTGAGCTTTCCTTTGACAGTAGGGTAGGTCCATTCTTCAAAAGGGCATTCATCATCACAATCTTCTACAACATTTACTTCATGATTTCTAATGCCAAGAGGTATCTTTCCCACGCGAGCGCTCCTAACCTCTTTTTAAGCATGAATGGTGAAACCCAATGAGAATTTGTCTGTTTTAAATGGGATGTCGGGAAGCTGGCCCCAGATAGTACAATCTCCCTCCTTGACCACGACACGGGCATCCTTGAGCGAAATCATTCTTGGTACAACTTTATCAACTTTTGACACGTTGGAGGAGACTTTGGTGGAGGCAACCATAGGAGGAACAATTTCAAAGGCCTGGCATGGAGTCTCTATGAATTCGCCATCCATTTCCACATATTTTAAGGAATTAAGATGTCTCACCATAAATTCTTCTTCACCACTAACACTAACGATCTTCCCTTTGACTGGATACTTTAGTTTTTGATGAAGGGTGAATGTCACTGCCCTTGCCCCATGGATCCAAGGGCGTCTAAGAAGAAAAGAATAGGCTGGAAGTATGTCCATTATGTAAAAGGTAGATTTGAAAGTCTGTGAGCCAACTTTAATTGGGAGATCCACCTCTCCATGAACCAATCTCTTAGTCCCATCAAAATCCCTCACGACAATATCGCTTGGCTTTAAAACAAGTCCTTCACAATCCAGCTGATCCAAACCACCCCTGGGTAGCACATTTAATGATGAACCAGTATCAACTAAGACATGAGCTAGGGTGGTTCCCTTGCATTCAACAGAGATATGTAAGGCTTCGTTGTGATTTCTTCCCATAGGAGTCAGATCGGCGTCAGAGAATCCTAATCCATTATCGGTCGTTAAACATGCCACACAATTCTCAAACTGGTCAGTGGTGGTTTCTTGGGGAAAGTGGGCCTTCTTCAAGAACTTGATCAGGGCTTGGGCATGAATGTCTGTGCAAAGTAATAATGACAGCATGGAAATTTTGGAATGGGTTTTCCCCAACTTCTCCACTATTTTAAACTCACTTTTCTTTATGATTTTTAGGATTTTCTCCATCTCTTGATTGGAGGGTTCTTCAGCATTAGCCTCTTTGGTAGGTGCCCCTATCCTAGCAGGCTCACCTCCTCTCTCTTTATCTTTAATGTTGGTACTGGACTTGTTATTGGTTATGCGGGAGAGAATCGTTGTAGCAACGGGTGATGAAATATCAGGGGAAAATATCCTTCTTCTTCTCGTCACTTTACTAGAACCGGCAATGTTGGTGACATCAGCTTTATTTTCGTAGATCCAAGAATCTTGTTTTATCCCGTGGTAATAAACCTCAGCACCATAGTTCCATGGAACTGCTTTGTTAGAGGAATAAGGGATGGCCCCAGCGGCAGTGATTATTAAAGGGGCGATGGTTGGTTCATTTGAAATCCTACTAGAACCCTTTGAGGGGATCCTAAAAGTCTTATTGGAAATTGTTATTACAGACAAGTCTTCAATTCTGTTGGTCAAACTCTTGATGGCAGGAATCTTTTCAAACAGAATCTCGCGACTATTTACCAAGCGTTGCATACCTTCCTTCAAACGCTTGCACCCACTAACTTGTTGATCACAGTAGACACAATCTTTAGAATATCCAGGGAAAACCCAGACTTTTAGAAAGTTAACCTTCACAATAGATAACGGGGTTGTTGAATCTTCAATGGAGGAAATGAAAGTGGTATCATCAACAACATTAACACCTTTTCCATTATTTGGCATCGGTGCGGTTATTATATTAGGAGTAGCAGGTTGGTCAAATTTAATCGTGTTGTTGTCTATCAGATCCTGAATCTTATTCTTCAGAGCCCAGCACTGATTGGTTTCATGCCCATGATTGTTTGAATGATACACGCACTTGGCATTTGGATTATATTTCGGTGATGAAGTGTTTGTATTGGATGGTGGATCCTGCAGTGTCACTAGATTGGCCTTCAACAGATGTTGCAAGGTTTGGGATAGTGACATGTAAATGTTTATGAATTGTCTTCGTGGAATTTCGGGTTGTTGATTGTTGAAGGATTGTCTTTGAGCAGACATAGGGTTGGATATTAGCATAACATTAACAGAGGGTCGATGATCCTTCTTGGCGTGGGCCCTTGCCCCATACACAACATTTGCTTCCTTTTTTCCAATGAAAGGATTCTTTATAGTGTTGGAAGTGGAATCAGGTGTCATTGGGATTTTTTCGCTCTTAATGCCGCTTTCTACCCTTTCACCAGTCAGTATTAACTCGGTGAAACAAGATGAGGAACTGCCAATCAATAAGTTGAAAAATGGACCAGTCAATGTACCCATGAACATGTCAATTAATTCTCTGTTACTAAATGGTGGTTGGATCCTACCAGCAAGATCCCTCCACTTTTGTGCATACTCCTTAAACCCCTCACTTTCACCCATTGCCATACCTTGAAGTTGAACTCTGGTTGGTGCCAAATCGGCATTGTATTGATAATGATGATAAAAAGTGGTGGCTAGATCTTCCCAGGTGTGGATACGGAAACCTTCTAATTGATAGAACCATTCTAGTTGAGTCCCAATCAGACTCTCTTGGAAGAAGTGGATCCAGAGCTTTTTGTCGGTGGTATGCGGTTGCATCTTGCGCACGTAAGACCTTAGATAAAGTTTTGGGCAGGAGACCCTATCATATTTGGAAAAGACTGGTATTTTGAATTTACGGGGAATGACGACCCCAGACACTAAACCCAATTCTCCAAAATCCAAACCAGGTACGGCTTGAATTTCAACAGCTTTTAGCATATCCTCCAACTGCTTGTATCTATACTCGGCAGGTGGGTATTGCTCATCAAAGTAGTCTTCATCTTCAGAAGCTTGATTATTTAATACCTCAGCATTCCTTACCTCCTCGTCTTGATTTTTGTCCTCTTCAGAAGACTGTTCAACTATTTGTACTTGACGAACTGGACCTTTTGATCTCTTACCCGTGTTGATAAGGGCCTTCTTTTTGGTCTTCTTTTTGGTTGTTAGCATTTCCATCATATCTTGTTGTCCCTTGGCCAGGGTCAACAAGGTTTCTTGGAATTGGGCATTCTCCACTTGCAAGTCCTTCACTGTTTTTTCGATATCCATCTTACTGAAATAAAACGTAGAGAGATAAGGAAACCTGTTGTGGAGAACCTGTTTATGTCATGATGCATGAAAATGCATATGCAGATGATTTCAAGGACTTAGAAGATTTAAATTTGTTTAGACAAAAGAAACAAACATAATTGTATTAATAAGTTTGATTCGATTACAAACATTCCTCTTGGGCTTACAATGGAAGGAATAAACATAAAACAACTTAAGACAAAAAGGTCAAGCGCATCCTCTTCGGTGCGACGTAGGCGTTCAAACTTCTCTTCATGAAGTTCTTTCGTGAGCTCCAAAAATTTCTTCTCACTGGCATAAAATTGGGTCTCAAAAGTATCTCGTTATTCTTTGAGCTGAACCCAAGACTTTTTCAATTCTTCTAAGTTTATTGGCATATCCGGATAGAAGACAGTATATGGAATATCTCCTTCGACAACAGGTTCCATGATGACAAGTAAGATGATAGGTAAGAGACTTTGAGCACGAATTCGTACCCACTTGAGATAAAGCTCCAAATTAATGGAGTTTTTATGTCTCAATGTCTTACTATCCACCTTGTTTACCATTATCTAAGCTCGTATGAACCTTTGACGATAGCCTTGGACGTTGCACTCGTAATCGAATACTAAACCTTAGATTAGTGCATCATGAGGACCATCCCTCCTAGCGTATCCAAACGGTCTCAAAGCCAAACAAGGATTGTAAGTGATACCTCCCCTAATGCCAAGCAAAAGGACATTAGGGAATTCCCCACTAAGGTCAATGATGGTAATATCTTACAACGATCGAGAACACCAATGGATGTCTGAATGTGTCAGTGACATCATCCTCTGAGACCATGTCAGACCTTGCTCGTTTTTCAATGTTGATCGAGGTAGGTGCGAAATAAAACACCTAGAGAGTAATGGAATGCAACACGAGAGAGTGCCTCTTTTCTTCATGGTGCGAGTGTGAAAATAATGTAGAATGTCTCTCAGCAGGGTAGGTACAAGATTTCGAGAGAGAAAAACCTTAATGGCATTCACATCTATGAATTGGTCTGGATTGGGAAATAGGACCAAACCATAAATTAGAAGAGCCAAGACATCTTCAAAAGCTTGAAAATCCATATCCTCCCAGAATGAACGAGCCTTCTCCAATATCACTGACCTTTCTTTTAGGCATTGTCTCAGCACAACCAATCTTTTCTTGCGGCAAGAATATCCCAAAATTCTGATCTCAATGAGTGTAGTATCGAGTATCAACCAACTTTCATCTTTCCACTGAAACCGGCTATCTCACTACTTCCTAATGGCCAGGTTGTTCAATTAAGGTTCTAAGGTCCGTTAGTGCTTCATGAAACCGCTCAGCGGCCCCGTATTCTTCTCGATTAAACACAAGGGATACCGGTACCAACAAATGTGTCACACTAACGTAGCCATTGCTTCAACCATATCGGTCTATGCTGTACAGTTTCCATAATCTATTGCTACTTACCTAAAAGGTGTTCCCCAATCCGGGTAGAGGATCAGTATAAGCCAAAACAAGGAACCATAATGTCAAGCAAACAAATCAAACAATGAAAGAAAGTAAATGTGATCTAACTCTAAGGTAACCCCACTTTTAAGCAAGATTCCCCAGCAGAGTTGCCAGTTCTGTAATACGGTGGGAGAACTGACTTGGTTTGTTTTGCGTTTGATTGCAATTGTTGTAGATAGCAAGAGTCTCCACCGAATTTTCTTTTATCTAATAAGAAAAGGGTGAAAAGAACAGGAAAGACCTTTGAGATGTTTTCTTGAGTTCGGGGGGGGGGGGGGTAGGTTATGAAAAGGGAAAGTATTAACACCCTTTTCATCCGTAGTTATCTACGGGCTCTTAGTTACTTGCTAAACCACTTGCTTTGTTTGAAAATGTGTTTGTGGTGGATTTTGAAAGTATTTTTGAATAGCGCCTTCGTTTAGGCAAACTTTGTAATGATTCTCGTCTCTATAAGAATGTATACAAAGTGTTGGACTTTTTGAAAATATTTCATGTTTTTGAAAGTGTTTGGTGTGTTTGAAAAATGTTTGTTATTTAGAATACATTGTGAGAAAGAAACTAAGAACGTTCTACCTTACTCAAATGTCTTTTGTTCATTTCTATCTTCCTTTGATATTGCTATCTTACCATTGATTGGTAATGTGATACGGTGGGAGAACTGACTTGAGGGTTTTGAGTTTTATCGCAAATGTTACGGTTAGCAAGAGTTGCCACCGACTTTTCTTTTATCCATAAGGAAACGTGAAAAAGCACAGGAAAGACCTTTGAGATGTTTTCTTGAGTTCGGGGGGTAGATTATGAAAAGGGAAGGTATTAGCACCCTTTTCATCCATGGTTTTCAATGGGATCTTGTATACTTTCTTAGATCACTTGCTTTTGTTTGTTTGAAATTGTGTTTGATGTGGTTTTGAAAGTATTTTGCAAAAGAGGCCATTCGTTTAGGCGATCTTTGTAATGATTCTCGTTCGTAAGAATGTATACAAAGATTTTTGTGTTTTTGAAAATGTTTTCAATGTTTGTAAGATGTTTTTGAAGTGTGTGTTTGTTTTAAAAATAGCAAGGATAGTTGTTTTGAAATAGAGCAAGTAACTAGAAGTAATCTACCTACTCAAATGTCTTTCTTGTGTTTTATATTCCTTTGACATTGTTGTCTTACCATTGATTTGGTAAGCAACCCTATCTTTGGATGTAAACGGGACAGGAGTGGGTCATCGTATAACCATGATTAGCAATGTTGCAAAGTATCTTAGCATTTTTGAGGGACCAAAATCATTTTTGTAAGGCAACCTTGAGTAGCGTCATAGAGGGACTGTGATCTTATACTTGTTTGTTTTGCCAAGATACTTCGCATGCGTAATATGGCCATTTTTGTTTTAGGCAACCAAGTGGAGAAACCCTAAGGATGCTTGTGTGCAAGTGTGTTATTTTCATGCTTTGGTTTTATCTTGTATTTAGGGTTTTCTATTTTGCTTTGTTTCGATCTTATCATACAAACCCTAATTACTAATCATGGCATGTAAAGCGATAAATTGCGTAATGTAAATATTACTAAGCTATTACAACAATTTTATGGGAGGGGGGAATACAAATTTGAATGGGAATTTGCAGAAAATGTAAATCTAAATAAATTATTACAACCAAATCGTATTTGTACGAATTAGAATAAATAATACAATATTTAAAGATGCAATATAATATACATGTAAGGAAAAGATTTTTTTTGTTTTGTTTTTATGTAAAAGAAATTTTAATCTAAACCTAAAATTATAAGGAAAAGAAATTAAATTTTAAAAGGGAGGCTTAACCCTAATTATTATTTTAAAAGAAAATAAAGTTCTTATATATTATTTTCTATGTATTTTTTATATCAAAATAATAAATAATATTGTATATAAAAAATATGAAGTTTTTATATATGCAAAAATAAATATGTATAAGTATGGGATGAAAAGGAAATAAATAAAATAAACTAAATATATTTTAATTATATTTCACAAGTTTATTAATAAAATACATGATATATATTAAAAAATAAAATATATTTTTATGTACAAAATAAACTAAAACAAAATAAAAATGCAATATTATTAATTTAAATTTTTTGGGATTTTTATGCATCAGAGAAATATTTAATACATATAAATGAAAATAAAAATAAAAATATAAAAAAGTTGGGCAAAGGGGGTGCAGTAGAAAAAACTGGCAGTAGTGTGAGTAAAAAAAAACATGGCCCAAATATGGAGGCCCAACCTGCAAAAGATCACAAAAAACTGAAAAGAAGGAAAAATATGGAACAAAAAAGTAGCGCCCAGGTTCGAACCCAGGACATGGGTCTCACCAGCGTGCTACTTTGCCATTGGGGTGGCTATACATCCATTGTCTTAAGTGAAGCAAAAATAAGATAACATGAAACAAGTCCTTGCTCTGTACTTCATCTTCTTCCTCAAGCTTGGCCAGATGTCCTGTGACTCTCTCATTCTTCCATGAAAATTAAAACTCATAACATGAAAGTTGTAGTACTTGATCTCACGATTCTAACCATATAAGTTATGTGAACTAACAATCAAAGGTCAGAAAGAATTTTAACAGCCCTAAATTTAAACCTAATTGTTGTACCCTAAAATTTGCCCTCTTATTTTATCAACATTTCTCATCACAAGGCTCTTTGAACTCAAGATCAAGCTAGGGTTTGCTCTGCTCAAGACATCTCCTTGCACTGTTGACCTAAATTAGGGTTTGAGTTTGCACAAGGAATTTTGGACTTTCAATTCTCAAAGTGACTTTCATACTTCATGTTGGACTTACAAGATTACCTCTACCATGTTTCAAGCCTTGAATCAAATTTTTGCCCAGTCAATTGAACAGTTGACCTAGAAATCAGTTGTATTGGGGAAAAAGTCAATTGTGGCCAATTTACAGTCAAAAATTATAAATTTTGACCCACATCAACATTATGAACTTATATGAACCATTTTATCAAGTTTGGACCACAACTCCATAAGAAATTTGATTAGATCACCAAAAGGGCAAAATGGTCATTTTTAGGGTTTTGACTACACAAAGGCAATTTCTGATTTTTGACCTAGCCAATGGAAAATTAGACTAAAGCATGGATTCAAGGACTCAATGGCATCATCTTTACCTATTCACAAGGTTCAAAAGATCTCAAAGACATTGGATTGACAGATGAATTTTTCAGTCAACTGATCAAAATTTGACTTTACACTGAAAAGTCAAACTTTGACTTTTTTGTCTAAATCAAGTGCCAAGGGTCATTTTTCATCAAGATGTGTCAAAACATGAAACTTGTTCATCAAGAAACCCATTTTTGCAAATTAGGGTTTAAAGTTAAAAAATTTCATAACTTAGAATTTTTCTAAGTTATGAAATTTTCTTAATTTTTCCTAACTTTGCCTTACATTTTCACCATGATGCAATTGGATTCAAACAAAACTTCCAACATGAAAGTTGTAGTACTCCACAAAGTCTACAACTTTTATTCACAAAGTTTTCCCAAAAGAAGCTTGGATCTCAAGTTATGATTTTTGGAACAAGGGTCTCTAAAACTTTTAACTTAGTGAAATTTTGCCCTAGTTTAGGCAGGATTTTGACCTATCTTCATGGACATTTTTCACATAGTTCCACTTGGAATATCAAATTTCATTTCAAAGATGGATTGTAGAGAATGTTTCAAGATTTCCAAAATGTCAAAGAACTCTCCAAACTCATTTGTGGTTAGGGAGGATCGAAGGCTTGAAGTTGGTAAAAACTCACTTTTCATCCATGGCATGTTCATGTTGATACAAATTACCAATTCAAATCAGCTTGCTTTGCAATAGATTACAGGCCTCAAAACCATTCCACACTCAATAATTAAATGTAAATCCATTGGTCTAAGGCATTGTTTTGGTTATTAGGGCATTGCATACAAGATTAATCCCTAAATGGTAAAAGGTACATTACCATTTTTGCAAAAGTATGCTTTATGTCAAAACCACAATCCTTGAGCATTGAGCAAGATCTTGTGCAGAAAATCAGATCCACAAACTTGAGGGGCCAAGGGCAAAGTGTGCAAGCTGATGTATAGCCTTTACAGGCCTGCTTCACATCACTTCTCATACTTTGCTTCATAACCAAGAAATTTGTCCAAAACACAAGAACTTGAACCTCAGCTAAAACTAACTTGTGCAAGCTTTTGAAACAACTTGCTCACATCCCCTTGAACCAGAAACACGACCCTTTGAGCCCTCAAACATCCCATAGCTCAAAATCACCTTCCATTGGCAAAACATGGCAGCATCTGCATCTTGACTTCCAAAGCACAAATTGCTCGTGCGTTTTGTCCCAAATTGGTTCAAACATCTTCCACATAACCCATCCAAACTATCCCAACCCTTAAACACTAACTGTAACTCCATTTACAGGGTTTTCCATTTTCAATTTGAGCTTGTGCAGGTTGAGTTTTGTAGGCTTGTTCAAGTACAATCAAGGCAAGCTAGACATTGGAGAAGGTCAAGTGAAGTTCAAGCAAGCTCCCAAACATCTCAGGCCTTGTTGGAAAGCTCCACATTGCCATACACGAATTCAGCTGAAACAGGTTTTTATCAACTTCCTATCTCTCTATTTAGGAACATTTAGACTTAGGTTTGTGAATAAGAAATGTAGTATTCATACCCATGAAGCTGTACATATGCTCAGTTTTCATTTTAATTAAGCATGCTAAGAGAATTTGGTCCATGAACATCCTGAAAAAAATAGGTTAAGCTTTAGGGCCAGAAAAATTCTCTCTGGTCTTTGAGAGTTAGGAAAATTTTTTTATATGGTTGGATTCGTTTTGAAAATCTCTACAACTTTGATGTTATGTGTTTTAGCAATAGAGCTCGTATGCAGGATCTAGCAATTGAACAGGGCGCGCGCGAAATTTGAATTCAGAGGTTGAAGATGAAGTGGCTTGGGCTGGGCTTTGGTCCTCTCACTATTTGCACCCCCTTTTTGCTGGATACACCCCCTGGCCCATTTCTTCATATTTTTATGTTTTGTTATTTTATTTTCATTCCTGATTTTATTTTATTATTTCCAAACATAAAAAATACCCAAAAAAATATTTTATAATTTTTTACATTTATTTTACATTTTATTTCTATTTTTTCTAACATAAAAAACAATTTAATTAGTATATATATATTTCTATTTATTGAAAACTTGAAAATAATATAATTATACCTTTTATTTTTATTCTTTTATTTACACTCAAAAATATTATTCTAAATATATTTTTATCTTGTATATATTTTATTTTATTTTTTGTACATGATTAATATAATTAATATGTATATACATACTTTTATTTTATTTAATAGATACTTTAGAATAAAAAACATAAAAATACTATACTTTTATTTTTATACTTAAAAAATACTCTTTCTAAATATATTCTATTTTTTGTATATACACTATTTTATTTTATTGTATATAAATAATATAGTCAATATATTTATATTCTTAAAAATTAGGGTTTTACCCTTAATAGAAAAAAATAATAGTCTTTTTATTTATTTCTTTATTTTTACATTGAGTATTTTTACATACATAAAAATAAACAAAACCTTTTTGCATATTCATATTATTTTGTATATTTATTTAATTTGTTTATTTAAATATTATTCCTTTATTATTTATGCCATTTATTCAATTTGGATGTAATAGTAAAATTAGGGTTTTAATTTCTTGTCAAATATTCCCCATTCAAAATTGTATCCCCCTCCCCATAATCATGTTGTAATAGTGGTAGATTTATTTTACGCATTTACGCTTTCAATTATGCCATGATTAGAGATTAGGGTTTGTATGCAAAAATCCAAAATTAACAAGTAGCTTAACCTAATGCAAAGACAAAAATGCATGAAAATTAATACACAATGCACACTTGCACCCCTAGGGTTTCATCCACTTTTTGCCTTAAAAATGGGCCATGTTATGCATGTTAAGCACTTTGGCAAAACAAAAACAAAACAAAAGATCATAGTCCCTCGATGACGCTATCTTGGTTGCCTAAACAAAATGATCAAGTCCCTCAAAAATTTGCTAAAGATACTTAACACAATTTCTATCATGGTCTATACGATGACTCGTGCATGTCCCGTTTAAACATCCTAATACAAGGTTGTTTACCAAATGTAATGGTAAAACAACACTGTCAAAAGGGTTAAAAACATATAGGAAAGATCTTTGAGTAAAATAGGGTAGATAACTCTTAGTTACTTGATCAAAACTTGCAAAACATCCTTGCTATTTTCAAAACACACCTCACAACACAATTTCAAAATATTTCCTAAATCAAACTTTCAAAACATTGAAATCTTTTCAAAAGACAATACACCTTTGTATATATTCAAACAAGAATCATTACAAAGGTTGCCACAACGATGGCCTCTTTTCAAAACATCTTTCAAAACCACACACAAAGCACCATTTCAAACAATTGAAAATCAAAAGCAAGTGATCTAAACAAGTAACTAAGAGCCCATGGATAACCATGTATGAAAAGGGTGCTTGCACCTTCCCTTTTCATAATCTACTCCCTGAACCCATGAAAACATCTCAAAGGTCTTTCCTGTGCTTTTTGACCTTTCCTTAGGATAAAATAAAAAGTCGATGGCGACTCTTGCTAAACCGAAACATTTGCGAACACAAACGCAAAACCTCAAGTCAGTTCTCCCACCGTATCACACTAATATTTTCAGAAACTTCAAGTTCTAAATTCTCTCAACTAAAGTAAAATAAATGCAAGATAAAGGTATGTACAGTTTCGTTGTAATGAGGACTACATTATTTATTCACAAATCGTGGACAATGGTTGCCTATACAAGGAGATAGAGTTTGAGATTTTACCTCCTTCAGTTGTAATCGTGGATGGAACTGGAGTGAGTTTGATGGAGGCCTGATGCTTGCTTCAGCTTCCTTGAACTTCCCTGAATGTATACCAACCCTTGCCTTGCTCTGAAAGTGCCTGGAACTCCTTGACCAAGTCAACCTGCAAGCTTTGAAAACAAAAATGGCAGATGATAGAGAAGGGATTACAGTATAGGGATGAAGGTTTGCATTATTTGGATATCAAGTAGGTAATGTGTTTTGATGATAAAAACTAGAAACGCACGAGCCAAATGGGAGATTGGTATGCTTATGCCAAAAACTGCAAGTTTGACAGTTTTCTGGTGTTTTTGAGCTTGGGAGTGTTTCAGGCCTTAACTAATCGTCCCTTGTGTTGTGTTATGTTTGTATATTAGTATGGAATTGATTTCTAGTCAGCCCTCTAACAGATGTGCCAGTTCTAGCCTTTTCACAACCTTTCTTGATTTTGAAGCAAAGTGAAGGGACAAGGCTGCCATGCTTGTACTTGCTTTATTAGGGTTGGTATAAACTTGTACAAATTGCTTTAGGCCTGTAAAAATTATATGTACAATGGAGGCAGGTCCAATGCTCAAGAATTGGAAAGTGGCAAAAGTTGAGCTTTTTCAAAATGGCAATGGTCACTTTATGCCATTTATGGATTTACAACTTGGATAATGGCTCTAGGGTATGGATCAAAGCTTTGTCAACTGAGTAAGCATTAAATTAAGGAGTGAGGAACAAGTTTGGGACCTGTAAAGCTTGGATTAGGCAGCATAGGTACTGATTGGAACTTTGTTCTTCATGAAATGGCTTGGACAAAAAGTGAGAAAATGCCAACTTCATCTCTTTGATCCTCCCTACTCAAAAATGATCTTGAGGAGTTCTTGGACATTTTGGAAATCTTGCAATATGCTATATAAGTCATCTTTGAAATGAATTTTGATATACCTCTTGGAACTAGGTGAAAAATTGCCATGAAGTTGGGTCCAAAACCTGCCTAAATTAGGGCAAAATTTCACTAAGTTATTTAGTTCATGAGCATGTATTCATAAATTTATATCTTGAGATCCAAGCATCTTTAGGGAAAATTGTGTGAAGAAAAGTTGTATATTTCATGGAGTTATACAATTTTCATGTTGGGAACTTTCTTTGAATCATTATGCATCATGGTGAAAAAATGGCCTAAAGTTGAGAAAAAAATAAGAAATTTTCTATACTTAGAAAATTTTCTAAGTTAAGAAAAATTTCAAATTCAAACCCTAATCTTCAAAATTGGATTTATTGATGAAAAAGTTTCACATTTTGACATGTTTTGATGAATTATGACCCTTGGCACTTGATTTTTACCAAAAAGTCAAAGATTGACTTTTCAGTGTACGGTTGACTTTTGATCAGTTGACTGCAAATTTCATCTGTCAATCCAATGAAATTGAAATGTTTTGAGCCATGTAATTAGGTCAAGATGATGCAATCTAATCCTTGAAACCATTCTTTAACTCAATTGGTCATTTGCTAGGATAAAAATCAGAAATTTCCCTTCCTTAGTCAAAACCCTAATTTTGACCATTTTGCCCTTTTAGTGATTTGATCAAATTTCTTGAGGAATTGTGATCCAAACTTGGCCAAATGATACATATAAGCTTAACATGTTGATGTAAATCAAGGATTATGAAATTTGACTGTAAATTGGCCATGGTTGACTTTTTCCCCAATACAACTGATTTTTAGGTCAACTGTCCAATTGATTGAGCAAAAGTGTGATCTAAGGCTTGAAACTTGACATGAGTAATCTTGAGGTTCCATAATGATGTTTGAAAGTCACATGAAGCATTGATAGTCCAAAAACCCTTGTGAAATCCCAAACCCTAATTTTGGGTCATCAATGCAAGATGATATGCCTTGAGCTGACCAAACCCTAATCCAGTCTTGAGTTAAAGAAATCTTGTGTGAAAAGTCTTGATAAATGAGAGGGAAAATTTTGGGGTACAACAGTTTCCCCTGTTCAATCTTCTTGAACCTGAAGAGTTAGATTGGCGAGTTTTGTCGTTTGTGACTCGAAGGTGAAGGATGATTGAACACTAGAGTGCCCATAAATTTGCACTCGACAATATGTAGTTGAGGGAATGGGCTTAAAGATGCCATTTGGAGAAGTGATAGAATATTGTTAGAGATGGGCTTGTAGATGCCATCCAATAATGTTTATTGAATTGTAAGTTGTAAGCTGAAAGAATGAGTATCAGAATGGCATCTGTATCTGGAGCGTATCCATACTGTATCTGAACGGGTATCAGAATGGCATCCGTATCTAGAGCGTATCTGAAATGTATATGAAGTCCGAATCTGAATGAGTATCAGAAAGGCATCCGTATCTGGAGCATATCTGAACTGTATCTAAACAGTATCTGAAGTCTGAATATGAATGAGTATCATAATGGCATCTGTGCCTGGAGCGTATCTGAATTGTATCTGAAGTCTGAATCTGAATGGCATCTGAGTCTGGAGCATATATAAACTGTATCTGAAGTTTGAATCTGAATGAGTATCAGAAAGGCATCCGTATCTGGAGCGTTTCTGAACTGTATCTGAAGTCTAAATCTGAATGAGTATCAGAATGACATCCGTGTCTAGAGCGTATCTGAACTGTATCTGAAGTATGAATCTGAATGAGTATCAATATGGCATCTGTGTTTGGAGCGTATCTGAACTGTATCTGAAGTCTGAATCTGAATGAGTATCAGAAAGGCATCTGTATCTGGAGCGTATCTAAACTGTATCTGAAGTCTGAATATCTGAATGAGTATCAGAATGGCATCCATGTCTGGAGCGTATCTGTACTGTATCATGATTGCATATTGTTAATGGTAGTTGTTAATCTCATCCTGAAAAGGGTAAAATGTTAGCTGAAAAACAAAATCATGTTGTATGAAATGTAAGGTGCAGCATATGTGTTTTATCAATGTTTATGATATATGGATGTAATGTATGCTCATGTAAGCTGATTTGCTGTATTACTGTATGATTGAGGAAAATAAATCCCTGAAAACTGCTGGGGACATGCTGAACTTTCATGTTTGGAAGCTGAAGTACTGACTGTATTCTGTTGTGAGAGCAATGCCATATATTGCTTGAAGAATCCTGAGAAATTTGATGATCTCTACTGGGGATTAACAATTTGAAGTTTTAGTTCCGCTGAGGACCTAAATGACATACTGTAGGGATTGCTTATGGAATAGCCTAGAGACGTTTTCCGGCTCTTTCAATCTATCAGTAATTGTATTTCTGATTTTGTTTATTTGTAAACAGTAATTATGTTCAAATGCATATGTTCATTAATGAATCATTGGACGTTTTTGCAAATAAATCACAAGTGTAAGGAAAAAGGATAAATATTTTTCTGCACTTTCAAAGAGATATCTTCGTATTGACTTTGAATAAGTATTTCGTACAAAGGAGACAATAATTCTAGTAAGAGAATGATGCCATAAAAAGGCAAGAAAAAACTTTATACAAAGAAAGATAGCTATGTGTAATAATCTTATGGGGTTTCTATTTTGCTATAGCCTTCGTATCTCCGAATATCTTGTCTATTTGTTGCTTCATCCGAAGATGATTGAATTGATCAGAACTCCGAGTTTGTCAGTGGAAGTCAAGAGGTTGTCCTAAAAGTGATCCGACGGGACATAGTCATACGCTTTAATTCCCTAACTTTTGCCTGGACCGCCTTTTCGGGTTTTCAGTCCACTGGGAAACCCTTTTTTGCCCAAGTCTCCCTTTCGTGTTTTCATCTTGCCGGGTGTACAGATTTTTTATATTTTATCCCTAATTTCTTCCCGAACCCTTTTGGTTCGTCGGGATGCCCTTTTTCGCCTAGGTGTATCAACCTAGCGGGTCTCTTATGCATAGTATCTTTTGACTATGTCCGTGTTCGTAGGGTGTGGCAGGTCGTCGTCGTCCATGGTGGTTAAGATCATCGCCCCACTGAAGAATATGTTCTTGATTACAAATGATCCTTCATAGGTAGGAGTCCATTTGCCCCTGGGATCACTTTGTGGCAAGATGATGCGCTTGATCACTAGATCTCCAACTTGATATACTTGGCGTCTGACTTTCTTGTTGAAAGCCTTGATCATCCATTTTTGATACATATGACCATGGCAAACAACAGTAAGTCTCTTTTCATAAATTAAGTTTAATTGATCAAGTCGAGTCTGGATCCAATCATCCTCGTTCAAACCTGCATCCTTCATAATTCTCAAAGAAGGGATCTGAACCTCAATAGGCAAGACAACCTCCATGCTAGAAACCAAAGAATAGGGTGTTGCCCCAGTTGATGTGCGAGTTGTGGTACGATACCCGTGGAGAGAAAATGGTATCATCTCATGCCAGTCCTTGTAGGTGACTTTCATTTTTTGTATGATCTTTTTAATGTTTTTATTTGCAGCTTCGACAACACCATTCATCTTTGGCCGATAGGGGGGTGAATTGTGATGCTGAATTTTGAACTGCTCGCACAAGGCGGTGATCATAGTATTATTAAGGTTGGTACCATTATCGGTGATAATCCTTTCCGAGATACCGTACCGACAAATGAGATTCTGCTTGATGAAGCGGGCAACAACATTCTTAGTAACGGATGCAAAGGAAGCTTCTTCGACCGATTTTGTAAAATAGTCAATGGCCACTAGAATGAAGCGGTGTCCATTGGAGGTTGTAGGCTTGATCTCTCCAATCATGTTGATTCCCCACATAGAAAAGGGCCAAGCAGCCGTCAAGACGTTCAGAGGAACCAGAGGTACGTGTACTGTGTCAGCATAAATTTGACACTTATGACAGGTCCGAGAGTGTTGATAGCAATCTGCTTCAATAGTAGACCAATAATAGCCTTCCCGTAGGATTTTCTTTGCCATCGTATGCCCACTGGAGTGAGTGCCAAAAGTATATTCATGTAACTCAGCCATGATCTTTTCAGCCTCAATCTTATCCACACATCAGAGCAGAATGGAGTCATGGTTGCGTTTGTACAGGATGCCATTACTCAGGAAGAACTTAGCAGAGAATCTCCTTAAGAACTTTTTATCATTGATTGAAGCTCCTTCTGGATATTCTTGAGCCTCGAGATATCTCTTGATTTCATGAAACCAAGGTTGGTCCACTACCTCTTCAGTATTAATCTCGTGACAGTGTGCTGGTTCATCCATTCGTTCGATGATGATCTGGGGAGCCTCGTTATCCCAATTAATTTTAATCATGGATGACATTGTGGCTAGAGCATCTGCTAGATGATTTTCTTCTCGCGGGAAATGCTCGAAGGTAATCTGCTCAAAATGTGGTAGCAATGTCAAAACATGTTCTTTGTAAGGGATAAGGTTTGGGTGCTTAGTGTCCCATTCTCCTTTGATCTGACTGACGACCAAAGCTGAATCTCCAAACACATCCAAAGATTTGATTCCCAAGTCTATGGCAGCCTTGAGACCAAAGATGCATGCTTCGTATTCCGCCATGTTGTTCGTACAGTTGAAGTAAAGTCTGGTAGTAAAGGGAGTATGACACCCTTCCGGAGATATGAGTACAACATCGATACCATTACCAAGTGCATTGGATGACCCATCAAAGAACAGGGTCCATCGGGATCCTTGTTCAGGTTCGTCATATGGTCTAATTTCTTCACAGTTGTCTAATGTCATGATGTCTTCATCCGGGAATTCAAATTTCATGGACTGATAATCTTCTACAGCTTGATGAGCAAGATGATCAGCTAGCACACTGCCCTTTATATCTTTCTAGGTAGTGTACTTTATGTCATATTCTGTTAGGATCATCTTCCATCTAGCGATCCTCCCAGACAGAGCAGGATTTTCGAAGATGTACTTTATCGGATCCATCTTAGATATCAACAAAGTAGTATGAGTCAACATATACTGTCTTAGCCGGCGAGCATCCCATACCAGAGCGCAACAAGTTTTCTCGAGCATTGAATATCTGGTTTCAGAGTCGGTAAACTTTTTTCTCAGGTAGTAAATAGCGTGCTCTTTTTTGCCAGACTCGTCATGTTGCTCCAATACACACCCCATTGAGTTCTCTAAAACGGTCAGATACATGATTAGTGGTCTTCCTTCGACTGATGGCATCAAAACATGAGGCTCTTGTAAATACTCTTTGATCTTGTCAAAATCAATCTGACATTCATCATTCCATCTGACTACTTGATCTTTCTTCAATAGTTTGAAGATTGATTCACAAGTAGTTGTTAGGTGAGAAATGAATCTGGCAATATAGTTCAGGCGTCCCAAGAATCCTCTGACTTCCTTCTCAGTACGAGGAGGAGGCATTTCTTGTATCGCTTTAACCTTGGCAGGATCAACCTCGATGCCTTTGTTGCTGACAACAAAACCCAAGAGTTTACCGGACTGGACTCCGAATGTGCACTTGTTTGGATTCAACCTAAGTTTGTACTCCTTCAATCTCTCAAACAACTTTTGCAAATGATCAAGGTGCTCCTCTTCAGTTTGTGATCGGGCTATCATATCATCTACATAGACCTCTATCTCATGATGTATCATATCATGAAATAAGGCTACCATGGCGCGTTGATAGGTTTCCCCGACATTCTTCAGTCCGAATGGCATCACTTTGTAACAGAATGTGCCCCACTGTGTGACAAATGTAGTTTTCTCCATGTCCTCAGGTGCCATTTTGATTTGGTTATAACCTGAGAATCTGTCCATGAAGGAAAATACTTTGTGCTGGGCCGTAATGTCAACCAGGATATCGATGTGGGGAAGTGGAAAATCATCTTTAGGACTGGTCATGTTTAAATCTCTATAATCTAAGCACATTCGTACTTTTCCGTCCTTTTTAGGCACGGGAGCAATGTTGGAAACCCATTGAGGATAGGAAGTGACAGCCAAGAATCCAACATTGAATTGTTTCATGACTTCCGCTTTGATCTTCTCTGACATGTCAGGTCTCATGCGGCGGACTTTTTGTTTCACTTGTGGACAATCTTCTCTTGTGGGTAGACGATGTACCACGATGTCCGTATCAAGTCTTGGCATGTCTTCTGATGACACACAAATATGTGATATTTTTGGCTTGATATACACCAAATATTTTTCATAATTTAGTTTAAATTAAATTATTTTATAGGTAATATGCAGGTATTTTTCTATTTTTGCAGATATGCATTAAGCTGAACACTTTGGAAGAAATGGAGAAAAAAGAGGTGCAAAACTAGCAAAAAGGCCAAAGGAGAAGATATGAGCTCAAGCCTATTATACATGTGAGCATGTGGCCCACCATGAAGAAGACCTTGACGATCGTCAAGGAGGCATGTCGAACGTCACGCGTTGAGAATGACCAAGTGACTATCGTCACTTGGATGTGACGAACGTCACAAGGCCACTTACCCCACTTTCTTCGCATCCAACGGACATAAACGCATTCAAAGCCAATCCAGCAACTACCTATATTATCTGACCCACTCAGTCAAAGCAACAGGGAACGTGACAAATTAATGGCCCTATTATTTCTCAAAGGAAGAAATAAATTGTTCCTACATTCTCGAGAACAACTGATCACGCAAGACTTATAAATAGAGCCTTAGACCACAAAAGAAAGAGTTCTTCTTTTTGGGGGCAGAAACTTTGGAGATTTTATATTTACTTTGAGCGAATATTCCTTTCAGCATTATTTTATTTCCCAGTTAATTCTATATTCCTTTCAGCATTATTTTATTTCCTAGTTAATTCTATATTCCTTCCAGCATTATTTCCTTTGTACGGTTAAATATATTCTCCGGTCGAAGCAAAGCCTACAATTTGTGCAGGAGTGCTTCTATCTTCATAATTATTACCAGGTTTATGTTTACGAAATCTTATTGCTTTTAATCAATATAATTATGTTTATTTTCGTTTGTCTCTTAAATTATTTTGTGATTTGGTCTGATATTATGTTAGGCTAGAATTCCTATACCGGTATGTAAGGTCACTCAACCAAGGGAACGAGTAACTTAGTTGGGATTATTTTTACTACGAAACTTTATTTTCTGGCCTAAGTTACTATTTTTAATCATTAAACTATTTTGTTACGGAAGTAAAAAATAGATAGAGGTTAGGATCAACAAAGCGGAAGTTTGAGATATTTTAACTGGACAATAGTAATTAGGCATTGGCTTAAAATACAGCGGAAGCACTTTAAAGTTAATTAAGATTTTATTTAGTTTTCAAAAAGTGTTTTTAACTCCTGCGGGATGGAGGAAGCGTACGTTAGGACTTAACTACATAGCCTAGATCAACAAAACGACAGTGTGAGACGAGGGTTTTTAAACTAAATAAGTTTTACTGAAAGCTGTTTTGAAAATATAAAGACACCCAACAGGTCGCTAGTTCCCAAGGTTCGACTATTGCATACTGGTAATTACGCTCATTGATTATTAAAAATCCAACTTAATTTAGTACTTAGTTTTCCCTACAACCCAATCAAATATTCATTAGCTTTAGATTTGCGAAGTAACAATAGAAGACGGTAGATCAATTCATCAGTCTCTGTGGTTCGATATCTTTTAAAACTACACGATAAGACTATGCACTTGCAGTCCGAATCATTGGATACATAAGTATAAATCCCGATCAAGTTTTTGGCGCCGTTGCCGGGGACTGATTTAAGTCGATATCGCTACTCTTTTGTTACGTAGTAGATACTAGAGCAAAAACCTCTCTCTTTCTTCTCTTATTTATTTTCTTTTCTTTTCTTATTTGTATACCAAACACTCGTTCTCAAGGCGAACCGTTATACATACATATCAACGATATCGAGCATTATCTCAGACTTAGACGCCGCATTCAAGAGTATCATCTCTTGCATAACACTCAACCTCGTCAATCACTCGAACCTCCTATTTCTCGACCAACCGAAGAAATGGCTGCCAATCCTGCTCCATGCCCACTCAAATCCTACGCCATTCCCTCACAAGATGAACCGCACAATAGCATTGCTGCTCCTCCAATCGAGGCTAACAACTTTGAACTGAAACCCTCTTTTTTATCTGCTGTACAATAGAACCAGTTCTCTGGTGGGTCAATGGAAGACCCTAATCTTCATCTATCAATATTTCTATAGTACGCAGATACAATTAAGAACAATGGGGTCAGTCAAGAGGCAATAAGACTTCATCTCTTCCCTTTTTCTCTAAGAGACAGAGCCTGAGCTTGGCTCCAATCTCTACCCGCAAACTCAGTCACTACATGGGACGAGCTGAAGAAAGTCTTTCTTGCAAGGTATTTCCGCCAAGCAAAACAGCTATGCTAAGATCTCAAATAAGCAATTTTAGACAAAAGAAGAACGAATCCCTTTTCGATGCTTGGCAACGATATAAGGATCTAATGAGACTATGCCCACATCATGGCTTGGAAGAATGGTTGATTATCCATACCTTTTATAATGGTCTCCTTTACAATACAAAATTAATGATAGACGCTCGCGCAGGTGGTGCACTTATGGATAAATCCTACACCGCTTCCTATGCTCTAATAGAAAGTATGGCCCAAAACCAATATCAGTGGGGAAGTGAAAGAGGACACACAGATAAAGGTACTGCAGAGAAAGCACCGACAAAAGGAGGCATGTATGAGATAAGCGATCTAGACAGTGTCCACGCTAAGGTAGATGCCCTCACCCTAAAAATAGATAATTTGACCGCAATAACTCTAGCCACCGTGGCTGCTATAACTCCCAATTGCGAAATATGCAGAGTACCTGGACATCTAGTTACCGAATGTAAGATCTTGGCATGAACTCCAACTGACCAAATGAATTATGCTCAAGGAAACCCTTACTCAAACACATACAACCCTGGATGGAAAAATCACCCAAATCTCTCATATAAAAACCCCAATGCGTTGTATGCTCCAAACCAAGCACCTGCCGTCCCACCTGGATATCAAAAACCTCCTGCAAATGCTCCTAGTGCACCTAGAAAATCAAACTTAGAATTGATGATGGAGAACTTCATAGCTACCCAAGCGCAAACAAACAAAGATGTCCAAAATCAGAACATACACACTAATGAGCAGATAAAACAATTAGCAAACAAAATAGATGCTTTGGCCACCCATAATAAAATGTTAGAAACCAAAATCTCTCAAGTGGCTCAACAACAAGCACCTACAGCTGCACCGGCTGATACGTTTCCCGGTCAACCACAACCTAACCCGAAGGGGCATGCTCATGCCATCATATTAAGAAGTGGAACCGAGATAGATGGACCGCCTGACCCAAGACTGTCAAATCAAAGTATGTATCAAAGGTCTGAAACACCAACTGAGAAGGAGAATCAAGAAGAGAAACCACAGGAAGACGAAGAAGATAAAGGAGGAGAGGCCAAAGAAAAAGAGAAAGAAAAACCTTATGTGCCTCCACCGCCTTATAAACCCAAGATCCCATTTCCTGGTAGATTAGCCAAACCTAAGAATGTAGGGCAATTTTAAAAATTCGTAGAACTTCTGAAACAACTTAATATAACAATTCCTTTCACAAAAGCCATAACTCAAATGCCCTCCTATGCTAAATTCCTCAAGGAAATCTTATCCAACAAGAAAAAGCCAGAAGATAACGAAACAGTCACACTTACAGCAAAATGTAGCGCAATTATCCAAAACAAGATGCCTCTTAAGCTGAAAGACCGTGGAAGCTTCTCTATACCATGTCATATAGGTAAGTTTGTCATAGACAAAGCCCTGTGTGATTTAGGAGCTAGTATTAGCGTTATGCCTTTATCCATATGTAATAAACTGGAAATGGGGGAACTAAGACCAACAAAGATGTCTGTTCAATTGGAGGATCGCTCTGCCAAATACCCAGTAGGAATCTTAGAAAACGTTCCTATTCGGATAGGTCAATTCTACATCCCTACAGATTTCATAATCATGGACATTAGAAAAGACGAAACTACACTTATCATCTTAGGAAGACCATTCTTAGCCACCGCTGGATCTATCATAGATGTAAAAAAGGGCAAACTAACATTTGAAGTAGGTGAAGAGAAAGTCGAATTTATTCTGACACAATTCTTACAAGTGCCTGCCATAGATGACACATGTTATCTGGTAGACTTCATGGACGAATGCGTAAGAGAAATTGAATGGGAACTGATACCTTGTTCTGAAACCATGAAGATTCCCACACCTCTTATATTCGAAGATAACGAATGGTGTCCTGAATACCGAGACGACAATCTGAGTGAATGCTTAGCTCTGACACCCGATCACATTCCTTGTCCAAGAAAACCAGCATTGGATCTTAAGCCATTACCTAAGACCCTCAGATATGAATTCCTTGACATCGAGTTAAAAAGACCTGTAATTGTCAACGCGGACTTAGGACAACAAGAAACAGACAAATTATTACAAGTCTTAATAAAATATCCATCCGCCTTGGGATACAACATTACAGATCTTAAAGGAATACGTCATTCCATTTGCATGCATCGTATTATGCTGGAAAATGACTGCAAATATTCTAGAGAACATCATAGAAGAATTAACCCAATATGGAGCACAGTAGTTAAAGATGAAGTTAAAAAACTTCTGAACGCAGGAATCATATACCCAATCTCCGATAGTCAATGGGTAAGCCCAGTCCACTGTGTACCAAAGAAAGGTGGTATAACAGTAACAACAAACAAAGCAGGCGAAGCTGTAGCAGAACGAACTATAAGCGGAGCTAGAATGTGTATTGACTATAGGAAGCTAAACAAGGCCACTCGCAAGGACCATTTCCCTCTACCGTTCATTGATCAAATGCTTGAACGATTAGCTAAGCACTCTCATTACTGTTACCTAGACGGTTACTCAGGATTCTTTCAAATTCCTATTCATCCCGATGACCAAGAGAAAACAACATTCACATGTCCTTATGGAACTTTCGCCTACCGTCGAATGCCGTTTGGATTATGCAATGCTCCCGCCACATTTCAGAGGTGCATGATGGCAATCTTTGCTGATTTCATAGACAACATCATGGAGGTCTTTATGGACGACTTCTCTGTATGTGGAGAAAGTTTTGAAGATTGTCTGATAAATTTAGAGAAAGTTTTGGAGAGATGCGTAAAAGTTAACCTCATTCTGAATTGGGAAAAGTGCCACTTTATGGTCAAACAAGGAATCGTACTAGGACACGTTGTGTCTGAAAAGGGGATTGAAGTCGATAAAGCTAAGATCGAAGTCATAGAAAACTTGCAACCCCCTAAAACAGTAAGAGAAATATGCAGTTTCTTAGGACACGCCGGTTTCTACCGACGATTCATAAAAGATTTCTCGCAAATATCAAAACCTCTAACCACCCTCCTTATGAAAGACGTTGAATTCGATTTCGATGACAAGTGCCTAAAAGCATTTAACCAATTAAAAACAGCTCTTGTATCCGCACCAATCATGCAACCACCTGATTGGAGACTTCCATTTGAAATCATGTGCAACGCAAGTGATTACGCCGTAGGTGCAGTCCTGGGACAACGAAGAGATAAGAAGCTTCATGCGATATACTATGCTAGTAGAACCTTGGACCCTGCACAGATGAATTACGCAACAACGAGGAAAGAAATTTTAGCCGTAGTCTTTGCACTAGACAAATTTCGCTCCTAACTAGTAGGCACAAAAATAATCATCTATACAGACCACACAACTATTAGATATCTCTTAACCAAGAAAGAATCGAAGCCGAGACTATTGATATGGATTCTGCTTCTACAAGAGTTCGATTTAGAAATTAAAGACAAGAAAGGTACCGAGAACGTAGTAGCCGACCATTTAACCCGAATGGAAAGGCTGACACCATAAGAAGTACCCATTAACGATGACTTCCCGTATGAACGTCTGTTAGCTCAGATGGACTTAGGAGATGCCAGCGAAGAACCACCTGAACTGAATCTAAATCAACTGCTTTTAGGACTTGACACACAAGTTGTTCGCCGTGATTCACAAGAAAGCCAAGACGAAATAAATAATGATATAAACGAAACCGTGGTCTCTGTTCGAACTAATCAAACCTTACCATGGTATGCCGACATAGCTAATTACTTAGCGGCCAAAATCCTACCCCCTGATATGACTTATCAACAGAAGAAAAAATTCTTTCACGATTTGAAACATTACTTTTAGGATGAACCTTTACTATTCAAGAGAAGTGTCAATGGTATTTTCCGATGATGCGTCCCGGAAAACGAAATTGAAAGCATTATTTCTCATTGTCATGATGCCCCTTATAGAGGACATGCAAACACATCAAAGACATGTGCCAAAATTTTGCAGACTGGCTTCTACTGGCCAAATTTGTGGAAAGATGTGCACATAGCCATCCTCAATTGCGACCGATGCCAATGCACCGGAAATATATCCAGAGGCGATGAGATGCCTCAGACTGGAATTCTACAAGTCGAAGTCTTTGATGTATGGGGAATAGACTTCATGGGACCATTTTCGTCCTCATTCGGCAACAAATATATACTCGTGGCTATAGATTACGTTTCGAAATGGATCGCAGCAATAGCTTCTCCAACAAACGATACTAGAGTCGTGATTAAACTCTTCAAAACCATTATATTCCCAAGGTTTGGTGTACCCAAGCAAGTCATAAGTGACAGTGGCTCCCACTTCATATCAAGAATCTTCGATAAACTCCTAACCAAATATGGGGTGAAACACCGCGTAGCAACACCATACCACCCCCAGACAAGCGGATAGGTGGAAGTCTCAAATCGAGAAATAAAATAAATATTGGAAAAAACAGTTGCCACGTCAAGAAAGGATTGGTCGGCTAAGTTACCTGAAGCATTATGGGCCTACAGGACGGCGTTCAAGACGCCAATAGGTACAACACCCTTTAAACTCATCTATGGAAAATCATGACACCTGCCAGTGGAAATTGAACACAAAGCTTACTGGGAAATTAAAAATTTAAACCTAAGCTACACCGCGGCAGGTGAGAAAAGGATCCTCGACATAAATGAATTAGAAGAACTAAGATTAGACGCATATGAAAATGCGAGGATCTACAAAGGAAGGACGAAAAAGTGGCACGACAAACGAATCTCAAGGAAGGAATTCAATGAAGGAGATGTAGTTCTCCTATTCAACTCTCATCTAAAACTTTTTCCTGGGAAACTCCGTTCACGATGGTCTGGACCATTCGAAGTGACCAAAGTTTTCCCCAGTGGTGCCATAGAGATTAAAGGAAAATCCATGAACCCGTTCTTAGTAAATGGCCAACGTCTAAAACATTATTACAGCATTGAAAATAAGGACTACACCGCGAGCTTAACACTATTAGAACTACCACCCGAATTAGGAAACTAATTCATGTCTAAAAACATTGTCAAGCTAAAGACATTAAACAAGCGCTGTGTGGGAGGCAACCCACAAGTTTTTCATTTACTTTCTTTCAAATCTCTTTATACTTTTATTTTTATTTTTCATTTTGATTATTACTTTCCGATTTTTCCTTTTCTTTGTTCCTCCCACTACATATTTTATTTATTTGCATTTTTCTTTTACAAATTTTAGTACCGACTCATAGGAACTTACAAGCTAAACTCATTTATGGATACTATCATCTTCGCCACGGAGGCCTAGCAGAGGCAGTATGAGATTCTGGCTCAGCGCCAGATGAGCATGACTACTTATGTGCATGATCCCACATTGACAGCTTTAGGAATCAGGGAGAGTGTATATTTCTTGTTCAACCAGATAGGATGGGAAGGGTTCCTTGCCCATAAACACCCTACTCATCAACGCCTCACCTTAGAGTTCTTGAGCTCACTCATTTATAAACCCACACAAGTCCTAGGGCGTAGTAGGGAACAGATGTCCTTTAGATTATTTGGTTTCACCCACCAGTTTACAGTTTGTAGTCTAGCTGAGCTGCTAGGATTCCCTAGTTCTTTAGATGCCTACATGGAAACCCAGAAGGATGACTACCTTAATTTTGAACTTAACCACTTTTGGAGGGACATAGCGGGCCAATACCCTGAGGACCCTGACCACCTTGATGCGACTGAGATCCATAACCCTGCAATTAGGTATTTCCATCACATATTAACTTTCACCCTTTTTGGAAAACCTATAAATAGACTCTCAGTTTCTAGGGATGAGTTATTCATTATTTACTGTGCTTTTCAGTCCAGACCAGTCATTGGTGCATCATTTATGATCGCCAACATGTTAGATATAGCTCAGTGTACCCATGGCCCCATCTGTGTCGGCGGGCTAGTCACTATGATAGCCGAGGCCTTATCCCTATGGTCATCTTTGTCACGCCTTACGCTGTACGCCAGATACTATACCATGGATATCCCTTTCTGTTTTAACATATCTTTAATTGGTAACCTCAACCCGCCTCACTTTCAGCTGCTAGTCTGAAATGACCCTGTCTATTACTTCCACTTGCCTAGCCCTGAGAACACAAGTGTCTATACTAAGAAAAACTGGCTATATAACCTAGAAAAGATAGACGAACATGACCCTGAGAGGGAGGAGAGCGACCCGTCCACACCTACCCGTTACCATGACTACACACCATTAAAATACCCTACACTTCCCCTTGTTACTGCAGCTGTTGACGTCCCTATGGTTGATCATGCACATGTTGTCACGACACTGCAGACAGATGTTACTACACTCCGAGGAGAGCTCGCCACCATTAAAGATAATGTTAGCACACTTCGGTGTGACTTCTTTCATTTCATGGATGTCGTCACAGAGCAGTTTGATCACATTTATCAACATCTGCACGCTACTGCACCACCTCCAGGAGGTCCTAGTGCTCGATAGTTTTGTTTTTGTGCCGCCCTAGTGAGGACACTATTTGTTCTCAGTATGGGGGGGGGGGGGGGTTTCATTATTATTCTTAATACTCATTATGGTTTTATACTCATATTTTCGAATAATTTGTTACTTTCGGTTCTAAAATTTTGATTATTTATTTATCTATTCATTTCATATCTATCTTTTTATTTCAAAGTATTTATTTATTCTCATTCACAGTATTTATTTATTTTCATACTATGCAATTTCAATTATTATTCTTATTTATTTCACAGTATTTGTTTCTTATTTATTTATTTACCATATCATTCTTCCAATTCTAATATGTGCCACTAAATATCCCTTGCAAAAAAATTACAACTAAAAGTATATAAATTAATTAATTGATGGAACCACGCTTCACTGCACACGGTCAAACAAAGACATGCACGCATCACTTCACCCTGATGGACATCAGGAAGCATGTGACAAACGTCAGAGATTGTCCCTTTGACTCTGACGAACGTCAGAGAGTGCGTGACGAGCGGCAGAGCTTGTCTCCCACGCTTTCCTTTCCCGTGACCGTTGAACAACATTGAAACTTGCAGGAAATTTTGTTTTAAAACCCCCAGTACCCCATTTACTCCATTCATCCATAACTTCCATAGCCTCTCATATTCAAAATTCTCCCATAAACCTCATTAAATTTCCTACTCAATAAAATCATCTATATAAATCTCTCTTCCATCCTTAGTTTCATCACTACCACCCACTTTCCATCTCTTTATCACAAATACATTTTTTCTATCAAGTTCAAAATCATGGTCGCCCAAAGGAATCCACCAAAGGATAGGTACATAAAATTCAATCATCGAGGGCTAACATCCATGAGGTTCGTCGACAACAACTGCTTGCAAGAATTGGGGTTGTAAACCCATATGCAAGGCTTGCTGAATAAAGCTGGTCTGAGCTTTATTAGCACAATGAACACACCAACTTATGAAGCTCTCACGTTGTAATTCTTGAGTTCCTACGCCTATCACACTCGCGATGATGCCGACGCACACCTAACGGGAGCCGCTCAATTTCGGATGTTCAACCGAGAGTACACACTCAACCATGAAAATTTAAGCGACATATTTCATTTTCCCCATGGGAATAATGTGCAATATCGCATTCCCCCAGAATTGGATTGGAATGGAAGTGCATACGCACTATGGGAGAGAATAACCGGAGAACCAAATGTCAATCCTGAAGCACGGTACGCCTCTCACATCCACAACCCGAACATTCGCTTCTTACACCGTGTTATGGAAAACACAGTATTTGGAAGGGCAAACAACAACAAGGTCAACACTAAAGAATTATATGCTCTTCACTGTACCTTTTCACAAAACCTCCGTCTTAATCCCGTTAATTTAATGATGGCCCACATTCAAAACCTCGTTACAAGAGACGGGACTACACCTTTTTGTATCGGAGGCATTGTCACCACAATCGCAGTTCACCTAAACTAGGGGGAAAGGATTCAACTCCTACCTCTGCTGCCAGCAGTTTATATGGATATTGATAACTGTAGAGCTGGAAGCCTGATCAAAGTGCGAGAAGCTGGAGGGTACTATCTAATGGTTAAGAATGCAAAAGTTCGTAGCGTGATCATGCCGAATCACAATTGTACTAATTTGGGTAATCCAGATAACTGGCTTTACAACCTGAACGCCCCAGAACCCGAAGAAAACGAGCAAGGAAATCAAGGGGAGGCCAACAATGCTGCCGCTGACGAAATCGAAGAAGAATTAGAGCAGCAAGAGCCCCAACCACAACAAGCCAACAATCCAGCCACCATCGACGCAATCTATGCCGCAATAATGCAGCAAAACCAGTTGTCCACTCAACGCTACCATAGCCTCGAGACGCGCCAAATCGAGATGATGACTCTCATGCAACAAATGCAGAGAGACCAAAACGATTACACTCGCAGGCATGATCAAAGTATGCTTGAATTCACCACAGGAATGACGGAAGATATGCGAGCCTTAACACTTCGTGTTGACGACTTGCATAACATCATATCTCAAGAGATGGAGGCGAATCTTCCAGGCACGGTGGGCAAGCACGTCGAAGAGCGAGGACACGTGGCCGATACCAAAGACAAGAGGAGGAAGAATGATTATCCAGTTTCCATTTCCCCTTTCCATCTTCTATCAATACATTGAGGACAATATATGATTCAAGTATGGGGGAGGAAGTATTTCCCTTTTCCTAGTAATTTTTATTTTTCTTTGTAATTTCCCTTCCATTATCTTTATTTCAATAAAATTTTTTTTATCAAGTTATCTATTAAAGCAATTTGTGTTATTTTAGACTCCCCTTTCTTTTTGAGCCCTATAAAAAATTTTTTTGACTCACTCGACAAGTACATAGACTGCAAGATCTTTAATCGTCAGGAATTGGGGCAAGATTAAGCGAAATTTATACCGTGTAGACACTCTACAACCCCAGAGTATGATAGATCAGTTCAAGTACCTGTCATTCCAACACCCTGAGTTTAGTCTTTGTAGTAACCCTGAGTAGTTTATATTAGCAGTCATCATCGTCTTAAACACAAACTATGCAGGAAGTCGATGAATATAAGTGGATGATATAATATTTCAGCAAAATGTTGCAAGGAAACACACCAATTAAATTGGACGATCCTTACCCGATCGCCTAATCCAAAGGATGTAAACCTTACAAAGTAACATGAAAATTCATTTGGTGGATGGTTCAGGAGCATCTGGTACTGAACTCGGTAGGGCAGATTACGGTCTGATCCCCCGCATCCAACCATTGAATTGAAAAAGGTTACCACATTACTGTGCCAGAAACCTCTAAAGTTTAAAAGCATCATAACAACTAACCGACTGTTCTGCTATGTGCGTGTAAAGATAAAGGGCTTAATGTGATTGCCCTAGAATGAAAAGGGCAAAACAAGACAAATACTCGAGGTAGGCTATGATAGGACCTGTAACTAGTTTACGTAAAATGGGACAGTCTAGTGTCATTGACGTAGTAATGGAGAATGAATCGAGCCATCAATTTTCTGAGAAAAACACAACGCAACTATATATTAGTTGATCCGAGTCATAACCATGCATCTGACCATGTTTAGAAAAACATCGTACTTAGCATTTGCTTGAGGACAAGAAAAGTTTAAGTATGGGGGAGTTTGATGACACACATATATGTGATATTTCTGGCTTGATATACACCAAATATTTCTCATACTTTAGTTTAAATTAAATTATTTTATAGGTATTATGCAGGAATTTTTCTATTTTCGCAGATATGCATTAAGCTGAACACTTTGGAAGAAATGAAGAAAAAAGAGGTGCAAAACTAGCAAAAAGGCCAAAGGAGAAGAAATGAGCTCAAGCCCATTATACATGTGAGCACGTGGCCCACCATGAAGAAGACCTTGACGATCGTCAATGAGGCATGTCGAACGTCACACGTTGAGAATGACCAAGTGACTATCGTCACTTGGATCTGACGAACGTCACAAGGCCACTTACCCCACTTTCTTCGCATCCAACGGACAAAAACGCATTCAAAGCCAATCTAGCGACTACCTATATTATCTGACCCACTCAGTCAAAGCACCAGGGAACGTGACAAATTAATGGCCTATTATTTCTCAAAGGAAGAAATAAACTGTTCCTACATTCTCGAGAACAATTGATCACGCAAGACTTATAAATAGAGCCTTAGACCACAATAGAAAGAGTTCTTCTTTTTGGGGGCAGAAACTTTGGAGATTTTATATTTACTTTGAGCGAATATTCCTTTCAGCATTATTTTATTTCCCATTTAATTCTATATTCCTTTCAGCATTATTTTATTTCCCAATTAATTCTATATTCCTTCTAGCATTATTTCCTTTGTACGGTTAAATATATTCTCCGATCGAAGAAAAGCCTACAATTTGTGCAGGAGTGCTTCTATCTTCAGAATTATTATCAGGTTTATGTTTACGAATTCTTATTGCTTTTAATCAATATAATTATGTTTATTTTCGTTTGTCTCTTAAATTATTCCGCGATTTGGTCTGATATTATGTTAGGCTAGAATTCCTATACCGGTATGTAAGGTCACTCAACCAAGGGAACGAGTAACTTAGTTGGGATTATTTTTACTACGAAACTTTCTTTTCTGGCCTAAGTTACTATTTTTAATCATTAAACTGTTTTGTTACGGAAGTAAAAAATAGATAGAGGTTAGGGTCAACAAAGTGGAAGTTTGAGATCTTTTAACTGGACAGGAGTAATTAGGCATTGGCTTAAAATACATCGGAAGCACTTTAAAGTTAATTAAGATTTTATTTAGTTTTCAAAAAGTGTTTTTAACTCCTGCGGGATGGCGGAAGCGTACGTTAGGACTTAACTGCATAGCCTAGATCAACAAAATGACAATGTGAGACGAGGGTTTTTAAACTAAATAAGTTTTACTGAAAGCTGTTTTAAAAATATAAAGACACCCAACAGGTCGCTAGTTCCCGAGGTTCGACTATTGCATACTGGTAATTATGCTCATTGATTATTAAAAATCCAACTTAATTTAGTATTTAGTTTTCCCCACAACCCAATCAAATATTCATTAGCTTTAGATTTGCAAAGTAACAATAGAAGACGGTAGATCGATTCATCAGTCTCTGTGGTTCGATATCTTTTAAAATTACACGATAAGACTGTGCACTTGTAGTCCGAATCATTGGATACATAAGTATAAATCCCGATCATCTTCGTATGACCAGGCAAAGATCTAAACATAATCATGCAATAGCTGAATTAGACGCTCCTTGACACTCGACTCTAGATTGGCACCCACTTTGATTTTCTTTCTATCTTCCTCGGTACCCAAGTTGATTATATCCAAAGGTTCCTTATGAGGATGAATATCTCTTTCCTCTTGTTGTCGTAGTCTGGCCAATTCCCCTGGTACTTCATAATCTTCCTCACCTTCATCTTCGGCTTGGTAGATTAGATCTTCAGAGTCACTAAAGGCCATAGCAGTATCGTTACCCATGGGATTCGGAATGGAGAGGTACCTGCATTTGTGAGTGTGGGTGTGTGTAAGGGTATAGCCATCATTAAACAATAAAATGTAAAAGAAAGACAATGAGCACAAAAGCTTTGTATGTGAAAAAACGTCCATGATTCATTGAATTTCATATGAAGATGAAATAAAAACCCTTACAAATGGACCATTGTGCCTCGGGTAAGACACAAGGTTTTTAATGTGTGAATTGTTTGTGAATATTACAAGTCCAACAGAAATGTAAAAGATAAATTACTGAGAGATGAACGTTATTGGGACAAAGTCCCTGGCTTCCCAATTGCGAAGTCCTTCGTTGACAGTAGGAAATATCCAATCCTCCAAGCTACCATCTTCTCCACCATCTTCCACTGCGTTGACCTCTCGGTTGCTAATCTTCAGAGGTGGCCCTCCAGCACGGGCACGACGCACAACCTTCTGAGCATTCGAAGTAAACCCTAAGCCAAACTTGTCAGATTTATACGGAATGTCTGGAAGCTGCCCCCAGATGGTGCATCCACCCTCCTCTACTACTGCCTTGACGTCCTTTAGAGATGACATTCGAAGTAGAGGTCTTGTGATCTTGGGCATTTGGGATACCATCTTGGTTACTGCTACCTCTTGAGAGACTTCTTTGAAATGTTGAAAAGGAGTTTCAATGAACTCGCCATCCAACTCCACATACCGTAAAGAATTTAGGTTGCTAATCATGTACTCTTCCTCTCTGTGGACAGTGATAATCTTTCCATGGACCGGGTATTTCAGCATCTGGTGTAGTGCAGAGGTGACAGCACCAGCATTATGGATCCAGGGCCGTCCTAGCAGACAGGAAGAAGAGGGGCAGATGTCCATTACATAAAAAGTTGAGTTGAAAGTATGAGTTCCCACCTTTATGGGGATGTCCACCTCCCCGTGGACCATCCTCTTTGAGCCATCAAATTCTCCTACGACTATGTTACTGGGTTTCAATGTCATTCCTTCGCAATCCAACCTGTCGAGAGCTTTCTTCGGTAAAACATTCAAAGATGAACCGGTGTCCACCAGGACATGGGCCAAAGTTGTTCCTCTACATTCCACAGAGACATGCAATGCCTCGTTGTGCTTTCTTCCCTTTGTGTCAGGTCAGCATCTGAGAAGCCTAGGCCATTATCAACTGTCAAACTGGCCACACAATCTTGGAATTGGTCAGCAAATGTCTCTTGTGGCACATGGGTTGTTTTCAGTAACTTCACCAAAGCTTTCGCATGTGCCTCAGAACAAAGCAACAATGCTAGCATGGAGATCTTGGAGGGAGTTTACCCCAACTGTTCAACCACGTCATAATAACTCTTCTTTATTATTCTTAGGATCTCCTCCATTTCCTTCTTGGAGGTTTCGGGGATAGTCAATGGTTGACCCTTCGTCCGGACATGCTCTTCTTGAATACCTTTTCCTTGAATTTCAGCAGTAGAAATATTGGTAGGGATAAAAGCAGGGTTGTGTCGTCTTTGTCAGTAGGAGCACTTGCAGATATGATTATTGGTACGGAGGTAACCCTTGGAATAGTCATGGGTCCAAAAACTGCCTTTGGAGGGGAAATTTATGGAGAGAAGATTCTACCGCTACGGGTAATCTTACTGGTTCCAGCAGTATTGCTAATGTCGGAGTCTTCTTCTTCGGAGCTCACTTCTTCGGCGATTAGCCCATCTTGTTTGATACTATGGTAGTAGATGTCTCCACCGTAATTCCACGGTACTGTTTTGTTTGATTCATACGGGACCGGCTTGGGCATTGTGATTATAAGAGGAGTAGTTTTTGGAACCGATGTAATCCTAACGGGTCTTTTGGGGACCCTGGAAGGATTGGCGGAGATGGTTATGATTGAAACGTCTTCAACAGGAACGGGTGCAACAGGAGCACTTTCAAACAGAATCTCTTGGTTGTCTATCAAGCGTTGAATGCCAATCTTTAACAAAGGGCAAACAATCGGGGAGGATAAGAAAAGATGGCAGTCTTCATTACAACCTGGGAATATACTAGCTTTCAACAAGTTTATCTTAATGATTGGGAGCGGAGTCAAGAGTTCATCAACTATGGTAACAAACAAGTCTTCTTCAATAACATTGGCGTTGTGACCATGCCTAGGCATAAGAGCGGAAATGATGTTTGGTTTCTCGGGCACCTCAAACTCAATCTCTTTCGCATCTATAAGGTCTTGAATTTTGTTTTTCAAAGCCCAACAGTTGTTAGTGTCATGACCCGGACTTTAGGAATGATGTGCGCATCTGGCATTCGGGTGATAATGAGGGGATGCCGTGTTGGGATTCTTTGGAGCTTCCTTCAAAGTTTCCAAATTAGATTTCAAAAGATGTGGTAAAACCTTGGCTAGAGTCATATTAATTCTGGTGAATTGTCAGACTGGCCTTTCCACCCTCGGTTGATTACTCCTTGGTTGATCAGGTGTAAGCTTTGGGATCATAACGGCCCCTACCATTGGTCGGCGTTCAGCTCTCCCTTGGTTCCTTTGTGGATAAAAAGCAGATACCTCCTTCTTCCCAGTGAAGGGTTTTTTCACAGCTGTAGAGGCAGACGAATCCTTCTGAATCTTTCTACTTTTTATACCAGCTTCCACCCTTTCTCCGGTTAGTATTAACTCAGTAAATCCGGCAGATGAGCTCCCAATCAAATGGTTGAAGAAAGGGCCCGACAGAGTGCCTAAGAACATATCCACCAGCTCCCTTTCCGACACAGGGGGTTGCACTCTTCTAGCTAGATCTCTCCATTTGTGTGCGTAATCTTTGAAACCCTCATTTGAAGCCATAGCCATACTCTGAAGTTGAGTATGGGTAGGCGCCAAATCTGCATTATACTGGTATTGTTTATAGAAAGCTGCGGCAAGGTCTTCCCAGTTGTGGACGTCGGCCCTTTCTAATTGGTAAAACCAATCGAGTTGTGTTCCGGATAAACTATCTTGGAAAAAAATGGACCCACAGGTCTTTATTGGCAGAGTGCAGCTGAATTTTTCTCACGTATGATCGGAGGTGAATTTTAGGACATTGCACCCCATCATATTTTGCCAACAACGACACTTTGAACTTTGGTGGGATCACAATTCCCGACACTAGCCCCAATTCTTCAAAGTCTAGACCTGGTACCCTTTGTATTTCTATATCGTTCAAGCGCTCTTCAAGATGCTTATACTTATCATCAGCCGGAGGGTACTGTTCCTCAGAGTAGTCTTCCTCTTCTTCCTCCTCTTCATATTCTAACGGAACTGCTGTTTCTTTTCCTTTTACTTCCCCTTCATCAGATGTTGCTGCAAAATTCAAAGTTCTTCTAGTTTGCCCTTGAAACCTCCTCCCCATGATTACAACACCAGTTGGTTTCTTCTCTTTCTTCTTTTTCTCTTTTGCCAACAGAGTCTTCAGCTCCTCTTGTCCTTTGGCCAGGGTTGTGAGTAACTGTTGAACTGCATGTTTTGAGTTTGGAGATCTTTGACTGTCTGTTCGAGATCCATCTTACTGAAATAAACAATAGAGAGATGAGGAAACTTGTTGCAAAAGACCTGTTTATGTTATGATGAATGATATGTGCATATGTAATGTTTTCAAGGATTTTAAAAGATTCAAGTTCGTTTTAAACAAAAAGAAACACACGTTATATTAATAAGATAGAGTTTGAGTACATCAATGCCCCTTGGGCAAAATAATACAACACTTTAAGATAAAAAAGTAGTGCGCATCCTCTTTGGTGCTATGTAGGTATTTAGAGTCTGCTCCTCATGAAGTAGCCTAGTGAGTTCCAAAATCTTCTTCTCACTTGTGTAGAATTAGGCTTCGAAAGTATCTCTCTCTCATTTGAGTTGTATCCAATCCCTTTGTAGATCTTCAAGAGACATGGGCATGTCAGGTTGTAGGATAGTGTATGGAACTTCTCATTCCTTAACAGACTCAATGATCACCTGGAGAATTGAAGGATAAGGCATCATAAGACTTTGAGCGCAAGTTCGTACCCACTTGAGGTAAGGCTCAAGAGGAATGGAATTCTTGTGTCCCAAAGTCTTTCTATCTACCTTGTTTAGCATCCTCCATGCTCGGATGAATCTCTGGCGAAGACCTTGATTGTCGTTGTTGTCGTAGTCGAATACCAAGCCTTGAATCAGCATATCATGTGGGCCATCCCTTCGGGCATAACCAAACTGTCTTAGAGCCAAGCATGGATTATAGGTGATTGTTGTACCCCAAAATTTGCCCTCCCTTTTTCACAAGAAATCACAACTTCGGGGTTTTCCCTGATTTTTTCAGTTTGGCTCAAGAATCGGTCAAACAGACTTTTCTTTATCAGTCAATCCAAAATTAGGGTTTCTATTGATTTTGTTGAGATTGACTCAAGAATTGATCAAACAGACTTTTCTTTATCAGTCAATCCAAAATTAGGGTTTCCATTGATTTTGAATCAGTCAAACAAATTTTTCTTATCAGTCTATCCAGAATTAGGGTTTCTATTGATTTTGTTGAGTTTGGCTCAGGAATTGATCAAGCAGACTTTTCTTTGACGGAAAATCTGGAATTAGGGTTTTTCACTCGTATTTCTCAGAAGAATTTGAATCCACAGTATTTCAATTGACTGTTACGTTGTTTTTACACTTGTTCAAGATTGCTGTTTTTTTCTCAAAACCTAAACATCTGGGATAGGAGCTGAGGCTTTTGATTGAAAGTTTGAAGTATTGGTTTGATCAGTGAAGTGAAAGGTGTATGAATGTTTGTTTGTTCAACTGTACAAAGCATATGATTAATTGGAATGACGGGCGTAATGTGGTTAATGCAAGGTTGCGAGATTGCAAAGTTTGTTGATTATTTATTTTATCTGAGTTAAAATTATTGGGATGCATTTCCAGTTATTTTAATTCAAGAGATTTAAATAATTAAATAGACAGTGTAGAAGAAATAAGGAATTATCTGACAAAGACTTTTTATTTATTTTAAATGTTGTTACAAATGTTATTCGAATACTATAAATTTATTTACAGTATTTACAATAATATTTATTACAATAATTGAAAAGAAAGTAAATCTAAAGTCTAAGTCTCTTAAAGTCTTCTATCTTCTACTGCTTCTTCCATTATCCAACTGGTATTTACCTGCAAAAACAGAAAAATAAATCAGTGCAGTTAAATTAAAAAGCATTTTCAGGCAGATAAATATAAAGTCATCATTAAAGATTATTGGCCGGAATCAGATTGTTTTGGTTTCATCATGTTTTACTCATCCTCTTTGAAAATCACAAGAAGATTTCTCTTCTTGGTTCACAAATAGGAAAGTAAAATTAATTTTGCAAGCATATAATCAATTAAATGCAAAGATACAAGGCACAAGGCTGCACAATGTCAAACTGAACAACAAACTGCACTAGTCAACCAAAAGCAAACCAAGTTGCATAAAAGAAAACTAAGTACACAAAACTGTCAACCGAGTACACAAGCTGTCAAGAAACTGTCAATGCAGAAAATATGGAAGTACAATGCAGAGATAAACCAAGATACAAGCAAGCAAGCTTGTCAAAACATCTCATCATGTTCTGGCCAACAAAACTTTTCAGAATAAAGATATATTAAGCAATTAAAAATGCTCTTTATGGAGAGAGAAAGAGAGAGTGAAGTAGGTTTTGCAGTTTGGCAGGCTATACAGAGCAGGGAGAAAGAAGATAAATATAACAAGCTAACATTTCAAAGAAAAAAGGGGGATAGAACCAAAAAAAGGCAGGAGCCACAAATTGCAACTGAGAGCCACAAACTGTAACTGCAAGCAAAACCAGAAGCAAAACTGCCTCAGAACCAAACAAGCCTTCAAACTTGTTCAAACACAAACCTACAGAAGCAAGTCTGCTTCCAAACCCAACAAACCTGTGGCCTGCATAACAAAAAGCTCAGACCTGCTTCTAAACCTAACAAAACTGCATAACCTGCATAACCTATTCAAAACTGTACCAAAGTTCAATCACCTGCAAAGCTGCTTGTAAATACAAGCATCAAGCAAAACTGCATCCTGCCTGCATAACCTGCAAATTTGCTTGTAAACACAAGCACCACAAAGTAGCAAGCTTGCTTTCAAAACCATCCAAAACAAGCTTAACAAAAAGCACCAACCTGTTTAAACTGCAAGTTATCAAAACCTGCCTTACCAAACAAACCTTCAAGCAAGCAAAACTCAGTAGCCTTCCTTACCAAACAAACCTTCAAGCAGGTAAAACTCAGTAGCCTGCCTTACCAAACAAACACAACAGCATAGCCTACCAAAACGTAGAACTCACAAGCCTTCAGGCATGCCTTACAAACTCAAAGCTTGTTTCCAAACACATTAACATTCATCATCAACAATCAAAAAAACACCAAAACAAACAATCTTCAGAATAAATTCATCATCAGAATCAACAAAGCCCAAAGAAGAGGAAGAAGTCAGAAGTGAAAAGAACAAACAACAATCTTCAGAATAAATTCATCATCAGAATCAACATAACCCAAAACAAAGAAAAACATATCAAAAGTTCAGAACAAGCTCATCATCATCAAGCAATATTTCAGAAACACACATGTCCATCGTACGTGGGCCTTTAGCAGCGCTTCTAAGAAACGCTGTCTAATATGGCCTATTTGCAGCACTTTTGAAAAGCGTTGTCTAAAGTGGGCCTTTTAGCAGCTCTTTGGAGAAGCGTTGTCTAAAGTGGGCCTTTTAGTAGCGCTTTTACATAATTTCATTAATACTTTCCGTGTTTTATTTTTTATTTGACTTATAGCAGCGCTTTTGGGAAAAAGCGTTGTCTAAGGTGCGCTGCCTAAAACCATTTTTGGCGTAGTGAGTTTCCAAATCATGATTCACGATTTTGGTTGAATTTCAGGTTATTCTCATTGGCTGAAGGTTGAAGATGATGAGGTGTCTCATCTCAACTAATGACAACGTGCCAAATGAAATGTTTTTATTGGCTTGACTTCTTTGGCTCCATGGGCATTCATTGACTCAGTACCATGGTGAGCGCACGTGTTTGGACCTTTGATCATCCACCTGGATTAAATGAGATGGATCCATTGCATGTGGTTTTCTCAACTTTTATTTATTTATTTTTATTTAAATTGTTTTAATTTTAAAAATAATATCTCACTCATTTAAATTCCAAAAAATACCAAAGTTTTTTATAAAATTTCCTCTTCCTTTTCTCCTTATTATTCTTATTTTTGTATATTTTTGATTTTTGATTTTTCTATTTTTTTAACTTATTTTTTGATTGCTTGTTTAATTTTAATTGGTTTAAAATTGTTTCTCATGCTTTTAAAAACCCAAAATAATTAACACATGATCCTATGATGTCTTTTCTCCTATGATGATTTTTGTTTGATTTTTTATTGTAGTTTTACTATTATCTATCTTTTTTAGATCTTTTGATTGATTTTAAAAAGTTTAAAAATAGTTTTAGGTTTCCAAAAATTATGAAATCTTTTTTTAAAATTATTATAGACCACTTTTGATTAGACTTTGATATTTTTCCATTTATTTCCATTTTAACATCATTTTAAAAACAATTTTCCATGCATTTATTAATTGTTTAATTGCTCTTTAAATTTTATTTTGACTTTGTTGATTGGCTGACCTTGGTTCATGGTCTCTTGGATCACAAGTTTAATCAATATTAATGGATCTTGGGTGTTGATTTGGTTTATGACCTAAATCTGTCAAAACAAATGATTAATTTTGATGATAACTTGATTAAGACCTTGATCCAATTTAAATTTTTATTTTGTCTTGTTCATCTTGTCTCATATTCATCTCTTTCTTCCTTTTCTTTTGATCAATTTGGAAAGCATTTGGACTTTCAAGTTCATCTAAGATTATTGGATATTTGATGAACTTTCAGCATTTCAAATCTAGCACTAAATGATCATTTGATTATTCAAGGTACTTGGGATTGATGATAAGTATGTTATAATGTATCTTCCTTAATATGGGTTTTGATCACCTTTGTTTTTACTTGTGCTACATGTTTTAGGAGTATGATTTCTATCATATCTCTAACATGTAGGGTACATACATTGTTATTGACGACCTCTTATAGTATTGACTTCTACATAAGTCTGCCTGCGAGTGCTTATTATAGCGCTAAATTTGTCCTAAATTAGACAACTAACATAACAACTCTAACATTTATTGTATTCACTTATACTTTATGCAATTTAAATTTCGTCATTTACTTTATGTCATATAATTTTAGCATCTTTATCATTCTTGTCATTTTACTTTCTTTCCTTTGTTTTTGCTATCTTTATTTTGCTCCTTGAGAACTTTACTTTATTTCATTTTCCTTTTGCTCACTTGAGCATTTTATTTTTATGTCATTCTTCTTTTTATCACATGAGTTTTCTTTTTCTTTTAAAGACATTAATAATCAACATGAACATTAAAATATTTAAGAATGTATTTGGACTATGGTGACTATCCATTTGCATCTTAGAGTATTTGGAATTTTTGGACCTTAGGATAGGACCTTGAGACTTTGAGATCTTTGGACCTTGAGATCTTTTTGTTATTTTGTCTGTGTATTAAGAAATTTTATGTGTGCATGTCTTACTTTTAAAATTCATCTGATGCAAGAATAATTCATCTGAGACATCATGTTCATCTAATACATACCAAATCATCTATACCCTTTGTGATTCATCTGATACTAAGCTTGCACCTGAGGAAATATTATTCATTTGATGCTTATTACTTGATTGTGGCTTTAATCAAAAGTAATGTGATGCCTTATTTGAATTGTGTCAAAATGATTGTTCTTGTTTGGTTAGACATTTCCTACCTTAGCTTTTACTTTGTGTTTTAGGATAATCCATTCTTCTCTTTCACACCTTCTTTAATTTTTAAATCTTGTCCCTCATTTTCAAAAGCTTCATGTTTTCTTAAATTTAAACCACTTTCGATAAAAACCTTGACTTTGTCAAGTGCATTTTCAAAATCCTTTTCTTAGTCAAACCTTAATTCATTTAACCAAAGTTAAACCTTTTTCTTCAAAGACTAAAAAACACAAAACTCATTCAAATTCTTTTGCCATTTTGCTTCTTGATTTAAAACTTTTTCTTAAGATTAGACATTAGTCATCTTTGAAGTTGAGTTGTAATCCTCATATCTATGTGATATTGGTTGATATTGGTGTTGAATCTTTTCTACATGAAGTGGTTTGTGCATACTTGTTGAATTATCCAAGTTGGAGCCCTCCTTTCATTTGTGATGCAAAGATCCACCTTTCTCATGTTCATGGTGAATTAATTGAGTATTCTCCTTAAGATGACAAAATGTATCTTCATTTAAAATTAACCAACAAACAACTTTGTTAATTTTTAGAAGAACTACGTGGTTCTGATTTTAACACTGCACATTGGTGATACGTAGGTACATGTCTCATTGAAGTCTTGCGGGATCAAAACCTTAAAAACACTTCTTTTCTCATGTCCACTAATTTTTGCAAATAACTCTTTTATAGGCAAATACATATATTTTCAAGGAAGAGTACTGTAGATGTTTAGGGCGCTAACACCTTCCATTTGCAAAACCAACCCCTAACCCCCAAACCTAGATCTTTGTTATTATTAGTTTTTGTTTTAAAAAACTTTTATGGATTTTATTCTCTCTTTTCCCATTTCCTTTGGAAACAATAAAGTGCGGTGGCGACTTTTACTTTGTGAGTTAAGTTAATCAATTGCTTAATCTCAACTTTTCACCACTATAACTACCTTGTGCAACTTCTACCTAGAAAATTTCTAGATATGAGATCCCCCCTCTCATTTCCCACTGTTAGCTACTCACTTCTAGTGGGCTTGTTTAACCACATAGACGTAAATCACTTGGTTCCATGTTAAGTTCTGAGGTACTCACTAGTGATATTGCCCGGTGGGCTCGTGCAATCATGTAGGCATTTTTGCACTTAACTTTAACACACCAGCATATTGATGATTGACGAGCTTGTGTCACCACTTAGGCAATGACACTTGGTTCTGAATTGAGTTCTGATGTACTCGTCACATATGGGCTTGAGTAGCCACATAGGTGTAATTCATTTGGTGCTGGATTGAGTTTAGATGACTCATATGATTTATTATGTGCAAGTTTCTTGATGATAGGCACTTTGTTACTCATCGAGGGTGTGCTTGCATGGCCTAGAGGCAGGTGTGCACTACTCCGATATTTTCTTATACACGGGTATGGGTATGCATATGTGTAGTGCTAACTTTTGTATGCAACAATGGTTCTGGAATGGGTGGTCGGGGACTCCCAGTCGATGTTGTGTGACTTGGTGATTTTGGAATTGAGTAGTCATGGGACTTCCAATCCAATGCTATGTGATGTTTGTGTATTCCTGAACTTGATAAAGAGGAAACCTCAGATTAATGGTAGATCTGTATTTGATGCATGTACCCTATAGAGCTGAGTGAACCCATAGGATATGAGGGATCACTAAGATTTAGTAATATCACTCCAATCATATTATCATTTTTCAGGTATAATTTAGAAACAAATGAATTGCTAGAAGGTATGGATTAAAGACTTTGATGAGCAGATTGCATAAAGACCTTATGAGATCTTATCTTTTTGTTGTGCATTTCTTGTAGACATATGTGTTGTATACATTCTTATATGTAATTTTGTCTTGTATACGATTTTAATCATGTTATCTTCAACTTTTGTATGTTTCTCAGTGCAATCGATTTACATATCTAGTGAAATCGATTGCACTCACTTACTTTTTGCTACTGACTTTGCATGCAATTGATTTACATTGATAATGCAATCGATTGCACTCTTAAAGGTTTTGAAAAAATAGCTGTTAAAACCTTGTGCAATCGATTTACACCAAGGGTGCAATCAATTGCATGCTGCACGAATTTGAAAAACAACAGCTTTTTACATGCCTGTTCATCATGCCTTTTCATTACATCTTTTCACTCAAACTTGGCATTTGTTCATGATACATTTTCAGAACTTCATGATGTTTCAAAAGGGTGTTATGAACATATATATATTCATTTCAAAATCCAGATCTAACACCTCTTCCATAAATATTTTTTGAAATTTCAAAATACAAACTCAAGCATTCTTCATTTTTCATGCCTAGGTTTTCTGCACATTTTCATACATTAACAAACAGAAAACATTGAGCAAATATATCTTGAATCATTGTACAATATTGTTATTGGAAGAAGAAGATCATACATTGTTAAATCACTCTAAGTGATCAATATTACTCTACTCACTCAAACTCAAAAATTGATATTTACTTACTTATTTTTCCAGGATTGTTGGAAATAAGTTTAAGTGTTTTTGTTGAAATCTTGTCTTTCCAAAGTTGTTGGATACAAGTATAGTTACATTGAGAGGATTATTCTCATAGGTAACTTAGTGACAATCCAAGAGGATTGTTCTTGATCCAAGAGGATTGTTCTTGGTTGTTTGGTAGTTCTTGTTTAAGTTTGCAACAATAAGGAAATATCTTTCATGTTGAAAGGGGACTGGAGTACTCTCGGACTATGAGGGGAACCAGGATATATCGCCCATGTCTCTTTATTTTTCTGCATTTTTAAGATTTCCTAAACTCACTTTTAACCAGAAAAATAAGAACCGTCATCACTAAAAACCAGATTTTTTAAAGTACCTAATTCACCCTCCTCTTAGGCGCACTTCGTTCTTTCAATTGGTATCAGAGCAGGTTATAGGTAACCTGCTCCTAAAAGATCCAGAATGGCTTCCGCAAATAAAAATCTCGTTTTCAGAGATGGTGGTAGTAATAACAAGCCTCCTCTATTTTGTGGTGAATATTTTGACTTCTGGAAAATATGCATGAAGGAACATCTAGACGCACAAGGAGAAGAAATATGGGATGCTGTCGAAAATGGTCCATTTATCCCTATAACGGTAATCAATGGTGTTGGCTCATCGAAGCCTAAAACTTCATGGGACGATGATGATAAGAAGAAAGTTCTCTATGACAAAAAGGCAATAAACCTTCTTCAAGGTGCACTTAGCATGGACAAATTCTTCTGTGTCTCGACATGCAAAACAGCAAAAGAAATATGGGATACCTTGGTACAAACTCATGAAGGAACGGTTGAAGTAAAAAGATCAAGACTAAACACCCTAAGTCAAGAATATGAATTATTTCGAATGCAGCCTAGAGAAACGATTCTTGACTTACAAAAGAGATTTGTGCACTTGACAAATCATCTAAGTGCTCTTGGTAAAACTTTGATGAATGATGAATTGAATCTGAAAGTACTTAGGTCCTTAACTAGGGAATTGCAACCAAAGGTAACGGCAATTTCAGAAAAGAAAAGTCTCTCCAACATGACATCCACGACATTATTTGGAAAACTTCAAGAATACGAAAAGGAACTCGGAAGACTTGAGAAGCATGAAAATCAAGAGAAGAAATCCAAGAATATTGCTTTGAAGATAAACTCTAAGGAAGTTGAAAAGGAAAACAATCCAGAAGAAGATGAAAACTTCATGCTTCTTGTTAAAAGGCTTGGTAAGTTCTTCGGTAGAAATGACAAACCTTTTTCTCATTCAAAAGGAAAGAAACATTTTTAGAAAAAGGAAGTCTCCACATCAACACAAGAAATCACATGTTATGAATGTGGTAAGCAAGGTCATATCAAGCCGGATTGTCCAAAACTCTCCAAGAAAGGTAGCTTCAAAAGCAAGAAGGGATTCAAGAACAAAAAGGCTTATGTCGCATGGGAGGAAAATGAAATAAGTTCCTCATTCGATTCCGATAGTGATGAAAGTGCAAATCTAGCATTGATGGCCTCACACCATTCTGATGATGAAGACAATGAGGTTAGTAATGATTTTTCTCTTTTTGATAGTGATACACAAGGTGCTATAGATGAACTATTGAGTGAATGCAAAATCCTGTATAAAACCATCTCATCACAAATGAAAAAAATTTCATCCTTAGAAGAAAAATATGTTTCAATGGAAAAAGATTTCAAAGAAGAAAAACAAAAATCAAGTGATGAACAAAAACAAGATTTTGTATGCAAAAATTGTGATTCACTCTCTTTCCAAATTGTCCAACTAAAAAGAGTCATTGAAATATATGAAAAAGGCCAAATTAGATTGGAAGGTGTTCTTAGCCAACAAAGACACTCCAATGATAAAAATGGACTTGTATATTCAAAGTTTTCAAAACCAAGTTCTAACAAAACTATCTTTGTTAAGGCTAGTGATCAATCATCCAAAGAGAAAGTGAACAAACCTAAAATAGTTCGTCACTATCCTAAAAAGAAAACATTCTCTAAGAAGAAATCTTATCCTTCTAGATATAGAAGTAACTTTGAACCTACTTGTTTTTATTGTGGTATTAAAGACCATACACCTAATGCTTGCTATGTTAGAAACTTCAGTGTGGCAAGTGGGCATTATGTATGGGTAAAGAAAGGCACTAATTATGAAGGACCAAAGCAACTTGGGTACCTAACAAAACCTAATTTGTTTTGCAGGTATGCTTGAATACCACATGCAATCTTTGGTATCTTGATAGTGGTTGTTCAAAGCATATGACAGGAGACATAAACCAATTTTCACATTTAGCACTAAAGGCCAAGGGTTTTGTCACTTATGGAGACAATAATAAGGGAATAATCCTAGGCAAAGGCAATGTTGGTGCTCCACCTTTCACATCCATTGAAGATGTTCTTTATGTTGAAGGACTAAAGCGCAATCTTCTAAGTATTAGACAACTGTGTGACAATGGCTTCAAAATCAAGTTCACCAAGGATGAATGTTTGATAGAAGATAAAGTCACTCATGAGGTTATACTTAAAGGTAAAAGAATAAATAATATATTCATGATTTCCCTTGATGATCCATCTTTGAAGGTTAAATGCCTCATGGCAAACAATGATGATTCATGGCTTTGGCACAAAAGAATTGCTCATATTCATATGGAACACTTGAATAAATTAATCAAGCATGATCTTGTCATTGGTTTGCCTAAGAGAAATTTTGTCAAAAATAGACTATGCGATGCTTGTCAAAAAGGGAAACAAACTAGATCAACTTTCAAATCTAAGAATGTGGTGTCCACTACAAGGCCACTACAATTGTTACATATGGATCTATTTGGTCCATCGAGAACAAGGAGTTTCGGAGATAATGTATATGCTTTGGTTATTGTTGACGATTTCTCTAGATATACTTGGACATTCTTTTTAGTGCAGAAAAGTAATGCATTCAAGGCGTTCAAGAAGTATGCTAAACAAATTCAGAATGAGAAGTCTCTAACAATTGCCTCAATAAGGAGTGACCATGGCGAAGAATTCCAAAATTCTCTATTTGAAGAATTCTGTGGAGAACATGGAATATCTCACAACTTCTCGGCACCAAGGACTCCTCAACAAAATGGAGTGGTTGAAAGAAAGAATAGGTCTCTTGTGGAACTTGCTAGAACAATGCTTAGCGACTCAAATCTTCCAAAATACTTTTGGGCGGATGCGGTGAGCACGGCATGCTTCGTTAGCAATAGAGTTAACATTAGACAAATCTTAAAGAAAAATCCATATGAACTTTTCAAAGGGAAAAAATCAAATATTGCTTTCTTTCACATCTTCGGGTGCAAATGCTTTGTCCTAAACAATGACAAAGATAATTTGGGTAAGTTTGATGAGAAATCCGATGAAGGTATTTTTCTTGGTTACTCACTCTCTAGTAAAGCATATAGAATATACAACAAAAGAACTTTTACTATTGAAGAATATATGCATGTTTCTTTTGATGAAACTAACCCCTCCAAGGAGGATAATATTGTGTGTGATAATGATGATGAAATTTTAGAAGGTCCTAAAGCAAATTCTTCCAAGGATCAACCCATTCAACTCGAAGAATCACCTCAACAAGAATCAAATCTCAATGATCCACCAAAAGAATGGAGAACTCATAGAGATCATCCTATTGATAAAGTAATTGGTGATATAAGTCAAGGTGTGTCTACAAGATTAAATCTCAAGGATACTTGCCTAAACATGGCGCTTGTCTCTCAAATTGAACCTTCCAAAGTTGATGAAGCCTTAGGCGATGACCAATGGATCATAGATATGCAATAAGAATTGAATAAATTTGAAAGGAATCAAGTTTGGGAACTCGTCCCTAGGCCAAGCAACATACACATTATTGGAACAAGATGGGTGTTCAAAAACAAACTTGACGAGAATGGAATAATTGTTCGCAACAAAGCAAGATTGGTAGCACAAGGCTATAATCAAGAAGAAGGAATAGACTTTGAAGAAACTTTCTCTCCAGTTGCAAGGTTAGAAGCTATTAGTCTCTTACTTGCCTATGCTTGTTCATTAAATTTTCAGCTTTTCCAAATGGATGTCAAAAGCGCATTCTTGAATGGATATATCGCTGAAGAAGTCTACGTTAAGCAACCCCCGGGGTTCGAAGATTTCAAGAATCCATCTCATGTATTTAAATTGAGAAAATCTCTCTATGGACTAAAACAAGCACCAAGGGCATGGTATGATCGTTTAAGCAACTTCTTATGCGAAAAAGGTTTCGAAAAAGGCAAAGTTGACAAGACTCTATTTATCAAGAAAATCAAAGATGACACTTTGCTAGCACAAGTCTATGTCGATGACATCATCTTCGGTTCTTCAAATCAAGAAATGTGTGAAGAATTCTCATCAATGATGCAAGGAGAATTTGAAATGTCCATGATGGGTAAAATGAACTATTTTCTTGGACTTCAAATCAAACAACTAAAAGATGGCATCTTCATCAACCAATCCAAATATTGCAAGGAACTCTTGAAAAGGTTTGACATGGATAACTGTAAGGAAATGTCTACACCAATGGGTTCTGGTTCTTATGTTGATCAAGATGAATCAGGTGTTTCCATCGACATTACTAAATATCGAGGTATGATTGGCTCCTTATTGTATTTGACGGCAAGCCATCCTGACATAATGTTTAGTGTTTGTCTCTGTGCCCGCTTTCAAGATAACCGAAAGGAATCTTATCTCACGGTGGTAAAGAGGATCATGAAGTATCTCAAAAGGAACAACAAATGTCGGATTGTGGTATCCTAAAGGTAGTGTCTGCAACTTAATTGGTTATTCTGACGCGGATTATGCAGGGTGTAAAACAGATAGAAAAAGCACAAGTGGTACTTTTCACATTCTTGGTAATGCATTAGTATTATGGGCCTGGAAGAAACAAGCATGTGTTGCTCTAAGCACGACCGAAGCTGAATATATTGCAGCGGATAGTAGTTGCGCTCAAATTTTGTGGCTAAAACAACAACTTCGTGACTACGGACTCGATCTAGGGTGCATTCCTCTAAGATGCGACAACACCAGTGCAATTAACATTACAAAGAATCCCGTCATACATTCAAGAACTAAACACATAAACATTTGACATCATTTCCTCCGTGATCATGTTCTTCAAGGAGATATCGAGGTAACCTTTGTAGATACTCATAATCAGCTTGCTGATATCTGCACCAAACCTTTGGCAAAAGAACCTTTCTACAAAATTTGTCGAGAGCTCGGCATACTTGACGAACACGACTTATAAGGCATCTTTCCCTTCTTTTTAATAATGTCAAAGGGGGAGAAAGATGTGTGGTACTTTATGTTTGTATTTCCCGTGTCTTATTTTTTAAGGTACTCTCCAATCAATATGAAGAATTGCAAAGGATTCCAACCCTCTCCTACATAGGGGGAGGTTTGCATCTCAGGGGGAGAAGCTCTTCCGGAAAGTACATCGCATAAAGCAAGATTGTTTGTCATCATCAAAAAGGGGGAGAATGTAAAATCAAGCTTCACAAATAAGCTTTTGTTTTGATGAAGACAAACCATGGCTAACAAAGAAGGCAAAGATTTATGATCAAGCTCAAAGCATCTAAGGATAATATCTTCATTCAAAGCTCTCAACAACTTTAAAGGTATAATAATATTATCTACTTTGATATTAAGATATAGATGCTAAAAAATGAAAAAGAAAAGTTTAAGAATCATTACTCAAGCTTTTCAAAGATAAAATTTCATTTTTCTCTTGCATGCAATCGATTTACATATTAGTGCAATCGATTGCAAACTTCAAAATTTTAGATCTTTTGCTTCTGTTTCTTTGTGCAATCGATTTACACTTCTTATGCAGTCGATTACATACTTAAATTTTCAAAACGTTTGCTTCTGTTTCTCAGTGCAATCAATTTACATTGCTAGTGCAATCGATTGCACTCACTTACTTTTTGCTACTGCCTTTGCATGCAATCGATTTACATTGATAATGCAATCGATTGCACTCTTAAAGATTTTGAAAAAATAGTTGTTGAAACCTTGTGCAATCGATTTACACCAAGGGTGCAATTGATTGCATGCTGCACGAATTTGAAAAACAACAGCTTTTACATGCCTGTTCATCATGCCTTTTCATTACATCTTTTCACTCAAACTTGGCATTTGTTCATGATACATTTTCAGAACTTCATGATGTTTCAAAAGGGTGTTATGAACATATAAATATTCATTTCAAAATCCAGATCTAACACCTCTTCCATAAATATTTTCTGAAATTTCAAAATACAAACTCAAGCATTCTTTGCTTTTCATGCATAAGTTTTCTGCACATTTTCATACTTTAACAAACAAAAAAATTTGAGCAAATATATCTTGAGTCATTGTATAATATTGTTATTGGAAGAAGAAGATCATACATTGTTAAATCACTCTAAGTGATCGATATTACTCTACTCACTCAAACTCAAAAATTGATATTTACTTACTTACTTTTCCAGGATTGTTGGAAATAAGTTTAAGTGTTTTTGTTGAAATCTTGTCTTTCCAAAGTTGTTAGATACAAGTGTAGTTACATTGAGAGGATTGTTCTCATAGGTAACTTAGTGAAAATCCAAGAGGATTGTTATTGGTCCAAGAGGATTGTTATTGGTTGTTTGGTAGTTCTTGTTTAAGTTTGCCACAATAAGGAAATCTCTTTCATGTTGAAAGGGGACTAGAGTACTCTCGGACTGTGAGGGGAACCAGGATATATCGCCCGTGTCTCTTTATTTTTCTACATTTTTAAGCTTTCCTAAACTCACTTTTAACCAGAAAAATAAGAACCATCATCACTAAAAACCAAATATTTTAAAGTACCTAATTCACCCCCCCTCTTAGGCGCACTTTGTTCTTACAAGAAAAATACCATCAGTTATAATATTCGGTGTCAGTTTAAGTTGAGCTCACAAAGTCTGAAGATGAAGATCAGGAAGAAGATATTTATAGCCTTCAGCTTTAAGAAGAGATTGATCATCTGGAAAGCATTATCAATAGAAGGGATGTACTCATCAAGGAGCTAATTTAGAGGCCAAACAACGAAGCAACAAAGGATCTCTTCAAAGAAGCCCAAGAGTGGAGTAATGAGAATCTAGGTTGGAGTACCCTTGCTAATATAGAGTTTTAAAGAACATCTTAGGGCTTCTGTTTTGTATTATTTTGATGATCACCATCAGGCCTATTAATTGGGATTTCTTGGCTTTATATTTTGTATCCTTTAGGCTCTTAAACTTTGTACTAAACTCATTTGTCATTTTTTATTGTCAATTATCTCTCGCTTGAAACTTGAATCAAAATTTTGTGTCCTTAAAAATGAATTAAACATGTCATACTCATGCATCATTCTACATTTTGTGTCTCACATTATTCATTATTCATCATTCATCATTCATCATCCAATTCTTGCATTCTAAAGTTTAACTCATGCCTTTTCTCTCCAAATAGAGTCAAAAACCTGCACTAGGACTAATCATTGAAAAGATGGACATCACACTAGAGCAAGAGAAGTATGAGCTTCTTGAAGAGGTGACTACCCTTCGAGACAGAATGGAAAGATTGATAACTATGATGGAGAACGTGGTGACTTCTCAGAATCAATCACTGACACCCCATCTCCTCGTTCAACTCAAGCACAAGTCCAGACCATGGTGATCTTTGAAGTTGTTACCGCTCTTGTTTCAGTAGCTCCAGTTAGTGTTCTACAGTATCAAATACCACCTGGATATCCTTGGGGCATTCCCCTCAACTTTATGCCAAAAGGGTACCAACCTATTGTTGAAGTTCCCGCAATGCAACATGTAATGTATGCTCCCTCTCATGGGATGGATATTCCTCCTCCTGTGATGTTTATTCCTCCTCCATTTGTACATACTATCCCATTTGGAAATGAACATGTCTACCATGTTGAACTGTCTAAATGTTTGGGTGTTGAGGAACAAATGGACGACTTCCAAAATCAGTTTCAAGAAATGAAGGAAGAACTTAAGGACCTTCATAGGAAATACCTATTTGAAAATAATGCTTATGACTTATGCCTGGTGCTGAATGTGAAGATACCAGCAAAATTCAAAGTACCCGAATTTTAGAAGTACAAAGGGAATTCTTGCCTAGAGAGTCACTTAACTATGTATGCTAGAAATATGTCAACTCAATCTGATAATGACCAACTGTTGATCCACTACTTTGAAGATAGCTTGTTTGGTGTCACTCTCAGGTGGTACATGAGTTTGGATAGCACTCAGATCCATACTTTAAGAGACCTCGGTGAGGCATTTGTTCACTAGTATAAATAAAATGTAGACATGGTGCCTGATCGTGATCAACTCAGGGCTATAGCTCATAAGGATATAAAGTCTTTTAAAGAATATTCTCAACATTGGAGTGAACTAGCTACCCAAGTTATCCGTCCAATGGAAGATAAAGAGATGACCAAGATATTTCTAAAAACTCAGAGTTCTTTCTACTATGAGAAAATGGTTGCAAGTGTTCCCAGCGACTTCATCAAAATGGTGAGAATGGGTATCCGCTTAGAAGAAGTTGTCCGTGAAGGATGTCTATCTCTAGATGCTGATTAAGCGAGCAATGTCAAGAAGAAAGAACAAGATTCAAACACCATCTCATGGGGAAGGCAGAGGAAACGCCAAAAAATTCATCAACATGTTGCAATTGTTACTCATGTGGTTCCAGCTTATCAAACATAGTTCCCCCATAAACAAAAACACAACAACAACGTTATCAACAATAAGTTCATCAAGGAAATAATCAGAGGAAAATTAATTTTGGTCCAATTCCAATAAAATACAGAGTTGTATGCTTCCTTACTGCATGCGAATTTCGTTCAAACTCGAGCTCGACCAGCCGTTCCTGAAAAGCTTCCATGTGGATATAAGGATAATGTGTTTTGTGATTTTCATCAAGGTGCCCCGAGGAACGATTTGGTGGGTTGTTTTTCTTTGAAGGTTGAGGTTCAAAGGCTAGTTAGAAGTGGCTTCTTATCATTTTAAGATGTTGGTCCAAATGTTCAAGTCAATATTTTGCCAAAATATGAGTGAATCTTTGTTAGATTTTGGCCCTGAAATTTGAAGATAGTCCCTTCACCACAAGTCCAAGCAGAGAGAATCTTCTCAAATTTTTAGCATTTTATTGCTTTTTCATATATGATCTTCCTTATTTGTTAATGCATTTGTTTTGCTCGTATGAACTTGTTTTCATTTTAAATGATAGTGATAATACAACTAATATGTTTGTCTTCAAGAAATCCATTTGTTTCACTCGTATTTGTTTTAAAATTATTTTCCTACATTATGATACCAATTTTTTTGCCAACCTCTTGCTTAGGTAGAGATTGGAGGGAGAATGATGATCTAAAAATGCAAAAATCTTTGGTTGTATGCTTTCAAAAAAACCCTGCTGATGATGTACAAGCATTGTTTCAAATGCCCAAACACCAGAGATATAAGGAAGATAATCCCTTGCTAACCTCTTTTGAGAATTGAAGTAGGAGTTTATTTTTATACAAAAAAAAACCTTTACATTTAACCTGGGACAGGGTAGTTTTCAGTTAATTTAACTGAGTGTTCAAAATTCAAGGAACGAGGCAGTCATCGCTCTCTCAACAGATCAAGACAAGTCAATATCACACGATTTGTTCAAATCAAGAAAAATAAAGCAAAAGAAAAACCCTGCTAAGTCAACAACTTGAAGACAAGCTGGCTTAGGCAAAAATTAGGGCATCCCGCTAGACTATCAATTCAAAAGAAATAATCCAGGAAAAATTTAGGAAAAATAAAAAAGAATGAAAAGAAAAAGCAAAAACATTACAAAGAAAGCTATAAAGAAAAGTCCTTAGCAAAGAACAAATTTGCGTGACTACAAACACGAAGATGATTGTGACTCCGAAAGTCGGTTTGGTTTCCTAAACATTACAAAATCCTTCCAGAGAGATGAATACTCATGTTGAATTAATTGAACATAGTGTTAGAGCGTATCACGAAGAATGGGTGGGCACCAATAAATTTGAGCCTTAGAAATCCTTTTATAAAAAAACATGAACTAGGCCACTTTATAACCCTAAAAATTCCTAAATGAAGTAGGGTTTGTTTCGAAAGCATAATTCAACGAGATAACGTTCCTGGGTCCCATGAGTTTTGCTAAATATTTGTGTTTGTATCATATTGATTTTGTTATCTTTCATTCAAAAAAATCAATGTCACGTCCTAACTAGTGATTTACTCACAAGGTTTTGTGACTTTCTTTTAAATAAAAACTTTAAGACTTACATAATTGTTGCATTAGAATTTTCATTCTTAGAGTAAAATTCTTCTGCTTGCAAACATTTGCTTGACATCAAAGAAGCTTTTATATGAACATTAGTGATGAGCTTAATAATTTTGAGCAATGAATCTCTGTTGGGTAATTAGCAAATTATTTCAACGAATGATCATATCCAGGGGGATGTTACCTGAAGACCATAAGAATGGACATGTTGCTTTCCCATTTGACGCTTTCACAATTAGTTTACCCTTATGGGGAAAAACTTGAGGACTTCGTTCTGCCAAATACCGTTAATCTGGGAAGTTACGTCGAGATTCGACGGATCTCCCCAAGAGTTTGAAGATCCTTGGGAACATTATCTCAAGTCTTTATGGTGTAAAGACTCCTTTTTAAATTCTTCCATTTACCATGTGGTCTAGGGGAAAATTTTGAATACTTTGTTGTGCCAAGTAAAGTCAATCTGGGGCAGTCACATTAAAATTCGCCGAATCTCTTCAAGAGTTTGAAGACACTGGGGAATTTTTGAGGCCAGGTTTTTTCTAAAATTCTCTTGAGATTATTTCTTTTCATAAACCATGTATCTTGGGGTATTTAAGAATTGACGTTTTTTCGTAAGAATTTTTGTCCATTTATGACGTGCATCATGCATTTTATCAGTAGTAAACTCGGGGCACCCAAAATTAGTTAGAAGGACAATCCAGATTCGTCAAGATATGTGATTCACTTTGCTAAAATTATCATATGGTGATGTTTCCTGGTGATCCTATATAATCCCTTATTCAGGTATCTCTAGTTGAGCATGATTCTTCTCCCCCAACAATTTTTTTCCTCAAAATGGAGTTCATATTGTTGTCCCCTCAATGGACTATTAATGTTAGAAGGTTAAATTTTGGGTTTTCTTCCTAAGAATTATCCTCCTATCCCAAGAGAGATTTAATATTTGTAGTAGGATTTTGCTCCATCAAGTGGCTTTTTTTTAATCTCCAGTGATGATTATATGTTATTAAGATTGGTTGAGTGCTTGGTTGTACCCTGGTGTTGTTTTGTCATCCCCAGTGTTATCATTTATCTCTTTTGTCTGTTTTGTCGGCATATACATAACATTAATTCATTAATTCACACTTACATCATTCATGAACATTCACATTTATCGATGATCCTGAATCCACTTACTATCAGTTATGTTTACCCCCCCCCCCCCCCCCCCCCCCAAGTAGTGTATTTATTTCCCCAGTAATATCTTTGCTCTCTCCAATAGAGTGTCAGCTATAGGAAGAAAGGTGTGTATTCCTTTTGATTCCCCACTGAGTTTGTTCCTCTTGTAAAGGTTTTTCTTTTAGCTTTCTCATCCATCTCTGGATAGTATAAACCCCCAGTTGAGTTTATTCCTCATTGGGAAGAGTCTTGTTTGACTGTCTCTCTCCAACTTATTCCTAGATTGAACCTTGTCTCTGACCAATATGTTTGTTTGGATCTCTCTAGGCGGTGAACCCTAGATTGAGAGTGCATTTATTTTACACATTTGAATACTTTATCTTTATTTGAAGAAATTTATTCCACAAGATTGATGACTTTCACTTCTGTTCAAAGATCCCCGTTGAAGACTTTATCTCCTCAGCATGAATTTGTTTGCAATTCCCCAGGAAGTTGAAATTATTCCCCAACAACATTATTGCAAATACTCTAAGAATTATCACCTGACAACAAGTAGTGGTCTCTTTATTTGAGAAGCTTGTGTCTCCCAGGATTTCCTTTTGGACAGGAAATGACAGTCTCTTTTGAGTAGTCTGTCAATTCCCAGAGAAGTTATCCCCAGATATCAAGGTTTTTATTTACTTCAACGGATGGTTTATCTCTTCGATGTGATGGAGACATTTCATTAGGAAAACCCAATACAAGTGGTTACATTTTAATAAGTTTGATGTTACCCTTTAAAAGTAGAAGACTTGGTTAAGGAAGAAGTCCAGACCCGTTCGTTGTGGGGAAGTTTGTTACCCTTTTCAGGTGGAAAACTTGATTAAAGAAAAAGCCGAGACCGGTTTGTTGTGGGGAATTTTGTTACCCTTTTCAGGTGGAAGACTTGATAAATAAGAAGTCGAGACCCATTTGTCATGGGGAAGTTTATTTACCCTTTTCAGGTGGAAGACTTGATTAAAGAAGAAGCCGAGACTCGTTCGTCATGGGGAAGTTTGTTACCCTTTTCAGGTGGAAGACTTGATTAAAGAAGAAGCCGAGACCCGTTTGTCATGTGAAGTTTGTTACCCTTTTCAAGTATAAGACTTGATTAAAGATGAAGGTGAGACATGTTTATCATAGGGAAGTTTATTGTTACACTTTTCAAGTGGAATACTTGATTAAAAGAAGAAGTTGAAATCGATTTTGGAAACTTATCCTACCTTCATCTATTGAGTTGGTAGTTTATCATTGTTGTACCCCAAAATTTTCCCTCTCTTTTTGAATACACTTCTCACAAGATCTTTAAATAGCTCCAGCTGGCACAAGGATTGATTAGGTCAAGCCATCTCCAAAACACTGATGCCTCAAATTAGGGTTTGAGTTTTCATAAGGACAATTGGAATTTTAATGCCTCAAAAGACTTTCATGGATGATTATAGACCTCCAAGAATTCTCATGACAAGTTTCAAGCCTTGGATCACAAAATTGCTCAGTCAATTGATCAGATGCCCTAAAATTAATTGTACTGATGAAAAAGTCAATTGTTGTATCTAAAAGTTAAACTTTGACTTTTTGGTCAACATTAAGTTTCAAAGATCGAAATTCATCAAGACATTCAAGAATATCAATCTTGATCATCAAGAAACCAAGAAAGTCAAAAGTCTAAGTGAAAAGTCAAACTTTTCAAGACTTAGAAATTTTTGTGTTTTTTATACATGATAATTTCATTTCTTCATGCCAACTTTGCACCAAGATGCAAGATGATTCAAAAAAACTTCCAACATGAAAGTTAGAGGTCTCAATGAGATCTAAAACTTTTTAGGACTGATCGAGTTCTATAAGTGCTTGGATTTTGAGTTATAATTTCATGAAGTCATGGCATTTTTGTATAAACACTTAGAGAAATTTTCAGCATGTTTGGTCAAGATTTTATCCCAACTTCTTGGCATTTTTTTCACATAGTTCCAAGATGATTTTTTCAAAATGTACAACATGAAAGTTATATAGGATGTTTCAAGCTTTCCAAAAAATCCAAGAGCATGAATTTATCATACTTGAGCTAGGAGATTCAAGGGCATGAAGTTTGGCATCCATTCTTGAATTGTAAATCATTTTGTTGAAGAAAAACAATTCAATTTTCACAATGTGCTGAATAATCTTACTTTGCAGGCCTTGTGACTTGAAAATCTATCCATAATCAAATGTTTACACAATTGATTGAACCATTATCCAAGTAATTCAAGTATTGTCCATTGCATCTTTCCATTTTTAGCACAAAGGCACCATTGCCATTCTTGCAAAGTTCACTTTAATGAAAAAGTCAATTTCTTGAGCCTCTAACTTGTTGTTCTAATCACACTCAACTTCTACATGTCAGAACAAACATGTTTAAAGTGATCAACCACTTTAGATAGCTTGGTAAAAGCATTGGAAACATGTTCTTCATGCTTGTTTCAAAAACAAGCAAGATAGCCATAACATGTGATTCAAAATCTGAGTTGTTTGAAGTCTCAAACCTTCTCCATAAATAGAAGGAAAAACTAACACTCAAAATCATTTTGCTATCAAAAACCAGAATTGTCCACAAAACCTCCATTTTTGAGCTTTGAAGTTCAAATCCTTGAACCTCTCACTCCTTGCAAGTTTTGTCCAAACAAACTATCCAAAAACTCCACATACAACATATAAAAGTTGTTCAAAAACAATAAAAAATTCTGTAACATCACTATCATCACTTCCCAAGCTCAAAAACAGTCCATACAGCAGTTCAAACTCAAAGCAAATTTCAGTTTCAAGGTATGTTTTCGTGAGTTTGAACTCTTCATACAAGCATCATTAGTGGTTCATCTGTGAAGATAAAATGTAGATATCATTGCCTTGAAGCTAACCATATGCTTTCTTTTCATTTTCATTAACCATGTGTTAAGAACTAACTTTTACATGTAGCAAAAGTGATTCTCGTGGAAGGACATTCAACGATACAAAGTTCTTTAATCAAAGCTGTGATCAAAGTTCAACTTCTGACATTTTCTTGTGTTTACCCCACGAGTTCCTTGAAAACATTGCATTTTACGTATCATGCATAGGTTGCTCATTTTTCTCGCTGTTTATTTCCGTAAGAAAATGGCTCTAGAGAAAACAGTTAAAGATTTCCAAGCTCAGAATCCCCAGTTCCAACAAGTGCTCCTAAACTTAGCCAAGGGGCAGGAATATTTGAAAGCACTCTTCACCAAAGGGAGTAAAGAAGAAGACTAAGAAGAAGGAAGTCATCCTCAACATAGGAAGAAGGTTCAAGGGGCCTGCCCAACTAGCTCAAAAAGAAGATACTTCTTCTGAGGAAGAAGACAATAAAGAAGAGGAAGCTAGAAGCACTAGAGCTATGGATAACCAAGCTACTGAGGACGAAGACTATTCTGAGGAGAAGTATCCACCAACAGATGAAAAATACAAATAGCTTGATGACCGACTTAAAGCCGTGGAAATCAAAGCAGTACCTGGTCTAGACTTTGGAGATTTAGGGTTGGTACCTAGGGTAGTCATTCCCCATAAATTCAAGATCCCTATCTTTGCAAAGTATAACGGGTTATCTTATCCTAAGATGCATATGAGATCTTATGTTCGCAAGATTCAGCCACACACCACTGATCAGAAGTTGTGGGTTCCCTTTTTCCAAGAAAGCTTATCTGGAGTGCAGTTGGAGTGGTTATATCAACTTGAGAGGAGTAATATCTACACCTGGGAAGATCTAGCTGCTGCTTTCTACAAGTAGTACCAATACAACACTGATCTTGGACCAACTCGTATGCAGTTGAAGAATATGACCATGGGTTCAAATGAAGGCTTTAAAGAGTACGCCCAAAAGTGGAGAGACCTGGTTGGTAGGGTGCAGCCACCCTTAACTGATTCTCCCTATAAAATGAAATACGAGCAAGATAACATAAAATGGTTCAAACATGGAAATCCCTCATTCGGGCATTATTGGACTCATACAATGGTTCTATCTTGCATAATTTCACCTCAAAAGCGCATTAGTATTGTTAGTATGCATCAAAGCAACATAGAAATCAAAATACGAATTTACAAAAAATAAAGAAACCGAAGATGCATGGGATGCTTGTTTCATTCTCTTTGGATCATCAAGATCGATTCATACTTACTCTATGAGGCTTCTGGAATTGATTGGGACGACTAGTTTTCTTGGAGAAAGGCTGAAAATAGGGTTTTGAAGATTGCCCTAGATTGACAATTTTTAAGATTTGGAAGGGAACGATATTTGTAGGAGACATTTAGGTCAAGAAGAATGCGCTTAGACCTTGAAAAATAAATCTTTGATTTTTGTTAAAAATAAAATTTGGAATAAGATAAGTCATAAAGCTTTGATGCAAAGACAATATCCACGCGGTTTCTAATGTGTTCTTGGTCCTCCATAATGTTTGAAACAAAAGCCTTCTCAGTCTTACACCTCCCTTTACTATTTATTTAATTTAATTTTAAATTTAAATGAATAAAATCAAAATAAACGAAATAAAAAATTAAAAGGGTGTATGAATAGATTTATAGGTTCGTTATGAGGTCAAGAAAACGTTTGGACCTTGAAAGATAAGCCCATTAGCCCTAAAATTCAAGTTTAATCAATTTAGGTTTCATGCATTTTCTCAAAATTGCCCAACTTGCACCAATCAAAACTCTCTCATTTTTTATCATATTAAGGTTATCCTTGACTTTTTGGAAAGCTCAATATGCCCCCACCATCTCTATGTTGATCATATTCTATTTGAAGAATTTATCCTGATGTAAATTACTTTACAAAAAGTGTTTTTTTGTTGACTTTTAAAATGGCCTATAATATTTTAGCCCATATCTCTCAAATGAAGCATTTTTGGGCCTTGAGTTCAGAGAGAAAAAGTTGTAGAGAATTGAATTTAATTCAAAATGAGCTTTGGTTGAGAATTTTCTGATGAAGCATGTGAAAGTTATGCTTGGTCAAAGTTTAGTTCACTTCTCCTAAAGGAAACCCTAACTTAGCAACTTTTGACTTTTGATAAATCTTGAGTTTTCTTGGTGAGTTAAGATCAACCCTTAATCAAATGATGAATGTGACTTCAAAATGTTGACGTTGACCAAAAATCTTGAAGTTTGACTGTAAGTTGACCATAATTGACTTTTGACCCAATATAGTTAATTTTCAATCATTTGTGCAATTGACTGAGCAAATTTGTACTACAAGGCTTGAAATTTGACATGGGGATGCCTTGGTACATATGAGAAACCATGAAGTCCACTTTAGGCATTATAAGTCTTATTTCCTCCGAGAAAACAAAAACCCTAATTATAGGCTATTGCGTAGGAGGAGGGTTCATCTGATCAACTCTTGAGTAGTATTGAGTACTTGAGCTCCTTGAATCAATTTGTCTTTGAAAAATGGGAGGGAAAATGTTAGGGTATAACGGCTTCCCCTGTTCAATCTTCTTAAACTTGACGAGTTATACTGGCATGCTTTTCATTCGGGATCTGAAGGTGGAAGAGGATTGAACACTGATGTACCCATAATTTTGCACTCGCGTGTGCACGAAGTAACAGTTGTAAGTTGATTGTATTGCTTGAATGGGCTTAGAGATACCATTCAGAGAGGTGATAGGGTGTCGTCGGATATGGGCTTAAAGATGCTATCTAAAGTAACTATTAATAGGAGTATCATAATGAGTCTACGCTTGACTGTATCTTGAATAATGCTTTTCAGGATTTCGAATCAGAAGGGGAAATGCTTTTCAGAATAAAGTGCTGAAGGAGATGCTTTTTAGAATAAAGTGCTAAAAGGGAAATGCATTTCAGAACTGATCTGAAGGAAATGCTTTCCAAAACTGGGTATTTGGGGGAAATGCTTTTCATTGTTACATATTTGAAGGGGACATGCTTTTCAGAAAGAAGTGTTGAGGGAGACGCTTTTCAGAATAAAAATTCTGAAGGAGGTGCTTTTCAAAATGAAGTGCTGAAGGGGAAATGCTTTTCAGAACTCCTCTGAAGGAAATGCTCGCCATAACTCGGTCTCTAGGGGAAATGCTTTTCAGGGTTCCATCTCTAAAAGGGACATGCTTTTCAGAATGAAGCGCTGAAGGAGATGCTTTTCAGAATAAACTGTTAGAACATAGTTTGATTCTACAACCCTAAGTTAGAGTTTTGATGATAACAAAATACAAGATTAGATAAATTATAATATTATATAAGACATATATGCTACTTAAAATTATGTTGTGTATTTACAGAAACTCTGATGGAATCAACATCAGAATATCAGTATCAACATCAGCATCAGAAGATATGTCAGCATCAGAAGATCAAACATGTGCTATACATGAAAGCCCGATGAACAGAATCTGCGCAAAACATACTCTGACTCTGAGCAAGATACTTACCATGTCACCAGTACTCTGAAGCGTCAGAATAAGCTAAAGCCAAGAACACTCTGATTTTCATTAAGCAGAACATTCTGAAGTGTCAACGTTACTATGCATTCAAGACAGATTAATTACCAACGGCTTTATTCCAAGACAAAGGTCTTCTCAAAAAGGAAAGAACGTTATGAGCATTGAAATGGATTTATGGACAGCAACGTATTTATTCCTAGGCTACTTAAACAAGTTAGTTATAAAAGAATTGGAAAATACTCTTTACGCACGCACGCATACAAAAACTCTCTCACTCAAATTGCTAAAGCTTTCAACCACGCCTACTCAATAGCATTAGCAGTCTAGTTTCATCTAAGCTTCATATTGTGTATTATCACAGTTGTGATATATAGTTTTGTAAGAAAACATCAAACACACATTTGTTCATTTATCTGTAAAAGAATTTCCTTGAGATAAACCGGTCTGTGGTTAGACTCAAGAAGGCTTTAACAGTTGTTAAAGCAGTTGTGTATTCAGTTGAATATAGTGGATTAAGACCTCGTTGGAGAGAGGCGAAATCACCTTGACGGGTGGACTGGAGTAGTTTGAGATCAAACGAACCAGGATAAAAATAACGTGTTGTCTGCATTTGATTTCAAGTTTTACAATTCAACCCCCCTTCTTGTGTTTTTCACATCTTCAATTGGCATCAGAGCGCCTGGTTCTGAGCTAATAACACTTAACCGTGTCAGTACAAGATCCAGCGTTAGAAAAACACTATGGCAGGACCACATCAAAACATCAGCAATGACAACAATGAAGAAAGAGACAGATTCAGTGGCAAACCTCCAGTCTTTCATGGAGAGAACTTTGATTATTGGAAAGAAAGAATTGAAAGCTTCTTTCTGGCCCACGATGCTGATCTGTGGGATATGGTGACTGATGGATACACGCACCCAGTGAATGCAAGTGGTCAAAAGATTGACAGAAAAGCAATGTCTGATCAACAAAAGCGTGACTTCAGAAATCATCACAAAGCCAGAACAATTCTTCTCAGCGCCATCTCTTACTCTGAATATGAAAATATATAAAACAGAGACACTGCAAAGAATATGTTTGACTCTCTGAGTATGACGCATGAAGGCAACATTAAAGTTAAAGAAACTAAAGCTCTTGCGTTCATTCAGAAGTATGAGGAATTCAAGATGGAAGAAAGTGAATCAATTAAAACGATGTTCTCAAGATTTCAAATTCTGGTTTCTGGTCTCAAAGTTCTGGACAAAGGGTATTCTACTGCTGATCATGTTAAGAAGATCATCAGAAGCTTGCCAAAACAGTGGAGGCCAATGGTCACAGCGCTGAAGCTAGCTAAGGATCTCAACAAAATCTCTCTGGAGGAACTTGTCAGCTCCCTCAGAAGTCACGAGATAGAGCTAGAAGCTGATGAACCTCAAAAGTAAGGTAAGCCATTAGCTTTAAAATCTAACATAAAATTTGACTCCAAAGTTTTGCAGGCTGTAGAAGAAACCTCTGATGGGTCCTCATCATAAGAAGATGAACTGTCTCTCCTCTCCAGAAGGGTGAACCAACTGTCGAAGCAGAGGCAAAGAAAGTTCAGGAATCCAAGAAGATCAGAAAATCAGAATGAATCTTCCTCCAGATACAGAAGGTCAGAATCCTCCTCTGGACACAGAAGATCCGAAGGCTCTTCAGGAAGCAGAAAGCCAAACAATAAAGACATCATCTGCTATGAATATAACGAGCATGGACACTAAAAGAGTGATTGCCCAAAGCTTCAGAGGGAAAAGCCCAAAAAGAAGTTTGGCAAGGAAAGGAAGAAAAGTCTCATGGCTACATGGGATGACTCTGACACATCTGAAGCTGAGTCAGAATCAGATGATGAGAGAGCAAATATAGATCTCATGGCAAACATAACAGAAGACAGTAAAGCTTCTGAATCAGACTCTGAATCAGAAACAAAAGTGGTATTCCCTGACTTTGCTATTAACTTTACTAAGGCTGAACTAGCTGAAAGCCTTAATGAAATTCTGGAAAGATATCAGCAGATCAGAGTCAAATTCAGAAACCTGAAAAGGAATATTGCTTCTGACTCTCATAAAACTGAGAGTCTCAAATTGGAGAATTATGAGTTGAAAGATAAAATTTCAAAATTAGAAAATCTATTGCAAAACTCTCAGAATGAAACAATTCCTGAAACTCCCAGCAGTGCTGATGAGATCATCAAGGAGTATGATCACAACTTTCAGAAGTTTCTAGCTAAAAACATAAATAGAAGCAAAATGGCTTCAATGATCTATGGAGTTAGCAGAAATGGCAGAAAAGGAATAGGATACCAAGGTAAGGTACCTACACCAAAGAATGCCATGGATTTAGTTATTAAACGAACTGCACTTAACTCACACTTTGTATATGGGCACACACACGACATCAAATATACTAGTAGTAATTATTCTGTCAAACCAAAATTCAACCAGAGTTTTGGTAAAACTAATAAATCAGGACCCAAGAAAATATGGGTACCTAAGGATAAAATAATACATGTTGCAGATATCTTTAGCAGCAAAGCAGAAACACCAGTCATGGTACCTGGACTATGGCTGCTCACGACACATGACGGGAAGAAGGCATATGTTCCAAAGCCTGGAACTTAAGCCTGGAGGCCACGTAGGCTTCGGAGGCAATTAAAGGAGAAAGATCATTGGCTCTGGAACAGTAGGTAACAGAAATCTTCACTCTATAAGTAATGTTTTATTAGTAGATGGATTAATGCATAACCTGTTATCCATAAGTCAATTAAGTGATAACGGTTATGATATAATCTTTAATCAAAATTCATGCAAAGCTGTTAGTCAGAAAGATGAGACTATCCTGTTTAATGGAAAGAGGAGAAACAAAATTTATAAAATAAAACTTTCTGAACTGAAAAGTCAGAATGTAAAGTGTCTTCTGTCTGTTAACAACGAGCAATGGATCTGGCACAGAAGATTGGGACATGTTAGTATGAGAAGAATATCTCAGATTAACAAACTCAATCTGGTAAGAGGACTTCCTAACCTTAAGTTCAATTCAGATGCTCTGTGTGAATCATGTCAGAAAGGCAAGTTTGCAAAACCAGCTTTCAAATCTAAAAACGTTGTTTCCACCTCTAAACCATTAGAACTTCTGCACATTGACTTATTTGGACCAGTTAAAACTGCTTCAGTCAGTGGCAAGAAGTATGGGTTAGTAATCGTAGATGACTATAGCAGATGGACATGGGTAAAGTTCTTAAGACACAACGACGAGTCACACTCTGTGTTTGTCACCTTCTGCAACCAAGTTCAGAATGAAAAGGATCTTAGAATCGTTAAAGTCAGAAGTGATCATGGTGGAGAATTTGAAAACAAAGATTTTGAGTGATTCTTTAATGACAAAGGCATTCTGCATGATTTCTCTTGTCCTAGAACTCCCCAGCAAAATGGAGTTGTAGAACGAAAGAACAGAACATTGCAAGAAATGGCCAGAACCATGATCAACGAGACTAACGTTGCTAAGATCTTCTGGGCAGAAGCAATAAATACAGCGTGCTACATTCAGAATAAAATCTCTATAAGACCTATTCTAGAAAAGACTCCATATGAATTGTGGAAGAACAGAAAGCCTAACATTTCATATTTTCATCCATTTGGATGTACCTGTTTTATTTTGAATACTAAAAATTATTTGAACAAGTTTGACTCTAAAGCACAGAAGTGTATTATGTTAGGATACTATGAATGCTCAAGAGGGTACATAGTATACAATACAGAAACACAGATTGTTGAAGAGTCAATCAGTGTTTGTTTTGATGATAAGCTTGACTCTCAAAAGTCAAAGCAGAATGAATTACTTGCAGGTATGGAAGTTGAATTCACAGGTACTGAAGACAAGTCATCAGAAGCTCTTAACAGAGACACTCCCTCAACATCAGAAAGAGGCACTGCAAGCAATCCAACATCTTCTGTTGATCTACCTCAAAAAAGACCATCCAGAAGCAGCATGGATCACCCAGAAGAAACAATCTTAGGAAGAAAGGAAGATCCAATAAGAACAAGATCCAGCTTCAGATACTCTGAAGAATCCCTCATGGGACTTGTCTCTCTGATTGAACCATCAAAAATTAATGAAGCACTTCTGGACAATGACTGGATTCTAGCAATGCAAGAGGAGCTGAATCAATTCACAAGGAATGACGTATGGGATCTAGTTCCCAAACCAAAAGGATTCAACGTCATTGGAACAAAATGGGTGTTCAAAAACAAACTGAATGAACAAGGTGAAGTCATCAGAAACAAAGCACGATTGGTAGCACAAGGTTATAGTCAGCAAGAGGGGATAGACTATACAGAAACCTTTGCTCCAGTCGCCAGGTTAGAATCTATCAAACTTTTAATTTCTTTTGCTGTTAATAAAGGCATAACTCTGTATCAGATGGATGTTAAAAGTGAATTCTTAAATGGCTATATAGAAGAAGAGGTATATGTGCACCAACCCCCTGGTTTTGAAAGTTCAAAAAATCCAGAATATGTTTTCAAACTAAAGAAGTCACTGTATGGTCTGAAACAAGCTCCCAGAGCTTGGTATGAAAGACTGAGTAACTTCCTGTTAGAAAAGGAATTCACCAGAGGGAAAGTGGACACAACCTTATTCTGTAAGACAGTTAAGAATGACATCTTGGTATGTCAGATTTATGTTGATGATATCATTTTTGGATCTACTAAACCTTCTATGGGAAGAAAGTTTGCTAAGTGTATGCAGGCAGAATTTGAGATGAGCCTAATGGGGGAAATGAAATTCTTTCTGGGCATTCAGATCAATCAAACCCCATAAGGAACTTACATTCATCAGAGCAAATATGTCAGAGAACTTCTGAAGAAATTTGATCTCTCAAAATGTAAGCCATCAAAGATTCCAATGCATCCCATGTGCATTCTGGAAAGAGAAGAGGTAAGCAAAAAGGTAGAACAAAAGGTCTAAAGAGGTATGGTTGGTTCTCTTCTTTATCTGACAGCTTCAAGGCCTGATATTTTATTCAGTGTATGCATTTGTGCAAGATTCCAATCAGATCCTAGAGAATCTCACTTAACAGTTGTTAAGCGAATTTTCAAGTATCTGAAAGGTACTACTAATCTGGGTCTGTTTTATAGAAAATCAAGTGATTACAGCTTAGTAGGATACTGTAATGCTGACTTTGCTGGAGACAGAGTAGAGCGTAAAAGCACTTCTGGAAGCTGGCAGTTTCTGGGAGAAAATCTGATCTCATGGTCCAGCAAAAGACAATCCACAATTGCTCTATCAACAGTAGAAGCTGAATACATAGCAGCAGCTGGATGCAGCACACAAATTCTCTGGATGAAAAGTCAACTTGAGGACTTCCATATATTTGAGAGTAACATTCCTATCCTCTGTGACAACACTTCTTCCATTTGCTTAAGTAAAAATCCAATTTTGCATTCTAGGGCTAAGCATATAGAAATAAAACATCATTTTATTAGGGACTATATTCAGAAAGGGATTTTAAATTTTAAATTTATTAACACAGACCATCAATGGGCTGATATTTTCACAAAACCACTTTCTGAAGATAGGTTCAACTTCATTCTGAAACATCTCAGCATGAGGCTCTGTCCAGAATAAAACAGTTTTAATTTTATATATTAACCTTCAGAATTGTGTTTATTTCTCTGTGAACTTCTGATTAATCCTCTTTCAGAATTTTAGAAATGAAGATTGTATCAGAATCTATCCATGAAGATATGAGCGCTTCAGTTCAAGGATAGATGTGCTGTTCACTCAAGCAAACAAGTGTCATCTAGTCATCAGCTGTTTCCTAAGGCTGAACACGCGTTCACGCTTCTGAAAAGGCAAAGCGCTGATTAGATGCATTGAGACACATGTCATGGGTAACCATTTAAGTATCTTTCTGAATCCCCTAAAATCAGCTATCATTAAATGCTAATAATCATGATTTATTTCTCTCTCTTAAACGTTTATGTTTTCAAAAACTTTTTAGAAATCTATTTAAACACTTCACACCATTCACACTTTTTACCCTTACTTTCGTTTTCTCTCAATATTTCTATTTTCTGTGTTCTTATTTACTCAAGAAAACCCTTCAATCTCTTTCAAAAACTTCGTGTGAACATGGCTTCTTCCAGCAATCCTTCTTCAGGTTCCCAGAAAGATGCATCATCTGAGCAATATGAAGTTCCTCTCAGAACGCTTCTCACTCCAATCAAGAACCTTGAAGTTCTGTCTGAAATAATAGTGGATTTCAACAGTCTAAAGGAGAATGGTTTTGATTTATCAGAAGAGATTAAAGCTCAAGGATGGGAAAAGTACTTTGACAGGCTAGTGGGTCCAACATTTCCTATTCTGGTAAAGGAATTTTGGATTCACACTTCTTCCTCAAACCATCAGGTCACATCATACATCACGGGGAAGAAGATTGTGATTACTGAAGACCTGATTGCAAGAATGATAGGGTACAATGGAGGTGGTATTCGCTGCATTGATATGGCAGAAAGGTGTCAAGATGTTGCCCTAATTGCAAGGGAAATTTTCACGCTGGGGCTTCCCTCCAGGAAGATAAGGGATTTGAAGGACAAGCACAGAATTTGGGCCAAGATCATTATGGGCTGTTTCAACCACAGGAAGCCTACCAGCTCTCCTGACTACATAAACATTGACCAACAGTTTCTTCTCTATTTCATCTCTCAGAAGCTCAAGATAAATCTAGCTCATCTTCTGTTCAACCATCTCAGAACAAGTGTCAAAGAAACAAGGGAAAAGGAACGTACAAAAAGGGATTGGATACCCTTGGGAAGACTGATATCATATATTCTTACAGAGAATAGGCTGATTGAACATTTGACAGAGGCACAAGAAATCAGCACTCTGGAACCTTCTGTTGGCAAGTAGATGAATGCCAAAAATCTGAAGAAAATGAAGCTGATAGAGAACATTAAGAAGGAGCCCAGCGTCACTCCTTTTGCTGAAATCTCCAGCAGAAGAGTCCCTCTAGACGACTTCCCTATGTTCTCATAAATTGACTCTAAGCCTCAAATCATTCTGAGATATTTGGATGCTTGTAAAGCTGATGGTACAGCACCAAATCTGAATATTCAAGATCTTCATCAGAAGGCTCCAGAGGTTGTTCTGATGAAGACAAAGAAAAGAAAAGCTGTTGCAGAAGGATCATCTCAACAGACTCCAAAGAAAAGAGGTAATCCTGTTTCTGTAACTGTTTTAGATTCAACTGATGTTTCCACATATATTCCATTTCCAACTCCATCTGAAAACCCAACACCTCAAACTTTCGATGATTTTGACGTTGACTTTGACCCTTCTGAGTCATTAACCCTCAGAAGATCCCGCTTCCAACCACATAATCCAAATACTGCAACCATACCAAAACCAGAACTTGCACAAGTTCTTTCTGATATAGACCAACACACTTCCGTTCCCCAACCAGAAAATCCAAATCCAAACACAGAAATTCCCATCTCACCACAACCTGATATTCCCCTCTCACCAATACCAGAAATTCCACTCTCTCCAGAACCAAAAATCCCACAACCTTCATCTCCTCAACCAGATATCAATCCACCCTCTCCTCAACATGAACAATCTCCACAACCTAAGACTCAAACCTCTGAGACTCAACACTATGAATCCCCTGAACCACAACCTTTGGCCATTCAATTTCCCTGTGGTACAACTGTGAATATTCCTCAACTCCCCTCTTCACCAGAAATAACTCCACCAAATACCCCATCTGGTCCAATCATAATTTATGATTCTCCCACTCCCTCACCTAAGAAAAATTCAGATGACCACAACAAGATTGTCATTGATCTAACAGTCTTTTAACTCCTTGCTGCAATAAACAACAAAACTGCTATCCCTAAACCTAAACAACCAGATGTTGGTTCCAGTATATTGAACTTTAAAACAGATATATAGAAGTGGATTACTTGTTTGAAACAAGCAAGTCTGGCAATGGTTGATCCTGCTGTATCAGACCTCCTCTGGACACAATTCAGAAGATGGGTATGCGCTGAAACCTTTAAGTTGCAAGACCAGAGCTATGGACAGGCTCAACAGAACTTTAGCAATCTGCTGAAGGAAATGGAAGGTCCAGTTTTGAGCAAGCTGCTTAAGGAAGAAGTTCTCCATCTGGACATTGCGCCTTGGTTTGAAAAGCGTCCAACATCTAAAGTTCCACCTACAGAAGAACAGACGATCCCAGCTGAAGACTTGGGTCAAGAAGAAGTTATTGCAGAAAGCTCTGAGAAGCAGCCTGTATCTGAAGATCCTCAAGCTTTCTCTCTTGACAGGAAGACTCTGGAGGATTTGAAAAGATCTGATATGCTGATGAATGAAAGGATGGATAAGCAGGATATCAAGATTAATTCTATAGCAAACATGGTATCTAAGCAACAGGAAACCAGCAATCAAATTAAGAGCATGTTGGAAGCTCTGTTCACACGACTTCCTCCTTCTTCTTAGAATTTTCTTGTGTTTTCCTTGTTTTCTTTACATGTTTGTCAGTAATATTTTTACTTGTTCTAAACTATCATTGCTTTTGTTTTTAATACAAACGTCTTTTGCTCTGATATTTTTAACTCTGATTATTTGTGCTTTTTGATAACTGACAAAAAGGGGGAGAAAGAATGATATTTTTCAATAACGGATTACTGAGACAAAAGTCTCAAACATTCTAACATTCTGATATATTTGAATTTCCTTCTTCTGAAAAGCTTACAGGTACAAGAATATGATAAAATAAAGTTCTGATGCTCAAAGAAAGTTAAATAAAGTTATGATGCTCAAGGTCTCAAGGATTCAAAGGGAAGTAATCAAATCAAGGGGAGTTTTTCTCTTCATTACTCTGATAATTTTTATTCCTTATCTTCTTATCTCTGATACCTTATATTCGTTAATTGATCATCTCTGATATCGTTTCCTCTCTATCCTTAAACTCTGATACCTTTCATCATTTTATTTTAATTGGAAAAAAAAAATGGTTTTTGTCATCATCAAAAAGGGGGAGATTGTTAGAACATAGTTTGATTCTACAACCCTCAGTTAGAGTTTTGATGATAACAAAATACAAGATTAAATAAATTATAAGATTTATATAAGACATATATGCTACTTAAAATTATGTTGTGTATTTACAGAAACTCTGATGGAATCAGCATCAGAATATTAGTATCAACATCAGCATCAGAAGATATGTCAGCATCAGAAGATCAAACATGTGATATACACGAAAGCCTGATGAACAGAATCTGCGCAAAACATACTCTGACTCTGAGCAAGATACTTACCATGTCACCAGTACTCTGAAGCGTCAGAATAAGCTAAAGCCAAGAACACTCTGATTTTCATTAAGCAGAACATTCTGAAGTGTCAATGTTACTATGCATTCAAGACAGATTAATTACCAACGGCTTTATTCTAAGACAAAGATCTTCTCAAAAAGGAAAGAACATTATGAGCATTGAAATGGATTTATGGACAGCAATGTATCTATTCGTAGGCTACTTAAACAAGTTAGTTAGAAAAGAATTGGAAAATACTCTTTACGCACGCACGCATACAAAAACTCTCTCACTCAAATTGATAAAGCTTTCAACCACGCCTACTCAATAGCATTAGCAGTCTAGTTTCATCTAAGCTTCATATTGTGTATTATCACAGTTGTGATATATAGTTTTGTAAGAAAACATCAAACACACATTTGTTCATTTATCTGTAAAAGAATTTCCTTGAGATAAACCGGTCTGTGGTTAGCCTCAAGAAGGCTTTAACAGTTGTTAAAGCAGTTGTGTATTCAGTTGAATATAGTGGATTAAGACCTCGTTGGAGAGAGGCGAAATCACCTTGACGGGTGGACTGGAGTAGTTTGAGATCAAACGAAACAGGATAAAAATAACGTGTTGTCTGCATTTGATTTCAAGTTTTACAATTCAACCCCCCTTCTTGTGTTTTTCACATCTTCATAAACTTCTAAAGGGGATGCTTTTCAGAATGAAGTGATGAAGGGGAAATGCTTTTCAGAACTCCTCTAAAGTAAATGCTCGCCAGAACTCGGTCTCTGAGGGAAATGTTTTTCATGGTTCCATCTCTGAAGGGGACATGCTTTTCAGAACGAAGTGCTGAAGGAGATGATTTTCAGAATAAACATCTGAAGGAGATGCTTTTCAGAATGAAGTGATGAAGGGGAAATTTGTTTCAGAACTCCTCTGAAGGAAATTACTTGGTCATGTAGATAGTCGCCCCATCTTTTTTCGAGAATTGATCCATAACCTGTCTGTAAATTACTGGTAATATATTTCCATTTTGCGAAATAAACTTGAAAAGACAAAGTTAGTTCTGTGTAATATCATGATGTATGTAATGTATTTCATAATGATGCTCTCAAAATAAATGAGAATATTATATGCGTTTCGTATGCATATGTTATGATTTTTGTAAATGTTGTATGGACGCAATGTGTTATTGGAGCGTATTAGTAGCCTTGTATAATAATGTCTGACTAGGGAAAATAAACCCCTAATCGTTGCTGGGGGTTTCTTCTTTCCATTGGAGAATACTCCGTTGGGGATCTTTGACTCCTGCTTGGGGATAAAAGCATTCAAAGAGAGTCATTTATTCATCGTTCTTTATAAAATTTGTATTCTGACTGGAAATGAAAGAACTGAAATTCTCTTATGTGTTCTGGTCGGAGAAGAGAATCTTGTCGAGGAATTTTTGCAATATTGGAGAAATAAACTCCATTGGGGAAATAAACCCTATAGACTGTGGCGACTTGACTGTGGAAATAATCTTTGATGGGGATTAACTTGTGGGGCAATATCTGAGGAAATTTCTTTGTGGAAATTTATGGTCTGCTTCGAACATTTATCCCAACTCCTGGAGCCTTTCATAAATTCTAATCCGGTTTTCATGCATATATTTGTAAATGGTAATCATATTCAAATGCATATGTTCATTCGATATAATCATTGGACGTTTTTTGCAAACAAAACAGTGAAAATAAAAAATAGTTTCTTGAAACTTAAACTAATTGTATTGATTTGGAAAGTTTGTTTATAAAAAAACAGTTTTATACAAAGAGTCAGAAGTCCTAGTAAGAGGAAATCTTCGTAAAAGAAAAATGTGTACAAAGATAAACAAATAAAAATAGCTTTGTGGAAATGATCCCATCGAGTTTCAACTATATTATTGCCCCTATGTCTTCAAGCATCTCATCCCTCACTGTGGGAAGAAGTTGATTGAATTGATTTGTACCCTTTGAAATTGACGTCGGTAATTATGCTTGTTGTAAGTAGATAAGTGATCAAACAAGATATAGTTATACGCTTTAATCCCAAACTTTTTCCCGGACTGCCTTTTCGGGTTTTCAGTCCACCAAGATATCCTTTTTTGCCCAAGCCTCCTTTTCAGGTTTTTGACTTGTCGGATGTACATTTTTTTTATATATCCCTAATTTTTACCCAAACGCTTTTTGTTCGCCGGATGCCCTTATTTTTTCCTAGGCCAGTCGACCTAGCGGGTCTCTTTTATGCATAGTATTTTTTTAACTATGTTCGTGTTTACATGGTACGGAAGATCTCCACCGTCCATGGTGGTAAGTATCATAGCGCCGCCAGAAAATATCTTCTTAAGCACAAATGGCCCTTCGTATGTGGGAGTCCATTTTCCCCTGGGATCACCTTGTGGTAAGATGACGTGCTTTACAATAAAATTACCAACCTGGTACACTTGAGGTCTGACTTTCTTGTTAAAGGCCTTAATCATGCGCTTCTGATACATTTGACCATGAAAAATAACCGCTAGCCTTTTCTCATCAATCAAATTTATCTGGTCCAGCCTGGTCTGAATCCGTCATCTTCGTCTAAACCTGCGTCTTCATAATCCTTAGGGAAGGAATCTGAACTTGGACAGGTAAGACAACCTCCATACCGTAGACAAGAGAGAACGAGGTTGCCCAAGTTGATGTATGCACTGAAGTGCGATAACCATGAAGAAAAAATGGTAACATCTCGTGCCAATGTTTGTACGTTATTGTCATCTTCTGAACAATCTTCTTAATATTTTTGTTGGCAACTTCCATGGCGCCATTCATCTTTTGCCGATACGGAGAAGAATTATGGTGTTTAATCTTGAAGTGCGTGTAAAGTTCCGTGATCATAGTGTTATTGAGATTGGTGCCATTATCTATGATGATTCATTCGGGTATGCCATACCGACAAATGAGATATGCTTAATAAACTGGGCCACCACATTCTTGGTAACGAAGGAAAATAAGGCTGCTTCAACCCACTTCATAAAATAATCAATAGGGACAAGGATGAAACAATGCCCATTAGACATTATGGGCTTAATTTCTCCAATAATATCAATGCCCCACATCACAAATAGCCAAGGAGCAGTCTAGACATTTAGAGGAACCGCGTGCACATGTATCTTGTCAGCATAAACCTGGAATTTGTGACAAGTTCTTGAATGGCAATGGCAATTAGTTTCCATGGACGACCAATAATAACCCGCTCTCAGAATTTTCTTAGCCATCGTATGCCCGCTGGACTGATTACCAAAGACCCCTTCGTGCATATCTTCCATAATCTTATCAGCTTCCTTCTTGTCTACATAGCTAAATAAAGTCGAATTATGATTGCGCTTGTACAAAATTCTGTTACTTCGGAAAAATTTGGCAGAGAACCTCTGTAGGAATTTCTTATCATTAATAGATTCCCCTTCAGGATACTCTTGAGTCTCGAGGTATATTTTTACTTCGTGGTATCAAGGCTTTTCCTCTACTTTATCAGTACCAACTTCATAGCAATGTGCTATTCGTATAGTTTCTCAATAGTAATTCGAGGAGCTTCATTGTCCAATCTGACTCTGAACATAGATGACATGGTTGCCAACGTGTCTGCCAATTGATTCTCTTCTTGTGGAATATGTTCAAAAGTGATTTCTTCAAAGTACGAAATTAATGTCAACACATGCTCCCCATAAGGGGTGAGATTCGGGTGCTTCGTATCCCATTCTCCCTTAATTTGACTTATCACCAGGGCCGAGAACCCATATACATCTAAGAACATGATTCTCATATCAATAGCAGCCTTGATACCCATGATGCATGCTTCATACTCTGGCATGTTGTTGGTACGGTCAAAACATAATCTGGCAATGAGGAGTGTATGGAAACCCCTGGGAGAAACAATCACAAAACCAATTCCATTACCAAGTGCGTTGGAAGCTCCACCAAAAACCATAGTCCATCGGGATCCTGGCTCAGGTCCTTTATACGGTCCATGTTTTTCATAGTCAGTAATCAACATAATATTCTCATTCGAGAACTCAAAATTCATAGTCTAGTAGTCATCTACAGCCTGATGAGCCAAATGATCTGCTAGTATACTTCCTTTGATTGCCTTCTGAGTGGTGTACTTAATGTCTTATTCTGTCAAGACCATTTGCATCTTGCTATTCTTTCGGAGAGAGTGGGCTTCTCGAATATGTATTTTATTGGATCCATCTTAGAGATCAACAAAGTAGTATGAGTCAACATATATTATCTTACTCCGCGAGAAACCCATGCCAAAGTGCAACAAGTTTTCTCGAGCAGTGAGTATCTTGTTTCAAAGTCGGTAAACTTATTTCTAAGGTAGTATATTGCATGCTCTTTTCAATCAGAATCGTCATATTTCCCCAATACACACCCCATTGAGTTACCTAACACTGTTAGGTACATGATCAAAGGTCTTCCTACAACTGATGGCATTAGAATCAGAGGTTCTTGGAGATATTCCTTGATTTTTCCGAAGGCTATCTGATAATCGTTGTTCCACTTCACTACTTGATCTTTCTTTAATAACTTGAAGATTGGCTCACAAGTACCGATCATATGGGAGATAAATCTGGCAATATAGTTCAAACTACCGAAGAAGCCTCGACTTCCTTCTCAGTACGGGGGGATGGCATTTATTGAATAGCTTTAACCTTGGAAGGATCAACTTCAATACCTTTACCCATGCCGACGAGACCTAGGAGTTTATCGGATCTTACCCCAAAGGTTCACTTGTTTGGATTCAACCTCAGCTTGTATTTCTTCAATCTTTCAAATAGCTTATGCAAGTGGTCGAGATGTTCTTCTTTAGTATGGGATCTGGCTATCATGTCATCGACATAAACCTCTATCTCGTGATGGATCACATCATGGAACAAAGCTACCATAGCGTGCTGATATGTCGCACCCGTGTTCTTCAAACTGAAAGGCATGACTTTGTAACAATAAGTGCCCCACTGTGTGACAAAAGTAGACTTCTCCATGTCATCAGGTGCCATCTTGATTTTATTATAACCGAAGAAACCATCCATGAAGGAAAATACTTTATGCTGAGCGGTGTTGTCAACCAGAACATCAATATGTCGAAGTGGAAAGTTATCTTTAGGGCTTTCCCTATTCAAATATTTGCAGTTTACACATATATGCACCTTACCATCTTTCTTGGGTACTGGAACCACATTTTCAACCCACTGAGGATAGGATGTAATAGCTAATAATCCTGCATTTAATTGCTTCATAACCTCAGACTTGATCTTTTCTGACATTGCAGGACGCATACGACGAACCTTCTACTTTATAGGGAGGCAACCTTCCTTCATCGATAGACGGTGAACCACAATATCAGTATCAAGCCCTGGCAGGTCTTTGTATGACTAAGTAAATATTTCAACATAATCATGCAACATCTAAAATAGCCTCTTTTTGACATTGTCTTCTAGGTTGGCACCTATCTTGACTTCTTTCTTGTCTTCTTCAGTACCCAAGTTCACAACCTCGACTGGCTCTTCATGTGGACGTATGGAGCTTTCTTATTGCATTAACAACCTATCAAGATCTCCAGGTATTTCACAATCTTCCTCACCTCCATCCTCGGCTTGGTAGATCGGATTTTCAAAGACATAATTGGTAATAACATGACTGTTATCAATGGGATTCAAGGTGGATGTGGATCTGCAATTTATTGTATGGTGTGTGTAAGAATACATAATTGTTTTTAAAAACAATAAAGTAAAAGAAACACAACGAGCACAAAATTTGAGTGCAAACGTCCAATTATCTATTAAATAAAAATATGCTAATGAATGATGACAACCCTAACAAGTGGACCATTATGCCCTGTGTAAGGCAGAAGGCTTAAAGTCATTATTTAAATTACCTAACCAAAATTTAAAAGCCAAAACAAAATAGAAAATAACATTTACTCCTGACTGAAGGAGATTGGTATAAAGTCTTCAGCCTTCCAATTATTGAGCCTATTCGGTGGTAGGGAAGATCCAACCGTCTATGTCACAGTCACTATCATCATCTTCTACAACATTGATATGATTGTTGTGAACTCCATTATTGTTGATGGGGAGTGGTGGTCTCCCAGAATGAGCAGGAGCAAGACGAACAACCCTCTGATCTTGAGAAGTGAAACCCAAACCAAACTTGTCGTATTTGTAAGAAATATCGAGAAGATGACCCCAAACAATGCAACCACCTTCTTCAACCACAACCCTAGCGTCTTTCAGAGAAGCCATTTTTGATGGAGTCTTATGAACAACTGAAGCACCTTTATCAACCGAGGTTATCTAAGAAATTACTTCAAAGGTCTGGCAAGGAGTCTCGATGAACTCACCTTCCACCTCGACATACTTGAAAGAATTCAAATGGATCACCATATATTCCTCTTAGCCGCAAACTGTAATGATCTTCCCCTTCATAGGACATTTGTTTGAACCTGGATGGCTTCTTTCAGTTTTCACACTCTTACAGTATTCATCATGTTTGTCTTCTTCATCCGAGGGGATATCAAGGTCTTGAACTTGCTTCACTGGAACTCTGAATCTTTTCCCCATGTTTAGAACACCTATAGGTTTCTATGTATTCTTATTATTCTCACTAGTGACCAGTACCTTCAGCTCTTCCTGCCCCTTGGCTATGTTCAAGAGCATCAGTTGGAATTTGGCATTTTGTGCTTGAAGATCTCTGACTGTTTACTCAAGATCCATTTTTATGCTGAAATAAATAACATGAGGATGAGAAAACCTATCTAGGACGTACCTGTTATGTAATGAGATACATGATATGTAGATGCAAAATGGAATGTTTTCAAGGATCTCGCAGGGTGAAAAAGATTAAAGATAAGTCCTGGTTGCTGCTTTGACTTGTCGAACATTAAATCTTCATTTCTGGACGTCCTTCTATAAGTATCCAGCTTACCATATCAAGTGGGTCCTAGCCTTTGACTCAAATATTGTATTTTGATCTTTGATGGCATCTAGTTAGAGGAAAAAAAATACTCTTGCCCCTTGCTAGCAGTCCGACTTTAAAATAGTCTTGCAACAACGATCCCTAACATCCTTGAAATGGTTGGTAAATGCCATGCCAAATGTTATGATGTCATGATGTTATGTTTATGTTTAAACAGATAGTAAACATAAAAAAATCACATAAGAGCCTTAGGTTTAAAGTCTTGCATGAGGTCCATAGGTAAGTACCCTTCTCTATTGAAGTTAAGTTGCCTCAACGTGTCCTAAAATAGTAACCGAGTTCTAGGGATCTCATATCACATATCTTTCTCGAAGGTTTTATTTTAGTACAGTAACTGATTTTCAAGGAAATCATCCCGCAAGTCGTATCTCAATGAATGTAGTATCGAGTATCAACCCACCTTGGACTACACCAAAGTCGGACATCTCACTACTTTCTAATGGCAAAGATGGGTCAATTAAGGTTTTAAAAGTCTAGTTAGTGCTAATGATACCACGCTGAAGCCTAATGTTATCCTCGACTGACTCAAGGAATATTAGTACAATCTAAAGTGTCGCACTAATCGTAGCCATCACTTCAACCATATCGGTCTACACTGTATATTTTCCATGATCTATTGCTACTTACCTAAGGTACCATAGATCCGGGTGTAGGATCTTTGCAAGAAAGTAAACCCAAGCTACTCTTTAAAGTAAAGCTAATAGTTCAGACAATTAAAGCAATTAAAAGTGATATAGACTCTAGGATAACCCCTCATTTTAAGTATAGTTAATCCACAACAGAGTCGCCAGTTCTGTAATACGGTGGGAGAACTGACTTTTGCGTTTTATCATAAATGTGAGGATAACTAGAGTCGCCACTGAATTTTCTTTTATCCAATATTTAGGAAAGGTAAAAAGAACAGGAAAGATCTTTGATATATTTTGAGTTCGGGGTGTGTGATCGGTGGGAACGAGAACTGACTGTTTTTGGAATGCTGGTTCGCGTTTGCGTTTGTTTTTGCAAAATGTCGCGGTTAAGCAAGAGTCGCCACCGTCTTTTATTTTATCCAACAAGGGAAAGGACAAAAGCACAGAAAAATTCCTTTTCGAGATTGTTTCTCGGGTTCGGGAGGTAGATTATAGAAAGGGAAGGTGTTAGCACCCTTTCTATCCGTGGTTATCCATGGGCTCTTAGGTACTTGCTCACTATGTTTTCAAAAGTTTGCTTTTCTTTGTGTTTGTGGGTTTTGAAAAGAGTTTTGTTTGAAACTTCGATTTAACTCTTGCTTCTGTCCTCAAGAGTGTAATGAAGTGTTTTGAAAACATTGTTCGAAAAGTGTAAGTGTGAAAAGTTTTGTTTTGTATTTAAAATGAGCAAGTACTTAAGAACCTCTACCTACTCAAAAAGGAATTAAACTGTGTAAATGTCCTTTAGACAATGCTATCCCACTATTGAGGAATAGGTAGCACCGTCGTTGGAGTTTTCGGATCAATTCGATTTAAGGGACTTGTGGTCACTTAAGCAACGTTAGGACGATTTAGTGGTAATCCTAATGTCTTAGATCATTTTTCCGAGGCAACCGTTTCGAGGCAACTTATGATCTTGGGACAAAAGGACGACCTCTAAAACATCCTATACTTAATGACTACATTTGAGGCAACCAAGTGAGGCGTACCCTAGGAGTGGCATGTGCAAGTGTGTTAATTTTCAGTTATTTTATCTTTGTACATGTTATGGTGAGTAAGGTTGATTTTAAGTTTAAGAGTTAATCTTGTCATACAATCCTAGTTAGCATACATCTAAACAGTTAAAATATGTACAAGAATTTAAAGTGCGGGAATTGTAAATCCTACGCTATTACAAGGCTTCGGGGAGGGGGATTATTTACATGTCCAAAATTGGGGAATAAAGCAGTAAAGATGTAAAAGTCTTAGTTTAAGCTATTACAAACCAGTAAGCAATAAAAATAAACGCGCACGAATCTGAACATAACCTCTAAAATAAAAATCATAAGAATAAAATCTTTTTTTTGTTTTATTTTATTTTGGAAAAAATGATCTAGATCTACTAAATTTTAGTTTTTGAGAAAATGTTAAGATAATTAAAAAGTTAATTAACAAGGTTAATTTAATAGAAAAACACTAGCCTAATGTTTTTGTGGTTTTCTTATTTTAATGTTAATTAAAAAAGATAAAAAAAATGTCAATGAAAACAAAAATAAAATACAAAGGAGAATCCTTTGATTCAGGTAAAAAAGGAGTTTCGACCCAGGGAGGGAATGGCAGCTTCGATCCAGACAGGGTCATGGTCCTTTCGATTGGGCCAGGAAGTGGGCATGAACAACCTTCGATCCAGGGAAAGGGAGTTCTCTTTGATCCTGGGTAAAAATGCCTTCTTCGATCCAGCATGCTGATGGGTTCGATCCAGAGAAGGTGTCTCCTTTGATCTGGGATGTTATACCTGCAAAAGTATGTTAGCGAAATAAAATGCAGGGGCCTGGGTATTGAACCCCATGCCCTTCGATCCTGCGCTTGCTGGGTCTCTTCAGGCTAAATCTGCAGCAAATGTTAGCAAACGAAGAATACAACCTGGGGCCAAACCCAGGCCTCTTGATCCTGTCTAGGATAGAAAATCGAAGGTAACAACCAGTATGGATGTATTATGCAAATATGAGGTTGGATAGTTTACCCTTTCTTACCTGCAGATTAAGTCTTCGATTTGGATACTTGCTGGAGGTGAGCAGTTTCGATCTGGGCTTCTTCTTGGATGTAGGCACTTTCAATCTGGGATTTCTGGGCGTGGATGCTTTTGTTGAAGGGTTGCTTTAGCACATCATGTTGTGGGAAGCGTCTCCAACTCCTCCCTGTTTTGTTTCTGCAGAGTTTGTTGTATATTTTTTCGTCCTCTGTTTTCCTGCAGAGTTTTTGTGTGTGTTTCGTTGTATAATTTTCGTGTCCTGGATATGTATGCTGGCCTCTGTTTTTATAGGGGTGTGAGGGTGCAGTAATGGCAAGAGACAACTATTAAACAGGCCATTAAATGCCATGAGACAAGAAACAGAAACATTAAAAGTTTTCCTATTTTGAAATATTCCTGTCTCTTAAATGAACCTGGACGCTTTTGAATTGAGTACCCTCTTGATGACCTCCTTCGAATGGCCCTTGCCCAAAGATCAATCGAAGGGTGTTGTTTCATGCTAATCGAAGGACATGGCTAACATGCATGTCGAAGCTGCCTTGACACAATGCTAAATCGAAGGATCCCTTGGCATGCCAATCGAAGGCCTGGCCCAGGGTGCCAATCGAAGGCCTGGCCCAGGGTGCCAATCGAAAGGCTCATTCAGAATCCCAATCAAAGGGCCTTTCAGAATGCAAATTGAAGGCCTTGACATAATGCCAATCGAAGTGCTTGTCCATGCCAATCGAAATGCTCCTTCAGAATGCCAATCGAAATGCTCCTTTAGAAAGCCAATCGAAGGGTCTTTCAGAAAGCCAATCGAAAGATACTTAAAGCACCACTAAAAAATTTCCTTTTTCCTTAGGCAAGGGTTTGTGACCAACCATGTAGGGGGAAGACTTTGGAAAACATGAGAGGGAAAATTTTGGGGTGCAACAGTTTCCCCTGTTCAATTTTCTTAAACCTGAGGATATAGATTGGCTTTCTAGCCTTTCATGATCCGAAGGTGGAAGATAATTGAACACTAGAGTGCCCAGAAATTTGCACTCGCATGGTGTGGTATCAGCATTGTGATGTCGGGAATGGGCTTACAGATGCCATTTTGAGATTGTTGGTAGGAGGATAGGCTTATAGATGCCATCTGGAGATTGTTTCTAGGAGGATGGGCTTATAGATGCCATCTGCAGGAGTGTCGATCGCATAAGAGATTCCTTAGCTAGAAATTGCATACCTGTTATTGTAGGAGATTTCACTAGGGAAGTCTAACTTTGTTGAGATTAGGAACCTGCCTATACTTCAACTGAGAGAATGCTTCAGCTGAGTTTTAAGAACCTATTCATAATTCAATTGGGGGGAAACATCTTCATCAAGATCTAGGAACTGTCTCGTGCCCACCGGGAGTATACCGCTGAGGTTATAGAACTTGTCCACACTATGACGGAGGAGAACATCAAGATCTAGGAACTGACTCGTGCTCAATGGAGTATACTGTTGAGGTTATAGTACTCGTCCACACTATGACGTAGGGGAGTGTGATGTTTTAGCTGGGAAAATAAATCCCGGAGCTGCTGGAGAATAAAGTTGAGTCTGGATGATTGTCAGAATTGCGTCTGCATCTGGAGCGTATCTGAAATGTATTTGAATGAGTGACAGAATGACATCTAAATCTGGATCGTATCTGGACTGTAATTTGAATGAGTGACGGAATGACATCCGAATCTGGATTGTATCTGGACTGTAATTTGAATGAGTGACAGAATGACATCCGAATCTGGATCATATCTGGAATGTACTTGAATGAGTGACAGAATGACATCCGAATCTGGATCGTATCTGGACTGTATTTGAATGAGTGATAGAATGACATCCGAATTTGGATCGTATTTGGACTGTATTTGAATGAGTGACAGAATGACATCCGAATCTGGATCGTATCTGGACTGTATTTGAATGAGTGACCGAATGACATCCGAATCTGGATCGTATCTGGACTGTATTTGAATGAGTGACAGAATGACATCCGAATCTGGATCGTATCTGGACTGTATTTGAATGAGTGACAGAATGACATCCGAATCTGGATCGTATCTGGACTGTAATTTGAATGAGTGACAGAATGACATCCGAATCTAGATCGTATCTGGACTGTATTTGAATGAATATGGAATAAGTATCAGAATGTCACCCATATCTGGATCGCATCTGAACTGTCTCTAGAAGGAATCTGGAATAAGTATCAGAATGTCAGCCATATCTGGGTCGCATCTGAACTATCTCTAGAAGGAATCTGGAATAAGTATCAGAATGTCAGCCATACTGGGTCGCATCTGAACTATCTCTAGAAGGAATCTGGAATAAGTATCATAATGTCAGCCATATCTGGGTCGCATCTAAACTATCTCTAGAAGGAATCTGGAAAAAGTATCAGAATGTCATCCATTTCTGGGTCGCATCTGAACCATCTCTAGAAGGAATCTGGAATAAGTATCAGAATGTCAGCCATATATGGGTCGCATCTGAACTATCTCTAGAAGGAATCTGGAATAAGTATCAGAATGTCAGCCATATCTGGGTCGCATCTGAACTATCTCTAGAAGGAATCTGGAATAAGTATCAGAATGTCAGCCATTTCTGGGCCGCATCTGAACTATCTCTAGAAGGAATCCGGAATAAGTATCAGAATGTCAGCCATATCTTGGTCGCATCTGAACTATCTCAAGAAGGAATATGGAATAAGTATCAGAATGTCAGCCATTTCTGGGTCGCATCTGAACTATCTCTAGAAGGAATCTGGAATAAGTATCAGAATGTCAGCCATATCTGGGTCGCATCTGAACTATCTCTAGAATGAATCTGGAATAAGTATCAGAATGTCAGCCATATCTGGGTCGCATCTGAACTATCTCTAGAAGGAATCTGGAATAAGTATCAGAATGTCAGCCATTTATGGGTCGCATCTGAACTATCTCTAGAAGGAATCTGGAATAAGTATCAGAATGTCAGCCATATCTGGGTCGCATCTGAACTATCTCTAGAACGAATTTGGAATAAGTATCAGAATGCCAGCCATATATGGGTCGCATCTGAACTATCTCTAGAAGGAATCTGGAATAAGTATCAGAATGTCAGCCATTTCTGGGTCGCATCTGAACTGTCTCTAGAAGGAATCTGGAATAAGTATCAGAATGTCAGCCATACTGGGTCGCATATGAACTATCTCTAGAAGGAATCTGGAATAAGTATCATAATGTCAGCCATATCTGGGTCGCATCTAAACTATCTCTAGAAGGAATCTGGAATAAGTATCAGAATGTCATCCATTTCTGGGTCGCATCTGAACTATCTCTAGAAGGAATCTGGAATAAGAATCAGAATGTCAGCCATATATGGGTCGCATCTGAACTATCTCTAGAAGGAATCTGGAATAAGTATCAGAATGTCAGCCATATCTGGGTCGCATCTGAACTATTCTAGAAGGAATCTGGAATAAGTATCAGAATGTCAGCCATTTCTGGGCCGCATCTGAACAATTTCTAGAAGGAATTTGGAATAAGTATCAGAATGTCAGCCATATCTGGGTCGCATCTGAACTATCTCAAGAAGGAATCTGGAATAAGTATCAGAATGTCAGCCATTTCTGGGTCGCATCTGAACTATCTCTAGAAGGAATCTGGAATAAGTATCAGAATGTCAGCCATATCTGGGTCGCATCTGAACTATCTCTAGAATGAATCTGGAATAAGTATCAGAATGTCAGCCATATCTGGGTCGCATCTGAACTATCTCTAGAAGGAATCTAGAATAAGTATCAGAATGTCAGCCATTTCTGGGTCGCATCTGAACTATCTCTAGAAGGAATCTGGAATAAGTATCAGAATGTCAGCCATATCTGGGTCGCATCTGAACTATCTCTAGAACGAATTTGGAATAAGTATCAGAATGCCAACCATATATGGGTCGCATCTGAACTATCTCTAGAAGGAATCTGGAATAAGTATCAGAATGTCAGCCATTTCTGGGTCGCATCTGAACTGTCTCTAGAAGGAATCTGGAATAAGTATCCGAATGTCATCCATTTATGGGTCGCATCTGAACTGTCTCTAGAAGGAATCTCAGAAGATGAAGATCTTTGCCAATTGATTGATCTTTCCTGAAAAGGTAAAGAGTTAGTTGTATGCAATGTCATGATGTATGCATTGTCATGATGTATGCATTGTGTAATGATGTTCTCAAAATAAAATTAGATTTGTGTCATATGTATTTTGTATGCATATGTTATGAATGTTGTTGAAGTGTAATTTTGTCTTGGACTTTGCTCAAGATGTTTCCACCGGGGATCCCTGCTTTGTTGTTTGAGGAGAACACCGCTGGGGGATATTGAAAACTCTATGGGGAAATACTCTGGGGAGTATGCTTATTTCTGCTTGGGAACATAGTTTAGGAGTCTTAGTCGTCCGTTGCTCTACTGGGGAGTCGAAGTTGAACTGATATCTGGTCGGGTCCAGGTTTCGCAGTAACTTGTTGGGGATTATAGAGTAGTCTACTGGGGAAGAGGAGTTGTGGTCCTTTGATTTGTAGTAGTCAGAGAGGTAAAATCAAGCTGGGGAATCCTGGTGTTGTTGGGGAAATAAACCCTGTCATCAGTCTGTTAGAGAGGTGACATCTTCGTTGGGGGGGGGGGGCTCGAGGATTCTTGAGGTTGATTTAGCTGGGGAAAGGTTTTCAGAGATCAAACCCTTGCTGGGAGTTATCCTATGAGAAGGATTTTGGGGAGATCTGTCATTGTCCCTAGTAGCAAGTGTACGTAACCCTTCACTGAGATTGATGTTCAATGCCCCAAGTGATGGAGATGGAGACTTACCCCTGGTTACTCTGCACTTCTTCAGAGATTTATTGAAATCTAGACTGGACTTCCCCAGGTGTGCTGGATAGTGACATGTCAAGTCCCCCTGTTGATAGGAGATTCGTCAATGGAAGTGTCATCCTTCTTGAAGTGATTTTGTTCACTGAGAGGGCTTTCGTTCATCAGATATTCGTTGTGTGAATTTCTCTGCTGTCAAACAAATAGCCAAATGCAAACAGTGATATTCAAATAATGCAAAGTTTATGCTTGTCTTGAAGTTTTGAAAAATGCATTTTTTAGCAGAAAACTCTTTTTTTTTTAGACAAATTCAACACAAGATTTAGGGCAAAGCCTTACAGGAGTCAGGATACCTTTTTGTAACAGTATGCTTTCGAACTAACCCATGCTTCAGTTAGGACTTTTGAAGGGTTGTAACGTGGCTTGGCTCACGGTTTAAGAAACAAAGGATAAAGGCTCAAAGTATATTTCTACCCACCAGCTCTTCGTGATGTTCTTCAATCCTAAACTCGGTTAATTGTGCATTTGAACTCAATTCGAATTTGGAATGACGTTTTTGGTGATGGTTCACACAAGTTGAATTTGTTGGAAGGCAGTCATTTTTGTAACATTTTTCATGTTGTTGAGGATTTGTAGCGACCTCGTTCTTTTGATTTATTATCTCTAACTTTTGCCTGACTGTTTCTGTTTTCGAGATTACAGTCAGCGGGATGCCCCAGCCTTCTTAAGCCTCCTTTATAGGTTTTGGCTCAGTGGGCTTTTCTCTTTTGAGAGATTGACTGCTTATGAGATAAGGAACCACCACTGTCTTTTGATTCCAGAGGAATGCTTTTGATGTCGTTCGTTGTATTATGAACTGAGAGTTTTGCGACTTCAATGCACATCTTTTGAATTAACTGAGAGACTACCCTGCCCCAGGTTTAAATTAAAGGTTTTAATTTGTGAAAAGAAAAAAACTCCAACTTCTTTGGCTCAAAGGGGTTGACGAGGGATTATCTTCCTTATAACTCCAGTGTTTAGGATTTGAAAGAAATGCATGTACATTGTCAGCGAGGTCTGTCCAAAAGCATACTGTATGAGATTATGGCATTGTTTCGTCATCCTCCCTCTAAAGGCTTGTAACTTTTAGCAAGAGTTGAATGTCATAAAGCGAGTAAAAAGCATAGTTTAAATGTAATTAAAATGACTGGAACAAATCAAGACAAACATATGCAATGCATTAATGAAACAAAGTTTGGCATTAATAGATAATTGTTCGAATAACAAAGAGATATTACAACTTGAAAATCAAATGAAACAAAAGCCTTCAATGATTTGGCATAGGAGCAGTGATTATGTTTGGAGTCTCCGGAGGGTCAAACTTGATCTCCTTGGCATCAATCATGTCTTGGATCTTGTTCTTCAGAGCCCAACAGTTGTTTGCGTTATGTCTCGGACTGTCAAAGTGGTATGCACACCTTTCATTGGGATGATAGGTAGGAGCGGAAGTATTTGGGTTCCGGAGAGGAGCCTTCAATGTAATCAGCTCTGCCTCCAACAGGCGTTGTAGCGCTTGACCCAATGACATGTTGATCCTAGTGAATTGTCTTTTAGGCGCGACCTCCTTACGCTGATGCCCCTGTCTTTGTTGAGCAGGCGTAGGATTAGAGATCAAGATTTCTCCTATGTGTTGGTCATGACGACTCTTTTGACCATACACAACATTGGACTCTTTCTTCCCATTGTAGGGCTTTTTCTAAGCATCAGAAGGTGTAGCTTCTTGAATCTTCCCATTTTTGATGCCAGCTTCGACCCTTTCGTCGGTCAGTATTAGCTCGGTGAACCCGGCTGAAGAGCTTCCGATCAAGTGGTTAAAGAATGGACCAGACATGGTCCCCAAAAACATATCAACAAGTTCACGATCAGCTAAAGGTGGTTGCACCCTTCCAGCAAGGTCTCTCCATTTTTGAGCATACTCTTTAAATCCTTCACCTGTCCCCATTGACATACCCTGGAGTTGGGTACGCGTAGGAGCGAGGTCGGAATTATACTAATACTACTTAAAGAATGCAGTAGCCAAATCCTCCCAGCTGCGGATATTGGCTCCGTCCAGCTGATAGAACCACTCAAGCTGAGTCCCTGAAAGACTGTCTTGAAAGAAATGGATCCACAAGTTCTTATCAACAGTGTAAGGCTGGATCTTCCTTACATATGATCGGAGGTGCAGCTTTGGACAGGAAGCTCCATCATACTTGGCAAAGGCAGGTGCCTTGAATTTATGGGGAATCACCACCCCAGAGGATAGACCTAGATCTCCGAAGTCCAGACCGGGCACGTTCTGTATTTCCATAGCATTTAAACGGTCTTCCAGTTGTTTGTACTTATCCTCAGCAGGAGGATACTGTTCTTCATCATAGTCCGTCTCATTGTCGGAGGCTTCAGGGCTAGGAGCCCTACTTTCTTGTGGACTATCATTCTCTCCAGATGGGGTGGTCAGATCAACTTCGTTCTGCAGCCTGCATCCAGTATTGAACAGGATGATCCTCTTTTTCTTCTTCTTCCTCTCTTTCAGAATCAGGGTCTTCAGGTCTTGCTGACCCTTAGCTAGGCTCATGACCAACTCTTGAAATTGGGCATTCTGGGCCTGGAGGGCCTTGATAGCTTTCTCAGTGGAAGTTTCAGTAGACATGATGATTGCTGAAATAAACAGCGAAAAAGATAAGAGACTTGTAATGGGAGACCTGTTATGCAATGATATGTATGATATATGTATGCAATGTTTTCAAGGATCTCGCGGGGTAAACAAGAAACTGTTAGAATCTGAATCTGGTAGCTTGATTGAAGGAACTTCATGTTGCTGAGAGTCCTTCTTCAAGAGTCAAGCTCACCATATCGAGTGGGTCATAGCCCCTGACTCAAGTTATCATGCTTGGATTTCTAGACAACCTTGGCTAGAAAAAAATAAACCCCCTTTGCCCCTTGCTAGCCCTTTGATTTACCATAACCTGCATCACAGACCCTTGAGATCCTTGAAATGGTTAAAGAAATGCTAAGGCATGATGTTATGATGTGTATGCTATGCGTTTAAGCACAAGTGTGAGGTGATGTAAGTAAGCCCTGCAATAAATCCAAATTGTTGGATAAGGACTGTAAACAAAACCTGCAAGGAACTCATGTTGTCAGATAACAAGTAGTTCAAGTTTGAAGGCATACAAGTCACACAAAAGAGCCCTTAGATTTCAGGCTTGCATGAGGTTTCATAGGTAAGTACCCTCTTGAGTTTAGTTGGCTCAAAACCTGTCCTATAAATAGTAACCGGGTTCTAAGGAGCTCAATATCATTGGATTGTTTTCTATGTTCATCGTTTTGGTTTAGCCACTGAACTAGCGACCAAAATATTCCAAGAAAACAATCCTCAATAAGTGTAGTATCGAGTATCTACCAACTTCGGACTGCACCAAAGTCAGTCATCTCACTACCCCTAAAAAAGGTTAAGATGGTCAAGTAAGGTTCTAAGGTCAATTGATGCTTCACGACACCACGCGGCGGCCCCGTACTCTCCTTGACTTAACTCAAAGGTTACCGGTACTCACCAAAGTGCCACATCAATGTAGCTACTGTTTCAACCATATCAGTATACCCCGCACAGTTCCCTCACAGTTTGTTGCTACTTACCTAAAGGGTATCCCCAGATCCGGTTTAGGATCTATAGAACTCCGATACAAGCCCACAAAGTTAAAGCATACAAAGCATACAATTGAAAACACAAGTGATCTAATCCTAAGGTACACCTCACTTATATAATGTCCCCAGCAGAGTCGCCAGTTCTGTGATTGGTGGGAATGAGAACTGACTGTTTTTGGAATGCTGGTTCGCGTTTGCGTTTGTTTTCGCAAAATGTCGCGGTTAAGTAAGAGTCACCACCGTCTTTTATTTTATCCAACAAGGGAAAGGACAAAAGCACAGAAAAATTCCTTTTCGAGATTGTTTCTCGGGTTCGGGAGGTAGATTATAGAAAGGGAAGGTGTTAGCACCCTTTCTATCCGTGGTTATCCACGGGCTCTTAGGTACTTGCTCACTATGTTTTCAAAAGTTTGCTTTTCTTTGTGTTTGTTGGTTTTGAAAAGAGTTTTGTTTGAAACTTCGATTTAACTCTTGCTTCTGTCCTCAAGAGTGTAATTAAGTGTTTTGAAAACTTTGTTCGAAAAGTGTAAGTGTGAAAAGTTTTGTTTTATTTTTAAAATGAGCAAGTACTTAAGAACCTCTACCTACTCAAAAAGGAATTAAACTATGTAAATGTCCTTTAGACAGTGCTATCCCACTATTGAGGAGTAGGTAGCACCGTCGTTGGAGTTTTCGGGTCAATTCGATTTAAGGGACTTGTGGTCACTAAAGCAACGTTAGGACGCTTTAGTGGTAATCCTAATGTCTTAGATCATTTTTCCGAGGCAACCGTTTCGAGGAAACTTATGATCTTGGGACAAAAGGACGACCTCTAAAACATCCTATACTTAATGACCACATTTGAGGCAACCAAGTGAGGCGTACACTAGGAGTGGCATGTGCAAGTGTCTCAATTTTCAGTTATGTTATCTTTGTACATGTTATGGTGAGCTAAGGTTGATTTTAAGTTTAAGAGTTAATCTTGTCATACAATCCTAGTTAGCATACATCTAAACAGTTAATATATGTACAGGAATTTAAAGTGCGGGAATTGTAAATCCTACGCTATTACAAGGCTTCGGGGAGGGGGATTATTTACATGTCCAAAATTGGGGAATAAAGAAGTAAAGATGTAAAAGTCTTGGTTTAAGCTATTACAAACCAGTAAGCAATAAAAATAAACGCGCACGAATCTGAACATAACCTCTAAAAAAAAATCCTAAGAATAAAATCTTTTTGTTGTTTTATTTTATTTTGGAAAACATGATCTAGATCTACTACATTTAGTTTTTGAGAAAATGTTAAGATAATTAAAAAGTTAATTAACAAGGTTAATTTAATAGAAAAACACTAGCCTAATGTTTTTGTGGTTTTCTTATTTTAATGTTAATTAAAAAAGATAAAAAAAAATGTCAATGAAAAAAAAAATACAAAGGAGAATCCTTCGATTCAAGGAAAAAAGGAGTTTCGACCCAGGGAGGGAATGGCAGCTTCGATCCAGATAGGGTCATGGTCCTTTCGATTGGGCCAGGAAGTGGGCATGAACAGCCTTCGATCCAGGGAAAGGGAGTTCTCTTCGATCCTGGGTAAAAATGCCTTCTTCGATCCAGCATGCTGATGGGTTCGATCCAGAGAAGGTGTCTCCTTTGATCTGGGATGTTATACCTGCAAAAGTATGTTAGCGAAATAAAATGCAGGGGCCTGGGTATTGAACCCCAGGCCCTTCGATCATGCGCTTGCTGGGTCTCTTCAGGTTAAATCTGCAGCAAATGTTAGCAAACAAAGAACACGACCTGGGGCCAAACCCAGGCCTCTTGAGCTGTTTCGATCTGGGCTTCTTCCTGGATGTAGGCACTTTCAATCTGGGATTTATGGGCATGGATGCTTTTGTTGAAGGATTGCTTTAGCACAGCCTGTGGTGGGCAGCGTCTCCAACTCCTCCCTGTTTTGTTTCTGCAGAGTTTTCTGTATATTTTTTCGTCCTCTGTTTTCCTGCAGAGTTTTTGTGTGTGTTTCGTTGTATAATTTTCGTGTCCTAGATATGTATGCTGGCCTCTGTTTTTATAGGGGTGTGAGGGTGCAGTAATGGCAAGAGACAACCATTAAACAGGCCATTAAATGCCATGAGACAAGAAACGGACACATTAAAAGTTTTCCTTTTTTGAAATATTCCTGTCTCTTGAATGAACCTGGACGCTTTTGACTTGAGTACCCTCTTGATGACCTCCTTCGAATGGCCCTTGCCCAAAGATCAATCGAAGGGTGCTGTTTCATGCTAATCGAAGGACATGGCTAACATGCATGTCGAAGCTGCCTTGACACAATGCTAAATTGAAGGATCCCTTGGCATGCCAATCGAAGGCCTGGCCCAGGGTGCCAATCGAAAGGCTCATTCAGAATCCCAATCAAAGGGCCTTTCAGAATGCAAATTGAAGGCCTTGACATAATGCCAATCGAAGTGCTTGTCCATGCCAATCGAAATGCTCCTTTAGAATGCCAATCGAAATGCTCCTTCAGAATGCCAATCGAAGGGTCTTTCAGAAATCCAATCGAAAGATACTTAAAGCACCACTCAAAAATTTCCTTTTTCCTTAGGCAAGGGTTTGTGACCAACCATGCAGGGGGAAGACTTTGGAAAACATGAGAGGGCAAATTTTGGGGTGCAACAGGGTGTAAGTTATGAAAAGGGAAGTTATTAGCACTCTTTTCATCCATAGTTATCTACGGGCTCTTAATCGCTAGCTCACTTTTGAAAATTTCTTTTTTGTGTAAGTGTTTTGAGAATATTTGTAAAATCCAAAGTACAATTGTCTTTGTAATGGTTTTTGTATCAGTCCCCAAGAACGCGTATAAAGTGTTTTAGGAAATTTTTTAAAGTGATGTGTGAAAATGTTTTTTAGAAAAGTTTTGAGAAAGCAATTAATAGTTCTTACCCACTCAAGGTCGTTCTTGTTACTTTCCTTCTCCTTTAGCGATAACGTCATATGTACCATTAGTTGGTAGCTATCCCCATTTATTCGATGTGAAGGGACAATCGAGGGTCGTCGTATGGTCATCAAAGGCAACATATAAGGCTAACTTAGCAACTTATTAGAGGGACTAGATCATCTGTTCATAGGCAACATCGAAGGGTCATCGAGGGACTATGATTATTTATTCGGAGGGACTTTGCTAACGTATCCCTATTTTCGAGGGACATGACCATGTTCCGAAGGCAACAGAGAGAGATTACCCTAGAGGTGCGCGTGTGAATAGTGATTCAATTAAGTTATTTTATCTTTAATTTAGAGTTATGCTATTGATTGTTTTCATCTTGCCATACATGCCTAATTACCGACAACATACAAATACAATAGAAATATAAAGTGCGGAAAAATAATGGTCCTACGCTATTACATGGCTTCGGGGCAGTTACATAAGAAAGATACAGAAAATAAAACCCTCAAAATATTACATACTCGGATCAATTACATAATAGGAAAAAAAAATGAAAAAACATAAATCTAAACTATTACATAAGGAATGCGAGACCTATACAATTGATCTAGAAAAATAGAAAAATAGGAAAATAGAAAGAAAATGTTTTCAGTGATTTTTTTTTTTATGGAGAGAATAATTTATGATAATAATTAATAAAAAAAACCCAAAATTCAAATTGATTTTAATATTTAAAAAAAAGGTTTAATTAATTTAATTAATAAAAAAATAAAAACTTAATTGTTACAAAAAAAACTTAAACCCTAACTTAATTAGTTATTAGAAAATTATTAGGTTAATTAAGAATGATTAGAGTAAGAAAAATCAAGGAAATAAGATAGAAAACCTAAAAAATGGACAAAATGCCAGGGATGGGTGTAGAACCCACGCCCTCCTGCCTCACTATGGCATAGCTTGCCACTGCGCAATGCATGTGTTGGTGTTAGGAAAGGGAATGTTTTACATAATATATAAAACCTGCAAAACATTGGAAAATATAAAAAAACATCAAAAGGCAGGGATCGAACCCACGCCCTTAGAGACCAATGTCTTAACATGCGCGCGCCTTGGCACTCGGGTGACTGTTTCATTTAGTATCTCAATGGAATCAAATAAATATAAAATAAAACAGAACAACTGGACTAGAGAGGCGTCAGAGCCCTAGCTCTGATAGTCTTCTCCGGTGATCTTTGTTTCTTCAACCTGCAAAATAACAATTATTAGTGATCCAAAGGGACCCTTTCCCAATAATTTGACCATTGTGAGTTCAATGGTGGCCCTGGTTTTCACTAATTCTCCCTGTATAATGAAATACGAGCAAGATAACATGAAATGGTTCAAACATGGCAATCCCTCATCTAGGCATTATGGGACTCATGCAATGGTTCTATCCCACATAGTTTTACATCAGAAGTGCATTAATATTGTTAGTATGCAGCAAAGCAACATAGAAATCAAAATACAAATTTATAAAAAATAAGGAAACCGGAGATGCATGGGATGCTTGTTTCATGCTCTTTGGATCTTCAAGATTGATCCATACTTACTCTATGAGGCTTCTGGAATTGGTTGGGACGACTAGTTTGCTTGGAGAAAGTCTGAAAATAGGGTTTTGAAGTTTCCCCTAGTTTGATAAATTTTAAGATTTGGAAGGTGATTTTTCTTGCAAGGTTTCGTGGTATTTTGTCTGAATGAGAAGGATATTTGTAAGAGACAATTAGGTCAAGAAGAATGGGCTTGGACATTGCAAAATAAATCTTTGATTTTTGTTAAAAATAGAATTTGGAATAAGACAGGTCATGAAGGTTTGATGCAAAGACAAGTTCCACATGATTTCTAATGTGTTCTTGGGCCTCCATCATGTTTGAAACAAAAGCTATCTAAGCCTTACACATGCCTTTACTATTTATTTAATTTAATTTTGAATTTAAATAAATAAAATAAAAATAAATGAAATAAAAAATTAAAATGGTGTATGAATATATTTAGAGGTTCATTATGAGGTCAAGAACACGTTTGGACCAAAAAGCCCATTAGCCCAAAAATTCAAGTTTGATCAATTTGGGTTTCATGCATTTTCTCAAAATTTTCCAACTTGCACCAATCATAAATCTCTCAATTTTTATCATATGAAGGTGATATTTGACTTTCTGTAAAGCATGAGGTGTCCCTCACATTATCTATGTTGACCAGTTTTCTATTTGAAGACTTTATCTTAATGTAAATTGCTTTGACAAAAAGTGTCTTTTTGTTGACTTTTAATATGGCCTATAATGTTTTAGCCCATATCAATCAAATGAAGCATTTTTGGGCATTGAGCTTAGGGAGACAAAGATGTAGAGAATTTAATTTTATTCAAAAGGAGCTTTGGTTGAGAATTTTCAAATGAAGCATGTGAAAGTTATGCTTGGTCAAAGTTCAGTTGACTTCTCCTAAAGAAAACTCTAATTTAGCAACTTTTGACTTTTGATAAATCTTGAGTTTTCTTGATGAGTTATGATCAAACCTTAATCAAATGATGAATGTGACTTCAAATTTTGATTTTGACCAAAAATCTTAAGATTTGACTGTAAGTTGACCATAATTGACTTTTTACCAAATACATGTGATTTTCAATCATCATAGCAATTGATTGAGAAAATATGTACTGCAAGGCTTGAAATTTGACACGGGGATACCTTGGTACATATGAGAAACCATGATGTCCACTTGAGGATTAGAATCCCATTTCCTCTGAGAAAACCAAAACCCTAATTGTAGGTCATTGCTTAGGAGGAGGGTTCATCTGATCAATTCTTGAGTAGTCTTGAGTACTTGAGCACCTTTAATCAATTTGTCTTTGAAAAATGGTAGGGAAAATTTTGGAGTATAACACACATGGTTTGGACAAAAAAAGAGAACCTCCTAGTCACCGTTTTCTTTTAGCATCTGAAGATAAGTTAAAGTAGACGATATTTGTGAATCAACACTACTGGAGCCAACTTGATACGATGAAAATTGACCGAGTTATGATTTTTTCAATGTGATACAGATAAACAGTTGCCACAATTTCTCTGTGCAAACACATTTGATAAATCCGCAATTTTGGAGACCTTCTGAGAAGAATTAGCTTTCAGAGTTTTGGCCTCCAGAACGAGTTCAAAACGAGTCGCGGGCTTTGAAATATGAATTTTTTAGTGTCCAAAAAATGAACTTCTAACACAATTTTTCACGGTACTTCTTGGAAACAAACTCGCACATTCGAGGCTCTTCTTCAATGAATTGGCTATCGAGCCACACATGAATTTGAGAATACATCCATAGGGATATCTTGGCGAAAAAACAGTTGAACATGACGATCCAAATTGGCCCTGTGAATTTTTGACCATCCGAACCGTTGCGGCCCGATCATAAGCATAAAAATATCTTGAGCGCATTTATTGACGAAATAAATGTTTCTTGCAATTTATCGAGGCTCATAAGAAGTACCCTAATCCTATAACCATATAACCAATGATATGTATGCATATGATGATGTAATATAAGAGAAATTAAAGTCAAAATGAGGAGGGTAAATTTTGGGGTACAACAGCTTCCCATATTCAAACTTCTTAAACATGAAGCGAGATTGGAAACGACAGCCTTTTGAGCGATGAGGTGGAAGGAGATTGAATACAAAAATGAAATGAAAAATTTGCACTCTGAATTGAGACAACATATCAACACAGGGTATAATTTTGATGGCCTCTTGGCACTGGACTAAATAACAAGTTTGTAGATGGGAGATAGAGATCAAAGACCGTGGAACTTGATCAAAAAACGCTAGTAATGACTAGACTTCACAGAATGCCAGAACACTGCATCCTGAGACAATGTACGCGAGTAAAAAATCGACTTCACAGAATGCCAGAACACTACATCCTGAGAAAGATGATAAATACCGAAAGATGCTATCAACAACTAGACTTTACAGAATGCCAGAATGCTGCATCTCAAAAAAAGGGTAAGGATCAAAAGATGCTAGTAACAACTAGACTTCATAGAATGCCAGAATGCTGCATTCTGAGAAAGAATAACGAAATTACAAGGGAAGACTGGTAATGACCATACTCCTCAAAATACTAGTAAAAATTGGTCTCGATCAAACTAGAACAGTGCCTTTCTGAACCAAAACCCATTGGCACGTTAAGCACAACACTGGGGGACCGAGTGAACGTACGAGTAACGACTCGACCTTAGGAATACTTCAAAGAATGTGCCATACCGGCTTACATACCCAAAACCAAGAGTAAAAACTCCTTCTTAGAAAGGGACTAGTAACGACTAGACCTCTATAAGTACTTCTCATGATACTAATTACGATTGGATCCTCAAAACAAGGCGAACACCTGATAATGCTGAACCCGAAATAAGCAGTAACGACTGACCCTAAGAAAGGAATTACAGAGAAGAAACGAGACAAATATCAATTTTCCTTGGTAGAACCTAGTAATGAATAGACTCAACCAATACGAAATGAATTCCAGAATGCTGCATTCAAAAATCAGGTGACAAGTAGCAAAATTGACCTTGGTAGGAATGGTATCTACCAACCCACAATGTTGTGCTAGGGCAAAGCTAACAACAATAAGGAAAACGAGTAACGAATCAATAAGGGATGAATAGTAACAACTTGACTCCTCAGAATACCAGAACGCTGTATTTTGAAAAATATACGCGAGTAACAACTCCACATCAAATGTGTTGATAATGACCAGATCAAAAGAACGCTACACCAAGACCAAACTGGATCGTAACTAGTCCAATGAGTAATGAATCGAAAAAGGACGACATCGAATAATGAATAGAAACGTCTCAACCCAAAAAATGGAGGTACATCAATAGTGATTGAACGCGATCCACAAGAACCTACACAGAGATAGGGAATTCCCTTAGGTGAGAGATAAGAAAGGGGCCGACTTACATGAATTAAGGAGACAACCAGGGTATATCTGCTGAACCCTAGGAATCACCGGGGCAACATTCAAACCTTGAAACAAAAATATTGAGAAAAACGATCATTTAAACTCGAGACCACTGAGAAGCAAGACTATAAACTTGGCTTATAAATTAATGCATGTTTGAATTTCTTTTCCTTATGGAGTAATATCTCCAAAGAAAATGGGAACACTACACATTTGAGGATGCAATGTGATGATGCATGTTTAAATTTTTCACTGGGAAACAACGAAAACAAACGATAAAAATCAAGTTGTCAGGGCTCATTGGGAGAACACCGCCCAGGTACCAGTAACCACTGGATTTACAAGGAGAATATCATTCACTGTCGCTGGGAATAAACATCCATTTCAACATGAATTCAAATTTATGGCTTTCTAGATATAACAACCTACCAACATGGTGTCTAATCCTACCAACGAGTCCACACTGAAAATAAAATAGACTTCGACTTTTGGCCAGAATGGTGGATTAGAGAGATATACCGATCACATACTGGTGAGATCGTACATTGCCAAGGAAAAACTCACAAACTTCAGAGGGGAATTATAGATCTCTATCAAGATTTTCAAAGCCATCCTCATTTAAAGAAGACAATTTCACTGAGGAACAAGGCGACTCATTGGGAGAAATATTTTCAAACTCAATGACCTCACTGGGGAGAAACGAAATGCTGAAAAACAATAGACCAGAAAGTACTTCACGAAGACATAAGGCACACCTGCATAATTCATTAGAGATGCGCGAATCTCGGCCAGACTTTACCAACCTTCCGGTACGGGGAAGAAAACCTTATTAGGGAAGATCTTCACTGACAAGAAAGACTCTTTCAAACAAAGAATGGTCATGTCACTGCAATTACTGACATCACAGGGGATGTGCAACTTCCTCCAGGTCCAAATGTTATAGGCCTCATGGAGGATAAAGGATTGAGTTCACTCTTCTAGGACTCAATGATCACTTCATGAAGACAAATCAAGGAAACTTCCTGAGGATAATATTTCTCAAAGGATTATTCAAAATATGTCAACCCTGCTGGGGAAGTAAGACTTCATTTTAAATTAATTAGTGGCATGATATCCTACATCCAACCATTCTTAATAGGCGATTCTATTGAGGAAACAAAGGGATCTAGGCCCTGAAATATCAGTAGGCCTTATCGTTAATTCCTAAAAGGTGTACCAATCTATGGCATTCCTTACTGAGGATGGGATATTTCACCGAAGATAACCAACCTGTGATATGCCTTGTTGGGGATCACAAATATATTCTAGTTGGTCAAACATATTAACATTACTAGTTATGTACCCGCTTCAAGATATGCATCACTGAACCTGCAAGACAGAAAAACTCAAAATGCCCCACGTATGGCATGATAAATTTGTCTGCCAACAGGGTGCAGAAGTTTTTAAAGCAACTTTCAACTATATCTTACCAAGTGTAAGGCCCCCAATTCTATATGCAATTTCTATAAAAAATTAGACGTCTTTAATGCAAGCAAAACAGTCAAATATAAAAAGAGGATTTTCAACAAAAGACACTTTTATTGATTAAAAATATGCATGTAAATAGGAAAGTAAATCAAGATACAATTCATTGAAAGAGGTAATTACAAACAACAAATTGAATTCAAGGATCAACTGACGCATAGAAATGTGAAAACGGATTCTCTCCGGGTTCTGATCTTGCTATCAACCTTATAACCTCAACTATCTCATCACCTTTCTTCTCGTTGAAGATGATTGGACTGATTCCTACCTTTCGGAATTACAAATTGTAGCACTGAAATCAAATATCTGACGATGGACGTAATCATTCGCTTAAATCCCTCTTTTTCCTGGATCCCCCTTTCGGGTTTTCAACCCACCGAGATACCCTTTCTTTCCTAAGCAACCTTTAACAAGTAAACTTAGCGGGTGTACATTTTTTCACTCATAGTCTATTTATTTTATCCCTAACTTTTGCCCGAACCTACTCACCAGGTTCGCCGGGTGTGCCCTTTTTTCCTGAGTTAGTTAACTCAGCGGTCACTTTATGTGAAGTATTTTTTAACTATGTTCGCGTTCACAGGGAGTAGGAAGTCTTCACCATCCATCATTGTAAGCACCATGGCACCACCAGAGAAAACCTTCTTTACGATAAATGGTCCTTCAAAATTGGGAGTCCACTTGCCCTTTGGATCACCTTGAGGAAGAATTATTCTTTTCAATACGAGCTCATCGGCCTTATAGTACAAAGGTCGAACCCTCTTATCATACGATTTCTTCATCCTTTTCTAGTACACATGACCATGGCAAACATCCACAAGCCTTTTCTCGTCAATGAGGTTCCACTGATCCAGCCAATTCTAAATCCACTCATCATCATCAAGTTCTGCATCTTTCATAATCCTTAACGACTGAATTTCCACTTCCACGGGCAAAACTGCTTCCATGCCATAAACGAGCGAAAATGGGGTTACCACGGTCGAAGTGCGAGTTGTGGTGCGATAACCATGCAACGTGAAAGGAAGAATATCATGCCAATCCTTATAGATCAGTACCATCTTCTGCACAATCTTCTTAATGTTCTTATTGGCCGCTTCAACAGCGCCATTCATCTTCGGTTGATACGGAGAAGAATTATGATGTTGATCTTGAAGGACTCACAAAGCTCCTTCATCATTTTATTATTAAGATTAGATCTATTGTTTGTAATAATCTTTTCAGGAACTCCGTAATGACATATGATATTGTGCTTGATAAACCGAGTCACCACCTGCTTAGTAACATTTGCATATGACGCAAATTCGACCCACTTGGTGAAGTAGTCAATAGCAACCAGAATAAAGAGATGACCATTAGACGCGGTCGGTTTGATCTTTCAAATCATATTGATTCCCCACATTGAAAATGACCAGGTATAAGTCAAGACATTCAACAGTACCAATTGTACATGCACTTTGTCAGCATACACCTGACACTTGTAGCAGATTCTGGCGCGGTTGTAACAATAATTTTCCATGGTGGACCAATAGTAGACAACTCACAAGATCTTCTTGGCCATATTATGTCCACTGGAATGTGTCCCGAAGGAACCTTCATTCATTTCTTCAATGATTCTCGCTGCTTCATTCTTATCAGCATATCTCAACAACAAACCATCATGGTTTCTTCTGTACAACACATTATTATTGAGGAAGAACTTGGCATAATACTTTCTCAAGAACTTCTTATCTGTGACTGATGCCTCTTTAGGATACTCCTGAGTCTCAAGATATCTCTTGATGTTGTGGAACCATGGCTTGCCATCTAGATTCACCTCAACTTCATAATAGAATGCTAGTTCATCCAACTGCATAATTATGATCGAAGGAGATTCATTAGCCCACTTGACTTTGAACATGGATGCCAAAGTGGCTAAATCATCGACCATATTATTCTCTTCTCTAGAGATGTGTAATCTCATCCAAGTAAGGAATCAACTTCATGACATATTCTCGATACGGGATCAAATTCTGGTGACGAGTTTCCCAATCTCTTTTAACCTGACTGATAATGAGATTAGAATCCCCAAAAACATTCAAGTGCTTGATTCGCAAATCAATTGCAGCTTCGATACTGTAGATGTATGCTTCGTATTCCGCCATGTTATTGGTACAGTCAAAACAAATTCTGGCGGTGAACGGAATATGAAAACCCGTAGGAGAAGTAATAACGGCTCCGACACCATTGGCCAATGCATTCAAGGCACCGTCGAACACAAGTGTCCATTGTGAACCTGAATCAAGTCCTTCTTCTGGGTCATGGATGTTACAATCCCTGATATACATGATGTCCTCGTCTGGAAATTCAAACCTCATTGGTTGATAACAATCGATAGGTTGATGAGCAAGATAATAAGCTATCACACTACCCTTGATGGCTTTCTGAGTGGTGTATTAGATATCATATTCATTCAAAATCATTTTCCACCTATCCACCGGCCTGTAAGAGTTGGCTTTTCAAAAACATACTTAATAGGATCCATTTTTGATATCAAGTAGGTGGTATGCATCAACATATATTACCTCAAGCGTTTAGCAGCCCAAGCCAATGCACAATAAGTTTTCTCGAGCAACGTAAACCTGGAATCACATTCAGTGAACTTCTTGCTTGAGTAATAAATTGCTTGTTCTTTCTTTCCGGTCTCATCATGCTGACCTAGAACACAACCCATGGAACTTTCGAGCACTGTTAGATACATGATCAATAACTTCCCCTCCACGGGAGGCATGAGGATCGGAGGTTCCTGCAGATACTTTTTTATTTTATCAAATTCCACCTGGCAGTTGCCATTCCACCTGACCACTTGATCTTTCTTTAATAACTTGAAAATAGGGTCACATGTGGATATATGATGAGAGATAAATCTAGAAATGTAGTTCAATCTCCCGAGAAAGCCACAAACTTATTTTTAAGTTCTTGGTTAAGGAATTTCTTGTATTTCTTTTGTTTTGGAAGGATCAATCTCGATACCTCTTTCACATACAATAAAGCCTAGAAATTTTCCAGACCTCACCCCAAAGTTGCACTTGTTGGGATTCAACCTCAACCAGAATTTCTTTAGTCTTTTAAATAATTTCTGTAGGTGAACAGGATGCTCTTCTTCTGTTTGATATTTCATGATCATGTCATCGACATACACCTCGATCTCTTTGTGAATTATATAATGGAAAAGAGTAACAATTGCACGTTGATAAGTCGCCCCTACATTCTTCAAACCAAAGGGAAGTACCTTATAACAGAAAGTTCCCCAAGGGGTAATGAATATAGTTTTTGTCATGTCCTCTAGCGCCATCTTAATCTGATTGTAACCAGAGAAACCATCCATGAACGAAAAGACTTTGGCATGAGCTATATTATCAACTAGAACATCAATATATGGAAGTTGGAAATCATCTTTCAGACTTTCCCTATTCAAATCCTAATAATCAACGCATATTCTGACTTTGACATCCTTCTTGGGAACCAATATGATATTTGCAATCCAAAGCGGATAAGAGATCACACTCAGAAACTTTGCATCAAGTTGTTTTTGCACTTCCTCCTTAATCTTCTTAGACATCTCAAGATGAGTTCTTCGAAGCTTCTGTTTCACAGGAGGACATCCTTATTTCAAAAGCAACTTATGCACCACAATATCAGTATCTAACCTGAGCATATCTTCGTAAGACCATACAAAGATGTCTGAATACTCTCGGAGAATACTAATCAATATTCACTTTAAACTGTCTACTAACTCATCCCCTATCTTGACTTATCTCTTTGCATCTTCATTTCCCAAATTCACTACCTCAATCAGCTTTTCATACGGCTTAATGGTCCTTTCCTCTTGCTTTAACAATCTGGCTAACTCTTCAGAGAGTTCACAATATTCCTCATCCTCTTCTTTGAATTTTTTGATTAGATTATTGAAATCATAATGAGTGATAGCAGAATCGTTATCGAAGGGATCCGTTATGACAATGGGATTAAATCTGCAAGATTGGTTTTATGTTTCTTTTAGACACAGGACAATAAAATTAAAAAACAAATGCATTGACATTTTATTTTATTTTATTGAAATATAAAAAGAAAGAGAGAGAGAGAGCAAAATATTTGAATTCAAAAGATGTCCTTTATTTCATGATAAATATTGCAAATGAAAATATGGGGGTCCTACATATGATTCACTGACGCCTTGGGCATAGCGCATGAACTATTGCATGATAAGAAAATAAAATAAAATAACTCTTTGAAAAGTATAACCGGAATAGCATCCTCGGAAGTCCAGTTTTTGAGCTCAACCACTGGCACACTTGGTCAAATCCAGCTATCAGTATCACTATCACTGTTGATATCTTAAACAATGTTGACCTTCCCACTCTTGACGATACCAGCTTTGGCAAACCTTACGGGAGTTGATAAAATTAGAGCTTAGGGAGCCACACCTTGATTACTGAGTTTGAATCCCAGATAAAACTTGTTAAAATTTGGGATAACCTCTAATAAACTGCCCCAGCCTTCGGGGCTACCTGCTTCAACCATAGCTTGAGCATCTCTCAAAAATGACAAAGATGTTTATGGCTTCTTCCTCTCCTTGGAACAAGGAGTCTTAATCATCTGAACAATTTCAATGCCCTGAAAAGGTGTCTCGTGCACCTCAATCTCTGTTTCAACATACCATAAAGATGACAGGTGACTCACTATATACTCCTCTTTACTACACACAATAACAGTCTTGCCATTGACTGGATACTTGATCTTCTGATGGAGGGTGGACGTCACTTTCCCAACCTTGTGAATCCACAGACGACCAAGCAAACAACAATAAGCGGGTTAAATATCCATTACAAAAAAAGTAGAGGTGAAGACCTGAGGACCAATCTTGATAGGAATGCGTTGACAACCTGATCACTTGGACGTAACTCAAGCCTAGTGTACTCAATCTTCATCAAAGGAGGTTATAGGATAACATTCATAGAGGAACCGGTATCAACCAAGACATGGGATAGAGTAGTCCCCTTGCATTTCATCTAAATATTAAATGCTTTGTTGTGATTTCTTCCTTCTGGAGGAAGATTGAAATCTATAAAACCAAGACTGCTACCAGCAATTATAATCGCACACACATTTTCAATATGGTTGACTTAGATATCCTGCGGGACGAACACCATATTCAACAATTTGATCAGCGCATTCCTATGTGCCTCAGAATCACGAAGCAGAGATAGGATAGAGATCTTGGCTGGAGTCTAACCAAGCTGATCAATAACCCGATAATCACTCTTTTGTATATACCTCATAATTTCTTTAACATCCTTCGTCATATCAGCATCCAAGTCTTGGATCGCGGTATCAGTTGCCACTTGTTGCTTACCTTTAGCTCTAGCTAAGGCATTTTCCTTATCATGCACACCGCATGGTGAAATTACTCTCCCACTTCTAGTTACCCTTCTGGTGTCAACAATTTTATCAACATCTGACTGATCTTGCCTCAAGGATTTCTCTTCTGAAGATCCACTCTCCTGTTTCACTCTTTGGAAATACACATCTCCTCCATAATTCCACCCTACAACCTTATCACACACATAAGGGATAGGACCAGGCGTAGTAATTAAAAGAGGTATCAGTTTGACCAGAGCATACATATTAATAGGGGTAAATGAGATAGAAATCACATTAATATCCTATGTGTTTTTCCCCTTTTTGACAATCTTATCAAAATGAAGCTCACCTTCATTAATCAATTTTTGAATACCCTCTTTCAACTTGGCCCAGCCCTTAGGTTGAAACACACAATCAAAACAGTCTGAATTACATCCAGGATAAACACCTCTCTTAAACATTTGTTCTTTGACGAAAATCAAGGATTAACCACCTTATTCACATCCGAAACCAAATCAACATCCTCAACTTTATAGATAGCATTGATGGTTTCCTCAGCATGTGGCGGCATGGGATTCTGGATAACATTAGGCCCTGACAGTGGGTCGGACTGAATTACCTTTATATCCAACAAATGTTGCACCTTATACTTCAATGCCAAACAGTTTTCCACCAAGTTCCCCACTCCTCCAGAATGGAATTCGCATCTAGCATTAGCATCATAATTGTGAGGGATTTTCCCGGTATAAGTAGGCATAGTCCTTTTCTCAACCAACTGGTTATCGATAAGGCGCTGGAGTATTTTAGAATAAGGCATAGGCACGGGATCAAAATTTCTTGGTTGCCTAGGGGCATTCTGCTTCCTTTGATATTGGCCCTGACGCTGTTGTCGAGGTGCTGGTTGAGCATCAAAGATGATTACAGCATTGACATGTCGTTCCTCTTTTCTCTGGTCCCTTCGACTGTACACAACATTGGTCTCCCCTTCCTTTTTCTTAGGGTAACCGCCGAACACTTTGTTTTCACCACTGCTAATGGAAGCACCAGTATTGACAAATTGAATATTCCCGGTCTTCAATCCACTTTCTATACGCTCACCAACAGTTACCTTCTCAACAAAACTAGCAGATGAACTGCAAGCTACAAAGTAATGGTTTTGAAGAGTATTGGTGAAAAGGTCAATCATCTCTCTCCATCATATGTGGCTGAACTCTAGTGGCAAGCTCACACCACTTCTGAGCATATTCTTTGAAACTTTCGCTAGCCTTTTGTGTCAAACTTTGTAGTTGAGTTCTATTTGGTCCCAGATCAATATTGAATTGATATTGTTCAAGGAAAGCTTCCACCAAATCTCTCTAGAGTCTGATACGAGAGCTTTCTACCTGCATACACCATTCCAAAGGTGCCCTAGACAGGCTGTCCTGGTAGAAATTTATCAACAACCTCTCATCTTCTAAATACACAAACATCTTCCTATAGTAGAACTTGACATGTGTTTTGGGACAAGTTACACTCGTATTGTAATACGGTGGGAGAACTGACTTGGGTGTTTTGTGTTTTATCGCAATTGTTGTGAATAGTAAGAGTCACCATCGAATTTTTTTTATCCAATAAAGGAAAGGGTGAAAAGAACAGGAAATACCTTTTGAGATATATTCTTGAGTTTTGGGGTAGGTTATGAAAAGGGAAGGTGTTAGCACCCTTTTCATCCGTATTTATCTACGGGCTCTTAGTTGCTAGCTCACTTTGAAAATGCTTTGCTTGAAAATGTGTTTGTAATGTTTTAAAAGTATTTTTGAAAGTTCCTTCGTTTAGGCGAACTTTGTAATGATTCTCGTCTCTATAAGAATGCATACAAAGTGTTGACTTTTGAAAACATTTCATTGAAAAGTGTTGGGGCATTTGAAATATGTTTTGAAATGTTTTGAGCAAGCAACTACGAGCATTCTACTTACTCAAAAAGTCTTTGTTCATTTCCTACTCCTTTAGATATTTTTATCTTACCATTGAGTGGTAACAAGCCTTCTCATTGGATGTGAAGGGACGGGCGTGGGTCGTCGTATAGTCATAGAACGCAACATTGCAGGATACCTTAATAATTTATTGTAAGGGTCTAAGATTGTTTTACCGAAGTCAACATCAAATGGTCATTGAGGGACTACGATCTTGTATTCGAGGGTCATTGCTAAAGTATCCCACATTCGTGGGACATGAATATTTTTCTTAAGGCAACAAGTGTGGATTACCCTAGACGTGCACGTGTGTGAGTATGGTGATTTCATGAATTTTTGTCTTGAATTAGGGTTGTCTACTTGTTGAATTTATTTCTTTCCATACACACCCTAATTACTAGCAATAATATTGAAAGCGATAAATTGTGGAATTTTAAAGTTCTACGATATTACATCTTTTTATTTTGGGATGGGGATACAAGTTTATGAATAGGGGATGAAAGCAATAAAGTTCTAATTATACTATTACAACCATATTTAATATTGAATTACAACAAAAATATAAAGAAATATAAAGATAATGTAAAAAAGAAAAAAATTGGTTTAAGAAAACTTTTATGCATTGACACATGAGCTTATGCATTGATATTAAAATTTTATGTATTGACGCATGCATTAGTTCATACTATTTTCTATTGGCTCATATCATCTTCTTGCCCTTGTAAATCAAAATCAAATCAGTACGAGTCGACACATAAGGGTTTTGTATCGACTTATACTGCTTTATATCAACACATGCAAGTTTTGTATCGACTCATACTCATTTCTAGCTCCTGGAAGTCAAAGCAACTCAGTATGAGTCGACACATAAGGGTTTTGTATCGACTCATACTTCTTTGAATCAACAGATACGCATTTTGTGTCGACTCATAACATTTTTTTGTACATAATATGTTCGACACATAATGTTTCATATCAACTCATACTGCTGTTTTTTACTTCTGTCATTGTTTTGCTACATGTAAAAGTCAAATCTCAACACATGGTTAGTGAAAATGAAAATCAAGCAAATGGTTAGCTTCAACGCAATGGTATCTACATTTTATCTTCAAAAATGAATCACTAATGATGTTTGAAATGAATATCTCAAAGTCAAGAAGACTTACCTTGAAACTGAAATTTGTGCTTTGAGTTTGAGATGGAGAAGTCAAGTTACAGGTGGTTATTTTTTGAGTTTGGAAAATAGTGATGTTACAGAAGTTGTTCTTGAGTTTGAACAACTTCTATATGATGTATATGGAGTGTTTGGATAGTTTGTCTGCATTGAATTTGCAAGGTGTGAGAGGTGCAAAGGTTTTGGACTTCAATGCTCAAAGATGGAGATTTTTGTGGACAATTTTGGTTTTTAGAGTATGAGGGGGGTTCGAGGATTTTTCAATACACCAGAATCTCTCTATTTTTCTGCCGCTTTTTCTTGGAAATTCCCCCTCTATTTATAGTCAAAAGGTTTGTGAACAAGGGCTTATTAGGTTTACAAGACAACATGTTATGGTTTGGTTGGGATGCAAATATCAAACTATGTCAATTCTCCACAGTCCCAAGATGAAGTACCAAAGTTGCTGGTATATAGGGGCTACTTTCCATGATTTATGGTGGAGTAAAATTAGAAGTAAACAAGGTATGGTCTCAAGACAAGTTTTGTGCCAACAAGCTTTCTTTTCAAGAATAGCAATGGTGCCTTTATTCCATAAATGGAAAGATCTTTTGGACAATGGCTAAAACACTTGGGTAATAGCTCAAAAGTAGGTGTAAGAAATGGTGAGATTAGAAAGTTACAAGGCATGAAACACAAGATTATGCATCATAGCATAAGGATTTTGTTATGTGTTCTTCAACAAAAGGACTTGCAATTCAAGGATGGATGCCCAACTTCATACACTTGAATCTCCTAGCTCAAGTGTGATAAATTCATGCTCTTAGATGTTTTGGAAAGCTTGAAACATCCTGTATAACTTTCATGTTGACCATTTAGACAAAATTATCTTAGAACTATGTTAAAATAATACCAAGAAGTTGGGATACAATCCTGACCAAAATCTGTTGAAAATTTCTCTAAGTGTTGGATAACAATGTCATGACTTCACGGGCTCATATGTTCAAATCTAAGCATTTTTTGGACATCAAACTTATAATAAAAAGTTGTAGAATTCATCAAGATCTACAACTTTCATGTTGAAAGTTATCTTTGAATCATCTTACATCTTGGTGAAAGAATGTCATGAAGTTATGAGATTATCATGTATGAAAAGACTTAGAAAAATTTCTAAGTCTTGGAAAGTTTGAATTTTCAAATTGACTTTTGACTTTCTTGATTTCTTCATGATCAAGTTTCATATGTTTAAATATCTTGATGAATTTTGATCTTTGAGACTTAATGTTGACCAAAAAGTCAAAGTTTAACTTTTGGCATATCAGTTGACTTTTCGTTAGTACAGCTGATTTTTGGTCGTCTAGTCAATTGACTGGGCAGGATTTGTAGACTTAAAACTTGACAAGAGCATTATTGAAGGTCCATAATGATCCATGAAAGTCATTTGAAGTATTAGGAGTCCAATTGTCCTTGTGCAAGCTCAAACCCTAATTTTGAGGTATCAGTGTTGAGGAGATGGCTTGACCTAGTCAATACTTGTGCAAGCTTGAGATTTTGAAGATCTTTGTGGGAAATGTATTGAGAAAAGAGAGGGGAAATTTTAGGGTACAACAACTTCCCCTGTTCAATCTTCTTAAACCCGAAGAATTAGATTTGCGAGTCCGTCATTCGTGACTTGAAGGTGGAAGATGATTAAACACTAAAGTGCCCAGAAATTTGCACTCGACTATGTGTTAGTTGATTGTTTCGGGAATGGGCTTAAAGATGCCATTTGGAGAAGTGATGAAGAGTTTGTCGGAGATGGGATTATAGATGCCATCTACAGTGATTGTCGAGGGAGAAGTATCAGAATAAATCTTTGATCGATTTATACTGAAACTATAAATGTCTTTTGCCTGTTTTTAACTAGAAGAGATAAATCTAAACCAAAAGAGTTCTTTGCTTGGTGACTTCACTGGTGAAATAAATCTAACTATAAGAAGTCTGTTAATTGCTTATCATTAACTGGAATAAGTGAATCTAACCAGAAGAGGTTTTTGTTTGCATGTTATTAACTGGAAGGAACGAGATCCACCATAAGAGGTCTTTGATTTGTTGATTGACTTTTTCTGCAAGGAAGAGGGTCAGTTGCATGCAGATGTATGCATGGCGTAATGATGTTCTCAAAATAAATGAGATTATGTTGTATGCATTTGTCATGTGTGTATTTTGATGTATGAATATGAAATATTATTGAAGCGTATGTTTGTCTGGAAAATAAATCCTTGACAATCGTTGGGGAATTTTGGGAAGTTAAATCCAAGATTGTCGTTGGGGATGAAGAGTATGTGCATCTTCAAACCTTGTTTAGAGTGTTTCCACTGGGGATTCCTACTTTTTTATTTGAGGATAATTTCGATGGTGACCATTGACTTTGCCTGAGAAAAATTTGCGGGGAGTGTTGATTTCTTCTTGGGGAATAGAGTTCAGGAGTTTTAGTTGTCCATTGCTTTATCAGGGAGCTATCTTTTGATTAGAGAGGAAGAAAGTTTAGCTGTTATCTGGTCGGGTTCCAAGCTTCACAACAACTTGCTATGGATGAAGAAGTCAATTGTTATCTGGTAAGATTCCAGTCTTTGCAGCAACTCACTGGGGATAGTGGAAAACTCTACAGGGGAAGAGGAGTTTTTTTAGTGATTTGAAGAAGTTAAATTGTTATCTGGACGGGTCCAGGTTTCATAGTAACTCAAATGGTTATCTGGTCAGGTCTAGGTTTCAGAAACTCGAACTGTTACCTGTTCAGGTCTAGGTTTCAGAAACTCGAACTATTATCTGGTCGAGTCCAGGTTTCAGCAATTTGATCTTGAGGTTAACTGGTATTTGGTCAGGTCTAGGTTTTAGCAACTCGAACTGTTATCTGGTCGGGTCCAGGTTTCAGAAATTTGATCTTTTGGTTAACTGGTATCTGGTCGGGTCCAGTTTTTAGAAACTCGAACTGTTATCTGGTCGGGTCCAGGTTTCAGCAATTTGATCTTGAGGTTAACTGTTATCTGGTCGGGTCTAGGTTTCAGCAACATGAACTGTTATCTAGTTGGGTCCAAGTTTCAGCAATTTGAACTTGAGGTTAACTGTTATCTGGTTGGGTCCAGGTTTCAGCAACTCAAACTATTATCTGGTCGGTTCAGGTTTCAGCAATTTGATCATGAGGTTAACTGGTATCTGGTCGGGTCCATGATTCAGCAACTCAAACTTCAGGTTAATTGTTATCTGGTCGGGTCCAGGTTTCATCAACTCGAACTGTTATCTGGTCGGGTCTAGGTTTTAGCAATTTGATCATGAGGTTAACTGGTATTTGGTCGGGTCCAGGATTCAGCAACTCAAACTTGAGGTTAATTGTTATTTGGTCGGGTCCAGGTTTCAGCAACTCGACCTATTATTTGGTCGTGTCCAGGTTTCAGCAATTGAAGAAGTTAAATTATTATATTGTCGGGTCCAGGCTTTGGTAACTTAAAATTGAGATTTATTGTTATCTGGTCGGGTCCAGGTTTCAGCAACTCAAAATGTTATCTGGTCGGGTCTAAGATTTGCAGTAATTGAAGAAGTTAAACTATTATCCGATGGCATCCAAGCTTTAGTAACTTAAAATTGAGATTTACTATTATCTGGTCGGGTCCAAGTTTCAACAACTCAAACTATTATCTGGTCAGGTCCAGGATTTGCAGTAACTGAAGAAGTTAAACTATTACCCAATGGGATACAGACTTTAGTAACATAAAATTGAGATTTACTGTTATCTGGTCGGGTCCAAGTTTCATTAACTCAAACTGTTATCTGGTCGGGTCCAGGCTTCACAGAAAATTGAAGTTAAACTATTATTTGTTCAGATTCCAGGCTTCATAGCAACTTACCGAATTTAACTGTTATTTGGTTAGATTCTAGGCTTCAGTAAATTAAAATTGAGATTTACTGTTATCTGGTCGGGTCCAGGTTTCAGCAACTCAAACTGTTATCTGGTCGGGTCCAGGCTTTGCAATAACTGAAGAAGTTAAACTATTATCTGGCTGGATCCAGGCTTTAGTAACTTAAAATTGAGATTTACTGTTATCTGGTCAGATTCCAGGCTTCACAACAACTTACTGAATTTAATTGTAATCTGGTCTGATTCCAGGCTTTACCGCAAATTTATGAAGTGGATGAAGTTAATTATTATTTGGTTGGATTCCAGGATTTGCAACAACTTACTGAAGTTAACTGTTATCTGGTCGGTTTCCAGGCTTCACAACAACTTACTGAGGATAGTATCAACTCCGGTGGTGACAAGGGGTTTTGTCCGTTGATTTGTAATGCTCTGAGAGAAAGACTCGTATTGGGTAATTTGTCATTTGTTCGGGAAATAAACCCTTTTGAAGAGAATATTTTGATGGCCTACTGGGGAAGTGAATTCTTTAGGAAGAACTCCACAAGGCTTATGTTGTACCCCAAAATTTTCCCTCTCATTTCTTAAGGCATTTCTCACAAGGATTCTCAAAGTTCAAGATTGCACAAGTACAATTGGAGGAATCTGTTAAAAAGGGAAAAACAGATAAAAATAATATTTTCAACAAAATTAGAGAAAAATAAGTTTTCTTTGATTTCCCTTGTTTCAATTGGACTTTGGTCTCCTTCAGGCCTTCTTCGATTTCCCTTGTTTCGTTTGGAATTTAGTCTCTTTCAAGACTGCTTTAATTGGATTCGACTTCCTTAAAGCTTCCTTCGATTCAGAAGGAAATGATCTTCATACAAGCTTAGACTGAATTTTGTTTCCCTTTTAAACAATGTCTTTCAATTTATAAAGTAATGGCCTCCTTTTGGTTTTATTTGATTCATAAAGTCAATAATCTTCTGAAATCTTCCTTCGATTCATAAGGCAATAACCTTTTGAAAAGTGTCCTTCGATTGCACCATTGACCCCTCACCCGTTTTCCTTGGATTCACAAGTTTTTTATTAGATGAATGGCTACCTTCATGTGACTAAAGATTTCATCTTCATGTTTGCTTTGAATGCGCCTTCATATCACCATCGAATCCATCTGCAAACCCTTCAATACACCATAGTGCTGCATTATGAAACACAACTTGGTGGCCCATTTGAAGGATTTTCCATAGTGGGGGAATAATTGTTTTTGCTTACTTTAGAGTCTGGTCGAAGGTTTGGGCCCAAGTGATCAAAAGTAAGGGGACTCAAAGTGGCATCTTCACCTGAAGATGGACATTCTAAAAACACACAGTTGGTGCATTCGAAGGACACACAACTGGTGGAAACGAATGCTATTTTGTTGAGTCTGGTCAAAGGTTATGGAAAAATGAAGGATTCGATTCAAAGGGTCAAGTTGTCCATAGGTCAGGCTACATAGGCCTCCAACTTGGGCCTCACTATATTTTAAATTGTTCTTCAAGCCAACTTGCTCTTGATGACATCACTACCTTTTTAGAAAGTTTCTGAGCCTTGTGCCTGTCTCTTCTGCACATTTTCCCCGTATAAACTAGGAGCCACCCATCTAAACCATTGATTTTGTTACTTTTATCTTGGGATCATAAAAAGTTGACCCAAGTGGATGTTGGCCTTTCAAATAAACTATATTTTATTTTTTCATAAAGCTTCTCATGCCAAATTTTTTCTCTATAAATAGAGAGTTCATTTGCACATCAAATGAGGTTGGAGACGCTGAGGTGCTGAAAGGCAACAAGAGAAAACGCTGGCAGATTTTGGCTGTGTGGGAAGAACTTTAAAAAAAAAACTCTCAAACTCTCAAGCTTCCCAAACACTAAATACACTCTCAAACCCATAATCTAAAGAAACACAACACTTGTTTCTTTCCACTTTTGAATCCAGTAGAAAGAACACCACACTTGTTCTTCTCCTTTGAATCCAGAAATAACAAACACCATCCTCACACCTCCTGACCTTCGAATCTAGTCAATGAAACACCACACCAGTTTCTTTCCTTCGAATCCAAGAGCATTTAGTTCAGCCACTTGAAGGTCCAGCTCACGCTCCAGCCTACAACAAGGTAAGTTGTTCTAAACCTTAAACTCTTCATTTCATGCATAACATGCAAATATAGATCCTTTTCGTCTTAAACATGTACATACTATTTTTCTTCTTTTCATTTCAACTCTTTTAATGTGTGTCATGATTAACAATCTTCTTTCCTTTTTCTCTTTGAACATTTAAACATTCTTTAAGCATTAATCTAGCCTTATGATGTTGGCATGGCCTTGGGCCATGTTGTCATTCAAACTCAAACAAAAGAAGCAGGAGACAGAAAGCTTAGAAACGAAACCTCTAGCTTCCATACAAACCTTCAGGCCAAACGAAAGAGGAAGCTAGAAGGCACAACATATTGGCCTCCAGGCCCAAAGTAAAAGACACAACATGCTGGCCTCTAGGTCCCAATCGAAAGTCATTTCCTTCACCCCTTTTCAGGCCAGATCGAAGAGAGCCAAAAAGTGCAGAATTGAAGGGTTTGCTGCCCTAAATCGAAAGATCCATTTTTCTTGTTTTTACCTTATTTTAGCCTTTATATTTTCATGCAATTCAATATGGTTGTAATAGTGTAGGATTTTATCTTTCTGCGTTTTTCACTTTATACAAGATGTTAGTAATTATGGTGTATGGCAAGATAAAATCAATAAGTAGACCATCCTGATCAAAAGACAAAAATGCATGCAATAAAACACACTTTACACACATGCACCTCTAGGGTTAACTTCTCTTGTTGCCTTATGAAAAATGGTCATGTTATGCATGTGAGACGTCTTAGCAAAAACAATCAAAAATACAAGATCATAGTCCCTCGATGAAGCTTCGAATGTTACCTTACAAATGATCTTAGTCCCTCAAAAGAAATGCTAAGATATCTCATAACATTGCTATCATGACAATACGATTACCCACGCCCATCCCTTCATATCCAATGATGAGGTTTCTTACCAAATCAATGGTTAGATAGCAACATCTGAAGGAGGGGGAAAAGAACACAAAAGACCTTTGAGTAGGAAGATGGCTCCTAGTTGCTTGCTTTCTCACAATAAAAACATTTTATACACCAACACTTTCATTTTGAAACATTTTCAAAAGACAACACTTTGTATGCATTCTTATAGAGATTAGAATCATTACAAAGACACCTTTTTCAAAATCACTTTCAAAAACAAACACTTCTTTGAACTACTTTCCAAACAACACTTTGTATGCGTTCTTATAGAGACGAGAATCATTACAAAGGCACATTTTCAAAATACTTTCAAAACCACACCATAAAGCACACTTTCAAACAAAAGCAAGTGATCTAGATAACTATGGATGAAAAGGGTGCTAATATCTTCCCTTTTCATAATATACCCCCCGAACTCAAGAAAATAATATCAAAGGTCTTTCCTGTTCTTTTCACCCTTTCCTCCATTGGATAAAAGAAAAGTCAGTGGTGACTCTTGTTATCCGCAACAATTGCGATCACACGCAAAACGTCCCAAGTCAGTTCTCCCACCGTGTTACAGAACTGGCGACTTTGCTGGGGAGTCATTTAAAAGTGGAGTTACCTTAGGGCTAGATCACATTTACTTGCTTTCCTTGTTTGACTTGTTTGCTTTACATTATGGTTCCTTGTTTGGGTTTGTTTATATCCTCTACCCAGATCTGGGGCACCTTCTTAGGTAAGTAGCAATATATTGTGGAAATTGTGTGGGGTATACCGACATGGTCTAAGAAATAGCTACGTTAGTGTGACACATTTGTTGGTACCGGTAGCCCTTGCGTAGTCAAGGAGAATACGGGGCCGCTGTGTGGTTTAATGAATCACTAACTGACTTTAGAACCTTACTTGACCAACTTGGCCATTATAAAGTAGTGAGGTAGCCGACATTGGTGCAGTCCGAACTACGCTCATTGAGATCAGACTTCCCGGGATATTTCAGTCACTGTTAAAGAAGCTTGTGCTGAAACAATGCCTGATGAGGAAAGATCAGTGATATTGAGATCCCCTAGAACCCGGTTACTATTACTTAGACAGGTTGAGCCAACTAAACTTCAAGAGGGTACTTACCTAGAAACTTCATGCAAGCCTAAACCTAAGGATTTGTCTGCTTTGTGTGTATATGATTATTTGTACATAAAAACTTGCTTGCTTTTCATACTTGTACACAACATCATAACATCATAACATCATACCATAGAATTTTCAATAACCATTTCAAGGATCTGAAGGGCCTATGATGCAGGGTCACATTGAACCAGGCGTCTATGAAGGAGCAAGAGGATTTATTTTCCTCTAACCAAACGCCGTTAAGACCAAAGCACGGTAACTTGAATAAAGGGCTATGACCCACTTGACATGGTGAGCTTGATTCTAGTGGAAGGACATCCAACGATACAAAGTTCTTCAATCAAAGTTGTTGATCAAAATTAAACTTTTAACATCTTCTTGTGTTACCTCCGTGAGATCCTTGAAAACATTGCATCCACATATCATGCATATCATCATAACAGGTTTTCCCGCACACAGGTCTCTCATTTTCTTACTGTTTATTTCAGTAAAGATGGCTCTAGAATAGACTATCAAGGACATTCAGGTTCAAAACGCTCAATTTCAAGAAATGATCATGAATCTATCTAAGGGGTAGGAAGAGTTTAAAACAATTTTCATTGAAAGCATGACCAATGACAATCCTGAAGATGACAAGGAAAGACAGATAACACAATTGCAAGCGGAGGTAACAACAATGAGAATCTAGATGTTGGGACAAATGGCTCTCATCCAAAACATAGCTCAGGGACAAGAATAGCTGAGGCCCTCGACAACAAGCTCCATCAAAATGATTATAACCATATTAATTAAATGGTCGAGATTGGGGATCAAGTCAATACTCATCCCCCATGAGACAAGAAGCCAGTCGGAGGGAGTACAGACTTTTCCAAACTACTGCTACGTCACGAGCCCAACAATGACCTCGTCAACATCAACGGGAAAATTAGCAAAGGAAAAATAAGCCCGAGAGACAGTTTACTAACATCAACATGTCATTGGCTCAATTTTTGCAACACATGTTGAAGATGGAGTTGATTACGTTAAGGGATCATCCTCGAAAACCCAACACCTCCGCTCTTAGCTATCATGCTGATGCAATGTGTGCATACTATTCCAATAGTCCTGGACATGATACGAATAGCTGTTGGGCATTGAAAAATAAGATTCAAGACTTGATCAACGGAGGAGTGCTGGAGTTCACACAAGACGGTCAGATTGAATTCTTCTTCTAATCCCTCAAAGGCTCACCACCTGAAGTGACAAGTTCAGACAAAGAGGCTTTTGTTCATTTTGAATTTTCAATTGTAATTTCTTTTGCTTGTTCAAACACTTATCTATTAATGTCAAACTCTGTTTCATTAATGCATTTCATATGTTTGTCTTGAATTAATCTATTATTTTCATTATATTTAAACTATTCTTTTTACTCTCTCTATGACATTCAAATCTTTTTTTTAAAAGTTGCAAGCCTTTAGAGGGAGGATGACAAAACCATGCCTTAATCTCATACAATATGCTTTTGGACAGAACTTGCTGACGATGTACATGCGTATTTCAAATCCTAAACACTGGAGATATAAGGAAGATAATCCCTTGTCAACCCCTTCGAGCCAAAGAAGTAGAAGTTTTCTTTTTCACACAAATTGAAACCTTTAATCAAAACCTTTGGCAGGGTAGTCTCTCAGTTAATTCAAAAGCGCATTCAGTCGCAAACTTTCCCTTTGTAATACAACGAATGACATCAAAAACATTCCTCTGGAATCAAAAGACGGTGATGGTTCCACATCAAATAGGCAAACATTATATCTCAAAAGATAAGCCGAATAAGTCAAAACCTACAAAGGAGAGTTAAGAAAAACTGGGGAATCCCGCTGACTGTAATCTCAAAAACAAGAACAGTTAGGAAAAATCAGGGATAATAAAAAAAAAGAGGTCACTACAAATCCTCAACAACATGGAAAATATGGCAAAAATGACTGCTTTCCAACAAACTTGACCTGTCTGAACCATCACCAAGATGTCATTTCAGACTCAATTAAAGTTCAAAGGCGCAATTAACTGAGTTTAGGACTGAAGAACATCACGAAGAATGGACGGGTACAAATACACTTTGAGCCTTATCCTTTGTTTCTTAAACCGTGAACCAAGCCACGCTACAACCCTTCAAAAGTCCTAATTGAAGCATAGGTTAGTTTGAAAGCATACTGTTACAAAAGGTACCATGACTCCTGTAAGGCTTTACTCTAAATTTGAGTTCAATTTTCTTACAAAAATTCTTTTGTCTGCTAAAATGCATTTTCAAAAATTCTAAGAGAAGAATAAACTTTGCATTGTTCGAATATCACTATTTTCATTTGGCTATTTGTTTGACAGCAGAGAAATTTACACGACGAATATCCAGTGAACAAAAACCCTTTAAATGAACAAAACCACTTCAAGTGGGAAGACACTTCCAATAACAGATCTCTTATAAGCAAGTGGGAATGACGTGTCACTATCCAACCCACCAGGGATAGTCCAATCAATATTCCAAGGAATATCTCAAGAAATGAGGAATATACCAGGGGAAGGTCTCCATCTGAATCACTTGGGGCATTGGACATGAGTTCCAGCAACGAATCATGTACGATCAAACAAACATCTTCTGGCAGTGTGGCAACACCAGCTACCAGGGGAAGTGAAAAATCTCCCCTAAAATCCTGTTTATAGGATGACCCCCAACCATGTTCTCAATCTCTGAAAACATCTCCCCAACTGATTTGATCTCAAGAATGCTCGAGGATTTCTGCAAAAAGAAGACCTCCCCAACAGACTGGAAACAGGGTTTATTTCCCTAACAAACTACAGATTCCTCAGCTTGAGTTTGCCTCTCCGATTTCTACAAATAAAGGGACCACAACTCCTTTTCCCCAATAGACTGCTTTACAATCCCCAACAAGTTACTGTGAATCCTGGACCCGACCAGATATCAGTTCAACTTCATCCTTTCGAGTAAGTTACTGCAAAGCCTCGAAACAAACCAGATAACAGTTAACTTCAGTAAGTTGTTGTGAAGCCTGGAATTTGACCAGATAAGAATTGACTTTATTCTCTCAGGAATTTGTTATGAAGCCTGGAAAACGACCGGATAAAAATCAAATTCAGTAAGTTACTGCGAAGCCTGGAAACTGACCAGATAATAGTTAACTTTAGTAAGTTGTTGTAAAGCCTGGAATTCGACCAGATAACAATTAACTTCATTTTCTCAGAAATATTTTGTGAAGCCTGGAATCCGACCAGATAACAATCAAATTCAGTAAGTTACTGCGAAGCCTGGAAACCGACCAGATAACAGTTAACTTTAGTAAGTTGTTGTGAAGCCTGGAATTCGACCAAATAACAATTGACTTCATTCTCTCAGGAATTTGTTATGAAACCTGGAATCCGACCAGATAACAATCAAATTCAGTAATTAATTTGAAGCCTGGTGTTATACCCCAAAATTTGCCCTCCCATATTCCTCAAGAAATTGCCAAGTCAAGGTCACAAAATTCCCCAAGGGTTGTGCAGTGCAACAGTCTCCTAAACAGTCCAAATTAGGGTTTTGAGTTTGATCAAGAAAAGGAAGTTTTCAAAGGCTCAATCAAGTCTCATATGCTTACAAAGATGGTCAAGCATCCTCATGTCAAGTTTCAAGGCATTCAGTTCAAAATTGCACAGTCAAAACCCTAAATTGCACTACAGTCAACTGTAAGGGCAAAATGGTCATTTGGCAGTCAAAAGTTCAATTTTTTGGTCAATATATCATTTTGAAGCCACAAACATCATTTGATCAATGCTTGATCATGATTCTCAAAATTTGGCTCAGAAATCATCAAAGATGCAAAAGTTGCTATATTTGGACAGCTGAAAAAGTCAACTGAAATTGACCAGGGCATAACTTTCACATGGATTATCAGAAAAATTCCATCCAAAGCTCATTTTGAAGAGAAAGACATTTCCTACAACTCATCTTCATACTTCAAGTCCAAGAAATGCTCTCACAAAAAGTTATCAATTTCAACATTATAGGTCATTTTCAAAAGTCAACAAAAAGGGACTTTAAGTCAAAGGCCATAACTTGAGATTGGTAAATCAAAATGACATGGGACCAAAGACATTGGTTAAAGGACTCAAAGACCTTTCCAAAATGTCCAAGAACATGTGAAAAGCTTAAAAATTGAGCAAGTTGTGCCTTGTAGAAGTTGGGAAAATTTTGTGAAATGGCAAAAGTCAATTATCTTTGAAAATCCAATTTTGACAAAAGGGCCCCATTTTTCTCACTTTGTCCATCCTTGTCATGCCACACACGTGGCCCATGGTTGATTTCAAGACCAAATGTTGACTTTTTCATTTTTATTTAATTTTTGATGATTTAATTCATTTTAATTCATTAAAAATTCAAATAAAATTTAAAAGTCAATGTAATGGTGTCAAATGAATTTGGACAAGTTTTATACATCATGAATCAACTCAAAAATCAGGCCAAGGTTCATTTTCATACTAAGTCTAGGTTTTGGCTAGAATTTAGGAAAAAATGGTTAATGAACAAACCCTAATGCCAATTCTTTCTCAAGCATGGATTAAGGGGAGTTAGCATGCCTATTCAATTCCATAAGGATCATTGAGTCAAACCCTACCAAGAACATAGCACAAAACTCGTTCAAAGTCCATTTGGCAATTTGAAAATTTGGCCATAAAGTGCAAATCTGAAATCATAGCTAGGGATCTTGAAAAGCCATAATTTTGGTACCAATAGCTTCCTGAGACGATTTTGGACGTATCTCAATCAATAACAACAACAAAAACACCTTGTACTGGTATCTATGAGTCCAACCGTACCTTGGAAATTTTGAAATCACATAGCATGATTCCATCACTTTTATGCATTTTTTTTCATGGATTCATGTTTATCTTGATGTTTCTGAACTAATTGATACGTTTAATTGTGTTCTTGAGCCACCTATGCGAATCCACCATTGTCACATACTAGGGTTTTGCAGGCCTGTGAATTAGGGGTTCTCATTAGAGGAAAAATTGGACGTCCTCAGTGCCACCATTGAACTCAGCGCCTCAAAACGAAGAGATCTGTACCCTCGCGAACAATTTATGAAGGCCAGGGTTCTAATCGCTATTAATGGAATGGGCATATTCTGAGGGGGTTCAAAACCCCCGTTAAGTGTTTGATAAATTTGTTTCAGGAAAACATGAGGAAGAAGATGGCATCGTGGCGTACCCTGGTTGGATGAATTTGAATTTTCGCGCGTTTAACCAAGCACTAACCATTTTCCTTTATGTATTTTATTGATTATTATATGTTAAATGAAAACAACTAGCTCAGCTGGCAGGGACGCGCACTAGTGACCACAATGACCTGGGTTCAAGTCCCAGGTCTTGCAATTTCTCAATATTATTTTTCCTTTCTAGGTTCCATGCCACGCTCATATTAAGGCTCACCATACACTTCAGCACCAGCCCATCCACGTGTCCCAGAGCACTCACACCAAAGGCAAAGATTGGGGAACATGCTACGCTTCAGTCAAAGGCACCACATTGGATCAAAAAAAGTCAACACATGGCCAGCAATTGGGCCAGGCCTTTCAACATTGCACTCCTAACCTCAAATCCACACCCCCTGGTTCTATCTTTCTTCTTTCTTTTCTAATTTTCTTTATATTTTATTTTTTACTTTTTCTTACTTTCTGATTTAATTAATTTTAATCAAAAATATAAAAACATTAAAAATACAGAAAAGACAAAAAACAATATAATTAATTTTGATCTTTTTTTTTATAAATTAAAATGTAATTCAATTAGTTTAATTAGGTTTTAATTTTAATTTTAATTCTTTTTTCATAATAAAAATCCCAAAAAATGTAGAATTAGGTTCATTTAATTTTCAATTTCCTTTTTTAATTCTTTAACCTTTTTCTCACAATATTATTATTTATTATTTATTTTCTATAAATCAAAATTGTACATAATTAGTTTAGAATTTAATTAGGTTAGAAATTAAATCTTTTTCATAATAAACTTAAAAAATGATAGAACTAGGATTTTAATTTTAATTAACTTTTCTCTTTTTTTCTTTTAAACCTAAAAAACACAAAAACATTATTTTTCATTTAATATTTAATTTTTAAATTTCCTTGATTAATTTTAATTATCTGTTAAAGGGTCCAACGCCCTAATTTTGTTTAGTCTTTATTTCGCGCATTTATTAAATACCTCTGTATATGCCCCAAAGCCATGTAATTAAAAACTCTCGGACTTTTTTATTCGCTTTATTTTATTTTCAGTCAAATCGGGTTCGGTTTTTTTGGCGATGTGGACCCGCGCCGGTTGTAATAGTTAGATTTATTTTCTTGCAAATATAACTGTTAATAAATATGCATGAAAGAATGAATGCCCGAAAAATAAAATTGAATCGTTAGATCGCCAATGCATGACAAGACAAATAATGAACTGAAAATGACACACAATTCGCACACACCACCCCTAGGGTACGCCTCACTGTTGCCTTTCGAAAGGTGGTCGTCGAGTAGAAAACGTCTTAGTAAGTCCTCATGGTCCGGGAACCTGGCATGAGGGTAGCTTCTAAGGTGTCTTCCTATTGCTCCGGTGACCACCACGTCCCTAAAACTCGAATTGACCCGAATACCTCCAACGGTGGTGCTACCTACCTCTCAATGGTGGGATGGCACTACTTTAAAGGACATCTACACAGACGAATTCCTTAGGGTAGGTAGGTTCTCAAGGGTACTTGCTCTAATTTCAAACAAATCAAAATACTTTTCACACCAACACATTTTCAAAAGCTTTCAAAACAAACTTTTCAAACACTCTGACGTACGAGTCGAACTGAAATTTTTCAAAGAAACTTTTTAAACCCACATTGAAAAGCAAGCAAACATTTTTGAAAACACATTGAGCAAGTACCTAAGAGCCCATGGATAACCATGGATAGAAAGGGTGCTAACACCTTCCCTTTCTATAACCTACCTCCCGAACCGAGAGCGATCTCTTTAAAGGAATTTTTCTGTGCTTTTGTCCTTTCCATTTGGAGAAAATAAAAGACGGTGGCGACTCTTGCTTACCGCGACATTTCGCGAACCAGCTTTAAAACAGTCAGTTCCAGATCCACCGATCACAGAACTGGCGACTCTGCTGGGGATAAAACTTAAAGTGAGGTGTACCTTAGGACTAAGATCACTGTGTTTTCAATTGCTTTCCTTGTATGCTTTAAAATTGTGGGTTGCTTGGGAGTTCCATAGATCCTAACCCGGATCTGGGGGATACCTTTTTAGAAAGTAGCAACAAGGCTGTGAGGGAACTGTGCGGGGTATACCGACATGGTTGAAGCAGTCTGCTACGTTGATGTGACATTTTGGTGTGTACCGGTAACCCTTGAGTCAGTCAAGGAGAGTACGGGGCCTCCATGTGGTGTCATGAAGCATCGACAGACCTTAGGAACCTTAATTGAACAATCTTGGCCTCTTTAGGGTAGTGAGATAACTGACTTTGGTGCAGTCCGAGGTTGGTTGATACTCGATACTACACTCAATTGAGGGTTGCTTTCCTGGAATATTTCGGTCGCCAGTTCAGTGGCTAAATCGAAACGATGAACAATGAAAGCAATCCCGTGATATTGGGAACCTCAGAACCCGGTTACTTTGATTAGGACAGGATGAACCCACCAACTTCAAGAGGGTACTACCCAGACCTCATGCTGGCCTTAAACCTTAAGGGCCTGTCTTGTGTGCCTTGTGTGCCTTACATGTTTGTCTTTGTAAATATCTGTGTTTAATCATAGCATCATGACATCATCCAACATCATGTGCATTGACTAACCATTTCAGGGGTTCGAATTTTCATCTTTGTTCTTGTTTTGTAGGACATGGAAACTGTTCGTAGAAAGACAATTCCAATCAGTCTTGTAAGGATCTCTCCTCAGCTTAAGGAGCTTATATCCAGGATTCCCGAGAACTCTTCATTCAGTGAAAGGCATGGAAGCCTCATCAGCTTGGTCAACACCAACATTGAGGAAGATATGATAAAAGTCCTGTTCCAATTCTTTGACCCTCTGCATCACTGTTTCACTTTCTTGGACTATCAGTTGGTACCTACATTGGAGGAGTTCTCCCGACTCCTGAAGATCCCTATCCTTGATCAGCTACCCTTCAACGGTACAGAAAAGGAACCTAAGCTTGAAGAGATTGCTAAAGCCTTGCACCTACAGTTATCTGACCTCAAGGGACATTGGGAAGTTAGAAGTGGTATCAAAGGGTTCTTAGCCAGGTTTCTGTTTGAAAAGGCCTATGATTGTTGGAATTCCCTTGACTTGCAAGCTTTTGAAGAGGTTGTGGCCCTCCTTGTTTATGGTTTGGTGTTGTTCCCTAACCCAGACCAGCTCATTGATATCAGTGCTGTCCAGATCTTTATGTCCAGGAATCCTATACCTACGTTGCTAGGGGACCTCCTTCACTCATGTTACACTCGAACCATGAGAAAAAGAGGTGTCCTTATGTGTTGCACTCCTCTCCTGGGAAAGTGGTTTATTTCGCACCTTCCACAATCAGTCCTGAAGAACGAGCGGGGTTTGAGATGGTCACAACGGTTGATGACCCTTACACATGCAGATATACATTGGTGCCCTAGGTCCAGAGAAGATGTCACTATCATTGATCGTTGCGGGGAGTATCCTAATGTTCCTTTACTTGGAATCAGAGGGGGTATTACTTATAGTCCATGCCTGGCTTGGAGACAATTTGGTTATGCTCGGAGGGATGGTCCTCATGACATGTTGATTCCTGACATAGTTTTTGACTTCGACAACGATACTCAAGGACTTCGCCAGAGATTTATCAGAGCTTGGAGAATGCCTAGTAGGATAGACAGCAAGACACTGGGGCACAGGAACTCCATCCCTTTGGAGCCTTATCTCAAGTGGGTACGAGCCCGTTCTCAGAAGTTAGTAATGCCTTATCCTCACATGCTTCCAGTAATCAAAGAGCCTGCCTTGGAAGGAGAGGTATCTCATGTTATTCAGCACCCTGATATGCCCACATCCTGGGAAGAGATGCAGAAGAGCTGGATCCAACTGAAGGAAGAACGGAATTCTCTTGAGACTAGTTTGCATGCCAGTGAAAGGAAGGTCTTGGAGCTCACTCGCCTGTTGCACGAGGAAAGGAATCTCAACACTTACATAGCTCCAAAGAAGATGCGCAACATATTTTGGATGTGATTTGATCTTTTTGTACTTTTGCCCATGAGGCTTTGATGTATTGAAACAATGATTTTCTTAATAATAAAGTGTGTTCCTTTTGGTCTACAACAAACTTGAATTTTCGAACTCTTGAATGCATTGCATAAACACATATCATTCATCATGTGCATCATAAATACTCTTCTTTTCAGGTTGTTTACCGTTCTTCGCTGTTTATTTCAGCATCATGAACCCTCCTGAATCATCAACCGATGCGGCTATCAAGGCTCTTCAGGCGCAGAACGTCCAGTTTCAGGCGCAAAACGCCCAATTTCAGGAGCTGATCAAGGGCTTGTCTCAGGGTCAACAAGAGTTAAAGACCATGCTGTTGAAGAAGACTAAGAAGAAGAGGAGGACTGTGCTATTTAGCACTGGGCGCAGACTCGGGAACACCTTGCAAATTGAAGCTGAAAGGACTCCTCCATCTGTGACAGAAGGTAGTCACCAAGAAAGGGAGATCACTACTCCTGTGGGCTCTGATACTGAAACAGGCTTCAATGATGACCAGTACCCTCCTGCTGAAGACCGGTACAAACAGCTGGAAGACAGGTTAAAGGCTGTGGAAGTTCAACGGGTACCTGGATTGGATTTCGGAGACTTGGGGTTATCTACTGGAGTGGTGATCCCGCACAAGTTCAAAACACCTGCCTTCGTGAAGTATGATGGGGCTTCCTGTCCCAAGATGCACCTCCGTTCTTATGTAAGGAAGATCCAGCCTTACACAGCAGACAAGAACCTTTGGATCCACTTCTTCCAGGAGAGTCTTTCAGGGACTCACCTCGATTGGTTCTATCAGCTAGATGGAATCAGCATTCGTAACTGGGAGGATCTGGCCACTGCTTTTTACAAGCAGTATCAGTATAATGCCGACCTCGCTCCTACGCGTACCCAACTCCAGGGTATGTCGCTAGGGTCGGGTGAAGGTTTTAAGGAATATGCTCAGAAATGGAGAGACCTGGCTGGCAGGGTGCAACCACCATTGACGGATCGGGAGCTGGTAGATATGTTCTTGGGGACCCTGTCTGGTCCATTTTTCAATCATCTCATTGGCAATTCCTCCGCCGGGTTTACCGATCTAATCCTGACTGGTGAAAGGATTGAGGCTGGTATAAAATCAGGGAAGATACAGAAAGTTGCCTCCTCCAGCACTGAGAAGAAACCCTTCAAAAAGGAGGCTAGTGCTGTATATAACTCCCGGAGAACAGAGCGACCTGAACACCGCCAATCTGTCAGTGCGGTAATGATCGCCAAACCTGCTGCCGCTCCTCGGCCAACTAATCCTCAGAAGTTTGAAAGACCCCGGAGAGAGTTCACCCGGTTAAGCATGACCTTATCACAAATCCTGCCACAGTTGCTATCCGCCAATTTAGTGACTGTCAAGGAGGCTTCAAAGTTTCCCAACACTGCATCTCCCAAGTTCAATCCAAATGCTCGCTGTGCTTATCACTCTGATAGCCCGGGGCATAACACAGATGACTGTTGGGCCCTAAGGAACAAAGTTCAAGACCTCATTGATGCCAAAGAGATACAGTTTGAGGCGCCCGAGAAGCCGAATGTTGTAAATGCTCCCATGCCCCAGCATGGAGTGAATGCTGTTGAGGAGAATTTGTATGTAGCTTCGGTGGATGATGTTGCTACTCCGTTGCTGATGGTCAAGAGGAATCTGTTGCTAGCCGGTTTATTTCCGGGATGTGGCGAAAATTGCCCTCTATGTGTTGCTTCCCCTGCTGGTTGTTCTCTGTTGAAGTCAGGCATCCAAAACCTGATAGATAGTAGAGAGATTTTGTTCGAAAAGACTGTTGTTCCTGCTGCTCCTGTTGAAGAAGTGTCAATCGTTACCATCTTCAACAACTATTCCGAGGCTCCTTCAAAGAAGCCTGTACAAGTTTTGTCAGTTCACAAGAATGTTCCCATCACCATTACTGTTCCGGGGCCTATACCCTACAAATCTGATAAGGCTGTCCCATGGCACTATGGGGCGGATGTTTATGTTCTGGGTGTGAAACAAGAGTGCAACATTGATACTGGTGTCTCCAACATCACCGGGCCTGCTAAGGTCACTCGTAGTGGAAGACTGTTCTCACCAGACATTGCTCCTCCAGCAATTCATAGGCCTTTGATCTTCACCCCTGCCAGAGTGCCTGTTTCTCCTTCTGACCAAGTATCCACCCCTGCTGCTGAGTCATCTGATACTCGGGGCAAGGGAACTGCTGCTGATGTGCCTGCCAGGACGGAGGCACCAAAGACCATTGTTGAGGCTTCCAAGCAGGAAATGGAAGAAATTCTCAAGATAATAAAGAAAAGTGATTTCAATGTGGTGGAACAGCTGGGGCACACCCCCTCTAAAATCTCCATGTTGTCACTGCTGCTGTGTTCAGAGGCCCATGCAAAGGCTCTGATTGCTTTCTTAAAGACTGCCCATGTACCCCAAGATACGACTGCTGACCAGTTCACCGATTGCGTGGCCAACCTAACTGCTGATAATGGCCTGGGTTTCTCTGATGCCGATCTGACAGCAAAGGGGAAGAACCATAATGATGCCCTGCATGTCTCCATTGAATGCAGGGGTACTACTCTTGCTCATGTGCTGGTTGACACAGGTTCTTCATTAAATGTGCTGCCCAAGAAGGCTCTGGATAGGCTGGACTGTGAGGGTCTAGAGCTCAAACCAAGTAGCATTGTTGTTCGGGCCTTTGACGGGTCCAAAAGAATGGTGCATGGTGAAGTGGACATCCCAATCAGGGTTGGGTCACAAGTATTTGATTCAAAATTTTATGTGATGGACATCCATCCGTCCTATTCTTGTTTGCTGGGTCGCCCATGGATCCACAAAGCTGGAGCTGTGACTTCTACATTGCATCAAAAGCTCAAATACCCGGTCAGGGGGAGGATTGTAACAGTGCAAGGGGAGGAGGAATACATGGTCAGCCACCTCAACTCTTTCAGATACGTGGAAATGGATGGGGAGTTCATTGAAACCCCCTTTCAACATTTTGAGGAGATACCACTAACCTTGGCAACAGCAGAAGATGAAGAGGTTTCTCCTATGAAGATGGCCTCCTTAAAGGACGCCCGGGCTGTGATCGAAAAAGGCGAATGTGCAAACTGGGGCAAGCTCCCTGATCTTACTCCTAAGACTAACAAGTTTGGGCTGGGTTTCACCACGGAAGCTCAGAAAGCGGTGCGCAAGGCAAGAATTGGAAGACCTCCGTTGCTCATCACTCAGCATGGAGTGAATGCTATTGGAGAGGAAGATGAAGTGGATGATGCTGAGTTTGATAGCTGGATCTGCCCGACAACCGACAGTGGGCCTAACAATTGGAGTGCAAAAGACAATCTCTCTGTTTCTATTGTTCCTCAGTAATGAATTTCTTTGTTTTTTGATTTGTAATAAACAATAATCTGAGACTATATGGCCCGGTGTCTTACCCGGGGCACCGTGGTTTTATTTATGAGGGCTTTTTGTTTGTCACTATCATATATCATGAATAAAAGCATTGGACGTTTTTCACATTTCAAATTTTGCGCTCCTTTTCTTTCCCTTCTTTACATATCGCAAAACAGCTGTATTTACACACACACTCACTCGTACAGGTTTCAATCCACTCTGGATCTCACTGGTAACGACTCTGCTACTGCCAGTTATGACTTCGAAAATCCGATCAACTTAGCCGCCGACGAAGGTGAAGATGATTGCGAAGTGCCTGGTGAACTTGCAAGACTGTTACAACAGGAAGAGAGGGCGATTCAACCCCATGAAGAGCCAGTGGAAATGATAAACTTGGGTACGGAGGAAGACAAGAAAGAGGTGAAGATTGGTGCCAACCTAGAACTCAGCGTGAAGCAACGGTTGACTCAGATGCTGCGGGATTATAAAGAAATCTTTGCCTGGTCCTACGAAGATATGCCCGGATTAGATACCGACATTGTGGTCCATCATTTACCAACTAAAGAAGATTTCCCTCCGGTTAAGCAAAAGGTTCGTCGGATGCGTCCAGAGATGTCTGAGAAGATTAAAGCCGAGGTTATGAAGCAGTTTGATGCCGGGTTTCTTGCAGTAACTTCTTACCCTCAGTGGGTTGCTAATGTGGTGCCGGTACCTAAGAAGGACGGCAAGGTCAGGATGTGTGTTGATTACAGGGATCTGAACAGGGCCAGCCCCAAAGATGACTTCCCTCTACCCCACATTGATGTCCTTGTTGATAATACCGCTCAGCATAAAGTGTTCTCTTTTATGGATGGCTTTTCAGGCTACAATCAGATCAAGATGGCACCTGAAGACATGGAAAAGACTACCTTTGTTACTCAGTGGGGCACCTTCTGTTACAAGGTCATGCCGTTCGGGTTAAAGAATGCAGGGGCAACCTACCAACGGGCCATGGTTACCTTATTTCATGATATGATCCATCACGAGATAGAGGTGTATGTGGACGACATGATCGCTAGGTCCCAGACTGAGGAAGAGCACCTTGATCATCTGCAGAAACTGTTTGACCGGTTGAAACTGTACAAACTGAGATTGAACCCGAACAAGTGCACCTTCGGGGTAAGATCTGGAAAATTGCTAGGCTTTGTGGTCAGTGATAAAGGAATTCAAGTGGACCCTGCTAAGGTCAAAGCCATTCAAGAGATGCCGGTTCCTAAAACAGAGAAGGAAGTCAGAGGCTTTTTAGGACGCCTGAATTACATTGCTCGCTTCATCTCTCATTTAACTGCTACCTGTGAACCAATCTTCAAGCTGCTGAAGAAAGATCAGGTAGTACGTTGGAATGATGAATGCCAGGCTGCTTTTGACAAAATCAAAGAATATCTCCAAGAACCACCCATCCTTATGCCACCAGTTGAAGGGAGACCTTTGATACTTTACCTGACGGTGCTTGATAATGCAATGGGGTGTGTGCTGGGGCAGCATGACGAGTCTGGCCGAAAAGAGCATGCCATTTATTACCTTAGCAAAAAGTTTACCGACTGTGAGACCCGATACTCACTGCTTGAGAAAACTTGCTGCGCTTTGGTATGGGCTGCTCGCCGGTTGAGACAGTATATGCTGACTCACACTACCTTGTTAATCTCAAAAATGGATCCTATAAAGTACATATTCGAAAAGCCTGCTCTGTCTGGGAGAATTGCAAGATGGCAGATGATCTTGACGGAATACGACATTCAATACACGACCCAAAAAGCCATCAAGGGAAGTGTATTGGCAGACCACCTAGCACATCAAGCTGTGGATGACTACCAATCAATGAACTTCGAGTTTCCAGATGAAAGCATTATGATAGTAACTGACTGTGAAATACCTGGACCGGATGAAGGACCTGAACCAGGATCCCGATGGTCTATGCACTTTGACGGAGCCTCCAATGCTTTGGGAAATGGTATCGGCGCCATAATCGTATCTCCACAAGGTACTCATACTCCACTCACCGCCCGGCTGTGTTTCAACTGTACCAACAACATGGCGGAGTATGAAGCGTGTATTATGGGTCTTCAAGCTGCGATCGACCTGAGGATCAAATTTCTGAGTGTCTTCGGAGATTCCGCTCTTGTGATCAATCAGATCAAAGGAGAGTGGGATACGAAGCACCCAAACTTGATTCCTTACAGAGAATGCGTGTTGGCCCTGATCCCCCACTTCACAGAGATAACATTTGAGCACTTTCCAAGAGAAGAGAATCAGCTGGCGGACGCGTTGGCTACAATGTCTTCAATGTTCAAGGTTAAATGGGATAATGAAGCTCCCCGGATCATCATCTGGAAACTGGACGAACCGGCATACTGTTGTGATCTCGAAACTGAATTGGTGACTGAAAAGCCTTGGTACCACGAAGTGAAGAGATATCTGGAAGCTCAGGAATACCCTGAAGGTGCTTCTGTCAATGATAAGAAGTTCCTGAGGAGGTTTGCAGCCAAGTTCTTTCTTAGCAATGGCATCTTGTACAAGCGAAACCAGGATTCAACCCTACTGCGTTGTGTAGATAAGACTGAAGCGGAAAGAATCATGGAAGAGCTACATGATGGGACCTTTGGTACACACTCTAGTGGACATACCATGGCAAAGAAGATTCTACGGGCAGGGTATTACTGGTCCACCATGGAAGCTGATTGCTACCAACATTCTAGGACATGCCATAAATGCCAGGTCTACGCAGATAAAGTGCATGTTCCTCCGGTTCCCCTGAATGTTCTGACTGCGCCTTGGCCATTTGCAATGTGGGGCATAGACATGATCGGTGAGATAAAACCTACGGCATCCAATGGACATCGCTTCATCCTAGTGGCGATTGATTATTTTACGAAGTGGGTTGAGGCAGCATCCTATGCTACGGTAACCAAGACTGTTGTGGCACGGTTCATTCGGCACAACCTGATCTGTCGGTACGGCGTCCCTGAGCGGATTATTACAGACAACGGTACCAATCTGAACAATAAGATGATCACCGAGCTTTGCGAACAGTTCAAGATACAGCACCATAATTCTTCTCCTTACCGACCGAAGATGAATGGGGCTGTGGAAGCAGCAAATAAGAACATCAAGAAGATTGTGCAGAAGATGACAGTAACGTATAAAGATTGGCACGAGATGTTACCGTTCGCTCTGCATGGGTATCGTACTTCAGCTAGGACGTCAACCGGGGCAACTCCCTTCTCTCTGGTTTATGGCATGGAGGCAGTCTTGCCGATCGAAGTACAAATTCCTTCTCTCCGGATAATGAAGGATGCAAATCTGAACGAAGACGATTGGATCCAGACGCGACTTGATCAGCTCAACCTTATTGACGAAAAGAGGCTCGCTGCTATCTGTCATGGTCAGACGTATCAGAAGCGAATGATCAGGGCATTTAACAAAAAGGTCAGACCACAGGAATATCAAGTCGGGGATCTGGTGATCAAGCGAATCATCCTTCCTCAGAGTGATCCAAGGGGCAAATGGACCCCTACGTACGAAGGGCCATTTGTGGTTAAGCATGTGTTCTCAGGAGGAGCAATGATATTAACCAACATGGATGGTGACGACCTTCCTCACCCCGCCAATGCAGACATAGTTAAAAAATACTACGCATGAAAAAAGACCCGCTAGGCTGACATGTCTAGGCAAAAATTAGGGCTTCCTGTCGAACCAAAAGGGTTCGGGCAAAATGAAGGGATGAAAATGAAAAAATCTGTACACCCGGCAAGTCGAAAACCTGAAAAGGCGGCTTGGGCAAAAATGGGTATCCCGGTGGACTGAAAACCCGAAAGGGCAGTCCAGGCAAAAATTAGGGATAAAAGCGTAATACTATGTCTCATTGGATCACTTTGCATCCAGAATCCGGTATCTACATCAAGACGGCATCGATCAGTCAGCTTCACCTTCAATCAAGGTCACCAAGTGATGAGACGCTCAGAGTTATAAAGGCGATAGCAGAGTTGAAACCCAGTGGATCATTCATATTTCGCACAGCTGTTTTAATTCCTTTTGTACAAAACTTGTAATAAACCCTTTTGTTCGGCGACGTACCTCTTACTAGGACGCCAGCCTCTTGTACACAAAACGCCTATTCACAGGCTATTCAAAATCAATACAGATATACTTTTCAGTTAAACGTGTCCACTGTTTTTTTTTCTTTTTTTTGTTTTGTTTTGCGAAGAACGTCCAAGGTTCAATTTGTGATATATGCATTGATAATAATTTGCTAGCTCATAAATATTTGCATACGAGACAAAGAACTAATTGCAGGTGACACTAGAAACAGGGGCAATAAAGAGTTGTCTGAGCAGTCTAATTGCTCTATTCTCCAAGGTACCAAGGTAGGTTCGACTAAAGAACCTAACCAGACATCTTAAATTCCCCAGAGAGTGAGACAGCAAGTCAGTGCATTCTTCCCCAGCATATCAAAACTTCCCCAGGAGAGTCCAAGTTCCCCAGGACAGATGGAATTCATCTCCCCAAGCAGTAAGCTTATCCCCAGTAAATTCTGGAAGCCTATCCTTCACAGGACACGAACACGTCGTCCCGGCTGTATTCAAAGAGTTATTTCCTTAATAGGATATAACTGGGTTATCCTCAGCCAAAAACCAAGGGAGAGTCGTCGTCAACGTAGTTCTTTCCTATCCCCAGCGAAGTCTATTCACACTTCCAATACAACAACGGTATCCCAACAGAGTTACTATCAATATTCAGCAAAGCATCACTCTTCCCACAGAGTATTGCCTCCCAGCATGATCGCTAGAGTATCTTTTCTCCCCGCAGATTCTTTCATTCGCCAAGTTTATTCCGCAGCGGAGTCATCTTCTCCTACCGGTATCCTTGCAACTACTATCATCCCCAGCGGAAGCAAAATCTATTCTTCGACATCAGCCCAGGATACGACTTCCCGGCACCCGTCAAGGATTTACTTTCCTAGACGAAAACATACATAAAACATCACATACATCATTATAGCATGCATAACGCACTGCATCATACAAATCTCATTTATGTTGAGAATATCATTGCTTGATCCATATCATGCATTGCACGTGACTGACTTTTATCTTTCAGGAAAGGTTCGGTTAAGTTCTCAAGCTACATTTCAAGACCTAGACTGGTTCAGTCAAAGGCCTTCTCTGGTTCAGTTAAATCGTCCCAAGATTTTCCTGATGGCTTATCCCATTGAAGACATTTCAAGACCTAGACTGGTTCAGTCAAAGGCCTTCTCTGGTTCAGTTAAATCGTCCCAAGATTTTCCTGATTGCTTATCCCATTGAAGACATTTCAAGACCTAGACTGGTTCAGTCAAAGGCCTCCTCTGGTTCAGTTAAATCGTCCCAAGATTTTCCTGATTGCCTATCCAGTGGAAGACATTTCAAGACCTAGACTGGTTCAGTCAAAGGCCTTCTCTGGTTCAGTTAAATCGTCCCAAGATTTTCCTGATTGCTTATCCCTTTGAAGACATTTCAAGACCTAGACTGGTTCAGTCAAAGGCCTCCTCTGGTTCAGTTAAATCGTCCCAAGATTTTCCTGATTGCTTATCCGGTGGAAGACATTTCAAGACCTAGACCGGTTCAGTTAAATCGTCCCAAGATTTTCCTGATTGCTTATCCAGTCAAAGGCCTCCTCTGGTTCAGTTAAATCGTCCCAAGATTTTCCTGATTGCTTATCCAGTGGAAGACATTTCAAGACCTAGACTTATCCAGTCAAAGGCCTTCTCTGGTTCAGTCAGATCAATCCTAAGATCTCTCTGATTCTTATCCCAGTAGAAGACACCCCAGATTTTTCTCAACGAGCGTTGTTGAAGTTAAAGTCGCCCAAGGCTCTCTTACCATTCATGCTAAGGAAGTAATCATCCCTGGTTCTTTCATTGCTGTTTGAAGCTCCAGACTCAGCTCCTGCAACGTGTCAGGTACTCATTTTCTGTTTCGCAGGTATGCAGGTTCTCGCTAAGGAATCTCTTACGCAATCAAACACCCAAATGGCATCTATAAGCCCATCATCCCATCCAGCAATCTCCAAATGGCATCTATAAGCCCATTCCCCCATCATTGCTAACATGTGAGCGCAAATTTCCGGGCACTCTAGTGTCCAATCTTCTTTTACCATCGGATTACGAAAGGCACGTCAGCCAATCTGCATCCTCAGGTCTAAGAAGATTGAACAGGGGCAACTGTTATACCCCAAAATTTGCCCTCCCATATTCCTCAAGAAATTGCCAAGTCAAGGTCACAAAATTCCCCAAGGGTTGTGCAGTGCAACAGTCTCCTAAACAGTCCAAATTAGGGTTTTGAGTTTGATCAAGAAAAGGAAGTTTTCAAAGGCTCAATCAAGTCTCATATGCTTACAAAGATGGTCAAGCATCCTCATGTCAAGTTTCAAGGCATTCAGTTCAAAATTGCACAGTCAAAACCCTAAATTGCACTACAGTCAACTGTAAGGGCAAAATGGTCATTTGGCAGTCAAAAGTTCAATTTTTTGGTCAATATATCATTTTGAAGCCACAAACATCATTTGATCAATGCTTGATCATGATTCTCAAAATTTGGCTCAGAAATCATCAAAGATGCAAAAGTTGCTATATTTGGACAGCTGAAAAAGTCAACTGAAATTGACCAGGGCATAACTTTCACATGGATTATCAGAAAAATTCCATCCAAAGCTCATTTTGAAGAGAAAGACATTTCCTACAACTCATCTTCATACTTCAAGTCCAAGAAATGCTCTCACAAAAAGTTATCAATTTCAACATTATAGGTCATTTTCAAAAGTCAACAAAAAGGGACTTTAAGTCAAAGGCCATAACTTGAGATTGGTAAATCAAAATGACATGGGACCAAAGACATTGGTTAAAGGACTCAAAGACCTTTCCAAAATGTCCAAGAACATGTGAAAAGCTTAAAAATTGAGCAAGTTGTGCCTTGTAGAAGTTGGGAAAATTTTGTGAAATGGCAAAAGTCAATTATCTTTGAAAATCCAATTTTGACAAAAGGGCCCCATTTTTCTCACTTTGTCCATCCTTGTCATGCCACACACGTGGCCCATGGTTGATTTCAAGACCAAATGTTGACTTTTTCATTTTTATTTAATTTTTGATGATTTAATTCATTTTAATTCATTAAAAATTCAAATAAAATTTAAAAGTCAATGTAATGGTGTCAAATGAATTTGGACAAGTTTTATACATCATGAATCAACTCAAAAATCAGGCCAAGGTTCATTTTCATACTAAGTCTAGGTTTTGGCTAGAATTTAGGAAAAAATGGTTAATGAACAAACCCTAATGCCAATTCTTTCTCAAGCATGGATTAAGGGGAGTTAGCATGCCTATTCAATTCCATAAGGATCATTGAGTCAAACCCTACCAAGAACATAGCACAAAACTCGTTCAAAGTCCATTTGGCAATTTGAAAATTTGGCCATAAAGTGCAAATCTGAAATCATAGCTAGGGATCTTGAAAAGCCATAATTTTGGTACCAATAGCTTCCTGAGACGATTTTGGACGTATCTCAATCAATAACAACAACAAAAACACCTTGTACTGGTATCTATGAGTCCAACCGTACCTTGGAAATTTTGAAATCACATAGCATGATTCCATCACTTTTATGCATTTTTTTTCATGGATTCATGTTTATCTTGATGTTTCTGAACTAATTGATACGTTTAATTGTGTTCTTGAGCCACCTATGCGAATCCACCATTGTCACATACTAGGGTTTTGCAGGCCTGTGAATTAGGGGTTCTCATTAGAGGAAAAATTGGACGTCCTCAGTGCCACCATTGAACTCAGCGCCTCAAAACGAAGAGATCTGTACCCTCGCGAACAATTTATGAAGGCCAGGGTTCTAATCGCTATTAATGGAATGGGCATATTCTGAGGGGGTTCAAAACCCCCGTTAAGTGTTTGATAAATTTGTTTCAGGAAAACATGAGGAAGAAGATGGCATCGTGGCGTACCCTGGTTGGATGAATTTGAATTTTCGCGCGTTTAACCAAGCACTAACCATTTTCCTTTATGTATTTTATTGATTATTATATGTTAAATGAAAACAACTAGCTCAGCTGGCAGGGACGCGCACTAGTGACCACAATGACCTGGGTTCAAGTCCCAGGTCTTGCAATTTCTCAATATTATTTTTCCTTTCTAGGTTCCATGCCACGCTCATATTAAGGCTCACCATACACTTCAGCACCAGCCCATCCACGTGTCCCAGAGCACTCACACCAAAGGCAAAGATTGGGGAACATGCTACGCTTCAGTCAAAGGCACCACATTGGATCAAAAAAAGTCAACACATGGCCAGCAATTGGGCCAGGCCTTTCAACATTGCACTCCTAACCTCAAATCCACACCCCCTGGTTCTATCTTTCTTCTTTCTTTTCTAATTTTCTTTATATTTTATTTTTTACTTTTTCTTACTTTCTGATTTAATTAATTTTAATCAAAAATATAAAAACATTAAAAATACAGAAAAGACAAAAAACAATATAATTAATTTTGATCTTTTTTTTTATAAATTAAAATGTAATTCAATTAGTTTAATTAGGTTTTAATTTTAATTTTAATTCTTTTTTCATAATAAAAATCCCAAAAAATGTAGAATTAGGTTCATTTAATTTTCAATTTCCTTTTTTAATTCTTTAACCTTTTTCTCACAATATTATTATTTATTATTTATTTTCTATAAATCAAAATTGTACATAATTAGTTTAGAATTTAATTAGGTTAGAAATTAAATCTTTTTCATAATAAACTTAAAAAATGATAGAACTAGGATTTTAATTTTAATTAACTTTTCTCTTTTTTTCTTTTAAACCTAAAAAACACAAAAACATTATTTTTCATTTAATATTTAATTTTTAAATTTCCTTGATTAATTTTAATTATCTGTTAAAGGGTCCAACGCCCTAATTTTGTTTAGTCTTTATTTCGCGCATTTATTAAATACCTCTGTATATGCCCCAAAGCCATGTAATTAAAAACTCTCGGACTTTTTTATTCGCTTTATTTTATTTTCAGTCAAATCGGGTTCGGTTTTTTTGGCGATGTGGACCCGCGCCGGTTGTAATAGTTAGATTTATTTTCTTGCAAATATAACTGTTAATAAATATGCATGAAAGAATGAATGCCCGAAAAATAAAATTGAATCGTTAGATCGCCAATGCATGACAAGACAAATAATGAACTGAAAATGACACACAATTCGCACACACCACCCCTAGGGTACGCCTCACTGTTGCCTTTCGAAAGGTGGTCGTCGAGTAGAAAACGTCTTAGTAAGTCCTCATGGTCCGGGAACCTGGCATGAGGGTAGCTTCTAAGGTGTCTTCCTATTGCTCCGGTGACCACCACGTCCCTAAAACTCGAATTGACCCGAATACCTCCAACGGTGGTGCTACCTACCTCTCAATGGTGGGATGGCACTACTTTAAAGGACATCTACACAGACGAATTCCTTAGGGTAGGTAGGTTCTCAAGGGTACTTGCTCTAATTTCAAACAAATCAAAATACTTTTCACACCAACACATTTTCAAAAGCTTTCAAAACAAACTTTTCAAACACTCTGACGTACGAGTCGAACTGAAATTTTTCAAAGAAACTTTTTAAACCCACATTGAAAAGCAAGCAAACATTTTTGAAAACACATTGAGCAAGTACCTAAGAGCCCATGGATAACCATGGATAGAAAGGGTGCTAACACCTTCCCTTTCTATAACCTACCTCCCGAACCGAGAGCGATCTCTTTAAAGGAATTTTTCTGTGCTTTTGTCCTTTCCATTTGGAGAAAATAAAAGACGGTGGCGACTCTTGCTTACCGCGACATTTCGCGAACCAGCTTTAAAACAGTCAGTTCCAGATCCACCGATCACACCTGGAAACTGACCGAATAATAGGTAACTTCAGTAAGTTTGTTGTGAAGCCTAGAACCCGACCAGATATTAGTTCAACTTCATCCTTTCTAGTAAGTTTCTGCGAAGCCTGGAAACTGACCAGATAACAGTTAACTTCAGTATGTTGTTGTGAAGCCTGGAATTCGACTAGATAACAATTTACTTCATTCTCTCAGGAATTTGTTATGAAGCCTGGAATTCGACTAGATAACAATTAACTTCATTTCCTCAGAAATATTCTTTGAAGTCTAGAATCTGACTAGATAGCAGTTCAAAGTTGGTAATTAGCTACGAAGCCTGGAATCCGACCAGATAACATTTTAACTTCACTCTTCCAAGTAATTTTCTACGAAGCCTGGTATCCGACCAAATAATAATTAATTTAATCTTCACCAGTAAGTCACTACAAAGTCTGGAATACGACCAGATAATAGTCAACTTCATTATCCTCAACAAATTGCTTCCAAGCTTGGATTTTGAACAGATAACAGTTAACTTTCGATTCTCTCCAGTCTGGAATAATTCCTCGGTAGAGTAATGGATAACCAAAATTCTTGAATTTTATTTCCCCAAGCAGAGATCAACACTTTCCACAGAGCCTTCTTAAACAAGTCAGTATTCCCCAACAGATTTTCTCCTCAAACAACAAAACAGGAATCCCCAGTGGAAACATTCTAAACAAAGTTTGAAGACACACCTACTCTTCAACAATAGTCCGGGATTTAGTGACACCCCAACACTTGTCAAGCATTGATTTTTTGAGGCAAAGATACATTTCAATAATGCGTCACATTCATACATCATGTAACATACATGATATATGCATACAATATAACCTCATTTTGAGAACATCATTACATAATGCATTTCATCCATCATGACATTGCATGCAACTTTTTCTTTACCTTTTCAGGAAAAGGTCAACAGATAAGTGTCATTAATCTGTAAATTTCTCCAAGACAAAATCAAGCTTTCATTTCTTCATTATCTGCTGAGGTAGTAATCGTCTCAGATTCCTTCATCATCCTTTTGGAGTGGTAACCATCTTAGATTCCTTTAGCATCCTGTTGGAGTAGCAATAGTCCCAAATTCCTTGATCATCCTGTTGGAGTAAAAATCTTCCCATGTTCCTTCATCATCCTCCTGAGATAGCAATCGTCCCAGATTCCTTCATCATCCTGCTGAGGTAGTAATCGTCCAAGATTCCTTCATCATCCTGTTGGAGTAGCAATCATCCCAGATTCCTTCATCATCCTGTTGAGGTAGTAATCGTCCAAGATTCCTTCATCATCCTCTTGGAGTAGCAATCGTCCCAGATTCCTTCGTCATCCTGTTGAGGTAGTAATCGTCCCAGATTCCTTCATCATCCTGCTGAGGTAGTAATTGTCCCAGATTCCTTCATCATCCTGCTGAAGTAGTAATCTTCCAAGATTCCTTCATCATCGTATTGGAGTATCAATTGTCCCATATTCCTTCATCATCATGCCGAGGTAGTAATCTTCCAAGATTCCTTCATCATCCTGCTGAGGTAGTAATCGTCCAAGATTCCTTCATCATCCTGTTGGATTAGCAATCATCCCAGATTCCTTTATCATCTTGCTGAGGTAATAATCATCCAAGATTCCTCCATCATCCTGTTGAGGTAGTAATCATCTCAGATTCCTTCATCATCCTTTTGGAGTAGTAATCCTCCATGATTACTTCATCATATATCACTACCTAAAACAAGACATTTGTCTGTGAACAAATTGATTGTATATCGATTCCCGAAATAGGACAGGGTGACTATCTACATGACAAACACTTCCTTCAGACCTCTGCTGGCTCAGACTAAATCGACCAAATATTTATTTTGATACTTCTCTTAGTGGACCTTTTTCTGGCTCAGATTAAATCGACCAAAGATTTATTCTGATACTTCTCTTAGTTAAAGATTTAAAGACCTCTTCTGGTTATATTCATTTCTTCCAGTTAATGACAGGCCACCAAAGACCTCTTCTGATTAGATTCATTTCTTCCAGTTAATGACAGGTGACCAAAGACCTCTTCTGGTTAGATTTAGTTCTTCCATATTGAAAACAGGCAAAAGACATCTACTATTTCAGTATAAATCAACCAAAAGATTTATCCTGATACCTTTCCTGGTCACTCTGGATAGCATCCTTAAGCCCATCTTCGATAACTCTCCGTATTCTCTATAAATGGCATCTGTAAGCCCATTCCCTACATCATCAACTATCAGTGCTATTTCATGCGAGTGCAAATTCTGGGAACTCTAGTGTTCAATCATTTTCTACCTTCAAGCTACAAACAGCAACGTGCCATACTTGCTCTTCAGGTTTAAGAAGATTGAACAGGGGCAGCTATTGTACCCACAAATTTTCCCTCTCATTTCTCAAGGCATTTCTCACAAGGATTCTCAAAGTTCATGCTTGCACAAGTACAATTGGAGGAAACTGTTAAAAAGGGCAAAACAAATAAAAATAATCTTTTCAACAAAATTGGAGAAAAATAATTTTTTTTTTCGATTTCCATTGCTTCGATTGGACTTTGGTCTCCTTCAGGCCTTATTCGATTTCCCTTCTTTCGTTTGGACTTTAGTCTCTTTCAAGACTGCTTTGATTGGACTAGGAATTCCTTAAAGCTTCCTTCGATTCAGAAGGAAATGATCTTCATATAAGGTTCGACTGAGTTTTGTTACCCATTGAAACATCGTCCTTCGATTCAGGAAGTTAAGACCTTGTTTTGGTTTTCTTTGATTCTGAAAGTCAATAATCTTCTGAAAGCTTCCTTCGATTTAGAAGTCAATATCAACGGGAAAATTACAAAGGCAAAATAAGCCCGAGAGACAGTTTACTAACATCAACATGTCATTGGCTCAATTGTTGCAACACATGTTGAAGATGGAGTTGATTACGTTAAGGGATCATCCTCAAAAGCCCAATACCTCCGCTCTTAGCTATCATCCTGATGCAATGTGCGCATACTATTCCAATAGTCCTGGACATGATACGAATAGCTGTTGGGCATTGAAAAATAAGATTCAAGACTTGATCAACGAAGGAGTGTTGGAGTTGACACAAGAAGGTCAGATTGAATTCTTCTTCCGTCCCTCAAAGGCTCACCACCTGAAGTGACAAGTTCAGACAGAGAGGCTTTTGTTCATTTTGATTTTCAATTGTAATTTCTTTTGCTTGTTCAAACACTTATCTATTAATGTCAAACTCTATTTCATTAATGCATTGCATATGTTTGTCTTGAATTAATATATTCTTTTCATTATATTTAAACTATTCTTTTTACTCTCTTTATGACATTCAAATATTTTTTTTAAAGTTGCAAGCCTTTAGAGGGAGGATGACAAAAACCATGCCTTAATCTCATACAATATGCTTTTGGACAGAACTTGCTGACGATGTACATGTGTTCTTTCAAATCCTAAACACTGGAGTTATAAGGAAGATAATCCCTAGTCAACCCCTTCGAGCCAAATAAATAGAAGTTTTATTTTTCACACAAATTGAAACCTTTAATCAAAACCTGGGGCAGGGTAGTCTCTCAGTTAATTCAAAAGCGCATTCAGTCGCAAACCATCCATTTGTAATACAACGAATGACATCAAAAACATTCCTCTGGAATCAAAAGACGGTGATGGTTCCCCATCAAATAGGAAGTCATTATATCTCAAAAGAAAAGCCCAATAAGTCAAAACCTACGAAGGAGACTTAAGAAAAACTGGGGAATCCCGCTGACTGTAATCTCAAAAATAAGAACAGTCAGGAAAATCAGGGATAATAAAAAAAAGAGGTCACTACAAATCCTCAACAACATGGAAAATATGGAAAAAATGACTGGTTTCCACCAAACTTGACTTGTCTGAACCATCACCAAGACGTCATTTTAGACTCAATTGAAGTTCAAACGCGCAATTAACTGAGTTTAGGACTGAAGAACATCATGAAGAATGGGCAGGTACAAATACACTTCGAGCCTTATCTTTGTTTCTTAAACCGTGAACCAAGCCACGCTACAACCCTTCAAAAGTCCTAATTGAAAGATAGGTTAGTTTGAAAGCATACTGTTACAAAAGGTATCATGACTCCAGTAAGGCTTTACTCTAAATCTTTAGTTGAATTTTCTTACCAAAATTCTTTTGTCTGCTAAAATGAATTTTCAAAAATTTAAAGACAAGCATAAACTTTGCATTGTTCGAATATCACTGTTTGCATTTGGCTATTTGTTTGACAGTAGAGAAATTTACACGCATATATCCAGTGAACAAAAACCCTTTCAATGAACAAAACCACTTCAAGTGGGAAGAAACTTCCAATAACAGATCTCCTATAAGCAAGTGGGAATGACGTGTCACTATTCAACACACAAGGGATAATCCAATCAAGATTCCAAGGAATCTCTCAAGAAATGATGAATATACCAGGGGAAGGTCTCCATCTGAATCACTTGGGGAATTGGACATGAGTTCCATCAACGAATCATGTATGATCAAACAAACATCTTCTGACAGTGTGGCAACACCAGCTACCAGGGGCAGTGAAAAATCTCCCCCAAAATCCTGTTCAAAGGATGACCCCCAGCCAGGGTCTCAATCTTTGAAAACATCTCCCCAACTGAGTTGATCTCAAGAATCCTCGAGGATTTCTGTGAAAAGAAGACCTCCCCAACAGACTGGCAACAGGGTTTATTTCCCTAACAAATTACAAATTTCCCAGCTAGAGTTTGCCTCTCCGATTGCTACAAATAAAGGGACCACAACTCCTCTTCTCCAGTAGTCTGCTCTACAATCCCCAGCAAGTTACTGTGAATCCTGGACCTGACCAGATATCAGTTCAACTTCATCCTTTCGAGTAAGTTACTGCAAAGCCTCTAAATAGACCAGATAACACTTAACTTCAATAAGTTGTTGTGAAGCCTGGAAAACGACCGGATAACAATCAAATTCAGTAAGTTACTGTGAAGCCTGGAAACCGACCATATAACAGTTAACTTTAGTAAGTTGTTGTGAAGCCTGGAATTCGACCAGATAACAATTGACTTCATTTTCTCAGGATTTTGTTATGAAGCCTGGAAAACGACCAGATAACAATCAAATTCAGTAGGTTACTACGAAGCCTAGAAACCGACCAGATACCAATTAACTTTAGTAAGTTGTTGTGAAGCCTAAAATTCTACCAGATGACAATTAACTTCATTTTCTCAGATATTTGTTGTGAAGCCTGGAATCTGACCAGATAACAATCAAATTCATTAAGTTATTGCGAAGCCTAGAAACTCACCAGATAACAGTTAACTTCAGTAAGTTATTGTGAAGCCTGGAATCCGACCAGATAACAATTGACTTCATTCTCTCAGGAATTTGTTATGAAACCTGGAATCCGACCAGATAACAATCAAATTCAGTAATTACTACGAAGCCTGGAAACTGACCGAATAATAGATAACTTCAGTAAGTTATTGTGAAGCCTGGAACCCAACCAGATATTAGTTCAACTTCATCCTTTCTAGTAAGTTACTGCGAAGCCTGGAAACTGACCAGATAACCATTAAATTCAGTATGTTGTTGTAAAGCCTGGAATTCGACTAGATAACAATTTACTTCACTCTCTCAGGAATTTGTTATGAAGCCTGGAATTCGACTAGATAACAATTAACTTCATTTCCTCAGAAATATGCTTTGAAGTCTGGAATCTGACTAGATAGCAGTTCATAGTTGGTAAGTTGCTGCGAAGCCTGGAACCCGACCAGATAACAGTTTAACTTCACTCTCCCAAGTAATTTTCTACAAAGCCTGGTATCCGACTAGATAATAATTAATTTAATCTTCACGAGTAAGTCGATGTGAAGTCTGGAATACGACCAGATAACAGTCAAATTCATTATCCTCAACAAATTGCTGCCAAGCTTGGATTTTGACCAGATAACAATTAACTTTCGAATCTCTCTAGTCAGGAATAATTCCACGATAGAGTAATGGATAACCAAAATTCTTGAATTTTATTTTCCCAAGCAGAGATCAACACTCTCCACAGAGCCTTCTTAAACAAGTCATTATTCCCCAACGGAGTTTCTCCTCAAACAAAAAAACAAGAATCCCCAGTGGAAACATTCTAAACAAAGTTTGAAGACACACATACTGTTCAATAATAGTCCGTGATTTAATGACTCCCCTGCACTTGTCAAAATTGATTTTGTGAGGCAAAGATACATTTCAATAATGCGTCACATTCATACATCATGTAACATACATGATATATGCATACAACATAACCTCATTTTGAGAACATCATTACATAATGCATTTCATCCATCATGACATTGCATACAACTTTTTCTTTACCTTTTCAGGAAAAGGTCAACAAATAAGTGTTATTAATCTGTAAATTTCTCCAAGATAAAATCAAGCTTGGATTTCTTCATTATCTATTGAGGTAGTAATCGTCCTAGATTCCTTCATCATCCTTTTGGAGTAGTAATCATCTTAGATTCCTTCAGCATCCTGTTGGAGTAGCAACAATCCCAAATTCCTTCATCATCCTGTTGGAGTAGCAGTCGTCCCATGATCCTTGATCATCCTCTTGAGATAGTAATCGTCCCAGATTCCTTCATCATCCTACTGAGGTAGTAATCGTCCAAGATTCCTTCATCATCCTGTTAGAGTAGAAATCGTCCCAGATTCCTTCATCATCCTGTTGAGGTAGTAATCATCCAAGATTCCTTCATCATCCTCTTGGAGTAGAAATCGTCCCAGATTCCTTTGTCATCCTGTTGAGGTAGTAATCGTCCCAGATTCCTTCATCATCCTAATGAGGTAGTAATCGTCCCAGATTCCTTCATCATCCTGCTGAGGTAGTAATCGTCCAAGATTCCTTCATCATCCTGTTGGAGTATAAATTGTCCCATATTCCTTCATCATCATGCCGAGGTAGTAATCGTCCAAGATTCCTTCATCATCATGCTGAGGTAGTAATCATACAAGATTCCTTCATCATCCTATTGGATTAGCAATCGTCCCAGATTCCTTTATCATCTTGCTGAGGTAGTAATCGTCCAAGATTCCTCCATCATCCTGTTGAGGTAGTAATCATCTCAGATTCCTTCATCATCCTTTTGGATTAGTAATCCTCCAGGATTCCTTCATCATATATCCCTACCTGAAACAAGACATTTTTCTGTGAACAAATTGATTGTATATCTTTTCCCGAAATAGGACAGGGTGACTATCTACATGACAAACACTTCTTCCAGACCTCTGCTGGATCAGACTAAATCGATCAAATATTTATTCTGATACTTCTCTTAGTGGACCTTTTTCTGGATCAGATTAAATCGACCAAAGATTTATTCTGATACTTCTCTCAGTTAAATATTTAAAGACCTCTTCTGTTTATATTCATTTATTCCAGTTAATGACAGGCCACCAAAGACCTCTTCTGTTTAGATTCATTTCTTCCAGTTAATGACATGCGACCAAAGACCTCTTCTGGTTAGATTTAGTTCTTCCAGATTGAAAATAGGCAAAATACATCTATTATTTCAGTATAAATCAACCAAAAGATTTATCCTGATACCTTTCCTGGTCACTCTGGATGGCATCCTTAAGCCCATCTCCGATAATTCTCCATCATCTCTCCAAATGGAATCTGTAAGCCCATTCCCTCCATCATCAACTATCAGTGCTATTTCATGCGAGTGCAAATTCTGGGCACTCTAGTGTTCAATCATCTTCTACCTTCAAGCTATGAACGGCAACATTCCATACTTCCTCTTCAGGTTTAAGAAGATTGAACAGGGGAAGTTGTTGTACCCAAAAATTTTCCCTCTCATTTCTCATGGCATTTCTCACAAGGATTATCAAAGTTCATGCTTGCACAAGTACAATTGGAGGAGAATGTTAAAAAGGGCAAAAAAATTGGATAAAAATAATTTTTCTTCGATTTCCCTTGCTTCGATTGGACTTTGGTCTCCTTTAGGCCTTCTTCGATTTCTCTTGTTTCGTTTGGACTTTAGTCTCATTCAAGACTGCTTCGATTGGACTAGGACTTCCTTAAAGCTTCCTTCGATTCAAAAGGAAATGATCTTCATTCAAGGTTCGACTGAGTTTTGTTTCCCTTTGAAACAGCATCCTTCGATTCAGGAAGTAAGGACCTTATTTTGGTATTCTTCAATTCAGAAAGTCAATAATCTTCTGAAAGCTTCCTTCGATTTAGAAGGCAATAACCTTCTAAAAAGTGTCCTTTGATTGCACCATTGACCCCTCACCTATTTTCCTTGGATTCACAAGTTTTAGATTGGATGAGTGGCTACCTTCTAGTGACTTTTGATTTCATCTTCATGTTTGCTTCGAATGCGCCTTCATATAACCTTCGAATCCATCTGAAAACCCTTCAATACGCCATAGTGCTACATTATGACACACAACTTGGTGGCTCATTCGAAGGATTTTCCATAGTTGGGGAATAATTGTTTTTGCTTACTTTGGAGTCTTGTCGAAGGCTTGGGCCTAAGTGATCAAAAGCAAGAGGACTCAAAATGGAATATTCAACTGAAAAGGGACATTTGAAGAACACACAGTTGGTCCATTCGAAGGGCACACAACTGGTGGAAATGAATGCTATTTTGTTGAGTCTGGTCAAAGGTTATGGAAAAATGAAGGATTCGATTCAAAGGGTCAAGTTGTCCATAGGTCAGGCTACATAGGCCTCCAACTTGTGCCTCACTCTATATTAAATTATTCTTCAAGCTAACTTGCTCTTGATGACATCACTACCTTTTTAGAAAGTTTCTGAGCCTTGTGCCTGTCTCTTCTGCACATTTTCCCCCTATAAACTAGGAGCCACCCATCTAAATCATTGATTTTGTTACTTTTATCTTGGGATCATAAAAAGTTGACCCAAGTGGATGTTGGCCTTTCAAAGAAACTATATTTTATTCTTTCACAAAGCTGCTCATTCCAAATTTTTCTCTCTATAAATAGAGAGTTCATTTGCACAACAAAGGGGGCTGGAGACGCTGAGATGATGAAAGGCAACAAGAGAAAACGCTGGCAGATTTTGGCTGTGTGGGAAGAACTTTAAAAAAAAACTCTCAAACTCTCAAGCTTCCCAAACACTAAATACACTCTCAAACCCATAATCTAAAGAAACAAAACACTTGTTTCTTTCCTCTTTTGAATCCAGTAAAAAGAACACTACACTTGTTCTTCTCCTTCAAATCCAGAAATAACAAACACCACCCTCACACCTCCTGACCTTCGAATCCATTCAATGGAACACCATACTTGTTTCTTTCCTTCGAATCCAGGAGCATTTAGATCAGCCACTTGAAGGTCCAGCTCACGCTCCAGCCTACAACAAGGTAAGTTGTTCTAAACCTTAAACTCTTCGTTTCTTGCATAACATGTAAATACAGATCCTTTTCGTTTTAAACATGTACATACTATTTTTCTTCTTTTCGTTTCAAATCTTTTAATGTGTGTCATGGTTAACAATCTTCTTGCCTTTTGCTCTTTGAACATTTAAACATGCTTTAAGCACTAATCTAGCCTTATGATGTTGGCATGGCCTTCGGCCATGTTGTCATTCAAACTCAAACGAAAGAAGCAGGAGACAGAAAGCTTAGAAACAGAACCTCTAGCTTCCATACTAACCTTCAGGCCAAACGAAAGAGGAAGCTAGAAGGCACAACATATTGGCCTCTAGGCCCCAAGCAAAAGACACAACATGCTTGCCTCTAGGCCCCAATCGAAAGTCATTGCCTTCACACCTTTTCAGGCCAGATCGAAGAGAGTCAGAAAGTGAAGAATCAAAGGGTTTGCTGCCCTAAAATGAAAGATCCATTTTCTTGTTTTTACCTTATTTTAGCCTTTATATTTTCATGCAATTCAATATGGTTGTAATAGTGTAGGATTTTGTCTTTCTGCACTTTTGACTTTATACAAAATGCTAGTAATTAGGGTGTATGGCAAGATAAAATCAAAAAGTAGACCATCCTGATCAAAAGACAAAAATGCATGCAATAAAACACACTTTACACACATGCACCTCTAGGGTTAAATCCACTTGTTTCCTTGTGAAAAATGGTCATGTTATGCATGTGAGACATCTTAGCAAAAACAATCAAAAATAGAAGATCATAGTCCCTCGATGACGCTTCGAATGTTACCTTACAAATGATCTTAGTCCCTCAAAAGAAATGCTAAGATATCTCACAACATTGCTATCATGACAATACGATTACCCGCACCCGTCCCTTCACATCCAATGATGAGGTTTCTTACCACATCAATGGTAATATAGCAACATCTAAAGGAGGAGGAAAAGAACACAAAAGACCTTTGAGTAGGCAGATGGCTCCTAGTTGCTTGCTTTCTCACAATAAAAACATTTTATACACCAACACTTTCATTTTGAAACATTTTCAAAAGATAACACTTTGTATGCATTCTTATAGAGACGATAATCATTACAAAGACAACTTTTTCAAAATCACTTTGAAAAACAAACACTTCTTTGAACTACTTTCCAAACAACACTTTGTATGCATTCTTATAGAGACGAGAATCATTACAAAGGAACATTTTCAAAATACTTTCAAAAACACACCATAAAGCACACTTTCAAACTGTGATACGGTGGGAGAACTGACTTGAGGTTTCGCGTTTGTGTTCGCAAATGTTTAGGTTTAGCAAGAGTCGTCACCGACTTTTTATTTTATCCAAAGGAAAGGTCAAAAAGCACAGGAAAGACCTTTGAGATGTTTTCTTGGGTTCAGGGGGTAGATTATGAAAAGGGAAGGTGCAAACACCCTTTTCATTCATGGTTTTCCATGAGCTCTTAGTTACTTATTTAGATCACTTGCTTTTGCTTTTCAATTGTTTGAAATGGTGCTTTGTGTGTGGTTTTGAAAAATGTTTTGAAAAGAGGACATCGTTGCGACAACCTTTGTAATGATTCTTGTTTGAATATATACAAAGGTGTTTGTATTTTGAAAATATATTTCAATGTTTGAAAGTTTGTTTTGGAAAATGTTTTGAAATTGTGTTGTGAGGTGTGTTTGAAAATAACAAGGATGTTTTTGCAAGTTTTGATCAAGTAATTAAGAGTTGTCTACCCTATCTTACTCAAAGATCTTTCCTACACATTTTTAACCCTTTTGACAGTGTTGTTTTACCATTGCATTTGGTAAACAACCTTGTGTTTGGATGTTAAACGGGACAGGCGCGGGTCATCGTATTGACCATGATAGCAATTGTGCCAAGTATCTTAGCAAAATTTTTGAGGGACTAGATCATTTTGTATAGGCAACCAAGATAGCGTCATCGAGGGACTAGGATCTTTTGTTTTGTTTTTGTTTTTCCAAGATACTCAACATGCATAACATGGCCATTTTCAAAGCAACAAGTGGATGAAACCCTAGGGGTGTATGTGTGCATTGTGTTGTCAATTTACATGCTTTTATGTCTTGTATTAGGTCCAACTATTTGTTTTGATTTTGAATATTGCATACAAACCCTAATCTCTATCATGGCATATTTGAAAGCATAAATGCGTAAAAGTAATCTAGGTTATTACAACATTGATATGGGGAGGGGGATATAATTTTGAATGGGGAGTATTTGCAAGAAAATAAAACCCTAAAATTAAATATCACATCCAAATTGAATTAAATGTGCAAGTAAATAAATAGACAAATATTTAAATGAACAAATAAATAAATATGCAATATATTATAAATATGCAAAACATGTTTTTTGTATTATTTTTATGTATGTAAGAATATAATATTTAATGTAAAAGAAAATAAAAAAAAGTTATTTTTGTTAAGGGTAAAAAACCCTAATTTTCTTTAAGAAAGTATATATATTAATTATATTATTGATGTGCAATAAAATAAAATAATAAAAAATATACAAATGTCAAAAAATAAAAATATATTAGCAAAAAATATATTATTTAAGTATGAAAATAATAAAAATAAAATATAATGTTTTTATGTATTATTTTCAAGTTTTCATTAAAGAGAATACAAGTCTATTATGTATTATTTATTTATGTCTAAATAAAATATATACAAATGTAAATTAATAAAAATAATGTGAGAAAATATTATTTAGGTATGTATAAATACTAAAAAAAATAATAATGTTTTTATATTATTTACAAGCATTTTGCTAGAAGAAAATAAATGTATATATTATCTAAAAATTATTTATATGCATAAAAAATAATAAAAATAATAGAATAAAAATGTCAAAATTTATGAAAATATTTTTGGTAATTTTTTGTGTTTAGAAAAAATAAAATAAAATCAGAAATTAGAAAGAAATAGAAAAATATAAAAATATGAAACAATGGGCCAGGGGGGTGCAATCAGCAAAGCTGGGGGTGCAAAAAGCATGGACAAGCCAGGCCCGGCCCAGCTGAGCTTCATCTTCAACCTTCATTTAAATAAAACACACGCGCCTGATTCAAATGTCCAACTCATCCATACGTGCTCTAATGCAAAAACTCATAACACAAAAGTTATAACATTTTTCAAGACGATTCAAACCATGTAAAGAACTTAATCTAACTCTCAAAGACCAGAGAGAATTTCTCTAGCCCTAAATTCTAACCTAACTTTTTCAGGAAGTTCATGAATCAAATTCTCTTAACACGATTAACTTAAATGAAATATAAGCATATGTACAGCTTCAGGGCTATGAGTACTACATTTTTTATTCACAAACCTAAGCCTAATGATTCCTAAATAGAGAGATAGGAAGTTGGAAAATACATGCTTCAGTTGAAGACGAGTATGGAAATGTAGAGCTTTTCAGTGAGGCCTGAGATGCTTGGGAGCTTGCTTGAACTTCCTCTAACCTTCCCCAATGCTTAGCTTGCTTTAGATTTGCTTGAACAAGCTTGTAGAAGTCAACCTACACAAGCTGAAAACAGAAATGGTGAAGCTTGCAAGTGGAGTTACAGTCAATGGCCAATGGTTGGGATAGCTTAAGTAGGTTATATGGAACGTATTTGAATAGGTTTGGAGCGAAACGCACGAGTGGTTTTTATTATGGAACTCAAAGTGCAGAAACTGCCCTATTTTGCAAGAGGAAGGTGATTTTGTGTTTTGAAAGGCTTGAGGGTTCAATAATTCGTGTTTCTGGCTCAAGGCAAAGTTCAAAACTTGTTTCAAATGCTCACCATAGCTGGTTATATCAGATGCTCAAGATATGTGATTTTGGCAAGTTGACTTGTTTTGAAAGAAAAGTGTGAAGTGATACAAGATAGGCATGTACAGGCTATCTCCAAGCATGCACAAGATTGTGGTACTTTTGCCTAATTTTATGGGACTTGTTTGCTGCAAAGAGAGAGGTCCAAGGCTCAAGGGGAAGCAATTTGACATAAAGTTGCCTTTATCGAAATGGCATAGTTCACTTTTTGCCAAAAATAGATTAAACTCTTGTACAAACTTCCATTGATCAGAATAATGCCTTAGACCATTGAGTTTTCATTTAATTCTTGAGTGTGGAAAGGTTTAGAGACCTGTATTAAAGTACAAATGAAGCTGGACAGAAATTGCAACTTGTATCAACATGAAAATGCCATGGATCAAAAGTGAGTTTTTGCCAAATTCAAACCTTTGATTCTCCCTAACCATAAATGATTTTGGAGAGTTCTTGGACATTTTGGAAAGCTTATAACATGCTCTACAATCCACCTTTGAAATTAATTTTTAGATTACAAGTTTAACTATATGAAAAATGGTCACGAAGATAGGTCAAAATCCTGGCTAAACTAGGGCAAAATTTCACTAAGTTAAAAGTTTCATGGACCCTTGTTCCAAAAATCATAACTTGAGATCCAAGATTCTTTTGAGAAAACTTTGTGAATAAAAGTTGTATATTTTGTGGAGTAATACAACTTTAATGTTGTAAGTTTTGTTTGAATCCAATTGCATCATGGTAAAAATGTTGGGCAAAGTTGGGAATAAAATAAGAAAATTTCATAACTTTAGAAAAATTCTAAGTTATGAAAATTTTCAATCTTAAACCCTAATTTGCAAAATTAGGTTTCTTGATAAACAAGTTTCATGTTTTGACTCATTTTGATGAAAAATGACCCTTGGCACTTTATTTTGACCAAAAAGTCAAAGTTTGACTTTTTAGCTTACAGTCAAATTTTGATTAGTTGACTGAAAAATTCATTTGTCAATGCAATGCATTTGAGATCTTTTGAACCTTTTGAATAGGTAAATATGATGCCATTGAGTCCTTTAATCCATGCTTGAACCCAATTTTCCATTGGCTAGGTAAAAAAAAATCAGAAATTGCCCTTATACAGTCAAAACCCTAAAAATGACCATTTTGCCCTTTTGATGATCTGATCAAATTTCTTGAGGAGTTGTGGTCCAAACTTGATCAAGTGGTTCATATGAGTCTATAATGTTGATGTGGATAAAAAATTATGAGGTTTGACTGAAAATTGGCCACAGTTAACTTTTCCCCCAATACAACTGATTTCTAGGTCAACTGTCCAATTGACTGGGCAAAAATTTGATTCAATGCTTGAAACTTGTTAGAGGTAATATTATAAGTCCAAAATGAAGTATGAAAGTCACACTGAGCATTATAAGTCCAAAATTCGTTGTGCAAACTCAAACCCTAATTTAGGTCATCAGTGCAAGGAGGTGTCCTGGGCAGAGCAAACCCTAGCTTGGTCTTAAGTTCAAAGAGTCCTGTGAGGGGAAATCTTGATAAAATGAGAGGGAAACTTTTGGGGTACAACAGCTGCCCCTGTTCAATCTTCTTGAACCTGAAGAGTTAGACTGGCGAGTTTGCCTTTCGTGACTCGAAGGTAAAAGAGGATTGGACACTAGAGAGCCCGTAAATTTGCACTCGTCAAAATGTAGTTTGAGGAAATGGGCTTAAAGATGCCATTAGGAGGGGTGACAAAATCTTGTAGGAGATGGTCTTAAAGATGCCATCCAAGAATGTTTGTTGAAAATCAGGGGACTAAACATCAGAATGGTATCCGTGTCTAAGGTATCTCTAAGCTGTTTTCTGAACTCTTTGAATTTGAATAAGCAATTGAATTGCATCCGTGTCTGGAGCGTCTCTAAGTTGTTTTCATGATTGTATATTGGTAGCTTGTTAATCTTATCCTGAAATAGGTAAAGTGTTAGCTGAAACACAAAGTTATGTTGTATGAAATGTATGATGCAATACATGTGTTTTATCAATGTTTATAATATATGAATGTAATGTATGTGCATGTAAGCTGATTAGCTGTCTTGCTGAGGAAAACAAATCCTTCATAGCTGGAGATAATAAAATCTTTGACTGCTGCCGGGGAAAGTAAATCCATGACCAATGCTGGAGATTCAAAAATCTTTGATTTGTTGAGGATGAGACATCCTTGGACCATTGCTGGGGATAGAAAAATCCTTGGCAACTCGCAGGGATTATCAAGACGTTGACAACTTCCGTGAGGATTATACGATGAGAATTCTTACTCGGTTGGGGAATAAGGGAAACTTTGGAGATCTCTACCGGGAATCGATCAAAGGAAAACCTTGGTCTGCTAGAGAATAAGTAATTCTCTGATGGCTCCTGCGGGGAATTGAGAAAGAGAATCTTCGATCTATTGGGGGAGTGAAAAACTCTGTGGGGAGTAATTGTCCCGATGGGGAGATCAGGAGTTTGGGTTGTATGCCAATCTTCTGGGGTTTCAAGAATGAGAATCTTCATTCTGTTAAAGGTATCAGGAGCTTGGGTGTATGCCAATCTTCTGGAGTTTCAAGAATGAGAATCTTCATTCTGTTAAAGGTATCAGGAGCTTGGGTGTATGCCAATCTTTAGGAGTTTCAAGAATGAGAATCTTCATTCTGTTAAAGATATCAAGAGCTTGGGTGTATGCCAATCTTCTGGAGTTTAAAGAATGAGAATCTTCATTCTGTTAAATGTATCAAGAGCTTGGGTGTATGCCAATCTTCTGGAGTTTCAAGAATGAGAATCTTCATTATGTTTAAAGGTAACAGGAGCTTGGGTGTATGCCAATCTTCTGGAGTTTCAAGAATGAGAATCTTCATTCTGTTTAAGGTATCAGGAGCTTGGGTGTATGCCAATCTTCTATAGTTTCAAGAATGAGAATCTTCATTCTGTTAAAGGTATCAGGAGCTTGGGTGTATGCCAATATTCTGGAGTTTCAAGAATGAGAATCTTCATTCTGTTAAAGGTATCAGGAGCTTGGGTGTATGCCAATCTTCTAGAGTTTCAAGAATGAGAATCTTCATTCTGTTAAAGGTATCAGGAGCTTGGGTGTATGCCAATCTTCTAGAGTTTCAAGAATGAGAATATTCATTCTGTTAAAGGTATTAGGAGCTTGGGTGTATGCCAATCTTCTGGAGTTTCAAGAATGAGAATCTTCATTCTGTTAAAGGTATCAGGAGCTTGGGTGTATTCCAATCATATGGAGTTTTAAGAATGATAATCTTCATTTTGTTAAATGTATCAGGAGCTTGGGTGTATGCCAATCTTCTGGAGTTATCCTTGGTTGGGGATAAAACAAAAGTTAACTATTATCTGGTTGATTCTCAGACTTTAAGATAACTTATTGGGGAATCTAGAGAAATTGAAAGGTTTCCGCTGTAGAATTATAATCTCAGCTCCGCTGGGGATCTTAATGACATGCTGATTTGATCGGATATGGAAACTTGACTCCGTTGAGGAAAAAGGCTTTAAAATAACTCTCTGGGGAATTATCTAGTTTTAAAGCGACTCTCCAGGGAAATTGGAGGAAACTGGATGATCTCTAATGATGTTCAAAGGACGAAGGTTTGACTCCATTTTGGAAGAAAGTTTCATCTTCACTGAGGTTTTTTTTAGCTCAAAGTTTGCTCCGCTGGGGATTGGGAGTTTTAGAACTCAACTCTGATGGGGATTTTTGAAACTTAACTCCGCTGGGGATATGTATTTCAAGGCTTTAGTTCCGCCGAGGATCTGGATGATGTATTGCAGGGGATTTCTCCTGGAATAGCCTAAAGACATTTTCCTATACTTTCATCCTATAAGTAATTATTCTTTCTCATTTCGTTTTATTTGTAAGCAGTGATTATATTCAAATGCATATGCTCATTTAATAAATCATTGGATGTTTTCAAATAAAACACAAGTGTAAAAAAGAAAGAAAAGGCAAACAATTTTTTGCACTTTGAAGTATCTTTGTATTAACTTTTGTGTAAGTATTTTGTACAAAGGAGACAGACATCTTAGTAAGAGAAAGTTGTCATAAAAATTGAGAAAAATTTATACAAAGAAAGATGGATATGTGTAACAATTCCATGGGGTTCCCACTCTGCTATAGCCTTCGTAACTCTGAGTATCTTGTATATTCGTTGCTTCGTCCGCAGATGATTGGATTGATCGAAAGCTTGGAGCTTGTCCGTGAAGAGATTGTCGTTAAAGTGATCCGACGAGACATAGTCATACGCTTTTAATTCCCTATATTTTTCCTGGATCGCAATTTCGGGTTTTCGATCCACCGGGAAACCCTTTTTTGCCCAAGTCGCCCTTTCGGGTTTTCAACTTGCCGAGTGTATAGATTTTTTTTATCCCTGTTTTTTGCCTGAACCGCCCTTTCGGGTTTTCGATTCACCGGGATGACCATTTTTGCCCAAGTCTCCCTTTCGGGTTTTCAACTTGTCGGGTCGTTTATGCGTAATATCTTTTGACCATGTCTGCATTTGCAGGGTGTGGTAGGTCGTCACCGTCCATGGTGGTTAGAATCATAGCCCCACCAGAAAAGATGTTTTTGATCATGAATGGTCCTTCGTAAGTAGGAGTCCACTTGCCCCTGGGATCACTTTGCGGAAGGATGATCCGCTTGATTACAAGATCTCCGACTTGATACACCTAACGTCTGACTTACTTGTTGAAAGCCTTGATCATCCGTTTTTGACACGTCTGACCATGAAAAACAGAAGTAAGTCGCTTCTCGTCAATCAAATTAAGTTGATCAAGCCGGGTCTGAATCCAATCATCTTCACTCAAACCAGCATCTTTCATGATTCTCAGGGAAGGAATCTGAACTTCCATAGGTAAAACAACTTCCATGCCGTATACCAAAGAAAAGGGTGTTGCCCCAATTGATGTTCGTGCCGTGGTACAATACCCATGTAGAGAAAACGGTACCATCTCATCCCAGTCCTTGTAGGTGACTGTTATCTTTTGAATGATCTTCTTGATATTTTTGTTCACAGCTTCGACGACACCGTTCATCTTTGGCCGATAGGGAGATGAATTGTGATGTTGAATCTTGAATTGCTCGCACAGAGCGGTGATCATAGTGTTGTTCAGGTTTGTACCATTGTCTGTGATGATCCTGTCGGGGATACCATACCGGCATATGAGGTTCTGCTTGATGAAGCGGGCAACCACATTCTTTGTAATGGAGGCGAAGGAAGCTGCTTTGACCCACTTGGTAAAGTAATCAATGGCCACCAGGATGAAGCGGTTTCCATTGGATGCTATAGTCTTGATCTCTCCAATCATGTCGATTCCCCACATTGCGAATGGCCAAGGAGCTGTTAGGACATTGAGAGGAACTGGAGGAATATGTACCTTGTCCACATAGATTTGGCATTTGTGACAAGTACGGGAATATTGATGACAGTCAGCTTCCATGGTAGACCAGTAGTAGCCTGCCCTTAGAATCTTCTTAGCCATCATATGTCCTCTCAAGTGGGTGCCAAATGTACCATTATGCAGTTCAGCCATGATCTGCTCAGCTTCAACCTTGTCCACACAATGAAGCAGAACGCAATCATGATTGCACTTGTATAGGATACCATTGCTCAAGAAGAACTTGGCAGAAAATCTCCTTAAGAACTTTTTGTCATTGACTGAAGCTCCTTCAGGGTATTCTCGAGTCTTGAGATACCTTTTGATTTCGTGAAACCAGGGTTGGTCCACTACTTCTTCGGTATTAATCTCGTGACAATGTGCAGGATCGTCCATCCGCTCGATGGTGATTTGGGGAGCCTCATTATCCCAGTTAAGCTTAAACATATAAGACATTGTAGCTAGAGCATCCGCTAGCTGATTTTCTTCTCGCGGGAAATGCTCGAAGGTAATCTGCTCGAAATGAGGTAACAATGTCAGGACATGTTCTTTGTATGGGATGAGATTAGGATGTTTAGTGTCCCAATCTCCTTTGATCTGACTGATGACCAAAGCGGAGTCTCCGAACACAACCAAAGATTTGATTCCCAAGTCAATAGCAGCCTTGAGACCAAAGATACAAGCTTCATACTCGGCCATGTTCTTGGTGCATCTGAAATAGAGTCTAGCAGTGAAAGGTGTATGGCAACCTTCTGGAGAGATAAGTACCTCGCCGATACCGTTGCCAAGTGCATTTGAAGCACCATCAAAGTACAGGGTCCATCGGGATCCTTGTTCAGGTCCATCATACGGTCCGTTACCTTCGATGTTGTCCAATGTCATAATGTCTTCGTCGGGGAAGTCGAACTTCATGGATTGGTAATCTTCGACAGCTTGATGAGCTAGATGGTCAGCTAGTACACTCCCCTTTATAGCTTTTTGGGTTGTATACTAAATATCATACTCAGTCAGGATCATTTTCCATCTAGCGATTCTTCCAAATAAAGCAGGCTTTTCGAAGATGTACTTGATCAGATCCATTTTAGAAATCAGCAAAGTGGTATGTGTCAACATATTTTGCCTTAACCGACGAGCAGCCCATACCAAAGTGCAGCAAGTTTTCTTGAGCAGTGAGTAGCGAGTCTCACAGTCGGTAAACTTTTTGCTAAGGTAATAAATGGCATACTCTTTTCGGCTAGACTCGTCATGTTGGCCCAGTACACACCCCATTGAATTATCCAAAACAGTCAAATACATGATTAGCGGCCTTACTTCGACGGGTTGCATCAAGATAGGAGGTTCTAGCAAATACTCCTTGATTTTATCGAAAGCCACTTGATAGTCATCATTCCATTCAACCACCTGATCTTTCTTCAACAGCTTGAAGATTGGTTCACAGGTAGATGTTAGGTGAGAAATGAACCTTGCAATGTAGTTTAGGCATCCTAAGAAACCTCTGACCTCCTTTTCAGTGCGGGGGGCAGGCATTGCTTGTATGGCTTTGACTTTGGCCGGATCAACCTCAATGCCTTTGTTGCTGACAATGAATCCCAAGAGTTTACCAGACCTGACTCCGAAAGTGCACTTGCTAGGGTTCAGTCTGAGCTCATACTCCTTCAATTTCACAAATAGCTTTTGCAGATGGTCGAGGTGTTCTTCTTCTGTTTGCAAACGGGCTATCATGTCGTCTACGTAGACTTTAATCTCATGATGTATCATGTCATGAAACAAAGCTACCATGGATCGCTGATAGGTTGCCCTGGCATTCTTCGGTCCGAATGGCATCACTTTATAGAAGAAGGTACCCCACTGCGTAACAAAGGTAGTCTTCTTCATGTCTTCGGGGGCCATTTTGATCTGGTTGTACCCTGAAAATCCATCCATGAAGGAAAATACATTATGCTGAGCTGTATTGTCAACTAAGATGTCAATGTGCGGTAGTGGAAAGTCATCTTTAGGGCTAGCCCTGTTTAGGTCTCTGTAATCTACACACATTCTCACTTTTCCGTCTTTCTTAGGCATAGGCACAATGTTGGCAACCCATTGGGGATAGGAAGTAACAGCAAGAAACCCGACATTGAACTGCTTCATCACTTCGGCTTTGATCTTTTCAGACATATCGGGCCTCATTCGGAGGACTTTCCGTTTAATTGGTGGACAGTCTTTTCTTGTAGGGAGAAGGTGAACCACAATATCTGTATCGAGTCCCGACATGTCTTCATAGGACCAGGTGAAGATCTCAACATATTCATTTGACAGCTGAATTAAGCGCTCTTTGACATTTGGCTTTAGGTTGGCACCCACTTTAACCTCTTTTCTGTCTTCGGCAGTACCCAAGTTGATAGTCTCTAACAACTCTTCATGGGGCAGAATAGCCCTTTCTTCCTGTTGTAGAAGTCTAGCCAACTCTCCAGGAACTTCACAGTCTTCATCACCTTCGTATTCGACTTGATTGACCAGATCTTCAGAGTCACTGAAGGCCATAACATAATTGTTACCCATGGAATCCGGAGTGGATGGGTACCTGCATTTTGTGAGTGTGGGTGTGTGTAAGGGATAGCCACCTTTAAACAAAATAAAATGTAAAAAGAAAGAAAATGAACACAAAAGTTTATATATGAAAACGTCCATGATTCATTAAAAATGGCATATGAAAATGAAGAATCAAAACCCCTTACAAATGGACCTATGTACCCCGGGTAAGGCACAAGGGAAAAAGAGTGTACGATTTGTTTAATAATTATTAGACCAACAAAAATTTTCTAAAGATAAATTACTGATTTATGAAAGTAATGGGAACAAAGTCTTTCGCCTCCCAGTTGTTCAGTCTTCCTTCAATAGTCGGGAAAATCCAATATTCAAAGTTTCTCTCATCTTCACCATCCTCCAAAGCATGAACTCCATGATAAGTGATCTTTAATGGTGGTCCTCCAGCCCGAGAGTGACGCACAACCTTCTGACTAGCAGCGGTGAAACCCAAACCAAACTTATCTATCTTGAAAGGAAAATCTGGTAGGTGACCCCATACTGTGCTTCCTCCTTCCTCGATCACAACCTTCGCATCTTTAAGGGATGCCATCCGGGACACAGACTTGGTAATGATGGGTACAGACGTCATTGTCTTGGCTGCCGCAACTTCAGGAGAAACCTATTCAAAGTGTTGGAAAGGAGTTTCTATGAATTCACCATCTCACTCCACATAGCGGAAAGAATTAAGGTGGCTTATCATATACTCCTCCTCGCCATGAACCGTTATGATTTTCCCCTGGACTGGGTATTTGAGCATTTGGTGTAGAGAAGAAGTGACTGCCCCAATGTTGTGGATCCATGGTCTTCCCAACAGGCAAGAATATGAAGGACAGATGTCCATCACATAAAATGTAGAGTTGAAAATTTCCATTCCCACCTTAATTGGGATGTCCACCTCCCCGTGGACCATCCTCTTAGAACCGTCAAAGGCTCTAACAATGATATTGCTGGGCTTTAGGGTCAAACCTTCACAGTCCAATATGTCCAATGCTTTCTTTGGTAGGACATTTAAAGACGACCCGGTATCAACCAGAACGTGAGCAAGAGTGGTCCCTCTGCATTCCACCGAGACATGCAGCGCAGCATTATGCTTTCTTCCCTTAGATGTTAGATCGACATCAGATAAGCCAAGACCATTGTCGGCGGTTAGGCTGGCTACACACTCCTGGAACTGGTCCGCGGAGGTTTCTTGAGGCACGTGGGCCGTCTTCAGGAATTTGATCAAGGATTTGGCATGAGCCTCGGAACAGAGCAATAGGGCTAGCATGGAGATTTTTGAAGGGGTTTGCCCCTGTTGTTCTACGACATCATAGTCGCTTTTCTTAATTATATTTAAAATCTCCTCCATTTCCTTTTGGGTGGTCTCGGGGATAACCAATGGCTGAGCCCTCGTCCTGACGGGCGCTTCTTGGATCCCCTTACCTTTATCAGCAGCAACAGTAGAGGGTACAACTACGGGAGTAACAATTTATTCAATAACTGGACTTTGCATAGAGATGTTGACCGACACAAGAGCACTTGAGGGTCTGAAGATTGCCCTTGGAGGAGAAATCTCCGGAGAGAAGATTCTTCTGCTGCGGGTGATCTTACTTGTCCCCATAATATTTCCTATGTCAGGAGTTTCTTCATCGGAATTCTCTTCCACTGATTCAATCTGCTTAACACCGTGATATAAGATCTCTCCTCTATAATTCCACGGTATTTTCTTGTTGGACTTATATGGGATAGGCCCCGACATAGTTATCTTCAGCGGTACAAACTTTGGATCGGGGGTAATCTTAACAGGTCTTTTGGAGACCTTGGAAATACTAGCGGAAATGGTAATTATAGCAACATCATTGATAGGAATTGGAGTAACAGGAGTAACAGGAGTAACAGGTGTTTTCTCAAAGAGGATATCTTGATTATCTATTAGGCGTTGGACGCCTAACTTCAATAACGGACAGTCGGATTGTAGGGACGAACAATGGTAACAATCTTTTTCACAGCCTGGGAAGATCCCAGCTTTCAAAAGATTCATCTTGATTATTGGTAAAGGGGTCATTAAGTCATCAACAACAGCAACATACAGATCTTCTTCGATAGCATGGGTATTGTGACCATGGTTTGGCATTGGGGCGGAAATTACATTCGGCTTTTCGGGTACATTGAACTCCACCTCCTTGGTATCTATTAAATCCTGGATCTTGTTTTTTAGGGCCCAACAATTATTGGTGTCGTGCCCCAGGCTGTCTGAATGATAAGCACATTTGGCGTTGGCATGGTAAAAAGGAGAAGTTATATTCAGAATTTTTGGTGCCTCTATCAAGGTTGTAAGGTTTAACTTCAAGAGGTGGGGTAGAACCTGAGTGGGTGTCATGTTTATCCGGGTATATTGCTGTTGTGGCCTTTCTACCCTTTACTGGTTAGTTCTGGGTTGATCATTCCTTGGTTGACTGTTTCTAGACTGATCGGATGCGGACTTATGAATCAATACGGACCCCACTGCTGGCCGGCGTTCCTCTCTTCCTTGTCCTATTTGAGAGTATATAGCTGAGACTTATTTCTTAGCTGGAAAAGTTTTCTTGACGGCAGCGGAAGCAAATGTGTCCTTTTGAATTCTACCGCTCTTGATGCCAGCTTCAACTTGTTCACCAGTCATAATTAATTCGGTGAACCCCGCCGACGAACTCCCTATCAGGTGATTAAAGAATGGACCAGACAGTGTCCCCAAAAACATATCAACAAGCTCTCTTTCAGACAAAGGTGGTTGCACCCTTCCAGCCAAGTCCCTCAACTTCTGGGCATACTCCTTAAAGCCTTCATTAGAGACCATACCCATACTCTGTAGTTGAGTACGATTAGGTGCTAAGTCTGCATTATATTGATTTTGTCTGTAAAAGGTAGTAGCCAAATCCTCCATATTGTGCACATTAGATCTCTCAAGCTGATAGAACCAATCTAATTGCGTCCCCGAAAGACTATCTTGAAAAAAGTGGACCCACAGATTCTTATCAGAAGAATGAGGTTGGATCTTTCTGACGAAAGACCGTAGGTGCATCTTCGGACAAGACAAACCATCGTATTTAGAAAATGTAGGCACCTTGAACTTAGGGGGAATCACAATCCCAGCAACCAACCCTAGCTCCTCAAAATCCGGCCCAGACACTCTTTGTACCTCCATAGCTGCCAGTCGCTCTTCCAGATTCTTATACTTGTCGTCTGCATGAGGGTACTGCTGCTCAGAGTAATCTTCATCCTCTTCTTCTTCTTCTTCTTCAGCCTCAGACTCAGATGGTACTGCAACTCACTTTCCTTTACCTACCCGTTCATCAGATGTTGAGGGGAAATCCATGACCCTTCTAGATTGGTTCTCAAATCTTCTACCCAGAGTAGCCATACCAACTCTTTTCTTTTTATTTTTCTCTTTTTCCTTTTCCTTCTCTAACAGTGCTTTAAGGTCCTCCTGACCCTTTGCCAAGGTCATGAGGAGTTGTTGGAACTGTGAATTCTGTGCTTGTAGGTCTTTGACCATCTGCTCTATATCCATCTTGCTGAAATAAACAGCAGAGAGATAAGGAAACCTGGTGTGAAGACCTATTTATGCATATGATGAATGATGTGTATTCATGTAATGCAATCAAGGATTCATAAATTCAAATTTGTTGTAAACAAAAAGGAACACACGTCATATTAATAAGATAGAATTTGTTAGTATATAAATGCCCCATGGGCAAAATAAATACAAAATTCTAATGTAAAAAGACGTTGCGCATCCTCTTTGGTGCTATGTAGGTGTTGAGAGTCTGCTCTTCATGGATTCGACGAGTAAGCTCCAAAACCTTCTTCTCACTGGCGTAGAAGATGGCTTCAAAAGTGTTCCGTTCTTCCTTGACTTGTATCTAACTCTTTTGCAGATCTTCCAATGATGTTGGCATGTCAGGATGTAGGAGGGTGTATGGAACCTCTCCTTCCATAACAGGCTCTTTGATCACGGGGAGAATGTAGGGGTAAGGCATCATAAGACTCTGGGCGCGGGTTCGTACCCACTTGAGGTAAGGCTCAAGGGGGATGGAATTATTGTGTCCCAGTGTCTTACTGTCCACTTTGTTAGGCATCCTCCAAGCTCGGATAAACCTTTTTCGAAGTCCTTGAGCGTCGTTGTCGAAGTCAAAAACCAAATCTAGAATCAACATGTCATGAGGGCCATCCCTTCGGGCATACCCAAACTGTCTCAGAGCCAAACATGGGTTGTAGGTAATGCCTCCCCTAATGCCAAGTAGTGGGACATTAGGGAATTCCCCACAATGATCAATGATGATGAAATTTTCTCTAGACCGAGAACACCAATGAACATCAGAATGTGTAAGAGTCATCAATCGTTGTGACCACCTTAAGCCTTGCTCATTCTTCAAGACTGATTGGGAAGGTGAGAAATAAACCACCTTGCTAGAAGAGGGGTACAGCACATGAGAACACCTCTTTTCCTCATTGTTCGTGTGTGAAATGAGTGGAGGATATCCCCAAGTAATGTAGGCACAGGATTCCGAGATATGAAAATCTTGACAGCATTCACATCTATAAGTTGTGATCAGGGTTTGGGAACAAGACCAACCCATAGATGAGAAGTGCTACAATCTCCTCAAAAGCTTGCAGATCTAGAGAATTCCAGCAGTCTTGTGCCTTCTCAAACATAAACTTTGCCAAGAAACCCTTAACACCACTTCTGGTTTCCCAATGACCTTTGATATCAGATGGTTGCAAGTGTAAGGCTTGAGCAACATCTTCAGGATTTGGCTCCTTTTCCGTTGTAGGGTAGTTTATGGAGAATAGGAATCCTCAGGAGTTGAGAAAATTCCTCCAAAGTAGGCACTAGTTGGTAATCAGGAAATGTAAAGCAATGGTGTAGGGGGTCAAAGAACTGGAAGAGAACTTTCACCATGTCTTCTTTAATGTTGGAGTTGACCAAGTTGAGAAGTCTACCATGTCTTTCAGTGAATAGAGAATTCTCTAGAATCTTGGAAGCAAGCTCCTTGAGCTGAGGAGGGATTCTCACAAGGTTGACCTGAATTGTTTTCCTGTGGAGTGATTCCATAACCTACAAAACAGGAACAAAGATGAAGATCCAAACCCTTGAAATGGTTAGTGAATGCACATGATGCTTCATGATGTTCACGACGTATGCACAAGTATATGTACAAACAAATCACACAAGATCTTAGTTTCAGGCTTGCATGGGGTTTCATAGGTAAGTACCCTCTTGAAGTTTAGTTGGCTCAACCTGTCCTATAAATAGTAACCGGGTTCTAAGGAGCTCAATATCACTGGATAATTTTCTGTGTTCATTGTTTCAGTTTAGCCACTCAACTGGAGACCAAAATATTCCAAGAAAACAATCCTCAATGAGTGTAGTATCGAGTATCTACCAACTTCGGACTGCACCAAAGTCGGTCATCTCACTACCCCTAATAAGGCCAAGATGGTCAAGTAAAGGTTCTAAAAGTCCATTAGTGCTTCATGACATCACTCAGTGGCCTCGTATTCTCTTTGATTGACTCAAAGGCTACCGGTACCCACAAATATGTCACACTAATATAGCTATTGCTTCAACCATGTCGGTATACCCCGCATAGTTTCCACAACATATTGCTATTTTCCTATGAATGTTTCCCAAATCTGGGTAGAGGATTTCAAACCCAAACAATAGAACCAATTGTAAAGCAATCAAAGAAAACAACGTAAGCATGTAAAGGTGATCTAAACCCTAAGGTAACCCCACTTTTAGACATATCCCCAACAGAGTCGCCAGTTCTGTGATATGGTGGGAGAACTGACTTGAGATTTCGCGTTTGTGTTCGCAAATGTTTCGGTTTAGCAAGAGTTGCCACCGACTTTTTATTTTATCACAAAAGGAAAGGTCAAAAAGCACAGGAAATACCTTTGAGATGTTTTCTTGGGTTCGGGGGGTAGATTATGAAAAGGGAAGGTGCAAGCACCCTTTTCATCCATGGTTTTCCATGGGCTCTTAGTTACTTGTTTAGATAACTTGCTTTTTCTTTTCAATTGTTTGAAATGGTGCTTTGTGTGTGGTTTTGAAAAATGTTTTGAAAAGAGGCCATCGTTGCGGAAACCTTTGTAATGATTCTTGTTTGAATATATACAAAGGTGTTTGTCTTTTGAAATGATATTTCAATGTTTGAAAGTTTGTTTTGGGAAATGTTTTGAAATTGTGTTTTGAGGTGTGTTTGAAAATAGCAAGGATGTTTTTGCAAGTTTTGATCAAGTAACTAAGAGTTGTCTACCCTATCTTACTCAAAGATCTTTCCTACACATTTTTAACCCTTTTGACAGTGTTGTTTTACCATTGCATTTGGTAAACAACCTTGTGTTTGGATGTTAAACGGGATAAGCGCGGGTCCTCGTATTGACCATGATAGCAATTGTGCCAAGTATCTTAGCAAAATTTTTGAGGGACTAGATCATTTTGTATAGGCAACCAAGATAGCGTCATCGAGGGACTATGATCTTTTGTTTTGTTTTTGTTTTTCCAAGATACTCAACATGCATAACATGGCCATTTTCAAGGCAACAAGTGGATGAAACCCTAGGGGTGCATGTGTGCATTGTGTTGTCAATTTACATGCTTTTATGTCTTGTATTAGGTCCAACTATTTGTTTTGATTTTGAATATTACATACAAACCCTAATCTCTATCATGGCATATTTGAAAGCATAAATGCGTAAAAGTAATCTAGGTTATTACAACATTGATATGGGGAGGGGGTACAATTTTGAATGGGGAGTATTTGCAAGAAAATAAAACCCTAAAATTAAATATTACATCCAAATTGAATTAAATGTGCAAGTAAATAAATAGACAAATATTTAAATGAACAAATAAATAAATATGCAATATATTATAAATATGCAAAAAATGTTTTTTGTATTATTTTTATGTATGTAAGAATATAATATTTAATGTAAAAGAAAATAAAAAAAGTTATTTTTGTTAAGGGTAAAAAACCCTATTTTCTTTAAGAAAGTATACATATTAATTATATTATTTATGTGCAATAAAATAAAATAATAAAAAATATACAAATGTCAAAAAATAAAAAAATATTAGAAAAAAAATATATTATTTAAGTATGAAAATAATAAAAATAAAATATAATGTTTTTATGTATTATTTTCAAGTTTTCTTTAAAGAGAATACAAGTCTATTATGTATTATTTATTTATGTCTAAATAAAATATATACAAATGTAAAAGAATAAAAATAATGTGAGAAAATATTATTTAGGTATGTATAAATACTAAAAAAAAATAATGTTTTTATATTATTTACAAGCATTTTGCTAGAAGAAAATAAATGTATATATTATCTAAAAATTATTTCTATGCCTAAAAAATAATAAAAATAATAAAATAAAAATGTAAAAATTTATGAAATTATTTTTGGTAATTTTTTGTGTTTAGAAAAAATAAAATAAAATCAGAAATGAGAAAGAAATAGAAAAATATAAAAATATGAAACAATGGGCCAAGGGGGTGCAATCAGCAAAGCTGGGGGTGCAAAAAGCATGGACAAGCCCGGCCCGTCCCAAATGAGCTTCATCTTCAACCTTCGTTCAAACAAAACACGCGCGCCTGATTTAAATGTCCAACTCCTGCATACGTGCTCTAATGCAAAAACTCATAACACAAAAGTTATAGCATTTTTCAAGACGATTCCAACCATCTAAAGAACTTAATATAACTCTCAAAGACCAGAGAGAATTTCTCTGGCCCTAAATTCTAACCTAACTATTTTGAAAAGTTAATGAATCAAATTCTCTTAACATGATTAACTTAAATGAAATCTAAGCATATGTACAGCTTCAGGGCTATGAGTACTATATTTTTTATTCACAAACCTAAGCCTAATGATTCCTAAATAGAGAGATAGGAAGTTGGAAAATACCTGCTTAAGTTGAACACGAGTATGGCAATGTAGAGCTTTTCAGTGAGGCCTGAGATGCTTGGGAGCTTGCTTGAACTTCCTCTAACCTTCCCCAATGCTTAGTTTGCTTTGGATTTGCTTGAACAAGCTTGTAGAAGTCAACCTGAACAAGCTTAAAACAGAAATGGTGAAGCTTGAAAATGGAGTTACAGTCAATGGCCAATGGTTGGGATAGCTTGAGTAGGTTATATGGAACGTATTTGAAAAGGTTTGGGGCTAAACGCATGCGTGGTTTTTGTTATGGAACTCAAAGTGCAGAAACTGCCATGTTTTGTAAGAGGAAGGTGATTTTGTGTTTTGGAAGGTTTGAGGGTACAATAACTCGTGTTTCTGGCTCAAGGAAAAGTGCAAAACTTGTTTCAAATGCTGACCAGAGCTGGTTATATCAGACGCTCAAGATATGTGATTTTGGTAAGTTGACTTGTTTTGAAAAAAAAGTCTGAAGTGATACAAGATAGGCCTGTACAGGCTATCTCCAAGCATGCACAAGATTGTGGTACTTTTGCCTAAGTTTATGGGACTTGTTTGCTGCAAAGAGAGAGGTCCAAGGCTCAAGGGGAAGCAAGTTGACATGAAGTTGCCTTTATCAAAATGGCATAGTTCACTTTTTGCCAAAAATAGATTAAACTCTTGTACAAACTTCCATTGATCAGAATAATGCCTTAGACCATCGAGTTTTCATTTAATTCTTGAGTGTGGAAGGGTTTAAAGACCTGTATTCAAGTACAAATGAAGCTGGACAGAAATTGCAACTTGTATCAACATGAAAATGCCATCGATCAAAAGTGAGTTTTTGCCAAATTCAAACCTTCGATTCTCCCTAACTATAAATGATTTTGGAGAGTTCTTGGACATTTTGGAAAGCTTATAACACACTCCATAATACATCTTTGAAATGAATTTTGAGATTCCAAGTGGAACTATTGTGAAGCCTGGAACCCAACCAGATATTAGTTCAACTTCATCCTTTCTAGTAAGTTACTGCGAAGCCTGGAAACTGACCAGATAACAGTTAACTTCAGTATGTTGTTGTGAAGCCTGGAATTTGACTAGATAACAATTTACTTCATTCTCTCTGGAATTTGTTATGAAGCCTGGAATTCGACTAGATAACAATTAACTTCATTTCCTCATAAATCTGCTTTGAAGTCTGGAATCTGACTAGACAGCAGTTCAAAGTTGGTAAGTTGCTGCGAAGCCTGGAATCCGACCAGATAACAGTTTAACTTCACTCTCCCAAGTAATTTTCTACGAAGCCTGGTATCCGACCAGATAATAATTAATTTAATCTTCACCAGTAAGTCTCTGTCAAGTCTGGAATACGACCAGATAACAGTCAACTTCATTATCAACAACAAATTGCTGCCAAGCTTGGATTTTGACCAGATGACAGTTAACTTTTGATTCTCTCCAGTCAGGAATAATTCCCCAGTAGAGTAATGGATAACCAAAATTAATGAATTTTATTTCCCCAAGTAGAGATCAACACTCTCCACAGAGCCTTCTTAAACAAGTCAGTATTCCCCAACGGAGTTTCTCCTCAAACAACAAAATAGGAATCCCTAGTGGAAACATTCTAAACAAAGTTTGAAGACACACCTACTCTTCAACAATAGTCCAGGATTTAATGACTCCCCAGCACTTGTCAAGCATTTATTTTCTGAGGCAAAGATACATTTCAATAATGCGTCACATTCATACATCATGTAACATACATGATATATGAATACAACATAACCTCATTTTGAGAACATCATTACATAATGAATTTCATCCATCATGACATTGCATACAACTTTTTATTTACCTTTTCAGGAACAGGTCAACAGATAAGTGTCATTAATCTATAAATTTCTCCAAGACAAAATCAAGCTTGGAATTCTTCATTATCTGCTGAGGTAGTAATCGTCTCAGATTACTTCATCATCCTTTTGGAGTAGTAATCATCTTAGATTCCTTCAGCATCCTTTTGGAGTAGAAATAGTCCCAAATTCCTTCATCATCCTGTTGGAGTAGCAATCGTACCATATTCCTTCATCATCCTCCTGAGATAGCAATAGTCCCAGATTCCTTCATCATCCTGCTGAGGTAGTAATCGTCCAAGATTCCTTCATCATCCTGTTGGAGTAGCAATCGTCCCAGATTCCTTCATCATCCTGTTTAGGTAGTAATCGTCCAAGATTCCTTCATCATCCTAGTTGAGTAGCAATCGTCCTAGATTCCTTTGTCATCCTGTTGAGGTAGTAATCGTCCCAAATTCCTTCATCATCCTGCTGAGGTAGTAATTGTCCCAGATTCCTTCATCATCCTGCTGAGGTAGTAATCGTCCAAGATTCCTTCATCATCCTGTTCGAGTATCAATTGTCCCATATTCCTTCATCATCATGCCGAGGTAGTAATCGTCCAATATTCCTTCATCATCCTGCTGAGGTAGTAATCATACATGATTCCTTCATCATCCTGTTGGATTATCAATCGTCCCAGATTCCTTTATCATCTTGCTAAGGTAGTAATCGTCCAAGATTCCTCCATCATCCTGTTGAGGTAGTAATCATCTCAGATTCCTTCATCATCCTTTTGGAGTAGTAATCCTCCAGGATTCCTTCATCATATATCACTACCAGAAACAAGACATTCATCTGTGAACAAATTGACTGTATATCGATTCCCGAAACAGGACAGGGTGACTATCTACATGACAAACACTTCCTTCAGACCTCTGCTAGCTCAGAATAAATTGACTAAATATTTATTCTGATACTTCCTATTAGTGGAGCTTTTTCTTGCTCAGATTAAATCGACCAAAGATATATTCTGATACTTCTCTCAGTTAAATATTTAAAGACCTCTTCTGGTTATATTCATTTCTTCCAATTAATGACAGGCCACCAAAGACCTCTTCTGATTAGATTCGTTTCTTCCAGTTAATGACAAGCTACCAAAGACCTCTTCTGGTTAGATTTAGTTGTTCCAGATTGAAAACAGGCAAAAGACATCTACTATTTTAGTATAAATCAACCAAAAGATTTATCCTGATACCTTTCCTGGTCACTCTGGATGGCATCCTTAAGCCCATCTTCGATAACTCTCCATCATCTCTTCAAATGGAATCTGTAAGCCCGTTCCCTACATCATCAACTATCAGTGGTATTTCATGCGAGTGAAAATTCTGGGCACTCTAGTGATCAATCATCTTCTACCTTCAAGCTACAAACGGCAACGTGCCATACTTTCTCTTCAGGTTTAAGAAGATTGAACAGGGGAAGTTGTTGTACCCAAAAATTTGCCCTCTCATTTCTCAAGGCATTTCTCACAAGGATTCTCAAATTTCATTCTTGTACAAGTACAATTGGAGGAAACTGTTAAAAAGCGCAAAACAAATAAAAATAATCTTTTCAGCAAAATTGGAGAAAAATAATTTTTCTTCTATTTCCCTTGTTTCGATTGGACTTTGGTCTCCTTTATGCCTTCTTCGATTTCGCTTGTTTCGTTTGGACTTTAGTCTCTTTCAAGACTGCTTCGATTGGACTAGGAATTCCTTAAAGCTTCCTTCGATTCAGAAGTAAATGATCTTCATACCAGGTTCGACTGAGTTTTGTTTCCCTTTGAAACAACGTCCTTCAATTCAGGAAGTAAAGACCTTATTTTGGTTTTCTTCGATTCAGAAATTCAATAATCTTCTGAAAGCTTCCTTCGATTTAGAAGGCAATAACCTTCTGAAAAGTGTCCTTCGATTGCACCATTGACCCCTCACCTATTTTCCTTGGATTCACAAGTTTTCGATTGGATGAGTGGCTACCTTCTACTGACTTTTGATTTCATCTTCATGTTTTCCTTGAATGCTCCTTCATATAACCTTTGAATCCATCTGAAAACCCTTCAATACGCCATAGTGCTACATTATGACACACAACTTGGTGGCCCATTCGAAGGATTTTCCATAGTGAGGGAATAATTGTTTTTGCTTACTTTGGAGTCTGGTAGAAGGTTTGGGCCTAAGTGATCAAAAGCAAGAGGACTCAAAGTGTCATATTCAACTGAAGAGGGACATTCGAAGAACACACAGTTGGTCCATTTGAAGGGCACACAACTGGTGGAAATGAATGCTATTTTGTTGAGTCGGGTCAAAGGTTATGGAAAAATGAAGGATTCGATTCAAAGGGTCAAGTTGTCCATAGGTCAGGCTACATAGGCCTCCAACTTGTGCCTCACTCTATATTAAATTATTCTTTAAGACAACTTGCTCTTGATGACATCACTACCATTTTAGAATGTTTTTGAGCCTTGTGCCTGTCTCTTCTGCATATTTGCCCCCTATAAACTAGGAGCCACCCATCTAAACCATTGATTTTGTTACTTTTATCTTGGGATCATAAAAAGTTGACACAAGTGGATGTTGGCCTTTCAAAGAAACTATATTTTATTCTTTCACAAAGCTGCTCATTCCAAATTTTTTCTCTATAAATAGAGAGTTCATTTTCACATCAAAGGGGGTTGGAGACGCTGAGGTGCTGAAAGGCAACAAGAGAAAACATTGGAAGATTTTGGATGTGTGGGAAGAGCTTAAAAAAAAACTCTCAAACTCTCAAGCTTCACAAACACTAAATACACTCTCAAACCCATAATCTAAAGAAACACAACACCTGTTTATTTCCTCTTTCGAATCCAGTATAAAGAGTATTACACCTGTTCTTCTCCTTCGAATCCATAAATAACAAACACCACCCTCACACCTCCTGACCTTTGAATCCAGTCAAAGGAACACTACACCTGTTTCTTTTCTTCGAATCCAGGAGCATTTAGTTCAGCCACTTCAAGGTCCAGCCCATGCTCCACCCTACAGCAAGGTAAGTTGTTCTAAACCTTGAACTCTTCGTTTCTTGCATAACATGTAAATATAGATCCTTTTCGTTTCAAACATGTACATACTATTTTATTCATTTCGTTTCCACTCTTTTAATGTGTGTCTTGGTTAACAATCTTCTTGGATTTTTCTCTTAGTACATTTAAACATGCTTTAAGCACTAATCTAGCCTTAAGATGATGTTGGCATGGCCTTGGGCCATGTTGTTATTCAAACTCAAACGAAACAAGCAGCAGGCATAAAGCTTAGAAATGAAGCCTCTGGCTTCCATACTAACCTTCAGGCCAAACGAAAGAGGAAGCCAGAAGGCACAACATGCTGGCCTCCAGGCCTCAAGCGAAAGCCACAACATGCTGGCCTTCGGGCCCCAATCGAAAGTCATTGCCTTCATACCTTTTCAGGCAAGATCGAAGAGAGCCAGAAAGTGTAAAATCGAAGGGTTTGCTGCCCTAAATCGAAAGATCCATTTTTCTTGTTTTTATCTTATTTTTGCCTTTATATTTTCATGGAATTCAATATGGTTGTAATAGTGTACGATTTTACCTTTTTGCACTTTTGACTTTATACAAAATGTTAGTAATTAGGGTGTATGGCAAGATAAAATCAATAAGTATAACACCCTGATCAAAAGAAAACAATGCATGCAATCAAACACACTTTACACACATGCACCTCTAGGGTTAACTCCACTTGTTGCCTTATGAAAAATGATCATGTTATGGATGTGAGACGTCTTAGCAAAAACAATCAAAAATACAAGATCATAGTCCCTCGATGACGCTTCGAATGTTGCCTTAGAAATGATCTTAGTCCCTCAAAAGAAATGCTAACATATCTCACAATATTGCTATCATAACTATACAATGACCCACGCCCATCCCTTCACATCCAGTGATGAGGCTTCTTACCAAATCAATGGTAAGATAGCAACATCTAAAGGAGGAGGAAAAGAACACAAAAGACCTTTGAGTAGGTAGATGGCTCCTAGTTGCTTGCTTGCTCACAACAAAAACATTTTATACACCAACACTTTCATTTTGAAACATTTTCAAAAGATAACACTTTTTATGCGTTCTTATAGAGACGAGAATCATTACAAAGACACCTTTTCAAAATCACTTTCCAAAAACAAACACTTCTTTGAACTATTTTCTAAACAACACTTTGTATGTGTTCTTATAGAGACGATAATCATTACAAAGGCACGTTTTCAAAATACTTTCAAAACCACGCCATAAAGCACACTTTCAAACAAAAGCAAGTAATCTAGAAAGCAACTAAGATCCCATAGATAACTATGGATGAAAAGGGTGCTAATACCGTCCCTTTTCATAATCTATCCCCCGAACTCAAGAAGATAATTTCAAAGGTCTTTCCTGTTCTTTTCACCCTTTCCTTCATTGGATAAAAGAAAAGTCGGTGGAGACTCTTGCTATCCACAACAATTGCGATCAAACGTAAAACATCCCAAGTCAGTAATCCCACCGTGTTACAACTTCTTTCTTAAGACCATCTCACCCGGGGAGAGGTTTTTTGAGAGATTGAAACTCTGGATGGGGATTGCATGAATCCAACTTTGTGGAATAATCTTATTGAAGTGATTCTGTGGGGGTATCCATGAATTTGGCCTTGTGGGGGTTTATGGACAACTTGAACTTTGTCTTCTCCCAGAGTCCTTAGTAAACATTGATTAGAGTGACAAATATTTTACTGATAAACAAAATGATAAGATAACGGGACATAGTCGTACGCTTTAATCCCTAAATTTTGCTTGGACCTCCCTTTCAGGTTTTAAATCCAATGTGATAACCTTATTTTCCCAAGCCACCTTTTCAGGTTTTTGACTTTCCGGGTGTATAATATTTTGCATATATATCCCTAATTTTTGCCCAAAACTTTTGGTTCGCTGGGATGCCCTTATTTTTTCCTAGGCATGTCAACCTAGCGGGTCTCTTTTATGCGTAGTATTTTCCGACTATGTCCGTGTGGAGAGTTGTCACTGTTTATGATAGAAAGTGTTGTAGAAATAACAAAAAAAATTGCTTGGTCGTACATGAACCTTTGATGGAATTCATGTTCAATTCCCCAAGTGATTCAGATGGAGACCTGCCCCTGGCTATTCAGGATTTTATGAGAGATTTCTTGGAATCTTGACTTGAATGCCACAAATGAGTCGGACGATAACATATCATGCCACTTGACTATTGAGGGTTTGTCATTGGATTTGAAGTGATTCTTTTTATTGAGAGGATTTTTGTTCATTGGATATTCTTCGTGCGAATTTCTCTACTGTCGAATCAATTAGTTACATGCAAACAACGGTATTCAAACAATGCAAAGTTTATGTTTGTCTTAAAGTTTATGAAAATGCATTTTTAGCAAATAAATGAATTTTGTATGAATATGAATTCAAACTCGGGATTTACAGTAAGCCTTACAGAAGTCAGCATACCTTTTGTAACAGCATGATTTCGGACTAACATATGCTTCAATTAGGACTTTTAAAGGGTTGTAGCATGGCTTGGTTCACAGTTTAAGAAACAAAGGATAAGGCTCAAATTTTATTTGTACCCACTCGTTCTTCATGATGTTCTCCAGTCCTAAACTCAGTTACATGTGCGTTTGAATTCCTATTGAATTTGGAATGATATTTTGGTGATGGTTCAGATAAGTTAAGTTTATTGGACAAGGCTGTCATTTTTTGCAACATTTTTCCATTGTCGAGGATTTGTAGCGACTTCTTTTTGATTTATCATCCCTAATTTTTTCCTGACTGTTTTTTTATTTTGAGACTACAGTCAGCGAGATGCCCCAGTTTTTCTTAAGTCTCCTTCGTAGGTTTTGACTCAGTGGGATTTTCTTTGGAGAGATAATGACTACCTATTTTAACTGGGAACCATCATTGTCTCTTGATTCAGAAGGATGGTTTTGATGTCATTCGTTGTGTATGAAGTGAAAGCTTACAATTGAACACCCATTTGAATTAAATGAGAAACTACCCTGCCCCTGGTTATGATTAAAGGTTTCAATTTGTGTGAAAAATAAAACACCTACTTCTTTGGCTCAAAGGGGTTGACTAGGGATTATCTTCCTTATAACTCCACTATTTTAGTAATTGAAAGAACGCATGTACATCGTCAGCAAGGTCTGTCAAAAAGCATACTATATGAGATTATGGATTTTTTTCGTCATCCTCCCTCTAAAGGCTTACAACTTGTAATCAAGAGTTGAATATCATACAAAAAGGAGTAAAATCATAGTTTTAGTATAGTGAAAACAAATGGATTAACTCAAGAAAAACATATGCAATGCATTAGTGAGAATACCCAAAGTTTGACATAAAGATAAGTGTTTAAGCAAACAAAGAAATTACAATTGAAAATTCGAATGAATGAGAGCTTCTCCGCCTAAATTTCTCACTTTAGACGGTGTGTCTTTGAAGGGTGACAGAAAAATTCAATTTGAACATATTGTGCAAATTCCAACACTCCTTCGTCGATCAAGTCTTGAATCTTATATTTCAACATCCAACATCTATTAGTATCATGCGCTGAACTGTTGGAGTGATATGCACACCTTTCATCAAGATTGTAGTTAGGAGCGAAAGTATTAGGATTCCGAGGAGGTCTTTTAATGTGACCAAATTCATATTCAACATGAGTTACAAGGCTTGCAAAATCGGCATGTTGAGTTTGGTATATTTCCTAATGGATGTATCATGCATATGCCGACTACCCTGTCGTTGTTGGTGAGGTTGTTGTTGGGCTCGTGATGTAGCGGTAACTTGGAAAGGTCTACTATCCACCAAGCCAACTTCTTGTATCATTGGAAGCTGATTAATCACTTGATCCCCAATCTTAACTGTTTTTTTCATACGGTTGCATCCGTCTTGATGAAGCTTGTTGACAAGAGTTCTCAACTCTTCTTGTCCCCAACCTAAGTTTTAGATAAGTGCCATCTGTCCCAATGTACGGATTCTCATCATTGCTATCTCTTCTTGTAATTGTCTTATCTGGCCCTCATTGTCATCTTCAGGATTGTTATTGGTCATGCTCTCAATGAGAAGTGTTTTCACTTCTTCTTTCCCCTTGGATAGATTCACGAACAATTATTGAAGTTTATCATTTTGGGTCTGAAGATCTTGGGCAGTCTGCTCAAAGGCCATTTTTACTGAAATAAACAGTAAGCGAATGAGGAAACCTGTATGGGGAAAACTTGTCATGATATGATGCATGGTATATGGATGCAATGTTTTCAGGGATCTCACAGGGTAAACAAAAGAAGATGTTAGAAGTTGAATTTAGACTATAGCTTTGTTTGAAGAACTTTGTATCGTTGCATGTCCTTCTACGAGAATCATGCTCACCATGTCAAGTGGGTCATAACCTTTGACTCAAGATAACGTGCTTTGGCCTTCCACAGTATTTGGCTAGAGGAAAATAGATCCTCCTGCCCCTTGATATACGTATGATTCAATATAACCCTATATCATAAACCCTTGAGATCCTTGAAATGGTTATTGAAAATGCTATGGTATGATGTCATCATGTTATGTGCAAATAAACATATACAATTAAAGCAAACAAATCCTTAGGTTTAGGCTTGCATGGAGTTCATAGGTAAGTACCCTCTTGAAGTTTAGTTGGTTTAACCTATCCTACAAAGTAATCGGGTTCTAGGGAATCTCAATATTATTTATCTTTCTTCATTGGGCATTGTCTTAGCACAATCAATCTTTTCTTGCGGCTGAAATATGCCAAAAGTATGATCTCAATGACCATAGTATCGAGTATCAACCAATCTTCAGCTTTGCACCAAAATCATCTATATCACTACTTCCTAATGGCCAAGTTGTTCAATGAAAGGTTCTACGGTCAGTTAGTGCTCCATGACACCACTCAGCTGCCCCGTATTCTCCTCGATTCAACACAAGGGATACCGATACCAATAAATGTGTCACACTAACGTAGCCATTGTTTCAACTATATCAGTCTATGCCATACAACTCCATAATCTAATGCTACTTACCTAATGATGTTCCCAGATCTGGGTAGAGGATCAATACAAAACCCAAACAAGGACCCAAAATGTAAAGAAAATAAATCAAACAATGAAAGCATTTAAAGGTGATCTAGTCTCTAAGGTAACCCCACTTTTAAGAAATAACTCCCCAGCAGATTCGCCAGTTCTGTAATATGGTGAGAGAAATGACTTGGGTGTTTTGCATTTTATCGCAATTGTTGCGGATAGCAAGAGTCACCACCGACTTTTCTTTTATCCAATAAAGGAAAGTGTGAAAAGAACAGGAAAGACGTTTTGAGAATTTACTTGAATTCAGGGGGTAGGTTATGAAAATGGAAGGTGTTAGCACCCTTTTCATCCGTATTTATCTACGGGCTCTTAGTTTCTAGCTCACTTTGAAATGCTTTGTTGAAATATGTCTGTGATTGGTTTTGAAAGTATTTTTGAAAGTTCCTTCATTTAGGTGAACTTTGTAATGATTCTCGTCTCTATAAGAATGCATACAAAGTGTGGACTTTTGGAAGTATTTCATTTGAATGTATGGGTGTGTTTGAAATGATTTTGTTTTGAAAATGGTTGTGAGCAAGAAAATACGAGCGTTCTACATACTCAAAAAGTCTTAGTTCTTTTCCTCCTCCTTTAGATATTTCTATCTTACCATTGATTGATAAGAAGCCCTATCATTGGATGTGAAGGTACGGGTATGGGTCATCGTATAGTCATAGAAGGCAACATTGTAGGATACCTTAGAAATTTTTTGTAAAGGTCTAAGATTGTTTACCAAAGGCAACATCAAAGGGTCATCGAGTGACTACGATCTTGTATTCGAGGGTCATTGCTAAAGTATCCCATGTTCGAGGGACATGACTATTTTTCTCAAGGAAACAAGGGTGGATTACCCTAGAGGTGCGTGTGTACGAGTGTATTGATTTCATTCATTTTTGTCTTGAATTAGGGTTGTACAAGTGTTGATTTTAAGTCTTTCCATACACACCCTAATTACTAGCAATAATATTGAAAACGATAAATTGCGGAATTTTAAAGTTCTACATTATTACATCTTTTTTTGGGGATGGGGATACAAGTTTATGAATGGAGGATGAAAGTAGTAAAGTTCTAATTATACTATTAAAAACATATTGAATATTGAATGACAACAAAAATATAAAGAAATATAAAGATAATGTAAGAAAATAAAAATAAATTGGTTTAAGAAAACTTTTATGTATTGACACATGAGCTTATGCATTGATACAAAAATTTTATATATTGACGCATGCATTGGCTCATATCTATTTTATATTGGCTCATATCATCTCCTTGCCACTAGAAATAAAAATTAACTAAGTATGAGTCGACACATAAGGGTTTTATATCGACTCATACTGCTTTGTATCGACACATGCACGCTTTGTATCAACTCATAGTCATTTCTAGATCTTGGAAGTCAAAACAACTCAATATGAGTCGACACATAAGGGTTTTGTATCGACTCGTACTACTTTATGTCGACACATACGCGTTTTGTGTCGACTTATAACTTGTTTTGTACATTATATGTGTCGACTCATAGTGTTTCGTATCGACTCATACTATTGTTTTTTTGCAACTAACATTGTTCAACTGCATATATGGGTCAGTTCTCAGCACATGGTTAGTGAAAATGGAAATAAAGCATATGGTTAGCTTCAAGGAAATGATATCTACAGATTATCTTTAAAATGAATCACTAATTATGTTTGAAATGAAGAGATCAAAGTCAAGAAGACTTACCTTGAAACTGAAATTTGTGCTTTGAGTTTGAGTTGGAGAAGTCAAGATGCAGGTGGTTGTTTTTTGAGTTTGGAAAGTAGTGATGTTACAAAAGTTGTTCTTGAATTTGGAAAAATTCTATATGATGTATGTGGAGTTTTTGGATGGTTTGTTTGGACATAACTTGAAAGGTGTGAGAGGTTTAAAGGGTTTGGACTTTAAAGCTCAAAGATGGAGATTTTTGTGGATAGTTCTGTTTTTTTAGAGTAAAGGGGAGTTTGAGGACTTTCAACACACAAGAAACTCTATATTTTTCTTACCCCTTTCTCTTACAAATTCTCCCTCTATTTATAGGCAAAAGGTTTGTGATCAAGGGCTGATTAGGTTTACAAGACAACATGTTATGCTTTGGTTGGAATGCAAATATCAAACTATGTCAAGTATTCCATAGTCCCAAGATGAAGTAGTAAAGTTGCTGGTGTAGAGGGGCTACTTTCCATGATTTATGGTGGAGTAAAATCAGAAGTAAAAAAGATATGGGCTTAAGAAAAGTTTTGTGCCAACAAGCTTTCTTTTCAAGAATAGTATTGTACCCCAATTTTCCCCCTAAGATCCCTTCACCATACCATTTTGATTCAATCATAACAAGATCACTTCAGGGCTTGTGGTTATTCTCCCTATCTTTAGCTTTGCTCTTTGAGGAATCCCCAAGCACCTTGACATTTTTATTTTGGGATCATGAATATTTCGCCTTGATTTTACTTCTAATTAAAAAAAATGCATAGTTGGTTTGTCTTACTTGTTAATAATGTAGGTAAAGGCAATGTGGCTTAATAAGTTGATCAATGGGTTCATGTGTTTATTTCCATGCTCTAGTCAATAAATCTTGAGAAATTCAAACCTCACCATTGAAGTTGTTTTAGAAGAAATGGCATGCCAAGGTTTATTTTGGTTCACTGCATCTCAAAGTTATCAAATTGATTAAAAAGTACAAGGGCTTGATTGAAGAAGTTGTCATGGTTAGACAATGTATTGTTCCCATTGGTCACAAGTGAATATTTCTCTCAATTCTCAAGATATGGAAGTGGTTTTGTTTGCTATGATTTCTCACTATCATCCTCAACAACTTCTATTTACAAAGCAAGATTGTTAGTACAAGAAGGTTGTTCAAAAATTTTAAAGTTCCTCAAAGCATTTTCTTGATCTAGGAGCTAGGGTTTTGAACTTCAAAGAAGTATATCTTGCTCATATTTTGGTATTTTTGAGTGATTCCAAACACATACTTCTCTTCAAAGGGTTATTAAAAAATTACTTCAAAAGTTTCAAGTAGATTTAATTTGGAAGAAACTTGATGATGAAGAAAGATTACAAGTCCTCCAGATGAACCCCCAATTTCTCATGTGTGACTTCAAATGATCATAACTTGGTCAATTTTTTTCACCTTGAGCTCACTATTTTTCCATAATGATCTTGTAGACGTGAACTTTATTCCTTATTTTATATGAAAAGTGAGAAAATGGATGGAAGATTCCCTAAGGATGCAAAGGATTATAGGCCATTTCATGATTTTTCGCCAACTTCAACAATTCTTAACTCTCTCAATTTTTGGAGATTTTTAATGGTTCAAGTTTCCAAATGTCATTCAAGAGGTCTATTTCATACCATCTTTTTTGGGAAGGAGCAAATTCCAAGTGGAAGGCCATGTTTGGGTGCAAAACATTATAGGTCACTTTTGAAGAAAAATTTGAAATATTTCTAAGTATGGAAAATCAACCTTTTTTCTCCAACTTTGACTCAATGCAACTTTCAGCCCAAGCATCCATTTGACTCCATTATTTTCCCATTGCAAAGCTTGTAACCTCATCTTTATAAAGAATCAAGAATCATGTCCTAATATCCCTTTAGATGAAAATGCCATTGTTTTGAAATTGGTAGCTTGAAACTGAAGTTTCATCACAAGTCATATTTTGAAATCTTTGTTTTGACTTCTAATCACATGTTTTCCAAGTGTTTCTTCTTCTAATAATGTTTAGCAACTTTCTAAAGGGGTTTAGCATCATGAAATGCACGATTTTGCAGATATTTGATGCTAAACAAGTCACACTTTGTTCATGCTGCAGACCCCCACGATTTCCCTCCAAACTTCATCATTTCACACGCATGAGGATCAAATTCATTCTCCTATAAGTAGAGGGTCATCCCCTATTCATTTACTCAAGCTTGGATAGCCAGAATCACCCTGCCAAACTTGCTCCATAACTCAATTTTTTGTAACTTCGTAATCAGTGTTCAAGGCTTTTTCAATCCAATTTTTCTATCAATTCACCTTCCATGATCTTCCCTGAAGCTAACCATACAATTACCTTCAAGAATCGTGCCCTATATTTCTCCATAGAAGTCTAGTTTCAGAGCTCTGCAACTCAACTTCAATAGGTAGATTTCTCCATCAATTCTTCATAACTTTGATATCATTGTGAAGCTCTCATTGTCCTGGTTCTAGTTGCAACACTTTCTTTTATCTGGAAACACATTTTGACCATATAATTTCAAATCCCTTTTCAAAACTTTCCTTCCAAATTGCTTAAGCTATAATTTATATAAATTTATCGCGAAGATGTGATTGTCTTCATCTTGAAGAGACGAAGCGAATGGCATAGGTATGAGCTTCTGATTTTACAGTTTGGGAGACTTGTAATTCACGTTGGTTGGAGGTTGAAGATGACCAACGTGTCCTCTTCCAACCAAAGAAGGCGCGACACTTGTTTTTTTAATTTCTGATTTAATAAGTGATCTAGTATTTTATTCACTAATGACCATGATATGCACAACGTGCCAAATCCCTTGGATTTGATTACTAACACATTTTGACTCTCATCCATTGGTACATATCTTTTTGCTTTTTATTTTATTTTCTGATTTTTATATTTAATTGTTTTAAACTTCAAAAAATCATAGAAAATTCATTTTAAGTCCAAAAAATCTGGAAAAAATTATAAAAAATAATTTTGATTTTTCTGTTTCTGATTTTCATTTTTTTTTCACAATTTTATTTTGTGTTTTGATATTTTTATAAATTTTCACTTTATTTTAATTGTTTTAAATGTTTAAAAATACTTTTATGCATTTTTAAATTCTGAAAAAATTATGGAATGATCCAATGATATTGTGACAAATATTGGTGACCTCATTTATTTTTTATTTCTGAGTTTGTTAATTTTTATTTTTTGGTTTATTTCACTTATTTCTTTTAATTTTTAAAATAGTTTCCGACTTTAAAAAATTACCAAAAATTTTATAAAAACATTTGAGTTCATTTCTGATTTTTCTATGGTCTTACTTAATATTTCTTGATTAATTTGAACATAGTTAATATTTTTCTTTCTTATTTCTATTTTAAAACATTTTTAAAACCTTTTTAATGTATATAGTAAATGTAATATTATTTTGTGATTATTTTCTGGCTGATATTGGATTGAATTTTTTATCATGAACTTTGTTAACATCATTGGATCTATAGTGTTGAGTTTAACTCCATAAAAAATGGATGAATGATTTTAATAATAGTTTGATTAAAATTTAATTCAAATGTGGTTTATATATTCTTCCCCACCCTTCTTCATCGTATTCCCTTCTTATTGCACTAAGTGTTATTGGAGCATGATCTCTATATCATGTTTCAAAACAAATGGTGCATAAATTGCTATTGACCGGCCTCAAAATAGGTGCAACTTCTATATAAGTCCACTTACAATTGCTTCACATAGCGCTAAATTTTGTCCTGATTCGAATAAATGATCAATCGTGGCCCAAACCTATGTTTTGGAAGCCCAAGTATGTTAATTTGATCCCTTTGATCCAATAACTTTGACATTCATTGTGTGGAGGTTTTGGTTATACCAATCCTCTAATGGATCTATAACACGTTTGGTCAACGCGGACCACTTAAACATTGTTGATCATTAAATGGTACTTGTAAGGATTCCAAATGGATGATATACTTGACAAAAAACAAATGCAACTTGTTATGTGGAGGCTTTGGTTCTACCAATCCTCTAATGAGTTCCAAATTCAAGTTTCACGATGGTCATCCAACTAACCACTAATTATTAAATTGTTTTTTAATTTATGCTTTTATTTTTATGCTTTATGTACCATTTACTTTAAGCGTTACATTTCATGCCATTTTTATTTTGCTCACTTGAGCATTTATATTTTTGTTATTTTTACTTTTCTCACTTGAGATTTTCTTTTCTCTTTTAAGACACCTAATAATCAACATGAACCCTAAAAAATGCTTTATTGATACTTGGACTATTTGGTTACTAACCTTGGCATTATGGAGTATTGGAGTTCTTGGACTTAGGATTAGAAACCTTGACCTATGTTGGAGACCTTGTAACCTTAATTGATATTTTTTCTAGAGTCTTGAGGTTTACCTCAGGGCATTGGGTTGTTCGTTTTGTGTGCAGGTTATTGTCATTACATTCTTTGTTTGTAATCAGGAATTCACCCGTATACAACCTTTACTCTGCCAAATTTTTATGAAAACTTAATACATTTGAAGCTTTGTACTCTCAAGAGGTCTATTATCTTTTCTTGTTTGGTTCCAATCCAAGGAATGAGAATTCTATCTTGACTCATAATGTCAAGTATTGGCTTCTTGTTGGTTAGATGGTTCTTATCCTTAGCTTTATACCTTATGCTTTAGCATAGTCTCTTCTTCTCCTCCCATCTTCTTTAATTTCAAAAATATTCTCCCCCCTTTTGAAAACTCTTCTTGTTTTTAAACTTGAATCACTTTCATAATAAACTTGGACTTATGTCCATGCATTTTCAAAACCTTTTCATAAACAAACTTTAATCAACTTAATAATACTTTGACTTTTTTTGTGAGAAGACTAAAGGTCAATCAATCTCATTTCAAACCATTTTTTCCACTTTGGCTTTCTACTTCAAAACTTTTCTCAAAAGACTGGACTCCTGTCAATTCTTGTAGTGATGCAAACAACTATACTTCTACAATATGTAGTGAAGTGAGATATTTCCCAATTGGGTGTTGAGTGAGGCATTGTTGATTTTAAAATACAAGCCATATCCTCCACTTTGAGATGATGCAAATTCTCCTTTCTCATGGTTGTGGGTGGTAAGTATGTTTTCCACACGGACCATGACGATGATGTCTTATCTCATAAAATTAACCAACACATTTATGTTTTAAATTTTTAAAATGTGAACTACGTGTACCCTGATCCCCTATTGCACGAAAGGTGGTACGTAGGCACTAAAGGTTCGCAACCGCGGCGGTTGCCAAAATCATAAAAAGATATACTTCTTTTCTCACCTCCACCATCTATTTTACCTACAATATTTTATAGCCAAAATATACAGATTTTTACAAAGAGGTTCCTGCGGAGTACCGTAGATGTTTAGGGTGCTAATACCTTCCCTTTGCATAACCAACCCCCTTACCTTGAATCTTTCCCCTTCTTTTTGGGTTACTCGCTCTTTTCCCATTCCTTTGGAAATAATAAATCGTGGTGGCGATTTTTATTTTGATCTATACAAGTCTAGTCAATCTAATGGCTTAGTCTTAAACATTTCTCCTGCTACAGAAAAATGGCGACTTCACTGGGGAAATATTGACCTCTTGCTGGTCCATCCCTAAGTCGATTAAACCTATATTTGTTTGTATTTTTATATGTGCTATTGTTGTTTATGTGTTTTATGTTGTATGTATGGTTTCCTGGATTTTCCTGGTTTTCAGGGTTCTTGGTGATTACTTATAAGTTTTATACCCAGACTTGGGCAAACTTAAAGATAGGACGGGCGATATAGTCATGTTAACTTTGAGGGAGTAATCCCAAAAAAGGAGGCATGAAATCCCCCACTCAGTGGAGGCCCCTTTGACTGTAGTGTCGTTTACCGAGTAATCAGGAAGACATACTGCTTTCGACCTGGGATCCTGCTGAAGCTGAGGAACGTAGAATACCTAACCCATCTTGTAATGTGATACTACTCTCAAACGAGTGTTTCTTGATAATATTACTAATTACCAAGTTAATCGGGAAGTTGGTAATATCTGAAGGAAGGATGTAGACTCTAGGAACCTCTAGAACCTTGTTCCGCAGGTGATAACTTTTAGACCATACCTTATGGGTAATACCTTCGACCTCATGCTCGTGATGTTGAACCTATGAAAGCTATGTTCGTGATCTTGTGTGTGATTGTTGCATCATGCATCCATGCACTCATAAGCATCTTTTGAAGAAATTTTATCTCAAGGGAATTAAAAGTTGACCATTTGTGAATATCTCAGGTACCTTTTGACCATGGATTATGGAAAAATAAATACCAGAAAATACAGTTTCAAAGATCCCAAGATAGGTGAATTGATTAGCCTAATTCCCGATATTGAGTGTTCTGCAGATTTTCGGAAGAAGTATGGATCCATCATTCCTCTCATGAAGCTTAGGATGAAGGAGAGTATTCTCTCGACCTTGGTCCAGTTCTATGATACGATGTATCATTGATTTACTTTCCCCTACTATCAGTTGATGCCTACACTGGAGGAGTATTCTTATCTATTGGATTTACCTATTACCGATCGTGATCCTTTTACTAGTTTCGAGGGTAAGCCAAAATCACATGAGATTGCTTCTTTGATTCATCTGGGGAAGTCTGAAGTTGAAGCCCATATGACTACTAAAGGAGGGATTAGAGGATTACCAGCTCAGTTCTTATTGGAGAAAGATCGTTACTTTTCCAGGATGAAGAGTACAGTCGCTTTTGAGGCCATCTTCGCTTTACTTGCTTACGTGTTGTTCTTATTTCCTAATGTGGACAAGTTTTTTGAGGTTAATGCTATCAGGATTTTCATGATTGGAAACCCAGTTCCTACATTGTTGGGTGATACTTATTACTCTATTCATCTTCGGAATTCTTATCATGAGGGATGATTATCTGTTGCACGCCCCTGTTGTACCGGTGGTTTATTTCTCATATGCCTCAGTCTGATGCTTTCTGGGATTTCAGGAAGGAACCCCGTTGGGCTCCTAAGATCATGGAACTTACTCACTCGGATATTGATTGGTATCATTGAGCTTACTAGGATGTAGAGATTATCTACAGTTGTGGTAGTTTCCCCAATGTACCTCTTCTTGGCACAAAGGGAGGAATTAACTACAACCATGTTCTTGCACGACGACAGCTTGGTTATCTGATGAGGGATAAACTAAATAGTATTCGTTTGAGTGGTTTCTTTCTGAAGGAGGGAGAAGACCATAGGGAGGCTAGGGAGAAGATTTTGAAGGCCTGGAGTCACATCCATATCTTCAGTGGGTCCAAATGAGAGCTATTCAGTTGAAGATGTCGTATTCTCGAGAAACACCTATGCCTGATTTGTTTGTGAAGACCACTCCTCCCTTATTGGATGATGTGGAAGAGCTATAACTTACTTTGTTCAGGATGCAACAAGAAAAGGATGCTTGGAAGAATAAGTGCCAAACTTTAGAGATTTCCTATCGAGCAAATTTGAAGGAGAAAGACGACTTTATTGAGATTCTTGAGAGTCAGGCTGTAGAGATGATGGAGAGGCAAGGGGATATATTTTCTCCTAAGCCTCAGTCGGATGCTAGTTTCTCACTTCCTGATTCAGGTGATTGGAAGGAGGTTGCCACCATATATGTGGAATAAAACCAGAGGTTGAAGGCTCAGATTTCCATGCTTACAGGGAAGCGCCAGCGTATAGAGTGATCTCCATCAGCTTTGCTTTTTAGGATTTTAGACTTTACTTTCATATTTTACTTGGGATCATTGAAACTTGTAATCCATTTTGAAGTTATAATAAAAAAAATCAGTATTTCAAATGTGTTATTACTTTGATATTTGCAATGTGTCCATAAATCTTTAAGTCCCTTGAAATATTAATAATAAAAATAAATCATATGCATTGCATATCATGCATCATATTGCACATACTTCTTGCATTTGTTATGCATATCCAGGTGTCTTACCAAACTTTTTTACTTCGTTCAGCAAGCTGTCTCACCACTACAACACTCGAGCCAATTTCCGAAGGAAGATGGACAACTTAGAACATGAGAATCGTGAGCTGCGCGATGAATTTCTGCTTGAAGGCCGGCATGTCCAATCATACTGCTCTGATGGAATCTCTGGTGGCTTCTCAGAATCAGCCATCGAGTGTTCAACCTCAACCAACAATGTTTACTACTGAAGCTCTGACTGTTCATGTGTATGCTACTTCAGCTTTTGTTAAGAATCGCATGCCTCAAGGTTATCCATGGGGAATGCCAGAGAACTTTGCGCCTGAAATTTTCAATCTTGGTCCTCAAGAAGCTCCAGTTATTCAGACTATTGTTACTCCCGTACCTCCCGTGGTGCATGTTGCTCCTGCTGCACCTCCTTCGGTGAATTTGGTTCCATTTGTTAATGATGATATGTGCCTTCCTTTTCCTCCACCAAGTGAAGACTTGGGTCTTTATGATAGAATGGATGATTTTCAAGAGCAGTTTGACAAGATGTAGAGGGAGATGAAAGCCCTTAGGGGAAAGGAATTGTTTGGGCAGAGTGTGAATGATTTATGCTTGACCCCGAATGTTAAGATACCTGTGAAGTTTAAGGTCCCGGAATTCTAGAAGTATAAGGGAAACACTTGTCCTCGTTTTCATCTTGTGATGTATGTAAGGAGAATGTCTACCCATACTGATGATCAGCGTCTACTGATTCACTTTTTCAGGATAGTTTGACCGGTGATGCGCTGAAGTGGTGTATGAGTTTGGATAACGTCAATATCCATACTTTCAATGACATGGGATAAGCATTTATTAGACAATACAAATACAACATGGACATGGCGCCTGACCGTGATCAACTCAGGGCCATGATCCAGAATGACAGGGAATCGTTCAAAGAATATGCACAGAGGTGGCGTGAGGTAGCCGCCCAAGTGATTCCTCCCATGGAAGAGAAGGAGATGACTAAGATTTTCTTTAAGACTCTAGGTGCTTTCTACTATGAGAGGATGGTAGAAAGTGCGCCAAGTGACTTTACTGAAATGGTAGGCATGGGTATCCGCTTAGAAGAGGTTATAAGAGAAGGCCGTCTAACGAAGGGTGAAAGTTTTGGAAATACGAAGAAGCCATCTTATGGGTTTTCCAAAAAGAAGGAAGGAGATACAAATGTTGTTACGAAAGTAAGGAGAGTTAATCCTCCTAGAAGAAATTATCAGCGTCATCAGCAAGTCTCCTTAGTGACTCCAATTGTTGGTGTAGCTCCAACCATCGTTGCTTATCATAGGCCATCCCAACATGGGAATCAAGGGTATAATCAGAGAAGGGAGAGTTATGACCCTATCCCTATGAGTTATACAAAGTTACTCTTGGAGTTAATTTACAAGAGGTTGGTTCAGATCCAACCACCTCCCGTTGTACCATCACCATTGCCTTGGTATTACAAGGCAGACCAAACATGTGCTTTTCATCAGGGAGCACCAGGGCATAATGTTGAGAGTTATTATCCTTTAAAGGCTGAGGTACATAAATTGGTGAAGTCTGATATCCTATTTGTAACGCGGTGGGAGAATTGACTTGGTTGTTTTGTGTTTGTATTCGCAAATGTTGCGGTTAGCAAGAGTCGCCACCGACTTTTATTTTATCCAAAAGGAAAGATTGAAAAGAAGAGAAAAGACCTTAAGAGATGTTTTCTTGAGTTTGGGGGGGTGGATTATGAAAAGGGAAGGTGTTAGCACCCTTTTCATCCATGGTTTTCCATGGGCTCTTAGTTACTTGCTAGATCACTTTCTTTTGTTTGAAAATGTGCTTTGTGTGGTTTTTGAAAGTATTTTGAAAAGGTGTCATCGTTTGGGAAAACATTGTAATGATTCTCATTCATAAGAATGTATACAAAGTGTTGATCTTTTGAAAATGTTTTCAAGTTTGTAAGATGTTTTGAAAGTGTGGGTGCTTGTTTTGAAAATAGCAAGGATGTTTTGATTTTGAAAATTGAGCAAGTAACTAGGAACTTTCTACCTACTCAAAAGTCTTTAATGTTCATATCCTCTTTCCTTTGACATTGTTATCTTACCATTGATTTGGTAAGTAACCCTATCTTGGGATGTAAAGGGACAGTCGCGGGTCAATCTTACATTCATAGAAGGCAGCTTGTGAGACACTTTAGCCATTTTTCATAAGGGACTAGATCGTTTTATCGAAGGCAACATCGAGGGACTACGATCTTTTTATCGAAGGGTCTTTGCAAAAACGCCCCATATTCGAGGGACATGATTGTTTTCCGAAAGGTAAACAAAGTGAGATTACCCTAGAGGTGCTAGTGTGCAAGTGTGTTTGTTTGTATGCATTTTGTTTTGCATTTAAAAGTTATCAATTTGTTGATTTTATCTTGTCATACATCCTAATTACTAGCAATATAAGAAAGCAAAATAAAATACGTAAAATAAAATCCTAAGCTATTACATCATTAGGGGGATGGGGGTACAATTTTCAAATAGGGATGAAATAAATGTCTAATTATTACAAACACATTGAACAAATGGAAAGCAATGAAAAGATATATGTATAAATAGTGTAGAAAATGGGAGAAACTGCCTTTTGAACCATTATTTGTCGACACATGTTGTTAGGCATCGACACATAACTTTTCCTTGCTCCTGTAAAGAAAAATCAGCTCAATATGAGTCGACACATAATGGGATGTGTTGACTCATACACCTTCTTTGTATCAACACATACACATTTTGTGTCGACTCGTGGACTTTTCAACCTTCTATTTTGGGACCTGGAATCAGTATGAGTCGATGCATGGGGTTTATGTGTCGACTCATGCCCTGTTTTTTTACTAGGATGAGTCGACACATGTGTATATGTGTCGATACATACTTCATTTTTTTTGCCTTAAACATTGTTTTATTGTCCATACATGTCAGTTTACAGCATATGATTGATAAACATAAACAGCAAGCAAACGGTTAGCTAAAAGGGGCAATGATTACTACATCTTATCTTCAAAACTAAATCATTAATGATGTACGAAAAATACCAAGTCAAGATAACTTACCTTGAAACTACACTTGGTGTTTGAAGTCTGAATAATTTTCGAGATGCTTTGATGGCTCCAATGAATCTCCAGGAAGCTTGTCCCAATCTGTTGAAACCCAATCAAGTTGTACAGTATTGTTTTTATGTTTGGAGGGTGAGGATAACGGCACTAACAGAAACTGTTTTGGTGTTTTTACAATCTCTATGTGCTAGGGTGTTTGGTTTATGGGAGAGTTTGTAAGATGAAATAATGGATTGAAGTTCTGTTTTGAATGAGATTAGAGCTGGGGTTTTTTTCTTTAATGAGCCAAAGTTACAAAGAATACTGTTTTTTCTGTTCAAAAACTCTTTATTCTCCAAAAATTCCAACCCTTATGTTTTATGAAACGGTCCCTTTTATAGACCCTTGACTAAGGTTTAGGGGGGAAACAAAATAAGTCATTTTTGAACTGTTTTTGGCTATTGTTTTGATACTTTATTCACACATTTTATCTTTTTCCATTTTGGTGCAATTTTGGGGCTGTTATGATGCAGGTTGGGGCAGACTGCATAGAGAAGTTTTGTACTGTATAGGATAGCATATGCAGATTTGTGGTGCAGCATATCACTAGGTTTTTTGTAGGACAACAATGGAGAAGGTTTTTGGGGTGTTGTGGCAATGCAGCATATCATACGTTGTTCAAATTGGACAGCAAAATTTGTAGCATAAAACAAATTTGGTCTTGTGGAGTATTTTATGCACATTGTATCAAGGACAAAACATTGTGGCAAGGTTTTAAGTTAAATAGAAAAAATCCAAACAAGACATAATTTTAGAATTAGTAAATTTGCAAAAATGTCACATGGTAATAATTTGAATTATTTGCCTCATTTTAAATTATTTGGAATTGTAGTAAAAAATGTCATGAAGCAAATGAAATTAACATGTATAGAAAATACTTATAAAAATTTCAAAGTCTTGCAAAAGTTGGATTTTTGATTCTCTTGATTTTTTATTATTAAATTTCACCTTTTGGATGTCTTGACGCAATGTGATTTTTGGGACTCAAATTTGGTCAAAAAGTCAAAGTTTGACTTTTTTAGCGTCCGATTGACTTTTTCAAGATGAAACTTCAATTTTGCTCATTTTCACCCTTTTGATGATTTGAATGATTTTCTTACAAAATTGGGATCTGAGGCTTGAAACTTGACTGAAGTAATTCTAAGGGTCCGTGAAGATTAGTGAAAGTAATTTGAAGCATTAGAAATTTGAATACCTTTGTACACAAAACCTAATTTGAGGTATTAGCATTGAGGAGATTGTTTGACCTAGTCGGTACTTGCACAAACTCGAGGATTGAAGATCTTTGTAGGAAATATCTTGAGAAATGAGAGAGCAAATTTTGGGGTACAACAGCTGCCTTGTTCAATCTTCTTAAACTTGAAAAGTGAGATCAGCATGTTTGTCGTTCGTAGCTTGAAAGTGGAAGATGATTGAACACTAGTGTGCCCAGGAATTTGCGCTCGCTTGAAGTAATACTGATTGGTAATATTGGGAATAGGCTTACATGTGCCATTTGAAAGGCGACGGAAAAAAGTCGGAGATGGGCTTAAAGATGCCATCCAAAAGAAGATATCAGTCGCATAAGCGATTCCTTTGCGAGAATTCCTACACATGCTATTGGAGGATTTCATCGGGGAATGTTGATTTATGTCCTGAGAGGTAGAGTCTAGGAGATTCGGTTGTCTATTAATCTACTGGGAAATTAACTCTTGATCGAGGGGGCAGAGATGAACTGCATATTTGGTCAGGATTCAACTGCACATCGACTTACTGGGAAAATGTTAAATCGAACGTATCTGGTCGGGTCCAAGTCTTACAGCGTTGTAAACTGTTGTCTGCAGATAAGAGAGAAGAAACCTGGATAGTAGGGTTGCTTCGAAATGGAAGCCTGGGTAGTAGGGATGTTTCAGAACGAAAGCTTGGATAGTAGGGCTATGAGAAGGAACATGTGTCGTAGGGTTACTTCGAAATGAAAGCCTGGATAGTAGGGCTATAAAAAGGAACCTGGATAGCAGGGTTACCCCAAGATTAAAGCCTTGATAGTAGGGCTTACTTAGAAATGAAATCCTGGGTAGTAGGGCTATGGGAAGGATAGTAGGGTTACCTCAAGATGAAAGCCTGGATAGTAGGGATTATGGGAAGGAATCTGGGTTGTAGGGTTACCTTAAGATGAAAGTCTGGATAGTACGGCTTATGGGAAGGAACCTCGATAGTAGGGTTACTTCAAAATGAAAGCGTGGATAGCAGAGCTATGGAAAGGAACCCAGATAGTAGGGTTACCTCAAGATGAAAGCCTGGATAGTATGGCTTACTTCGAAATGAAATCCTGGGTAGTAGGGCTATGGGAAGGAACCTGGATAGTAGGGTTACTTCAAGATGAAAGCCTGGATAGTAGGGCTTACTTCGAAATGAAAGCCTAGGTAGTAGGGCTATGGGAAGAAACCTGGATAGTATGGTTACCTCAAGATGAAAGTCTGGATAGTAGGGCTTATGGGAAGGAACCTGGGTCGTAGGGTTACTTCAATTGATCATGTAGATTAGTTGACCTGTTTGATTTCGGAAATTGATTATTTTCAATAGCTGTCTACAAATATGACATGTATAACTACTGGAATCGTTGGTGATAATTGTCTTTCCTGAAAAGGTAACATGGTTAATTATATGTGATGCATGAAATGCATTATGGGCTGATGTTCTCAAAATAAATGAGACTATGTTGTATGTGATATGTATGCGCATGTCATGATGCACGAACATGAACTGCTATTATGAGATGTCCGAGTCTGGGAAAATAAATCCCCGACTGCTGCTGGAGAGTTTAGCATCCCTGACTATTATAGAGGATTGTGGTTCTTCTACTTCCGCTAGGGATGGTGATGGGAAATGACTATGTTAGAGGTTTACTCCTTGTTGTTTGTGAACATTCTGCTAGGGAGAGACTCTGTTTGAGAACAACTCTGCGGGGGAATAACTCAGTTGGAAGGTGAACTTCCATAACTTAAGTAATAAGCTCTATTGGGGTTTAAACTTCTGCATTCAAGGAAATGGACTCTGCTTGGGAGACAAATTTCATGACCCGCTCGCGATTATGAGATTCAGCTGGGGTACATAGATGTCAGATTCTTGAATGACCCTTATTGGAGAGATTACTTCCTGTTTTGGAAACGCTGATGTCAATGATTTGATTGCTTTCACTTTGTGGGAAGTAAAGATGTCACGAGGTCATGGGTACTGATGATTATGTTTCAAAGCTGTCTATGCCTCGGTACCTGCTGGACAGATTAACTATCGGGTTTTGACATTTCTTGTTCTTGCCCCTGTTTCTTAAGCTCTGAGCAATTATCTTTTCGTTTCTTATGCAAACATTTGTGAGTAGCAATCATATTCAAATGCATATGTCAAGAATAAACCATTGGATGTTCTTGCAAAACAAAACAGAAAAGGAAAAACACATAGATTTTTTTTTTTGTAAAAATGATTTGTATTGATTTTCGAAGATGGCCTATAATCGGCGTTTTTGTATAAGGAGGCTAACGCTCTAGTAAGAGAACACCGCCGTAAGAATATAATTTATACAATATTGTGTAAAAAGAAAACATATATGTATAACAATCCCATTGGGTTCCAATTCTGCTATTGCCTCTATGTCTTCGAGTGTCTCATCACTTTGCTACTTGTCCGAAGCTGACTAGATTGATTGGTGTCGTTCGAACTTGACAGTTGATACTGAGGTCTGATCGCAAGGTGATCCAATGGGACATAGTGATACGCTTTACATCCCTAACTTTTGCCTAGACCGCCCTTTCGGGTTTTCAGTCCACCGGGATACCCTTTTTTGCCCAAGCCGCCTTTTCAGGTTTTCGACTTGCCAGGTGTATAGATTTTTCGTTTTCATCCCTTATTTTTTCCCGAACCCTTTTGGTTCACCGGGAAACCCTTATTTTTTGGCTAGGCCAGTCAACCTGGCGGGTCTTTTATCATGCGTAGTATATTTTTACTATGTCTGTATTGACATGGTGGGGAAGGTCGTCACCGTCCATGGTGGTTAGAATCATGGCTCCACCCGAGAAAATGTTCTTAATTACAAATTTCCCTTCGTAGGTGGGAGTCCATTATCCCCTGGGGTCACCTTGCGGCAGTATGATGCGCTTGATTACTAGATCCCTGACTTGATACTCTTGACGTCTGAATTTTTTGTTGAAAGCCTTAATCATCCGCTTTTGATACGTTTGACCATGATAGACAACAGTAAGTCTCTTCTCGTTGATCATATTTAGTTGATCAAGTCGAGTCTAGATCCAGTCGTCTTTGTTGAAACCCGCATATTTCAAAATCCTCAAAGAAGGAATCTAGACCTCAATGGGTAGGACTGCCTCCATGCCATATACCAGAGAGTAAGGTGTTGCCCTTGTCGATGTCCATGCTGGGGTACGGTACCCATGAAGAGCGAATGGTAGCATCTCATGCCAGTATTTGTATGTCACCGTCATCTTTTGTATAATCTTCTTGATGTTCTTGTTAGCCTCTTCAACAACATCATTCATCTTCGGCCGGTAGGGAGAAGAGTTATGATGTTATATCTTGAATTGATTACAGATTTAGGTGATCATCGTATTATTGAGATTCATACTATTGTCCGTGATAATTCTCTCTGGCACCTCGTACCAACAGATCAGGCTATACGTGATAAACTGCGCCACCACGTTCTTGGTCACAGTAGCAAAAGAGACAGCTTTAACCCACTTTGTGAAGTAATCGATAGCTACCAGGATGAAGCGATGCCCATTTAAAGCGGTAGGCCTGATTTCTCCGATCATGTCAATGCCTCACATTATAAAGGGCCACAGAGCTGTCAAGACATTTGAAGTAACCAGAGGTGCATGCACCTTATCAGCATAGATTTGGAACTTATGACAGGTTCGGAAGTGCTGATAACAATCTGCTTCCATAGTGGACCAGTAGTATCCTGCCCGTAGGATTTTATTAGCCATGGTATGTCCCCTGGAATGGGTTTCGAAGGTACCTTCATGTAGATCTGTCATGATCCTCTCTGCTTCGCTCTTGTCTACACACCGCATTAAGGTAGAGTAATGGTTGTGCTTGTAGAGGATTCCATTACTAAGGAAGAATTTCGCAGCGAACCTTCTCAGAAACTTCTTATCATTGACAGATGCCCCTTCGGGATACTCTTTAGTCTCGAGGTACTTCTTCACTTCATGAAACTAGGGTTTATCTGCTACCTCTTTGGTATCAATCTCGCAGCAGTGCGCTGGTTCATCCAACCTCTCAATGGTGATTCGGGGAGCTCCATTGTCCCACCTAACAACATAGAAGACATGGTATCTAGCGCATCCGCAAACTGATTCTCCTCGCGCGGGAAATGTTCAAAGGATACTTCCTTAAAGTGTAGGAGCAATTTCAGTACGTGCTCTCTGTATGGGATGAGATTTGGATGTTTCGTATCCCATTTGCCTTTGATCTGAATTATCACTAAAGTTGAATCCCCGAAGACATTTAAGAACTTGATCCTGAGGTCGATAGCAGCTTTGAGACCCGTGATGCAGGCTTCATACTCCTCCATATTGTTAGTGCAGTTGAAACATAGTCGGGCAGTGAAAGGAGTATGACAACCCTCAAGAGATATGATTATGGAGCCAATGCCATTACCGAGTGTGTTCGAAGCTCCATCAAAAACCATAGTCCATCGGGATCCCTCCTCGGATCCTTCATCCGGTTCAGGTTCTCCGTAATCAGTCACTAGCATGATATTCTCATCCGAGAACTCAAAATTCATGGACTGGTAGTCATCCACGTCCTGATGAGCCAAATGATCAGCCAATACACTTCCCTTGATTGCTTTCTGGGTTATATATTATATATTGTATTCAAGGTAGTATATTATATATCTGCCATCTCACTATTCTTTCGGAGAGAGCGGGCTTCTCGACGATGTATTTGATTGGATCCATCTTAGATATCAACAAAGTAGTGTGAGTCAGCATGTACTATCTTAGTAGGTGAGAACACCATGCCAAAGCGCAGCAAGTTTTCTCGAGCAGTGAGTATCGTGTCTCACAGTCGGTAAACTTTTTGCTAAGGTAGTATATTGCATGCTCTTTTCGACGAGACTCGTCATGCTGCCCCAACACACACCCCATTGAATTGTCTAGCACTGTTAAGTATAATATCAAAGGTCTTCCTTCAACCGAAGGCATCAGAATTGGTGGTTCTTAAAGGTATTCTTTGATCCTTTCGAAAGCAGTCTGGCATTCTTCATTCCACTTTACCACTTGATATTTCTTTACAAGTTTGAATATGGGCTCCCAAGTAGCAGTTAGATGTGAAATGAATCTGGCGATATAATTCAAGCGTCCCAAGAAACCTCTAACTTCCTTCTCTGTACAGGGAACCATCATCTCTTGTATGGACTTTACCTTTGTGGGGTCTACCTGAATACCCTTGTCACTGACGAGGAACCCCCGAAGTTTACCAGACCTTACCCCGAAGGTGCACTTATTCGGATTTAGCCTTAGCTTGTATGTCTTTAACCTGTTAAACAACTTTTGTAGATGGTCGAGGTGCTCTTCTTTGGTTTGAGACCTGGCTATCATGTCATCAACATAAACCTCGATCTCACGGTGAATCATATCGTGGACCAAAGAGACCATGGCACGCTGATAAGTTGCCCCAACATTCTTCAATCATGGGGTCTCATAGGTAAGTACCCTCTTAAAGTTTAGTTGGCTTAAACATGTCCTAGAAATAGTAACCGGGTTCTAAGGAGGTCAATATCACTGGTTTGTTTCTTTGGTCATTGATTCAGTACAAGCCTCTTTAATGGCGACCAAAATATCCCCCAAAAAAACCAAACCTCAATGAGTGTATTATCGAGTATCTACCAACTTCGGACTGCACCAAAGCTGGTCATCTCACTACGTCCTAATGGGAAAGTTGGTCAAGTAAAGGTTCTAAAAGTCAATTAGTGCTTCATGACGTTACTCAGCGGCCTCGTATTCTCCTTGACTACTCAAGGGCTACCGGTACCCACAAATATGTCACACTAATGTAGCTATTTCTTAGACAGTGTCGGTATACCACGCACAGTTTCCACAACATATTGCTACTTACCTATAAGGTATCCCAAATCCGGGTAGAGGATTCAAACCCAAACAAAGAAACAAAATTTAAAGCATACAAGTTAAACAAATGAATGCAAACAGATGTGATCTAGCCCTAAGGTAACCCCTCTTTTTTTAAAAAATACTTCCCAGTAGAGTCGCCAAATCTATAATGCGGTGGGAGAACTGACTTGGTTGTTTTACGTTTGTATTTGCAAATGTTGCAGTTAGCAAGAGTCTCCACCGACTTTTCTTTTATCCAAAAGGAAAGGCTGAAAAGAACAGGAAAGACCTTTAGAGATATTTTCTTGAGTTCGGGGGATAGATTATGAAAAGGGAAGGTGTTAGCACCCTTTTCATCCATGGTTTTACATGGGCTCTTAGTTACTTGCTAGATCACTTGCTTTTGTTTGAAAAGGTGTCATCGCTTGGAAAACTTTGTAATGATTCTTGTTCGTAAGAATGTATACAAAGTGTTGGTCTTTTGAAAATGTTTTCAAGTTTGTAAGATGTTTTGAATGTGTGGGTGCTTGTTTTGAAAATAGAAAGGATGTTTTGATTTTTAAAATTGAGCATGTAACTAAGAACATTTTACCTACTCAAAAGTCTTTCATGTTCATCTCCTCTTTCCTTTGACATTGTTATCTTACCATTGATTTGGTAAGTAACCCTATCTTTGGATGTAAAGGGACAAGCACGGGTCAATCGTACAGTCATAGAAGGCAGCTTGTGAGACGCTTTAGCAATTTTTCGTAAGGGACTAGATCGTTTTATCGAAGGCAACATCGAGGGACTACGATCTTTTTATCGAAGGGTCTTTGCTAAAGCGCCCCATATTCGAGGGACATGACTGTTTCCCGAATGGCAAACAAAGTGAGATTACCCTAGAGGTGCTAGTGTGCAAGTGTGTTTGTTTGCATGCATTTTGTCTTGCATTTAAAAGTTATCTATTTGTTGATTTTATCTTGCCATACATCCTAATTGCTAGCAATATATGAAAGAAAAATAAAATACGGAAAATAAAATCCTAAGCTATTATATCATTAGGGGGATGGGGGTACAATTTGCAAATAGGGATGAAATAAATGTCTAATTATTACAAACACATCGAACAAATGGGCAGCAATGAAAATATATATGTATAAACATTATAGAAAATGGGAGAAACTACCTTTTGAACCATTATGTGTCGACACATGCTGTTATGCATCGACACATAACTTTTCCTTGCTCATCTAAAGAAAAATCAGCTCAGTATGAGTCGACACATAATGGGATGTGTCGACTCATACACCTTCTTTGTATCGACACATACACATTTTGTGTCGACTCATGGACTTTTCAACCTTCTGTTTTGGGACCTGGAATCAGTATGAGTCGATGCATGGGGTTTAAGTGTCGACTCATACCCTATTTTTTAACTAGGATGAGTCGACACATGTGTATATGTGTCGATACATACTGCATTTTTCAGCCTTAAACATTGTTTTATTGTCCATACATGTCCGTTTACAGCATATGATTGATAAACATTAACAGCAAGCAAACGGTTAGCTAAAATGGGCAATGATTACTACATCTTATCTTCAAAACTAAATCATTAATGATGTACGAAAAATACCAAGTCAAGAAGACTTACCTTGAAACTACACTTGGTGTTTGAAGTCTGAATACTTTTTGAGATGCTGTGATGGCTCCAATGAATCTCTACGAAGCTTGTCCCAAGCTGTTGAAACCCAGTGAAGTTGTACAGTATTGTTTTAATGTTTAAAGGCTGAGGATAATGGCACTAACAGAAAATATTTTGGTGTTTTTACAATCTCTTTGTGATAGGGTGTTTGGTTTATGGGAGAGTTTGTAAGATGGAATAATGGATTGAAGTTCTGTTTTGAATGAGATTAGAGCTAGTTTTTTTTCTTGAATGAGCCAAAGTTAGAAAGAATACTGCTTTTTCTGTTCAAAAACTCTCTATTCTCTCCAAAAATTCCAACCCTTATGTCTTATGAAACAGTACCTTTTGTAGACCCTTGAATGAGGTTTGGGGGGGGGGGGGGGGGAAACAAAATAAGTCATTTTTGAACTATTTTTGCCTACTGTTTTGATACTTTATTCACACAATTTCTTTTTGCCATTTTGGTGCAATTTTGGGGTTGTTATTATGCAGGTTTGGACAAACTGCATATAGCAGTTTTGGACTGTATAGGACAACATATGCAGATTTGTAGTGCAGCATAGCACAAGGTTTTTTGTAGGACAGCAATGGAGCAGGTTTTTGGTCTTGTGGAGTATTTTATTCACATTGTATCAAGGACAAAACATTGTGGCAAGGTTTTGAGTTAAATAGAAAAAATCCAAACAAGACATAGTTTTAGAATTTGTAAATTTGCAAAAATGTCACTTGGTAATAACTTGAATTATTTGCCTCATTTTAAATTATTTGGAATTGTAGTAAAAAATATCATGAAGCAAATGAAATTAACAAGTATAGAAAATACTTAGAAAAATTTCAAGGTCTTGCAATAGTTGGATTTTTTATTCTCTTGATTTTTGATGATCAAATTTCACCTTTTGGATGTCTTGATGCAATGTGATTTTTGGGACTCAAATTTGGTCAAAAAGTCAAAGTTTGACTTTTTTATCATCCGGTTGACTTTTTCCAGCTGAAACTTCAATTTTGCTCATTTTCCCCCTTTTGATAATTTGAATGATTTTCTTAGAAAATTGTCATCTGAGGCTTGAAACTTGACTGAAGTAATTCTAAGGGTCCATGAAGATTAGTGAAAGTCATTTGAAGCATTAGAAATTTGAATACCTCTGTACAGATTCAAAACCTAATTTGAGGTATTAGCGTTGAGTAGATTGTTTGACCTAGTCGATACTTGCACAAACTCGAGGCATTGAAGATCTTTGTAGGAAATATCTTGAGAAATGAGAGGGAAAATTATGGGTTACAACAGTATCTTTTAAAGATGTGGGACCTAATGTGAAAGAGAATCCTCTGCCCAAGCATGGACGAGCAAATGCTGTGAATATGGTGGCCGGTTTTCCATGCTGTTAGAACATAGTTTGATTCTACAATCCTTAGTTAGAGTTTTGATGATAACAAATACAAAGAATAAATAAATACAAAGAACAAATATGCACCTTAAAAATATGTTCTATGTATGCAGAAGTTCTGATCAAATCAGCATCAGAAGATAAGCCATACGTGCTACACACTGAAGCAATCAGAACATACGCTGAAGATTGATGACCAGAACCTGCGCTCAATCAAAGTAAACTCCGACTCTGAACAAGAACATGTCAAACCAAGTCATCAATATTATGAAGCGTCATCAGCAGTAAGGAGAAAAGATTCTTAAGCGTTACTGAACATTCAAGACAGCATCAATTCCAACGGCTTCCTTCAGACAAAATCTTATCCAAAAGGTGAGTGTGTTAATGACATTAAACATGCTTTATGATCAACATCATTACACTAACTATATAAACAAGTCAGCTTTCAAAATGAAAAGAGAGAAGAATGTAGATATACAATTTTGCTAGATCACCACTCACACATATTCAAGCTGCAAGAAATTTCATTCTTCCTTTCTAAGCTATAAACCTGTGTAATCTATCACAGTTATGATAAACAGTTTTTGTTAGAAAAACAACAACACATATTGTATAATTACATTGAAAAAGAGATCCTTGAGATTAACCGGATTGTGGTTGTACTCAAGAAGACTTTAACAGTTGTTAAAGTAGTTTTTGTAATCTTGTTGATATTAGTGGATTAAGACCTCGTTGGAGAGAGGCGAAATCACCTTGACGGGCGGACTGGAGTAGTTTGAGATCAAACGAACCAGGATAAAAATATTGTGTCATTAAGCTTTTAGATTCAAGTTTTCAATTCAACCCCGCCTTCTTGTGTTTTTCTCATCTTCGATTGGCATCAGAGCGCCTAGTTCTGAGCTTAAACACTTAACCGTGTCAATACAAGATCCAAGCATCAGAAAAAAACTATGGTGGGACCAAGCCAAAACATCAACAATGACAACAATGAATACAAGGACAGATTCAGTGGTAAACCTCCAGTCTTTGATGGAGAAAACTTTGACTACTGGAAAGACAAAATTGAGAGTTTCTTTCTGGCCCATGATGCTGATCTGTGGGACATGGTGACTGATGGATACACACATCCTGTGGATGGACATGGTTAGAAGATAGACAGGAAAATGATGTCTGATCAGCAAAAGCGTGAATTCAGAAACCACCATAAGGCCAGAACAATTCTCCTCAGCGCCATATCATATTCAGAATATAAGAAAATATCAAACAGAGAAGCTACCAAGTATATGTTTGACTCTCTGAGAATGACGCATGAAGGCAACATTCAAGTCAAAGAAACCAAGGCCCTTGCGCTCATTCAGAAGTATGAGGCATTCAAGATGGAAGATAGTGAATCAATAGAAACTATGTTTTCAAGATTTCAAATTCTTGTTGCTGGACTAAAAGTTCTTGACAAGGGGTATTGTACTGCTGATCACGTTAAGAAGATCATCAGAAGCTTGCCCAAACAATGGAGGCCAATGGTCACAGCACTTAAGCTATCCAAAGAACTCAACAAAATTTCTCTGGAGGAACTTGTTATCTCCCTCAGAAGTCACGAGATAGAGCTAGAAGAAGATGAGCCTCAAAAGCATGGTAAGCCATTAGCTTTAAAATCTAACATAAAATCTGACTCCAAGGTTTTGCAGGCTATGGAAGAAACTTCTGATGGATCCTCCTCAGAAGAAGATGAATTGTCTCTCCTCTCCAGAAGGGTGAACCAACTGTGGAAGCAGAGACAAATGAAGTTCAGAAATCCCAGAAGATCAGAAAATCAGAATGAATCCTCCTCCATATGCAGAAAGTCTTAGTCCTCCTCTAGACACAGAAGATTTGAAGGTTCTTCAGGATACAGAAATCCAAAAAACAAGAACATCATCTGCTATGAATGTAACGAGCAAGGGCACTACAAAAGTGACTTCCCAAAGCTTCAGAAGGAAAAGCCCAAAAAGAAGTTTCTCAAGGAAAAGAAGAAAAGCCTCATGGCTACATGGGATGACTCTGACACATCTGAAGCTGACTCAGAATCAGATGATGAAAGAGAAAACATAGCTCTCATGGAAAACGTATCAGAAGACAGTGAAGCTTCTGGTTCAGACTCAGAATCAGACACTGAAGAGGTATTCCCTGACTTTACCATAAACTTTACTAAGGCTGAACTTGCTGAAAGTCCAAATCAGGACCCAAGAAAATATGGGTACCTAAGGATAAAATCATACATGTACCTAAGGATAAAATCATACATGGTACCTGGACTCTGGCTGCTCACGACACATGACGGGAAGAAGGCATATGTTCCAAAGCTTGGAACTTAAGCCTGGAGGCCACGTGGGCTTTGGACGCAATCAGAGAGGAAAGATCATTGGCTCTAGAACAATAGGTAATGGAAATCTTCCCTCTATAAGTAATGTTTTATTAGTTGATGGATTAATGCATAACCTATTATCCATAAGTCAATTAAGTGATAATGGTTATGATATAATCTTCAATCAAAATTCATGCAAAGTTGTTAGTCATAAAGATGGGACTATCCTATTTAATGGAAAGAGGAAAAACAACATTTATAAAATAAAACATTCTGAACTAAAGAGTCAGAATGTAAAATGTCTACTATCTGTTAACAACGAGCAATGGATCTGGCACAGAAGATTGGGACATGTTAGTATGAGAAGAATATCTCAAATTAACAAACTCAATATGGTCATAGGACTTCCTAACTTGAATTTCAATTCAGATGCTCTGTGTGAAGCATGTCGTAAAGGTAAATTTGCAAAACCTGCTTTCAAATCCAAAAATGTTGTTTCCACCTCTAAGCCATTACAACTTCTGCACATTGACTTATTTGGACCAGTAAAAACTTCTTCAGTCAGCGGCAAGAAGTATGGGTTAGTAAACGTAGATGACTATAACAGATGGACATGGGTAAAGTTCTTAAGAAACAAGGACGAGTCACACTCTATGTTTGTTACCTTCTGCAACCAAGTTCAGAATGAAAAGGATCTTAGAATTGTCAAAGTCAGAAGTGATCATGGTGGAGAATTTGAAAACAAATATTTTGAATCATTCTTTAATGAAAAAGGCATTTTGCATGACTTCTCTTGTCCTAGAACTCCCCAACAAAATGTAGTTGTAAAATGAAAGAACAAAACATTGCAAGAAATGGCCAGAACCATGATCAACGAGACTAACGTTGCTAACATCTTTTGGGAAGAGGCAATTAACACATCGTGTTACATTCAAAATAGAATATCCATAAGACCTATTATGGAAAAGACTCCATATGAATTGTGGAAGAACAGAAAGCCCAACATTTCTTATTTTCACCCATTTGGATGCACATGTTTTATTCTGAATACAAAAAATTATTTGAACAAGTTTGACTCTAAAGCACAAAAGTGTATTATGTTAGGATACTCTGAACGCTCGAGAGGGTACAAAGTATACAACATAGAAACATAGATTGTTGAAGATTCAATCAGTGTTAGGTTTGATGATAAGCTTGACTCTCAAAAGTCAAAGCAGAATGAACTCCTTGCAGGTATGGAAGTTGAACTCACAGGTACTGAAGATAATTCATCAGAGGCTCTCAATAGAGACACTCCCTCAACAGCAGAAAGAGTCACTGCAAGAAATCCAGCACCTTTTGCTGATCAACTCCAGAAAAGACTTTCCACAAGCCGCATTGATCACCTAGAAGATATAATACTGGGAAAGAAGGAAGATCCAATCAGAACAAGATCAACATTCAGAAAATCTGAAGAATCCCTCATGGGACTGATCTCTCTGATTGAACCAACAACAATTGATGAAGCACTTCTGGACAATGACAGGATTCTGGCAATGCTAGAGGAACTAAATCAATTCACCAGAAATGACATATGGGATCTGGTCCCCAAACCAAAAGGATTCAACGTCATTGGTACAAAATGGGTGTTCAGAAACAAACTGAACGAGCAAGGTGAAGTCATCAGAAACAAAGAACGGCTGGTAGCACAAGGTTATAGTTAGCAAGAGGGGATAGACTATACAGAAACCTTTTCTCTAGTCGCCAGGTTAGAATCTATCAGACTTTTAATATCATTTGCTATTAATAAAGGCATCACTTTGTATCAGATGGATGTCAAAAGTGAATTCTTAAATGGATATATATATATATATATATATATATATATATATATATATATATATATATATATATATATATATATATATATATATATATATATATATATATATAAAGAGGTATATGTGCACCAACCTCCTTGTTTTGAGAGTTCCAAAAACCTAGAATATGTTTTTAAACTAAAGAAGTCACTCTATGGTCTGAAACAAGCTCCCAGAGCTTGGTATGAAAGACTAAGTAACTTCCTGTTAGAAAAGGAATTCACCAAAGGGAAAGTGGACACAACCTTGTTCTGTAAGACAGTTAAGAATGACATGTTAGTATGTCAGATTTATGTTGATGACATCATATTTGGATCTACTAAACCCTCTCTGAGAAGAGAGTTTGCTAAATGTATGCAGGCAGAGTTTCAGTTGAGCCTAATGGGGGAACTCAAATTCTTTCTGGGCATTCAGATAAATCAAACTCCATAAGGAACTTACATTCATCAGAGCAAATATGTCAGAGAACTTCTGAAGAAATTTTATCTCTCAGAATGTAAGCCCTCAAAGATTCCAATGCATCCCACATGCATTCTGGAAAAGGAAGAGGTAAGTAAAAAGGTAGAACAGAAGGTCTACAGAGGTATGATTGGTTCTCTTCTCTATCTGACGGCTTCAAGGCCTGACATTCTATTCAGTGTTTGCATATGTTCTAGATTCCAATCAGATCCTAGAGAATCTCACTTAACCGCAATTAAGCGAATTTTCAAGTATTTGAAAGGTACTGCTAATCTGGGTTTGTTTTATAGAAAATCAAATGATCACAGCTTAGTAGGATATTGTGATGCTGACTTTTCTGGAGACAGAGTAGAACATAAAAGCACTTCTGGAAGCTGCCAGTTTCTTGGAGAAAATCTGATCTCATGGTCCAGCAAAAGACAATCCACAATAGCACTATCAACAGCAGAAGCTGAATACATAGAAGCTCCTGGATGTAGTACGCAAATGCTCTGGATGAAAAGTCAACTTGAAGACTTCAATATATTTGAGAGTAACATTCCTATCCTCTGTGACAGTACTTCTGTTATTTGTCTCAGTAAAAATCCTATTTTGCATTCTAGGGCTAAGCATATAGAAATAAAACATCATTTTATTAGGGATTATATTCAGAAAGGGATTCTTGACTTAAAATTCATTGACACAGACCATCAATGGGCTAATGTCTTTACAAAACCTCTTTCTGAAGATAGGTTTAACTTCATTCTGAAACATCTCAGCATGAAGCTTTGCCCAGAATAAATTATTTTATTTACATATCTTAACCTTCAGAACTTAGTTATTTTCTGTGAACTACTGATCAACCTGCCTTCAGAGTTTTAGAAGTAAAGATTGCATCAGAATCTATCCATGAAGATCTGAACGTTTCATTTCAAGGATAGAAGTGTGCTGTTCACGTAAGCAAAAAGATGTCATCCATTCATCAGCTACCTTCTGAGGCTGAACACGCCTTCACTTTTCTGAAAGGTCAAAAGCGCTGATTGGGTGCATTGAGACACACGTCATGGGTAACCGTTCCAGTATCTTTCTAAATCCCCTAAAATTAGCTCTCATTAATGCTTATAATAATGACTAATTGTTTCTCTCTCTTACTGTTTATGCTTTCAAGAAAATCTATTTAAACTCAAATTTCACTCTTTACCTTCTTTCACTTTTACTCGCTCAATACTTTCTAGTGTTTCCAGTTCGTACTCTCAAAACCCTTTCATCTTTCTCAAAATTATTGTGTGAACATGGCTTCTTCAAGCGTCCAAAACATCTGTACTCAGGAAACTTCTTCTATGGGACAGTACGAAGAACCATACAGGACGCTACTCACTCCCATTGAAAATCTGGAAGTTCTTTCAGAACTGATTGTTGACTTTGAAAGCCTTCAAGAAAACGACTTCAATCTGTATGAAGACGTCAATGCTCAAGGTTGGAACAAATATTTTCACCGTCTTCTAGGGCCAACATTTCCAATTCTTGTCAAAGAATTCTGGATACATGCTTCCTCCTCAAATCATCAAGTTACCTCCTATGTCATGGGGAAGAAGATTGTCATTACAGAAGACCTAATTTCAATGCTTATTGGTTACAATGGTGGAGGTGTCAGATGTATTGACATGGCTGAAAGATGTTCTGATGTAGCTTCTATTGCAAGGGAAATATTTACTCTTGGTCTTCCCTCCAGCAAGATTAGGGATCTAAAGGATCATCATAGAATTTGGGCTAAAATAATTCTGGGATGCATCAACCACAAGAAGCCAACTAGCTCTCCTGACTACATAAACATTGATCAGCAGTTTCTAATCTACTTTATCTCCAAGAAGACTAAGGTAAACCTCCCTAACTTTCTATTTAATCATCTGAGGACCAGTGTAAAGGAAGCAAGAGAAGATGAACGTACCAAAAGGGACTGGATACCCCTAGGAAGACTCATATCAGATATTCTGACAGAGAATAGGCTAATAGAGCATTTGACTGAAGCACAGGAAATTAGCTCACTAGAAGCAACTGTTGGGATGCCTCTGAACGCAAAAAATCTGAAAATGATGAAAATAATTGAGAACATCAAGAAGGAACCCAACGTTACTTCTTTTGAAACCATCACTTCCAGAAGAATTCCACTGGATGATTTTCCTCTTTTCTCTAAGATTGACTCCAAGCCTGAGATAATTGTCAGATATATGGATGCGTATAAATCAGATGGAAATGCACCAGAAATGAATATCCAGGACTTGCATCAGGCTGCTCCTGAAGTTGTTCTGAAGAAGACCAAGAAAAGGAAAGCTGCAGCAGAAGGATCATCCTATAGGACTCCAAAAGCTGCTAAAAATAAAGGTAATCCTTCCTCCGTTCCTGTTTTAGAAACAATTATTTTATCAACATCTGAAACCATAACTACTCAACCAGAACATCCCACCCCACAAACTTTTGAAGATTTTGACGTAGGGTTTGATCCATCAGAAACTCTAGGTCTAAATAAACTCCCTCCCATTCTCATAATCCAAACCCTGAACAAACTCAACCAGAACTTGCCAAAGTTCTATCTGATATTGACTCTTTTGACCTAGACATTTTAGCTCCCACACAACAAAATCTAAATCCTCAAATCCCTGATAATCCAAACTCTGAAACTACAACATATATTCAACAAGATACTCTACAACCTGAAATTCCACAATAAGATATTCCTCATCCATCATCACCTTAACCTTAACAACAACAACCAGAACCTCAAACTTCTGTGAATCAACCATCTGAGACCCATGAACCAGAACCTCGCCATGGTTCAACCAACAAATCTGAAGAACCTACTTCAGATTCTGATACAATCCCAATCCCAGGAATCACTGAACCACTGGCTATTCACATGCCTCTCACCATCCTGGACATCCCACAAATTCCTTCTTCTCTGGAATCCACACCACCAAACTCTCCTACCAGTCCAATTATCATACCTGACTCTCCCACTCCTTCACCCAATAGCAATCTAGCTGACAATGTAAGACTTGTCATTGATCCAATTGTGTTGGAAAGATTAGTTGCTATATCTCACAAAATTTCCATTCCCAAACCAAAACCAACTGAAACCACACCAGATGTTGGTACAAATTTCTTGATTTTTGAAACAGGGGTACATGAATGGATAAATTCATTTAGGCATGATAGTCTGGAGATGACTAATCCTGCTGCCTCTGATTATCTATGGACAAGATTCAGAAACTGGGTAAGTTCTGAAACTCTAAAGCTAAAAGAACAGAGCTATGAACAGGTTCAACAGAATTTCAGTGCTAAACTAAAGGTTGTTGAAGACCAAGTTCTGAGCCATCTGCTCAAGAAGGATATTCTTCCTCTGGATAATACTCCCTGGTCAGAACATCGTCCCTCAGATGAAGTTCAACCAAAATCAGAAGGTCTCTCCCTGACTGCTGCTCCAGAAGAGATGATCACAATAGAGGAAATGGGTCATTGTGATCAAGCTGCAGAATGCTCTGAGAAGCGTCTAGATACTGAAGAATCTCCAGCTTCTTCCTATGTCATGCAAACTCTGGAATAATTGAAGAGAGCAAATGCTGTTATCCAGGAAAGGTTGGATAAGTAGGAGGACAGAAACAAAGAAATCAAGAGCATCTTAGGCAAACAAGAAGAATCTAACACGCAAATCAAGGGCTTGCTGGAAGCTTTGTTCACACGCCTTCCTCCTCCCTCTTAGATTATTTTCTATTTTAAATCAGTTTATTTGTCTTACCTCTTCTGTTATGGACTACTTATCAATTCTTCTTGCTTTTTTTAATATATAAATCAACTATTTTGGCTCTGATTATATTGGCTTTTTGATAACTGATAAAAAGGGGGAGAAAGTAAGATATTTTCAATAACGGTTTACTGAGACATAAGTCTTAAATATTCTGGACTACTTAACCACTATCTTCTGAAAGCTTGAACAGGTACAACTCTGATGCTCAAGGAACTTAAGTAAAACTATGATGCTCAAGGAACTTAAGGGAAGTAATCAAATCAGGGGGAGTTTTCTTTCTTATTCTAAACCCTTTATTCTTTATGTTCTAAATTGAAAAAAATCTAGTTTTTCTCATCATCAAAAAGGGGGAGATTGTTAGAACATAATTTGATTCTACAACCCTTGGTTAGAGTTTTGATGATAACAAATAAAAAGAATAAATAAATACAAAGAACAAATATGCACCTTAAAAATATGTTCTATGTATGAAGAAGTTCTGATCAAATCAGCATCAGAAGATAAGCCATAAGTTCTACACGCTGAAGCAATCAGAACATACGTTGAATATTGATGACCAAAACCTGCGCTCAATCAAAGTAAACTATGACTCTGAACAAGAACATATCAAACCAAGTCATCAATATTCTGAAGCGTCATCAGCAGTAAGGAGAAAAGATTCTGAAGCGTTACTGAACATTCAAGACAACATCAATTCCAACGGCTTCCTTCAGACAGGATCTTCTCCAAAAGGAAAATGTGTTAATGACATTAAACATGCTTTATGATAAACATCATTACACTACCTATATAAAAAAGTTAGCTCCAAATGAAAAGAGAGAAGAACTTAGATATACAATTTTGCTAGATCACCACTCACGCATATTCAAACTGCAAGCAATTTCATTCTTCCTTTCTAAGCTATAAACCTGTGTAATCTATCACAATTGTGATAAATAGTTTTTGTTAGAAAAACAACAACACATATTGTATAATTAAATTGAAAAAGATATCCTTGAGATTAACGGATTGTGGTTGTACTCAAGAAGACTTTAACAGTTGTTAAAGTAGCTTTTGTAATCTTGTTGAGATTAGTATATTAAGACCTCGTTGGAGAGAGGCGAAATCACCTTGACGGTGGACTGGAGTAGTTTGAGATCAAACGAACCAGGATAAAAATATTGTGTCATTAAGCCTTTAGATTCAAGTTTTCAATTCAACCCCCCCTTCTTATGTTTTTCTCATATTCACATGCGACTTCCGGATTTTTGATGTTAATCTAGTTAGGGGAGATTTGGTGAAAATGCATGCAGACCTCTGTGAATTTAGATACTATACGCATGACCATGCTGATTGTTTTATTTGTAGTACAGACATACAGGGTTGCGATAAGATAAAGGCTTATTTGCAAGACATGATGGATGAGGGCCTCATCCACATAATCAGGCCTAGGGAAGAGTATGAAGAGGAAGTAAACATGGTTTCTGGATGTCCTAGAGATTTCAGAATCTTTGATGTGGAGTATATGAATGGGGACCTTGTGCATTTGCATGCTACTTTCTGCCACATGGATGGTCAGGTAGAACATCAGTATGGATCTTGCCGAATTTGCTACGGGGACTCCCGAATTTGGTTGAAGTTTGTTTGGATGAAGAAGAGTCGGGTGATGAGTATGCCTCGGCGAATGAGTATTTCTCCTCATATGAGGATTTTTTTCCAGAGATGACTCTGTAATGACTGATTTTGTTGAAGAAGGAGTAAACCTCATTGTGCCTTATTTTGGTGCACCTGCCCATTTTGAAGTTGAATATCATAGCAAGCCAATTATTACTCCATTGGTGATTAGTTTGCCGGGTCATGTCCCCTAAAAGTAAGACAGGGTTGTACCCTACAAATATAATGCTACAATCTTATAGGATGGTGTGGAAGTTCCCATCCAGCCAATGCCTGATGTTTGAAATATTTTTGGGACTAGTAGAGTGACCCGCAATGGTCGTGTATTTGCAACAGTTGTTTGTGGAGATGTTAGGGCTGGAAAGAAAATTATTGAAAATGTTGAACCCAGGGAGGCTACGGGTGAATCTAGTAGAGCTACGCTAGAGAAAGAAGTGGATGATATTTTGAAGATAATCAAGATGAGCGACTACAGAATTGTTGATCAGCAACTGCAGACTCCTTCAAAAACATCCATCTTGGCTTTATTGATGAATCCTGTGCTCACAGACAATCTTTGATGAGGGTATTAGACCAAGCTTTTGTGGAGAGTGATATGCCTGTAGACCAATTCAGCAGTGTAGCGGGGAACATTACGTCATGTAATAGCTTAAGTTTCTGGGATGATGAACATCCCGGTGAAGGGAGGAATCACAACCTGGCCCTCCACATCTCTATGAACTGCAAGAATGATTCACTATCCAATGTGATGATTGATAATGGATCTGTATTAAACGTAATACCAAGGATCATGCTTGTGTAGTTGAAATATCAGGGGACGCCCATGCGCCCAAGTGGCATTATTGTTAAAGCGTTTGATGGATCAAGGAAATCTATTATTGCTGAAGTGGACTTGCATATTCATATAGGCTCACATTTTTTTCAAATTACTTTCCAGGTCATAGATATTGTACCCTCTTATAGTTGCTTGTTGGGACGACCGCGGATACATAAGGCAGGGGCTGTCACTTCGACTTTACACCAGAAGTTAAAGTATGCACGTGAAGGAAAAGTGGTAATTATAAATGGAGAACATGCATTATTGATATCTAATTTGTCCTCTTTCATCATTGTGGAGGCGGATGAAGCTGCTTTTGGAACTCAGTTCCAAGTTTATCCATTGATAACATAAGAGGAAATGAGAATTCTATGGTTTCTCTTAAGGATGTGCAGCAGGTTGTGCGTAATAGCTATAGTGAAGTTTGGGGACAAATTGTGAATCCACCTGAAAACAAGAATAGAGCTGGCATGGGGTTCTCTGAAGAATGATAAAGGTAAGGGCATGAAGCTGAAGTCTACTGCAGGCAAGTATCAAGACATCTTCCGTAGCGGGGGTTATCTTCATCCAACTGTTTCCGAGATTAATGCCATTGTGGAAGATGAAGTAGAGCGAGAAATGCCAAATTATGTAACGCACGGAGTTAGGGTTCAGAACTGGATTACCATTGATGTTCCCTCTTGCATACATGTTCCAAAGTAATTTGTTTCGTTAATCTTTTTTGAAAAGCTTTCACTCCGCCCAAGGTGAAAGTATTAATAATGTATGGGCTTATCTGTTTGCTGTGACTTTTAAAATCAATAATGAAAGTTGTCTTTTTTTCCCAAATTGTGTTTTTATTTTTTACTTTTTCTTGGAAAATGGTAATCAGAAAAAAACCTTTCAAAATAAATAATAACTGAAATTCAATTTGCATGATCACTTGTTATATGTGTCAGTTTCTAAAAACAATCATAAATCATATGTGCAGATTAATTAAATAAACCCATTGAATACAATGACCCTGCACCCTCTCCCAACTTTGAATGTCCTATGTATGGGGCCGAAGAAGAAGACTATGATGATATTCCAGAAGAGGTCTCACTGTTGCTTGAGCGTGAGGAGAATTCCATTCAGCCATACAAAGAGCCATTGGAAGTAATAAATTTGGTTTCAGAAGAAGATCTGAAAGAAGTCAAGATCGGAGCATTGTTGCACCCTGATGTGAAGAGCGGGTTGATTGAGATGTTGAAAGAGTATGTGGATATTTTTGCTTGGTCTTACCAAGATATGCCTGGTCTAGACACAGATATTGTAGAGCACTGTTTGCCGCTGAAGCCAGAGTGCCCGCCAATCAAAAATAAGTTGCGAAGAACTCATACTGATATGGCAGTGAAGATCAAAGAGGAAGCTCTAAAGAAGATTAATGACGATTTTCTTGTAACATCAGTGTACCCTCAGTGGATTGCCAATATTGTCCCGGTACCAAAGAAAGATGGAAAAGTTTGCATGTGCGTAGATTACAGAGATATAAATAAAGATAGTCCAAAAGATGATTTTCCGGGTATAATCAAATAAGAATGGCTCCTAAGGACATGGAAAAAAAACGTTTATCACACCCTGGGGAACATTCTGTTACAGAGTGATGCCCGTCGGGTTGAAGAACGCTGGTGCAACGTACCAGAGGGCTATGACAACCCTATTCCATGATCTGATGCACAAGGAAATTGATGTATATGTTGATGATATGATTTTTAAACCCCAGACTGAAGAAGGGCATGTAGAAGATTTGTTGAAGTTATTTCAGCATTTGAGGAAGTATCGTCTCTAATTGAATCCAAATAAATGTACCTTTGGTGTTCGATCAGGGAAATTATTGGGTTTCATTGTTAGCCAGAAATGGATTGAAGTTGACCCTTATAAAGTCAAAGCAATTCAAGAGATGCCAGCACCGAGAACTGAAAAGCAAGTCAGAGGGTTCCTCGGGAATTTGAATTATATTTCCAGATTCATTTCCCATATGACTGCAACGTGTGAACCAATCTTTAAGTTGTTAAAGAAATATCAAGGGTGTGTATAGACAGATGACTGCCAAAGGGCATTTGAAAGTATTAAAGAATATCTGCTTGAACCTCCTATCTTGCTCCCTCATGTTGAAGGAAGACCATTGATTATATATCTGACAGTGTTAGATAATTCGATGGGCTATTGTTGTACCCCAAACTTTTCCCTCTCATTTTACTCAACACATGCCCATTGAGGTCCTCAACTTGCTCAAGGATTCCCAAGAGTTGACCAGACAAACTCTCTCCTAAGGCAATGTACCTCAAACTAGGGTTTCCATTCTCATCAGGGTGTGGGAACTCCAAAAGTCCCAAATGCCTTCCATGGTCCCAATATTTTCTCAAGATCATCCATGTCAATTTTCATGCCTTGCACAAGAAGTTTGCTCAGTCAATTGCCGAGATGCCTGAAAATAAACTACACTAGGTCAAAAGTCAATTGTGGCTAATATATAGTCAAACATCAAGGTTTTTGGTCAGCATCAACATTTTTGAGGTGATATCCATCATTTGATCAAGGGTTGATCATGATTCCTCAAGGAATGCCCCCAAATTCATCAAAACCCAAAAGTTGCTAAATTAGGGTTTCACAGGAAAAGTCAACCAAACTTTGACCAGGCATTACTTCTTCATAATTTATCAAAAAATTTCCATCCAAGGATCATTTTGAAGAGGATGCAATTCCCTACAACTCATATTCATCCCACAAGTTCAAAATATGCACTCATCAAAAGATATGAATTTCTACATTATAGGTCCTTTTGAAAAGTCAACAAAAACACATTTTGTGTCAAAGCTTCTTACATGAACATGGAAGACCCAATTGAGATGAAACTAAAAGGTTTGTTTAGAGGACACCCTAAGATTTCTAAAAAGTCCAAGAACAACTCTCTAGAATTAAAATTGGAGGAGATATGCCTTGTCAAAGTTGACCATTTTTGTAAAATTGCCAAAAGTCAAATGTGCTCAAAAATAAATTTTTTGTCGAATGGGCCTAGCATTTCATGATTGTATCTTGTTGGAAACATGGTCCATGACCCAAATCAGCATCCACACATTATTTTATTCATTATTTATTTTATTTTGATTTTTTATTATTTAAAATTCAAATTAAATCAAATAAATGGCAAAAAATACAAAAGATTGAGTTTGATTTGATTTTGCAGGAATCAAATCTATTCAAGTTGGATTAATCAAAACAAATCAAATCTTGATGATATTCAAAGATTCAAATTTTTTTGTTACCCTAATTCATTCTAGCATATAAATTGAGCAAGAACAAGCCAAAAACACAAGGATTGCAGGTCGTGAAAGCTGAGAACAAAACTCAAATTTTGGCCAAAAAGTAGTGGATCATTCTCCAACCTAGAGGGAAATTCAAAGCATTTCAAAGCTACCAATCGATTCCTGGACATCTCCAGAATGTTCTCCAATCATTTTCCAGTTCTCCCAAGCCCAGAAATAGGAGATACGATCGTCATCGTTTGCTTCTTTTTCAAAATCCGATTACTATGATTCTTGCATTATGAACATGTTTTAATGGTATATCTGTGTTAGTTGCCATGTTTGCAACATGTTGGATTGGTTTTATTGATGTTTTGATGCATATACTGATGAATGCCATGGCTAGGGTTTGAAGTCACATTTTAGGGCTTCTTAATACAGGTGAAATTGGCCCAAGAAAAGGGTACCATGATGCTCATGGCATCAATACAAGTTGAACCATGGTCTTTAATTTCATTTATCATGCGTTTTTCTTGATTTTTGAAGTGTACATGTTACGGCTACAGACGTTTGTCTGTAGGTAAAAGTGTTTAGCCTAAGGCGACGGATCTGCGAAGAAGACAACAACGTGTCTAACCACTATTGGCTTATTTGAATTTCGCGCGCTTATTGGAGTCATTCACGTTTTTTATATATTACTTATTGTTGTTATTATATTGATAACTAAACATGATAGCCCAGATGGAAAGGCGTGCGTTGTGTAAGTAGGAGGACCTGGGTTCGATCCCAGGTCCCAGCATTTTCTTTATATTCCTAACATTTAAATGCAGGTTCTATATATTACCTTGCCAAACGTCCACCATGCGTTGTCACCATCTTGCCATTGGATTCATTGCTAGCCAGATCCAACGCCTCAACCAAGGAAAGACTATGGTGCACTCCTAGGCTGGCACAACGGGGAATCACATGCATGGAATGGGCTCAGCTTTATGGGCCTAAGCAATTTAGCATCATACCCCCTCATTCAGCTTCTAACAGGCCCATTATATCTTTTTTATTTTAATTCTTTTAATTATTTTCTAACTATTTTCTTTTTTAAAATAACATCAAAATTATTTCTTTTTTATTTAATCAAAAAATCATAAAAACATTAAAAATCATTTATTTTCATAAAAATATTTTATTTCTTTAATTAATTAGTTTAATTAAATTAGGGAAATTTAACTTTGCTTTTTTATAATTAACAATAATTAGGATTAAGGTTTAATTTTGTACATAAACTAATTAATTTTTTCTCAAAAATAACCTAAATCTTTTTTCAACTAGATTTTTTAGGTTTTCTAATTATTCTCGCATTTAATTCACCACGCGCTTTTAATTTCTTTTTTTATTATTATTGAAACTTCTCAGAGTTTGTAATAGTAATTAGGGTTTTAAATTCCGTATCTTTATTTTCAGTCCAAGATAATTATGTATCTGCAAAAGCCTTGTAATAACTAGGACTTTAACTTTCTTGCTTTAATTTCCGCAAACTATAAACTGCTTAGATGTATGTTAATAGGATTGTATGGAAAGACTAACTGAAAATTAATATAGTAGAAAATCCTAAATGTGCAAAGATAAATTAACTGAAAACGTACACTCGCACATTCTCAATCTTAGGGTTTTCCCCACTCTGGTTGCCTTCGATAAACGGTCATGAAGTATAGGGTTTGTTAGTGGTCGTCCTCTAGTCCCGAAAGATCTAAAATGATCCATTCAGATGTTACCTCGGAAAAAGATCTTTAAGGCTTTAGGATGATTATTAATATTTCCTAGCATTGCTTTTGTGATCGTACATGTCCCTTCGAACGTCCCTTAAAACTCCAACGACGGTGCTACCTATTCCTTAATAATGGGATAGCACTGTCTAAAAGAAAAACAAACAGACTTTTTTCGAGTAGGTAGATTAGTTCCTAGGTACTTGCTCAAACAAACAAATTTTTTTCACACAAACACTTTTCAAACAAATTTTTCAAAAACAACTTCGTAACACTCTTGAGGACAAACAAGGGTTAACACAAAGTAAAAAAAAACTTTTCAAAACAAGCACACACAAGCAGTTTTCAAAATGAGCAAGTACCTAAGAGCCCATGGAAAACCATGGATAGAAAGGGTTCTAACACCTTCCCTTTCTATAATCTACCCCCCGTACTCAGAAATATCTCGAAAAAGGTTTTTTATGTTCTTTTTCCTTTTCCTGATTGGATAAAATAAAAGTCGATGGTGACTATTGCTTACCACGACATTTTGCGAACAAAAAACGCAAACTAGTTTAACAGTCGGTTCTGCCACTGTATCACAGAACTGGAGACTCTGCTGGGGAATAAAATATAAATTGGGGTAAACCTTAGGATCTAGGTCATATTTAATTGCTTTCTCTTGATTGTCTTGCTTGCTTTATATTTATGGGAACTGTTTGGGTTATTTGATCCTACACCCGGATCGGGAAACACCTTTTAGGTAAGTAGCAATAAACTGTGAGGGAGTTGTTTTGGGGTATACCGACAAGATTGAAGTAGTAGATACGTTGATGTGGCACTTTAGTTGGTACCCTTAACCCTTGAGTCAATCAGGGAGATGTAAGGGGACGCCGCATGGTGTCATAAAGCATCAACTGACCTTAGAACCTTTAATTGCACAACTTGGCCAGTAGGATGTAGCGAGATGGCCGACTTTGGTGTATGCCCAAGGTCGACAAATACTCGATGCTACTCTCATTGAGGTTTGACTTCTGAGTTTTGTTTGATTACGAGTCAATCGTCGATTGAACAAGGCTTTGAGGAAAGATCGGTGATATTGAGATCCCTTTAGAACCCGGTTACATATGTATAGGACAGATTGAACTAATCCAGCTTCAAGAGGGTATGACCTTAAAACTCAAGCATGCCTTAAACCTAAGGACTTGGTTTGATTTGTCTCTGTTCGCTATACCTGTGATTTATCATTACATCATAAACATCATATAATAACATATCATACTAACTGTTTCAAGGGTTTCTAGGGCTCATCTTTTCTCTGTTTTGTATGATATGGCATCCGCCCACAGGAACACTATTCAGATTAACCTAGTGAAAGTATCTCCCCAATTAAGGGACTTGGAAGTAAGGATTCCCGAAAGCTCTCCTTTCACTGAAAAGCATGGTCGGTTGCTGAACTTGGACACTGCAAAACCTGACAAAGAAATGTTGAAAGTGTCGTTTCAGTTCTTCGATCCTCTACATCACTGTTTCACATTCCCGGATTACCAGTTAGTGCCTACTATGGAGGAATTTTCTCAGTTATTAGGGATACCCATTCTTGATCAGCTACCTTTCAACGGTACGAAAAGACATCCCAAACCTAAAGAAATTTCTAAAGCTATATCCTTACAACGGTCTGACATAGTGATAAATTGGGAAACCATAGGGAGTTTTCAAGGAATTCCGGTTAAATTTATGTTTGAGAAGGCTTACTATTTTTGGGATACCCTGGATCTACAAGCTTTTGAAGAGGTTTTGGCGCTCCTTGTCTACGGGATGGTATTGTTGCCAAATGCGGATCAACTCGTAGATGTGAAGACAATCCATGTTTTTCTGTGTTGGAATCCGATACCTACATTACTCGGGGATATTCTACACTCTCTGCATTCTCGCACTCTAAAAAGAAGGGGGACCCTCCAGTGTTTCACTCCTCTATTGGCTAGGTGGTTTATTTTGCACCTACCCAAATCTACTTTGAAGAATGAACAGGGTAAAAGATGGTCTCATCGACTGATATCCCTTACACATTCAGACATTCATTGGTGTTCAGGGTTCTCGGAAGATGTTACTATCATCGATCGTTATGGTGAATTCCCTAATGTCCCTCTCTTAGGCATTAGGGGAGGAATCACTCATAACCCTTACTTAGCATTATGACAGTTTGGTTATGCGAGAAGGGATGGTCCTCATGATACACTTATTCAAGCAATCGCCTTCAACTATGAGAATGATGTTTAGGGTTACCGCAAAAGGTTCATACAAGCTTGGAGTATGGTACATAGGGTTGACAGCAAGACACTTGGGCATAAGAATTCCATACCTCTCGAGCCTTATCTCATATGGGTACGATCCCGTGCTCAAACTATTATGATGCCTTATCCCGCTATCCGACCTATGATTATGGAACCAGTTGCTGAGGGAGACACTCCTCATCTTGTTCTTCATCCAGACATGCCAACTAATCATGAAGAGTTACAAAAGTCCTGGGTTCAGCTTAAAGAGGAGCGGGATACGTTTGAAGCCCAATTCTACGCCAGCGAGAAGAAGGTCTTAGAACTCACTAGGCTACTTCATAAAGAGAGGAATATCAACGCCTACATCACGCCAAAGAGGATGCGCTCATGGGAAACCTAGTCTTCTTTTTGTTTTATTTTGCTTAATTGTACTCTTAAAATATATTGTTTATAACAATTCAAGTTTACTAATACAATTCGCGTTTGTTCCTTTTTGTTTTAGAAAATTTGAGCCTTTAAGAACCCTTGAAAACATTGCATACATATCATACATATCATTGCATAACAGGATTCATAATAGGTTTCTCATCTCCTCCGCTATTTATTTCAGCAATGGCTCTTGAACAAACTGTGAAAGATCTTCAGACTCAGAACACACAGTTCTAGCAAATGGTTGTGGCTCTGGCCAAAGGACAGGAAGAGTTGAAGGCTATGATTGTTAAGAAGAACACTAAGAAGACCAAGAGGACAGCCGGTGTGGCACATATGAGCAAAAGGTTCAGAGGGCCGCCAAGACGGGTTGTTGATTTAGCTTCTTCATCTAAAGAGGGAGAGAATCAAGAGGGTGAAGCCAGAGAAGAGGACCCTAGTCCTAAAGAGTCTGACAATGAAACTGATTATAATGAGGAGCAATACCCTCCAGCTGATGAAAAGTATAATCAATTAGAAGAGCGTCTGAGTTCTATGGAAATCCGGAAGGTTCCTAGGCTGGATTTTGAAGAGTTGGGTCTGGTATCCGGGGTTTTCATCCCCCCAAAATACAAGGCACCGGTATTTGCTAAGTATGATGGGGTCTCTTGTCCTAAATTGCATCTCCATTCCTATGGGAGGATGATACAGCCTCGTACTGCTGACAAAGACTTGTGGGTTCACTTCTTCCAAGACAGTCTGTCTGGAACACAATTGGATTGGTTCTATCAGCTGGAAAGAGCCAATGTTCGTAACTGGGAAAACCTTGCTGCTTCATTTTATAAGCAATATCAGTATAATGCAGACCTCGCTCCCACCCGTACACAACTCCAAAATCTGTCTATGGGTTCAAACGAGGGTTTCAAGGATTATGCTCAGAAGTGGAGAGATTTGGCTGGAAAAGTTCAACCTCCATTGGATGACAGGGAGCTCGTGGATATGTTTCTAGGAACTTTGATTGGACCATTCTTCAACCATCTCATTGGAAGTTCATCGGTGGGTTTTACTAAACTGATCTTAACAGGAGAAAGAGTGGAAGCTGGAATCCGAAGTTGAAAAATTCAGAAGGATGCCTCTTCTAGTGCTGCAAGGAAGCCGTTTGCAGGTAAAAAAGGAAGTCAGTTCCGTCTATAACCAAAAGAATGAGAATCTAACCGAGCGCCATCCGGTGGTAGGGGCTGTTATGATTCCCAAACCTGCACTTACTCAGCAAAGAAACAATCAGCGAAGAGCAGAAAGACCAGCTAGACAGTTCACTCAGATCAATATGATGCTGTCTTAGGTTTTACCTCATTTGCTGAAGTCCAATCTGGTTACTCTGAGGGAAGCTCCGAAGAATCCGAACACCACCTCTCCCTACTATAAACCGAATTCTCGTTGTGCTTACCATTTGGAAAGTACATTACATGATACCAATGACTGTTGGGCTTTGAAGAACAATGTATAGGATCTTATTGATGCTAAGGAGATTGAATTTGATCCCCCGGAGACTCCCAATGTTATCACTGCTCCTATATCAAAACATGGTCGGGGTGTTAATGTTGTTGAAGAAGATGTGTTTGTGACTTCTGTGGAATAATTGGTGACCCCACTCATGACTATCAAGGGAAATTTGTTGAAGGCCGTTTTATTTCCGGGTTGTGGTAAAGGTTGCCACTTTTGTTCATTTCTACTGACTGGTTGCCCTTTGTTGAAGGGAGGTGTTCAGCGCCTGATGGATGACAAAGAGATTCTGTTTGAGAAGACCCATGTTCCGACTGTTTCTTGTAAAGACATTTCTATCATAACCATTTCCACCAATCCTCCCAGGGTCTCTGCTAAGACACCCGTCAGGATTACATCAGTTCCGAAGGTGACTCCGTTGATCATAACCATGCTTGGACCAATCCCATACTCCTCAGACAAACATGTTCCTTGGAACTATGGGGCCGACGTCTATTACCACGGCGTAAAGCAGGACATGCTATCCATTGAAGACAAGATTGCTAAAAATGTTGATTCCGACATCGTCAATATTGTCGGAACCAGTAAAATAAAAAGAAGTGCAAGAGTGTTCTCCCCTGAAATTTCTCCCTTGAAGACTGTTATCGGACCTGTGATCATTCCTATCGTGGTTCCACCCAAGACTACTACTACAATTCCAGTAATCACTCCTGTTGACCCTCCCATCACCGAGTCGGCCGAGACTCGAGGCAAAGACATACTAATTAAGCCTGTCCTGACAAAGGCCAATTCAGAAACCATACCAGAAGCTTCCAAAAAAGAAATGGAAGAAATTTTGAAGATAATAAAGAAGAGCGACTACAACGTGGTCGAGCAGCTGGGGCAGACCCCATCCAAAATTTATATGTTGGCTTTGTTGTTTTGTTCTGAGGCCCATGCGAAGGCTTTGGTTAAGTTTCTGAAGACGGCTCACGTTCCACAAGAGACATATGCTGATAAGTTTGAAGTTTATGTGGCTAGTCTTACTGCCGATAATGGTTTTGGTTTTTCCAATGCGGATCTGAAACCAAAGGGGAGGAAGCATAATGATGCTCTTCATGTTTCCATTGAATGCAGGGGAACGACTCTGGCCCATGTTTTTGTAGATATTGGCTCCGCGTTGAATGTGCTACCTAAAAAAGCTCTGGACAGATTGGACTGTGAAGGCTTGACCTTGAAGCCTAGCAATATAGTAGTGAGAGCTTTCGATGGTTAGAAGTGGATGGTGCACGGGGAAGTGGATGTCCCTATTAAAGTCGGTTCCCAGACCTTCGACTCAACTTTCTATGTAATGGATATCAAACCATCATATTCTTGCTTATTGGGACGCCCTTGGATACATGGGGTTGGGGCTGTTAGTTCTACCCTCCACCAAATGTTGAAGTACCCAGTAAGAGGAAAGATTGTCACTGTTCATGGTGAAGAGGAGTATATGATCAGTCACTTGAACTTCTTTAGGTACATGGAAATGGATGGTAAGTTCATCAAGACTCCTTTCCAGAACTTTGAAGAGGTACCTCAGGTTATCGCTACAGCAGAAACTACCGACAGTCCTCTAAAGGTCACCAAATCACCCTCGAAGATGGCTTCTCTCAAGGATGCACGAGCAGTGGTTGAAGAAGGTGCTCAAAAGGCTGTTTGTCGTGCTCGGGCTAGAGGACCTCCCCTACGCATCAACAATCCTAGGGTCAATGCGCTTGAAGACAGTGATGGTGATTCTGACATTGACAACTGGATCTTCCTGACTACCAATGGCGGACTCAGTAACTGGACTTCCAAGGACTTTGTACCGATTACTTTTGTTCAGGAGTAATTGTCTTTCTGATTTTTCGGATATGTAATTTAAAAACAATATAAACTCTATAGCCATGTGTCTTACCCGGGGCACAAGGGTTCTATTTGTGAGGGTTATCATGTTTCATTTTCATATGACATCAATAAAGAATTGGACGTTTGCATACAAATTTTGCACTCTCTTTCTTTATTTTCTTTTATTCTGTCTATACATCTATGCTCTTACACACACTCACGTATCCAAATGCATATCCATATCCACTCTGGATCCCATTGATAACAGTTATGTTACTAGTCATTATGACTTTGAAAATCCAATTAACCAAGCCGAGGACGAAGGTGTGGAAGATTGTGAGGTACCCGGAGAACTTGCTAGACTATTACAGCAGGAAGAAAGGGCCATACAACCTCATGAAGAGTCGGTTGAGACAGTGAACTTGGGTACAGAGGAAGAAAGAAAAGAGGTTAAGATAGGTGCAAATCTGGAGCTTATTGTCAAACAGCGGTTGGTACAGATGTTGCATGAGCATGTTGAAATCTTTGCCTTGTCATACGAAGACATGTCGGGACTAGACACAGATATAGGGGTTCATCGCCAGTGACAAAGGTATTCAGGTAGACCCTGCAAAGGTGAAGGCCATACAAGATATGCCGGCTCCCCGCAGTGAGAAGGAAGTTAGAGGTTTCTTGGGACGCCTGGATTACATTGCCAAGTTCATTTCACATCTGACTGCTACTTGTGAGTCAATCTTCAAGCTTCTGAAGAAAGATCAAGTGGTAAAGTGGAATAACGAATTCCAGGTAGCCTTTGACATAATCAAACAATATCTCCAAGAGCCTGCCTCTGACTGAAGGAGGACCTTTGATAATGTACTTAACAGTGCTAGATAATTCAATGGGGTGTGTACTGGGGCATCATGACGAGTCTGGTCGAAAAGAGCATGCAATATACTACCTTAGCAAAAAGTTTACCGACTGTGAAACACGATACTCACTGCTCGAGAAAACTTGCTAGATTTTGGCATGGGCTGCTCGCCGACTAAGACAGTATATGTTGACCTACACTACTTTGTTGATATCTAAGATGGATCCGATCAAGTACATTTTCGAGAAGCCCACTCTCTCTGGAAGAATAGCAAGATGGAAAATGATCTTAATCGAGTACGACATCCAATACACAACCCAAAAAGCAATCAAGGGAAGTGTGTTAGCTAATCATTTGGCCCATCAAGCCGTGGATGACTACCAGTCCATGAATTTTGAGTTCCCAGATGAGAACATCATGTTAGTAACCGATTGTGAAGAACCTGGACCGGATGAAGGACCTGAGGAAGGATCCTGATGGTCTATGTTTTTTGATGGAGCCTCAAACGCACTGGGTAACAGAATTGGCGCTATAATCATATCTCTCGAGGGCTGTCATACTCCATTCACTGCCCTATTATGTTTCAACTGTACCAACAACATGGCAGAGTATGAAACGTGTATCATGGGTCTTAGAGCTGCTATTGACCTAAGAATCAAGTTCTTTAGTGTATTCGGGGATTCCGCTTTGGTGATAAGTCATATCAAAGGAGAGTGGGATACGAAACACCTGAATCTTATCCCTTACAGAGAACATGTACTGACATTGCTGCTGCATTTTGAAGAGATCACCTTTGAACATTTCCCACGAGAAGAGAATCAGCTAGCGGACGCGCTAGCCACCATGTCATCAATGTTCAAAGTCAGGTGGGATAGTGAAGCTCCCCGAATCATTATTGAGAGGTTGGATGAACCTGCATACTGTTGTAAGATCGATACTGAAGAGGTAGCGGGTAAACCTTGGTTTCATGAGGTGAAAAGGTATCTCGAGGCTCAAGAGTATCCCGAGGGGGCATCTGTCAATGACAAGAAATTTCTGAGAAGGTTTGCTGCAAAGTTCTTCCTCAGCCATGGAATCCTCTATAAGCGCAATGATGACTCTACCTGACTGCGATGTGTAGACAAGAGTGAAGCAGAGCGGATCATGGAAGACCTACACGAAGGTACCTTTGGCACTCATTCTAGTGGACATACCATGGAAAAGAAGATCCTACGGGCAGGATACTACTAGTCCACTATGGAAGCCGATTGTTATCAGCATTCTCGAACCTGTCACAAGTGCCAAATCTATGCTGATAAGGTGTGTGTACCTCCAGTTCCCTTGAACGTCTTGACAACTCTCTAACCCTTTTCAATGTGGGTGTGATCGGTGGATCTGGAACTGACTGTTTAACGCTGGTTCGCGAAATGTCGCGGAAGCAAGTGTCGCCACCGTCTTTTATTTTCTCCAAATGGAAAGGACAAAAGCACAGAAAAATTCCTTATAGAGATTGCTCTCGGTTCGGGAGGTAGGTTATAGAAAGGGAAGGTGTTAGCACCCTTTCTATCCATGGTTATCCATGGGCTCTTAGATACTTGCTCACTTGTGTTTTCAAAAATGGTTTATTTGCTTTTCAACTGTGGGTTTAAAAAAAGTTTCTTTGAAAATTTCAGTTCGACTCTTGTATCAGTCCTTAAGAGTGTTTGAAAAATGCTTTCGAAAGCTTTTTGAAAATGTGTTGGTGTGAAAAGTATTTTTGATTTGTTTTGTTTTGAACTAAAGCAAGTATCCACGAGTCGTCTACCTACCCTAAGGAATTCGTCTGTGTAAATGTCCTTTAAAGTAGTGCCATCCCACCATTGAGAGGTAGGTAGCACCACCGTTGGAGGTGTTCGGGTCAATTCGAGGTTCGGGACATGGTGATCACCGGAGCAATAGGAAGACACCTTAGAAGCTACCCTCATGCCAGGTTCCCGGATCATGAGGACTTACTAAGACATCCTCTACTCGACGATCACCTTTCGAGGCAAGGCAACAGTGAGGCGTACCCTAGGGGTGGTGTGTGATTTGTGTGTCATGTTCAGTTATTTTGTCTTATTCATGTCAAGGTGATCTATGCGTTTGTTTTTATTTTATCATTCATTCTTGCATGCATTTATTAACAGTTAAAAAGATGCGGAAATTAAAAGTTCTAAACTATTACAAAGGCGCGGGTCCACATCGCCAAAATTTCCAGAACCCGATTTGACAGAAAAATAAAGAAATAAAGTAAATTAAAGTGCGGGAAATTAATTACACGGCTTTGGGAGAGATACATAAATAATTAAAAGAAAAAGAAATAAATATGCGAATTGAAATTTAAATTAGAAACGAGGGCGTTGGACCCTTTTTAATTAAATTAAATTAAACGATTATTAAATTAATAAAATTAAAATGAAAAGAAATTGTTTTTGGTATTTTTGTATTTTTATGATTTTTATGAAAATTTTTTAATTAAAATAAAATGCTAACCCTAATTCTAGTTGTTTTTTAGTTTATTAAGAAAGAATTAAATTTTAACCTAAACTTAATCTAATTATTTACATGCAATTTAATTACAAAAATAAATAATAGGAAATATTTAATTATTATGAAGGAAAAGAAAAAAGGATAAAAATTATTATAAACCCTAATTCTACCAATTTTAGATTTTTATTTAAAAAAAGTTAAGGTTGAAACCTAAATTAAAAACTAAGTTAATTAATGCACTTTATTTACAAAAATATATTAATTAAATAAAATACTTATTTTTTGTCTTTTTTCTGATTTTTTGTGTTTTTTATATTATTTGTGAAAATATTAAATTAATTAAGAAAACAATAATTGAAAGAAAGTAAAAATAATGAAAAAACAAAGAATGTAAAAAAGTTTGCAAACCTAGGGGGTTCTGCCCCTAATTTGGAGGTGTATATCAGCATTTTAGGCCCATCAAGATCTTGGCCTGTTTGACTTGTGCGCTGGCATGTGAGATAGTTGACTGGTGTCTACCATGGACTTCAGATCATGGCTCTCTGATCGCTTCCATTGGCCAAGTGGACGGCTTGATTTTGATGATGCACGGTGGTCCATAACGTTGAAACTGCACACAAATATTAAATGAAAAATAATATGAAAGGGGGGTGGGGACCTGGGGCTCGAACCCAGGTCCTGGAGGTTGCCACTACAATGCCTTGCCAATCATACCAAGCGTGCTTTCTGTATATTGAATAACAAACAAATATTATAAGATAAAACCACGCGTTAGTGCTTTTTTAGCGCGAAATTTTGAATCAACCAGTCAGCGCCTTACACTTCATCATCTTCTTCATTGTTTTGTTTTTCCCTGAAAATGCAAAAGGGTTAGCGGGGGTTTTGAACCCCCTCAAAATACGCCATAACCAATAATAACGATTAAGCCATGGTAACACATAAATTAGGCGCGAGAATTGATTTGTCTTCGTCCAATCATGCTGAGTTTGGTCATGGTACTGAGAACTCCCAATTTTACAGCATGTAAAAGTATCCAATTCAAAGCTTGAAAAAACCTAAAAGATGACAATGGTGGAATCGCGTACAGTGCTCAAAAACACAATTAACTTATATGGTTAGCTTCAGAAAGGTTTAATTAGCACAAATCCACAAATAAAATGCAATGAATATGCCTAAATTGTAAAACACGATTATGAGAAAAAGGTGAAAAAGTTTGATTTATGTACAATGATTCAAGGCGTTAGAATTGGTGCTTTTGATCCAGGAAGTTTCTTTGATGTCCCAGGAATGTGATAGAATCGTTGTTTCACCTTGAAAAGCACTGGAATATGGTTTTCAGTTTTGGAATTTTTAAGCAAAAACTCAAGTGTTGCTTCTTGTCTATGGCGCAGCTTCTTGGTCATGGGCACGAGGGTTTGCATCCTTATATGTATATGAGTGATTAGGTCAAAGAAAATTGATCCAAAATCCATGAATTGATGAAACAAATATTTGATTTTTATGGCATTAGCTTTCAAATCTTTTTCATGCAAACTTCTACCAAATCATGACCAATTAGCAAGATTTTTTCCAAATCTGATTATACACAATATCTTGAGATTATTTCATGCACAAAAAGATTCAAAAAATTAGGTTTAATATTTTTCATGTATTTTATTTAATTAAATGAATTATTAATAATAAAAATCCAAATAAATAAATAAAAATGAAGAAAAACTTCCCTTTGGGCCAAATGGTCGTTCACATGCCTTGGATGATGAATTGTGGAAGAAAAAGAGGCCCATTAGCAATTTTAGGTCATTTGAATCAATGTTGACTTTTCAAAATATCCAAAACTTTCCCAACTTCCACAAGGCATAACTTGCTCAATTTTTAAGCTTTGCTCAAGTTCTCGGACATTTTGGAAAGTTATTTGAGTCCTCTAACCAATGCCTTTGGTCCCATGTCATTTTGTTTTACCAATCTCAAGTTATGGCCTTTGACTTAAAGTCCCTTTTTGTTGACTTTTGAAAATGACCTATAATGTTGAAATTGATAACTTTTTGTGAGAGCATTTCTTGGACTTGAAGTGTGAAGAGGAGTTGTAGGAAATGTCTTTCTCTTCAAGATGAGCTTTGGATGGAATTTTTCTGATAATCCATGTGAAAGTTATGCCCTGGTCAATTTACAGTTGACTTTTTCAACTGTCCAAATAAGGAAATTTTTGCATCTTGATGATTTTTGAGCCAAGCTTTGAGAATCATGATCAAGCATTGATCAAATGATGTTTGTGGCTTCAAAATGAGATGTTGACCAAAAAATTGAACCTTTGACTGCCAAATGACCATTTTGCCCCTACAGTTGACTGTAGTGCAATTAGGGTTTTTGACTTTGCAATTTTGTGCTGAAAGTCTTGAAACTTAGTATGAGGATGCTTGACCATATTTATAGGCATTTGGGACTTGATTGGACCCTTGGAAACTTCATTTTCTTGATCAGAACCAAAACCCTAATTTTGACTGTTTAGGAGGCCTTTGAACTGTGCAACCCTTGGGGAGATTTTGAAGCTTGACTTGGCAATTTCTGAAGAATATGGGAGGGCAAATTTTGGGGTACAACAGTTGCCCCTGTTCAATCTTCTTAGACCTGAGGATGCAGATTGGCCGACGTGCCTTTCGTAATCCGAAGGTGGAAGATGATTGAACACTAGAGTGCCCAGAAATTTGCGCTCACATAGTAGTATGATGGTGTGAATGGGCTTATAAATGCCATTTAGAGATTGATGGATAGGATGATTGGCTTATAGATGCCATGCTAAGAGATGATGGAAGGTGGATGGGCTTATAGATGCCATCTGGGTGTTGATCGCGTAGGAGATTCCTTAGCGAGAACTTGCGTACCTGCAAAAGAAAAAACGATTACCTGACCTATTACAGGAGCTGGTCTTCAGATGCTTTGTATAGATGTGTCCTGACTGGTTACAGGAGCTGGATCTGGAGCTTCAAACGATGATGAATGAACCCAGGGATGGTTACTCCCTCAACAGGAATGGTGAGAGAACCTTAGGCGACTACAACCTCAACAGCAAACATTGAGAGAATCTTGGTGGGAATTACCATCTCCGCAGTATCGGGGAGAGAACCATAGGAGATTACAATCTCAATAGCAATCATTGAGAAAACCTTGAATGGAATTATCATCTCCGCAGTATTGGGGAGAGAACCATAGGCGATTACAATCTCAATAGCAATCATTGAGAAAACCTGGGATGGAATTATCATCTCCGCAGCATTGGGGAGAGAACCATAGGCGATTACAATCTCAATAGCAATCATTGAGAAAACCTGGGATGGAATTATCATCTCCGCAGTATCGGGGAGAGAACCATAGGCAATTACAATCTCAATAGCAATCATTGAGAAAACCTTGGATGGAATTATCATCTCCGCAATATCGGGGAGAGAACCATAGGCGATTACAATCTCAATAGCAATCATTGAGAAAACCTGGGATGGAATTATCATCTCCGCAGCATTGGGGAGAGAACCATAGGCGATTACAATCTCAATAGAAATCATTGAGAAAACCTGGGATGGAATTATCATCTCCGCAGCATTGGGGAGAGAACCATAGGCAATTACAATCTCAATAGCAATCATTGAGAAAACCTTGGATGGAATTATCATCTCCGCAGTATTGGGGAGAGAACCATAGGCGATTACAATCTCAATAGCAATCATTGAGAAAACCTGGGATGGAATTATCATCTCCGCAACATTGGGGAGAGAACCATAGGCGATTACAATCTCAATAGCAATTATTGGGAAAACCTTGGATAACTTCTACTGAGTCTTCATTAGAAAAATCTGTTTGGGGTCGATTTAGCTGGACTAGAGAAGGCCTTGGACTGGATAAGAAATCTTTGGAGTTGATTTAACTGAACCGGTCTAGGTCTTGAAATGTCTTCAACTGGATAAGAAACAGGGAGATCTTGGGATCGATCTGATTGAACCAGAGAAGGCCTTTGACTGGATAAGAAATCTTTGGAGTCGATTTAACTGAACCGGTCTAGGTCTTGAAATGTCTTCAACTGGATAAGAAACTGGGAGATCTTGGGATCGATCTGACTGAACCAGAGAAGGCCTTTGACTGGATAAGAAATCTTTGGAGTCGATTTAACTGAACCGGTCTAGGTCTTGAAATATAGCCAAGAACTTAACTGAATCTTTTCCTGAAAGGTAAAGGTCATTCATATGCAATGCATGATATGGATCAAGCAATGATGTTCTCAACATAAATGAGATTTGTAAGATATGATGCGTACATGCATGCTATAATGATGTATGTGATGTTTATGTATGATTTCGTCTAGGAAAGTAAATCCTTGACGGGTGCCGGGAAGTCACTCCTGGGCTGATGTTGAAGAATAAGCTTTTACTTCCGCTGGGGATGATAGTTGCAAGAACACCGGTAGGAGAAGATAACTCCGTTGGGGAATAAACTTGGAGAATGGAATACTCTGTGGGGAGGAAAGTACTCTAATGATCTAGCTGGGAAGCAATACTCAGTGGGGAGAGAGATACTTTGCTGAGTCGTTGATACTAGCTTGCTGGGGATACCCTTGTTGTGTTGGAAGTGTTGATAGACTTCGCTGGGGTAAGAAGACTTCGTCGAGGACGACTTTTCCGTGGCTTTTGGCTGAGGATAACCCAGTTATATCCTGGTAAGGAAATAACTCTTTGAATAAAGCCGGGCGACATGTTCGTGCTTTGCGAGGGATAAGCTTCCAGAATCTACTGGGGATAAGCTTACTGCTTGGGGAGATGGATTCCAACTTTCTTGGGGAAGCTGGATTGGATTCTCTTGGGGAAGTTTGAGCTGTATTGGGGAAGTGATTCCACTGAATGCCTGGTATGCCGCCGGGGAACAATCTTTAGACCAAGACTGCCGGGGATGCTTGTTAAGAATATGTATATTGCTGTTGGGGAATGTTGAGATCTGCGGGAGGATACCCAACTTCCTTAAGGTTTGATGAAAGATTTGCTTGGGAGAGAGTGTATTGCTTGCTGGCTCACTCTCTGGGGAATTAAGATATCTGGTTACGTTCTTCCGCTGAACCCATCTTCGTACCCTGGAGGACAGAACAATTAGATTGCTTTTAGACCACTCTTTATTGCCCCTGTTTCTGAGGTGGGAGAGGAAGACCTGTGAGGTGCTGATAGCTGTTGATGGACAAACTCTTCTTCTGATAGGCAAGTGACAAGATGTCGGGACATAGTCGTACGCTTTGATCCCTAATTTTTGCCTGGACCGCCCTTTCGGGTTTTCAGTCCACCGGGATACCCATTTTTGCCCAAGCCGCCTTTTCAGGTTTTCGACTTGCCGGGTGTACAGATTTTTTTTATTTTTTATTTCATCCCTCATTTTTCTCGAACCCTTTTGGTTCGCCGGGAAGCCCTTATTTTTGCCTAGGTGTGTCAACCTAGCGGGTCTTTGATTATGCGCAGTATTTTTCGACTATGTCCGTGCTTTCAGAATGTAGGGAGTTGCCCCTGTTAGAAGTGTTCTGTCATGCCACCAGAAGATGTTTGATTAGGCAAGATTCGTTGTTGGAATGCCCCAAGTGACTCAGGCGGAGATTTGCCCCAGACTATTTGGCCTTTGAGAGATTCTCCGAATCTTGATTGGATTGCCCCAGATGACGGACAATGATCATGTCATGCCCCTTGATTGGAAATGCTTTTGTTCACTAGGTATTCATCATGCGAATTTCCCTGTCGTTCAAACCAATATTCATATGCAAGCAAAGTTATGTTAAAAATGCAAAGCTTATGTCTGTCTTGAAGATTTTGAAAATGCATTCTTTTTTTTCATAAAACAAGTGAATGTTTGTAAAACGTGATGTCAACTCCGTATTTACCGTAAGCCTTAAGGAGTCAGGATACCTTTCGGCACAGTATGCTTTCGAACTAACCCATGCTTCAGCTAGGACTTTTAAGGGTTATAACGTGGCCTGGTTCACGGTTTAAGAAACAAAGGATAAAGGCTCAAATTTTATTTGTACCCACCCGCTCTTCGTGATGTTCTCCAAACCTAAACTCAGTTGATCATACGTTAGACCTTGTTTGAGTCTTTGCTCTGATTTTCCGGTGATGATTCGGATGTTGATGATTTATTTTGAATAGGCAGTCATTCCTTTTTTTTTGTTGAGGGTTTGTAAGACCTCTTTCTTGTCTGATTTTTGTTATCCCTTTCTTTTTTGCCTGAACTGTTTTCCTTTTTTGGAATTACAGTCAGCGGGATGCCCCAGTTTCGTAAGTCTCCTTCATGGGTTTTGACTTAATGACTGCCTTTCTTTATTGATTATTCGGAACCATCACTTTCTTTCTTCGTTTTGTAAGGACTTCTTTTGATGCTGTTCATTATGCACTTGGATCAACTGAGAGACTACCCTGCCCCAGGTTATGGTTAAGGGTTTTAAATTTCGAAAAGAAAAACTCATACTTCTTTGGCTCAGAGGGGTTGACGAGGGATTATCATCCTTATAACTCCAGTGTTTAGGAATTGAAACAATGCCTGTACCTCATCAGCGGGGTCTGTTAAAAAGCATACTGTAAAGATCGTGGTATCGTTTTCGTCATCCTCCCTCAAGAGGCTTAGAATTATTGAGAGTTGATCATCATAAAAAATATGAAAATAATTTGCATATAGTGAAAACGAATATATTGCTTCAAAACAGACATATGCGATGCATTAATGAAATAACAACGTTTTAACATGAGTAAATGTTTGAACAAAAGAAAATTACAACTTGAACATTCGAATGAACAAAAGTCTTTTCATCTCAAGGCTTGTCACTTCAAATGGTGAGCCTTGGAGGGATGGTAGAAAAATTCTGCCTGACCATCTTGTGTGAACTCTAATGCCCCTTCATCAATCAGGTCCTGGATCTTGTTCTTCAGAGCCCAACACTCATTTGTATCATGTCCTGGACAGGCAGAGTGGTAGGCACACCTTTTATTGGGATCATAAGTAGGATGTGCTGTGTTGGGATTCTGGGGATGAGCCCTTAATGTGATCAGATTCAACCTCAACAGGCGTTGTAAAGCTTGAAACAGCGACATGTTGAGTTGGGTGAATTGCCTCCTGGGCTTGTCTGGCTGAAGCTGGTGAAGTTGCTGCTGAGTTTGTGACCTAGAAGCCATTTGAGGAGCTCTCCCCTTATCTCCTTGTCTCAAAGATGGTTGAATGATAACTGGCCCTTCAACCTTAGATGTTTGCCCCAGTTGGTTACCCCGAAGCAGTTGGTTGACGAGAACCCCGAGCTCATCTTGTCTTTGAGCTAAGTCTTGGATGATAGTCACCTGCCCCAACATCTGGGCTCTCATTGTATCCACCTCAGCTTGCAGACGTTTCAGCCGTTCGTCCTTAGCGCTGTTCCTGACAAAAGTCCCCATGAGAAGTGTCCTTAGCTCCTCCTTCCCTTTGGATAGATTCAGGAGGATTTCCCCAAACCGAGTCTCTTGAGCAAGAAGGTCCTGGTTATCTTGTTGGGGAGCCATTGCTGAAATAAACAGCGGGAAAGGTAAGTAACCTGCAACAAGGTTACCTGTTATGCGATGATATGTATGACATGCATGTAATGTTTTCAAGGACCTCGCGGGATAAACAAGAAAATTTGTTAGAACTTGGGTCCGGTAGCTTGATTAAAGGAAACCCCTGTTGTCGAGAATTCTTCTTCAAGGGTCAAAGGCTCACCATATCTAGTGGGTCATAGCCCCTGACTTTAGTCATCATGTCTGGTTTTGGTTTCCAAACAACCTTGGTTAAGGGAACCTTCTTCAAGAGTCAGAGCTCACCATATCAAGTGGGTCATAGCCTCTGACAACTTTGGCTAGAGGAAAATAAATCCTCTTTGCCCCTTGCTAGATGTTTGATTCATCATGACCTGCATCACAAGCTCTTGAGATCCTTGAAATGGGTTAGGATGTATGCAATGGTATGATGTCATGATGCAGGGGGTAATATGAATAAACCCTGTTATGAGCCCTTATTAAGGACTATAAATAGAAACCTGCAAGAAACTCAAGTAAAACCTGTCATGAGTCCCAGTTAAGGACTAAAAAACAAAACCTGCAAGAAACTTGGTAAACCCTGTTATGAGTCCTAATTAAGGACTGCAAACGAAAACCTGTAAAAAACTTAGTATACCCTGTTATGAGTCCCTATTAAGGACTATAAACAAAACCTGCAAGTAGTTCATGTGTCAGGTAACAAGCATGCAAGTAGTCAAGTACGAAGGCACACAAGTCACACCGGACAAGCCCTTAGAGTTTCAGGCCAACATGGGGTCTGGGTATTACCCTCTTGAAGTTGGTGGGATCAACCTGTCCTATTAAAAGGAACCGGGTTCTAAGGGTCCCAATATCACGGGATTGCTTTCATTGTTCATCGTTTCGATTTAGCCACTGAACTGGCGACCGAAATATTCCAAGAAAACAACCCTCAATTGAGTGTAGTATCGAGTATTAACCAACCTCGGACTGCACCAAAGTCAGTTATCTCACTACCCTAAAGAGGCCAAGATAGTTCAATTAAGGTTCCTAAGGTCTGTTGATGCTTCACGACACCACGCGGAGGCCCCGTATTCTCCTTGACTGAACTCAAGGGTTACCGGTACACACCAAAGTGCCACATCAACGTAGCAGACTGTTTCAACCATGTCGGTATACCCCGCACAGTTCCCTCACAGCCTTGTTGCTACTTTCTAAGAAGGTATCCCCCAGATCCGGGTTTAGGATCTATAGAACTCCCAAGCAACCCACAATTTTAAGCAAGAAAAGCAATACAATTGAAAACACAGTTATGAACTAACCATAAGGTACACCTCACTTTAAGTTTACTCCCCAGCAGAGTCGCCAATTCTGTGATCGGTGGATCTGGAACTGACTGTTTAACGCTGGTTCGCGAAATGTCGCGGAAGCAAGAGTCGCCACCGTCTTTTATTTTCTCCAAATGGAAAGGACAAAAGCACAGAAAAATTCCTTATAGAGATTGCTCTCGGTTCGGGAGGTAGGTTATAGAAAGGGAAGGTGTTAGCACCCTTTCTATCCATGGTTATCCATGGGCTCTTAGATACTTGCTCACTTGTGTTTTCAAAAATGGTTTATTTTCTTTTCAACTGTGGGTTTAAAAAAAGTTTCTTTGAAAATTTCAGTTCGACTCTTGTATCAGTCCTTAAGAGTGTTTGAAAAATGCTTTCGAAAGCTTTTTGAAAATGTGTTGGTGTGAAAAGTATTTTTGATTTGTTTTGTTTTGAATTAGAGCAAGTATCCACGAGTCGTCTACCTACCCTAAGGAATTCGTCTGTGTAAAGGTCCTTTAAAGTAGTGCCATCCCACCATTGAGAGGTAGGTAGCACCACCGTTGGAGGTGTTCGGGTCAATTCGAGGTTCGGGACATGGTGATCACCGGAGCAATAGGAAGACACCTTAGAAGCTACCCTCATGCCAGGTTCCCGGATCATGAGGACTTACTAAGACATCCTCTACTCGACGATCACCTTTCGAGGCAAGGCAACAGTGAGGCGTACCCTAGGGGTGGTGTGTGATTTGTGTGTCATGTTCAGTTATTTTGTCTTATTTATGTCAAGGTGATCTATGCGTTTGTTTTTATTTTATCATTCATTCTTGCATGCATTTATTAACAGTTAAAAAGATGCGGAAATTAAAAGTTCTAAACTATTACAAAGGCGCGGGTCCACATCGCCAAAATTTCCAGAACCCGATTTGACAGAAAAATAAAGAAATAAAGTAAAGTAAAGTGCGAGAAATTAATTACACGGCTTTGGGAGAGATACATAAATAATTAAAAGAAAAAGAAATAAATATGCAAATTGAAATTTAAATTAGAAACGAGGGCGTTGGACCCTTTTTAATTAAATTAAATTAAACGATTATTAAATTAATAAAATTAAAATGAAAAGAAATTGTTTTTGGTATTTTTGTATTTTTATGATTTTTATGAAAAATTTTTAATTAAAATAAAATGCTAACCCTAATTCTAGTTGTTTTTTAGTTTATTAAGAAAGAATTAAATTTTAACCTAAACTTAATCTAATTATTTACATGCAATTTAATTACAAAAATAAATAATAGGAAATATTTAATCATTATGAAGGAAAAGAAAAAAGGATAAAAATTATTATAAACCCTAATTCTACCAATTTTAGATTTTTATTTAAAAAAAGTTAAGGTTGAAACCTAAATTAAAAACTAAGTTAATTAATGCACTTTATTTACAAAAATATATTAATTAAATAAAATACTTATTTTTTGTCTTTTTTCTGATTTTTTGTGTTTTTTATATTATTTGTGAAAATATTAAATTAATTAAGAAAAAAATAATTGAAAGAAAGTAAAAATAATGAAAAAAAAAAGAATGTAAAAAAGTTTGCAAACCTAGAGGGTTTTGCCCCTAATTTGGAGGTGTATATCAGCATTTTAGGCCCATCAAGATCTTGGCCTGTTTGACTTGTGCACTGGCATGTGAGATGGTTGACTGGTGTCTACCATGGACTTCAGATCATGGCCCTCTGATCGCTTCCATTGGCCAAGTGGACGGCTTGATTTTGATGATGCACGGTGGTCCATAACGTTGAAACTGCACACAAATATTAAATGAAAAATAATATGAAAGGGGGGTGGGGACCTGGGGCTCGAACCCAGGTCCTGGAGGTTGCCACTACAATGCCTTGCCAATCATACCAAGCGTGCTTTCTGTATATTGAATAACAAACAAATATTATAAGATAAAACCACGCGTTAGTGCTTTTTTAGCGCGAAATTTTGAATCAACCAGTCAGCGCCTTACACTTCATCATCTTCTTCATTGTTTTGTTTTTCCCTGAAAATGCAAAAGGGTTAGCGGGGGTTTTGAACCCCCTCAAAATACGCCATAACCAATAATAACGATTAAGCCATGGTAACACATAAATTAGGCGCGAGAATTGATTTGTCTTCGTCCAATCATGCTGAGTTTGGTCATGGTACTGAGAACTCCCAATTTTACAGCATGTAAAAGTACCCAATTCAAAGCTTGAAAAAACCTAAAAGATGACAATGGTGGAATCGCGTACAGTGCTCAAAAACACAATTAACTTATATGGTTAGCTTCAGAAAGGTTTAATTAGCACAAATCCACAAATAAAATGCAATGAATATGCCTAAATTGTAAAACACGATTATGAGAAAAAGGTGAAAAAGTTTGACTTCTGTACAATGATTCAAGGCGTTAGAATTGGTGCTTTTGATCCAGGAAGTTTCTTTGATGTCCCAGGAATGTGATAGAATCGTTGTTTCACCTTGAAAAGCACTGGAATATGGTTTTCAGTTTTGGAATTTTTAAGCAAAAACTCAAGTGTTGCTTCTTGTCTATGGCGCAGCTTCTTGGTCATGGGCCCGAGGGTTTGCATCCTTATATGTATATGAGTGATTAGGTCAAAGAAAATTGATCCAAAATCCATGAATTGATGAAACAAATATTTGATTTTTATGGCATTAGCTTTCAAATCTTTTTCATGCAAACTTCTACCAAATCATGACCAATTAGCAAGATTCTTTCCAAATCTGATTATACACAATATCTTGAGATTATTTCATGCACAAAAAGATTCAAAAAATTAGGTTTAATATTTTTCATGTATTTTATTTAATTAAATGAATTTTTAATAATAAAAATCCGAATAAATAAATAAAAATGAAGAAAAACTTCCCTTTGGGCCAAATGGTCGTGCACATGCCTTGGATGATGAATTGTGGAAGAAAAAGAGGCCCATTAGCAATTTTAGGTCATTTGAATCAATGTTGACTTTTCAAAATATCCAAAACATTCCCAACTTCCACAAGGCATAACTTGCTCAATTTTTAAGCTTTGCTCAAGTTCTCGGACATTTTGGAAAGTTATTTGAGTCCTCTAACCAATGCCTTTGGTCCCATGTCATTTTGTTTTACCAATCTCAAGTTATGGCCTTTGACTTAAAGTCCCTTTTTGTTGACTTTTGAAAATGACCTATAATGTTGAAATTGATAACTTTTTGTGAGAGCATTTCTTGGACTTGAAGTGTGAAGAGGAGTTGTAGGAAATGTCTTTCTCTTCAAGATGAGCTTTGGATGGAATTTTTCTGATAATCCATGTGAAAGTTATGCCGTGGTCAATTTACAGTTGACTTTTTCAACTGTCCAAATAAGGAAATTTTTGCATCTTGATGATTTTTGAGCCAAGCTTTGAGAATCATGATCAAGCATTGATCATATGATGTTTGTGGCTTCAAAATGAGATGTTGACCAAAAATTTGAACCTTTGACTGCCAAATGACCATTTTGCCCCTACAGTTAACTGTAGTGCAATTAGGGTTTTTGACTTTGCAATTTTGTGCTGAAAGTCTTGAAACTTAGTATGAGGATGCTTGACCATATTTATAGGCATGTGGGACTTGATTTGACCCTTGGAAACTTCATTTTCTTAATCAGAACCAAAACCCTAATTTTGACTGTTTAGGAGGCTCTTGAACTGTGCAACCCTTGGGGAGATTTTGAAGCTTGACTTGGCAATTTCTAAAGAATATGGGAGGGCAAATTTTGGGGTACAACAGTGGGGCATTGACATGATCGGCCAGATCAGACCTACCGCTTCCAACGGGCATCGCTTATTCCTAGTGGCCATTGATTACTTCACGAAGTGGGTTGAGGCTGCCTCCTTTGCTATGGTTACCAAGAATGTGGTGGAACAGTTCATCAAGCATAACTTAGTTTGTCGTTATGGTATCCATGAGAGAATCATCACGGATAATGGTACTAATCTCAACAACTCGATGATCACTAAACTCTATAATCAGTTCAAGATTCAACATCATAACTCTTCTCCTTACCGGAGGAAGATGAATGAGGTTGTCGAAGCTGCTAATAAGAATATTAAAAAGATCATACAGAAGATGACAATGACATACAAATACTGGCACGAGATGCTACCATTTTCTCTTCACGGGTACCGTACTTTAGCACGTACGTCGACAGGGGCAACACCCTATTCTCTGGTATATGGAATGGAGGTTGTCCTACCCATGGAGGTCCAGATCCCTTCTTTATGGATTATGACGGATGCGGGTTTGAGAGAAGACGATTGGATCTAGACTCGACTTAATCAATTGAACTTAATCGACGAGAAAAGACATACTGCTGTCTGTCATGGTCAAATGTATCAGAAACGGATGATCAAGGCCTTCAACAAGAAAGTCAGACAACAAGTGTATCAAGTAGGGGATCTGGTAAACAAGCGCATCATACTTCCGCAAGGTTATCCCAAGGGCAAATGGACTCCCACCTATGAGGGACCATTTGTAGTCAAGAACATATTTTCCGGTGGAGCCATGATTCTTACCACCATGGATGGTGACGACCTTCCACACCCTGTCAATGCGGACATAGTGAAAAGATACTACGCATAATAAAGACCCGCTTGGTTGACATACCTAGGCAAAAATAAGGGCATCCCGGCGAACCAAAAGGGTTCGGGCAAAAATTAGGGATAAAAAATAAAATAATTTGTACACCCGACAAGTCGAAAACCCGAATAGGCGGCTTGGGCAAAAAAGGGTATCCCGGTGGACTAAAAATTTGAAAAGACAGTCCAGGAAAAAGTTAGGGATTAAAGCATATCACTATGTCCCATTGGATCACCTTGCGATCAGACCTCAGTAATTAGATATCAAGCTCAAATGGTACCAATCAATCCAGTCAGCTTCGGACAAGCAACAAAGTGATGAGATGCTCGAAGACATAGGGGCAATAGCAGAATTGAAACCCAATGGGATCACTACACATAGTTGTTTTCTTTTTGTACACAATTTCTGTAATAATTTCCATTTTTACGGTGGCGTTCTCTTACTAGAGCGTCAACCTCCTCGTAAAAAATTCCTGTTATAGTCAAATTTCAAATCAATACAAAGTATATTTTGAGTACAAAACTTTGTGTTTGTTTTTTCCGTTTTCTATTTTATTTTGCAAAGAAAACGTCCAATGTTTTATTTTTTACATATGCATTTGAATATGATTACTGTTCACAAATATCTGCATATAAAACAGAAAGACAGTTACTAAGAACTCAAAGAAACTGGTACAAAACCTAAATACCTACAGTTACCCCGTCCATCATGGTACAAGGGGCAGAGACAGTTAGAAGCAAAGTCACTATCACATACAAGCCAATGATACCTATATTCCCCACAGAGCCGAGACCACCAAGGTCCGACCTCCGTATCCCCAAGCAGGAATTCCTTCCCCAGCAGGTTCCTTTAGAAAGTTGATATTTGTATTCCCCATCCGAGTTTTATAACCCTGAGCAGTTTATAAAGCCATCTCCCGAGCAGAGTTTAGTTCTTTGACAACGAAAGCTCAATCTCTAATAGAGATCTTCTTTCCAGCAATGGAAGTTCATCCCCAGCTGAGTTTATTTCTCCGAATCAGCAGATCTTCCAACAGAGTATCTCTCTTCCCCACAGAGTCATTCCCCTGCACGATTATTCTCAAACAGAGTCTCCTCCGGCATAATGTTCTCAAGCAGAATGGATGTAAATCCCCAGCTAATCATCTGCGTGCACTATGCCCAACGGAAACGAAGAACTCAACTCCTTATATTCTCTAGCAGCAGTCCAAGATTTATTTTCCCAGCTAGAGAATATCACAATAGCATTGCATATCCATACATCATGGAATGTGCATACATATTATACAACACAATCTCATTTATTTTGAGAACATCATTACTCAACACATTTCATACATCAAGGCATTACATACGACTAACTCTTTACCTTTCAGGGAAAGATGCAATCAAGTTCTCACAAGTTCTCTCTGGTTCAGTCAAACCGACACCAAGGTTTCTATTCCAATTGAAGATATTCCAACACTTTTCCAGATTTTCTCTGGTTCAGTCAAACCGACACTAAGGTTTCTATTCTAGTTGAAGATGTTCTAAGACTTTCGTCTGGGTCAGTCGAATCGCCGATAAGATTCCCCTGATTTCTATGCCAGTCAAAATTAATCTGAGACCTCTCCCGGGTTCAGTCAAATCGATACTAAGATTTCTCTCACAGTTGAAGACAACTCGAGACCTTTCCCTGGTTCAGTCAAATCGATACTAAGATTTATATTCTAGTTAAAAAAGCTATGAAGCCCAGAAACTGACCGGATAACAGCTTAATTTCCCCAAATTACTGAAGCCTGGAGCACGACCAGATAACGGTATAAGACGCTGTGAAGTCTGGAGCACAACCAAATAGCGGTAAGAGACACAGTGAAACCTGGAGCACGACCAGATAACAGTATGAGGTACTGCAAAGCTTGGAATTCGACAAAATAGCAGTTTACTCGGCCAATTACTATTGAAGCCTAGAAACGACCAGATGTTAGTATGCCTTAAATTCAAGTTGAAACCCGGATGCAACCGGATAACCACTTAATTCCTTCTGAAGCTTGGAGCACGACCAGATAACAGTTTTTGAGATTGCGCCTGGAGCACGACCAGATAGCAAATTTAATCTAATCTCCCCAGTAAGTCACTGTAAAACCTGGAGCACGATCAGATAGCAGTCAGTCTTATTATCCTCAGCAAATCACTGTAAGGCCTGGAGCATGACTAGATAGCAGTTCATTTTCATCTCCTCGACTAAGAGATGATTCCCCAGTAGAGTAACGGACAACTGAAGTTCCTAAAATTCCATTTCTCCCAAGATAGAGATCAACATTCCTCATCAGATTCCTCCTTAACGACAGGAACATGATTTCTCATCAAATGAATATCTCTGGAAATCAACATCCTCTAGATGGCATCTTTAAGCCCATCTCCGACGATTCTCCATCATATCTTCCGGATGGCATCTTTAAGCCCATCTCCGGTGACCTTCCGTCATCTCCTCCAAATGGCATCTGGAAGCCCATTCCCGATACTACCTACACAGTCCATTACCATCTCAGACGAGTGTAAATTTCTAGGCACTCTAGTGTTCAATCATCTTACACCTTCAGATTACGAAAGGCAGACAACTAATATACATCCTCAGGTTTAAGAAGATTGAACAAGGGCAGCAGTTTTACCCCAAAATTTTCCCTCTCATTTTACTCAACACATGCCCATTGAGGTCCTCAACTTGCTCAAGGATGCCCAAGAGTTGACCAGACAAACTCTCTCCTAAGGCAATGTACCTCAAACTAGGGTTTCCATTTTCATCAGGGTGTGGGAACTCCAAAGGTCCAAAATTACTCTCATGGTCCCAATATGTTCTCAAGATCATCCATGTCAATTTTCATTCCTTGCACAAGAAGTTTGCTCAGTCAATTGCCCAGATGCCTGAAAATAAACACAACTAGGTCAAAAGTCAATTGTGGCCCATATACAGTCAAACTTCAAGATTTTTGGTCAACATCCACATTTTTCAGGTAATATCCATCATTTGATCAATGGTTGATCATGATTCCTCAAGGAATGCACCCAAATTCATTAAAACCCAAAAGTTGCTAAATTAGGGTTTCATAGGAAAAGTCAACCAAACTTTGACTAGGCATAACTTCTTTATACTTTATCAAATATTTTCCATCCAAGGCTCATTTTGAAGAGGATGCAATTACCTACAAGCCATATTCATTCCCCAAGTACAAAATATGCACTCATCAAACGTTATGAATTTCTACATTATAGGTCCTTTTGAAAAGTCAACAAAAACACCTTTTGGGTCAAAGCTTCTTACATGAACATGGAAGACCCAATTAAGATGAAACCAAAAGGGTTGTTTAGGGGACATCCTAATATTTCTAAAAAGTCCAATCACACTTCTCTAGGGTTAAAATTGGAGGAGATATGCCTTGTCAAAGTTGACCATTTTTGCAAAATTGCTAAAAGTCAAATGTGCTCAAAAATACATTTTTTGTCAAATGGGCCTAACATTTAATGATTGTATCTTGTTGGAAACATGGTCCAAGACCCAAATCAGCATCCACACATTATTTTCTTCATTATTTATTTTGATTTTGATTTTTTATTATTTAAAATTCAAATTAAATCAAATAAATGGAAAAAAAATACAAAAGATTGAGTTTGATTTGATTTTTTTGTAGCAATCAAATCTATTCAAGTTGGATTAATCAAAACAAATTAAATCTTGATGATATTCAAAGATTAAAATTGTTTTTGTTACCCTAATTCATTGTACCATATATATTGAGCAAGAACAAGCCAAAAACACAAGGGTGCAGGTCGTGAAAGCTGAGAACAAAACTCAAATTTTGGCAAAAAAGTAGTGGATTATTCTCCAAGCTAGAGGGAAATTCAAAGCATTTCAAAGCTACCAATCAATTCCTGGACATCTCCAGAATGTTCTACAATCATTTTCCAGTTCTCCCATGCCCAGAAACAGGATATACGATCGTCACTGTTTGCTTCTTTTTCAAAATCCGATTACTATGATTCTTGCATAATGAACATGTTTTAATGGTATATCTGTGTTAGTTGTCATGTTTGCAACGTGTTGAATTGGTTTAAATTATGTTTTGATGCATATACTGATGAATGTCATGGCTAGGGTTTGAAGTCACATTTTAGGGCTTCTTGATACAGGTGAAATTGGCCCAAGAAAAGGGTACCATGATGCTCGTGGCATCAATACAAGTTGAACCATGGTATTTAATTTCATTTATCATGCATTTTTCTTGATTTTTGAAGTGTACAGGTTATGGCTACAAACGCTTGTCTGTAGGTAAAAGTGTTTAGCCTAAGGTGACGGATCTGCGAAGAAGACAGCAACGTGTCTAACCACTATTAGCTTATTTGAATTTCGCGCGCTTATTGGAGTCATTCAGGATTTTTTATATATTACTTATTGTTGTTATTATAATGATATATAAACATGATAGCCCAGATGGCAAGGTGTGCGTTGTGTAAGTAGGAGGACCTGGGTTTGATCCCAGATCCCATCATTTTCTTTATTTTCCTAACATTTAAATGCAGGTTCTCTATATTACCTTGCCAAGCGTTCACCATGCGCTGTCACCATCTTGCCATTGGATTCATTGTTAGCCAGATCCAACGCCTCAACCAAGGAAGGACTATGGTGCACTCCCAGGCTGGCACAACAGGGAATCAAACGCATGGAATGGGCTCAGCTTCATGGGCCTAAGAAATTCAGCATCATACCCCCTCATTCAGCTTCTAACAGGCCCATTCTATCTTTTTTATTTTAATTATTTTCTAACTATTTTCTTTTTTAAAATAACATCAAAATTATTTCTTTTTTATTTGTAAGTGCCCTGGCTGGAGAGTTGGCTTCATTTGTAAAACAAATAAGAAAGCAAGTTTACCCATATTCCCTTTGTTGTTTTAATATGTGGGGTTGAAGAAGTTCAACATCTGGACCAACATGTTATGTAAGATGTCACAACATCAGCATATGACATCGCGCCTGAAATTAAGTACTGATTAAGTAACTATGTTATATGTTGAATGTTTGTAACAGCTGTGACTTGTAACCTAACTATTCTAAGTGATCTAAATTATGAAAGAGGTTATTTGTTGTGTTGAAGAAGTTCAACATCTAGGAAAACATGTTAGATGTAATGTCATGACATCTGACTTGACATCACGTCAACAGAATTGATAATTCAGTTACAGTTCTGGTACTTAAATACTCTGAGAATATATGTGGCGTTTCTTATGGAGAATCTGAAGATCAATCAAGAATCAATCAGAATATTTGAAGAAAATACTGTTTCTAAATATGGAGATATTTTAGGAACTAGAAGATTGAAGACCTTGATTATAGGAGAAGTTTGTTGCTGAGTTGTAACAACAAGGAGAAAAGCTTGCTGAGATTTTTGAAGGCCCAAATCCAGTTGGGTAATAGGTTATAAATAGCAGATTGTAACCTAGGGTTTGGCACTCCAAAAAGAATGTAACATTAGGGGTGTTTTGTTAGGTAAACATGTCGGTATGTGGCAAGGTTACCATGTGTGTAACTCGATACCTGTAGGTAAGGGTTTGAGTGTTCTTGGACGAAGCTATGAAGCAAGTCTAAGTGTTTCTGCATTACTTCATATACATTGTAATGTAGGAAATCAAGTGGGAAGGCTCTACTTCTTGAGTAGGAGTAAGACTTTTGTTGCTGCGGCAATAGGAATGGAAACTGGTAGGTTTCTATCTAGGAGTTCCTAGGTATAGGTTGCACTGGGTAGATGATTAAGTGAAGGATGGGAACTTGTGAAGTTTAGTCCTGAATTAATATTGCTGATAGTGGATCTTCTTCCTGGCTTGGTATGCCCCCAGAGTAGGTGTGTTTCACCGAACTGGGTCAACAACTGATTTGTGTTTTTACCTTCAACACTTTATAATTTTGTCTGTTATATATCAAGGTAAAACTATAATGGTGTAACAGATAATGTCTCAGAACATGTTAAGACATCATGCTAATATCTGTGCAGAAGAAACAGAACTGTGAAGGATGTTCGCTCTCTGCTGATCATGTGCAACAGATGAACAGAACTAGGTCCATCGTTGTTCTATCCTCTGCACCTTCAAAGTATATCTGGCACAGCTTGGTTAAACTGTGCTTCGGTTTCTCTTCAGTACTGAATCACAAAAAATTGGGTATCTACATTGCAGTGTACTTATTATGTCATATCAGATGTCCAGACATTGAGTATAACATCTGAATTCTGGCATACACCAGAATTTCAATTGGTATCAGAGCAGGCATCCTGTTCTGTTTCTGGATGAGATCCATGGGTGATACTTTTTGGTATCTGCAAGGTCAATCTTAGTACTGGAGATTGTAACCTGGAAAGGTTTGTTACTTCCCTGAATGATCCCTTAAAGTGGGAGGATGGACTATTCATGACAAGAACTGTGTGTACCTGTCCTTGTGATTGGCATTTGGCCTGGTTGTGTGGTAGTTGCTCCAGGTTTGATTTATTTTCAAACCTAGGATTTGTGTACGCCTGAAGTAGTGTGTGTGCAAAAGATTGAGTTGTATTATGTTCTTCCGCTGCATAATACTTGGAAAACTCAAGTTCTGATGTGTTTCCTCTCTTGTGAATTAAAGGCTACTGTATTCAAGATTTCAACGTAAGCTATTGAAAATGTCTCAGATACTTGAAGTCCACCCATGAAGACGTTCTTCGTTCAGGATGGTAAGAATCACCTAATCACTGATTCCCTTACTCTCTTGAGTAGTGTTATACGAAGACCTTGAAGAATTTCAAGGAGGGCTTCATTCCAAGGTGATGGAACTGATGTTCTATGCGACGGTGGAACATGTGTTCAACAAGTATGCAGCTACTAGTTGAAAAGCATATGTTTCGGGTGTCAAACAAAGGGATACTTTTGTTTGAAACCTACTCCTGACCTGGAAGAGGAGACATCTGTGTGTGCAAAGTTGACAATGGTAGAGTCAACTATGTCTGTGTGCTCCCGAAGGTTACTTTTAGAAGTCAGAACTCTAGAAGTAGAGTTGTTTGAGATGTGACATTGTGCAACCCCTATTGGTGGGCTTATTCCTGAAGATTGATCAGGACTGAGCAGTTGTTCCCTGGAGTAATATGGTGTGAAGAAAGACAAGCCCATTGGTTAATAAAAGTCAATGATGGTGCAGCATTATTGCTCCTTCATAGAAGTAGATTGGGATCATGAGTCATGTCATTTAAACATCATGATTAGAAGTGGAAGATCTTTCAAGAATATGAAGACTCAGAGTTTGGTTAAGGTAGTATGTTCTGGCAATACATATCTGCTGATGATTGGTGTTGCTGTCTTCACTGAAGTACTTAAGGTCAGCTGAAGTCTGATTGGTGTAATTGGAGTATGAACAGGTATAGCTCTTGGAGTTACTTAAATCTGGTAGGGATGTCATATGTCATGTCGAGACATTTGTGCACAATGCATGGATATTTTATGACTGGTAGTTTGAGGGTGAGATTTGGTTAATCTCCTCACATTAGTTCAGCCTGGTGTTTAGCTGGCTGTTGACCTATGTCACATGGGTTCAGGGTGTTGTGTGACATATTTGCAAGGAAGGATTCATCTCTCTCATTCCTAAGGATGAATCTGATCTGGTAGGAGTCTCAAATCTGTTGAATTAAGTAGAGTTTGTTCAGAGAAAATCCTATTTACTTGAGACAAGGGTGGCAACCTAGATATCTCAACTCCTTGGTCTCTCAAAGAAAGAGCTTGCAAGAAGAAGACATCATAATCTTGATGATGGTCACTTGGATCAGTCTGGAGCTGAATTCAACAACTAGATGTTATAACATAATGCTGTGACATTTGGTTCAACATCAGATTCTTGGTTGGTGAAGTGGCACAGCAACTTAAGATAGGATGATCTACGAAGTTGAAGATTAGATCCTTCAAAAAGATCGTCTCTTTGCAGCCCCTTGGAGTTGTTGGGTGGAGAAGATGTTACATGTTTCCGTCTTAGTGTATCTAAGCCTTTTGTGATAACTTGTAGCTTGAAGTTCAAATTTCAATTGGAAGGTCAGAATATCTTTGGGAGAAGTCTGATAAACATGGAGATAATCAAACAGTGGCATTTGGTCTATCTCAGCAGTGGATTCAGAGAATCAAGATAATCAACATATGGCAGCTGATTATTATCGAGAAAGTTTGATTCACAGTATGAATACGTTCAACCAATATTGTTGAACAGAGGGTGCGCTCTTGAAGACATAAAGATGTGTCTTATGTTTTCCATTCATCAAGGGGTCTTATTTACCTTGAATCAGAAGTTATCTTGAAGGTCCAACTAAGTATTGAATGTGACCTACTTGTTTCCATGAAGAGAAGTGATTGTCCCTAACAGGGGGTGTATTGGTTTGTACGAAAGGTCTTCATCAAACTCGTAGGATATAAAGTGTGGCACCTTATTAACTATTGGGATGATGTGTTCGAGACTGAAGAGCACTATGTCTGACCGAATGTCATCACATTGGTAATGACATTGTTCCTAATTCCCCCTAAAACTACAGACAGGAGGAAAGTTGGATGAAGTGTGGATTGTTATTAATAAACCCATGTGTGTACAGCTGTATGACTCAGAGGGAGTAACCATCCTCTTTGTGAAAAATGGAATGGTTTCAAACATAGGATTTGAGCGTGTTTTCATCTGCTAAGAAAACAGGGCGGTTGTGTCTCATTATGGAGTTGTTTAGTGAGCTGGAATGTTTAGATGATAACTTGTCATCTAATAAAGGTATTATATAACTGAGGCAGAGACAACGATGGTTCTTGGATAGGGGACAAATACTTAAAAGGAGTAGTCGGTTCTAAAAGACAAATGTCTGACAATGGTCAAAGGGTCAAACCCAAGGGTAGGTACCTGCATTAAAACCAGTCCTAGGGTACTGAAACTGTCAGAGTAAAGTACCAAGATCGTTACTATCTATGCCAAAATTGCATTATTTATGAAGACTCTCTCTATTCTTTCTCTTCATCAGAGGGTTTCAGCAATATGAAGTTTGTTAGCATCTGGGAAAATTGTGCATGGGTATGGATCTGTATGGGCAGTCTTTGTCAAATTCTGGCCAAAAAGGGGGAGAAAGATAGGGACCCAGACTCAGGCGAGACTCAGGTAAAAGCAACACACGGCAATGTCCAGCGAGACTCAGGTGAAAGCAACATGATCCCTAAGTAAGTGACTTTGTTTGTGTCTTGTGTTCTGAGTTAAGAGGATAGTTGTGACTTGTGATCTGAGTTACATGATCACAAGTAATAAGTATCAAGATTATCAACAATAATCTTGAGAAAAGAAATCCTCTTGGGGCATCGATGGTTTGGAGTTGCTCACAGTTGAAGGATAGAGGTTTGTTGTTTTCTCAAAGGACATCAGCCTCTACAAAGAAGATGTTGGACAAGATGTTGTAACATCTCAACTGTGTTGTGGCCTGGTCCCAAAATACAACTTGCACTTATTTGTTTTAGCCAAAATTTGCCAAAGGGGGAGATTGTAAGTGCCCTGGCTAGAGAGTTGGCTTCATTTGTAAAACAAATAAGAAAGCAAGTTTACCCATATTCCCTCTGTTGTTTTAATATGTGGGGTTGAAGAAGTTCAACATCTGGACCAACATGTTATGTAAGATGTCACAACATCAGCATATGACATCGCGCCTGAAATTAAGTACTGATTAAGTAACTATGTTATATGTTGAATGTTTGTAACAGCTGTGACTTGTAACCTAACTATTCTAAGTGATCTAAATTATGAAAGAGGTTATTTGTTGTGTTGAAGAAGTTCAACATCTAGGAAAACATGTTAGATGTAATGTCATGACATCTGACTTGACATCACGTCAACAGAATTGATAATTCAGTTACAGTTCTGGTACTTAAATACTCTGAGAATATATGTGGCGTTTCTTATGGAGAATCTGAAGATCAATCAAGAATCAATCAGAATATTTGAAGAAAATACTGTTTCTAAATATGGAGATATTTTAGGAACTAGAAGATTGAAGACCTTGATTATAGGAGAAGTTTGCTGCTGAGTTGTAACAGCAAGGAGAAAAGCTTGCTGAGATTTTTGAAGGCCCAAATCCAGTTGGGTAATAGGTTATAAATAGCAGATTGTAACCTAGGGTTTGGCACTCCAAAAAGAATGTAACATTAGGGGTGTTTTGTTAGGTAAACCTGTCGGTCTGTGGCAAGGTTACCATGTGTGTAACTCGATACCTGTAGGTAAGGGTTTGAGTGTTCTTGGACGAAGCTATGAAGCAAGTCTAAGTGTTTCTGCATTACTTCATATACATTGTAATGTAGGAAATCAAGTGGGAAGGCTCTACTTCTTGAGTAGGAGTAAGACTTCTGTTGCTGCAGCAATAGGAATGGAAACTGGTAGGTTTCTATCTAGGAGTTCCTAGGTATAGGTTGCACTGGGTAGATGATTAAGTGAAGGATGGGAACTTGTAAAGTTTAGTCCTGAATTAATATTGCTGATAGTTGATCTTCTTCCTGGCTTGGTATGCCCCCAGAGTAGGTGTGTTTCACCGAACTGGGTCAACAACTGATTTGTGTTTTTACCTTCAACACTTTATAATTCTGTCTGTTATATATCAAGGTAAAACTATAATGGTGTAACAGATAATGTCTCAGAACATGTTAAGACATCATGCTGATATCTGTGCAGAAGAAACAGAACTGTGAAGGATGTTCGCTCTCTGCTGATCATGTGCAACAGATGAACAGAACTAGGTCCATCGTTGTTCTATCCTCTGCACCTTCAAAGTATATCTGGCACAGCTTGGTTAAACTGTGCTTCTGTTTCTCTTCAGTACTGAATCACAAAAAATTGGGTATCTACATTGCAGTGTACTTATTATGTCATATCAGATGTCCAGACATTGAGTATAACATCTGAATTCTGGCATACACCAGAATTTCATTATTTAATCAAAAAATCATAAAAACATTATAAATCATTTATTTTCATAAAATAATTATATTTTTTTAATTAATTAGTTTAATTAAATTAGGGCAATTTAACTTTGTATTTTTTATAATTAACAATAATTAGGATTAGGGTTTAATTTTGTACATAACCTAATTAATTTTTTCTCAAAAATAACCTAAATCTTTTTTCAACTAGATTTTTTAGGTTTTCTAATTATTCTCGCATTTAATTCACCGTGCGATTTTAATTTCCTTTTTATTATTATTGTAACTGCTCAGAGTTTATAATAGTAATTAGGGTTTTAAATTCCGCATCTTTATTTTCAGTCCAAGATGATTATGTATCTGCAATAGCCTTGTAATAGCTAGGACTTTAACTTTCTCGCTTTAATTTCCGTAAACTATAAACTGCTTAGATGTATGTTAATAAGATTGTATGGAAAGACTAACTGAAAATTAATACAGTAGAAAACCCTAAATATGCAAAGATAAATTAACTGAAAACATACACTCGCACATGCTCACTCCTAGGGTTTTCCCCACTCCAGTTGCCTTTGGTAAACGGTCATGAAGTATAGGGTTTGTTAGTGGTCGTCCTCTAGTCCCGAAAGATCTAAAATGACCCATTCGGATGTTGCCTCAGAAAATAATCTTTAAGGCTTTAGGATGATTACTAATATTTCCTAGCATTGCTTTTGTGATCGTGTATGTCCCTTTGAACTTCCCTTAAAACTCCAACGATGGTGCTACCTATTCCTTAATAATGGGATAGCGCTGTCTAAAAGGAAAACGAACAGACTTTTTTTTAGTAGGTAGATTAGTTCCTAGGTACTTGCTCAAACAAACAAATTTTTTTCACACAAACACTTTTCAAACAATGTTTTCAAAAACAACTTCGTAACACTCTTGAGGATAGAAACAAGGGTTAACACGAAGTAAAAAAAATATTTTTAAAACAAGCATACAAAAGCAGTTTTCAAAATGAGCAAGTACCTAAGAGCCCATGGAAAACCTTGGATAGAAAGGGTGTTAACACCTTCAATTTCTATAATCTACCCCCGTACTCAGAAATATCTCGAAAAAGGTTTTTCTGTTCTTTTTCCTTTTCCTGATTGGATAAAATAAAAGTCGGTGGCGACTCTTGCTTACCGCGACATTTTGCGACAAAAAATGCAAACCAGTATTAATAGTCGGTTCTGCCACCATATCACAACTGTATTCTGGGACAATAAGATGAAACAGGGAAGAAAGAGTATGCCATTTATTATCTCAGTAAAAAGTATACTGATTGTGAGTTGCGGTATTCCATGCTGGAAAAGACATGTTGTGCTCTAGCTTGGGCAGCAAAATGTTTGCGGCAGTATATGTTGAATCACACTACTTGGTTGATCTCCAAAATGGATCCAATCAAGTACATTTTTGAAAAGCCAGCTCTTACTGGGAAAATTGCTCGCTGGCAGATGTTGTTATCTGAATATGACATCGAATACCGCACTCAAAAAGCTATTAAAAGCAGCGTGTTAGCAGATTATCTTGCTCACCAGCTAGTTGATGATTACCAGTCTGTGAAGTATGATTTCCCTAATGAGGATGTGATGTTTTTGAAAGTGAAAGATTGTGATGAACCATTGCCCGAGGAAGGTCCTGATCCTGAATCTCGTTGGAGTATGATATTTGATGGAGCTGTGAATGCTTATGGTAAAGGAATTGGTGTTGTGATCGTCACTTCACATGGATCACACAGTCCTTTTACTGCAAGGTTGAAATTTGATTGTACTAATAATATGGTAGAATATGAGGCTTGCATCATGGGTCTCGAGGAAGGTATTGATCTCAAAATTAAAATTCTAGATGTGTATGGCAATTTAGCTTTGGTAATAAATCAGAATAAAGGAGAGTGGGATACTCGTCACCCCGGCTTGATCTCTTACAAAGATTATTCCAGAAGATTGTTACTCTTCTTTAATAAAGTTGAATTCCATCACATCCCTGGAGATGAAAATCAAATGGCAGATGCTCTGGTAACTCTGACTTCTATGTATCAAGTAAATACTTAAAATGATATACCTCGAATTATAGTTCGGCAATTGGATAGGCCCGCTCATGTGTTTACAATAGAGGAGGTAGCAGATGAGAAACCATGGTATTATGATATCAAGCATTTTCTTCAGACCCAGAAATACCCGGTTGGTGCTTCAAATAAAGATAGAAAGACATTGAGAAGATTGGCTGGCAGTTTCTTCCTCTGTGAAAACGTGTTGTATAATAGAAATTATGACATGGTCTTGCTCAGATGCGTGGATAGACACGAAACAAACATGTTGATGCATGAGGTTCATGAAGGTTCATTTGGCACTCATGGAAATGGACATTTGATGGATCAAAAGATGGTAAGGGCAGGTTACTATTGGCTGACAATGGAATCTGACTACTACAAATTTGCAAAGAACTATCATAAACGCCAGATTTATGCGGATAAGGTTCATGTGCCTCTGATACTTCTCAATGTGATCTCTTCTCCATGGCCTTTCTCTATGTGGGGTATTGGCATGATTGGAATGATAGAACCCAAAGCTTTTAATGAACACCATTTTATTTTGGTAGCAATTGATTACTTCACCAAATGGGTGGAAGCTGCTTCATATGCTAGCGTTACCAAGAAGGTGGTTGTGCGCTTCATTAAGAATAATCTTATATGTCGGTATGGTGTGCCGAGCAGTATTATCACCGACAATGGCTCGAATCTGAACAACAAGATGATGACAGAACTTTGTGAGGAATTCAAGATTGTCCATCATAACTCATCTTCGTACAGGCCGAAGATGAATGGGGCTGTTGAAGCTGCTAATAAGAATATCAAGAAGATCATCCAGAAAATGGTTGTTACTCATAAAGATTGGCATGAAATGCTCCCTTTTTATTTACATGGATATCGGACATATGTCCTCACTTCAATAGGAGAAACCCCATTCTCCCTTGTGTATGGAATGGAAATGGTACTCCCAATTGAGGTTGAGATTTCCTCTTTGTGTGTAATAATGGAAACCAAGTTGTAAGAGGCTGAATGGGTCCATAATAGGTTTGACCAATTGAATTTGATCGAAGAAAAGAGAATGACAACTTTGTTTCATGGGCAGTTATATCAGAAGAGAATGTAGAAAGCTTTTGATAAGAAGGTAAAACTTCGTGAATTCAGAGAAAGCGACCTCGTGCTCAGGAAGATCATTTCTTTTAGTGCTGATTCTAGGGGCAAGTGGATTCCCAATTTTTAAGGTCCATGTGTTGTCAAGAAAGCCTTCTCTGGCAGTGCATTAATTTTTGAAACTATGGATGGCGAGGAGTTCCCACGTCCCATGAATGCTGATGCAGTCAAGAAATACTTCGCCTAAAGAAATAAAAGAACAACTCGCTAAGATGAAAACCCAAAAGGGCGGCTTAGGCAAAAAAGAGCGTCTCGGTAGGCCGAAAACCCGAAAGGGCGATCTAGGCAAAAATTAGAGACATAAACATAATAAAATTTCCCTCTAAGTTGAAAAACCACAAGGGCAGCTTAATAAAAAGTTAGGGACTTTCTTGGAAAGTAACTACATCAGACAATACTTGATCATTGAAGCAACAATCTTCTTGGATCCTCACCATACTTCAAAGGAAGCTGCTTCTCAGGATTTAAAAAGTTTTTAGAGGGGATAGTGGTCATTGTATCTCAATGTATATTTTCCATTATATATTACCATTTTCCGAACTTTGTAATCATCCATGGAGTCTCGCCATTCGCAGACTACCATTCTATCAATAAAATTTTAGCTTTTACCCAATTCTTTGTATTTCTTATTTTATTTAGCTTGCAAAGACTCCATTTAGTATTGATAACAATTTTAAAAGCCAAAATATTAAATAACAAAATTGTTTTTCAAAAAGAATTTACAACTTACTTTTACTTTAGATTTTTTGATTCGAGAGGAAAACAAAAGTCGTGATCCCAGGAATGGATGAACTCTAGTAATTTTGGGAAGTTTTGTTTCCCCGGGGAAGGTTTTCTCAAAACATTTTGGGTGTATTGGGTTGTGACTCCGGTGTCCCCAGTCAAATCTAGTTCACTTTTCATTTTTGAGTTTGAATGATATGAATATTCAATTCAAGATTCTCCAGTGAAGGATTCGCTCACTTGATAAAAGTCCTTTGTCCCCAGAGAAGTTGGTGCAATAATTACTCTCGTTGAAGAACGTATCTTCGGTTCCCCCAGTGAAGAACGTATATTGGTTTCCCCTCGAGGATGTGGTGTTGACATCCCCATTGAAGTCAGAACGAAATCCCCAGTTGATGTCTCAACGATGAAACATTATCTTCCTTAGTAAAGTCTGTATGATTTTTGTAACACCCCAATTCTACCCAAGCAAATATCCAAGATAAATCAGAGTTATAAAATTTCAATCATACAAATGAATCGGGACGTCACAAATTCTTCTAACAAATTCATTGCATACATCATGGATATATAACACTTATTCAAAACGTCGGATGAACTAACAACATAACATCTTTCATTAAATATTCAACAACTACGTAGCAGAATTGTTCAATAACATCTTTAAATAATATAACAACTTCGAAACATCTTGTGTTTAATAAATAAACAATTTAAGGTTCAACAACTAAAATTCAGAAATCAAAAATCAACAAGCGTTTATCCCCCCGAGTGTTACATATCAGAGCAATGACACTGACTCGATCTATTGAAGGTATACAGCCTTCACTCTCGATTACCTGCACGTTACCAACATAAGGGCAACATTCAAATTGAAGGGGGTGAGATATCTAACAATATAATAAAGCGCATGATAATCAATATATTAAATTAGATTATTCATTAACATCAAATACATCTCATTATTCATTCATATGATGCGACTCATAACTATGCAAATGCATGTGGTACCATTGGAGCAAAACTCCCATCTCAAAAATCTAATCTGCCAATTAATAGAGGCATCAAATAAGGCATAGCCTTCATCTCAAAATTTGCCAATCCAGGCCATCTCAAAAAAAATGCAATGTATGCGACTCAACATGAATGTAATAACACACTCAGTTAACAACATCTCAAAACACATCTCAAAACAACAACATCTCAATCATCAAAACGACAAGATTTCAGTCATCTCAAACAACAACATCTCAACCATCAAAACTATAACATTTCAGTCATCTCAAGCAACAACATCTCAATCACAGCATCTCATAAACATCTCAAAGTAATTTGTTAAACATTACTTATTTATCAACATCATTTGATTAATCACATCTTACTAATAACTCAGCTGTATATCAATACCACAGTAATCCCTACTGTTATCCTGCAGTTCTACTTCGTTTCTGTCATTAATCCTATTGTCATAATTCTAACAGCAGCCTCTAACATCTCAAAATTCATCAATATGTCCTAAAATAGCACAACAGTCATCTACGGGAATTAATTCTAAATCCTAAATTAGTTACTGGAATTAAACCTCTTAATCATCTTTAGAATCATCTAAAATAAAGTTCATCGCGTTAGCTAATCAACGCTTTGAACGACATCTCAAACATCATCCTAAAACTCAAGTTACAGAAACTTAAAACTGATTCTGTCAAAATTATTCAGTACGCATCGACACAAAACACTATGCACCGACACATCCTGCTTCATATTCATACTATGAGTCGACGCATCCTCCTTATGGATCGACTCATCCTGCCTCAAAATCCCAGCATGTATCGACAAATGCATCATACCGGTCGACTCATCCAGAGTCTTACACTCATCATGTATCGACACAAACCTCCATGCATCAACTCATCCTGAGTCAAACACCCTCCTTGCATCGACTCATCCAGTTTGAGGTCGACGCATCCTGCGATTTTCTGCATAATTCTCTGCGTTTCTACTGTAATTTCACTACTGGAATATAATTAAAGTCCTACAAACCTCATCCTAACCATGATAATTCATCACTTAATCATTATACTCTATTACAACATCGATTGCACAGCATCATATCATCATTTATCCATTCGAGAATTCATCAATATTCACCATACATCATTCAATCCAATAACAAAAACAACAATTACATCTAAACCCATATATCAAATATCATTAACCCAATTATAAAGACAGAACCCCACCCTTACCTTGGATCGAAGGTTGCTCTACAATTTCTGGGTTGAATCTTTGTTCTTGCCGTTTCCTTCAAAATCCAGCAGTTTCACGTTTCCACAATCCTTATTTCTCTTCTTATTGTTTCTTCCTTCTATTCTAACAACAAATAATAAAATAACCTAATATTATTAGATTATTCCTTAATGGGCTCTAAACCTACACCCCCATTAATACTTCTACTATCTCAAATTAAGCCCACCTTAAATAATATTATCTTCTAACATTATTTCACATAATAATATAATACCTCAAATATATTATTATTTCTCCGTTTAATAAAATAAATCCAATTTAATAATATTTCTTCACAAATATTCCAAAAATAATTTAATTAAATAATTAATTAAATTACGGGCGTTACAACTCTCCCCCACTTAGAATATTTTCGTCCTCGAAGATTTACCTCAATCAAACAATTCTGGATAGGAGTCTCGCATCTTGTTCTCCAATACCCAAGTCATGCTTTCACCAACAGCTCCTAGCCAAACCACTTTAACCAATGCAGTCTCCTTGCCCTTCAGAGTCTTCATTTTACAATCTGCGATCCGTACAGGCATCGTCTCCACCGTAAGATTATCCCTTACTTGCACATCGTCCATATGAATCACATGAGATGGATCTGAAATATACTTCTGAAGTTGCGACACATGAAACACATCATGCAAATTCGAAAGATTAGGTGGTAAAGCCACTCTGTAAGCAACATTCCCCACTCTCTCTAAAATCTGATACGGTCCAATAAAACGAGAAGTGAGATTCTTAGACTTCAACGCTCGCCCAACATCAGTCACAGGTGTAACTCTCAAAAACACATGATCACCAGCTTGAAATTCTAAATCCTTCCTTCGCTTGTCATGATAACTCTTTTTTCTACTTTGTGAAGCTTTCATCTTTTCTCGAATGAACTTCACCTTCTCAGTAGTCTCACGAACAAGTTCAGGTCCAAGTACTACACTCTCACCAGATTCATGCCAACATAACGGAGTTCTACATCTCTGGCCATACAACGCTTCAAAAGGTGCCATCCCAATACTAGAATGGTAATTGTTATTATACGTGAACTCTATCAACGGAAGATAAGTATCCCATGAACCTTCCTGATCAAGAACACATGCCCTTAACAAGTCTTCCAACGATTGAATCGTCCGTTCAGTCTGACCATCTGTCTGAGGATGATACGCTGAACTCAACCTCAACTTAGAACCAAACGCTTCTTGCAAAATCTTCCAAAAATCAGAAGTAAATCTTGGATCTCTATCTGACACAATGCACAAAGGAACACCATGCAGCTTCACAATCACACTAACATAAATCGCAGCCAACTTCGACACTCGAAAATTGATGTTAATAGGAATAAAATGAGCTGACTCCGTAAGCCTATCAACAATCACCCAAATCGAATCATGTCCTCTTGAAGTACTAGGCAACCCCGTCACAAAATCCATTGAAATGCTATCCCATTTCCATTCAGGAACTTCCGACGGTTGCATCAATCCTGCAGGCTTCTGATGTTCAACTTTTGACTTCCGACAAGTCAAACATGCATACACAAACTGAGCCACATCACTCTTCATCCCAGGCCACCAAAACAAACCTTTCAAATCTTGATACATCTTTGTAGCTCCTGGATGAATACTCAAATTACTTCTATGACTCTCTTCAAGTATCACTTTCTTCATCTCAGCATCATCAGGAATACAAATCTGATTACAAAACCTCAACAAACCTTGCTCATCTAACTTGAAATCATTATTCTCAGATTGATCGATCCCAACCAGCGAATAAACCAGTTTCACATCCAACTTCTGAGCTTCTCTGATACTGTCTAAAAATTCATTATTAATCTTCAACATACCCAACATAACACTCTGCGGAGTAACCTCGCAAACTAAGCTCATATCTCTGAACTTCTCAATAAATTCCAACTCTTTAATCATCATTGCTGACATATGTAAAGTATTTCGACTCAACGCATCAGCTACCACATTCGCTTTTCCTGGATGATAATTCAAACTGAAATCATAATCCTTTAGAAATTCCAACCATCTTCGTTGCCTCATATTCAACTCCTTCTGATCAAACAGATACTTCAAGCTCTTATGGTCACTAAACACTTCAAATCTAGAACCATAAAGATAATGCCTCCAAATATTCAATACAAAGACAATAGCAGCAAGTTTTAAATCATGCGTATGATAGTTCTTCTCATGAGTCCTCAACTACCTTGACGCATAAGCAACTACCTTACCATTCTGCATAAGCACACCTCGTAAACCCATATTGGAAGCATCACAATATACCACAAAAGTCTCTCCTGGATTAGGCAACGTCAAAATCGGAGTCGACGTCAACCTCTTCTTCAATTCCGTAAAACTTTCTTCGCACTGAACATCCCAAACAAAAGTTCTACCTTTATAAGTCAACTTAGTCAACGGAAGTGACAACTTAGAAAACCTTTCAATAAACCTTCTATAATAACCATCTAATTCCAAGAAGCTTCTAATCTCAGTAGTTGACTTTGGAGTTTCCCATTGCAACACAGCATCAACCTTTGATGGATCTACAACAATGCCACTACCTGAAATCACATGACCAAGAAAACTAACCTCTTTCAGCCAAAATTCACACTTGGACAGCTTTGCATACAACTTCTTCTCTTTCAGAATCTGCAATACTACTCTTAAATGTTCAACATGCTCTTCTTCTGACTTAGAGTAAATCAAAATATCATCGATGAACACAACTATAAACCGATCCAAATAAGTATGAAAGATACAATTCATATATTCCATGAATACTCCCGGCGCATTAGTAACACCGAAAGGCATCACCGAATACTCGTAATGTCCATAACGCATTCTGAAAACCGTCTTCTGAATATCTTCATCCTTCACTTTAATCTGATGGTAACCCGACCTCAAATAAATCTTGCTAAACACACGGGCATCCACCAATTGGTCCATCAAGTCATCTATTCTTGGAAGCAGATACTTGTTCTTAATTGTCACCTTGTTCAACTTTCTATAATAAACACAAAGCCTCATGCTTCCAACTTTCTTCTTTACTAACAACACTGGAGCTCCCCATGGCGATACACTTGGTCTTACAAACCTCTTCTCAAGTAACTCTTCCAATTGCTTCTTCAACTCTGACAGCTCATATGCATACATCATGTATGATGCCATAGACATAGGTCTGGTACCAGGTACAAGATCAATTGCGAATTCAACTTCTCTCTCTGGCGGTACATCAGGAATCTCATCAGGGAAAACTTCAGGAAATTCACATACCACCGGTAATTCCTCAATTATAGCTTGAGCCTCTACAGATAGCGACGCTATCAACGAAAACATATGTGCTTCCTCTTGCATCAACTTTCTCAACTGTCTAGCAGACAACAAACCATCTTCCTCTTCTTCAGAAGTAGAAAACTTCACCGACTTGTCATAACAATTAATATGAACACAGTTATACTCTAACCAGTTCATACCTAAAATCACATCCAAACCTTTTAACGGCAAACAAACCAAATCAACAATAAAGTCTCTGTCGAAGATCGACAAGGGACACTTAGCACACACAAAAGAAGTAGTCACCGATCCCTTGGCTGGAGTATCGACGACCATTTCTCCATTCAAAGAAGACAACACAAGACCCAATCTTTCAACACAATCAGCAGCAATAAAACAATTCATAGCACTAGTATCAATAATAGTAATTAAAGTAGTACTATTAATGAAACATGTACCTCTAATAAGTCTATCCTTGGAAGTTGTCTGATCCTCCACCAAAACAAACACTTTACCGCTAGACTGAGCCTTCTTCGGTTTCGGACACTGAATACCAATGTGCCCTTCTTCCTTACAGTTGAAAAAAACCATATTCATGTGCTAACACTCAGATACAATATGTTCGTTCTTACCACAACGGTGACATCTCTTCACTTCAGCAGTGCACACATTACTCTTATGCCCATGCTTCCCACACTTAAAACAAATCACACCAGCAGGAGCATCTCCCCCACTAGTTCTCTGACCATGAGCATGAAGAAGTGAAAAACACAAGAAGGGGGGTTGAATTGTAAAACTTGAAATCAAATGCAGACAACACATTATTTTTATCCTGGTTCGTTTGATCTCAAACTACTCCAATCCACCCGTCAAGGTGATTTCGCCTCTCTCCAACGAGGTCTTAATCCACTATATTCAACTGAATATTACAACTGCTTTAACAACTGCTAAAGCCTTCTTGAGTTAAAACCACAAACCGGTTTCTCAAGGAAATACTTTCTTATAGATAAATGAAATCTAAGTGTGTTGAATGTTTTCTACCAAATTGTTTATCACAACTGTGATACTACACAAATTAAGCTTATGAGAACTGGAATGCTAAAACAATAGAGTAAGTAATTTGAGAGCTTTAGAAAACTGTGAATGAGGATGAAGATGAATCGCTTTAGGCGTGTAGAGAGTTGTAGAGCATTAGCCAATTCGTTCCTCACTTGCTTGTTTATATAGCATTGGAAATGATACATTGGAGTCAGTTATTCCGTTTCAATGCCAATTACATTCTTTCCATATTGAGAAGATCTTTGTCTGGAATAATACCGTTGATAATAAAGTATCTTGAATGCACAGTACCGTTACCAATTAAGCGTGTTCTGGATTTGGCTTATTCTGACGCTGCTAGGTGCTGATGAATTATTGTGGTCTTGATCAGAGTTTAGATTGTTACGCGTAGATCTGTTCATCAAGCTTCAGCGTAAGCACATGATTTGATCTTCTGATTCTGGCATCTGATATAAAATCCTCTGATGCTGATGTTGATATTTCATCTTCTGATGTTGATGATGATATTCTTATGCTGATACTCATCAGAGTTTCTGTAAAACACAATATAATTTTTAGGTAGCATATATGTCTTACATGAATCATACACTTTATATAATCTTGCATTTTGTTATCATCAAAACTTTAACTTAGGGTAGTAGATTCAAACTTTGTTCTAACAATCTCCCCCTTTTTGATGATGACAAAAACTAGATTTTTTCAAATGAAAAATTGTATCAGAATTAAATAGGAAGTTACCAAAGATAAGAAAATAAGGGATAAAGAGGTATCAGAGTTTAGATCGGAAAGACTCCCCCTAAATTTATTACTTCCCTTTAATTCCATGAGTTCTTTAGGATCAGATCTTTATTGACTTTCTTTGAACATCAGAACATCAGAGCTTCAGTGTATTAGAGTTCATCATATTCTTGTACCTGTAAGCCATGCAGAACAAAAACATTCAAGTATATCAGAGTGTTAGAATGTTTGAGACTTTTGTCTTAGTAAACCGTTATTGAAAAATATCAGTCTTTCTCCCCCTTTTTGTCAGCAATCAAAAAGTGCACATAATTGAGGGAGTAAAAAATAATTGAAGTAAGAGAATCAGTGCAGAAAAACAATTATATTCAGTTCAGAGCCAAAAAAATAGTACAGATGATATGCAAAGAAAACAATGAAAATATCAAGAGAAAAAAACTAAGGTGCAGGTGGAAGGCGTGTGAACAGAGCCTCAAGCATGTTCTTAATCTTATCAGTGGTTTCCTTCTGCTGATGCACCATGCTGGCTACTGAGTCAATCTTGTTGTCCTGAACATCCATCCTTGCTTTCATCCTTTGATCACTTTCATCCATTCTCTCTTGCAGATGAAGATCATTTTGCTTCAGCTCTTCAAGAGTCTGCCTGTCCAAGGCAGCTTGAGAGATGTCAGAGTCAGGGTGCTTCTGAGAGCTTTCTGCAATGTCTTCTTCTTGACACACATCTTTTGCTGGTTGAACTGTTGATGCTGGACGCTTTTCAGACCAAGGCTCACTGTCTAGATGAAGCACTTCCTCCTTCAGCAGCTGAATTAAGACTGGTCCTTCAACTTCTTTCAGCAGATTGCTGAAGTTCTGTTGAGCCTGTTCATAGTTTAGGTCTTGTAGCTTAAAGGTTTCAGCGCGTACCCATCCTCTGAAATGTGTCCAGAGTTGGTCTGAAACAGCAGGATCAATCACTCCCGGACAAGCCTGCTTTATAGAAGAAATCCATCTCTGCATATCTGATTCAAAATTCAAAATACTAGAACCAACATCTGGTTGTTTGGGGTTTGGGAATAGCGGTTTTATTGATAATGGCAGCAAAACGGTCAAGGACTGTGAGATCGATGAAGGTTTTGCTGTGGTCTTCTGTATTTTGCTTGGGAGAGGGAGTGGGAGAATCAGAAATGATTATTGGACTGTGTGGAGTATTAGGAGGGGTAGTTTCTGGTGAGGATGGCAGTTGGGGGATATTGACAGTGGTGCCACCAGGGAATTCCATGGCTAAGGGTCGTGGTTCAGATGATTCAGATGATTGAGGTTCAGGGGATTGAGGTTCAGGTGATGGAGTTTTAGAGTGTTGAGACTCAGGTTGTGGAGATGATGGTTGAGGTGAAGGTGGATTAAGTTCTGGTTGTGGAGAGGGAGGTGGAGGAGTTTCTGGTTCTGGTGATTGTGGATTTTCTGGTATTGTTGAGAGTGTATATTCTGGTTAAGGTGAATGGGCAGTTTCTGGTTGAGTGTTTGGATTTTCTGAGAGGGGAGCGGAAGAACGTTGATCAATTTCAGAAAGAACTTTATCAAGTTCTGATTCTGTTGATGTTGTGGGTTTTGGATTTTGAGATTTGGTGCGGGATCTCCTGATAGTTAGTGACTCAGAAGGGTCAAACTCTGGTTCGGTATCATCAATGGTTGGTATGGGAATTGGGAGTTCATATGAAGCTGGGGTTGGAATCAATGTTGGAACAGCAGATGAATTTAAAACATTTACAGAAGACAGATTACCTCTCTTCTTTGGGGTCTGCTGGGATGGTCCTTCTGAAGCAGCCTTTCTCTTCTTAGTCTTCTTCAAAGCAACCTCTGGTGTTTGCTTGTGCAGATCTTTAATGTTCAGATCAGGATCTGTGCCATCAGCTTTACACGCGTCTAAGTATCTGAGAACAGTGACTGTTTTAGAGTCAATCTCAGAGAATATGGGAAAGTCGCTCAGAGGGACTCTTCTGCTGGTGATGTCAGCAAGAGGAGTGACGTTGGGCTCCTTTTTGATATTCTCTATCAGTTTCATCTTCTTCAGATTCTTGGCGTTCAGCTGCTTGCCAACAGCTGGTTCTAGAGAGCTTATTTCCTGTGCCTCTTTCAGGTGTTTTATCAGCCTATTCTCAGTTAGAATATCTGATATTAATCTGTCGAAGGGTATCCAATCTCTTTTAGTCTTTTCTTCTTCTCTCGTCTCTTTGACGCTGGTCTTCATATGATTGAATAGAAGATGAGCAAGGTTGATCTTGGTCTTCTTTGCAATAAAATAGAGCAGAAATTGCTGATCTATGTTGATGTAGTCAGGAGAGCTTGTGGGCTTCCTGTGGTTGAAGCAGCCCAAGATGATCTTTGCCCAGATTCTGTGTTGATCCATCAAAGCTCTGATCTTGCTGGATGGAACCCCGTGCGTGAAAATTTGTCTAGCAACTATGGCAATGTTTCCAGCTCTTTATGCCATGTCAATACAGCAGATGCCACCACCGTTGTATCCAATCAGTCTAGCAATGTGATCTTCAGTAATCACAATCTTCTTGCCCATGATATATGAAGTAACTTGATATGTTGATGAAGACGCATGTATCCAGAATTCTTTGACCAAAACAGGGAACGTTGGACCCACCAACCTATCAAAGTACCTTTCCCATCCTTGTGCACTAATTTCTTTAGTCAAATCAAAGCCATTTTCTTTCAAACTGTTAAAATCAACGATCAGTTCATACAGAACTTCCAAGTTCCTCACCGGTGTGAGTAGAGTTCTGAAGGGAATTTGGTACTGATCAGAAGAAGCATCTTGCTGGGAACCTGCAGAAACAGTGCTAGAGGACGCCATGTTCACACTAGGGTTTTTGAGAAAAAGCTTGAAAAAGGGTTTTCTTGAAAAAGATGAACACACAGTAAGAACACAGAAATATTTTGATGATTGTAAGAGACGGTAAAAAATTAATGAATGATGTTAAGGCGTTTAAATAGGTTTCAAAAGATGTTTTGAGAATGTAAACAATTTTAAGAGAGAGAATTAACTCATGATTACACGCATTTAATGTTTGCTGATTTTGGGGGATTTGAGAAAGATATTTGGAACGGTTACCAGTGACATGTGTCTCAATGCATCCAATCAGCGCATTGCCTTCTCAAAAACGTGCACGCGTGTTCTGCCTCAGGAATAAGCTGATGACTGGATGACACCTGTTTGATTTAGTGAACAACACATCTATCCTTGAACTAAAACGCTCAGATCTTTAAGAATAGAATCTGATACAATCTGCATGTCTAAATTTCTGAAGGAAGATTGATCAGAAGTTCACAGTGAAGTAAAACAAATTCTGAAGGTTAACATATAAACTTAAAACATTTTCACTCTGGGCAGAGCTTCATGCTGAGATGTTTCAGAATGAAGTTGAACCTATCTTCAGAAAGTGGTTTAGTGAAGATATCAACCCATTGATGGTCTGTATCAATAAATTTTAAGTTCAAAATTCCTTTCTGAATATAGTCCCTAATGAAATGGTGTTTTATTTCTATATGCTTAGCCCTAGAATGCAAAATTGGATTTTTACTTAAGCAAATGGCAGAAGTATTGTCACAGAGTATAGGGATGTTACTCTCAAAAATCTGGAAGTCTTCAAGCTGACTTTTCATCCAGAGCATTTGTGTGATGCATCCTGCTGCTGCTATGTACTCAGCTTCTGCTGTTGATAGCGCAATTGTGGATTGCCTCTTGCTGGACCAAGAGATCAGATTTTCTCCCAGAAACTGGCATCTTCCAGAAGTACTTTTACGCTCTACTCTGTCTCCAGCAAAGTCAGCATCGCAGTAACCTACTAAGCTGTAATCACTAGATTTTCTATAAAATAAATCCAGATTAGTAGTACCTTTCAGATACTTGAAAATTCGCTTAACAGCTGTTAAGTGAGATTCTCTATGATCTGATTGGAATCTTGCACAAATACATACGCTGAATAAAATATCAGGCCTTGAAGCCGTCAGATAAAGAAGAGAACCAATCATACCTCTGTAGACCTTCTGTTCTACCTTTTTGCTTACCTCTTCTCTTTCCAGAATGCACGTGGGATGCATTGGAATCTTTGATGACTTACATTCTGAGAGATCAAATTTCTTCAGAAGTTCTCTGACATATTTGCTCTGATGAATGTAAGTTCCCTCTGGAGTTTGATTGATCTGATTTCCCAGAAAGAATTTCAGTTCCCCCATGAGGCTCATCTCAAATTCTGCCTGCATACACTTAGCAAATTTTCTTCCAAGAGAAGGATTAGTAGATCCAAAAATAATATCGTCAACATAAATTTGACAAACTAAGATGTCATTCTTAACTGACTTACAGAATAAGGTAGTGTCCACCTTCCCTCTGGTGAATTCTTTTTCTAACAGAAAGTTACTTAGTCTTTCATACCAAGCTCTGAGAGCTTGTTTCAGACCATATAGTGACTTCTTTAGTTTGAAAACATATTCTGGATTTTTTGTACTTTCAAAACCAGGGGGTTGGTGCACATAAACCTATTCTTCTATATATCCATTTAAGAATGCACTCTTGACATCCATCTGATATAGAGTGATGCCTTTATTAACAGCAAACGAAATTAAAAGTCTGATAGATTCTAACCTGGCGACTGGGGAAAAGGTTTTTGTATAGTCTATCCCCTCTTGCTGACTATAACCTTGTGCTACCTGTCGTGCTTTGTTTCTGGTAACTTCACCTTGTTCGTTCAGCTTGTTTCTGAACACCCATTTTGTTCCAATGACGTTGAATCCTTTTGGTCTGGGAACAAGATCCCATACGTCATTTCTGGTGAATTGATTCAGCTCTTCTTGTATTGCTAGAATCCAATCGTTGTCCAGAAGTGCTTCATCAATTGAGGAAGGTTCATTCAGAGAAACAAGTCCCATGAGGGATTCTTCAGAGTTTCTGAAGCTGGCTCTTGTTCTGATTGGATCTTCCTTTCTTCCTAAGATAGTTTCTTCTGGGTGATCCAAGCTGCTTCTGGGTAGTCTTTTCTGAGGTTGGTCAACAGATGTTGTTGGATTGCTAGCAGTGCCTCTTTTTGATGTTGAAGGAGTGTCTTTATTTAGAGCTTCTGATGACTTATCTTCAGAACCTGTAAATTCAACTTCCATACCTGCAAAAACTTCATTCTGCTTTGACTTTTTAGAGTCAAGCTTATCATCAAAACGAACATTGATTGATTCTTCCACAATTTGTGTTTCTGTATTGTATACTCTTTACCCTCTTGAGTGTTCAGAGTATCCTAACATAATACACTTCTGTGCTTTAGAGTCAAACTTGTTCAAATAATTTTTTGTATTTAACATAAAGCAAGTACATCCAAATGGATGAAAATATGAAATGTTGGGCTTTCTGTTCTTCCACAATTCATATGGAGTCTTTTCCAGAATAGGTCTTATGGAGATTCTATTTTGAATGTAGCATGCTGTGTTTATTGCCTCTGCCTAGAAGATCTTAGCAACGTTTGTCTCATTGATCATGGTTCTGGCCATTTCTTGCAATGTTTTGTTCTTTCGTTCTACAACTCCATTTTGGTGGGGAGTTATAGGACAAGAGAAATCATGCAGAATGCCTTTGTCATTAAAGAATGACTCAAAATATTTGTTTTCAAATTCTCCATCATGATCACTTCTGAAGTTAACGATTCTGAGATCCTTTTCATTATGAACTTGGTTACATAAGGTGACAAACACAGAGTGTGACTCGTCCTTGTGTCTTAAGAACTTTACCCATGTCCATCTGCTATAGTCATCTACGATTACTAACCCGTACTTCTTGCCACTGACTGAAGCAGTTTTAACTGGTCCAAATAAGTCAATGTGCAGAAGTTCTAATAGTTTAGAGGTGGAAACAACGTTTTTAGATTTGAAAGCAGGTTTTGCAAACTTGCCTTTCTGACATGCTTTACACAGAGCATCTGAATTGAACTTCAGATTAGGAAGTCCTCTGACCAGATTGAGTTTGTTAATCTGAGATATTCTTCTCATACTAACATGCCCCAATCTTCTATGCCAGATCCATTGCTCGTTGTTAACAGACAGAAGACACTTTACATTCTGACTTTTCAGTTCAGAAAGTTTGATTTTATAAATGTTGTTTTTCCTCTTTCCATTAAATAGGATAGTCCCATCTTTCTGACTGACAGCTTTACATGATTTTTGATTAAAGATCAATCATAACCGTTATCACTTAATTGACTTATGGATAACAGATTATGCATTAATCCATCTACTAATAAAACATTATTTATAGAGGGAATATTTCCATTACCTACTGTTCCAGAGCCAATGATCTTTCCCCTCTGATTGCCTCCAAAGCCTATGTGGCCTCCAGGCTTAAGTTCCAGGCTTTGGAACATATGCCTTCTTCCCGTCATGTGTCGTGAGCAGCCAGAGTCCAGGTACCATGACTGGTGTTTCTGATTTGCTTCTAAAGATATCTGCAACATGTATTATTTTATCCTTAGGTACCCATATTTTCTTGGGTCCTGATTTGTTAGCTTTGCCAAAACTCTGGTTGAATTTTGGTTTCACAGAATAATTACTACTAGTACATTTAATGTCATGTGTGTGACCATACACAAAGTGTGAATTCAGAGGCGTGCGTTTAATAGTTAAATCCATGGCATTCTTTGGTGTAGGAACCTTACCTTGGTATCCTATTCCCTTTCTGCCGTTTCTGCTAACTCCATAGATCATTGAAGCCATTTTGCTTCTATCTATGCTTTTAGCAAGGAACTTCTGAAAGCTGTGATCATACTCCTTGATGATTTCATCAGCGCTGCTGGGAGTTTCAGAAATTGTTTCCTTCTGAGAGTTTTGTAAAAGATTTTCTAATTTTGAAATTTTATTTTTCAACTCAGAATTTTCCAATTTAAGACTCTCAGTTTTATCAGAGTCAGAATCAAGATTCCTTTTCAGGATTCTGAATTTAACTCTGATCTGCTGATATCTTTCCAAAATTTTGTTAAGGCTTTCAGCAAGTTCAGCCTTAGTAAAATTGATTGCAAAGTCAGGGAATACCTCTTCAGTGTCTGATTCAGAGTCTGATTCAGAAGCTTCACTGTCTTCTGATATATTAGCCATGAGAGCTATGTTTGCTCTCATCCTCTGATTCTGAGTCAGCTTCAGACGAGTCAGAGTCATCCCATGTAGCTATGAGACTCTTCTTCTTTTCCCTTCCAAACTTCTTTTTGGGCTTTTCCCTCTGAAGCTTTGGGCAGTCACTCTTGTAGTGTCCTTGCTCATTGCATTCATAGCAGATGATGTCCTTGGTGTTTGGCTTTCTGCTTCCTGAAGAGCCTTCAGATCTTCTGTATCCAGAGGAGGAGTCTGACCTTCTGTATCTGGAGGAGGACTCATTCTGATCGGATCTTCTGGTATTCCTGAACTTTCTTTGCCTCTGCTTCCATACTTGGTTAACTCTTCTGGAGAGGAGGGAAAGCTCGTCTTCTTCTGATGAGGACCCATCAGAGGTTTCTTCAATAGCCTGCAAAACTTTGGAGTCAGATTTTCTGTTAGATTTTAAAGCTAAAGGCTTACCTTGCTTCTGAGGTTCATCAGCTTCTAGCTCAATCTCGTGACTTCTGAGGGAGCTGATAAGTTCCTCCAGAGAGATTTTGTTGAGATCTTTAGCTAGCTTCAGCGCTGTAACCATTGGCCTCCACTGTTTTGGCAAGCTTCTGATGATCTTCTTGACATGATCAGCAGTAGAATACCCTTTGTCCAGAACTTTGAGACCAGCCACCAGAATTTGGAATCTTGAGAACATCGTTTCAATTGATTCATTTTCTTCCATTTTGAATGCCTCATACTTCTGAATGAGCGCAAGAGCTTTAGTTTCTTTGACCTGAATGTTGCCTTCATGCGTCATTCTGAGAGAGTCAAACATACTCTTTGCAGTGTCTCTGTTAGATATCTTTTCATATTCAGCGTAAGAGATGGGGCTGAGAAGAATAGTTCTGGCCTTGTGGTGATTTTTGAAGTCACGCTTTTGTTGATCAGACATTTCCTTCCTGTCAATCTTCTGACCACTTGCATTCACTGGGTGCGTGTAACCATCTGTCACCATGTCCCACAGATCAGCATCATGTGCCAGAAAGAAGCTTTCAATTCTGTCTTTCCAGTAATCAAAATTCTCTCCATCAAAGACTGGAGGTTTGCCGCTGAATCTGTCTCTATCTTCATTGTTGTCATTGCTGGTGTGTTGATATGTTCCTGCCATTGTGTTTTTTTGACGCTGGATCTTGCACTGACACGGTTAAGTGTTTTAGCTCAGAACCAGGCGCTCTGATGCCAATTGAAGAAGTGAAAAACACAAGAAGGGGGGTTGAATTGTAAAACTTGATATCAAATGCAGACAACACGTTATTTTTATCCTGGTTCGTTTGATCTCAAACTACTCCAGTCCACCCGTCAAGGTGATTTCGCCTCTCTCCAACGAGGTCTTAATCCACTATATTCAACTGAATATTACAACTGCTTTAACAACTGCTAAAGCCTTCTTGAGTCAAAACCACAAACCGGTTTCTCAAGGAAATACTTTCTTACAGATAAATGAAATCTAAGTGTGTTGAATGTTTTCTACCAAACTGTTTATCACAACTGTGATACTACACAAATTAAGCTTATGAGAACTGGAATGCTAAAACAATAGAGTAAATAATTTGATAGCTTTAGCAAACTGTGAATGAGGATGAAGATGAATCGCTTTAGGCGTGTAGAGAGTTTTAGAGCATTAGCCAATCCGTTCCTCACTTGCTTGTTTATATAACATTGGAAATCATACGTTGGAGTCAGTTATTCCATTTCAATGCCAATTACATTCTTTCCATATTGAGAAGATCTTTGTCTGGAATAATACCGTTGATAATAAAGTATCTTGAATGCACAGTACCGTTGCCAATTAAGCGTGTTATGGCTTTGGCTTATTCTGACGCTGCTAGGTGCTGATGAATTGTTGTGGTCTTGATCATAGTTTAGATTGTTACGCGCAGATCTGTTCATCAAGCTTCAGCGTAAGCACATGATTTGATCTTCTGATTCTGGCATTTGATATAACATCCTCTGATGCTGATGTTGATATTTCATCTTCTGATGCTATTGATGATATTCTTATGCTGATACTCATCAGAGTTTCTGTAAAACACAATATAATTTTTAGGTAGCATATATGTCTTACATGAATCATACACTTTATATAATATTGCATTTTGTTATCATCAAAACTTTAACTTAGGGTAGTAGATTCAAAATTTGTTCTAACAGAGCAACTCTCTGCTTACCCTTACAAGCTGGGGCATCATAAGGTTTACCACGATTCTGCGGGTGCTTACCCCTCTTCTCATTAATAATCTTGTAATGAGCATTGTTATCTTCCTCAAAAATTCTACAGCTATCAACTAATTCAACAAAGACACATATCTTCTAATATCCAACTGCCTTCTTAATTTCCGGGCACAACCCATTCTCAAACTTAATACACTTTGAAAACTCAGCATTTTCCTCAGCGTAATGCGGATAAAACTTGGCCAACTCAGCAAACTTGGCGGCATACTCAACAACAGACAAATTCCCTTGCTTCAGCTCAAGGAACTCAATTTTCTTCATTCCACGAACATCTTCAGGAAAATACTTTCTCAGGAATTCCCTACGTAACACAGCCCAAGTGACATCCTCTCCTGCAGCTTCCAACTTATGGCAAGTCTCTAGCCACTAGTCATCAGCCTCGACTGCTAGCATATGAGTCCCATAACGAACCTTCTGCGTTGGAGTGAAGTTCATCACGCGAAAGATCCTCTCAATCTCTTTCAACCATATTTTCCCTTGAACATAGGTGGATTGTCTCTCTAGAAATTCGCCAAGCTACGAGATCCAATATTCCCGTCAGCATTCGGCTGATTTTCCATCGCATGAGCCATAGCTTGTAGAGTAGCAGCAAGAGCAACATCATTCCTTCCAGCCATCTCAACTTATCACTACAACACAAACAACTGTTAGAAAATAAAAATAACAATACTGGATTGTTAGACAACTAAGACTCGACGACAAGGTCGGACCAACCTTTTGCTCTGATACCAACTTTGTAACACCCCAATTCTACCCCAAGCAAATATGCAAGATAAATCAGAGTTATAAAATTTCAATCATACAAATGAATCGGGACGTCACAAATTCTTCTAACAAATTCATTGCATACATCATGGATATATAACACTTATTCAAAACGTCGGATGAACTAATAACATAACATCTTTCATTGATATTCAACAACTACGCAGCGGAATTCTTCAATAACATCTTTAAATAATATAGCAACTTCGAAACATCTCGTGTTTAATAAATAAACAATTTAAGGTTCAACAACTAAAATTCAGAAATCAAAAATCAGCAAGCATTCATCCCCCCGAGTGTTACATATCAGAGCAATGACACCGACTCGATCTATTGAAGGTATACAACCTTCACTCTCGATTACCTGCATGTTACCAACATAAGGGCAACATTCAAACAGAAGGGCTGAGATATCTAACAATATAATAAAGCGCATGATAATCAATATATTAAATTAGATCACTCATCAACATCAAATACATCTCATTATTCATTCATATGATGCGACTCATAACTATGCAAATGCATGTGGTACCATTGAAGCAGAACTCCCATCTCAAAAATCTAATCTGCTAATTAATAGAGGCATCAAATAAGGCATAGCCTTCATCTCAAAATTTGCCAATCCAGACCATCTCAAAAAAAATGCAATGTATGCGACACAACATGAATGTAATAACACACTCAGTTAACAACTTCTCAAAACAACAACATCTCAATCATCAAAACGACAACATTTCAGTCATCTCAAATAACAACATCTCAATCATCAAAACGACAACATTTCAGTCATCTCAAGCAACAACATCTCAATCACAGCATCTCATAAACATCTCAAAGTAATTTGTTAAACATTACTTATTTATCAACATCATTTGATTAATCACATCTTACTAATAACTCAGTTGTATACTAATACCACAGTAATCCCTACTATTATTTTGCAGTTCTACTTCGTTTATGTCATTAATCCTACTGTCATAATTCTAACAGCAGCCTCTAACATCTCAAAATTCATCAATTTGTCCTAAAATAGCACAACAGTCATCTACGGGAATTAATTCTAAATCCTAAATTAGTTACAGGAATTACACCTCTTAATCATCATTTTAATCATCTAAAATAAAGTTCATCGCGTTAGCTAATCAACGCTTCAAACGAAATCTCAAACAGCATCCTAAAACTCAAGTTACAGCAACTTAAAACTGATTGTCAAAATTATTCAATATGCATCGATACAAAACACTATGCATCGACACATCCTGCTTCATATTCAAACTATGAGTCGACGCATCCTCCTTATTGATCGACTCATCCTGCCTTAAAATCCCAGCATGAATCGACACATGCATCGTGCCGGTCGACTCATCCTGAGTGTTGCACTCATCATGTGTCAACGCAAACCTCCATGCATCGACTCATCCTGAGTCAAACACCCTCCTTGCATCGACTCATCCAGTTTGAGGTCGACGCATCCTGTGATTTTCTGCATAGTTCTTTGCGTTTCTACTGTAATTTCACTACTGGAATATAATTACAGTCCTACAAACCTCATCCTAACCATGATAATTCATCACTTAATCATTATACTCTATTACAACATCGATTACACAGCATCAAATCAACATTTATCCATTCGAGAATTCATTAATATTCACCATACATCATTCAATCCAATAACAAAAACATCAATTACATCTAAACCCATATATCAAATATCATTAACCCAATTATAAAGCCAGAACCCCACCCTTACCTTGGATCGAAGGTCGCTCTACAATTTCTGGGTTGAATCTTTGTTCTTGCCGTTTCCTTCAAAATCCAGCAGTTTCACGTTTCCACAATCCTTATTTCTCTTCTTACTATTTCTTCCTTCTATTCTAAACCTACACCCCCCTTAATACTTCCACTATCTCAAATTAAGTCCACCTTAAATAATATTAGCTTCTAACATTATTTCACATAATAATATAATACCTCAAATATATTATTATTTCTCCATTTAATAAAATAAATCCAATTTAATAATATTTCTTCACAAATATTCCAAAAATAATTTAATTAAATAATTAATTAAATTATGGGTGTTACAATTTTTCTCCTTTAAGGTTGTCCTGAATTCCCCAGTGAATGTTTTGACGATGTGGTTTCCATTTGCCTTATTTGAAACCAGTATTGCAATCCTCAGTAGACGTGCGGACCGTCAAAACATTTATTTCCCCGTTGAAGTCTGAGTGATACTCCCTGGTGAAGCCTGGAAAAGGATGTTATATCCCTGTATCTGTACTGTTCTGTCGCTATATTTTGCTTCTCCCCAGTAAAGTTAAGCCATTCAGTAGGAATTTGTTTCCTCAATTGGTGCTTATTTTTTCTTTTGGGATGATCGTCTTGGATTTTATTTAGCCGATTCTTGTGTGCACCGAGTTGGCTTTGTTTGTTTATCCCCAGTATCATATGTTTTTTTTGTCAGCATATATATGATAACCCTCATAAATTCATACACATATCATGCATAGATAAACTTAGCAAATCATTTCTCATTCATACCCGCTAATATTTTGTTGACATATTACCTTATTTTGCAAGGTAGGGTTGTCCTCTCTCCAATAGAGTGTCAGCCGTAGGCAAAAAGTGTATATTCTTTCAATTTCCCCACTGAGTTATCCCTCGTGGAAGTTTTTTTGCTTTAGCCTTTTTACACAGCTCTTTGTCTGGATGATTTGGGTTTCCCTCTTGAGTTTATTTCTTAAAGAATGTATTTTAGAAGACCGTTTTATTCCAGTTTATTTCTGGTTTGAATCCTTGATCCTCAGCAATATTATTACTTTGGATTTCTGTAAGCTTCGAGTTTTGGTTTGAGAATGTGCATTTATTTTGCACAAGAAGACTTTATCTCCTCAGCAGGAATATGTTGGCATTTCCCCTGGAAGTCATATTTCTTTCCCTAGGAAGCCATATTGCTTTCCCCAGGAAGCCATATTGCTTTCCCCAGAAAGATATTTTTATAATCCTTCCTATAACAGCAAATAGAAGGTCTCTTTATTTGAGCAACTTGTACTTCCCCGTAAAAGTCGACATTATTTTTTTCTATCTTCTCTATGAGTGGATAGTTTGCAGTTCATTGTGAAATCTTTGCAAGTGGTAGTCTCTTTATTTGAGACGGCTTACATATTCCCCTTTCCAGGAAGAATTCCTAAGTTAAAGAAGAAGTTGAGACCCGTTCTAGGTGAAACGCCAGAATTTTGGGGAAAGTTGTTATCTTTTTTCTACCCTCAGTGGATGTTGGTAGTTCATTATCAGTGAACGACGGTGCTATGATATATTCTCTCTATACATTCAGTGAAAGTTGGTAGGTCGTCGACAGTGAACGTCGATGGTTGTTATCTTTTTGATACCCTCAGTGAACGTTGGTAGTTCATCCTCAATGAACGATGGTGCTATGATATATTCTCTCTCTACCTTTAGTGAAAGTTGGTAGGTCGCCGGTAGTGAACATTGATGATTGTTATCTTTTTTCTACCCTCAGTGAGCATTGGTAGTTCATCGTCAATGAACGGCGGTGCTATGATATATTCTCTCTTTACCTTCAATGAGAGTTGGTAGGTCGTCGCCAGTGAACGTCGATTATTGTTATCTTTTTTCTACCCTCAGTGAATGTTGGTAGTTCATCGTCAATGAACGGCGATGCTATGATATATTCTCTCTCTACCTTCAGTGAAAGTTGGTAGGTCGTCGGCAGTGAACATCGATGATTGTTATCTTCTTGCTACCCTTAGTGAATGTTGGGAGTTCATCGTCAGTGAACGGCGGTGCTATGATATATTCTCTCTCTACCTTCAGTGAAAGTTGGTAGGTCATCGGCAGTGAATGTCGATGATTGTTACCTTTTTGCTACACTCGGTGAATGTTGGTAGTTCATCGTGAGTGAAAGGAGATGCTATGATATTTCTTTTCCTTCTACCTTCAGTAAATGTTGGTAGCTCACCGTCAGTAAACATCAGTGTTGATATTTCTTTTCCTTCTACCTTTAGTAAACGTTTGTAGCTCACCGTCAGTAAACGTCGGTGTTGTTATTTCTTTCCTCTTTCTACCTTTATTAAATGTTGGTATCTCACCGTCAGTAAACGTCGGTGTTGTTATTTCTTTCCTCTTTTTTCCTTCAGTGAACGTTTGTAGTTTTGCCTTCAGTAGAAGTTGATGTATCCTGTGACCGTTTACCATCCTCTATGAGTCGGGTCTTTTGATCCACCAGTGATTTATTTTCCTGGTCGGGTTTTTCTTTTGTTTATTTATTTCCTTTGTTAAATCCCCAGTGGTGTGTTGCGTCTCTTTGATTCTGTTGATATGCATTCATAAGCATTGCATGACATCTTAGAGCCAAAAATAGGGTTTGTTTTATATTTAAGTATCTTCGATCGCGCCAACACGAAGATTTTTAACCTTCGTATCTCCAGATAGAAGAAACTTAAGTAAGGGCAGCTGTTGTACCCCAATTTTTGCCCCTAAGATCCCTTCATCATACCATTTTGATTCAATAACAACAAGATCACATTAGGGCTTCTGGTTCTTCTCCCTATCTTTAGATTTGCTCTTTGAGGAATCCCCAAGCACTTTGACTTGTTTTCTTTTGTGATCATGAATATTTTGCCTTGATTTTCCTTCTAATTAATAAAAATTCAATGTTGGTTTGTCTTACTTGTTAATAATGTAGGTAAAGGCAATGTGGCTTAACAAGTTGATCCATGGGTTCATGAGATTATTTCCATGCTCTAGTCAATAAAGCTTGAGAAATTCAAACCTCGCCATTGAAGTTGTTTTGGAATAAATGGCATGCCAAGGTTTATATTGGTTCACTACATTTCAAAGTTATCAAATTGATTAAAAAGTACAAGGGGTTGATTGATGAAGTTGTCATGGTTAGACAAGGTCTTGTTCCTATTGGTCACAAGTGCATATCTCTATCAATTATGAAGATACATAAGTGGTTTTGTTTGCTATGATTTCTCATTATCATCCTAAAAAACTTCTATTTACAAAGCAAGAGTTTTGTCACAAGAAGGTTGTTCAAAATTGTCAAAGTTCCTCAAAGCATTTTCTTGATTTATGAGCTAGGTTTCGAACTTAAAAGAAGTATATCTTACTCATATTTTGGTATTTTTGAGTTATTTCAAAGAAATCCTTCTCTTCAAATGGTTATTAACAAATAACTTTAATAGTTTCAACGAGTTTTCATGTGGAAGAAACTTGATGATGAAGAAATATTACAAGTCCTCCATATGAACCCCCAATTTCTCATGTGTGACTTCAAATGATCATAACTTGGTCAATTTTTATCACCTAGAGCCCACTCATTTTCCATAATTATCTTCAAGATGTGAACTTTATTCCATCTTTTATATGCAAAGTGAGAAAATGGATGGAAGATGCCCTAAGGATGAAAAAGATTATAGGTCATTTCATGATTTTTTGCCAACTTCAACAATTCATAAATCTCTCAATTTTTGGATATTTTGAAAGATTCAATTTTCAAAATGTCATTCAAGAGGTCTATTTCATGCCATCTTTTTTGGTCAAGAGCAAATTCCAAGAGGAAGGCCATGTTTGGATGCAAAACATTATAGGTCACTTTTGAAGAAAAATTTGAAATATTTCTAAGTATGGAAAGTCAACATTTTTTTCTCCAACTTTGACTCAATGAAACTTTCAGCCCAAGCATCCATTTGATTCCATTCTTTTTCCATTGCAAATCTTGTAACCTCATCTTTCTAAAGCATCAAGAATCATGTCCTAAGACGCCTTGAGTTGAAAATGCCATTATTTTAAAATTGGTAACTTGAAACCGAACTTTCATCACAAGTCTGATTTTGTAAGCTTTGTTTTGGCTTCTAATCACAATTTTTCCATGCGTTTTTTCTCCTAATCATGTTTAGCAACTTTCCAAAGGTGTTTAACATCATGAAACGCACGATTTGGCTGAGTTTTGATGTTAAAGAAATCACACTTTGTTCATGCTGCAGAACCCCATGATTTCCCTCCAAACTTCATCATTTCACACGCTTGAGGATCCCATTGATTCTCCTATAAATAGAGGGTCATCCCCCATTCATTTTCTCAAGCTTGGATAGCCAGAATCACCCTGCCAAACTTGCTCCATAACTCAATTTTCTGTAACTTCGTAATCAGTGTTCAAGCCTTTTTCAATCCAATTTTTCTATAAATTCACGTTCCTTGATCTTCCCTGAAGCTAACCGTAAAATTACCTTCAAGAATCGTGCCCTATATTGCTCCATAGAAGTCTAGTTTCAGAGCTCTAAAACACAACTTCAATAGGTAGATTTCTCCATCAATTCTTCAAAACTTTGATATCATTGTGAACCTCTCATTGCCCTGGTTCTAGTTGTAACATTTACTTTTATCTGGAAACACGTTTTGACCCTAAAATTTCAAATCCCTTTTCAAAACTTTCCTTCCAAATTGCTTAAGCTACAGTTTATATAAATTTATCGCAAAGGTGTGGTTGTCTTCGTCTTGAAGAGACGAAGCGAATGGCATTGGTCCGAGCTTCCGATTTTACAGTTTGTAAGGCCTACAATTCACGTTGGCTGGAGGTTGAAGATGACCAACGTGTCATCTTCCAACCAATGAAGGCGCGCCACTTGTTTTTTTTGAATTTCTGATTTAATAAGTGATACAGTTATTTATTCACTAATGACCATGATATGCACAACGCGTCGGATCCATTGGATTGATTGCTAACTTGTTTTGACTCTCATCCATTGGTCCACATCTTTTAGGTTTTTATTTTGTTTTCTGATTTTTATATTTAATTATTTTAAACTTCAAAAAATCAAAGAAAATTCATTTTAAGTCCAAAAAATTATGAAAACGATTTTTTATTTTTCTCTTTATGATTTTCATTTTTTTCACAATTTTATTTTGTGTTTTGATATTTTTTATAAATTTTCACTTTATTTGAATTATTTTAAAAGTTTAAAAGTACTTTTATGCATTTTTAAATTCTTAAAAAATTATTGAATGATCCAAGGATATTGTGACAAATATTGGTGACCTCATTTATTTTTTATTTCTGACTTTGTTATTTTTTATCATTTTTGGTTTATTTCACTCATTTCTTTTAATTTTAAAAATAGTTTCTGACTTTAAAAAATTACCAAAAATTTTATTAAAATATTTGAGTTCATTTATAATTTTTCTATGATCTTACTTAATATTTCTTGATTAATTTGAGCATAGTTAATATTTTTCTTTCTTATTTCTATTTTAAAACATTTTTAAACCTTTTTAATGTATATATTAAATGTAATATTATTTTGCGATTATTTTCTGGCTGGTCTTGGGTTGAATTTTTGATCATGAACTTTGTTAACATCATTGGATCCACTATGTTGAGTTTAACTCCATAAAAAATAGATGAATGATTTTAATAATAGTTAGATTAAAATTTAATTCAAATGTGGTTTATATATTCTTCCCCACTCCTCTTCATATTATCCCCTTCTTATTGCACTAAGTGTTATTGGAGCATGATCTCTATATCATGTCTCAAAACAAATGGTGCATAGATTGCTATTGACCGGCCTCAAAATAGGTGCGACTTCTATATAAGTCCACTTACGATTGCTTAATATAGCACTAAATTTTGTCCCGATTCGAATAAATGATCATTCGTGGCCCAAACCTATGCTTGCAAGCCCAAGTATGTTAAATTGATCTCTTTGATCCAATAACTTTGAGATTCATTGTGTGGAGGCTTTAGTTCTACCAATCCTCTAATGGATCTACAACACTTTTGGTCAACACGGATCACTTAAACATCATTGATCATTAAATGGTACTTGTGAGGATTCCAAATGGATGATATATTTGACAAAAAACAAATGCAACTTGTTGTTTGGAGGCTTTGGTTCTACCAATCCTCTAATGAGTTCCAAATGTAAGTTTCAATATTGTCATCAAACTAACCACTAATTATTAAATTATTTTTACTTTATGCTTTTATTTTTATGCTTTATGTACAATTTACTTTAAGCATTACATTTCATGCCATTTGTATTTTTCTCACTTGAGAATTTATATTCTTGTTATTTTTACTTTTCTCACTTGAGCTTTTCTTTTCAATTTTAAGACACCTAATAATCAACATGAACCCTAAAAAATGCTTTAATGATACTTGGACTATTTGGTTACTATCCTTGGCATTATGGAGTATTGGACTTCTTGGACTTAGGATTAGAAACCTTGACCTATGTTGGAGACCTTTTAACCTTAATTGATATTTTATCTGGAGTTCTTGAGGTTTACCTCAGAACATTGGGTTTTTTTTTGTGTGCAAGTTATTGTGATTACATTCTTTGTTTGTAATCTGGAATTCACCCGTATACAGCCGTTACTCTGCCTAATTTTTGTGAAGACTTAATACATTTGAAGTTTGGTTCTCTCAAGAGGTCTAGTATCTTTGCTTGTTTAGTTCCAATCCAAGGAATCAGAATTCTATCTTGACTCATAATGTCAAGTATTGGCTTCTTGTTGGTTAGATGGTTCTGATCCTTAGCTTTTTACCTTATGCTTTAGGATAGTCTCTTCTTCTCCTCCCATCTTCTTTAATTTCAAAAATATTCTTCCCCCTTTTGAAAAACTCTTCTTGTTTTTAAACTTGAACCACTTTCATAATAAACTTGGACTTATGTCCATGCATTTTCAAAACCTTTTCATAAACAAACTTCAATCAACTTAATAATACTTTGATTTTTTTTTGTGAGAAGACTAAAAGTCAATCAATCTTATTTCAAACCATTTTTGCCACTTTGGCTTTCTACTTCAAAACTTTTCTCAAAAGTTTGGACTCTTGTCAATCCTTGTAGTGATGCAAACAACTATACTTCTACAATATATAGTGAAGTGAGATATTTTCCACTTGTGTGTTAAGTGAGACATTGTTGATTTAAAAATCCAAGCCATATCCTACACTTTGAGATGATGCAAATTCTCCTTTCTCATGATTTTGAGTGGTAAGTATGTTTTCCACACGGACCATGACGATGATGTATTATCTCATAAAATTAACTAACACATTTGTGTTTTAAATTTTTAAAAGGTGAACTATGTGTACCCTGATCCCCTGTTGCACGAAAGGTGGTACGTAGGCACTAAAGGTTCGCAACCACGACGGGTGCAAAAATCATAAAAAGATATACTTCTTTTCTCACCTCCACCATCTATTTTACATACAACATTTTATAGCCAAAATATACAGATTTTTACAAAGAGGTTCCTGCAGAGTACTGTAGATGTTTAGGGTGCTAATACCTTCCCTTTGCATAACCAACCCCCTTACCTTGAATATTTCCCCTTCTTTTTGGGTTACTCGCTCTTTTCCCATTCCTTTAGAAAAAATAAAGCACGATGGCAATTTTTATTTTGATATGTACAAGTCTAGTCAATCCAATGGCTTAGTCTTAAACATTTCTACGGCTACAAATAGCAATGGTGCCTTTATGCGATAAATGGAAAGATCTTTTGGACAATGGCTAAAACACTTAGGTAATAGATAAAAAGTAGGTGTAAGCATTAAATTATGGTGATATTGGTAAGTTAGAAGGCATGAAACACAAGATTATGCAACATAGCATAAGTATTTTGTTATGTGTTCTTCAACAAAAGGACTTGCAATTCAAGGATGGATGCCCAACTTCATACCCTTGAATCTCCTAGCTCAAGTATGATAAATTCATGTTCTTGGATGTTTTTGGAAAGCTTGAAACATCCTCTATAACTTTCATGTTGGTCATTTTTACAAAATCATCTTAGAACTATGTGAAAAAATGTCAAGAAGTTGGGATAAAATCCTGTCCAAAATCTATTGAAAATTTCTCTAATTCTTAGATGAAAATGTCATGACTTCATGGGATTATATCTTCAAATTTAAGCATTTTATGGACATCAACCCTTTAATACAAAGTTGTAGAATTCATCAAGATCTACAACTTTCATGTTGAAAGTTTCCTTTGAATCATTTTGCATCATGGTAAAAAAGTGGTATGAAGTTTTGAAATAACATGTGCAAATTGGTATGACATTTCATCGGTACAGCTGATTTTTGGTCATCTGGTCAAATGACTGAGCAGAATTTGTGGTACAAGATTTGAAATATAACATGAGAATTCTTGACGGTCCATAATGATCCATGAAAGTAATTTGAAGTATTAGAAGTCCAATTGTCCTTGTGAAACACTCAACCCCTAATTTGAGGCATCAATGTTAAGGAGATATCTTGACCTAGTTAATCCTTGTGCAAGCTTGAGCTATTGATGATATTATGGGATATGTCTTGAGAAATGAGAGAGAAAATTTCAGGGTACAACAGCTGCCCTTGTTCAATCTTCTTAAACTTGAAGAGTTAGATTGACGAGTCTGCCATTCGTGACTTGAAGGTGAATGATGATTGAACATTAAAGTGCCCAGAAATTTGCACTCAACTATGTGTTGGTTGGTTGTATCGGGAATGGGCTTAAAGATGCCATTTGGAGAAGTGATGAAGAGTTTGTTGGAGATGGGCTTACAAATGCCATCCATGGTAACTGTTGATAGAGATTGGAAGAAGTATCAGAATAAATCTTTGGTTGATTTATATTGAAACAGTAGATGTCTTTTGCCTGTTTTTAACTGGAAGGGATAAATCTAACCAGAAGAGGTATGTTGTTTGGCGACTTCACTGGGGAATAATCCTAACCAGAAGAGGTATGTTGTTTTCCTATCTTTAACTGGAATAAGTGAATCTAACCAGAAGAGGTCTTCGCCTGCTCGTCTTTAATCTGGAAGAAATAAATTTAACCAGAAGAGGTCTTCATTCACCTGTCTTTAATCTGGAGGAAATAAATCTAACCAGAAGAGGTCTTTGTTCGCATGTCTTTAATCTGGAAGAAATAAATTTAACCAAAAGAGGTCTTCATCTACCTGTCTTTAATCTGGAAGAAATAAATCTAACCAGAAGAGATCTTTTGTTTTGTTGTGATATTTTTCCTGCAAGGAAGAGGGTTAGTTGCATGCAGATGTATGCATGGAATAATGATGTTCTCAAAATAAATTAGATTATGATGTATAAATTTATCATGTATGTGCTATGATGTATGAATGTGAAACATTGAAGTGCATCTATGTCTAGAAAATAAATCATTGACAAATTGCTGGGGAGTATTAGGAAGATGAATCTCGGACTACCGCTGGAGATGAAGAGCATGTGTATCTTCAACTTTGTTTATAATGTTACCACTGGGATTCCTGTTTTTTTGTTTCAGGAGAAATCCGCTGGGGAACATTGAATTTGGATCTTTGCTTGAGGAAACTCTGCGGGGAATGTTGATTTCTATTTGGGGAATAAAGTTAAGAGTTTTAGTTGTCCATTGCTCTACTGGGGAGTTACTTCTTGATTAGGGAGAATAAAAGTTAGTGGTTATCTAGTCGAAATCCAGGCTTCGCAGCAAATTGAAGTTAACTGTTATCTGGCCGAATTCTAGGCTTCACAACAACTTAGATGAAATTAACTGTTATCTGGTCGGATTCCAGGCTTTGTAGAAAATTGAAGTTGAAATTTTATCTGGTCGGATTCTAGGTTTCGTAGTAATTTAGATGAAATTAACTGTTATTTGGTCGGGTTCCAGGCTTGCATAAAATTGAAGTTAAACTATTATCTGCTCGGATTCTAGGCTTCACAGTAACTTAGATTAAATTAACGGTTATCTGGTTGGATTCTAGGCTTCGCAAAAACATAGATGAAATTAAATGCTATCTAGTCGGATTCTAGGCTTCATAGAAAATTGAAGTTAAATTGTTATCTGGTCGGATTCCAGGCTTCGCGACAACTTAGATAAAATTAATTGTTATCTGGTCAGATTCTAGGCTTTGCAGATAAATGAAGTTAAGTGTTATCTGGTCGGATTCCATGTTTTGCAGGAACTTGGAGGAAATTAACTCTTATCTTTTCAGATTCCAGGCTTCGTTAAAAATTGAAGTTAAATTGTTATCTGGTTGGATTCAAGGCTTCGCATCAACTTAGATGAAATTAACTATTATCTGGTAGGATTCCAGGCTTCACAGAAAATTGATGTTAAACTATTATCTGGTCGGATTCCATGCTTCACAATAGCTTAGATGAAATTAACTATTATTTGGTCGGATTCCAGGCTTCACAGAAAATTCCTGAAGTTAACTGTTATCTGGTCGGTTTCCAGGCTTCGTAGAAACTTAGATGAAATTAACTGTTATTTGGTTGAATTCCAAGCTTCGCGGAAAATTGAAGTTAAACTGCTATCAGGTCATATTCTAGGCTTCGCAACAACTTACTGAATTTAACTATTATCTGGTCAGATTCCAGGATTCGCAGCAAATTCTAGAAGTTAATTGTTATCTGGTCGGTTTCTGGGCTTTGAAGTAACTTATTGGGGATAGTATCGACTCCGTTGGTGACAAAGGGTTTTGTCCATTGATTTTTAATAGTCTGAGAAAAGAACTCGAGTTGGGAAATTTGAAGTCTGTTCGGGAAATAAACCCCGTTGAGAAGGATATTTTTGAGACCTTACTGGGGACATGAATATTTTCATGCAAGGTTCATTTTTTAGTTAAGGCCACCCTCTGCTGGGGAGATGAACTTTGGATGGAGACTGTATGAATTCCAATCTGTGGGGATAATTCTGTTGAAGTAACTCTGTGGGGATATCCATGAATTTGGTCTTGTGGGGATTTGTGGACAGCTTGAACTATGTCTTCTCCTAGAGTCCTTAGTAAATGTTGATTAGAGTGCCAAATCTTTTACTGATAGAAAAAATGATGAGATAACGGGATATAATCGTACGCTTGAATCCCTAACTTTTGTCTAGACCGTCTTTTCAGATTTTTAGTCCACCAGGATACCTTTTTTTTGCCCAAGCCGCCTTTTCATGTTTTCAACTTGCCGGGTGTATAATATTTTGTATGTATATCCTTAATCTTTCATGAACCTTTTGATTCACCAGGATGCCCTTATTTTGCCTAGGTATGTCAACCTAGTGAGTCTCTTTTCATGCGTAGTATTTTCTGACTATATTAGTGTTCACACGGTGTGGAGAATTGTTATTGTTTATGGTCGTAAGTGTTGTAGAAATGCTAGAAATTATTTGCTCGATCGCGCATGACTTTTCATATGTGGGAGCATGTTTTCCCCTAGGTTTAGTCTGGGGAACTTTAATGTCTGAAGTTTTGATCATATTTCTGGTAGTCTTGAACTTCCTATATATCTTTTTCTAAGAACTGTCATGGAAGAATCCGGGGATATGATACTGACACCATCTGATACTACTGGCACAGTCAAGAAAAATGGTGGTATCGGAAGTCTTCATAGTGGATTTTGTTCAAGCCCATGATCAATGTAGCATTTCCCCCAATTGATTCAGATGGAGATCTTCCTCTGGCTATTCAGCACTTCTTGAGAGATTCTTTGAATCTCGACCTAACTGCCCCAGACGGTCATGTAGTGGCCCTTTATTATGAGAGATATGTCATTGGAGGCGTATTTCCCTTTGAAGTGACTCTGTTTATTGAGAAAGTTTTCGTTCATTGGATATTCGTCATACGAATTTCTCCATTGTCAAATAATTAGCCATATGCAAACAGTGGTATTCAAACAATGCAAAGTTTATGTCTGTCTTGAGAAAAAAATTTGAAAAATGAACTTTTAAAGAGCAACAAAATTTTGTAAGAATATGAGTTCAACTCATGATTTACAGTAAGCCTTACAGAAGTCAGGATACCTTTTATAACAGTATGCTTTCGAACTAACCCATGCTTCAATTATGACTTTTAAAGGGTTGTAGTGTGGCCTGGTTCACGGTTTAAGAAACAAATGATAAGGCTCAAAGTTTATTTGTACCAAACCCGTTCTCCATGATGTTCTCCAGTCCTATACTCAGTTAATTGCGCGTTTGGATTCCAATTGAATCTGGAATGATATAATTGATGATGGTTTGGATAATGGAAGTTTATTTGTGAAGGCAGTCATTTTTGTAACATTTTACATGTGGTCGAGGATTTGTAACGACCTCTTTTTTGACTTATTATCCCTAATTTTTTCCTGACTGCTCTTGTTTTGAGATTACAGTCAGCGAGATGCCCTAGTTTTTTAAGTCTCCTTCATAGGTTTTGATGCAGTGGGATTTTTTTTAGAGGTAAAAACTACTTATTTTACCGAAGTCAACATCGAAGGGTCATCGAGGGACTACGATCTTGTATTCAAGGGTCATTTCTAAAGTATCCCACTTTCGAGGGACATGACTATTTTTCTCAAGGCAACAAGTGTGGATTACCCTAGAGGAGCGTGTGTGCGAGTGTATTGATTTCATGCATTTTTATCTTGAATTAGGGTTGTCTACTTGTTGATTTTAAGTCTTTGCATACACACCTTAATTACTAGCAATAATATTGAAAGCGATAAACTGCGGAATTTTAAAGTTCTACGCTATTACATATTTTTATTTTGGGATGGGGATACAAGTTTATGAATGGGGGATGAAAGAAATAAAGTTCTAATTATATTATTACAACCATATTGAATATTGAATGAAAACAAAAGTATAAATAAATGTAAAGATAATGTAAAAAAGAAAAATATTGGTTTAAGAAAACTTTTATGTATTGACACATGAGCTTATGCATTGATACAAAAATTTTATGTATTGACGCATACATTGGGTCATACTATTTTGTATTAGCTCATATCATCTTCTTTCCCATGAAAATAAAAATCAACTCAGTATGAGTCGACACATAAGGGTTTTGTATCGACTCATACTGCTTTGTATCAACACATGCAAGTTTTGTATCGACTCATAATCATTTCTAGCTCCTGGAAGTCAAAACGACTCAGTATGAGTCAACACAAAAGGGTTTTGTATCGAATCATACTTCTTTGTATCAAGACATACACGTTTTGTGCCGAATCATAACCTGTTTTGTACATAATATGTGTCGACTCATAGTGTTTCGTATCGACTCATACTGTTGTTTTTACTTCTGTCATTGTTTCGCTACATGTAAAAGTTAGTTCTCAACACATGGTTAGTGAAAATGAAAAGCAAGCAAATGGTTAGATTGAAGGCAATGGTATCTACATTTTATCTTCAAAAATGAATCATTGATGATGTTTTAAATGATGAGCTAAAAGTCAAGAAGACTTACCTTGAAACTGAAATTTGTGCTTTTAGTTTGAGTTGGAGAAGTCAAGTTACAGGTGGCTGTTTTTTGAGTTTGGAAAATAGTGATGTTACAGAAGTTGTTATTGAGTTTGAACAAATTCTATATGATGTATGTGAAGTGTTTGAATGGTTTGTTTGGACAGAAATTTCAAGGTGTGAGAGGTTCAAAGGTTTTGGACTTCAAAACTCAAAAATGGAGGTTTTTATGGACAATTCTGGTTTTTAGAGTATGAGGGGGGGTTTGAGGATTTTTCAATACACCGAAATCTCTCTATTTTTATGCCCTTTTTTCTTTAAAATACCCCCTCTATTTATAGGCAAAAGGTTTGTGAACAAGGGATGATTAGGTTTACAAGACAACATATTATGGTTTGGTTAGGATGCAAATATCAAACTATGTCAATTCTCCATAGTCCTAAGATGAAGTACCAAAGTTGTTGGTATCCAGGCACCAAACCCAGGCACCAAACCCCAATCATTGATATCCATACCAGACATCTTTACTCCCTCAACAGCCTTCAACCTTTCTTCGAGCTGACGAAACTTCATATCATCACCCAAGAAATTAGCCTCACTACCATGCACAAACAGTACTTCATCATGAAAATCCAAATCTGGACCCTGTCGACGAGGATTAACATCAAGAACATGCGGTGGAGGGATCAGCAAAAAACGACCCAAATTGAACTACATACCCTGGTCATGAGGATGGCCATTAATATTCAAGTTCGCAACCGACTGGGGACACGGTTGTCCCACTGAGAAGTCTTCAACTTCCGGGAATTCCATTTCAACATAAGATATCTCCAAAAGAGCCCTAATTCTTACTGTTCGCGGTTCATGTTGGTGATGGCCTCCATGAACTGGGTCATCTGGTTGGCCATTTGAACCCTGACTTCTGCAAGCTCTACTTATATGAGTTCCATCTGACGTGGAAAGTTGTTCATGGTAGAGTAGCGATGAGTAGTCATTTTGAACTCTGATAAGAAAAGCATAATCAAGATAGGAGTGTCGGCCAGAAACCTATCTTGATTCAAAACATATGAATGAATGATATGCAAATGCAATGTTTTACCATTTCCAAGGAAATCTTAGATCTTCATTAATAATATAAATAACGGGATATGGACAAATCATCATTAAACAAAGAAACTGCATATACCATACGAAAATATCATCCATACAAAAGATATATCAAAACGAGTTAATAAAGATAAAATCAGAAAAACCCGTCCAATAAAACTGGCGGTGAACCGATTGAATACAAAGAGAAACAAAGGTAAAAGACAACATCAAACTCCCAAACGAGCTTTGAAATAATCTAATTCTTAGGTCATTCGGGCCAACTGGGCATCCTTCTCTCTGACTTGCGCCTGGAGCTCATCAATCTGCACCTGTTGACTTTGAACTTGTTTCTCTATGCTTTCTTGTTATTTGACGGCTTCATGTGATTTAGACCCTTCCTTATGATGTTTTATTCTCAAAGCTTTGACTTCCGCTTTATGATCATTTTTCATACGGTCTTTGGACGTTCGGAGACCTTTAAACTTTTGATGGCTCTTGATAAGATCACTTTGAATCTTTCTTATGGCTTCCGTATGAATTGGGACGTGAGAACTTTTGACTCTTGGCCTTTTCAATTGTTCAAGCAAACCATATTATTTTAACACCTTATCTTTTAGTTTATCCTCATGAAGTAACTTTTGTTTTTCTTGGGCAACAAAAGCAAGCTCTAAATTTAAATCCTTCTTGTCCGCCTCTAACTTAAGGTTACCAGCTTCAACCTTCCTAATGAATTCCACCGGGACAAGCTTGGATTCACTCAAAATAGGCTGTAGAATGGACGATTCACATGGAAGTGACTGACCAATTACGGTGTCCGATGCTAACGAACCAACGGGTGGTAATCCAAAAGTGGGTTGTGGGTACAATGGCCCTTCTCTCCTGTAAGGCAACAATATCGTCTTCACTAGATCTTTGACCCACCGTAGGTAAGGATCGAGATCTAAACATCCCCTTTTACAAAAAAGAGTTGTTCCATGATGATGAACATGATTTGACACTCTTTTCATCCTCTCTAGCAATATAATGTCTTCAACTTTGCTGAAATAAACGGTTTCTACTTCAAGATCGGTTGGTTTATCCGCCATGACATATCCTAGCTAATGCCATGCTAAGATATGATTATAATTGATACAACCCTTAGTCCCCACGAACAACACATTAGGAAAACTTCCGCAGCTTAAAATGATCCCCTTTACACCCCTTATGTTATTCCAGATGACATCATAAGAAGTAAGAGCCATAATCCTTTGTGACAAGAAAAGAGTACCTACGGTGTCAACAAATGGTCCCTTGATAGGCATATGCAACATGAACCATTTTTAAAGAAGAGGGATGCAACAGAGAACACATCCTTTCTTTCCACGCAGGGAATGAATAGCATATTAAGTATTGGCAAGAATTGTTGGCACCAGATTTTCATTCATAGACACACATATGGCTGACAAATCCACAAAGTCCTCCATGTTTGGCAAAGGGATTATTCCATAGATCATGAAGGCTAGTAACATAACAATCATGATCCAATCATTGCTTCCTGCAAACTCTCTAGCCTTGGTTATCAAAAATTCCAAATGAAAACCAAGAGTGTCATCTATTATTGCCCAATTATTTCTCATATCGCTAAGGTTCAAATAAAGAGCTTTAGCGATAGACACATAATCAGGAACTTTGGGAAAGAAGATAAATGTTGTGTGTTGTACCCCAAAATTTTCCCTCCCATTTTTCTTTAAGGCTTTTTTCAAGGCTTCTCAATTACTCAAGAATCTCAAGGGATGACCAGTCAAATGCTCCTCCTAAGCAAAATGTCTACAACTAGGGTTTTGAGTTTCTCAAGAAAATTTGGGTTGCAAAGGCCTTAAGTGGTTTCCATGGTTCTCCATAGGTATTCAACAATGTTCATGTCAAGTTTCAAGTCCTATATCACAAGTTTGCTCAGTCAATGGCTCAGATGATTGAAAATCAACTATATTGGATAAAAAGTCAACTGTGGTCAACATACAATCAAACTTCAAGATTTTTGGTCAACATCAACATTTTTAAGTGATATTCATCATTTGATCAAGGGTTTATCATGATTCCTCAATAGAAGCCCTCAAATCATCAAAAGTCAAGAATTGTCAAATTAGGGTTTCCTTAGGAGAAGTCAACTAAACTTTGACCAAGCATAACTTTCACATACTTCATCAACTTTTCCCTAACCAAAGATCATTTTGAAGAAAGTTCAATTCTCTAAAATTATGTTTTTATGCTCAAATCCAAAAAATGTTTCATTTGAAAGATAAGAGGTAATACATTATAGGTCAGTTTCAAAGGTTAACAAAGGACACTTTTTGTCAAGGAAACTTACATCAAGATAAATCTCCAAATGCAAACATGATCAAAAGTGAAAATGTAGATAAAATCTTAAGCTTTGCAAAAAGTCCAAGATCATCTTCAAAAGATGAAAATTTAGCAAGTTATGAGATTTACAATTTTGGAAATTTTGTGGAAATTCATGAAATGAAAAATGAGCAAATTTGAGATTTTGAACTAGTGGGCCTAATTTTTGATGTTCAAACACATTCATAAGATGATATATAACCTCTAATCATATTCACATATTTTTCACGATTTTATTTATTTTATTTGAATTTTTATTCATTTAAAATAAAATAAAATCAAAATAAAATGTGAGATAAATGTGTAAGGACTTGGGCTTGTAATTTCAAACATGTAAAGGCCTAATGCAACTCATAATTTCCTGTCAGCCTTGCCAAATTCGTGCAACTTCAAAATGGCAAGAGAAATAACTCAAAATGGAAAATTTTCAAATGTTGATTCTTGGTTTTAAAGCATGGTTTAATGATTTGATTCATGTCATATTTGTGAAGCCATTTTATTTCTCTATATAATGTAAGCAAGGAAGATCAGAAAGAGGACGAAATAATTGCATGTAAAGCTCTCCAAAAATTCTCCAAATTTCAAAGAAGTTGTGAAAATTATATCTCACATTTCTAGCAAGTTTCAATCCAATCTAAGGCTAGCATTCACCTCCTGAAGATCATAGGAGTTGATCTAGATCCATAACTGTACTCCTCGAGCAGCAGGACATCATTTCTTCATCATGTCGGTTCTTAAATTGGTAAAAAATAAAAATTATGTTTCCTTGTGTTTTTAATCATTGCTAACATGTTTGATCTCCTCCTATGCATCATTAGAATAGGATAGGTACGTCACATGTAAAGTTTGACGCATAAATGGTGTTTTACCATTGTTAGGGCAACGCGAACTAAGATATTCAAATCTCTATGTAGAGACATTTTCAAACCAAAAGGACATCACCAACAGATTTGCAATGCTTGATTTATTAAGATAGGATATCTTTGGCTGTTTAAAACTAATGTTTTTACAGGTTTGGCATTTGGGATGACCGGAGGTTGACTCCGGCATCCCTGAGTTTTGGTTGACTCCGGCAAGGCTAGTGTGGCATAATGAAGCCTTCTGAGTGGTTGATTTAAATCACAGGGGGTCCACTTGAGCGCGCGTGTTTTGCTTTACTGGTATAAGCGTTCGCTTTATGTTATATTTGTTTTGGCTTGTTTCATTTACCAGATGTATAGCCACCCCAGTTGAAGCACATCTGTTTTTAAGGATTATTTATGCTTGGTTGCAGGTTCATGCCAAGCATGGTGTAGCGGTAGAAATGTTGAGACTAAGCAATTAGATTGACTTCACTCGCACATATCAAATAAAAATCGCCACCCCGCTTTATTGTTTCGAAAGGAATGGGAAAAGAGCGAATAACCCATAGAGGGGGAGAGAATATAAGTTCAGGGGTTGGTTAAGAAATGGGAAGAAATTAGAACCCTAAATATCTACGGTACTCCATAGGAACCTCTTTGAAAATTTGTGTATTTTGGCTATAGCTGTTGTATAAAAATAGATTGTGGAGATGAGAAAAGAAGTATTTTTTTACAATTTTTGTAATCGCCGCGGTTGTGAACCTTTAGTGTCTACTACCACCTTTCATGTAATATTGGATCAGGGTACTCGTAGTTCACCTTTAAAAATTTTAAAACACAAGAGTGTTAGTTAATTTTAAGAGACAAGACATCACCGTCTTATCCGAGTGGAAAACATACTTACTACCCACAATTATGAGAAATGAGAATTTGCATCATCTCAAAGTGGAGGATATGGCATGGATTTTAAAATCAACAAAGCCTCTCTCAACACCCAAGTGAAAAATATCTCGCTTCATTACATATTGTAGAAGTATAGTAGTTCGCGTCACTACAAGGATTGACAAGAGTCTAATCTTTTTTGAGAAAATTTTAAAGTAAAAACCCAAAGTGGAAAAATAGTTTGAATGAGATTGACTGACTTTTAGTCTTCTCACAAAAATGTCAAAGTATGATTAAGTTGGTTAAAATTTAATTAAGAAAATCTATTTGAAAATGCATGGACATAAGTCCATGTTTATTGTGAAAGCGGTTAAAAAAAAGAATAGATTTCAAAAGGAGGGAGAAGATTTTTGAAATTAAAGAAGATGGGAGGAGATGGAGGGGCTACCCTAAAGCATAAGGTAAGAGCTAGAGAAAATAATCGTCTAACAAACAAGAAGCCAACACTTGACACAATGAGTCAATGTAGAATTCCCATCCTTTGGATTGAAAACAAACAAGCAAATATAATAAACCTCTTAAGAAAACCAAACTTCAATTGCATGTCTTCACAAAAATTGGGTAGAGTAACAACTGTATACAGATGAGGTCCCAATCACTAACAAAGCATATAATCAGAATAACCGTACACAAAGAAAACAAACAACCCAATGTCTCGGGGTAAACCCCCAAGAACACCAGACAAGATTACTTTTGAGGTCCCAAAGTCTCAAGGCAGGTCAAGGCTTCTAATCCTAATGCCAAGAAGTCCTTAACTCCAAAATGCCAAGGATAGTAACCAAATAGTCCGAGTAACCTTATAGCTTTTATTTTTCAAGTTGGTTATTAGGTATCTTCAAAAAGAAAACTAAAATCTCAAGTGAGCAAAGATAACGTGAAATATAGATACTAAAATAAATGGTTCTTAAGCATAAGGTAAGAGCATAAAAATAAAGTCAACTGTTAGAAATTAGAAGTTAGTTGAATGACCATCTTGAAACTTGTATTTGAAACTCATTAGAAGATTGATAAAATCAAAGCCTCTCAACAACAAGTTTCATTTGCTTTTTGTCAAGTATATCATTCATTTAAAAATTCTCAAGGCAATAATAAATGATCAACGATGTTTTAGTGATTCACTTTGACCAAAGCTTATGAAGATTCATTAGAGGATTGATAAGACCAAAGCCTCCTAACAATGAATCTCAAATTTATTGGATCAACGGTTTCAAATTAACATACTTGGGCTTACAAACATGGGTTTGGGCCACGAATGATTATTTCTCGAATCGGGACAAAATTTAGCGCTATGTTAAGCAATCGTAAGTGGACTTATATAGAAGTCGCACCTATTTTGAGGCTAGTCAATAGAAATCTTTATGCCATATGTTTAGAGAAATGGTATATAGACCACTCTCCAATAACATATAGTACAAGTGATAAATGAGAAAGATGAAAGGGGAGGGGATGTGTTAGATGAAATTTAGTTTCAAATATCATCAACATCAGTCATCCATTTCAGTGGATTTGGTTTTTAAACCTATCAACACCCAAGATCCAATGATGTTGAAGAATTTGTCCCAAAATAAACCCCAAGTTAGTATCACACGTCATGTCAAGAATTAAACAAGAATTATGTACAAGAGTTCTCAATTACAAACCTTGATCAAATGCAAAACCCTAAATGTAATCCTAAGCCAAAAATTATGTTTAAAATAGGAAAATAACTTTTAAAATTATGATAATTAAACCCTAACTTCTTAACGATCTATAAAAGTCAGAAATGGAGTTTAGAATTCTTGGATTGAGGTGGAAACTTTATTTAGAAATTCAAACTTTGAAACTAGCTAGCAAAATGCTTAAACTAGTGGTGTTTTAGAAAACAATTTGTAAAAATTATGAAATCACCTTAACTTGTACAAGCATTGTAAACAAATTTGTTTATGATTTTATAAACATGGGAAGTTAGAAATTTCAAGTAATCAATGTGAATGATCAACCAAAACCCTAAAAAAGGAGAAATTAAGTTCGAAATTAATCAACCTAATCTAAAACTCAAATAAATTTGGTGTAAGACCCTGTAAATTTCAAGAAAATTCTAAGGATCAGTAAGTATATTTTTCTTAAATTTTATCCCAAAAGAAAGAATTAAACAAAAATTATTTATACAATATATCAAGAAAACAAATAAAAAGTGATATAATCAAACAAGTGATTTAATTGGCATCCCACAAAATTTGTAAAATAGAACAAAAAATATTTTCAATAAGAAGGCTCAGAAGAACACTTAAAAAACATTTTTAGGATTTTTTTATATAACACAGAAATAAAAATCAAAAAATGAAAATATATTGATAATAGAGTTTAAAATATTTTTGTAATGATTTTTGAATTAAGAAAAGTATTTAAACAAAATCAGAGAAAACAAAGAAAATTAAAATATATTGTAAGCCTATTACACCTATTATTAACAGAAAGTGTTGTGGAATGTTTTAGAATATGATTTTCAGATCATGATATCTCGTGCGCTTCTCCATGAAAGTCCAAGATGTAAACATCAAACTTCAAGGTTAAAGTGCATAGAATACGATAGGATCAAAAAATTTCTAAAATTATGCATGATTCATAGAGAAAATACGGCACGAAGGTGGATACATGAACATGATTATGAGTCTAGCATTTCAACATACATATTTATGACTTAAATTTCTCATTTGATTCTCAACAATATCTCTTGATCCAAACATCAAAATTTGTCACCTCAATGCGTAGAACAACAAAATTCTCATGAATTCAACAATTAGTGCAAGATCTGAACATAAATTGAGCATGAACACAGTAGCATGAACAAAATTTTGAGTAACTTTATTAAATAAGAGTCAAGCAGTAATGGACACACAAATGTACTTCAGATGTATAATTAAGCCAGCTAAAACAAATATGAACAAAATCTAATGCATGATTCGAGCTAGCATGAGAGGGATTCAGATTTGAAATCTTACCTCAATGAGTGAAAAATAAATTCACTTTATGCCTCTGTTTTGAAATAGAAACCCGATGCAACTTATTCTTCACACTTCAAGATGGCAGGATGAGCAAGAGAAATAGATCTTGAGCAAGAAGCTTTAACAAAAATGAAGAAGAATTCTGAGTTTGCAGAGAGAGAAGGGTTTCGTGAGGTAGGGAGGAAATGCTCTTGATATTTTTTTTTTGTGCTTTCTATGTTGAATATAGCTTTCTTTTATAGAGTGAGGAAAATAGAGTGAGTTCAAAATAGGCAAGCAAAGGTGAGAGTCAAGTGGTTTTATGCTTTTGACTTTGTTCTTGACCTCTTAGATGTTGTTTTGGGTAAGTGAGCAAAGCATGGGTGTGTGAGCCGGTGGGATGGTGTCTTGCTTGATACAAATCCCATGCATTTCCATGCAGCTTTTTCCAAAATCATGATCATAATTTCACCTCATTTAATCTCTCTCCATAGTGCATGAAACGTAACAAAGTTTGAATCAAAATTGGAGAGGACATAACATACTTCAACTATCATGTTCAAAGATTTTCAAAATAAAGCTTGAATTAATGAGATAAGTATCCATGAATGTATGCTTATCATGTGTTTACTAGAATTCCTGGCTTCACGTGCGCGTGACATGCCTTGTTGCTGGGCAAGTTTCAGCTTACATGCCATCTACTTCTCATGATCATATCTTGAAATGTAAGAACTATTTTGAGAAAACTATTGAAGCAAAGTTGTTCATAACACATAGACCTTGATCTTTGATGTTGGACTTTTTCAAAATAATTAATACTTCAAGGAGAAAAATGACGGTGAAGGTATGCCCACGAGCTTATTGATGAAATTCTTGGTTTGGTGCACGCGTGACCGGGCAAAAAAGCCATCTCCATGCTCTAAATCCTAAGCATTGTATTTCTCTCTACACTTGACCATTTAAGACGATTCTTGAACCAAAAATGAAGAGAACACTTCAAAATACAACTTTGATGTTGCCACCTTTTTGATTTGAGCCCAAATGGACATTTAAAATTAGCCATGAAGAAATCAGATTTTTGTACATATTTGGAAATTTCACTAAGTGTCCAAAAATTTCCAAGCTCCATAACTTTTTCTCCTTTCATTTTTTGGACTTGAGGCCTCTAATACAAATTTGAAGAATTTTGTATCCTCTTTCAAGGCATGTAAGGTTTGTACATTTTCAATAAAAATTGAGAAAGTTATGACCAATAAAAGTTTACACTATGAACACTTAGAAAAAATTCAAAATTTCAAATAACTTCATTGACAATTTATCTTCAATTCACACTTCCTATGTATTTTATGCCACCATTTAACATGAAATGTTAAAATAGGGACATTGAATTGATGGTTGACCAAAAGTCCCCTTGGTCAACAGTTGACTTTGGTTGACTTCTGACAAAATAACCAATTTACCCCCCTTTTTTTAATTGAACCTTTCCAAACCAAAATTGATGATCAAATTTCCAATCATAGATGCTCATGAACATGTAGAGAAACATGGAATCAAGTATTGTCCGAAAAGTCAGAGATTTCTTAATTAAATTCTAAACCCTAGTTTTGATCCTCTGTTCTAGGAGATGGTAAGTTACATGCAATTGTGCCATTACCTACAAGGTAACATTCAAAGAGAAATATATACATATTTTGATGTTAGTCAAAAGTATATATATACAAGATACACAATTCAAGGTGCTTGGTAATCCCTCATGAACAAACCTAAAGATAGGATGAAGTAGAGAAGTACCAAAACCCTAATGTGTGATCTTGTTGCATTGTGTTGGTATGACATGATAGAGGAATCTTAGGGAAAAAAATTAGGGTACAACAGTTGCCCTTATTTAAGTGTCTTCTATTCGGAGATGCGAAGGTTAAAAAATCTTCATGTCGACGTGATTGAAGATACTTAAAAATAAAACAAGCCCTACTTTTGGCCCTAAGTTGTCATGAACAAATTCAATAAGTGACACAAGACACCATTGGGGATGTAGGAAATAAAAGCGGGGATCAAAAGAAAAAAAATCGACCAGGAAAATAAATCACTAGTGAATAAAAGACTCGACTCTGTTCGGGTAAAGCCCAAGGAGAAGATAAGGAGTTATCAACTCAAATATTGAGGAGAGAAGGTAAGGGATAACAATGATCGATAGATGACTGTGAACTATCTACTCACATAGAAGATAACAAAAAAGTAACGTCGGCCCACCTGGAAAAGAAGTCGTAAGATAATACCGATAAATACCAATATTAGGGTAAGTAACAAATGATTAGCATCAGTGCGTATGACTGAAAACAAATGAATTCTTCAGAGAAAAATGAGTCTCGATAATGAACTATCTCCCATAATGACGAGACTGCCATTCATCAAAGTAACAAATCTCAACAACGAGCTATCTCCCATAATGACGAGACTATAATCCATCGAAGTAAAAAATCTCAACAACGAACTATCTCCCATAATAACGAGTCTACGATTCATCAGAGTAAAAAATATCAACAATGAACTATCTCCCATAATGACGAGACTACCATTCATAAGAGTAACAAATCTCAACAACAAACTATCTCCCATAATCTCGAGACTATCATCCACTGGAGTAACAAATCTTAACAATGAAATATATCCCATGATGACGAGACTACCATCCATCGGAGTAAACAAAATCTCAACACTGAACTATCTTCCATAATGACGAGACTACCATCCATCGGAGTAAACAAAATCTCAACAACAAACTATATCCCATAATGACGAGACTACCATCCATTAGAGTAAACAAATCTCAACAACGAACTATCTCCCATAATGACGAGACTACCATCCACCGGAGTAAACAAAATCTCAACAACAAACTATCTCCTATAATGACGAGACTACCATCCATCAAAGTAACAAATATCAACAACGAACTATCTCCCATAATCACGAGACTACCATTCATCGGCGTAACGAATATTAACCACGAACTATCTCCCATAATGACGAGACTACCATTCCTTAGAGTAACAAATCTTAACAACAAACTAGCTCCCATAATGACGAGACTACCATTCATTGGAGTAAACAAAATATCAACAACAAACTATCTCCCATAATGACGAGACTACCACCCATCAGAGTAAACAAAATCTCAACAACGAACTATCTCCCATAATGAAGAGACTACCATCCATTGGTGTAAACAAAATATCAACAATGAACTATCTCCCATAATGACGAGAATACAATCCATTGGAGTAACAAATTTCAACAATGAAATATCTCCCATAATGACGAGACTACCATCCATCGGAGTAAACAAAATCTCAACAATGAACTATCTTCCATAATGACGAGACTACCATCCATCGGAGTAAACAAAATCTCAACAGTGAATTATCTCCCATAATGACGAGATTACCATCCATCGGAGTAAACAAAATATCAACAATGAACTATCTCCCATTATGACGAGACTACCATCCATTGGAGTAAACAAATCACAACAACAAAGTTTCTCTCATAATGACGAGACTACCATCCATTGGAGTAACAAATCATGAATCTTCTCTGGGAACTAACATACTTAATGGGGAAGTACAAGTTGCTCAAATAAAGAGACCTGCCACTTGTTGTTATGATACGGAGTTGTAATAATGACTTCCTGGGAAAATTCCAATATATTATTGTTGGGGAGATAAAATATCCACATGCGAAATAAATGCACATTCTCAAACCAGGGCTCAAATCCTACATAAATCTAAATAATAATGTTCCCGGGGACCATGGATTCAAACTAGAAATAAACTGGAATAAAACCGTCATCCAAGATAACACCTGATGAGAAATAAACTCAAGATGGGACCACATTCCATCCAGATATCTAGATGAATAGGAAGGCTAAAACAAAATTATTCCAAGAGGGATAACTCAGTGGTGAAAATGAAAGGATATAAACTTTTTGCTTAAGGTTGACAATCTATTAGAGAGAGGGTAACATAACTCTGCAAATAGGGTAATATGCCAACAAAAACTATAATAAATACAAATGAGCAATGAATTTTAATTCAGCTATGCATGATGTATGTCTGAATATTATTATGTATATGCTAACAAAACAGAAATACAACACTGGGAATAACCAGACAAAACCAGTTTGGGGTAAAGTCAACACTCGGCTAAATCACATCCAGGAGGAAAAATTTACAAGAAAGTAAGCACCAATTGAGGAAACAAATTCCTATTTAACGGCTTAACATCACTGGGAAGAAACACAATCCTAAAGTAATCAAATCAAAATAATAAATCCGTACCAATACAGGGATATAAAATCCTCCTCCAGGCTTCACCAGGGAACATCACACAGACTTCAATGGGGAAAAAAATGTCTCCACGTCTAGATTTCCACTAGGGATTATTATATTATCTTCGGTAGGGAAGATGAAGACCTCATCACCAAGACATCAACTGGGGATCTCGTGTGAACCTTATTGGGGAGTACGACACCACATTATCAAGAGGAGCCCAAAATACATTCTTCAATACCAAGAGTGATGATTACACAAACTTCCTTGGGGAGAAATTAGGAAATCACATGGGGATAACAAACTTTCAAGAAAAAACTGAAGAAGTGAAAAACACAAGAAGGGGGGGGGGATTGAATTGAAAACTTGAAATTAAAAGCACAATGACACTGTATTTTTATCCTGCTTCATTTGATCTCAAACTACTCCAGTCCACCCGTCAAGGTGATTTTGCCTCTCTCCAACGAGGTCTTAATTCACTAATCACAAAAGGATTACAATCACTACTTCAAAAACTGTTAAAGTCTTCTTAACTACAACCACAATCCGGTTAATCTCAAGGAACAATGTATCAAAACAAATATACAAGAGTGTGTATTGTTGTTTTTCATTACAAAAACTGTTATCACAACTGTGATAATTTACACAAAATTATAGCTTAAAAGATGGAATAATGCTTGCAGCTTTTTGAGTTCACGTGAATTGTTTTGGCAAAATCATGAACGATTTGAACACTGAGCTTGTTTATATAGGCAGTGGATTTACGTTGATCATCAAGCGTGTTAAATGTCATTTAATCAGTTTCCATTTGGAGAAGATATGGTCTGAAAGAAGCCGTTGTAATTGATGTTGTCTTGAATGATCAGTAACGCTTCAGAATCTTTCATCCTTGCCTGCTACTGACGCTTCAGAACATTGATGACTTGGATTATTATGTTCTTGTTCACAATCAGAGTTTACTTCATTTAAGCGCAGGTTCTGGTCATCAATCTTCAGCGCATGTTCTGATTGCTTCAGCGTGTAGCTCTTATGGCTTAACTTCTGATGCTGCTTTGGTTAGAACTTCTGCATACATAAAAACATAATTTTTAGGGTCCATATTTGTTCTTTGTATTTGTTATCATCAAAACTCTAACTAAGGGTTGTAGAATCAAACTATGTTCTAACAATCTCCCCCTTTTTGATGATGATAAAAACTAAAATTTTCAATTAAAAATAAAGAACAAAAGGTTTAAGAGAAACTCCCCTGAGTTGATTACTTCCCTTAAGTTCCTTCTCATCAGAGTTTAGCTGCATTTCCTACCTGAATTTGTACCTGTTCAAACTTTCCAGAAAGTAGAGGTTAAGTAATTCAGAATGTTTGAGACTTTTGTCTCGGTAAACCATTATTGTAAATATCTTACTTTCTCCCCCTTTTTGTCAATTATCAAAAAGGCAATATAATCAGAACTAAAAGAGATGAATTATATTAAAAAAACATGATGCAATGACAAGTTCCAGAACAAAAGAGGTAAAAATTAAAAGTTACAGACAAACAAATCTAAAAAAGAATTTTAAGAAGGGGGGGGGGGGGGGGGGGGGGAAGACGTGTGAACAACGCTTCCAGCAAGCTCTTGATCTGAGTATTAGACTCTTCTTACTTGCCCAAAATTCCTCTGATTTCCTTTGTAATGTATTCTTGTTTACCCAGAATACTTTTAATCTCTTTGTTTGTATCCTCCTGCTTATCCAACCTTGCATGGATTAGAGCATTTTCTTTCTTCAACTCTTCCAGAGTTTGCATGACTAACGAGGGAGCTGGAGTTTCTTAAGTAGTTGGACATTGCTCAGAGCATTCTACAGCTTGTTCTGCTGTAATCATTTCTTCTGGAGCAGTAGTCAGGGAGAGACTTTCTGATTCTGGTTCAACTTCATCTGAAGGATGATGCTCTTTCCAGGGAGCATTATCTAGCGAGAGGATGTCTTTCTTGAACAGTTGGCTCAGAACTTGGTCTTGAAAAGCCATCAGCTTATCACTAAAGTTCTGCTGAAGCTTTTCATAACTTTGTTCCTTCAGCTTCAACGTTTCAGAGCTAATCCAGTTTCTGAATCTTGTCCATATATAATCAGACGCAGTAGGATTAGTCATCTCTTGACTAGCATGCTTCAAAGAATTTATCCATTCCTGGATTCCTGTTTCAAAAATCAACAAACTTGTACCAACATCTGATGTGGTTTCAGTTGGTTTAGGTTTGGGAATGGCAGTTTTGAGAGATGTGGAGGCTAGTCTTTCCAACAAGATTGGATCAATGACAAGTCTCAAGTTGTCAGATGGACGGCTAGTAGGTAAAGGAGTGGGAGAGTCAGGTATGATGATTGGTCTAGTGGGGGTATTTGGAGGTGTGGATTCCAGAGATGAAGGGATTTCTGGAATGTCATGAATGGTGAGAGGCATGTGAACCGCAAGAGGTTATGTCATTCCAAGTATTGGGATTCTATCAGAATCTGAAGGAGAGACTTCAGATTAGTTTGTGGTAGCATGAGGGGGTTCTGGTTCATGGATATCAGAAGATTGATTTTCAGAAGGTTGAGTTTCTGGTTGTGGTGAGTTGGAGTTCAGATCTTCTGGTTGTGGTATTTCTGGTTGAGGAATTTCTTGTTGAGGTGGTTGTGGTTGTGGAGTTTCTGGTTGAGGAATTTCTGGTTGAGGTGATTGTGGATGTGGAATTTCTGGTTGAGGAATTTCTATTTGTGGAGAGTGTGGTTGCATAATTTATGGTGTGGTATCAGAGTTTGGATTTTCTAGGAGTTGAGAATTAGGATTTTATGGTAAGGGAGAGGAAAAACTATGATCAAATAAATCAATATCAGACAGAACTTTGGCAACTTCTAGTTGGTCATGTTCAGGATTTGGATTTTGAGAAAGGGAGTGAGGTTCATTCAGACCTAGAGTTTCAGATGGATAAAACCATATGTCAAAGTCTTCAAAGGTTTGGGGTGATGGATTTTCTTGTTGAGAAGGCATGGCTTCAGATGTTGATACATTTATTGATTCTATAACAGAAACAGAGGAGGTATTACCTTTCTTTTTGGCAGCTTTTTGTGTCCTCTGAGAGGGTCCTTCTCTTGCTGCTTTCCTCTTCTTGGTCTTCTTTAAAGCAACTTGTGGAGAAGCCTTGTGCAAATCCTGGATGTTGATTTCTGGGGTTGTTCCGTCTTCCTTGCACGCGTCCAGATATCTGACTATTATTTCTGGTTTGGAGTCAATCTCAGAAAATAGAGGAAAATCATCTAGAGGTATCCTTCTTGAAGTGATGGTTGCATGAGAAGTAACAGTAGGTTCCTTCTTGATATTCTCAATGATTTTCATTTTCTTCATATTTTTAGCGTTCAAGGGCTTCCCAACGGTTGCTTCCAATATGCTGATTTCCTGAGCCTCCGTCAGATGTTCTATCAGCCTATTCTCTGTTAGAATATCTGATATTAGCCTTCCTAAGGGAATCCAGTCCCTCTTGGTCCTTTCGTCTTCTCTTGTTTCCTTCAAACTAGTTCTTAGATGATTAAACAACAAGTGTGGAAGATTTACCTTTGTCCTCTTAGCAATGAAATAGATCAGAAATTACTGATCAATGTTGATATAATCGGGAGAGCTTGTGGGCTTCCTGTGGTTGATACACCCCAGATTGATTCTGGCCCAAATTCTGTGGTGATCCTTCAAATCCCTGATTTTACTGGAGGGTAGTCCATGAGTAAAAACTTCCCTTGTAATATAGCTTACGTCAGAGCATCTCTCAGCCATGTCAATGCATCTGACACCACCACCATTGTATCCAAGAAGCCTTGCAATTAGATCTTTTGTAATAACAATTTTCTTCCCCATGACATAAGAAGTAACCTGATGATTTGAAGAAGAAGCATGTATCCAGAATTCTTTGACAAGAGTGGGAAAGGTTGGCCCCAATAGACAGACAAAGTACATGTTCCATCCTTGAGCAGTAACGTCTTCATACAGATTGAAGCCATTTTCTTGCAAGCTTTCAAAATCAATAATCAGTTCTGAGAGAACTTCCAGATTATCAATAGGTGTGAGGAGCGTTCTGTGGGGTTCTTCATATTGTTCCATTGAAGCAGATTCATGAGCACTGACATTTTTGACACTTGAAGAAGCCATTGTTCACACGAGATTTTGAGGAAGATGAAAGGGGTTTTTGAAAGCAGGAACTTGAAATGATAGAAAATATTGATGAGAGAAAAGGAAAGTGAATGTAAAAAGTAAATTTTGAATTTAAATAGGTTTCTTTGAAAACGTAAACAATAAGAAAAAGAAATAATTAGTCATGATTATAAGCATTAATGACACCTGAAATTAGGGGATTTAGAAATATACTAAACGGTTACCCTTGACAAGTGTCTCAATGCACCCAATCAGCGCCTTTGACCTTTCAGAAAATTAAACGCATGTTCAGCCTCTGAAAGTAGCTGATGAATGGATGACAACTGTTTGATGATGTGAACGGCACTCTTCTATCCTTGAAATGAAACGTTCAGATCTTCATGGATAGATTCTGGTGCAATCTATACTTCTAAACTCTGAAGAAAGGTTGATCAGTAGTTCACAGAAAATAATAAAGTTCTGAAGGTTAAGATATAAATAAAACATTTTATTTTGGGCATAGGTTCATGCTGAGATGTTTCAGAATGAAGTTAAACCTATCTTCAGAAAGAGGTTTTGTAAAGACATCAGCCCATTGATGGTCTGTGTCAATAAATTTTAAGCTAAGAATCCATTTCTAAATATAGTCCCTAATAAAATGATGTTTTATTTCTATATGCTTAGCCCTAGAATGCAAAATTGGATTCTTACTGAGACAAATAGCATAAGTATTGTCACAGAGGATAAGAATGTTACTCTCAAATATGTTAAAGTCTTCAAGTTGACTTTTCATCCAGAGCATTTGCATGCTACATTCAGAACCTGCTATGTATTCAACTTCTATTGTTGATAGTGCAATTGTGGATTGTCTCTTGCTGGTCCATGAGATCAGATTTTCTCCCAGAAACTGGCAGCTTCCAGAAGTGCTTTTACGCTCTACTTTGTCTCCAGCGAAGTTAGTGTCACAATATCCTACTAAGCAGTAATCATTTGATTTTCTATAAAACAAACCCAGATTAGTAGTACCTTTCATATACTTGAAAATTCACTTAATTGTTGTTAAGTGAGATTCTCTAGGATCTGATTGGAATCTAGCACATAAGCAAACACTAAATAAAATGTCAGGCCTTGAAGCCGTTAGATAGAGAAGAGAACCAATCATACCTCTGTAGACCTTTTGTTCTACCTTTTTACTTACCTCTTCCTTTTCCAGAATGCACGTGGGGTGCATTGGAATATTTGAGGGCTTATATTCTAAAATATCAAATTTCTTCAGAAGTTCTCTGACGTATTTGCTCTGATGAATGTAAGTTCCTTCTGGAGTTTGGTTTATCTGAATGCCCAGAAAGAATTTGAGTTCCCCCATCAAGCTCATCTCAAATTCTGCCTGCATACATTTAGCAAACTCTCTTCCCAGAGAGGGTTTAGTAGATCCAAAGATGATGTCATCAACATAATATCTGACATACTAACATTTCATTCTTAACTGTATTATAGAATAAGGTTGTGTCCACTATCCCTTTGGTGAATTCCTTTTCTAACAGGAAGTTACTTAGTGTTTCATACCAAGCTCTGGGAGCTTGTTTCAGACCATAGAGTGACTTCTTTAGTTTTAAAACATATTCTGGGTGTTTGGAATTCTCAAACCCAGGGGGTTGGTGCACATATACCTCTTCATATATATCGCCATTTAAGAATGCACTTTTGACATCCATCTGATACAGAGTGATGCCATTATTTACAACAAATGATATTAAAAGTCTAATGATTCTAACCTAGCGACTGGAGCAAAGGTTTCTGTATAGTCTATCCCCTCTTGCTGACAATAACCTTGTGCTACCAGTCGTGCTTTGTTTCTGATGACTTCTCCTTGCTTTCTCAGTTTGTTTTTGAACACCCACTTTGTTCCAATGACGTTGAATCCTTTTGGTTTGGGAACCAGATCCCATACGTCATTTCTGGTGAATTGATTCAGTTCCTCCTGCATTGCCAGAATCCAGTCATTATCCAGAAGCGCTTCATCAATAGTTGTTGGTTCAATCAGAGAGACCAGTCCCATGAGGGATTCTTCAGAGTTTTGAAGGTTGATCTTGTTCTGATTGGATCATCCTTCTTTCCCAGTATTGTATCTTCTGATTGAGCAATGTTACTTCTTGATAGCCTTTTCTGAAGTTGATCAACTGAACATGCTGGATTGCTTGCAGTAACTCTTTCTGATGTTATGTGGGCGTCTCTGTTAAGAACTTCTGATGAGTTGTCTTCAGTACCTATGAGTTCAACTTCCATACCTACACGGAATTCATTCTGCTTTGACTTTTGATAGTCAAGCTTATCATCAAACCTAACACTGATTGGCTCTTCAACAATCTGTGTTTCTGTATTGTATACTATGTACCCTCTTGAGCGTTCAGAGTATCCTAACATAATACACTTTTGTGCTTTAGAGTCAAACTTGTTCAGATAATTTTTTGTATTCAGAATAACGCACGTGCATCCAAATGGATGAAAATAAGAAATGTTGGGCTTTTTGTTCTTCCACAATTCATATGGAGTCTTTTCTAGAATATGTCTTATGGAGATTCTATTCTGAATGTAACACGCTATATTAATTGCCTCTGCCCAGAAGATCTTAGCAATGTTAGTCTCATTGATCATGGTTCTGGCCATTTCTTGCAATGTTCTATTCTTTCGTTCTACAAATCCATTTTGTTAGGGAGTTTTAGGACAAGAGAAGTCATGCAAGATGCCTTTTTCATTAAAAAATAATTCAAAATTTTTATTTTCAAATTCCCCACCATGATCACTTCTGACTTTGACAATTCTAAGATCCTTTTCATTCTGAACTTGGTTGCAGAAGGTAACGAACAAAGAGTGTGACTCATCCTTGTGTCTTAAGAACTTTACCCATGTCCATCTGCTATAGTCATCTACGATTAATAACCCATACTTCTTACCACTGAGTGACGCAGTTTTTACTGGTCCAAATAAGTCAATGTGCAGAAGTTCTAATGGCTTAGAGGTGAAAACAACATTTTTGGATTTGAAAGCAGGTTTTGCAAATTTGGCTTTCTGACATGCTTCACACAAAGCATCTGAGCTGAACTTCAAATTAGGATGTCCTCTGACCAGATTGAGTTTGTTAATCTGAGATATTATTCTCATACTAACATGCCTCAATCTTCTGTGCCAGACCCATTGTTCATTGTTAACAGAAAGTAGGCATTTTACATTCTGACTCTTTAGTTCAGAAAGTTTTATTTTATAAATGTTGTTTTTCCTTGTTCCATTAAATAGGATAGTCCCATCTTTCAAACTAATAGCTTTGCATGAATTTTGATTAAAGATTATATCATAACCTTTATCACTTAATTGACTTATGGATAACAGGTTATGCATTAATCCATCAACTAATAATACATTATTTATAGAGGGAATATTTGCATTAACTACTGTTCCAGAGCCAATGATCTTTCCTCTTTGGTTGCCTCCAAAGCCCACGTAGCCTCCAGGCTTAAGTTCCAGGCTTTGGAACATATGCCTTCTTCCCGTCATGTGTCACGAGTAGCCAGAGTCCAGGTACCATGACTGGTGTTTTAGCCTTGCTGCTAAAGAGATCTACTACATATACAATTTTATCCTTAGGTACCCACATTTTCTTGGGTCCTGATTTGTTAGTTTTACCAAAATTCTGATTGAATTTTGGTTTGACAGAATAATCACTACTTGTGTATTTTATATCATGTGTGTGCCCATATATAAAGTGTGATTTGAGTGGTGTGCGTTTTATAACTAAGCAATGGCCTTTTTAGGTGTAGATACCTTACCTTGATATCCTATCCCTTTTCTGCCATTTCTTCTAGCTCCATAGATCATTGAAGCCATCTTGCTTCTATCTATGTTTTTAGCTAGAAACTTCTGAAAGTTGTGATCATACTCTTTGATGATCTCATCAGCATTACTGGGATAAGATTGTTTCCTTCTGAGAGTTTTGTAAATCATTTTCTAATTTTGAAATTTTCTCTCTTAACTCAGAATTCTCTAATCTGAGACTCTCAGTCTTTTCAGAGTCAGAGGCAAGTCCCTTTTCAGGTTTTTGAATTTGACTCTGATTTGCTGATACCTTTCCATAATTTCATTTAGACTTTCTGCAAGTTCAGCCTTAGTAAAATTTATGGTAAAATCAGGAAATACCTCTTCAGTGTCTGATTTTGAGTCTGAACCAGAAGCTTCACTGTCTTCTGATACGTTTTCCATGAGAGCTATGTTTTCTCTTTCATCATCAGATTCTGAGTCAGCTTCAGAGGTGTAAGAATCATCCCATGTAGCCATGAGGCTTTTCTTCTTTTCCTTGAAGAACTTCTTTTTGGGCTTCTCCTTCTGAAACCTTGGGCAGCCACTTTTGTAGTTCCCTTGCTCGTTACACTCATAGCAGATGATGTCCTTGTTATTTGGCTTTCTGTATCCTAAAGAACCTTCAGATCTTCTGTGTCTAGAGGAAGACTCATACTTTCTGTATCTGGAGGAGGATTCATTCTGATTCTCTGATCTTCTAGGATTTCTGAATTTCCTTTGTCTCTGCTTCCACAGTTGGTTCACCCTTCTGGAGAGAAGAGACAATTCATCTTCTTCTGATGAGGATCCATCATAAGTTTCTTCCACAACCTGCAAAACCTTAGAGTCAGATTTTCTGTTAGATTTTAAAGCTAGTGGCTTACATGGCTTTTGAGGCTCATCTTCTTCTAGCTTCATCTCGTGACTTCTGAGGGAGCTGACAAGTTCCTCCAGAGATATTTTGTTGAGATCTTTGGCTAGTTTAAGTGCCGTGACCATTGGCCTCCATTGCTTGGGCAAGCTTCTGATAATCTTCTTAATGTGACCAGCAGTAGAGTACCCTTTGTCAAGAACCTTCAGTCCAACAACAAGGATTTAGAATCTTGAAAACATAGCTTCTATGGATTCACTGTCTTCCATCTTGAATGCCTATTACTTATGAATGAGCACAAGGGCCTTGGTTTCTTTGACTTGAATGTTGCCTTCATGCGTCATTCTCAGAGAGTCAAACATGTTCTTGGCAGTCTATTTGTTTGAGATTTTCTCATATTCTGAGTATGAGATAGCGTTGAGGAGTATTATTCTGGCCTTGTGGTGGTTTCTGAAATCACGCTTTTGCTGGTCAGACATCATTTTTCTGTCTATCCTCTGACCACTTCCATCCACTGGGTGTCTGTATCCATCAGTCACCATGTCCCACAGATCAACATCATGGGCCAGAAAGAAACTCTCCATTCTGTCATTCCAGTAGTAAAAGTTTTCTCCATCTAAGACTGTAGGTTTGCCACTGAATCTGTCCTTGTCTTCATGGTAGTCACTGCTGATGTTTTGGCTTGGTCCCACCATAGTGTTTTTCTGAAGCTTGGATCTTATACTGACACGGTTAAGTGTTTAAGCTCAGAATTAGGCGCTCTGATCCGAATTGCAGAAGTGAAAAACACAAGAAGGGGGGGTGAATTGAAAACTTGAAATCAAAAGCACAATGACACAGTATTTTTATCCTTGTTCGTTTGATCTCAAACTACTCCAGTCCACCCGTCAAGGTGATTTCGCCTCTCTCCAACGAGGTCTTAGTTCACTAATCACAAAAGGATTACAATCACTACTTGAACAACTGTTAAAGTCTTCTTGAGTACAACCACAATCCTGTTAATCTCAAGGAACACTGTATCAAAATAAATATACAAGAGTGTGTGTTGTACCCCAAAATTTGCCCTCCCATATTCTTCAAGATTTTCCAAAGATCAATCTCCAGATGATTCAAAATCACTCAAGGGTTGCATAGTCCAATTGCCTCCTAGCACAGTCAAAATTAGGGTTTTGGTTCTGGCAAAGGAATTTAAGTTTCCAAGGGTCCAATCAAGTCCCACATGCCCATATACATTGTCAAGCATCCATATGCCAAGTTTCAAGACTCACAACATCAAATTGCACAGTCAAAAACCCTAAATGCTTCACAGTCAACTGCAGGGGCAAAATGGTCATTTGACAGTCAAAAGTCAAAATTTTTGGTCAACATCTTATTTTGAAGCCACAAACATCATTTGATCAATTCTTGATCATGATTTCACAAGCATGGCTTAAAAAGTCTAAAGATGCAAAAGTTTCCATTTTTGGACAGCTGAAAAAGTCAACTGCAAATTGACCAGGGCATAACTTCTTCATGGTTTATCATAAAAATCCCATCCAAAGCTCATTTTTAAGAGAATTACATTTCCTACAACTCATCTTCACACTTCAAGTCCAAGAAATGCTCTCACAAAAAGTTATCAATTTCAACATTATAGGTCATTTTCAAAAGTCAACAAAAAGGCACTTTAAGTCAAAGACCGTAACTTGAGATTGCTAAATCAAAATGACATGGGATCAAAGGCATTGGTTAGAGGACTTCAAGACCTTTCCAAAATGTCCAAGAACATGGTCATAGCTTCAAAATTAAGCAAGATATGCCTTGGAGAAGTTGGGAAATTTTTGGGAATTTTGAAAAGTCAACTTTGCACAAAAAGCTTCAAAAATGCTAATGGGCCACAAATTCTTCCATGAAACATTACCCAAAGGCTATGCACGACCCACTAAGCTCAAAGGGAGTTATTTTCTTATTTTTGATTAATTATTTGAATTTTTATTATCATTAATTCATTTAATTAAATTTAAATATAAGAAAAATACCAAATCATGTTTTTAAATATTTTTATGTAGCAAATATCTTCCATATATGCAAGAGATTTAGTGCACCATCTCAAGGGAACAATATCATCCAAATTTGGCAAGATTGGCATGGAAAAGATTGAAAAAAAGATATGAGAAAATCAAATATTCAAAACTTTAATTCATGGACTATGGACTTGTTTTTTTAACCTAATTTGCTTCATGTACAAAGGCACAAGATAACCTAATGCTCCTGGAAAAGAAAAATTGCTCAGAAGCTGCATAACAAAATTGCAAATTTCCACCAAAAGTTGAAATCTGAAATCATAGCTACAACACGTTTCAAAGCCTAAAATCCATTCCAACGCATTGCTGGACCATCAAGGTAAGTGTTGCAATCAAGAACCAGTCTCCCTACGCCAAGAATTGGTAGAACAACATTGCACTTTTCACAAACATGTCCATTATCGTTTTTTAATTTACATGCATTATTCATGAGTTTTAATTATTGATTCTTGCTAACAATGGTGTTCTGAAGCTAATGGTACCCTTTAATTGAACTAACAATGCCTATATCAAAATCTGCCATTGATGGATATTAGGGTTTCAGGAGCTCTAAATTAGGGGTTTCCTCATATGAAAAAATCAGGCCACCAAACCTATGCCATTGAATTCGTGGCAACAAGACGAATGGAATGATTACCTCGCGCCTTTTTTATATTCAGGCATCGTCTAATCGCTATTATCCACTGTGCCATTTAGTGGGGGTTTAAAACCCCCGCTACATGTTTCATATTTGCAGGAATAATGAAGAAGAAGACTAGCGTGTCAAGGCATGGTTGGTTAGTTTAAATATTAGCGCGTTTTTTTGGTTTGTTTCAGCATGATTACTTTTTTCATATATATTATTTATGTTCTATTATATTAACAAAGAAACGCGTTGGCTCAACTGGTGGCTGAGGTGTCCTGCAGGTACTGGGACCTGGGTTCGATTCCCAGGTCCCCCCAAACGTTTAATAATTTTTGTCTTAAGGTGTTCCTACGCAGCGCCTTCTCCAGGGTTCATCATACAACCCCACATCCAAGCCTGCCACGCGCCCATGAGTTTCAATCCAAAGTCTACATGAAGATGTCCACCGTGTACACTCAGTTAACCATACGCATTCAAACACAGAAAGTCAAACGAGGCCTTGTTCTGGTGGGCCAAAAATACTCCAATCCACCTCCAAAAAAGGGCCAGACACCCCCCATGGTTTGCACATTTTTAATTTTTATTTGATTTTCTTTTCTAATTCTTTTTTAATGTTTTAATTATTTCTTTTTACCATAAAATAATTTTCACAATAATAACTCAGAAACTAGAAAAAATGTTTATTTTTATTAATATTAATTTCACTATTATTATTTTTGTAAATAAATGTTAAATAATTCATTTAGTTAAATTAGGTTAAAACTTTAATCTTTTTCTTAATAAATTAAAATATGTAGAAATTAGGGTTTTTTTAGCATTTTCATCCTTTTCTTAATAAATAATTTTTTCTTATTATCATTATTATTAATTACTAATTTATTTTGTAAATAAACATGTACATAAATTCTTTAGTAAATTAAGTTAAACTTTAACATTTTTCATTAATAATTAAAAATAACTTAGAATTAGGGTTTCTTTTAATTTTAATTTTCTTTATTTCATAAATACCAAAAAAACTAAAAAACATTTCTTTCCTTTTATTAAATAATTAATTAGCTTTTTAATTTCATTTAATTTCTTTAAAGGGTCCAACGCCCTCGAACGTTCTATTTCTATTCTTTTCGTACGTTATTTTATTTTCCTTTGTGAATATTATGTAACTGCTCAAGCCATTTAATAGTAATTAAGAATTTATTTTACTTTCCGCATTTTTATTAAAACGGGTCTTTGTAATTTGGCGATGTATAGACCCGCGCCTTGTAATAACATAGGATTTTACTTTCCGCATTTAAATTTCCGCACTCTTAAAACTGCTAAACTTTGCATGAAAGAATGTATGGCCTAAATTAAAAACAAGCGTAGATCACCATGATACATGTACAAGATAAAACATAACATGAAAATAACACACAAATTCACACACCACTCTTAGGGTACGCCTCACTGTTGCCTTGCCTTCGAAACGTGGTCGTCGAGTATAGGACGTCTTAGTAAGTCCTTATGTCCATTGATCCCGTTGCCTCAAAATAAGTTGCCTCGAAACGGTTGCCTCGGAATAGTTGCCTCGAAACGGTTGCCTCGGATTAACAAGGATCAATGGCATAAGGGTAGCTTCTAAGGTGTCCTACTGTTGCTTTGGTGACCACACTGTCCTTAAACTCGAATTGACCCGAACACCTCCAACGGTGGTGCTACCTACCTCTCAATGGTGGGATGGCACTACCTTAAGGACATATACATAGCCTAATTCCTTAGGGTAGGTAGACGACTCATGGATACTTGCTCTATTAAAAAACAAATCAAAACTCTTTTCACACCGACACTTTCAAAAAGCTTTCAAAACAATTTTTCAAACACTCTTGAGGACTGATACAAGAGTCGATCTGAAATCTTTAAACGAAACTTTTTCAAACCCACTCACATTTTGAAAAGCAAACACTTTTGAAAACACAATGAGCAAGTATCTAAGAGCCCATGGATAACCATGGATAGAAAGGGTGCTAACACCTTCCCTTTCTATAAATCTACCTCCCGAACTGAGAAACTATCTCATAAGGAATTTTGCTGTGCTTTTGTCCTTTCCTTGTTGGAGAACATAAAAGACGGTGGCGAATCTTGCTTCCGCGACATTTCACGAAACCAGCTTTAAACAGTCAGTTCCAGATCCACCGATCATAGAACTGGCGACTCTACTGGGGAATCTTATAAAGTGAGGTGTACCTTAGGACTAAGATCACTTGTGTTTTCAATTGTTGTGCTTGTTTGCTTTATTATTGTGGGTTGTTTCGGAGTTACATAGATCCTAACCCGTATCTGGGGATACCCTGTTAGGTAGCATAAGCTGTGAGGGACCTGTCCGGCATAGACCGACACGGGTGAAGCAGTGGCTACGTTGGTGTGGCACCTTGGTCTGTACTGATATCCCTTGTGTCGCAACGAGGAGAATATGGGTCTTCTGAGGAGTCATTAAGCACCAACCGACCTTAGAACCTTAAATGACCCAACTTGGCTAATAGAATAGTAGCAGTATGCTACGCCCATTGAGGCTAAACTCTCGTGATGGTTCTGGCTGCAAGAAAAGATTGCGATGCTGGTGTTATGACCGATTGAGGGTAGTCAGTGATATTGGGATCCTCTAGAACCCGGTTACTTTTGATAGGACAGGTTTTAACCAACAAACTGAAAGAGGGTAATAACTAGACCCCATGCTGGCCTAAAACTCTAAGGGCTTGTCTTGTGTGACTTGTGTGCCTTATCATGTTTGCCTTTGTGAATATTTATGGTGTGCTTTATCATAACATCATGCCATCATAAACATTGCATGCATCCTGCATAAGGACTGACCATTTCAAAGACAAGAGGGTTTCACCTTTGCTCTGTTTTGTAGGACATCATGATGCCTATGCGAAGGAACACTATCCGGTTCAATTTTGTTCACCCACCTGAGTTGCTTGAAGAGTTGGTTAGCAGAATTCCAAATACTACTTCCTTCATCCAGAGGCATGGTTCTCTTCTCAGTTTAGTCACGACAAAGTGGGACCAACAACTGATGAGTTTCCTGACCCAGTTTTATGACCCTCTGTACCAGTGCTTCACCTTCCAAGACTTCCAGCTGGTCCCTACCTTGGAAGAGTTCTCTTATTTGCTTGGCATCCCTATCTTGGATCAGACTCCCTTCACTGGTTGGGAAAAGACTCTTAGGCTTGAGGAGATTGCTGCAGCCCTCCCTTTGACCCACAAGGAGGTAATGGACAACTGGGTGACTAGAAGCAAAGTTAAGGGTTTCTTGGCCAAGTTTATGATTGGTAAGGATAACAGTTTCTGGAATGACCTGGACTTTAGGGCGTATGAAGACATTCTGGCTCTCTTAATCTACGGTCTAGTCTTGTTTCCTAATCCTGATAACTTCATTAACGTCACTGCCATAAGGATCTTCATGTCTCGGAACCCTGTGCCCACTCTCTTGGGTGATATCCTACAACAACTTTATGCTCGTACGGCCCGAAGACAAGGAACTCTGTGGTGTTGCATCCCTTTGTTAGTGAGGTGGTTTATTTCGCACCTCCCTAAGTTCGTGCTGAAGAACAAAGAAGGAAGAGGCTGGGCTCATAGGTTAATGTCTCTCACTGATAAAGACATCATTTAGACTCTCAGAGGTTTGGATGAGGTGGCTGTTATTGATCGTTGCGGAGAATATCCTAATGTTCCTCTGATTGGTACCCAAGGAGGAATCTCTTATAACCCATGTCTAGCTCTCCGCCAGTTTGGATGAGCCAGAAGAGCAGGGCCTCATGAGATGTTGGTGCCTCACATCAGTTTTGAGTTTCAGGTAGATAGTGACGAGCTGCATCGTAGGTTCATCAAGGCTTGGGACAGAATTCACAAAGCTGACCCACAAGAGTTGGGACCAAAGACTTCTCTACCTATGGAAGCCTACTACAAATGGGTCCACATCCGTGCTCAGAAGTTAGGTATGCCGTATGAAGCTGTCAGACCCATCATTCTTGAATATCCTGATAAAGATGGGGCTCCTCCAACTGTTCTCCCTCCTCAGATACCTACTGATATTGATACACTAAAGAGGTCTTGGGCACAACTGCGAGAAGAACGGGATTCTTATCGGGAAAACGAGCGGGCCTTGAATGACTACATCCGTACTGAGAAGAGGAGACCCTGGGATCAATGATGAACTTTGGATATTCTGTTACAGTTTTATTTCCCTTTTCAGTATTTTCATTTTTTGTAACGCCTAAGGGCAACCTGTTGAAGAATTTGAATTTCAAAGTTGAATCTAATGAAGTGTGTTTTTTTTTGTTTACAAAGTTGATTCCCGGTTGTCTTTGAAAACATAAATCATACGCATTCCATTCATCATGTGCATCACAGGTACTCTTCTTTTCAGGTTGCTTAATGTTCTTTGCTGTTTATTTCAGCATCATGAACCCTGAATCATCTACCGAGCAGTCCATCAAGGCCCTTCAGGCTCAGAACGCCCAATTTCAAGAGCTGATCATGAGTTTGGCACAAGGTCAGGAGGAGTTGAAGGCGCTGCTGGTCAAGAAAAAGAATAAGAGAACTGTACTATTCAACACTGGCCGGAGGTTTGGTAATGCACTGCAGAATGAGGTTGACCAAGCTAGTTCTTCTGTGGGAAAAGGCAGTCCCCAGGGGGGAAGAGTTCCTAGTCCGGTGGTCTCTGACAACGAGACTGATTTCAATGAGGAGCAGTATCCTCCAGCTGAAGACAGATATAAGCAGTTGGAAGACCGTCTGAATGCCATGGAAATTCAACAAGTGCCTGGTTTGGATTTCGGAGACTTGGGTCTATCTTCTGGTGTGGTGATCCCACATAAATTCCAAGCACCATCTTTCGTAAAGTATGACGGGGCGTCTTTCCCTAAGCTACATCTCATATCTTATGTGCGGAAGATTCAACCATACACTATGGACAAGAACTTGTGGATCCACTTCTTCCAGGAGAGTCTTTCAGGGACTCATCTCAAATGGTTCTATCAGCTGGATGGAACCAAGGTTCGTAACTGGGAGGAGTTGGCTACTGCTTTTTACAAGCAGTATCAATATAATGCCAACCTCGCTCCTACATGTACCCAACTCCAGGATATGTCGCTAGGATCGGGAGAAGGTTTTAAAGAGTATGCGCAGAAGTGGAGGGACCTGGCTGGCAGGGTGCATCCACCATTAATCGATCGTGAGCTAGTGGACATGTTCTTAGGGACCCTATTCGGGCCGTTCTTCAATCATCTCATTGGCAATTCATCTGCAGGGTTTACAGACCTCATTCTGACCGGGGAAAGGATAGAGGCTGGTATGAAATCAGGAAAGATACAGAAAGGTGCGTCCTCAAGTTCTGAGAAGAAACCTTTCAAAAAGGAGGCCAGTGCTGTGTATGGGCCTAGGAGGCAGGACAAACCAGAACGCCGCCAAGCTGTCAACGCGGTGGTTATTGCAAAGCCTGCTTCCGCTCCTCGGCAACCTAACCAACCAAGGGTTGAGAGACCCAGAAGAGAATATACTCGGCTGAGTATGACCTTGTCACAAATCTTGCCGCAACTGCTATCGACCAACTTGGTGACTGTCAGAGAGGCTCCGAAGGTGGTAAACACTACATCTCCGAAGTATAATCCAAATGCCCGCTGTGCTTATCACTCTGATAGCCCAGGGCATTCTACTGATGATTGTTGGGCCCTAAGGAATAAGGTTCAGGACCTTATTGATGCGAAGGAAATACAGTTTGAGGCACCTGAGAGGCCAAATGTTGTGACTGCTCCTATGCCCCAGCATGGAGTAAATGCTATTGATGAAGGCTTGTATGCCATTTCTGTGGAGGATGTTTCTACCCCTTTGTTGACTGTTAAGAGGAACCTGTTGCTAGCCGGTTTATTTCCGGGTTGTAGCAAGGGATGCCTTCTGTGTGCTGTTTCCCCTACTGGTTGTCCGTTGCTGAAATCAGGCATCCAAAGCCTGATGGATAGCAAGGAGATTTTGTTCAAGAAGACCGTTGTTCCTTTTGTTCCTGTTGAAGAAGTATCTGTCGTCACAATTTTCAACAATCCTACCAAGGCTCCCCCGAGGAACCCAGTCAAAATCATGTCTGTTGCACCCATCATTATTACTGTTCGGGGGCCCCTCCCCTATGAATCTGACAAGGCTGTCCCATGGCACTATGGGGCAGATGTGTATGTGCTTGGGGTGAAGCAAGAGTTCAACACCAACACCGGTATCAGCAATATCACTTGCCCCGCCAAAGTTACTCGCAGTGGTAGGCTCTTCTCGCCTGACATTGCGCCACCAGTTATCCGAAGACCTCTTATTATTACGCCTGCAAGTGCGCCTGTTTCCACTTCTGATCCAGTTTCTACCCCTACTGCCGAGTCATCTGACACTCGGGGCAAAGGGATTGATGATGTGCCTGCCCGGATGGAGGCACCGAAGACTGTCAATGTTGAAGCCTCCCAGCAAGAGATGGAGGAAATTCTTAAGATAATCAAGAAGAGTGACTTCAACATCGTTGAACAGCTGTGGCATACCCCCTCCAAGATCTCCATGCTATCATTGCTGCTGTGCTCAGAGGCCCATGCCAAGGCCCTGATTTCATTTCTGAAGACGGCCCATGTGCCACAAGAGACATCTGCGGATCAATTCACTGACTGTGTGGCCAATTTGACAGCTGACAATGGTTTGGGTTTCTCGGAGGCTGATCTTACCGCCAAGGGAAAAAACCACAATGATGCCCTGCATGTCTCCATTGAATGCAGGGGCACTACTCTCGCGCACGTGTTGGTGGACACCGGTTCTTCCCTGAATGTATTGCCCAAGAAGGCATTAGACCGGTTGGATTGTGAGGGCCTGGAGTTGAAGCCTAGTAACATCATTGTCCGAGCTTTTGACGGGTCAAAGAGAATGGTTCATGGAGAGGTAGATATTCCGATTCGTGTTGGTTCCCAAGTCTTTGATTCAACGTTCTATGTGATGGATATTCGTCCATCTTATTCCTGTTTGCTGGGTCGACCTTGGATTCACAAAGTCGGGGCTATGACCTCCACTCTACACCAGAAGCTCAAATACCCTGTCAGAGGGAAGATTGTTACTGTGCAGGGGGAGGAAGAATACATGGTTAGTCATCTGAATTCATTCCGGTATATTGAGATGGACGGGGAGTTTATTGAAACCCCCTTTCAACATTTTGAAGAGGTACCTCAAACATTGGCAGCAGCAGAAGCAGTGACTGAAGAGGGTTCCCCTTTGAAGATGGCTTCCTTGAAGGACGCCCGGGCTGTAATTGAGAAAGGTGAATGTGCTAACTGGGGCAGGCTCCCTGATTTTACTCCTAAAACTGACAAGTTTGGGCTGGGTTTTACTGCAGAGGCTCAAATGGCTGTACGCAAAGCTAGGATCGGAAGACCTCTCGTGATCATCACCAACCCGAGAGTGAATGCTATAGAAGGCGATGTGGAGGAATCAGAGTTCGATAGCTGGATTTACCCGACGACTAACGGTGGACTGACTAATTGGACTGCAAAAGATCACATACCTGTTACTTTTGTTACGCAGTAATGAATTCCTTTGTTTTTTTAATTTGTAATAAACAATAAAATGAAACTTTCTGGCCCGGTGTCTTACCCAGGGCACCGTTGGCTTCATTTGTGAGGGCATATTACTTGTCATTTCCATATATCATGAATAAAGACATTGGACGTTTTTCGCATTTCAAATCTTGTGCTCCCTTTCTTTCTTTCCTTCTTTATATATTACAAAACAACTGTATTTACACACACTCACTCATACAGGTTTCAATCCACTATGGATCTCACTGGTAACGACTCTGCTACTGCCAGTTATGACTTCGAAAATCCGATCAACTTAGCCGAAGACGAAGGTGAAGATGATTGCGAAGTGCCTGGTGAGCTTGCAAGACTGTTACTCCAGGAAGAGAGGGCCATCCAGCCACATGAAGAGCCAGTGGAAACGGTAAATCTGGGTACTGAGGCAGATAGAAAGGAAGTCAAGATTGGTGCCAATCTGGAGCTCGGCGTGAAACAACGGCTGATTCAGATGTTGCATGATTATATGGAAATCTTCGCTTGGTCCTATGAAGACATGCCTGGGTTGGATACCGACATTGTGGTCCATCACTTGCATGCCAAAGAAGACTGCCCTCCAGTGAAGCAAAAGGTCCGCCGTATGCGTCCAAAGATGTCTGAGAAGATCAAAGCTGAGGTTATGAAACAATTTGATGCCGGTTTTCTAGCAGTGACTTCTTACCCTCAGTGGGTTGCCAATGTGGTTCCGGTACCGAAAAAAGATGGTAAGGTCAGAATGTGTGTCGATTACAGGGATTTGAATAGGGCGAGCCCCAAGGATGACTTCCCCCTGCCTCACATTGACGTTCTGGTTGACAATACTGCTCAGCACAAGGTGTTCTCCTTCATGGATGGTTTTTCAGGTTATAATCAGATCAAGATGGCTCCTGAAGACATGGAGAAGACTACCTTTGTTACTCAGTGGGGCACCTTCTGCTACAAGGTCATGCCATTCGGGTTGAAAAATGCTGGGGCAACCTACCAACGTGCCATGGTTGCTTTATTTCATGACATGATCCATCATGAGATTGAAGTGTATGTCGACGATATGATTTCAAGGTCCCAAACTGAGGAGGAACACCTTGACCATCTGCAAAAGCTGTTTGACCGTCTGAAGTTGTACAAGCTGAGATTGAACCCGAACAAGTGCACATTTGGGGTAAGATCTGGAAAGTTACTGGGCTTCGTCATAAGTGACAAAGGTATTCAAGTGGACCCTGCCAAGGTTAAATCCATACAAGAGATGCCAGTTCCAAAGACAGAGAAAGAAGTTAGAGGCTTTCTAGGACGTCTGAATTACATTGCCCGATTCATCTCGCACCTAACTGCTACTTGTGAACCCATCTTCAAGCTGCTGAAGAAAGATCAGGTAGTACGTTGGAACGATGAATGTCAGGCCGCCTTCGACAGAATCAAAGAGTATCTCCAAGAACCACCAATTCTTATGCCACTGGTTGAAGGGAGACCTCTAATACTATACTTGACAGCTCAATGGGGTGCGTGCTGGGGCAGCATGACGAGTCTGGCCGAAAAGAGCACGCCATTTATTACCTCAGCAAAAATTTTACCGACTGTGAGACCCGATACTCACTGCTCGAGAAAACTTGTTGCGCTTTGGTATGGGCTGCTCGCCGGCTGAGACAGTATATGCTGACTCACACTACCTTGTTGATTTCAAAGATGGATCCAATCAAGTACATATTCGAAAAGCCTGCTCTGTCTGGGAGAATAGCAAGATGGCAGATGATCTTGACAGAATACGACATCCAGTACACGACTCAGAAAGCTATCAAAGGAAGTGTATTGGCAGACCACTTGGCACACCAGGCAGTAGACGACTACCAATCAATGAACTTCGAATTTCCTGACGAGAGCATCATGATAGTAATTGATTGTGAAGTACCTGGACCGGATGAAGGACCTGAGGAAGGATCCCGATGGTCTATGTACTTTGACGGAGCCTCCAACGCTTTGGGTAACGGCATTGGCGCTGTGATCATATCCCCTCAAGGCACTCATACTCCACTTACTGCCCGGCTATGTTTCAACTGCACCAACAACATGGCGGAGTATGAGGCATGCATCATGGGTCTTCAAGCTGCGATCGACTTAAGGATCAAGTTTCTGAGTGTCTTCGGAGATTCCGCTCTCGTGATCAATCAGATCAAAGGTGAGTGGGATATGAAACATCCGAATCTTATCCCTTACAGAGAATGTGTGTTGACATTGATCCCCCATTTCACAGAGATAACTTTTGAACACTTCCCAAGAGAGGAGAATCAGTTGGCGGACGCGCTGGCTATGATGTCTTCTATGTTCAAAGTCAAATGGGACAATGAGGCTCCCCGGATCATTATCTGGAAACTGGACGAACCGACATATTGTTGTGATCTTGAGGCTGAGACAGTAACTGAGAAACCCTGGTATCATGAGGTGAAGAGGTATCTGGAAGTTCAAGAATACCCTGAAGGTGTATCGGTCAACGACAAAAAGTTTCTGAGAAGGTTCGCAGTAAAGTTCTTCCTCAGCAATGGCATTCTATACAAGCGAAACCATGATTCGACCTTACTGTGTTGTGTGGATAAGACTGAAGCAGAAAGAATCATGGCAGAGCTGCATGAAGGTATATTCGCAACACATTCCAGTGGACACACCATGGCAAAGAAAATCCTTCGGGCAGGATATTACTGGTCCACCATGGAAGCTGATTGTTACCAACATTCTCGGACATGTCACAAATGCCAGATATATGCAGATAAGGTGCACGTTCCTCCAGTTCCTCTGAATGTCTTGACAGCACCTTGGCCTTTTGCAATGTGGGGTATTGATATGATCAGCGAGATTAAACCTACGGCATCCAACGGTCACCGCTTCATCCTAGTAGCGATTGATTACTTTACAAAGTGGGTTGAAATAGCTTCCTATGCCACTGTAACCAAGAATGTTGTGGCACAATTCATTCGGCATAATTTGATCTGTCGATACGGCGTCCCGGAAAGGATCATTACGGACAACGGTACCAATCTCAATAACAAGATGATCACTGAGCTCTGCGAGCAATTCAAGATACAGCACCACAACTCTTCTCCTTACCGACCGAAGATGAATGGGGCTGTAGAAGCAGCTAATAAGAATATCAAGAAGATTGTGCAGAAGATGACAGTGACCTACAAAGATTGGCATGAGATGTTACCGTTTGCTCTTCATGGGTACCGTACCTCAGCACGGACGTCAACAGGGGCAACACCTTTTTCCCTGGTCTATGGCATGAAGGTAGTCTTGCTTATTGAAGTCCAGATACCTTCTCTCCGGATAATGAAGGATGCAGGTTTGAACGAAGATGACTGGATCCAGACTCGACTTGATCAATTAAACCTAATTGACGAAAAGAGACTCACCGCTATTTGTCATGGTCAAAAGTACCAAAAACGGATGATCAGGGCATTTAACAAGAAAGTCAGACGACAATAATATCAAGTTGGGGACCTGGTAATCAAGCGCGTCATCCTTCCTCAAAGTGATCCCAGGGGAAAATGGACCCTTACGTACGAAGGGCCATTTGTGGTTAAGAATATCTTCTCAGGAGGAGCTATGATTCTAACCACCATGGATGGTGACGACCTTCCTCACCCCGCCAATGCAGACATAGTAAAATGATACTACGCATGAATTAAAGACCCGCTAGGTTGACATACCTAGGCAAAAATAAGGGCTTCCCGATGAACCAAAAGGGTTCGGGCAAAAATAAGGGATGAAATGAAAAAATCTGTACACCCGGCAAGTCGAAAACCTGAAAAGGCGGCTTGGGCAAAAATGGGTATCCCGGTGGACTGAAAACCCGAAAGGGCGGTCCAGGCAAAAGCTAGGGATTAAAGCGTAATACTATGTCTCATTGGATCACTTTGCATCCAGAATCCGGTATCAACTGTCAAGTTCAAACGACATCGATCAATCAGCTTCATCGTCAACTGAGCAGCAAAGTGATGAGACGCTCGAAGATATAAAGGCGATAGCATAGTTGGAACCCAATGGGATTATTCTTTTCACATAGATGTTTTGTATACTTTGTAAAATTGTATAAACTCTGTTGTTCGGCGGCGTTCTCTTACCGGGACGTCAGCCTCTTGTACATAAAATGCCTATTTACAGGCAAATTCAAAAATCAATACAAATTCACTTTTCAGCTAAATTGCCAACTGTTTTTTCCTTTTTCTATTTTGTTTTGCGAAGAACGTCTAAGGTTCAATTTGTGATATATGCATTTGACGCTAATTGCTAACTCATAAATATCTGCATACGAAACAAAGGATTAATTACAGGTAACATTAGAAACAGGGGCAATAATGAGTTGTATAAGCAATCTAATTGCTCTATCCATCAAGGTACCAAGGTAAGTTCAGCTGAAGAATGTAACCAAGATATCTTAATTCCCCAGAGAGTGAGCCAAAATTCTACAATTCTCTCCCAAGCAGTTGGTCTCCAATCAGCCCTGAACAAGGCACAGTATCTCCTAGCAAGTCAGCGACACTCTTCCCAAGCAGAGTTAGCCTACTCAGTCAGCCTTGAGGAAATTGGGTATCCCCAGCAAATCTCAACATTCCTCAGCAAAGTCTACAGACATTCCTAACAAGCATCCCCGGAATTCTTGATCTAAGATTGTTCCCCGGCGGTATACCGGACCTTCAGTGGAGCCACTTCCCAGTACATCTCAAAAATTTCCCCAGGAGAGTCCAGTCCAATCTGAAAAGTTTCCCCAGGAAAATGGAATCCATCTCCCCAGCAGGTCTTAAAGCTTATCCCCAGTAGATTCTGGAAGCTTGTCACCCGCAGAGCACGAACGTTCCCCCCGGTTTTATTTAAAGGTTATTTCCCCACCAGGATATAACTGGATTATCCTCAGCGAAAAAACCACGGAAAGATCGTCTCCAGCGAAGTCTTCCCATCCCCAGCGGAGTTCATCCAATCTTCCAACAGAACTTAACAATGGTATCCCCAGCGGAGTTATCATCAACCTCAGCAAAGTACCTCTCTTTCCCCACAGAGTATCTCCCCGCAGAGTAATCTATCCGCCAAGTTCATTCCCCAACGGACTACCGGTATTCTTGCAACCATCATCCCCAGCGGAAACAACGAAGCTCTATTCTTCAACATCAAGCCCAGGATTTAATTTCCCGGCATTCGTCAAGGATTTACTTTCCTAGACGAAAATACATTCATGAACATCACATCTTCATATATTATAGCATGCACATACGCATCATGAACATACAATCTCAATTATTCTGAGAACATCACGCATGTCATAAATCATGACATCGCATACAACTAACGTTTTGTCTTTTCAGGACAAAAGTTAACACAAAGATGATTGCTATCAATAGTCGTGATTCCAGATCCGATTCCTGTATCTTGCGAGGGTGTATCTGTTGACGACTAACATTACCAGACTCGATTCCTGTATCTTGCCAGGGCACGTCTGAAGAGTTCGAAGATCCGATTCCTGTATCTTGCCAGGGTGTATCTGTTGACGACTAACATTACCAGACTCAATTCCTGTATCTTGCTAGGGAACGTCTGAAGAGTTCGAAGATCCGATTCCTGTATCTTGCCAGGGTGTATCTGTTGACGACTAACATTACCAGACTCGATTCCTGTATCTTGCCAGGGCACGTCTGAAGAGTTTGAAGATCCGATTCCTGTATCTTGCCAGGGTGTATCTGTTGACGACTAACATTACCAGACTCGATTCCTGTATCTTGCTAGGGCACGTCTGAAGAGTTCGAAGATCCGATTCCTGTATCTTTCCAGGGTGTATCTGTTGATGACTAACATTACCAGACTCGATTCCTGTATCTTGCCAGGGCACGTCTGAAGAGTTTGAAGATCGGATTCCTGTATCTTTCCAGGGTGTATCTGTTGACGACTAACATTACCAGACTCGATTCCTGTATCTTTCCAGGGCACGTCTGAAGAGTTTGAGGATCCGATTCATGTATCTTGCCAGGGTGTATCTGTTGACGACTATATTCTCCGGACTCGATTCCTGTATCTTGCCAGGGCACGTCTGAAGAGTTTAAAGATCCGATTCCTGTATCCAGCCAGGGCACATCTACACAAAGGGTTTGAAGATCAACTCCTGTAACAGGCCAGGTAATTATCTTTCTTTCTCAGGTACGCAAGTTCTCGCTAAGGAATCTCTTACGCGATCGACAACCTCCCGATGGCATCTATAAGCCCATCTCTCCATATACCAACAGTCTCCAGATGGCATCCATAAGCCCATCCCCCTATTCATCTGTCTCCAAATGGCATCTGTAAGCCCATTCCTGCATCATACTGCTGACACTCTACTATGTGAGTGTAAATTTATGGGCACTCTAGTGTTCAATCATCTTCCACCTTCGGATTACGAAAGGCACGCCAGCCAGTCTACATCCTCGGGTCTAAGAAGATTGAACAGGGGCAACTGTTGTACCCCAAAATTTGCCCTCCCATATTCTTCAAGATTTTCCAAAGATCAATCTCCAGATGATTCAAAATCACTCAAGGGTTGCATAGTCCAATTGCCTCCTAGCACAGTCAAAATTAGGGTTTTGGTTCTGGCAAAGGAATTGAAGTTTCCAAGGGTCCAATCAAGTCCCACATGCCCATATACATTGTCAATCATCCATATGCCAAGTTTCAAGACTCACAGAATCAAATTGCACAGTCAAAAACCATAAATGCTTCACAGTCAACTGCAGGGGAAAAATGGTCATTTGACAGTCAAAAGTCAAAATTTTTGGTCAACATCTTATTTTGAAGCCACAAACATCATTTGATCAATTCTTGATCATGATTTCACAAGCATGGCTTAAAAAGTCTCAAGATGCAAAAGTTTCCATTTTTGGACAGTTGAAAAAGTCAACTACAAATTGACTAGGGCATAACTTCTTCATGGTTTATCAGAAAAATCCCACTCAAAAAGCTCATTTTGAAGAGAATGAAATTTCCTACAACTCATCTTCACACTTCAAGTCCAAGAAATGCTCTCACAAAAAGTTATCAATTTCAACATTATAGGTCATTTTCAAAAGTCAACAAAAAGGCACTTTAAGTCAAAGACCATAACTTAAGATTGGTAAATAAAAATGACATGGGACCAAAGGAATTGGTTAGAGGACTTCAAGACCTTTCCAAAATGTCCATGAACATGGTCATAGCTTCAAAATTGAGCAAGATATGCCTTGGAGAAGTTGGGAAATGTTTGGGAATTTTGAAAAGTCAACTTTGCACAAAAGGCTTCAAAAATGCTAATGGGCCACAAATTCTTCCATGAATCATTACCCAAAGGCTATGCACGACCCACTAAGCTCAAAGGGAGTTATTTTCTTATTTTTGATTAATTATTTGAATTTTTATTATCATTAATTCATTTAATTAAATTTAAATATAAGAAAAATACCAAATCATGTTTTTAAATCTTTTTATGTAGCAAATATCTTCCATATATGCAAGAGATTTCGTGCACCATCTCAAGGGAACAATATCATCCAAATTTGGCAAGATTGGCATGGAAAAGATTGAAAAAAAGATATGAGAAAATCAAATATTCAAAACTTTAATTCATGGACTATGGGCTTGTTTTTTAAACCTAATTTGCTTCATGTACAAAGGCACAAGATAACCTAATGCTCCTGGACACGAAAAATTGCTCAGAAGCTGCATAACAAAATTGCAAATTTCCACCAAAAGTTGAAATCTGAAATCATAGCTAGAGCACGTTTCAAAGCCTAAAATCCATTCCAACGCATTGCTGGACCATCAAGGAACGTATTGCAATCAAGAACCAGTCTCCCTACGCCAAGAATTGGTAGAACAGCATTGCACTTTTCACAAACATGTCCATTATCGTTTTTTAATTTACATGCATTATTCATGAGTTTTAATTATTGATTCTTGCTAACAATGGTGTTCTGAAGCTAATGGTACCCTTTAATTGAACTAACAATGCCTATATCAAAATCTGCCATTGATGGATATTAGGGTTTCAGGAGCTCTAAATTAGGGGTTTCCTCATATGAAAAAATCATGCCACCAAACCTATGCCATTGAATTCGTGGCAACAAGACGAATGGAATGATTACCTCGCGCCTTTTTTATATTCAGGCATCGTCTAATCGCTATTATCCTCTGTGCCATTTAGTGGGGGTTTAAAACCCCCGCTACCTGTTTCATATTTGAAGGAATAATGAAGAAGAAGACTAGCGTGTCCAGGCGTGGTTGGTTAGTTTAAATATTAGCGCGTTTTTTGGTTTGTTTCAGCATGATTACTTTTTTCATATATATTATTTATGTTCTATTATATTAACAAAGAAACGCGTTGGCTCAACTGGTGGCTGAGTTGTCCTGCAGGTACTGGGACCTGGGTTCGATTCCCAGGTCCCCCCAAACGTTTAATAATTTTTATCTTAAGGTGTTCCTACGCAGCGCCTTCTCCAGGGTTCATCATACAACCCCACATCCAAGCCTGCCACGCGCCCATGAGTTTCAATCCAAAGGCTACAGGAAGATGTCCATCGTGTACACTCAGTCAACCATACGCATTCAAACACAGAAAGTCAAACGAGGCCTTGTTCTGGTGGGCCAAAAATACTCCAATCCACCTCCAAAAAAGGGCCAGACACCCCCCATGGTTTGCACATTTTTAATTTTTATTTGATTTTCTTTTCTAATTCTTTTTTAATGTTTTGATTATTTCTTTTTACCATAAAATAATTTTCACAATAATAAATCAGAAACTAGAAAAAATGTTTATTTTTATTAATATTAATTTCACTATTATTATTTTTGTAAATAAATGTTAAATAATTAATTTAGTTAAATTAGGTTAAAACTTTAATCTTTTTCTTAATAAATTAAAATATGTAGAAATTAGGGTTTTTTTAGCATTTTCATCCTTTTCTTAATAAATAATTTTTTCTTATTATCATTATTATTAATTACTAATTTATTTTGTAAATAAACATGTACATAAATTCTTTAGTAAATTAAGTTAAACTTTAACATTTTTCATTAATAATTAAAAATAACTTAGAATTAGGGTTTCTTTTAATTTTAATTTTCTTTATTTCATAAATACCAAAAAAACTAAAAAACATTTCTTTCCTTTTATTAAATAATTAATTAGCTTTTTAATTTCATTTAATTTCTTTAAAGGGTCCAACGCCCTCGAACGTTCTATTTCTATTCTTTTCGTACGTTATTTTATTTTCCTTTGTGAATATTATGTAACTGCTCAAGCCATGTAATAGTAATTAGGAATTTATTTTACTTTCCGCATTTTTATTAAAACGGGTCTTTGTAATTTGGTGATGTATAGACCCGCACCTTGTAATAGCGTAGGATTTTACTTTCCGCATTTAAATTTCCGCACTCTTAAAACTGCTAAACTTTGCATGAAAGAATGTATGGCCTAAATTAAAAACAAGCGTAGATCACCATGATACATGTACAAGATAAAACATAACATGAAAATAACACACAAATTAACACACCACTCTTAGGGTACGCCTCACTGTTTCCTTGCCTTCGAAACGTGGTCGTCGAGTATAGGACGTCTTAGTAAGTCCTTATGTCCATTGATCTCGTTGCCTCAAAATAAGTTGCCTCGAAACGGTTGCCTCGGAATAGTTGCCTCGAAACGGTTGCCTCGGATTAACAAGGATCAATGGCATAAGGGTAACTTCTAAGGTGTCCTACTGTTGCTTCGGTGACCACACTGTCCCTAAACTCGAATTGACCCGAACACCTCCAATGGTGGTGCTACCTACCTCTCAATGGTGGGATGGCACTACCTTAAGGACATTTACACAGCCTAATTCCTTAGGGTAGGTAGACGACTCATGGATACTTTCTCTATTCAAAAACAAATCAAAACTCTTTTCACACCGACACTTTCAAAAAGCTTTCAAAACAATTTTTCAAACACTCTTGAGGACTGATACAAGAGTCGATCTTAAATCTTTAAACGAAACTTTTTCAAACCCACTCACATTTTGAAAAGCAAACACTTTTGAAAACACAATGAGCAAGTATTTAAGAGCCCATGGATAACCATGGATAGAAAGGGTGCTAACACCTTCCCTTTCTATAAATCTACCTCCCGAACCGAGAAACTATCTCATAAGGAATTTTGTTGTGCTTTTGTCCTTTCCTTGTTGGAGAACATAAAAGACGGTGGCGACTCTTGCTTCCGCGACATTTCGCGAAACCAGCTTTAAACAGTCAGTTCCAGATCCACCGATCACAGTGTGTGTTGTTGTTTTTCGTTACAAAAACGGTTATCACAACTGTGATAATTTAAACAAAATTTATAGCTTGAAAGATGGAATAATGCTTGCAGCTTTTTGAGTTAACGTGAATTGTTTTGGCAAAATCGTGAACAATTTGAACATCTAGCTTGTTTATATAGGCAGTGGATTTACGTTGATCATCAAGCGTGTTAAATGTCATTTACTCAGTTTCCATTTGGAGAAGATCCTGTCTGAAAGAAGCCGTTGTAATTGATGTTGTCTTGAATGATCAGTAACGCTTCAGAATCTTTCATCCTTTCCTGTTGCTGACGCTTCAAAACATTGATGACTTGGATTATTATGTTCTTGTTCACAATCAGAGTTTACTTAACTTAAGCGCAAGTTCTGGTCATCAATCTTCAGCGCATGTTCTGATTGCTTCAGCGTGTAGCTCTTATGGCTTAACTTCTGATGCTGTTTGGTCAGAACTTCTGCATACATAAAAACATAATTTTTAGGGTGCATATTTGTTCTTTGTATTTGTTATCATCAAAACTCTAACAAAGGGTTGTAGAATCAAACTATGTTATAACAAAAACATTATCTCCGCTTTACTTAGGGATTTAAGAAGTCAAGCAATACAACAAGAAGTCAAAATTAATGAGATTTTAAATCAGACTCAACACTTTGTGAGAGAAAACCCAAAAAGTTGACACTTGTTTCAACACCTCTTAGAAAAGATACTTCCCTTGTCTCGTTGCCTCGTTAACAAAAACCAACAATAATGCCATCACTGCAAAGAGATATGTTTTTCAAATGATTCTTCCTCAACACATAAAGGAAGAAATAACTTTCGTCAAATGAGTGAAAACCTCGTTAGGGAATCTGGGATAGAGGCTCCAGACCACGTAAACCCAAAATCAAAATTATCAATCCTGGAGAAAAACTGAAACAAGACTTGACTGGGGAAAATGGGATCACGAACCCAACACCGCACCGTACATCAATCGGTATCATCTCCAAATATTTGAGAAACACAAGGAGATCATGCGCATATCAGCGGAAGGGACCTGAGAGAACTTTCCCGGGGAATATATACTTCCAAAATTTCAGAGTTCGTCCTTTCTTGGGATCACCACTTTTGTTTCTCTTGAGTCACAAACTCTAAAATAAGAAGCAATTTGTAAATTCTTTTCAAAAAACAATTTTGTTATTTAATCTTTTTGTTTTTAAAATTACTACCAATAATAAATGGAGTCTTTATAAGCAGAATAAAATAAGAATTGCAAAGAGATTGGATAAAAGCTCAAACTTTATTAGTAGATTGGTAGTCTGCAAATGGAGAGACTCCATAGATGATTACAAAGTTTGGAAAATGGTAATATATATTGGAAAAGATACATTGAAATACAGTGACCACTATTCTCCCTAACAACTTTGAATTCCTGAGCAATGACTTCTGTTGAAGTATGGTGAGAGTCCAAGAAGATTGTTGCTTCAATGATCAAGTCTTGTCTGACCCAGTTACTTGCCAAGAAATCCCTAACTTTTTCCTAAGTTGACCTTGCGGGTATTCAACCTAGCGGGAAATTTTATTCTATTTATGCTCTAATTTTTTCCTAGAGCTCCCTTCCGAGTTTTCATCCTACCGAGACGCTCTTTTTTTCCTAAGCCGCCCTGTCGGGTTTTCGACTTAGCGAGTTGTTCTTTTATTTATTTAGGCGAAGTATTTCTTGACTGCATCAGCATTCACGGGATGCGGGAACTCATCACCATCCATAGTTTCAAGAATCAATGCACCTCCAGAGAAGGCTTTCTTGACAACATATGGGCCTTCAAAATTGGGAGTCCACTTGCCCCTAGAATCAGCGTTAAAAGGCATGATCTTCTTAAGCACGAGGTCGCCTTCTCTGAATTCACGAGGCTTGACCTTCTTATAAAAAGCTTTCTTCATTATATTTTGGTATAACTAGCCATGACACAAGGCCATTATTCTCTTTTGTTCAATCAAATTCTATTGGTCATACCTGTTCTGGACCCATTCAGCCTCTAACAACTTAGTTTCCATTATCACGCATAAAAAGGGAATCTCAACCTCGATCGAGAGCACTGCTTCCATACCATACACAAGAGAGATCGGAGTTGCCCCTGTTGAAGTGCCGACGGATGTACGATACCCATGCAAAGCAAAAGGGAGCATCTCATGTCAATATTTATAGGTAATAACCATCTTTTGGATGTTCTTCTTAATGTTCTTATTAGCAGCTTCAACGACTCCATTCATCTTTGGCCTGTAAGGAGACAAATTATGATGAACAATCTTGAATTCTTCACAAAGTTCTGTGATCATCTTGGTATTCAGATTCGAGCCATTGTTGGTGATAATCCTGCTTCGAACACCATACTGACATATAAGATTGTTGTTGATAAAGCGCACTACCACCTTCTTAGTGACATTAGCATATAGAGTTGCTTCCACCCATTTGGTGAAGTAGTTAATTGTCACCAAGATAAAATGATGTGAATTCGACGCCTTTGGTTTAATCATTCCAATCATGTCAATACCACACATAGGGAAAGGCCACGGGGAAGAAATAACATTGAGAAGTGCCAGAGGCACATAAATTTTATCAGCATTAATTTGACACTTATAACACTTCTTTGCAAATTTATAACAGTTAGATTCCATTGTCATCCAATAGTAACCTTCCATAAGCATCTTATTTGCCATTGAATGTCCATTGGCATAGGTACCAAAGGACCCTTCATGGATTTCATGCATCAACATGTCTGCTTTGTGTCTATCCACGCATCTGATTAAGACCATGTCATGATTTCTCTTGTACAACACATCCTCATTAAGGAAGAAGGTGCCTTCAAACCCATGCTTACCATTTCGTTAAAATCACTTGACGCGCTGGCGACCATCCCTTCATAATAAAATGATCAAAGGGTTTTTAGGAAGACCTTGGTCATTTCTTGTTCTCCCGTAGGTGGAACCACCTGAGAAGCTATCTCATGCCATCTCTGTGCATATTCTTTGAATGACTCCTTGTCTCTCTGAGCCATTATCCTCAACTGGTCACGGTCAGGTGCCATTAACATATTGTACTTGTATTGTTTTATGAAAGCTTCCCCTAGATCATTGAAAGTACGAATACTACTACTGTCTAGACTCATATACCACTTCAGAGCAGCACCAGTTAAACTATCTTGGAAGAAGTGAATGAGCAAATGCTGATCATCGGTATGGGTAGACATTTTCCTGATATACATCACAAGGTGGTCACGAGGGCAAGAGTTTCCCTTGTACCTCTTAAATTCTGGCACTTTAAACTTTGTTGGTACCTTGACATTGAAAACTAGGCAGAGTTCACTGACGTTCTGTCCAAACAATTATTTTCGTCGAAGGGATTTCATTTCCTTTTGCATCTCATTGAACTGGTCTTAAAAGTCATCTAAACAGTCATAGAAACCCATGCTTTCACTCGATGGAGAAATAGGACGATAAACCTCATCATTAGCAAATGGCATAACATTCACCAAAGGAGGCGAAGTATAATGGATCTCTTTTCTAGCCATAGGAGTAACATGCACTACTGGTGGTGCAGAAACAACACCAGTTTGAGAAAACGGAGCAACTTGAGTATCAAGATTGTAACGTTCTGGCATGACGTTTTTATGGAATTTCCCATGGATAACCCCGAGGCATACGATTCTGAACAATAGTGACTGGAGTAACAGAAACAGGAACTATCGGAGCTTCAGAGGCAACCGTTGTCTGTTGCGGCTGAGCAAGTGATGGTTGATCCTGAGAAGCCACCAATGACTCCATCAAAGAAGTTAGATTGGCCATACCGGCCTTCAAGGCAGTAACTTCTTCATTCAGCTCGCAATTCTCTTGTTCAAGATTCTCCATCTTCTTCCTGGAATTAGCCCGAGTATTGTACTGGTGAGATAACTTGCTTCCCAATGAAGTAGAGATACACAGTAAAACACCTGGGTATGAATAGAAATGCAAGAATATGTGCAAGATGATGCATGATGTGAAGTGCTCATGATTTATTTTATCATTATTAATATTTCAAGGAACTCAAAGATTTATAGATAATTTGCAAATGTTAAAGTACTAACACATTTGAAATACTGAAAATTCATTATAATAACTTAAAAACGGATTATAACTTTTTAGAACAAGTTTCAAGAATCCCAAGTACAAGATAAGATACAAATATAAGATCCTAAGAAAGCAAATTTGATGAAGATCACTCCATACACTGACACTTCCCTGTGAGTCTTGCAATCTGAGCCTTCAACTACTTGTTCTCTTCTGCATACTTCTCAGCGACCTCTTTCCAATCACCAGAGTCTGGAAGTGAGCAACTAGGTACTGACTGAGCTTTAAAGGAAAATAAATCCTCTTGCCTCTCCATCATCTCTACAACACGACTCTCGAGAACCTCAATCAGGTCATCTTTCTCCTTCAGGTCTGCTTGATTGGACACCTCTAAAGTCTGACACTTATTCTTCCAGGCCTCTGTCTCCTGCTGCATCCTAACTAGGGAAAGCTGAAGCTCTTCCACATCATCTAAAATGGGAGTAATTGTCTTCACAAACAAATCAGGCATGGGTGCTTCACGGGAATATGGCATCTTCAACTGAATGGCTCTTTCTTATACCCACTGAAGATAAGGCTCTAAGGAAACAACTCATCTCGGTCCCAAGTCCTGTCTACTCTTCCCGTGAATATGATGCCAAGCCTTCACAATATCCTCCTTAGCTTCCTTATTAACCTCTCCCTCTTTAAGGAAGAACCCACTCAAATGAATACTATTTGGTTTATCTCTCATCGGATATCCAAATTGTCATCGTGCAAGAACAGGATAGTACTTAATTCCTCCCTTTGTACCAAGATGAGGTACATTGGGGAAACTCCTGCAACTATCGATAATCTCCACATCATTGTAAGCCTGATGATCCCAAACATTATCTGAATTAATAAGGGCCATAATCTTTGGAGCCCGACAAGGTTCCTTCCTGACATCCTATAAGGCATTGGACCGAGGTAAGTGAGAAATAAACCACTGATACAACAAAGGTGTGCAGCAAATGATCATCCCTCCATGGTAAGAATCTCGAATATGAATAGACTAATAAGCATCACCTAATAATGTAGGGACTGGATTCCTTTTCAAAAGGATCCTAATGGAATTGATATCCACAAATTTGTCGACATTGGGAAATAAGAACAACCCATAAGCAAGTAGAGCAAAGATGGCCTCAAAAGCAACCATACTCTTCATCCTAGAAAAGTAACGAGCTTTCTCTAATAAAAAATGAGCGGGTAATCCTCTGATCCCTCCTTTGGTAGTCATATGGGCCTCAATCTCAAACTTCCCCAAATGAACCAAATCAGCAATCTCACGATCAGTAACAGGTAAACCTAATAGATAAGAATATTCCTCCAATGTAGACACCAAGTGGTAATCGGGGAAAGTGAAACATCGATATATCAGATCATAGAACTGGACCAAAGTCCAGATAATACCCTCATTCATCCTGAGCTTCATAAGAGAAATGATGGATCCATACTTCTTACGAAAATTTGTAGGACTCTCGATCTCGGGAATCAGACTCATCAACTCATCTATCTTAGGATCTTTGAAATTGTACCTTTGATTATTTCTTTTTCCGAAATCCATGGTCAAAAGTACTTGAGATATTCACAAAGAGTCAACTTTAAGTCCCTTGAAATAAAATATTTTAAAGGATGATCATGGGTTCATGATTGGATGGTGCAACAATCACACACAAGATCACAAACATGGCGATTCATAAGTTTAACGTCACGAGCATGGAGTCAAAGGTACTACCCACAAAGTATTGTCTAAAGTTTTATCACCTTCCGAACAAGGTTCTAAGAGGTTCTAAGAGTCTACATCCTTCCTTTAAATATCACCAACGTCCCGATTGACTCGGTAATTAGAAATATTCTCAGGAAAAAACTCTTCTGAGCGTAGTATCGCGTGAAAACCATTTCTGGATTACTCTGTCATAGCTTCCGCATTACACCTAAAAGGACAAGATGGGTTAATGGTTCTACGGTCATCAGTTTCAGCAGGCTCCCAGGTCGAAAGCAGCATGTCTTCCCGATTACTCGGTAAACAAAACTACAATCAAAGGAGCCTCCACTGAGTGGGGGATCTCATGCCTACTTTTTTTGGATTACTCCCTCAAAGTTAAGATGACTATACCACCCGTCCTATCTTAAGTTTACCCAAGTCCGGGTAGAAGACTTATGATAAATCACCAAGCACCCTGAAAACCAGGAAAATCCAGGCAAACATATATTCAAATATAACATATAAACAATAACAACACATACATAAATAAACAAAGATAGGATCAACCCACTTAGGGATGGACCGACACTTGGTTGATTTTTCCCCAGTGAAGTCGCCATTTTTCTGTAGCGGTAGAAATGTTTAGACTAAGCCATTAGATTGACTTGACTTGCACAAATCAAATAAAAATTGTCACCGCGCTTTATTATTTCCAAATGAATGGGAAAAGAGTGAATAACCTAAAAATAGGGGGAGACAATCTAAGTTCGGGGGTTGGTTATGCAAAGGGAAGGTATTAGAACCCTAAACATATACGGTACTCCGCAGGAACCTCTTTGAAAATTTGTGTATTTTGGCTATAACTGTTGTATAAAAATAGATTTTGGGGATGAAAAAAGAAGTATCTTTTTTACAATTTTTTCACCCGCCGCGGTTGTGATCTTTTAGTGCCTATGTACCACCTTCCATGCAATAGGGGATCAGGGTACTCGTAGTTCATCTTTAAAATTTTTTAAACACAAGTGTGTTGGTTAAATTTAAGAGACATGACATCATCGTCTTATCCGAGTGGAAAACATACTTACTACCCAAAATTATGAGAAAGGAGAGTTTGCGTCATCTCAAAGTGGAGGATATGGCTTGGATTTTAAAATCAACAAAGCCTTTCTCAACACCCAAGTGGAAAATACCTTGCTTCATTACATATTGTAAAATTATAATAGCTCGCGTCACTACAAGGATTGACAAGAGTCTAATCATTTTTGACAAAATTTTAAAGTAAAAAGCCAAAGTGGAAAAATAGTTTGAATAAGATTGTTTGACTTTTAATCTTCTCACAAAAATGTCAAAGTATGATTAAGTTGGTTAAAATTTGATTAAGAAAATATTTTTGAAAATGCATGGACATAAGTCCAGGTTTATTGTGAAAGCGGTTCAAAAAAACAAGAAGAGTTTTCAAAAGGAGGGAGAAGATTTTTGAAATTAAAGAAGATGGGAGGAGATGGAGGGGCTACCCTAAAGCATAAGGTAAGATCTAGAGAAAAGAACCATCTAACCAACAAGAAGCCAACACTTGACATAATGAGTCAGTGTAGATTTCCCATCCTTTGGATTGAAACCAAACAAGCAAAGATAATAAACCTCTTAAGAAAACCAAGCTTCAATTGCATTAAGTCTTCACAAAAATTGGGTAGAGTAATAGTTGTATACAAATGAGTTCCTAATCACTTACAAATCATATAATCAGAATAACCTGCACACAAAGAAAACAAACAACCCAATGTCTCAGGGTAAAACCCCAAGAACTCCAGACAAGATTACTGTTGAGGTCACAAGGTCTTAAGGTAGGTCAAGGCTTCTAATCCTAATTCCAAGATGTCCATAACTCCAAAATGCCAAGGATAGTAACCAAATATTATGAGTAACCTTAAAGCTTTTTTTGTTCAAGTTGGTTATTAGGTATCTTCAAAAAGAAAATGAAAAGCTCAAGTGAGAAAAGATAACATGAAACATAGATGCTAAAATAAATGGTGCTTAAGCATAAGGTAAGAGCATAAAAATGAATTCAACTGTTATAAATTAGGAGTTAGTTGAATGACCATCTTGAAACTTGTATTTGAAACTCATTAGAAGATTGATAAAATCAAAGCCTCTCAACAAAAAGTTTCATTTGCTTTTTGTCAAGTATACCATTCATTTAAAAATTCTCAAGGCAACAATAAATGATCAACGATGTTTAAGTGATTCACTTTTACCAAAGCTTGTGAAGATTCATTCGAGGATTGATAAGACCAAAGCCTCCAAAAAATGAATCTCAAAGTTATTGGATCAAAGGTTTCAAATTAACATACTTGGGCTTACAAACATGGGTTTTGGCCACGAATGATCATTTCTCGAATCGGGACAAAATTTAGCGCTATGTTAAGCAATTGTAAGTGGACTTATAGAGAAGTCCCACCTATTTTGAGGCTAGTCAATAGCATTCTTTGTTCCAAATGTTTAGAGAAATGATATATATATCACTCTCCAACAACATATAGTACAAGTGAGAAATGAGTAAGATGAAGGGGGAGGGGATGTGTTAGCTGAAATTTAGTTTCAAATATCGTCAACATGATTTATCCATCTCGGTGGATTTGGTTTTACAACCTATCAACACCCAAGATCCAATGATGTTGAAGCATTTGTCCCAAAATAAACCCCAAGTCATTATCACATGTCATGTCAAGAATTAAATAAGAATTATTCACAAAATTTCTCAATTACAAACCTTGATCAAATGAAAAACCCTAAATGTAATCCTAAGTCAAAAATTAATTTTAGAATAGGAAAATAACTTGTAAAATTATGATAATTAAACCCTAACTTCTTAAAGATCTATAAAAGTCACTAATGGAGTTTAGAATTCTTGGATTGAGGTGTAAACTTGATTTATACATGCAAACTTTGAAACTAGCTAGCAAAATGCTTAAACTAGAGGTGTTTTAGAAATCAATTTGTAAAAATTATGAAATCACATTTCAAAATTCAAGGAAAATCATCTTTATGACCTCAACTTGTACAAGCACTCTAAACAAATTTGTTTCTGATTTTATAAACATGGGAAGTTAGAAATTTCAAGTGATCAATGTGAATGATCAACCAAAACCCTAAAAAAGGAGATATTAAGTTCAAAATCAATCTACTTAATCTAAAACTCAAATAAATTTGGTGTAAGACTCCCTAAATTTCAAAAAAATTCTTAGGATCGTTAAGTATATTTTTCTTGAATTTTATCCCAAAAGAAATAATTAAACAAAAATTATTTATACAATATATCAATAAAATAAAGAAAAAGAGATATAACCAAACAAGTGATTTAATTGGCATCCCACAAATTTTGTAAAATTGAACAAAAATTATTCTCAATAAGAAAGCTCAGAAGAACACTTAAAAAACATTTATTAGGATTTTTTGATTTAGTAGAAATGGGAAAATAAAATTCTAAACATATAGAATGATTAAAACCCTAATTAAACTACTCGAATTTATTTAATCACGAAAAAATGATAAAACCAAGAAATAAAAATCAAAAAATGAAAATATATTGAAAATAGAGTTTAAAATATTTTTGTAATGCTTTTTGAATTAAGAAAAGTATTTAAACAAAATTAGCGAAAACAAAGAAAATTAAAATATAGTGTATGCCTATTACACCTAATATTAACAGAAAGCGTTGTGGAAGGTTTTAGAACATGTTCAATAAAAAATTGCCACGTAGTCATCGCTACCAAAACACCAAACCCTTATCATTTTGTAGTTTTAAAACAAGATTTTCATATCATGGTAAATCGCGCGCTTCTCCATGAGAATCCAAGATGTAAACATCAAACTTCAAGATTAAAGTGCGTAGAATACAATACAATCAAAAAATTTCTAAAATTATGCATGATTCATAAAGAAAATAGGGCACGAAGGTGGATGCATGAACATGATTATGAGTCGAGCATTTCAAAAAACAGATTTCAGACTTAAATTTCTCATTTGATTCTTAACCATATCTCTTGATCCAAACATCAAAATTCATCACCTCAATGCGTAGAACAAAAAAATTCTCATGAATTCAACAACCAATGCAAGATCTGAACATAAATTGAGCAAGAAGGCAGTAGCATGAACAAAATTTTGAGTAACTTTATTGAACAAGAATAAAGCAGTAATGCACACACAAATGTACTTCAGATGTATAATTTAGCCACCTAAAACCAATATGAACAAAATCTAATGCATGATTCGAGCTAGCATGAGAGGGATTCGGATTTTAAATCTTACCTCAATGAGTGAAAAATAAATTCACTCTATGCCTCTATTTTGAAATAGAAACCTGATGCAACTTCTTCTTCACGCTTCAAGATGGTAAGATGAGCAAGAAAAACAAATCCTGAGCAAGAAGCTTTAACAAAAATGAAGAAGAATTTTGAGTTTGTAGAGAGAGAAGAGTTTCATGAGGGAGGGAGTAAATGCTCTTGAGATTTTTTTGTGTGTTTTCTATGCTGAATGTAGCTTTATTTTATAGAGTGAGGAAAAGAGAGTGAGGGAAAAAGAGGCGAGCAAAGGTGAGAGTCAATTGGTTCTGCGTTTTTACCTTTGTTCTTGACCTCTTGGATGTCGTTTTGGGTAAGTGAGCAAAGCATGGGCATGTGAGCTGGCAGGCTGGGGTCTTGTTTGATACAAATCCCATGAATTTTCGTGCAGGTTTTACCAAAATCATGATCAAAATTTCATATCATTATATCTCACTCCATAGTACGTGAAACGTAACAAAGTTTGAATCAAAATTGGAGAGGACATAACATACTTCAACTTTCATGTTCAATGATTTTCAAAAAAAACCTTGAATCAATGAGATAAGTAGCCATTAATATATGCACATCATGTGTTTGCTGGAATGCCAAGCTTCGCGTGTGCATGACATGCCTTGTTTCTAGGCAAGATTCAAATTACATTCCATCTACTTGTCATGATCATATCTTGAAATGTAGGTACTATTTTGAGAAAATTCCTGAAGCAAAGTTGTTCATAACACATCGACCTTGATCTTTGATGTTGGACATTTTTCAAAATAATTAATACTTCAAGGATAAAAATGATGGTGAAGGTATCCCCACGAACTGTTTGATGAAATGATTGGCTTGGTGCGCACGTGACTAGGCAAAAATGCCATCTCTGGGCTGTAAATCCTAAGCATCATATCAATTTCTACACTTGACCATTTAAGATGAATCTTGAACAAAAAATGAAGAGAACATTTCAAACTCAACCTTTTATGTTGCCGACTTTTTGATTTGAGCCCAAATGGACATTTAAAAGTAACCATGAAGAAATCATATTTTTGTACATAGTTGGAAATTTCACTAAGTGTCCAAAAATTCCCAAGCTCCATAACTTTTTCTCCTTTCATTTTTTGGACTTGAGGCCTATAATACCAAGTTGAATAATTTTGTATCCTCTTTCTAGGCATGTAAAGTATGTACATTTTCAATAAAAATTGAGAAAGTTATGACCAATCAAAGTTTAGCACTATGAACACTTAGAAAAAATTGAAAAATTCAAATAACTTCATTGACAAGTTATTTTCAATTCACACTTCCTCTTGATTTTATGCCACCATTGACAATGAAATGTTAAAATAGGGACATTGAATTGATAGTTGACCAAAAGTCTCATTGGTCAATAGTTGACTTTGGTTGACTTCTAACAAAATGACTAATTTACCCCCTTTTGTCAATTGAACCTTTCCAAACCAAAAATCATGATAAAATTTCCAATCATAGATGCTCATGAACATGTATAGAAACATGGAATCAAGTGTTGTTAAAAAATTTAGAGATTTCCTGATTAAATTCTAAACCCTAGTTTTGATCCTTTGTGCTAGGAGATGGTAAGATACATGCAATTGTGCCATTCCCTACAAGGTAACATTCAAAGAGACATATATATACATATTTTAATGTTATTCAAAAGGATATATGTACAAGATACACAATTCAAGGTGCTTGGTGATCCCTCATGAACAAACCTAAAGATAGGATGAAGTTGAAGAAGTACCCAAACCCTAATGTGTGATCTTGTTGTATTGTGTTGGAATGAGATGATAGAGGAATCTTAGGGGGGAAAATGGATTACAACATATGGAACCTTTTTTTTTTCCATTTGTTTTGTTTTCATTTCAGATCCAATGCCAACGAGCCTAGCGCGAATGGTACACTTCATGTCTGGGCCATCAGATCTTAATCCAACACTCCGGATCAGCAGGCGCACCATGGAACGTGTGGATCCAGTTGCACTGAATCATGTGTGGTATTTGGGATGGCTCGGATAGGCCCTAGCAACATCCTTTTCACAGCCCTCCAATTTCTTACAAGCAAGCCCATTAACTTTTTTTTTGTTTTAATTTAATTATTTCTTTTAATTATTTATAATTTAATCAGAAAAATAACAAAAATATCATAAAATCATAAAAACATTAGATTTAAGTTTTTTTATTAATTAATTTAATTTTTGTTTAATTTAATTAATTTAATTTAAATCACTTTGATTTTATTTTGTTAATTAACAATTAGTTAGAATTAGGTTTATTATCATAAACCATTTTTCTAAATAAAAACAACAAAAACATTTTTCTAATCTTAGAAATTTTTAGGTTTTCTTAATACTTTTTCCCTTTTCAATCTCCGCGCGCTTGTCTATTTTCGCATTTTTATTTTCATAAAAATTTGTAACTTTAAAAAGGGATGTAATAGTTTAAACTAGGAGTTTTTACATTTTCCCCTCATTTGAGGTTTTGTAATCCCCATCCCTGAAGCATTGTAATAACGTAGATTCGAATTTCCTGCATTTTTACTTTCCGCACTACTGTATAAATGCTTGTATATATTTAACTGCTAGCTTAATAGGACTGCATGATAAAACATTTTGCACAAGCGCACCTCTAGGGTGTCCCCACTTGTTGCCTTCAGAAAACAACAGTCATGTCTCTCGAATGTGGGATGTTTTAGCAAAGCTCCTTTGGTTAAAAGATCGTAGTCCCTCGATGACCCTTCGATGCTGCCTCGGTAAATAATCTTAGTACCTTAGGTTAATTGCTAAAGTGTCCTGCAAGTTGTTTTCGTGACTATACGATGGCCCACACCCCTCCATTAAAACATCAAATGATAGGGATACCTACTAACTAATGGTAGGATATCACTATCTAAAGAAAAAGAGGAAAAGAACAAAGAATTTTTGAGTAGGTAGATAGCTTATAGTTGCTTTCTCACAAAACAAAACAATTTCTCAGACATACACTCTCTTTTTCTAAATATTTTCAAAGACAAAACACTTTGTATACATTCTCAACGATATGAGAATCATTACAAAGATTGTCTCACTAAGGCATCCTTTCAAAATATTTTCAAAATACACTTACACAAAAAGGCATTTTCAAAGTGAGATAGCAACTAAGAGCCCGTATATAACTACGGATGAAAAGGGTGCTAACACCTTCCATTTTCATAATCTAGCCCCCCTCCCCCTTACTCAGAAGATTATTGAAAGGTCTTTCCTGTTCTTTTCACCCTTTACTTTATTAGATAAAAGAAAATTCGGTGGCGACTCTTGCTATCTGCAACATTTGCAATAAAACATAAAACCAGTAAAGTCAGTTCTCTCACCGTATTACAGAACTAGCGACTCTGCTGGGGAGAACTAAAATTGGGGTTACCTTAGAGCTAGATCACATTTAAAATGCTTTACTTGCTTTATTTGTATGCTTTACATTTCGTGGTTTTGCTAGATTTTATTTTTGTAAAAGAACCTATACCCGGATCTGGGGGTATTTTGGGTAAGTAGCAATAGATCGTGAAAATTGTACGACGTATATCGATATGGTTGAAGAGATGGTTACGTTAGTGTGACACATTTGTTAGTGTCGGTTGTTGCACCCCAAAATTTACCCTCTTGATTTAGTCTTATGTTTCATCATAAACATCATATTGCATTGCACTCATACATGGTGATGGGATCAAGGTATTTTGGTTTATCAAGCCTCCCTCAAGCTTTGAAAGATTGATTGTATTGACAAGTTTCTAAAGGAGAGCCTTATTATCTAAAATTGTGGATCTTTCAAGCCCAAAGGTTTCACATCTCTCAAGGTATCTTATCCACCTCATTGGATCATCAGAAGATTGAGTATTGTGCTGTTATAAGGAGAATCACTTATTTTTGATTTATCAGTCAAAACTAGGGTTTGAGTTTTAATTAGGTATTATTTGGAATTTTTGAGTGGAAACTCCTTCCATAGCCTCTATGTCTTTGGAATATCATATGTTTGAAATTTTGATCTTCAATTTTGAAGAGAAGTGGTTCAATTGAATCAAAGGGGTAAAACGGTCATTTTACTCAAAGTCAACAAAGTCAAAGTTGACCAGGTGGACTTTTGGTCAACATGAAGCATTTGACCTGTATTTTCATGTGGGATGATCATTAATGATTTATTTTGATGAGAATTGCAAGTTTCATAGGTTACTTGGATTTGAAGTTATCTTGGTGATTGAAATTTTCACTAAGTGTTTTTTTATTTTGGCCTCACTTTGCAAGGGCATAACTCTCTCATTTTTCAGGGGATTTTGGTGGTTCTTTTTTTCCAATTGAAGAGGGGAAAAAGATCTATAAGGGCCCACAGAGGACAAAAAATACACTTCATACTCAAAATCGAAAGTTATGAGCCTTATAAGTTTAAGGCAAGTTGGGCATTTGTAAGGGAACCTTGGGCGTCTGGCCAGGCAAGGCAAGGCATTTGGCCTAGGCAATTCATCAAACAGTTGGTAACATGCCTATATGTTTTGGTTCGAGGCATAATTAAAAAATGTGCCTCGTGCATTTTGAAGGGGACTATGAAAGCTTCTCATTGAACTTGGAATCAATCAATTTCATTTGAATTCGAAAGAGTTGTGGTTTGAGGAAGTTGGGTGCTGAAACTGGATTCGAGTGGCTCTCTTTGTTTTCCTTTAGCTTGGACCATTTAAGTTAGCTTTGTGGGCTGGTTGAAGCCTCCTTGTGCTCCCTTTGATTTTCCTCAGTTTGGACCATTCGAAGTTGTACCATGGGCTGGTTGAAGCCTCATTACTTCTCTCTTCATTTGGACAGTTCAAAGTGGTACCTTGAGCTGGTCGAAGCCTCATTCTTCTTGCTTCAATTTGGACCATTCGAAGTGGTACCTTGGGCTGGTCTAAGCCTCATTTCTTCTCTCTTCGTTTGGACAGTTTGAAGCATTATCTTGAAGGCTAGTCGAAGCCTCACTTTCCTCTCTTTGTTTGGACTGTTTGAAGTGTCATCTTGAAGGCTAATCGAAGCCTCACTTTTCTCTCTTTGCTTGGACATTTGAAGCATTATCTTGAAGGCTGGTCGAAGCCTCATTTCTTCTCTCTTCGTTTGGACAGTTCGAAGTGGTACCTTGGGTTGGTTGAAGCCTCACCTCTTCTCTTTTCGATTGGACAGTTTGAAGTGTTATCTTGAGGGTTGGTCGAAGCTTCACCTTTCTCTCTTCATTTGGATAGTTTGAAGTGTTATCTTGAAGGTTGGTCGAAGCCTCATTTCTTATCCCTTCGTTTGGATTGTTCGAAGTGGTACCTTGGGATGGTCGAAGCCTCATCTCTTCTCTTTTTGATTGGACAGTTTGATGTTTTATCTTGAGGGCTGGTCGAAGCTTCACTTTTCTCTCTTTGTTTGGACAATTTGAAGTGTTATCTTGAAGGCTAATTGAAGCATCACTTTTCTCTCTTCGCTTGGACGTTTGAAGCATTATCTTGAAGGCTAGTCGAAGCCTCACTTTTCTCTCTTCATTTGGACATTCAGAGTGTCACCTTATAGGTTTTTACATCCTTCGATTCTGACTTTTGGTGCACGCGTCGATCATACAAGTTGCATACTTTATACATCCTTCGATTCTGTTTGGTTTCAGGGTGACATTGCACATACTTGGCACGAACCACACACTTTGTTTCTTACTCCTTTAAGCCAAACAATCACACTTTCCTTGCCTCCCCATGCTTTCTGCATTTTTGCCAAAATTGGTAACTTTCATCACAAGCAAATCATTCCCATGTGCAATCATTGCCACCTCACCCCCTCACACTTTGTTTGCCTCATTCATAGCTCATCAAAATGCAGCATAAAAACCAAAATAAACAAACAAAATGCAAGCACATGATCTCACGTTTCCATTTACCTATTTTGGCCAATTTGCCTCCCAACGGATTTTTTTGAGTTATGACCCTATTTCCCTCACTCTAAACACCCTATATAAACACTGCATTGTGCATTCAAAAATGGAAAGGAGGTGAAGAGAGGAACGAAAGGCTAGAGGAAGCTCAAGATCTGAAACCACTTTTTCTCAAAATCCATTTCTTCGATTCCCTAGTTTGCTTGTGCATTTGAGTGATTTTTCTTGCATTCTCTTCTCCAAATGCTAAAGATTGCAGATCGAGGCTTGGTTTGCAGCTGGACGGAAGGAGCTAGTAGATACACTTTTTCCTCAAAGGTTAGAATCCTAAACTTTGAATCCTAATTTCTAGCCATGAATTGTATGATTTAAGTTTGGAACCATTGTTTGATGTTCATTAAGTGTTTCTGCAGCTTTAGAGCTTTTGATTTGATGAGATATGTACGTATGATAAATTTGAAATTTTCTGCTCAGTGTGTTTTTGTAATTTTCATGAGATCTATTCTTGATATGTGGTTAATCATTTAGTGTGATTCGAATAGCATCATGTAGATCTTATTTCTGGCTTTGATTTGCACAAAATTTTATGAAAAATGGTGTATAATTGAGTGTGAACGATAGATCTGAAGATGATCCCTAGCATCTTTTTTTCGCGCGCATCTGGTTAAGGCAGGAGGTTAAAGACGAAGCGTGTCACCTCCTGATTGGTCAATTTTGAATTTCACATCTATTTGTATTTTATTTTATAACTTGATCTTCCTTGATTTTATTTCTTGATTAAAACTTGATGAAAAATTTCATGAAACTTAAAAATAATATTTCTGAGCTTGTGTATTTTTTTTAGAATTTTTGAAAATATTTTGATTGGTTTTAAAATTCATGTGTTTAATTAATTTCTTGTTTAATATTTGATTTTATTTTGATATGTCTCTTGATCCAAAAAATTCACAAAAAAATCATAGGAGCTTATTTTTATTTCTAATATTTGAATATAATTTTGGTTGAATATTTTTCTGACTTTTGATTAGAATTTTGTTTTAAAATGTGAATATTTGTTTAATTGTTTAATGGTTTAAATTTTTATTTTATTTCTGCTTTTTCCTTAATGCAAAAAATATGAAAAAATAAGTTTTCTGAACTATGGAGTTTTCTTTATTTGTGTATGATTTTAGTTTGAATTATTTAGAATTGGAACTTCATTAATCAATAATTGAGTTTATTTTCTAAATAATTAGGGTTTTGATAATTCACTTGTTTGATTTGATTCCAAAAACTAATTTTTCCTTAAGTTTCAACTGAATTAAGCTCTTGTTTAAAGTTCATAGATGGATTGAGAATCTCAAAAATATTTTTCTTGAATTAATTGCAGAGGTTTGGTATTTTCCATTGATTTATTTTGAAAATTTTCCTAGTTTGGTAGTTTTGCCAACTAGTTTTGGTCTTTGAGCCTCATTTGATCCTTTCCTCTACTATCCATAAACTTAAAATATGTTTGCTGACTTTTATACATCTCAAGGATGTTGAGAAATTTTTTGTTTGAATTGAGGAATGATACATCAAGAATAGTCTCATAAAGGCTTGAGATCACTTAACTTCTAATGTTTGAACCATTCCATATTATTGTGAATTTGATGTCCAGTCCTTTCTTTTATTTTGAATTTTTGAGGTATATTGAATGCATTTGTGCAACATGTATTAGAATCAACATTTCAAACTCTTGATCATATCCTCATAGCATGTTAGAAGCTTGATTTCAAGTCTTTGAATGATTTAAGTCTTTTAACTTTGTCTTTGTTTGAATTTCTTTGCCTTGCTAACTTGTGATCCAAGCTTTGTGATACATTTTGTGGAATCCTTCGTCTTTGTTATGCTTCTAACCCATAATGAAATGAATGTGTATGGGTGTGAAGTGTTTTCTACTGACTTATAAAGTCTTTGTTTGTATTTCTTCTCTAGCTCCTTTGATCCTTGATTGATATTTACTTTTCAATCCAACATGGTGACATGAATGGAGCAACAATTCTTTAGTTTTGACCTTGTTGTTGCTTGAATTTGGTTGATGCTTCTTACATCTACTGATTGGATGTTTTGTCATCATGTTCTTCCATTACATTGGCATATCATTTCCCATACCTTATTGGTTCATCATCTGTCTTTGAAATCACTAATTTGTTTGTTGAATGTGCAAGGTACTCTGAAGAAAGTTTCTCCATTTAGACTTAGTATTGTAGTGTTCCACTTTATTTGTGGAACACAATTGGTTGTGTCTGCACTATTCTTGTGCTTTTCATATTTGTCATTCTTTTGCAGGATATATATGTGGTCATGAATGCTATACCTCACATGTGGGATATGTTCATATTTGGAGCCTCAATGCATATATTTAATGGTGTGATTTCTGACTTGATTTGTTTACTGATGCTAGCTTGCTTGAAGTTCTTTGGGTTTCTTTTTCTTTCTCATTTTCTACGGATAGTTATCCGTTTGGTATTGCACTATTTCCCTTTTACTATATCTGCTCCTTATTGCTTTCTATTGCATGATGGGATCTCCATTGTTGATATATGTCAGGAGTCTCTCTGGTTTATTTAAATACCTGTTTAAGGAGATTCTGCATGTGTACCTTGCTTGCTACTCATGTTTAAGCACTTGTTTGCTTACTTGTTTGGTATTTACCATGCTTCCTTGGGATTGTTCGTGTAGGGTTAGTCCTCGAGCTAGACCCTAGGATAGGAATCCATGCATGCTAACATAGGATAGAAACTTCCCTTTTTCATCCTCAACTTTAGGGCCAATTATTGTATGATAACATTAGGGCTAGAGATTAGGATAGTCTCCCTTAATTATTTTCTTTTCCATTGCATTCTTGCATCTTAAAACTAAAACTTCTTCTTGGAAAATCATAAAACGTCTTTAATAAACTTAAATCCTTTTTCAAGTTAAAAAATACAAACCAATCTTAATTGTTTGTGCGCCTTTCTGTTTGATATTTCATCATCTTTGCCATAATATCCTGTTATCTTTTAGCCGATGTTTCGCCATCGCATATTTGTTTGAAGCCGATGTTTCGCCATCGCACATGTTTGTTATCCTACTTTGATTCTCAATAACATTTCTAATCCTTTATCCATACAAAATAACATTTGAGGTCACAAGGTCTCAAGGTAGGTCAAGGCTTCTAATCCTAAGTATAAGAAGTCCATAATCTTCATAATACCAAGGATAGTAACCAAGTAGTCCAAGTAACATTAAAGATTTTTGTGGTTCAAGTTGATTATTAAGTATCTTCAAAAAGAAATGAAAAGTTCAAGTGAGAAAAATAAAAATTACATAAAAGTAAATGTTGAAATGAGCAAAGATGAAAATAGCATGAAATGTAAATGCTAAAATAAATATGCTTAAAGTAAAGAGCATAAAGTAAAGGCACAAAATAAATTCAATTGTTAGGAATTAGAGGCTAGTTGAATGACCATCTTTAAACTTGCATTTAAAACTCATTAGAAGATTGATAAAATCAAAGCCTCTCAAAACAAGTTTCATTTGCTTTTTTTGAAGTATACCATCCATTTAAAATTCTCAAGGCAACAATAAATGATCAACGTTGTTTAAGTGATTTACTTTGACCAAAGCTTATCAAGATTCATTAGAGGATTGATAAGACCAAAGCCTCCTAACAATGAATCTCAAGGTTATTGGATCAAAGGGTTCAAATTAATATATATGGGCTTACAAACATGGGTTTGGGCCACGAATGATCATTTCTCGAATTGGGACAAGATTTAGCGCTATGTTAAGAAATCGTAAGTGGACTTATATAGAAGCCACGCCTATTTTGAGGCCGGTCAATAGAAATCTATTTACTATTTATTTTGAGAAATGATATGTAAATCGTTCTCCAATAACATTTAGTACAATACGAAGGGGATAAGATGAAGAGGGATACGGTAAGAATTAAACCACATTTGAACCAAAATTTTAATCGAGCTATTATTAAAATCATTCATCCATTTTTTGTGGAGTTAAACTCAACAACATAGATCCAATGATGTTAATAAAGCTCATGATCAAAATCTCATAGTCCAAGATCAGCCAGAATATATAGAAGATAAAATATATTTAAAAAATAAAGAATTTTTTTTAAAATGATTTTAAAATGGAAATAAAATTAGAAAATAGCAACTATGTTCAAAACATCCAAGAAAAATCAAATAAGTCCATAGAAAAATCAGAAATGAGCTCAAATATTTATATAAAATTTTTGGTAATTTTTTAAAGTCGGAAACTATTTTTAAAATTAAAAGAAATAGGCAAAATAAACCAAAAATTATAAAAAATAGTAAAGTCAGAAATAAAAATAAAATGAAGTCACCAATATTTGTCAAGAGGTCATTGGATTCTTCCATATTTTTTTCCAGAATTTAAAAATTAAAAAAAGTATTTTTAAACATTTTAAAAAATTCAAATAAAGTGAAAAATTATAAAAAATATCAATACATAAAATAAAATTGTTAAAATATAATAACCAGAAAGAGAAAAATCAAAAGTATTTTTCATAATGTTTTCAGATTTTTTGAAGTTAAAATGGATTTTTTATGAATTTTTGAAGTTTAAAACAAATAAAATATAAAAATCAGAAAATAAAATAAAGTAAAAAAAAAGTGGACCAATGGATGAGAGTCAAAACGCGTTAGTAAGTTAATCCAATGGGTCATACGCGTTGTGCATGTCATGGTCTTTAGTGAATAAAACACAAAACATTAATTAAATCAGATTTGAAAAAAAAAGCGTGGCATGCTATCATTGGTTGAGAGATGACACGTTGGTCATCTTCAACCTCCATCCCCGAGATTTGCAAGTCCCTGAAATGGTAAAATTATAGCTCGAGACCGATACCATTTGCTTCGTCTCTTCAAGACGATTCCAATGGTACCCTCGGGAAAAATTTATATAAGGTGTAGCTCAGTCGTTTTGGAAGGGAGGATTTGAAAAGGGATTTGAAATTTCATGGTCAAAACACGATTCTAGTTGAAAACAAATGTTGTGAATATAATCAGAATGATGAGAGCTTCATAACAGTATCAAATTTTGAGAGAATTGGTGAAGGAATCTACCAACTATTGAAGTTCAAATGCAGAGCTCTGAAAATTGACTTGGGTAGCACGATTTAGAAAGCCTTAGAGCTTGGTTCTTCTTCTGTTAGCTTCAATGAGGTTCAAGGATGGTGAATTGACAAAGAAAATGGATTGAGGAAAGTTGTAAAAGCAAATTTGAAGTTGCAGAAAATTGGGTTCAAGAAGATGTTTGGAAGGGTAATTCTGGCTCTCTAAGCTTGGGAAAATGAATAAGGTATGGTCATCTATTTATAGGGAAGTTGATTTAATGCTCAAGCGTGTGAAATAATGATATTTGGAGGGAATTCGTGTGAACTTGATACACGAGTAAGGTGTGACCTGTTTAGCATCAAAACTCATCCAATCCTTGCGTTTCAAGGTTCTAATCCACTTTGGCAAGTTGGTTAAACATGTTTAGACCAAAAACGCGTGCTAATTTAATGTTTATAAGCCACAACATGAATTTCAAAATCTTACTTGAAGTGAAACTTTAGTTTTAAGGTACCATTTTTGAATCAATGGCATTCTCAGCTCAAGGAGTCTAGAGACATGATTCTTGAAGCTTTATAAAGACGAGATCACAAGCTTTACAATCTGAAAAGAATTGGAATTAATGGATGTTTAAGCTAAGAGTTGTGATGAGTCAAAGTTGATAAAAAGAGGTTGACTTTTGTACTTGGAAAATTTTTAAGTTTTTCTCTCAAAAGTGACCTATAATTATTTTCATCCAAACATGGTCTTCCATTTAAAATTTTCTCTTGACCAAAAAAGATGACATGAAGTAGACCTCTTCAATGAAATTTTGAGACTTGAACCATTTAAAATCTCCAAAAAATGAGAAAGTTATAACTTGGTGAAGTTGGCAAAAATTCATAAAATGACCTATAACCTTTTTCATCCTTAGGGCATCTTCCATCCATTTTCAAACTTTGAACATAAAGGAAGAGTTGAGGTTAACATCTTCAAGATCATTATGGAAAAAGAATGGGTTTGAGGAGATAAAAACTGACCAAGTTATGATCTTTTGAAGTCACCTAAGGGAATTTGATGGCTTATCTAGAGGACTTGTAATATTTCTTCATCATTAGGTATCTTCCACCCAAAATTTTTTTGAAACTTTTGAAGTGATTTGTTGATAACCCTTTGAGGAGAAGCATGTTTTTGGAATCACTCAAAAATACCAAAAGATGATCAAGATATAGCCTTTAGAAGTTCAAAACCCTAGCCCCTTAGAGAAACAAAATTCCTTGGATACCCTTTTCAATTTTGACAAGCCTCCTTGAACAAATACTTTTATCATGTAAATAAAAATTGTTGAGGATGGTAATGAGGAACCATAGAAACCATAACCACTTCCAAATATTGAGAATTGAGGAAAATACGCACTTGTGACCAAGAAATCAAAAACTTGTCCAATTAGGTCAAAGTTCTTCAATCAACCCTTGTATCTTTGAACTATCTTTGACAACTTGAGGCATGATGATTCATAATATACTTTGTCATTATATTACATCAAAGCATCTTCAGTGAAGTTTTATCATCTAGATTATTGATGTTTCTCCGTCTTTGCCATGTTATCTTCCTATCTTTTAGCTGATGTTTCGCCATCACATATGTTTTTCGCCGATGTTTCGCCATTGCACATGTTCGTTATCCTACTTTGATTCTTAATATCATTGTTAAGTGTGATGTTTTGTCATCTGGATCATAGATGTTTCGCCATCTTTACCATGTTATTTTGTTATCTTTTAGTCGATGTTTCACCATCGCGTATGTTTGCAGCCGATGTTTCGCTATCACACATGTTTGTTATTCTACTTTGATTTCCAATATCATTGTTAGGTGTATTATTTCATCGTCTTGTCTGATATATTTTTTATCATGTTAACGTCTTAACATCTTATCTGATTTTGTGTTACCATGTGATGTCTTGTCATCCCTTTCTTATTGCTTTATCATTGTTGTTGATGTTTTATCATTTCATCTGATGTTTCGTCATATTTATTGTTTCTTTTGTCTTTTTAACTAAAAAACACAAACACACCAAAATATATGAGCCGAACTACGGCTGCTATGATTCCTTAAAAGGGATACGTAGGCATTGGGGTAGGGCCCAAGCGAGCACAACTCTTATTTTCCCTACATTCTTTTCTCCTTTATTTTGCATGCATTCCCTCTTTGCATTTTCTTTTTTCTTTTAAGCCTTAGACATAGATTTTACACACCCATAGATTAAAACAGCAAGAGTGGATACCGTAGAGTACTACGGGCGTGTGGGGTGCTAATACCTTCTCCTCGGGTAACAAACTCCCTTACCCGATCTCTCGGTCGCAAGACCGTTATTTCACCCTTCTCAGGTTTTCTTGATGTTTACCTTTCCCTTTCGGTGGGATGAAAGGCGTTCGGTGGCGACTTGATTAATCTCATTATCAGATCACGATTTGGCCGGTTGTTTCAGGGCGACGCTTTTTGGTCGTCGGACGATGCTGGACAGTCAGAAATGCGTATTTAGGTGTAAAAAACATTTTTTTGGGTATGTATTGGATATTTTTGGTCCCAATTCATCAAACCTCCAATTTTGGTCTTGAGAAGATTTAAAACAACATTGGAGCTTGCATCTTGATGATACGGAGTCAAATTTCTCATCAATCGGCACTGACAATCCGTGGGATGTTTGTTTTTTCTCCATTTCTTCTCTATGTATTCCTCAATTTGTTGAGTATGTTTTCATATTTACTTTGAACATATGTATATTTGTTGATCATGGTTTTGTATAAAGCTTTCTTTATAAATCAATCTTGATGTCTTCTTTGATCTTTTTTCTTTATGTTTAGATTTGGGTAGTTATATACATATACCTCACAAATATTGATTAAGGATGGATATCTATTAGTTTCTAAATTCTAGAGATAGATTTAGAGCTAATATTCACTTTGGGTGCTAAAGCTCAATGCCTTCGTGTTGTTGTAGTGCACAAGACATTGTCGATAGAGTAATACGGTTCGACTTGGAGTTAGACATAACCTTCGTTGTGGGTACATCTCATGGTGTCTGTGATGATTTTGACGAGTACAATAGGTTGAGTGCAACTGATCAATAGGTTTAAGTTTGTGACGAATAGTGTAAATTCTTGCTTGTTAGGTTTCTCCTTTCTATTTAATGTATTTATTTTCTTGTCAATAGTTTTTACCCTTTCCTTACAAACAAACCCATTTAATCCCAAAACTCATTAACAAATGAATTATTGAACGAAAATTCAATAACCTTTCTTTGTGGACACGATAAATTCCCAGATAAATATTTCCAAAACTTTTGTTGTTTGTCGTTACACCACTTTCAACAAAATGGCACCGTTGTCGGGGATTGGTTCTATTGTTTTCGCATTGTAATAATTCTTTTGTTTTTGAGTTTTGTAATTAATGTATATGTTGTATACAAATTATATATTAACTTGTATATGATACTTGTGCATATATGTGTTTTTCTTTGTTTTCACGTATTATTGTGAATTGTCTCGTTTTCGTAACGTTTGATGTGTGATTGTTAGGACACTTTCTTTAGGTTTGCGCGGTGTGATAATACCATGGCATTATGAGAGGAGGTTACTAGACCGCGCAATAAAGGCGCCGAGCTTACGACGTAAAACAAGCATGTTTATTTGTATTTGCTTATGTGTGTGGGCACTTGTGTTTTAACAAGTTAAAACAAGGAAATATTCTTAATTTTCAAATCTTCACTTTTCAAGTTGTTAATTCATTTTCACCCGGTTTTCATATTGTTATTTGTATTTTTTTTGTTATGTCAATTTGTGTTTTCCGAATCCTTGTCGTGTTTAGCTTGAGGAGTTTTGTTCGTTGTATATATTGTAAATTTTGTACATTGAAATTTTGTATGAGTATTATTTTTCTAATTCTTTTATTGTTGTTTGCACTCAATTTTTGGTCCAGTAACTTGTAGAATATTGAGGTGATTTGTCAAGTTTGATCGTTTCGACTTGCGAATGCATGGTAATGATTTTTTTAAAGTTTTTATACGTTCGAGTTATGTGTTTATCGCTTTCAATACTTTAGCATATTCATGATACTTAGACTTTTTACAATTTTTATGCTATTCATTATTTTGTATACTTGTTTATTTATGAATTACTTTAGTTCCTACCCTTTTGTGAGGTAGCTTTCCATTGTTCACATATGCTGGAGACCACAATTCTTATTTTAACTGGATTTTATTATGCTTAATCTTTTGTTTGTGTTGATTGTATGAAAGCTTGAACATGATCAAGGCATTTTTTGTTTCATTTTGAGAATAACTACCTTGGCCAAATAAGTCAATTCACCTTGTGAGTGTGTGATCATTAGTAACCCCTTTGAGCTTTTTGTCGATATCCGTGTTGTATTTTCTAAATGCTTGTCTATGAGTGTTTTCTTTCCCTTTTTGCATGGATTTTGATTCGTTGTTTTCTTGAACCATGAACCGTTTGTTTTGGTTTAAATTTTTACCTTGCCTTAGAAATTAGGTAGTATTCACTTTAATGTATGGTTGAATTCAATTTGTGGAGAAAAAATGATTGTGCATTTATTGGTTGATTGCTATGAGGTTGAAAAGAAGAAAAAAAAGTGAGAAAAAAAATGAAAATAAAAAGTGATAGAAAAAGAAAGAAAAAAATAGAAAATATTTGAAAAAGAAAAACAAAAAGAGCATGGAATAATGTTGTGTTGAATAAGTGATGTGTGTTGGTTGGAAATTTGGGATGAAGAAGTTTGATTAAAATTCTATTGTTTAAAACTTTATGGAAGTAATTACTCCCTTGGGTTTAGGCAAGTTTTTATTTCGATTAGCTTTCGGACTTATCACTTGTTTGATAACCAAACCATATTACAACCTTGAAAAGTCCTTGATATTATTTCTTTTATATTTTCAATAAAATTTTTTGGAGGAATGCATAATTTAGTCTATTGCTTACAAGATTGTTGGATGAGTGAAAATATCATATTTTTGTGTGTTTTTCATCTACCGATGATTATGTTTGCTAGGTGTGATTCATTTATGAACTAGTATTGTTTTAGAGTGTTTGACATACTCTGATGATTATGTTTGCTAGGTGTGATTCATTTATGAACTAGTATTGTTTTAGAGTGTTTGACATACTCTTTGTATTTAGCATTTGTTTCATGTTTATGTTATCGTCGTAGTTTGGTGGTAAGCATGTTTCTTCATGTGTACCGTTTTTTATTTGAACCATTGCATTTGTTTTCCGTTTTCAAAAACCTGTTGATTCGTGATTCTTTGATTTATCATTCTTTATTATTTGGGTTATTTGATTTTTTTGAGGACAAACAGCGATTCAAGTTGGGGAGGGTTTGATTAGTGCAAATGTGTAGTTATTTTGTATATAATTTTTGTTGCACTTATCGATTCTTTTTGTTAATATCGTTGAATAATTCCCTGCTTTTTGTATAATTATGTATAAATTATATTTAATCTATTTTTTGTCTATTCGTGTACCATTTGATAGTTTTCCATTCATTTTATAGGTATTGATGCGTATTTTGAGCATGAAGAATAAAGTGTCAAACACACGACTTCAAACGGGTGATTTTGAGCAACTCGTCAACGAATAAGTCTAAAAATAGAATAATAAATCATAAATTTGGTTTATATTTTGTCATTATTAGATAGAGCATTGAATAAGATTTTCAACACTTCTGACCGGGTGCGAATCGAAGTTAAAGTTCAAAAGTTATGGCTGAAATAGTGCAGAATGCTATGCTGGTTTGTCAACTTTCTGTCGTCCATTGTCAGGCGACGCTTTTGGTCTTCGGGCGATGCTAGCCTAGCTGTAGCGTGGGAAAAATGCTGTTTTGGTTGTCGGGCGATGCTTTTTGGTCGTTGGGCGATGCTGGACAGTCAAAAATGTGTATTTAGGTGTAAAAACACATTTTTTGGTATCTTTTGGGTATTTTTTATCCCAATTCATCAAACCTCCATTTATGGTCTCGAGAATCTATAAAATAACATTGGAGCTTGCATCTTGATGATCTGGAGTCGGATTTCTCCTCAATTGGCGCTGATAATCCGTGAGATGTTTGGTTTTTCTCCATTTCTTCTCTATGTATTTCTCTATTTGTTGGGTATTTTTGTATATTTACTTTGAATATATGTATATTTGTTGATTATGGTGTTGTTTAAAGCTTACTTTACAAATCAATCTTGATGTCTTCTTTGATCTTTTTGCTTTATGTTTGGATATGAATTGTTATAGACATATACCTCATAAATCTTGATTAAGGATGGATATTTATTAGTTTCTAGATTCTAGAGATAGATTTAGAGCTAATATTAACTTTGGATGCTAAAGCTTAATTCCTTTGTGTTGTTGTAGCGCGCAAGACATTGCCGATAGAGTAATACAGTTGGTCTCTCGACTTGGCGTTAGACATAACCTTTGTTGTGGGTACATCTCGTGGTGCCTGTGATGATTTTGACGAGTACAATAGGTTAAGTGCAACTGATCAATAGGTTTAAGTTTCTGACGAGTAGTGTAGTTTCCTGCCTTTTAGGTTTCTCCTTTCTATTTAATGTATTTATTTTCTTGTCAATAGTTTTTACCCTTTCCTTACAAACAAACTCATTTAATCCCCAAACTCATTATCAAATGACTTGTTGAACAACAATTCCATAACGGATCTCTGTGGACACGATAAATTCCCGGATAAGTATTTCCAAAACCTTTGTTGCTTACCGCTACACCGCTTTCAACATGTTCAAACATGTTCTTAAGATGATATAGGACCTCTAAACATACTCCCATATTTTTCATGATTTTTTATTTCTTTTATTTGAACTTTTATTCATTTAAAAGCAAATAAAATTAAAATAAAATGTGAGATAAATGTGTAAGGACTTGGGCTTGTAATTTCAAACATGTAAATGCCAAATGCAGCTCATGATAGCCTATCAACCTTGCCAAATTCGTGCAGCTTCAAAATGCCAAGAGAAATAACTCAAAATGGAAAAATTTTAAATGTTGATTCTTGGTTTTAAAGAATGGTTTAATGATTTTATTCATGCCATATTTGTGAAGCCATTTCATTTCTCTATATAATGCAAGCAAGGCAGATCAGAAAGAGGACGAAATCATTGCACAAAAAGCTCTCCAAAAATTCTCCAAAATTCAAAAAAGTTGTGAAAATCATATCTCACATTTCCATAAAATTTCAATCCAATCTAAGGCTAGCATTCACCTCCTGAAGATCAAAGGAGTTGATCTAGATCCATAGTTGTACTCCTCGAGCAGCAGGAGATCGTTTCTTCATCACATCGGTTCTTAAATTGTAAAAAATAAAAATTTTGTTTCCTTGTGTTTTTAATCATTGCTAACATGTTGATCTTCTCATATGCATCATTAGAATAGGATAGGTACCTTACATGTAAAGTTTGACACAGAAATGGTGTTTTACCATAGTTAGGACATCGCCATCTAAGATCTTTGAATCTCTATGTAGACATGTTTTCAGACGAAAAGGACCTCACTAACATATTCACAATGCTTGATTTAGTAGGATAGGGTACCTTTGGTTGTTTAAGACTAATGTTTTTTACAGGTTTGGCATTTGGGACGGCCATAGAAGATGACCGGAGGTTGACTCTGGTGTCCCTGAGTTTTGGTTGACTCCGAAAATCCTAGCGTGGCATAATGAAGCCTTCTTAGTGGTTGACTCAAATCACAAGGTTTCCACTTGAGCGCGTGTGTTTTTCTTGCCTGGCATAAGCGTTCGCTTTGTGTTATATCTGTTTTGGCTTGTTTCATATACCGGATGTATAGCCACCCCATTGGCAGTGTGTGTGTTCTTAAGGTTTATCTGTGCTTGGTCGCGGGTTCGAGCCAGGCATGGGACTTTTTATTCCATTTGTTTTGTTTTCATTTCGGATCCAGTGCCAACGAGCCTAGTGCGCATGGTACACTTCATGTCTGGGCCATCAGTTCTCAATCCAACACTCCGGATCAGCAGGCATACCATGGAACGTGTGGATCCAGTTACACTGAATCACATGTGGAATTTGGGTCGACTCGATTCAGGCCCAAGAAACTTTCTTTCCACACCCCTCCAATTTCTTACAAGCAGGCCCATTAACTTCTTTTTATTTTTATTTTTTTGTTTTAATTTAATTATTTCTTTTTAATTATTTATTATTTAATCAAAAAAGTAACAAAAAAATTAGAAAATCATAAAAACATTACATTGAAGTTTTTTTATTAATTAATTTAATTTTTGTTAAATTTAATTAATTTAATTTAAATCACTTTGAGTTTATATTGTTAATTAACAATTAGTTAGAATTAGGTTTATTATCATCAAAACATTTTTCTAAATAAAAACAACAAAAACATTTTTCTAATCTTAGAAATTTTTAGGTTTTCTTAATACTTTTTCCCTTTTCAATCTCCACGCGCTTGTCTATTTTCGCATCTTTATTTTCATAAAAAAATTTAACTGTCAAAAGGGATGTAATATTTTAAACTAGGAGTTTTTACAATTTTCCCCCATTTGAGGTTTTGTAATCCCCATCCCCGAAGCATTGTAATAGCGTAGATTAAAATTTCCCGCATTTTTACTTTTCGTACTACTATATGAATGCTTGTATATATTTAACTGCTAGCTTAATAGGACTGCATGATAAAACTTAAAAGCAAACGTTAAAAAACCTAACATCCAAGATAAAAATAACTGAAACATAACATACTTCGGACACGCGCACCTCTAGGGTGTCCCCACTTTTTGCCTTCGGAAAACAACAATCATGTCTATCGAACGTGGGATGTTTTAGCAAAGATTATTTGGTTAAAAGATCGTAGTCCCTCGACGGCCCTTCAATGCTGCCTCGGTAAACTATCTTAGTACCTTAGGATAATTGCTAAAGTGTCCTACAAGTTGTTTTCGTGACTATACGATGACCCTCGTCTGTCCCTTAAAACATCCAATGATAGGGCTACCTACTAATTAATGGTAGGATAACACTATCTAAAGGAAAATATGAAAAGAACAAAGATATTTTGAGTAGGTAGATAGCTTATAGTTTCTTTCTCACAAAACCAAACAATTTATCACACATACAATCTCTTTTTCTAAATATTTTCAAAGACAAAACAGTTTGTATGCATTCTCAATGATACAAGAATCATTACAAAGATTGTCGCACTAAGGCATCTTTTCAAAATACACTTACACAAAAAAGCATTTTTAAAGTGAGCTAGCAACTAAGAGCCCGTAGATGACTATAGATGAAAAGGGTGCTAACACCTTCCCTTTTCATAACCTACCCCCCTTACTCAGAAAATTCTCGAAAGGTTTTTCATGTTCCTTTCACCCTTTCCTTTATTGCATAAAAGAAAATTCGATGGCGAATCTTGCTATCCATAACATTTGCGATAAAACACAAAACCAGTAAAATCAATTCTCCCACCGTATTATAGTGTGCAACTCAGAATCTTGACATCAAGTATGTATGCATATTCCTCAAGAATTGGTGCTAATTGGTAATCCTGGAATGTAAAGCAACGCAATGGAGGTGTGCTAATTGGTGCTAATTTAAAAATAGATACCATAGCCCAATGTTCATATCCATCATAAAATAATTGCAACAAATTTACATATCTAGTTCTGAATGTCTTCTCATTCGGACTGGTCACAAGAAAACCCAATTCTTTCAACTGAGTCAGCGGAAAGCCATGAAAATGGTAACAAGAGGTCTTCTTGCGCAGCTATTTTCCCATGACAATGTTATTATCCATTCTTGATGACAGCCATAGATCAACCTGGAAATGGTATGCATATGCAGATTAGTTTCCTTTTACATATATTTTTTGTACATTTCTTTGTAAAACTAAATATGTTATGATGAAAATACAATGATCATGGAACCAAGGTATCCCCAATACTAGCCATTCTATTGTTTCTGACTAAACTGTGAATACCAAGATCAAAGGTCCGGAACACCAATCAAAGAAGCTTTAGAGACACCAGATCAGAAAAACTCATAAAGTAAATCTGAAAACCAAACGGTCACTGACGACATAACAGTCACCAATTGTACATGTAATAGATCGCATTTATTTCCTCCGCACTCACATGTATAAACTAGGTCAGGGTAAGGTAAGAGTAACTCAAAATCTCGAGTCCACTTTGAGAATACCATCACCATACACCTACGTGATAATGATGGCATCATGGGACCTCATCTGAGCATGGACGACATAACCGAATAGGGAGATCTACATCCCCTAGCGTTCATGTTCCACTATATTCCTAATGTTCCTATAGTTTGTCACTTGGCCTGGGTATTAGGCCTTTTACCTCTTGTAACACCCACCCCTCATGAAACAGAGGCAACACAGTAGGAGAATATGGGAATATAATAAAATGCAACGCACATATATTCTCAGGTAAATAGGTATAATGAATAAACTGAAAGCATAAAAATAAACACCCAAAGAAAAGAAAGCAAGAGCTAGGAGCGACTCCGGGATGGACCAGTATTTGGTCAATCTCTCCCAAGTGAAGTATCCGATGAAACAACCAGTTCAACAAAAAATCGAAATGAAATCAATGAAGTCGCCATCGAATATTTTTTATCCCACGGGAAGGGAAAGGTATACATCGAGTAAACTCAAAAAGGGTGAAATCACGATCAAACGAATGAGAGATCGGGTAAGGGAGTTTGTTACGCAAGGGAAAGGTATTAGAACCTCACACGCCCGTAGTACTCTATGGCATCCACTCTTGTTATTATAATATAATGGGTGTGGTTAAAGTCTATGTCTAAAGTTTAAATTAAAAATAAAGAGGGAATGTATGCAAAAAAAGAAAAGAGAAAAGAAAGTGTAGGGAAAATAAAGTTGTGCTTGTTCGGGCCCTACTCCAATGCCTACGTTGTGCTTTGTTCAATAAAGTGTAAGGAATTAATATGCTCAAAAAGTGCCCGGAGGCGAATAATGCTAAAGTCGCGACTCGTAACAAGTAGGCATGGTGCAACCCGACCTTTAGGGAATTACGCATCGTATTGAATAGAGAGGGAAAATAACACATTTAGTTTGAAAGTTCCGAAGAAAGGCCCAAAGGCGCAAAAAGTTTATATTGGTTGATATCTTTTACCTTAAAGAAGTATTTGAGAGTTTGTTAGATGTTTTATGCATTTTTCAAGAAAAAAAGAGTTTTAGTCTTAATACTAGGATGAAAAAGAAATAAAACCATCTAAGGGAGACTATCTAGTTATATCCCTAATGTTATCATACAATGATTGATCCTAAGGTCGAGGATAAAAAGGGAATTATTTACCCTACGTTAGCATGCATGGATAAATATCCTAATATCTAGCTCAAAAGCTACTCTAATCGAGCGATCCTAAGGGGAGCAAGGTATAGCAAACAAATAAGTAAACTACTTCTTTGGTAAAAGCACACAATCAGGGTGTACTGACTCGATGATATGGGTAACAATAGAAATGCTTTAGCTAAGGGGAGCAGATCACCCGAAGAAAACAAACGGGAGACTGAGATGAAATAAAAAAGAAAAGAATTACTTTATCTAAGGGGAGTCGATCACCCAAAGAAAATAGGCGGGTAGTGAAGTATCATTAATGGACATTGAGAACTAATGAAAAAGTGTGAGGGTTTGATTGCAGAACCCTTTTCCACTTGACCGACTCGATACACATGATATGCACAAACCCAAAGCATCAACGTATAATGTGAGCTAAGGATGACAGGGACGAAATGCGGGGGTCGATTGTGAACCCTTTCCGCTTTCCACCTTTTGAAGACTTAATGGGGTTGGGGAATATGCAAGCATAAATATAAACACACATGCAGAATACCTACTTCAAATGTAGGGTTTTAAACAATCTCAAGTGGCACACATAATGGACATAATGCGGAATTGCCTTAAACAAGTCTTTAAATAAACCAAAGGGATTCTTGACATGCTCAGTAATGGAAATCCCCGTCATAAATCTCTATTCCTACTTGACATGGCAAGGAAAGCGGTAAAATCCCTACTTTTAATGATCCCTAGAAAGCGATAAAATGCGGAGAGAAAATAGAAAAGAGGTTTACTAAACGGATAACAATCCGCAAATGCTAAGCAGTAATAAAGACACTTGGAAAACTTTGCGAACTGCTAGCACCAATAAAGAAAATTCCATCAGCATATGCGTCAAAGTATCAACAATTGAAAATCGGAATGTGTAGAGGACACACTCGAGTACAAAAATACTACTACACCGAATATCGATCTAAACACAAGTATAATAGCATAGTGCACAACAAATGTGAGCACATGGCACATAATATGTATCGGACATTCCCGCACCATTTACAAAATACCTGCACGAATTACAATCCATACAAGATACAAAATAACAATCACACAATGGAATGTGTAGCAGACACATCTGTGTGATCCCCGGGTACCTGCACGAAAATAGGATTTATGCAAGAACAATATCATTTATGTATCATGCAAATTTCACTTAACAAGTGATCACATAAGGTGTATTTTCAACCGATAATCATGCGCTAATTAAAGGTTGAAGGCCTAACAATTTACCTTGCAAAATATTCACAAAAGGAGTTAGAAGTAACAAGGCAATATTGCTAACATGCAATAAAAACAAAGAAAAAATTGACATTTTTTTATGGGTAACTGGTTACCATGAATAGGTAACTGGTTATCAAAAGGTGGAATTTGGCTACTGACTTGGGGTAACTGGTTACCAAAACTGGATGACCGGTTACAAAAACTTTGAAAATTTTGGAAAACGCTACTGACTTGGGGTAAACGGTTACCAAAATTGGGTGACCAGTTACCTCGTGACAGTTTTAAAGATTTTGTGAGAAAGAATGAATGGTAACCGGTTACCATATCTGGGTGACTGGTTACCCTTGTGTCAGAGGCAGTTTTAACAGATTTTTTTAGTATTTCCAAAGGTTTAGGCAATTGATCAAACACAAGATCCTCTCATATCAAAGACATGATTTCTCATAATTCCAAGTACAGATTGACACTATACATGATGGATTAAGGATCCACAATTAAGCTTCATGCAACATCATCAACTTGTTCCAATAATTAAGTGCTTTCATGTAAATCTACTTAATTCAACTATCCAATTATGAAATTGCACATAATCATCAAATCAAATCACAATTCTAGGCTTGGATCTATATTCTCAATTCAAAATTTAACTTAGATTCAATTCACGCTTGATCAAAAAGTGCTTCTCAAATAATCACTTATTTCAAAAATTGCTTAATTAAAAAAAACTCACTGATAGAAGTGAAGAGGAGGCTTAGTTATAGAGATCGCAACAAACGGATCAATAATCGGAAAAGAATTGCTCTTGATCTTTACTTTTGGATCTTGATGCAATTGTTGTTGTGTTCTTGATGAAAAAGTTGTAGAACTTTGATTTGATCCTTGAGAGAATAGAAAGAAAATTTTAGACTGTTTATAAGATTTTAAGAATTATGATAGCCTCCCCTTGAGAATTAGAGTCCAAAGGAATATATAGTGTGGAATTATGTGAGTGGATTTAACCAATGGACCTCAAATAACCACAAACCAAAATTGCAGATTTTTGAATCACTTAAGTGCAACACATTCCGGGTAAATTCGTGGGAACCTAGGTGCAATTTCTGAAATTGAAACGTGCAATAAAAATATTTCCCATGTCGAGAATGACCTCGTGTCTGAATATGGGCTCAATCAGATAAACAATGAGAAAGTTATGAATTTCCGAAGTTTCGTCTCAGATGAAAATAATTCTCGGTTCAAGATTTTCAATATGTTGCACGTGAAGATAAGTTGAAGTAGAAGAGATTTATGAATCAACCCTACTAGAGCCATCTCGATACAATGAAAACCGACCGAGTTATGATTTTTTGAATGTGATGCAGATAAACACTTGCCACAATTTCCCCGTGCGAACACATTTGATAAATCCACAATTTTGGAGACCTTCTGAGAAAAATTAGCTTATGGTCGTGAGGGATGAAATGTAGAGGACATCAAAACGAAGTTTTGGCCACCAAAACAAGTTCAAAATGAGCCGTGGGCTTTGAGTTATGAATTTTTTAGTGTCCAAAAATTGCACTTTCAACACACTTTTTCACTGTACTTCTTCGAAACAAACTCGCACATTCGGAGCTTTTCTTCAAAGAATTGGCTCTCAAGCCACACATGAATTTTAGAATACATCCACACGAATATCTTAAAAAAAACACCTGAACATGATGAGACGAATTGGCCCTATGAATTTCCTACTATCTGAACTGTTGCGGCCCGATCATTTGCAAAAAAATATCCTAAGCGTGTTTTTTTGACGAAAAAAATGTTTCTTGTAATTTATCGAGGCTCGTCTGAAATACCCTGATCCCATAACCATAAAACCAATTATATGTATGCATATGATGATGCAATATAAGCCATATTAAAGTAGAAATGAGGAGGGTAAATTTTGGGGTACAACAGCGACCAAACCCTCAATAGTGTAGTACTTCATCTTAAGGTGCACGATGGAGGGTACCACGACTAGTTCAGAGAGAGTGGGTCTCCCGAATATGCACTGGTAGAGATACGGTAAATCCACTACCAGAAATTGGATCTTGATCGCTCTGGCTGTCACTCCTCTTCTGAAGGTGACGATTAGCTCGACATACCCCCAGGGTTTCGTGCTGGCCCCATTGAAGCCCTGGAGATCTGATCCTATGTACGGAGCCAGATGGATTTCATTCAGTTGTAGGGTAGCGAACAACTAGGTGTATATGATGTCTACCGAGCTACCCTGATCGACCAGGATGTGTCGCACATCGAAGTTTGCGATGCGAGCCCTTATAAGCAGTGGAATGATCGAGTTGGGGGCTCCGCCCGGTAGTTCCTCCCTCTATAAAGTGAGGGGTGAAAGCCTCCTTGGAACTTGACTAGTGTGGCGTCCATGTTGGAGTTGGCTTTGATGAGTTGTTTGAATCTTCTTTTCACGAATCTCATCGTATGCCTATTGAATCCCCCACCGAAGATGACCATAGCAGTGGGGAATGACTCCCAAGGACTATGAGAGGAGAAATGCAATGGAATATTCCCCATGTCTGGGAAGTAGAAATCTTCTGGCCGTGAGATTCTTATGGCGACTGGTATGGTGCTGATGTCGGGGGACTCCTTCCCATCTCCGATGTTTTTAGCTTCTAGAGCATCTTCGTGGGCACCCTTTTCTTCTTGTATTGCTTGAGGTGCCCATCTCGAATCAGTATATCGATTATGTCCTTGAGATGGATGAATTCCTCGGTGTTGTGCCCGTGGCTTTTATGGAACCTGCAGTATTTGCTCTTGTTAGTTCCTGGTTTGGAAGGCGTTTGTCGGGGAAAACGTACCCCAACCTGTTTGAAATCGTAATTGGTGCACTCAAATAAAATATGCTCCCTTGAAGTAGTCAGAGGGTTGTAGTCATGGAACCGGCTAGAAGGCCCCTTGTAGTCTTTGGAATCTTGGGATTTGTCTTCCTATTTCTTTTCTCCCCGATTGGATATCGAGGGATCGTCACTTCTTGAGGACTTGGTACTTTCTCTATCCCTTGAATCCATGGTGTTGTTGGAGGCTTCTTTCTCTTCGTATTGTATGTATGCTTGAGCCTTAAGGAGGAGGGACTCAAGCATGGCCGGTGATTCGATGGCCACTGGTTTAGCAAAGTCACTGCAGGCCGCGCTCAAGAAGGTATTTCTTCATATTATCGATCGTGGAGACTTGTACTGGTTCCTTGTTGACGCGCTCGATGTATGCTTGTAGAGACTCATCTTTACCCTGGATGATTTCTTCGAGTGAAGCCTCTGACTTTGGGTGTCGAAGGGATGCAGTGAAGTTCCTCGAGAACATCCTCCCCAATTGCTTCCAGGAGGTAATAGATTCGTTTGGGAGACTCTTGTACCAAGACATTGCTCCTTTCTTGAAGGTGGTCAGGAACAATCTACATTTAATGGCAACCTTGACCATACAGTAGTTGAGGAGGGTGTCGATGTTCTCTATATGTTCATCAGGGTCGGTCGTACCATCATATGTTCCTAGTGGGGGTGGATTCTCCAGGCCGATTGGAAGTCGGGCCTCTATAATCTCTCTATAATCTCTCATCATGGTCGCTTTCCACGGGATATAGAGATGGGGAGTTATAGTCCTTCCTCGTCGGGCATCATGGTCTCGTCGGGGGGAAGGACTTCTTCATTACTATCTTGGCTTGGGTTATGGTGATTGATTGCGGTCAACTTGGTAATCGCTCTTCTTCTTCTTGGATGATGGAGAGTCTTGGTCTTTCGTGGGAGGTGTGCAGTTGCGTTTCTTGAAGAAAGAAATGTCGTGCCTCTCTTTTCTTGGTGGATGGCCACGTCCAGGTGGAGATATGCTGAGGGAATCTCGTCGTTGGGGTCTCCGAGGAGAAGACTTTGACTACTTCTTCTCCCAGGCCCTTACCTTTTTGTTCTGCTGCAAGATAAGGGTGTTGGTCTGGTTGATGGCAGCAAGTAATGCTGCAATGGCCGGATCGGTGTTGTGAGGAATGGGAACTGATTGTAGAATCTCTGGCAGTTCCTCAGTAGGGATCTTGGGATGTTTCTCATCCAAGAATTATTGATCATCATTTTGAACGTCGACTGAACCCGAGGATGCAGTCCGAGCGTCGTGGAAGCCGAGGTTATCCTCGAGGTGAGGATATTCTTGACTTCCGTCAGTCTTGTGCGCTGAGGAAAGTGCAACCTTTCAAGGCAGGTGGTGATCATCATCGTCCACCATGATTATTAAATGAAGAGGATCTTTGGTTTTCATATTTCGGGGGATAGAAAATGGGGAAGATAGTTTCCCACAGACGACGCCACTGATCTTACGAGTTGATCAAAACATGCAAGGTGGCCGGATGATGATCTTTTGTCGGGCTGGAATGTCGAGGAGGAAAAAAGGGGGTTGTACCTGCAAGGCACTCTGACGATCAAGTAAGTGTGGGAGAAAAAAGATACAAGAAGAGTGTTAGGGTTTTATGGGTGAATAATGAATATTTGATATCTGGCCCTCACATGTGTGAGGGTTTATATAATTCCCCTGGCGCATGACCATTGGTTCCTATTTTTGAGCCTGGATATGCGGGTCCGTGAAAATAGGTAACTTCCAATACTTGGTCATACCGAGCAGATGTGCCTGTAACTAGCCGTTGGTCTGGAGGAGGAGGTAGGTTACAGGCAATGGTCTGGTCGGTTCCTGGTTGTCTGGCCGACTTGAGGTCGGTAGATTGAGATATGCTTGTTAGGTGTCAAAGGTCAGTATTGGTCCAGGAGGACAAGCGATCGATGGTACCCGACGGAGGGTGGGGGAGATCCAGGCTATGTCGTATGCGCCTTAACAAAGGAGGACATTATACTGGGCCCATACAGGTTGTTGCTCCAGTCTATAACAAATGTTATGCAAATGTCCTGCTGAAAAGATGCAAATGAATGTGAAGCCTAAGCCAGATGAAAGAAAGATATGAGGGCAAATTTTAGGGTTTAACATATATACTCAAGAAGTCATTGACAGTTTTTCTTTGAGGTTTAGTTGCTTAAGTGACTAAGTGTTAGTATAAATACTCAAGAAGACATTGATAATTGATCTTTGGGGTTTGCAACAATGACTTTTAGTCTTGTTGTAGTTCTGTAATCTGTTTAATTATAGTGGATTAAATACTTATTGAGAAGGAAAAATCACTTTAGAGATGGATTGAATTCACTTCGATAATAGTTAATCATGATAAAAATAATTGTATTCATTTTTAAAGTTATAAATTTTTATTTGTAACCTTGTATGACCTATGCACATTATAATAGTTAAGAAATATGTAAATGTCAATAAAAATAACATTCTTGTAAAACAAACATAAAAAATAATTATTGAATATATTAATATATGACATATACATGTTTCAATATATTAATGTACGACTTATGCACATTACCGAAGTTAAAAAGAATAACTCCACTTAAAAAAAAAAAGAATAAAAAGAATACATTGTCTTAAGTAAAACATTAATAAAATATAATTATATAACACAAATTTTTTTAATATATAAATAAATACAAAAATTTAAAATATCATTACATAATATAACTTTTATTGCATTATTATTATTATTATTATTATTATTATTATTATTATTATTATTATTATTATTATTATTATTATTATTATTATTATTATTATTATTATTATTATAACTTTTGTTAAATATACAAGTACAGTAGCCTAAGTTCTTGTTAGTTATGATTCGTCTAACCCCGAGTGAAGCCATAGAACTAAGTTTGATGTTGAGTAATTAGATAAATGGAAGCTAGTGTCTATTCGTAGTATCAACGACATGACCGCAGTTGTGCCAATTGTTTGGAACCATGGTTTTCCTATCTGGGAGGATTAACCTTATAATCTCTTATGCATGCATTGTGCGAGTGAGTACGTGTATGACATAATAGTTCAAGTTGAATTCTTACCCATTCTTACCTAGCTTGTTGCATTCTGAGTAATTAAACCATGAACGTGTGACACTCTTAGATTTTAGTATCCTAGGGAGTGTGGCTGGAAGGTTTTGAGGAACAATGACCTCTATGGGCACATGCTCAGATATTTGTCGGTCGTGACTATAGGATACTGATGGAGATCATTATATGTTGTTAAGATAGGTTACTTGAGATCATGGCCTAAGCATTGGACTACCATGTTAGTACTACCAGAAAGGTATAACCCCAATGTATCATTATCATGCACGAGATGTGTGAGTTGTCTTTTCCGGATAGATGTGGGACAATGTTGATTTAGAACTCAAGGTAGGATTCCATTTTGGTACTCGTGAGACACATACTCGAACTCCCATAAGGTGGTATGACAAGCATCCATGTGTCACTGTTGATCGTGGAGAACTATAGAAGCAGACGATAGTGGGATGGATCAAGTTTCAATGCGATGCTTTTGAGGACTTTGAGTGGTCGTGGTCACGTGACTAAATATCAGATTATACCTTATGGATGTTTCTTGTTTCATGGAGTGATAAGTGGGTAACTATGCATGAATTCAAGAAGTAAAACTGATGTGTGGTCATAGTATCTTGGCCAACACATTGTGTGACTGTTTTTTACCATTAGTGATCAGTGTTAGAGTAGACGAAGTATATATTAGGTTATCTCGATAAGAGATGTACCTAGAGGAGTATCTGTAGATCCTCAAAAGTGAAGAAATGTCAGTCTCGGTAAGCAGGGACACTTTGGTTTTGGGAGTGCCGAGGAATCCCAAAGGGAGATATCAAAGGAAAGAAGTGTGATTCCTTGCATTGTGGCTGGACTCTCGACATTGAAAGTAATACATTGATAGGGTGTAACTGAAGAAGTCAGTTTATCGTCAGATTCAGAGACGAAGGACGTTTGTAATTATATGAGTGATGTGTGACTGTGAGAGGACTATTGTATCGGGTAAGTCACAAGAGTTAATACAAATGTTGTCACACCAATGGGAAGTCATATGATTGGGAAGAAGCTATGGAGAAATTGGTATATATATCGTAATAGTTTTACGATGTGGATTACAGTAGGATAAGATGAACTCTGATTGAGTGAGTATTTGACTTTAGACATTCTGGAACCGAAGCGTGTGACCAAGTGTACTCAAATGGACCTAACCAGACTGAACAAATCATTAGTGACCTTATTTTGAGAATTAAATCCACATTGAGGAGTAGTTGTTAATAAGTGTGTCTAAGACTCTAGCACATATTGTGATTGTACGAATGCCGATAAGGAAAGTTAAGGGATTGAGAAAAGTGTGGTAGATTAATAAAACCAAGTGGATTATGGACATAGTGTGATTTAGTAGGTTATAAGAAGTGTGTGACAGGTTGAGATCAGAGTAGTGCAACAGATGGAAGAAGAACCAGATAAGCTTGTAGTAGAGGTGAATGGAATACTTGTAACAAGTGTGTTGAGTGGAAGTACCTTCCAAAGAGAAACTCTCTGAGCAATGTTTTGTTTTTATTAGTCTCTCAAGGATCCACCATAATCTAGAAAAATATTGTCGGTGGACCAACATAGAGAAGACTTTGTGGTTCATATGTGGTAAGGCATTCTTGAGGAAATGGTTGAACTTGTGAGTATTGAGAATTAAACAAGTGAAGGATTTTTCTTGAAGTAGACTCTTCGTGACTATGCCCGACGCACTTATGAGCGTGCATGAAGAGTTAGACGGTTGTCGTAGGTTGACTATGATAACTCAACTTTCATCGACGAGACGTTATTTGGAGTTGCTGAATATCAACAATATAGTTGTAGAATTGTATATCCTTGTAGCTTCCGTTGGCAGTGCTTTGTCTAAGATTGAAGTAAGAATTTAAGTAAAGATCTTTGTGGTACGAAGAAGGTAGACTTGGAATCAATCAATTTGAGCATCTGGGAATGTGAAGTTAAAACCGAGAGATTCAACAAACATCTGTATGACGCTGTATAGAATCAGGTGGTAGCGAATATGAAATAATGTCATTAGAGTGATGCTACAAAAAGAATGTATGGTTTTGAGGTAGTGCAAGAAGACAAGGGGAAGGAAGCGATGTTTTGTAGCATATGTTGAGCAAGAATGAATTTGGAAAATGTGAAGGATAAGGAATGTCCGAACAAAATGGATTGCGAGGAATTACAAAGCTACACAGACTCAGTGTGAAGAAGTAAGTATGTCAGGATATAACGTCAGGAGAGATGTTTTGCATAAGGACTAAGGTTTCCATTCACGAATGTTACGCGCCAAATATACTGACGAGTTATGCTTCCTTGAATGGAGAAACCTTTAGACGTAATCGTGAGGTTTATCCGAAGGAGGGATGTAAGGAAAATGTTTCGTCCCCTTGTTGGAAGAAGATGTAAGAAACTTATTGTCATGGTGATTGGAAGGAATTCGAGGCCAAATTTTATTTAAGGGGGGAAGAATGTAACATCTCTATATATTCCTAAGAAAGAGAAGTTAGTGGAATTATAAGGATTAGTTAGAATTGGACAATATGACAAACAACTAATATTTGCATGGTTATAGGGCAATTTGGTCATTAAACTTGTTGCATGTATTCTTAAGGCATCGTTTGGTGAGTGACATAACAAAATAAAATTTTGTGATGAAAGAGTTGAGAGAGAGAGAAGGAGGAGAACTCAAAGTTCATCACCATCATTCCATTTTCGTACTACAAGAACAACCTCCACTAAACAGGTAATATCTTTTTACTTGTAAGTTCATTTGAGCTGATTCCAGACCTTTTGGAAAGCTTACGAAATTCCATTCTATTTGATATATGATTTCCTGTCCATAAGTTATGTATTGAAGAAGAAAAATACAATTGAAGTTTGAGAGTTAATGTTGGAAATGGGTCAAAGTATGGTTACAGGATTGATGGACTTGGAGGTGGAGTTATGGTTAAGATAGGAGTTCAAAGACAGAATATTCATCTTCCTAATCTCCATTGAAGCAAGGTGAGTTCCATTATATAGAAATTTAGGGTAGAAATGGGAATGATACGTGTTTGGGGTTAAGAGTTTCAGAGATATATACATGTTTAAGATCTTATTCCCTAACTTGATTATGCATCTTTATGTGTAGTATGAACCAATGTATGATGAATTCAGTTTGGTTGTCTTTAATATTGGATGCATGTGGGAATGTTGGGTTTTGGGACCAAAAATGTGTATTTATGTGTTTCTGGTTTTCTGAAAAAATCACAGACCGCACTTAGCGCGCTTCTTCAAAAATCTAGGTCGCGCTTAGCGCTGGCCTCTCTTAGCGCGCGAGCTACTGCCCCAAGATTTTAAACTCACTCATGGAGGGAAATATCGTCCCGTAACGATAACCAGACGTATCCTTAGTCTTCTATGACTTCTTTGATCATGGTATGAGGCGATAAAGGCCTTAGAGAAATCATCTCTTTTCAACACTATTAATGAGTGTTACGTTGAAAATATATGACATGATAATAAAAAGATATTGTTGCACCCCTAAATTTGCCCTCCCATTTTTTTTCATTCAAGATGTTATCCTAGGTTTTCGCAAATACTCAAAATGACTCAAGGGTTTGATCACATAGATTTTCCTCATAAGCATTGAGTCAGCAACTAGGGTTTGGTATTTCTCAAGCAAAATTGAGTTTCTAAGGTTACAAATGGTCTTCATGGTTCTTCATTTATTCTTAAGGATACTCGTGCCAAGTTTCAAGCTTTTCATTGCAAGTTTACTCAGTCAATGGTTCAGGCGACTGAAAATGAATCGAGTTGTCCCAAAAGTCGACCTTATCAAGATCAAGTTCAAACAATTGTAACTTCTTCATTATTCTATATTTTTGAGTGGTTCTTTTAGAGTATGATCCACCTTGACATCATCTCCAACTTCGCTTTACAAGTCAAGAGCTGATTATGTGTGAAAGATCATAAAAAATTTGAATACTTTAGAGGTCACTTTCTGGATTTTTGACATAATCTCAAAGTAGTTGTGCCCAACTTCCACGGATCATCACGTCGTTGATTTTTAATATTTTGAGGAAACTTTTTTTTTTCACGTTTTAATAAATGATGTCATCTACAAGTTCTCTTCAAGGATAAAAGTCGAAATATTGCTTAAAAGGCTATGAAAGTTGGTGAAAACGTCATGGATCATTTTGTGATTTAGAATGTTCTTGACTTCTAGGTTTTAATTTGTTCCATAAATGTTTTTTAAAGCCCTTTATTCACATAATGAGATCATTATTTGAGCAAGGTATCGAGTTCGAGGATTCTTTGATTTAATTGTTGCATTTCAAGTCACTTGTGTTTGATCATTGGCAATTGTTGGATTAAAACAGATTTTGACCAAAGATCTTAAGTTGCTTTGAGTTTCAATTGGAAACCATTTGAATATTCATACAAAGAATTTCCATTTTCAAGTTTAAACTCCACTCACGTGGATAATTTTGAACCATATGTTATTCAATTAGCCATCATTTCAAATTCAAGAATCAATTCAAGTTGTGGCAATATTTGAAGTACAAGAATCAAGCTTGTTCCTTACACCATTATTCAAATCATGGCAATGTTACAATTACAAAGTGTTAAAAGATTACAAGGCAAAGTTATAAGCAAGGATCTAGCAAGTTCAATTATTCGAATGTGAAATTAAGTTACAAACAATTTCGTTCACCCAAAGTTTACATATTACTACATCAATTTCAAAAGTTACAATTTTGTTTTATCATGAAGAGTTTATCCTAAAGTTTTGGCAAATTCTACAAAGCTCTCCTAAATTTTAAATTGTAATGTTTTGATGCCTTCTTCAAGCTACCAAGTTCTTCATGCCAAGCTCGACCATTTCTCTTCAAGCCTAGCCACGATTCCCTCTTACAAATTGTCTTGCCAATTTCCACGCTGTCACATGAAACAAATCAAAGGAAGACAAGATTAGCATATAAACAATAGAAAATAAACAAGAAATTTCCAAGATTCATCATTAGGATTTGCATTGGGAATCAGAAAAAAAGGGTGTCTTAATCAAATTCAAGCAACCCAGCCTCATAGAAAAATCAGAATTTAATCATGGGCCTATGCAAGATTCAAAATAGCAGCATCACCAATTAAGGATTTAAGCCCAACAAAAGCCTCAAAATATTGTCCTATCATTGGCCCAAAGAAATATCTTCATTGCAAATCACAAAAATATTTATTTTTTGGTTCACAAAGAAAATACTGTAAAAAAAACATACTGCATTGCTGTCCAGAAAAACTGCATTGCAGCCCTGCATATACTATCCAAAACAGTCCAAAAGTCTGCATCAAAACTAGTCAATAAGCCAGCCAGAAATTACATCAAAATAGGCAATATAATACATGCGTCCAATAGTTATAAAAATATCATATCCAAATTGTTCAAACCTCTCCTATTTTCCCCCCATTTTCTAATTTTGATTCAATATAAGGGAAAGCGATAACATAACAAAGGAGATCGATTTTAGTCCATCAAAAGAAAAGAAAGAACAAAACAATTTTCTTTTACAGCAAAACATCCATCATCCATAAAAAAGAAGTTCATACAACAGTAGTAGCCACAAAATAACAACATCCAAACCCTAGAAAAATTCTCATCATCTTCCCAAAACGCCATACCCTTCAGAAACAAGAAAAAACAGAAAATACAGAAAAAACAAGAATCAACTTCCCTGTCAAGCGAAAAGCCGTGAAGTCACCAGCAACGAAATCAAGCACAATATTTTCAAAAGCGGATCTAGATCGGTAAATTCCTTTACTTCTAATCTTCATGCATTATATTTTTGTTATAATCAAATAAAACAGAAAAAATAATTATACTGTAAACCCTTTAAAAAAAACTTACCTTTTCAGCCTCTCTCCTCGACTTCTCTTTCCCTTTTTCATTCAAACCAAACACAACTGTCAAAGTTCCAGCCCCATCCATTTTCGTAAAACACATACCTTAATATCAACCCCACATACTCTCTTATTCACTTTGCTCCTTTCAATACCCACTCCATCAAACTTCCTGGCTCTGTTGTACGCGCAAGGTCACGGTCGAGATTGGCGAAACTGAGGTAGCCATCAGCGTCTCATACCACAAGGTCGAGGAGTGGAACAACCACATATGTAGTCATCGATTTTAATCTTTTTTGCTCTGATCGGGAAGGTCGATTTTTTTCTGTTAGGGATTTGAATTCGGAGGAGAAAGAAAAAGAGGTTAGAAAAAGTGGGAGTGGGGATTTTGTGACGAACTTTATGCTAAATCGGGTCCACTTTGTGATGGAGAAGCAAATATTTGTTATGTTCATTCATCATGAGAACAGGGAAGAGGAAAAACAGACATACGGATGAGAGAGGAATTTGGGATTAGAGTTGTAATAGGGGAAGGTCGGTTTAGCAGAGAGAAAGAGAACTTCGATGGAGAGGGAGAGTATTTGTTTTTGTTTTATGGTACAACATAAATATAAGAGATAACAAGTAATAATCAAATATAAGCATATTTCCTTTCCCAAAACAAACCTCCAACGGCGCCATTCCTTGTCCTTTTAGGGTTACAAAACTCTTCTTTTACTCTAACAGCCGGGTCAGCCCATTGGGCTTGCTGGCCCAATCCTCCTATTCGTTCTCTCTTTTGTATTAATAAAATCATAATAATAATGAATGAAATAGGTGGCGCGGTGGTTAAGGTGTGATGGTTTGGAGGAAATGTCTCAGGTTCGAGACCCCTTGGGACATTTTCCTCTTTTTCTGATTTTTAATTTCTTCTTTTGGGAAAAAAAACTTTTTGGGCCCCCCCCCCCCCCCCCCCCCCCCCCAATTTTTTACTTGTACCTTTGTTTTAGTTAGTTTCTCATTAACATTTTTTTAGCTTCATTTGTTTTAATATTTTAGTCTAATTTTCTTAAAATTCAATTAATAATAATGTTTTTAAACTAGATAATTGTCTTGATTAGTTTAGTTTTAAAATTAGTTTAGGAACTTTGTGAATAATTTTATTAGTTAACTTTTTAGTTAACATTCTTAAATTGTTTAAGTTCTTCATGATAAGCAAAATTTCAAAAAAAAATATAATAGAACAAAATTTTATTTATTTATTTTTTTAAAAAATTCTCACATACAAAAAATACCAATAATTTTATTTCCATATTTTTTACTTTGTTAATTAATTTTTATTTCATAGATCATTGTAGTTTTAACTAATTGTTCGATTCGATTTGGTTGTATTGATTGCTTATTTAGACTCTTAGTCGCATTGTCGATTCGATTTATCCCCATTTATAAATTTGTATTCCCCATTCCTAAAAGCTCTGTAATAGCGTAGAATTTTAATTTCATCAATTTATTGTTTTTCTTTATACTGTATAGTAATTAGGCGTGTATGACAAGATTTAAAATCAACCGCTAGACAACCCTAATCAAAGACAAATTTAAATTAAAAACAAACACACTTTTCACACGTGCACCTCTAGAGTAACCTTGCTTGTTGCCTCGGAAAAATAGTCATGTCCCTCTAATGCGGGACGCTTTAGTAAAGACCCCTCATTTAAAAAAGATCGTAGTCCCTTGATGTCCCTTCGATGTTGCCTTCGGTAAAACGATCTGAGTCCCTTATGAAAATTTCTAAAGCATCATACAAGTTGCCTTCTATGACTGTATGATTGATCTGTGCCTATCCCTTCACATCCAATGATAGGGCTTCTTACCAATCAATGGTAAGATATCAACATCTAAAGGAGGAGGAAAAGAATAAATACCTTTTGAGTAGGTAGGATGTTCATAGTTGCTTGCTCACAAACTAAAATAATTTCCACACTTACACTTTCAAAACATCTTCAAAAAACAAACATCTCTTTGAACTATTTTCAAAACCAAGGCAAGAATCATTACAAAGTTTGCCGAAACAAAGGCGTTTTCAAAATATTTTCAAACTTGCACCAAACACATTTCAAACAAGGAATTTTCAAAGTGATCAAGCAACTAAGAGCCCGTAGATAACTACGGATGAAAAGGGTGCTAACACCTTCCCTTTTCTTAACCTATCTCCCGAACTCAAGAAAATATCTCAAAAGGTCTTTCTTGTTCTTTTCACCCTTTCCTTTATTTGATAAAAGAAAAGTTGGTGGCGACTCTTGCTATCTGCAACAATTGTGATAAAACACAAAACACCCAAGTCAGTTCTCCCACCGTATTATAGAGTTGGCGACTCTGTTTGGGAATATACTTAAAAGTGGGGTTACCTTAGAGCTATATCACATTTAATTGATTTCATTGTTTGATTTGTTTGATTTATATTTATGGGTCTTTGTTTAGGCTTGTTTTGATCCTCTACCCGAATCGGGGAACATCATTAGGTAAATAGAAAAAATTGTGAAGATTGTATGATGTAGACCGGTATGGTTGAGACAATAGCTATGTTAGTGTGGCACATTTATGGGTACTGGTATATCTTATGGCGGATTAAGGAGAATACGAGGCCGCTGTGTGGTGTCACAAAGCACTAACGAACCTTAGAAACTTTAATTGAACAACTTGGCCATTAGGAAGTAGTGAGATAGACGACTTTGGTGCAGCCCGAAGTTGGTTGATACTCGACACTACACTCATTGAGATTTGACTTTTGGGATATTTCGGTCGCCAATAAAGAGGGTTGCGCTGAAACAATGCCTAATGAAGAAAGATCAATGATATTGAGATTCCCTAGAACCCGATTACTTTCTAGGACAGGTTGAACCAACTAAACTTCAAAAGGGTACTTACCAATGAAACCTCACGCAAGCCTAAACCTAAGCACTTGTTTGCTTTTCTTGTGTATGTTTACTTACACATAACATCATGACATCATACCATTGCATTTGCACTAACCATTTCAATGACTTTGGGATTTATCTTTGTTCTATTTTGTAGGACATGGCTTCCATACGAACAAATACCATCCAAATCAACCTGGTGAGAGTGCCTCCTCAACTCAAGGAATTAGCATCAAGGGTTCCCAATGATTATGCGTTCACCAAGAAGTACGGTTGTCTCATCAGCTTGGTTACCACAAGCGTTGAAGAGGATATGGTACACGTTTTTTTCCAATTCTTAGATCCTAAACACCATTGCTTCACATTTCCTGATTACCAACTAGTGCCTACCTGGAAGAATTTTCTCAAAACTTGGGGGTGCCTATTCTTTATCAAATACCCTTCACCCGTATTGAAAGAGACCGAAGACCTGGGGAGATTGCTCGAGCTTTACATTTGCAACGGTCTGACGTTGTGGCAAATTGGGAAACGAGAAGTGGTGTTAAAGGGTTTCTAGCCAAGTTTCTATTTGAGAAGGCTCAATAATTTTGGTAAGCTCTAGATTTGCAAGCTTTTGTAGAAGTGGTGGCTCTTCTAATCTATGGGATGGTACTGTTTCCTAACCCAGACCAACTCATAGATGTGAATGCAGTCAAAGTTTTTATGTCTTGTAACCCGGTGCCTACCTTTCTTTGAGATATCTTACATTCTCTTCACACTCGCACCATGAAGAGAAGAGGAATTATTATGTGTTCTACTCCTTTGTTGGCTAGGTGGTTTATTTCGCACCTACCTCAATCTGTTTTGAAGAATGAGCAAGGCATGAGATGGTCTAATAGGTTGATGTCACTTACGCATTCAGATATTCATTGGTGATATCGATTTTTGGAGGATGTTATCATCATTGATCGTTGTGGGGAATTCCCTAATGTCCCTCTCCTTGGCATTAGGGGAGGTATCACTTATAACCCTTGTTTGTCTTCGCGATAGTTCAGGTATGCTAGGAGGGATGATCCTCACAATTCACTTGTCCAAGGAATTACATTTGACTATGATAATAATGTCCAATGTTATCGTCAGAGATTCATACGAGCTTGGGGCATGGTGAACAAAGTTGATAGCAAGAAATTGGGGCATAAGAAATCCACTTCTTTGGAGCCTTATCTCAAGTAGGTGTGGGCTCGCACTCAAAAACTCGTGGTGCCTTATGAGGCCATTCTACCTATCATCATAGACCCTATTGCCGAGGGAGATTTTCCTTACACTATTCTTCATCCTGACATGTCGACTACTCTCGAGGAGTTTCAAAGATCATGGATTCAACTCAAAGGGGAGTGAGACACCTTTGAAACCCAGTTCTACTCAAGCGAGAAGAAGGTTCTGAAGCTCACGAGACAACTTCATGAAGAGCAGAGTTTGAATGCCTACATTGCACCAAAAAGGATGCGCTCATGGGAAGCTTGAGTCCTTTTGTTTTACGGTTTATTTTGTATTATCTTTGTTTCTTCCATTGTAAGCCCAAGAGGCATCTTGTAATCATTTGGACTTATTAATGCAATTAATGTTTATTCTCTATTTGTCTAAACAAATTTAAATATTAAAAGTCCTTGAAATCATCTGCATACGCATTTCATGCATCATAACATAAACAGGTTTTCAAGCACAGGTTTCCTCATCTTTCTACTATTTATTCATGTACAATGGATATCGAGTAAACCGTGAAAGACTTGCAAAAGCAGAATTCTCAATTCTAAGAAACCTTGCTGACCCTAGCCAAAGGACAAAAAGAGTTGATGTCACTTCTGGTGGCCAAAAAGAAGACCAAGAAGAAGGCTTTGATTAACTTGGGGAAAAGGTTTAAAGGTCATGTTCGTCAAGTGTAAGTAGTTGAAGAGTCATCCAAGGAAGACGAGAACAAAGATGAAGATGCAAGGATCACCCATGATGGGGGTGAAAATGATCAAGCATATGAGGATGAAGAGTACTTTGATGAACAGTATCCATCGGTTGAGGATAAATATAAGCAACTAGAGGATAGGCTAAAAGTTATGGAAATTCAAGTCGTACCTGGCTTGGATTTTGGTGATTTAGGTTTGGTACCTGGGGTTGTTATGCCATACAAGTTCAAAATTACAATCTTTGCAAAGTATGATGGAGTTTCATGCCAAAAACTTCACTTAAGGTCCTACGTCCACAAGATACAATCGTATACCACTGACAAGAAGCTCTGGGTACACTTCTTTCAAGAAAGTATATCTAGGACTCATTTAGAATGGTTTTACCAGTTGGAGGGTTCTAACATTCATACTTGGGAAGATCTGGCCACCACCTTCTACCGTCAATATCAGTACAATGCTGATTTAGCATCGAATAGAGTGCATTTACAAGGAATGACCATGGGTTCCAATGAGGGCTTCAAAGAATACGCCCAAAAGTGGAGAGACCTAGCCGGAAGGGTTCAACCTCCTTTATTTGATAGGGAGTTGGTTGATATCTATATGGGGACTTTGACATGACCTTTCTTCAACCACCTAATCGGAAGCTCTTCAGCTGGATTCACCGAGCTGATTCTAACTAGCGAACGAGTTGAAGGCAGAATTAGAAGTGGAAAGATCGAGGTGGCTACGTCTTCAAGTACTGCAAAAAAGACGTACAATGGGAAGAAAGAGTCCAATGATGTGTATAGCCATAAGGGTAGTAACAAGAGTAACCACGACCAATCTGTAGGGGTAGTCGTAATCTCTAATCCTACATCGGTGCGACAACATCAATAAGGGAATCAACGTAAGATGGTTGCACCTAAGAGACAATTTACCAAAATCAACATGTCACTGGCTCAAGCGTTACAGCACATGTTAAAGGAAGAGCTGATTACGTTAAAGGCTCCTTTTCAGAATCCGAATACTTCTGCTCCTAGTTACCGTTCCAATGAAATGTGTGCATACCATTCCGATAATCTTGGACATGATTGGAATGGCTGCTTGGATCTAAAGAACAAAATTCAAGATATGATTGATTCTAATGAGATTGAGTCTGACCCTCCTAAGACTCCCAACGTGATCACTGCTCCCACACCAAATCATTGAGAGCGTCATTTCATTTTGAATTTTCAATTGTAATTTCTTTTATTTGTTCGAATTCTTATCTATTAATGTTAAACTTTGTTTCATTAATGCATTGCATATGTTTGTCTTTAATTAATCCATTCGTTTTAACTATATTTAAATTTTGCTTTTATTCCCTTTTTGTGATATTCAACACTCGTTAAGAGTTGTAAGCCTTTAGAGGGAGGATGACAAAAACAATACCCTAATCTCATACAATGTGCTTTTGGACAGACCTTACTAACGATGTACATGCATTCTTTCAATTCGTAAACAGTGGAGTTATAAGGAACATAATCCCTAGTCGACCCCTTTGAGCCAGAGAAGTAGGAGTTTTCTTTTTCGCACAAATTCAAACCTTTAATCATAACCTGGGGCAGGGAAGTTTCTCAGTTGATTTAAATACACATTAAGTCGCAAGCTTTCACTTTGTACACAACGAATGACATCAAAAACATCCTTTTGAATCAAAATACGACGATGGTTCCCCATAAATAGGCAGTCATTATCTTTCAAAAGAAAAGCCCACTGAGTCAAGACCTACGAAGGAGACTTAAGAAAAAATGAGGCATCCCGCTGACTGAAGTCTTAAAACAAACCAAAAAACAGTCAGGAAAAAATTAGGGATAATAAAAAAAAAGAGGTCACTATAAATCCTCGACAATGGAAAAATGTTGAAAAAATGTTGAAAAAATGACTGCCTTCTCCAATAAACTTAACTTATTTGAACCATCACCAAAATATCATTCCACATTCAATAGGAGTTCAAACGCACAGTTAACTGAGTTTAGAACTGTATAACATCATGAAGAATGGGTGGGTAAAAATAAACTTTGAGCCTTATCCTTTGTTTCTTAAACCGTGAACCAGACCACGTTACAAGCCCTTAAAAGTCCTAATTGAAGCATGGGTTAGTTTGAAAGCATATTGTTACAAAAGGTATCCTGACTCCTGTAAGTATTACTGTAAATCCTGAGTCAAATTCATATTCTTACAAAATTCTTTTATCTGCTAAAAATGCATTTTCAAAACTTCAAAGACAAACATAAACTTTGCATTGTTTGAACACCGCTATTTGCATATAGCTAATTATTTGACAACAGAGAAATTCGCACGAAGAATATCCAATGAACGAAAAATTCTCTCACGAAACAGAATCAGTTCAAATGGGAAGACATTTCCAATGACAACTCTCATATAGTCAAGGGGCATGGCATGTTATTGTCCGACTACCTGTGGCAGTCAAGACAAGATTCCAAAAAATTTCTTATAAAGTCCTGAATAGCCAGGGGCAGGTCTCCATCAGAATAACTTAGAGCATTAAACATGAATTGTAGTAAAGGGTCATGTACGACCAAGCAAACATTTTCTGGAAGTACTACAACACTTACTACTATGGACAGTGACAAATCCCCACAAAATTCCCCTTCATAAGGTGATCCCCGGTGAAGTCGCTAGAGTCACAAGGCTATGCCCGACAAGTGCAGAAGCATCTTCAAACAAAAGTGGGGCATCCTCCAGCCGATGACATAATCAAACCCACCAGCGAGTAGAGGAGTTTGATCTTCTCCCAACGAACGCACACATCACACTAGTTCCCAAACAGAGGGAGATTGCCAACAGTTTACCATCTTCTTAGATACAGTTCAGACAAAATCTACTTGCAGATTAATTCTAATACTCATTCCAGATGCTCTTGCAGATATATTATGGATACGATCCAGTCAAAGATCCATTCTGATACTTATTCAAATGCATCTTCTTAGATACAATTTAGACACAATCTACATGCAGATTCATTCTGATACTCATTTCAGATTCTCTTGCAGATACAGTACGAATACGATCCAAACAAAGATCCATTCTAATACTTATTCAAATGCATCTACTTAGATACAGTCTAGACACAATCTACATGCAGATTCATTATGATACTCATTCCAGATTCTCTTGTAGATACAGTACGAATACGATCCAGACAAAGATCCATTCTGATACTTATTCAAATGCCTCTTCTAGATACAATGCAGAAACAATCTAAATACAGATTTATTCTAACATTTATTTCAGACTCTCCTACAAATACAGTTCAGATATGATCCATGTATGGATGTCATTCTGATACTCGTTCAATATCTCCTCAGATACAATCAAAGCTTGGAATTATTCTGACATTCCACAGCTAAGTTGGTCTTAACTGAAAAAAGAATCCTTGTGGAGTTTTCCCCAAAAGAATTCATCTCCCCAATAAGGTCTTCAAAATATTCTCCTCAACAGGGTTTATTATCCCCAACAAACTATAAATTCCCCATCACGAGTCTCCTCTCTGACTATTATAAATCAATGGAGAAAACCCCTAATCCCCGGAAAAATCATTATAATCCTCAACATATTCGTTATTATCACTGCAAGTTACTAATGCCTGGACCTTACCGGATAATAGTTTAATTTCTTCATTTACTGCAAAGCCTGGACCCAACCAGAAAACATTTTGAGTTGCTAAAACCTGGACCTAACCAGATAACAGTAAATCTCAATTTTAAGTTACTAAAGCCTGGACTCGACCGGATAATAGTTTAATTTCTTCAGTTACTACATAGCCGGGACCCGACCAGAAAACAGTTTGTTTTGCTGAAACCTGGACCCGACCAGATAACAGTAAATCTCAATTTTAAGTTACTAAAGCCTAGACCTGACCAAATAATAGTTTAACTTCTTCAATTGCTGAAACCTGGACCCGACCAGATAATAGTTCGAGTTGCTGAAACCTGGACTCGACCAGATAACAGTAAATCTAAATTTTAAGTTACTAAAGCCTAAACCCGACCAGATAATAGTTTAACTTCTTCAATTGCTGAAACCTGGACCCGACTAGATAATAGTTCGAGTTGGTGAAACCTGGACCTGACCAGATACTAGTTAACCTCAACATCAAATTGCTAAAATTTGGACCCGACCAGATAACCGTTTGAGTTACTACGAAACCTGGACCCGACCAGATAATAGTTTAACTTCTTCAAATCACTAACAAATCTCCTCTTCCCTAGTAGAGTTCTCGACTATCCCTAGTTAGTTGCTGCAAAGCCTGGATTCCGACCAGATAACAGTTAGCTTTATTATCCCCAGCAAGTTGCCGCCAAGCCTGGATTTCGACCAGATAACAAATAACTTTCAAATCCCCAGTAGAGTAATGGATAACTAAAACTCCTGAACTCTTTCCCCCAAGAAGAAATCAACACACTCCATAGATTTTCCCTTAAATAAAAGTCAATGTTCCCCAACAGAGTTTTCCTCAAACAATAAAACAGGAATCCCTGATGGAAACACCCTAAACAAAGTTTGAAGACACACATACTCTTACATAATAGTCTGGGATTTAAAGACTCCCCAACATTTGTCAAGGATTTATTTTCCAAAGACAAAGATACATTTCAACAATATTTCACATTCATGCATCATATTACATACATGATAAATGCATACAGCAAAATCTCATTTATTTTGAGAAAATCATCAAGCCATGCAGACATCTGCATGCAACTAACCCTCTTCCTTGTAGGAAAAGAAAATCAACAAAACAAAATTCCTCTTCTAGATAGATTCACCTCTTCCAGTTAATAATAGGCAATAAACAGTCCTCGTCTAGAAAGATTCACTTCTTCCAGTTAATGATAGGTGAATCAAAGACCTCTTCTGGTTAGAATTACTTCTTCCAGTTAAAGACAGGCGAACAAAAGACCTTTTCTGTTATCAGTAGGAAAGTACCACCAACATTTCTCAAATAGGTCAGAGATTAATTCCGGAAACAAGCCAGGGGAACTATCTCTACAACCAATAAAAAGCAGGTTCCAGATTAATACCTGAAACAAGACAGGATAATTATCTGTGAACAACTGATTGTAGATTAATACCTGAAACAAGACATGACAACTATCTACATGAGCAGATTGAAGATTAACTCCCGAAACAAGACGGTAAAACTATCTTTCTTTCTCTTTGGTCAGATAAAGAACAATTCCCGAAACAGGATGGGGCGACTATCTTTAAATCGAACAATGATTTATCCAGATTCTATTCTTGTAGAAATTTTCTCTGGTTCAGTTAAATCGACCTTAAGATTTTTTTGATTCTTATATATACAAAAACAAAATACAGACATTTAGTGTTTCGGTATAAATTGACCAAAGATTTACCCCGATACTTCTTCCAATCTCCATCAACAATTACTTCTAGATGGCATCTATAAGCCCATCTCCAACAATATCCCGTCATTCTCCAAATGGCATCTTTAAGCCCATTCCCGATACAATAAACACAAGCGAGTGCAAATTTCTGGCACTCTAGTGTTCAATCCTCTTCCACTTTCAAGCTACGAATGACAAACATGCAAATCTCACTTTTCAAGTTTAAGAAGATTGAAAAGGGGAAGTTGTTGCACCCCAAAATTTTCCCTCCCTTTTTTTTTCATTCAAGAAGTTATCCTAGGTTTTCACAAATACTCAAAATGACTCAGGGTTTGATCACACATATTTTCCTCCTAAGCATTGAGTTAGCAACTAGGGTTTGGTATTTCTCAAGCAAAATTATGTTTCCAAGGTTCCAAATGGTCTTTATGGTTCTTCATGTATTCTCAAGGATGCTCGTGCCAAGTTTCAAGCTTTGCATTACAAGTTTGCTCAGTCAATGGTTCAGACGACTGGAAATGAATCGCGTTGACACAAAAGTCAACCTTTTCAAGATCAAGTTCAAACAATTTTAACTTCTCCATTATTCGATATTTTTGAGTGGTTATTTTTGCATATGACCCCCCTTGATGTCATATCCAACTTCTCTTTACAAGTCAAGAGTTGATTATGTGCGAAAGAGGATAAAAAATTTGAATACTTTTGAGGTCACTTTCTGGATTTTCGACCTAATCTCAAAGTAGTTATGCACAACTTCCACGGATCATCACGTCCTCGATTTTTAATATTTTGAGGAAATTCTTTTTTCACGTTGTAATAAATGATTTCATCTACAAGTTCTCTTCAAGGATCAAAGTCGAATTATGCTTAAAGGGCTATGAAAGTTGGTGAAAACGTCAAGGGTCATTTTGTGATTTAGAATGTTCTTGACTTCTAGGGTTCAATTCATTGCATAAATGTTTTTTTTAAAGCCCTTGATTCACATAATGAGATCATTCTTTGAGCAAGATATCGATTTCAAGGATTCTTTGATTTAATTGTTGCATTTCAAGTCACTTGTGTTAAAACATTGGCAATTATTGGATTAAAACAGATTTTGACCAAAGATCTTAAGTTGCTTTGAGTTTCCATTGGAAACAATTTGAATATTCACACAAAGAATGTCCATTTTCAAGTTTAAACTCCATTCACATGGATAATTTTGAACCATATGTTATTCAATTAGACATCATTTCAAATTCAAGAATCAATTCAAGTTGTGGCTGAAGAAGTGAAAAACACAAGAAGGGGGGTTGAATTGTAAAACTTGAAATCAAAAGCAGACAACACGTTATTTTTATCCTGGTTCGTTTGATCTCAAACTACTCCAGTCCACCCTTCAAGGTGATTTCGCCTCTCTTCAACGAGGTCTTAATCCACTATATTCAACTAAATATTACAACTGCTTTAACAACTGCTAAAGCCTTCTTGAGTCAAAACCACAAACCGGTTTCTCAAGGAAATACTTTCTTACAGATAAATGAAATCTAAGTGTTGAATGTTTTCTACAAAACTGTTTATCACAACTGTGATACTACACAAATTAAGCTTATGAGAACTGGAATGCTAAAACAATAGAGTAAGTAATTTGAGAGCTTTAGCAAACTGTGAATGAGGATGAAGATGAATCGCTTTAGGCGTGTTGAAAGTTGTAGAGCATTAGCCAATCCGTTCCTCACTTGCTTGTTTATATAGCATTGGAAATGATACGTTGGAGTCAGTTATTCCGTTTCAATGCCAATTACATTCTTTCCATATTGAGAAGATCTTTGTCTGGAATAGTGTCGTTGATAATAAAGTATCTTGAATGCACAGTACCGTTGCCAATTAAGCGTGTTCTAGCTTTGGCTTATTCTGACACTGCTTGGTGCTGATGAATTGTTGTGGTCTTGATCAGAGTTTAGATTGTTACGTGCAGATCTGTTCATCAAGCTTCAGCATAAGCACATGCTTTGATCTTCTAATTCTTGCATCTGATATAACATCCTCTGATGCTGATGTTGATATTTCATCTTTTGATGCTGATGATGATATTCTTATGCTGATACTTATCAGAGTTTCTGTAAAACATAATATAATTTTTAGGTAGCATATATGTCTTACATGAATCATACAATTTATATAATCTTGCATTTTGTTATCATCAAAACTTTAACTTAGGGTAGTAGATTCAAACTTTGTTCTAACAATCTCCCCCTTTTTGATGATGACAAAAACTAGATTTTTTCAATTGAAAATTAACGAGAAAAAGTATCAGAGATAACCGAATAATAAATTGTATCAGAATTAAATAGGAAGTTATCAAAGATAAGAAGATAAGGGATAAAAGAGGTATCAGAGTTTAGATCGGAAAGACTCCCCCTGAATTTATTACTTCCCTTTAATTCCATGAGTTCTTTAGGATCATATCTTTATTGACTTTTTTTGAACATCAGAACATCTGAGCTTCAGTGTATTAGAGTTCATCAGATTCTTGTACCTGTAAGCTATGCCGAACAAAAACATTCAAGTATATCAGAGTGTTAGAATGTTTGAGACTTTTGTCTCAGTAAACCGTTATTAAAAAATATTAGTCTTTCTCCCCCTTTTTGTTAGCAATCAAAAAGTGCACATAATTGAGGAAGTAAAAAATAATTGAAGTAAGAGAATCAGTGCAGAAAAACGATCGTATTCAGTTCAGAGCCATAAAAATAGTACAGATGATATGCAAAGAAAACAATGAAAATATCAAGAGAAAAAAAACTAAGGTGCAGGTGGAAGGCATGTGAACAGAGCCTCAAGCATGTTCTTAATCTGATCAGTGGTTTCCTTCTGCTGATGCACCATGCTGGCTACTGAGTCAATCTTGCTGTCCTGAACATCCATCCTTGCTTTCATCCTTTGATCACTTTCATCCATTCTCTCCTACAGACGAAGATCATTTTGCTTCAGCTCTTCAAGAGTCTTCCTGTCCAAGGCAGCTTGAGAGATTTCAGAGTCAGGGTGCTTCTGAGAGCTTTCTGCAATGTCTTCTTCTTGACACACATCTTCTGCTGGTTGAACTGATGATGCTGGACGCTTTTCAGACCAAGGCTCACTGTCCAGATGAAGCACTTCCTCCTTCAGCAGCTGACTTAAGACTGGTCCTTCAACTTCTTTCAGCAGATTGCTGAAGTTCTGTTGAGCCTGTTCATAGTTTAGGTCTTGCAGCTTAAAGGTTTCAGCGCGTACCCATCCTCTGAAATGTGTCCAGAGTTGGTCTGAAACAGCAGGATCAATCACTCCCCGACAAGCCTGCTTTAGAGAAGAAATCCATCTCTGCATATCTACTTCAAAATTCAAAATACTAGAACCAACATCTGGTTGTTTGGGTTTGGGAATGGCAGTTTTATTGATAATGGCAGCAAAACGGTCAAGGACTGTGAGATTGATGAAGGTTATGTTGTGGTCTTCTGTATTTTGCTTGGGAGAGGGAGTGGGAGAATCAAAAATGATTATTGGACTGTGTGGAGTATTAGGAGGGGTAATTTCTGGTGAGGATGGCAGTTGGGGGATATTGACAGTGGTGCCACCAGGGAATTCCATGGCTAAGGGTCATGGTTCGGATGATTTAGATGATTGAGGTTCAGGGGATTGAGGTTCAGGTGATGGAGTTTCAGAGTGTTGAGACTCAGGTTGTGGAGATGATGGTTGAGGTGAAGGTGGATTAAGTTCTGGTTGTGGAGAGGGAGGTGGAGGTGGATTAAGTTCTGGTTATGGAGAGGGAGGTGGAGGAGTTTCTGGCTCTGGTGATTGTGGATTTTCTGGTATTGGTGAGAGTGTATATTCTGGTTGAGGTGAATGGGCAGTTTCTGGTTGAGTGTTTGGATTTTCTGAGAGGGGAGCGGAAGAACGTTGATCAATTTAAGAAAGAACTTTATCAAGTTCAGATTCTGTTGATGTTGTGGGTTTTGGATTTTGAGGTTTGGTGCGAGATCTCCTGAGAGTTAGTGACTCAGAAGGGTTAAACTCTGGTTTGGTATCATCAATGGTTGGTATGGGAATTGGGAGTTCATATGAAGCTGGGGTTGGAATCAATGTTGGAACAGCAGATGAATTTAAAACATTTACAGAAGACAGATTACCTCTCTTCTTTGGGGTCTGCTGGGATGGTCCTTCTGAAGCAGCCTTTCTCTTCTTAGTCTTCTTCAAAGCAACCTCTGGTGTTTGCTGGTGCGTATCTTTAATGTTCAGATCAGGATCTGTGCCATCAGCTTTACACGCGTCCAAGTATTTGAGAACAGTGACTGGTTTAGAGTCAATCTCAGAGAATATGGGAAAGTTGCTCAGAGGGACTCTTCTGCTGGTGATGTCAGCAAGAGGAGTGACGCTGGGTTCCTTTCTGATATTCTCTATCAGTTTCATCTTCTTCAGATTCTTGGCGTTCAGCTGCTTGCCAACAGCTGGTTCCAAAGAGCTTATTTCCTGTGCCTCTGTCAGGTGTTCTATCAGCCTATTCTCAGTTAGAATATCTGATATTAATCTGCCGAAGGGTATCCAATCCCTTTTAGTCTTTTCTTCTTCTCTCGTCTCCTTGACGCTGGCCTTCAGATGATTGAACAGAAGATGAGCAAGGTTGATCTTGGTCTTCTTTGCAATAAAATAGAGCAGAAATTGCTGATCTATGTTGATGTAGTCAGGATAGCTTGTGGGCTTCCTGTGGTTGAAGCAACCCAAGATGATCTTTGCCCAGATTCTGTGCTGATCCATCAAATCTCAGATCTTGCTGGATGGAACCCCATGCGTGAAAATCTGTCTAGCAACTATGGCAGTGTTTCCAGCTCTTTCTGCCATGTCAATACAGCGGATGCCACCACCGTTGTATCCAATCAGTCTAGCAATGTGATCTTCAATAATCACAATCTTCTTGCCCATGATATATGAAGTAACCTGATGTGTTGATGAAGACGCATGTATCCAGAATTCTTTGACCAAAACAGGGAACGTTGGACCCACCAACCTATCAAAGTACCTTTCCCATCCTTGTGCCCTAATTTCTTCAGTCAAATCGAAGCCATTTTCTTTCAAATTGTTGAAATCAACTATCAGTTCAGACCGAACTTCCAAGTTCTTCACCAGTGTGAGTAGAGTTCTGAAGGGAATTTGGTACTGATTAGAAGAAGCATCTTGCTGGGAACCTGCAGAAACAATGCTAGAGAACACCATGTTCACACTAGGGTTTTTGAGAAAAAGCTTGAAAAAGGGTTTTCTTGAAAAAAATGAGCACACAGTAAGAACACAAATATTTTGATGATTGTAAGAGACGGTAAAAAATTAATGAATGATGTTAAGGCGTTTAAATAGGTTTCAAAAGATGTTTTGAAAACGTAAACGATTTTAAGAGAGATAATTAACTCATGATTACACGCATTTAATGTTTGCTAATTTTGGGGGATTTGAGAAAGATATTTGGAACGGTTACCAGTGACATGTGTCTCAATGCATCCAATCAGCGCTTTGCCTTCTCAGAAACGTGCACGCGTGTTCTGCCTCAGGAATAAGCTAATGACTGGATGACACCTGTTTGATTTAGTGAACAGCATATCTATCCTTGAACTGAAACGCTCAGATCTTTAAGAATAGAATCTGATACAATCTGCATGTCTAAAGTTCTGAAGGAAGATTGATCAGAAGTTCACAGTGAAGTAAAACAAATTCTGAAGGTTAACATATAGAATTAAAACATTTTCATTCTAGGCAGAGCTTCATGCTGAGATGTTTCAGAATGAAGTTGAACCTATCTTCAGAAAGTGGTTTAGTGAAGATATCAGCCCGTTGATGGTCTGTATCAATAAATTTTAAGTTCAAAATTCCTTTCTGAATATAGTCCCTAATGAAATGGTGTTTTATTTCTATATGCTTAGCCCTAGAATGCAAAATTGGATTTTTACTTAAGCAAATGGCAGAAGTATTGTCACAGAGTATAGGGATGTTACTCTCAAAAATCTGGAAGTCTTCAAGCTGACTTTTCATCCAGAGCATTTGTGTGCTGCATCCTGCTGCTGCTATGTACTCAGCTTCTGCTGTTGATAGCGCAATTGTGGATTTCCTTTTGCTGGACCAAGAGATCATATTTTCTCCCAGAAACTGGCAGCTTCCAGAAGTACTTTTACGCTCTACTCTGTCTCCAGCAAAGTCAGCATCGCAGTAACCTACTAAGCTGTAATCACTAGATTTTCTATAAAATAAACCCAGATTAGTAGTACCTTTCAGATACTTGAAAATTCGCTTAACAGCTGTTAAGTGAGATTCTCTAGGATCTGATTGGAATCTTGCACAAATACATACGTTGAATAGAATATCAGGCCTTGAAGCCGTCAGATAAAGAAGAGAACAAATCATACCTCTGTAGACCTTCTGTTCTACCTTTTTGCTTACCTCTTCTCTTTCCAGAATGCACGTGGGATGCATTGGAATCTTTGATGACTTACATTCTGAGAGATCAAATTTCTTCAGAAGTTCTCTGACATATTTGCTCTGATGAATGTAAGTTCCCTCTGGAGTTTGATTGATCTGAATTCCCAAAAAGAATTTCAGTTCCCCCATGAGGCTCATCTCAAATTCTGCCTGCATACACTTAGCAAATTTTCTTCCAAGAGAAGGATTAGTAGATCCAAAAATAATATCGTCAACATAAATTTGACAAACTAAGATGTCATTCTTAACTGACTTACAGAATAAGGTAGTGTCCACCTTCCCTCTGGTGAATTCTTTTTCTAACAGAAAGTTACTTAGTCTTTCATACCAAGCTCTGGGAGCTTGTTTCAGACCATATAGTGACTTCTTTAGTTTGAAAACATATTCTGGATTTTTTGTACTTTCAAAACCAGGGGGTTGGTACACATAAACCTCTTCTTCTATATATCCATTTAAGAATGCACTCTTGACATCCATCTGATACAGAGTGATGCCTTTATTAACAGCAAACGAAATTAAAAGTCTGATAGATTCTAACCTGGCGACTGGGGCAAAGGTTTCTGTATAGTCTATCCCCTCTTGCTGACTATAACCTTGTGCTACCAGTCGTGCTTTGTTTCTGATAACTTCACCTTGTTCGTTCAGCTTGTTTCTGAACACCCATTTTGTTCCAATGACGTTGAATCCTTTTGGTCTGGGAACAAGATCCCATACGTCATTTCTGGTGAATTGATTCAGTTCTTCTTGCATTGTTAGAATCCAGTCGTTGTCCAGAAGTGCTTCATCAATTGAGGAAGGTTCAATCAGAGAAAGAAGTCCCATGAGGGATTCTTCAGAGTTTCTGAAGCTGGCTCTTATTCTGATTGGATCTTCCTTTCTTCCTAAGATAGTTTCTTCTGGGTGATCCAAGCTGCTTCTGGGTAGTCTTTTCTGAGGTTGGTCAACAGATGTTGTTGGATTGCTAGCAGAGCCTCTTTCTGATGTTGAAGGAGTGTCTTTATTTAGAGCTTCTGATGACTTGTCTTCAGAGCCTGTAACTTTAACTTCCATAACTGCAAAAACTTCATTCTGCTTTGACTTTTCAGAGTCAAGCTTATCATCAAAACGAACACTGATTGATTCTTCCACAATCTGCGTTTCTGTATTGTATACTCTGTATCCTCTTGAGCGTTCATAGTATCCTAACATAATACACTTATGTGCTTTAGAGTCAAACTTGTTCAAATAATTTTTTGTATTTAACATAAAGCAAGTACATCCAAATGGATGAAAATATGAATTGTTGGGCTTTCTGTTCTTCCACAATTCATATGGAGTCTTTTCCAGAATAGGTCTTATGGAGATTCTATTCTGAATGTAGCACGCTGTGTTTATTGCCTCTTCCCAGAAGATCTTAGCAACGTTTGTCTCATTGATCATGGTTCTGGCCATTTCTTGCAATGTTCTGTTCTTTCGTTCTACAACTCCATTTTGCTGGGGAGTTCTAGGACAAGAGAAATCATGCAGAATGCCTTTGTCATTAAAGAATGACTCAAAATCTTTGTTTTCAAATTCTCCACCATGATCACTTCTGACTTTAACGATTCTGAGATCCTTTTCATTCTGAACTTGGTTACAGAAGGTGACAAACACAGAGTGTGACTCGTCCTTGCGTCTTAAGAACTTTACCCATGTCCATCTGCTATAGTCATCTACGATTACTAACCCGTACTTCTTGCCACTGACTGAAGCAGTTTTAACTGGTCCAAATAAGTCAATGTGCAGAAGTTCTAATGGCTTAGAGGTGGAAACAACATTTTTAGATTTGAAAGCAGGTTTTGCAAACTTGCCTTTCTGACATGCTTCACACAGAGCATCTGAATTGAACTTCAGATTAGGAAGTCCTCTGACCAGATTGAGTTTGTTAATCTGAGATATTCTTCTCATACTAACATGCCCCAATCTTCTGTGCCAGATCCATTGCTCGTTGTTAACAGACAGAAGACACTTTACATTCTGACTTTTCTGTTCAGAAAGTTTGATTTTATAAATGTTGTTTTTCCTCTTTCCATTAAATAGGATAGTCCCATCTTTCTGACTAACAGCTTTACATGATTTTTAATTAAAGATTATATCATAACCGTTATCACTTAATTGACTTATGGATAACAGATTATGCATTAATCCATCTACTAACAGAACATTGTTTATAGAGGGAAGATTTCCATTACCTACAGTTCCAGAGCCAATGATCTTTCCCCTCTGATTGCCTCCAAAGCCTACGTGGCCTCCAGGCTTAAGTTCCAGGCTTTGGAACATATGCCTTCTTCCCGTCATGTGTCGCGAGCAGCCAGAGTCCAGGTACCATGACTGGTGTTTCTGATTTGCTGCTAAATATATCTGCAACATGTATTATTTTATCCTTAGGTACCCATATTTTCTTGGGTCCTGATTTGTTAGCTTTACCAAAACTCTGGTTGAATTTTGGTTTCACATAATAATTGCTACTAGTATATTTAATGTCATGTGTGTGGCCAAACACAAAGTGTGAATTCAGAGGAGTGCGTTTAATAATTAAATCCATGGCATTCTTTGGTGTAGGTACCTTACCTTGGTATCCTATTCCCTTTTCGCCGTTTCTGCTAACTCCATAGATCATTGAAGCCATTTTGCTTTTATCTATGCTTTTAGCAAGGAACTTATGAAAGCTATGATCATACTCCTTGATGATCTCATCAGCGCTGCTGGGAGTTTCAGAAATTGTTTCCTTCTGAGAGTTTTGTAAAACATTTTCTAATTTTGAAATTTTATTTTTCAACTCAGAATTTTCCAATTCGAGACTCTCAGTTTTGTCAGAGCTAGAATCAAGATTCCTTTTCAGGTTTCTGAATTTAACTCTGATCTGCTGGTACCTTTCCAGAATTTCGTTAAGGCTTTCAGCAAGTTCAACCTTAGTAAAATTAATTGCAAAGTCAGGAAATACCTCTTCGGTGTCTGATTCTGAGTCTGATTCAGAAGCTTCACTGTCTTCTAATATGTTAGCCATGAGAGCTATGTTTGCTCTCTCATCATCTGATTCTGACTCAGCTTTAGACGAGTCAGAGTCATCCCATGTAGCCATGAGACTTTTCTTCTTTTCTCTTCCAAACTTCTTTTTGGGCTTTTCCCTCTGAAGCTTTGGACAGTCACTCTTATAGTGTCCTTGCTCGTTTCATTCATAGCAAGTGATGTCCTTGGTGTTTGGCTTTCTGCTTCCTGAAGAGCCTTCAGATCTTCTGTATCCAGAGGAAGAGTCTGACCTTCTGTATCTAGAAGAGGACTCATTCTGATCAGATCTTCTGGGATTCCTGGACTTCCTATGCCTCTGCTTCCATAGCTGGTTCACTCTTCTGGAGAGGAGGGAAAGTTCGTCTTCTTCTGATGAGGACCCATCAGATGTTTCTTCAACTGCCTGAAAAACTTTAGAGTCAGATTTTCTGTTAGATTTTAATGCTAAAGGCTTACCTTGCTTCTGAGGTTCATCAGCTTCTAGCTCTATCTCGTGACTTCTGAGGGAGCTGATAAGTTCCTCCAGAGAAATTTTGTTGAGATCTTTAGCTAGCTTCAGCGCTGTAACCATTGGCCTCCACTGTTTTGGCAAGCTTCTGATGATCTTCTTGACATGATCAGCAGTAGAGTATCCTTTGTCTAGAACCTTGAGACCAGCCACCAGAATTTGGAATCTTGAGAACATTGTTTCAATGGATTCACTTTCTTCCATTTTGAATGCCTTATACTTCTGAATGAGCGTAAGAGCTTTAGTTTCTTTGACCTGAATGTTGCCTTCATGCGTCATTCTGAGTGAGTCAAACATGTTCTTTGTTGTGTCTCTGTTAGATATCTTTTCATATTCAGCGTAAGAGATGGCGCTGAGAAGAATGGTTCTGGCCTTGTGGTGATTTTTGAAGTCACGCTTTTGTTGATCAAACATTGCTTTCCTATCAATCTTCTGACCGCTTGCATTCACTGGGTGCGTGTATCCATCTGTCACCATGTCCCACAGATCAGCATCATGTTCCAGAAAGAAGCTTTCGATTTTGTCTTTCCAGTAATCAAAATTCTCTCCATCAAAGATTGGAGGTTTGCCGCTGAATCTGTCTCTATCTTCATTGCTGTCATTGCTACTGTGTTGATATGTTCCTGCCATTGTGTTTTTCTGACGCTGGATCTTGTACTGACACGGTTAAGTGTTTTAGCTCAGAACCAGGCGCTCTGATGCCAATTGAAGAAGTGAAAAACACAAGAAGGGGGGTTGAATTGTAAAACTTGAAATCAAAAGCAGACAACACGTTATTTTTATCCTGGTTCGTTTAATCTCAAACTACTCCAGTCCATCCGTCAAGGTGATTTCGCCTCTCTCCAACGAGGTCTTAATCCACTATATTCAACTGAATATTACAACTGCTTTAACAACTGCTAAAGCCTTCTTGAGTCAAAACCACAAACCGGTTTCTCAAGGAAATACTTTCTTACAGATAAATGAAATCTAAGTGTTGAATGTTTTCTACAAAACTGTTTATCACAACTGTGATACTACACAAATTAAGCTTATGAGAACTGGAATGCTAAAACAATAGAGTAAGTAATTTGAGAGCTTTAGAAAACTGTGAATGAGGATGAAGATGAATCGCTTTAGGCGTGTTGAGAGTTGTAGAGCATTAGCTAATCTGTTCCTCACTTGCTTGTTTATATAGCATTGGAAATGATACGTTGGAGTCAGTTATTCCGTTTCAATGCCAATTACATTCTTTCCATATTGAGAAGATCTTTGTCTGGAATAGTGCCGTTGATAATAAATTATCTTGAATGCACAGTACCATTGCCAATTAAGCGTGTTCTGGCTTTGGCTTATTCTGACGTTGCTAGGTGCTGATGAATTGTTGTGGTCTTGATCAGAGTTTAGATTGTTACGCGCAGATCTGTTCATCAAGCTTCAGCGTAAGCACATGCTTTGATCTTCTGATTCTGGCATCTGATATAACATCCTCTGATACTGATGTTGATATTTCATCTTCTGATGCTGATGATGATATTCTTATGCTGATACTTATCAGAGTTTCTGTAAAACACAATATAATTTTTAGGTAGCATATATGTCTTACATGAATCATACAATTTATATAATCTTGCATTTTGTTATCATCAAAACTTTAACTTAGGGTAGTAGATTCAAACTTTGTTCTAACAGTGGCAATATTTGAAGTACAAGAATCAAGCTTGTTCCTTACACCATTATTCCAATCATGGCAATGTTACAATTACAAAGTGTTACAAGATTACAAGGCAAAGTTATAAGCAAGGATTCAACAAGTTCAATTACGCGAATGTGAAATTAAATTACAAACAATTTTATTCACTCAAAGTAACATATTACTACATCAATTTCAAAAGTTACAAATTTGTTTTTATCATGAAGTGTTTATCCTAACGTTTTGGAAAATTCTACAAATATTTCCTAAATCTTAAATTGTAAAGTTTTGATGCCTTCTTCGATCTACCAAGTTCTTCATGCCAAGCTACACCATTTCTCTTCAAGCCTAGCCATGATTCCCTCTTAGAAATTGTCTTGCCATTTTCCACGCCGTCACATGAAAAAAATTAAAGGAAGAAAAGATTAGCATATAAACAATAGAACATAATCATGAAATTTCCAAGATTCGTCATTAGGGTTTGCGTTGGGAATAAGAAAAAAAGGGGTGTCTTAATCACATTCAAGCAACCCAGCCTCATAGCAAAATCACAATTTAATCATGGGCCTACGTAAAATTCAAAACAGCAGCATCACCAATTAAGGATTTAAGCCCAACAAAAGCCTCAAAATATTGTCCTATCATTGGCCCAACGAAATATCTTCATTGCAAATCACAAAAATATTTTTTTTTGTTCACAAAGAAAATACTGTCAAAAAAACAGACTGCATTGCTGCCCAGAAAAACTGCATTACAGCCCTGCATATGTTGTCCAAAATAGACCAAAAGTATGCATTAAAACCAGTCAATAAGCCAGCCAGAAATTACATGAAAATAGGGAATATAATATATATGCATCCAAAAGTTATAAAAATAGCATCTCCCAATTTTTCAAACCTCTCATATATTCCCCCCATTTTCTCATTCTTATTCAATATAAGGGAAAGAGATAACATAACAAAGGAGTTTGATTTTAGTCCATCAAAAGAAAAGAAAGAACAAAACAGTTTTCTTTTACAACAAAGCATCCATCATCCATTAAAAACCAGTTCATACAACAGTTGTAGCCACAAAATAACAACATCCAAACCCTATAAAAATCTTCATCATCTTCCCAAAATGCCATACCCTTCAGAAACAAGAAAAAATAGAAAATAGAGAAAAAACAGGAATCAACTTCCCTGTCAAGCAAAAAGCCGTAAAGTCACAAGCAACAAAATCAAGCACAATATTTTCATAAGGAGATCCAGATCGGTAAATTTCCATTACTTCTCTACATTCATCATAAATGTTAAACCTCTAATCTGCATGCATTATATTTTTGTTATAATCAAATAAAACAGAAAAAATAATTATACTGTAAACCCCTTTAAAACAAACTTAACTCTTCAGCCTCTCTCTTCGACTTCTCTTTCCCTTTTTCATTAAAACCAAACGCCCCTATCAAAGTTCCAGCCCCATCCATTTTCATAAAACACATACCTTAATATCAACCCCACATACTCCTATTCACTTTGCTCCTTTCAATACTCACTCCGTCAAACTTCCTGCCTCCATTGCACGTGCAAGGTCACGGCTGAGACTGGAGAAACTGAGGAAGCCATCAGCGTCTCAGACCACAAGGTCGAGGAGCCGAACCACCACATCTGCAGTCACCGGTTTCGATATTTTTCCCTCTGATCGGGATGGTCAATTTTGTTTCTGTTAGGGATTTGAATTCGGATGAGAAAGAAACAGAGGTTAGGAAAAATGGAAGTGTGGAATTTGTGACGAACTTTATGCTAAATCGGATGCACTTTTTGATAGAGAGGCAAATAGTTGTTATGGTCATTCATCGTGAGAACATGGAAGAGGAAAAATGGACATACAGATGAGAGAGGAAGTTGGGATTAGAGTTGTAATAGGGGAAGGTCGGTTTAGGAGAGAGAAAGATGAACATCGATAGAGAGGGAGAGTATTTGTTTCTATTTTATGGTACATCATAGATATAAGAGATAACCAGTAATAATCAAATCTAAGCATATTTCCTTTCCCAAAACAAACCTCCAACGGCACCGTTCCTTGTCCCTTTATGGTTACAAAACCCTTCTTTTCCTCTTCCAGCGGAGTCAGCCCATTGGACTTGCTGCCCCAATCCTTATATCCGTTCTCTCTTTTGTATTAATAAAATCATAATAATAATGAATGAAACAGGTGGCGCGGTGGTTAAGGTGTGATGATTTGGAGGAAAGGTCAGGGTTCGAGACCCCGTGGGACATTTTCCTCTTTTTTTGATTTTTAATTTCTTCTTTTGGTAAATAAAAAAAAACTTTTTGGGCTCTAAAGCCCATTCCAAAAAAGCAAACCCCCCCCCCCCCCTATATTTTATACTTGAACCTTTGTTTTAGTTAGTTTCTCATTAACATTTTTTTAGTTTCATGTTTTTTAATATTTTAGACTAATTTTCTTAAAATTCAATTAATAATAATGTTTTTAAACTAGATAATTTTCTTAACTAGTTTAGTTTTAAAATTAATTTAGAAACTTTGTGAATAATTTTATTAGTTAACTTTTTAGTTAACATTCCTAAATTGTTTAAGTTCTTCATGATAAACAAAATTTCAAAAAATAAAATAAAATAGAACAAAATTTTATTTTTTACTTTTTTTAAAAATTAGTCACAAACAAAAAATACCAAGAATTTTATTTCCATATTTTTTACTTTGTTAATTAATTTTTATTTCATAGATCGTTGTAGTTTTAATTAATTGTTTGATTATATTTTGTTGTATTGATTGCTTATTTAGACTCTTAGTCGCATTGTCGATTCGACCCATCCCCATTTGTAAATTTGTATTCCCTATTCGCAAAAGATCTGTAATAGCGTAGAATTTTAATTTCATTAATTTACTGTTTTTCTTTATACTGTATAGTAATTAGGCGTGTATGACAAGATTTAAAATCAACCGCTATACAACCCTAATCAAATACAAATTTAAATTGAATATAAAGACACTTTTCAGACGCACACCTCTAGAGTAACCTCTCTTGTTGCCTCGGAAAAACAGTCATGTCCCTCGAATGCGGGACGCTTTAGAAAAGACCCCTCGATTAAAAAAGATTGTAGTCCCTCGATGACCCTTCGATGTTGCCTTCAGTAAAACGATCTGAGTCACTTACGAAAATTGCTAAAGCGTCTTACAAGTTGCCTTCTATGGTTGTACGATTGACCCGCGCCTATCCCTTCACATCCAATGATAAGGCTTGTTACCAATCAATGGTAAGATAGAAACATCTAAAGGAAAAGGAATAAATCAAAGACCTTTTGAGTAGGTAGGATGTTCATAGTTGCTTGCTCACAAACTAACATCTTCAAAAAACAAACATCTCTTTGAACTATTTTCAAAACCAACACTCTGTATACATTCTTATAGAGACGAGAATCATTACAAAGTTTTCCGAAACAAAGGCGTTTTCAAAATATTTTCAAACTTGCACCAAACACATTTCAAACCAGGCATTTTCAAAGTGATAAAGCAACTAAGAGCTCGTAGATAACTACAGATGAAAAGGGTGATAACACCTTCCATTTTTATAACCTATCCCCCGAACTCAAGAAATATCTCAAAAGGTATTTCATGTTCTTTTCTCCCTTTCCTTTATTGGATAAAAGAAAAGTCAATGGCGACTCTTGCTATCCACAACAATTGCGATATATATATATATATATATATATATATATATATATATATATATATATATATATATATATATATATATATATATATATATATATATATATATATATATATATATATATATAAGAGATGTTTATATGATACATGTTATGATCCCTTAGGTCACTTGTGTGATTGTGTGTGGATGAGAAAATGCATTATGTAAGGTGCTATGTTGTAAACACTAAATTACATGTTTTATGAGAATGAATGATAATACATGTATATGGTTGAAATTTATTATTTGATAAATGATAATATGTGATCATTTGTTGGTTCCCGTTTTTTCTGGTTGAACATTTGGATGTGTTTGTTCTGGTGGCTTGATGTGACTATTTGTTATAAGCTTGAATCGAAATAGACATAGACTATTAGGTGGTAAAGCGCTTATGACAGTTATTATTGACACGATGAGGTGTGTGATCTATTGGTGTTATCCGTAAGTCATACACACCTGAGCTACCATTGCAATGTGCATGTGGGGATCTTATAAGGCGTTTTCTCACTAGTAGTTAACATATTGACGTGCTTGGTATGGTGAAGTAGTGATACCATATATGATACATTTCTTGGGAAACTCACCTCTAGTGGTGTCATGTAGGCAATACCATTAGGCTTTCGTCTAGTGGGCTTGTGTAGTCATTATGACATATTTACATTAATCATTGACATACCTACATATTATGGATTAATACCATTGCAATATGCATGTGGGGGTCTTACAGGGCATTTCCCCACTAGCCGTTAACACATTAGCGTTTTTGGTATGATGGGGTTGTGATACCACTTAGGCAACGTCGCAGTAGATAAACTCATCACGAATGGAATTCCACGTAGGAATGATCTGATTCATCTAGAGGTGCGCATGTGCAAGTCTTTTGACGTATAGACACAAGAGATAACCCATCAAGGGTGTGAAATGTGTATCATAGATAGAAAGGTAGAAATTACTTCTGGATTCCTTGTACGCGGGTACAGGTCTACATATTTGTTTGTGGATTTAGTGCTGAACCTTATGACGTATATTTCTTGTTACCTTATTGGTTAGTTATGGGACTTAAAATGGTGGTATTACTTTGTCGTGTATTTGCATCCAGCCGTGAGGAAAACCCCTGATTTGCGGTGAATTCTTCCTGATGCATGTACCTTGTAGAATCGAGTGAACCCATAAGATAGGGGAAATCACTGAGATTTAGTAATCTCACCCTAATCCTCTTATTATTTTTCAAGAACAGGTTGTAAGTAGAAGAGTTGCTAGATGGTTAGTGTTGAAGACTGCGGCGAGAAGATGGCAGGAAAACATCATCAGATCTTACCTTTCTTATGTGTAATGCTCTAGACTTGCTGATTATATCAATTCGTATTTTGGATTTGTATTGTATAAAATTTTAGATTCACGTCTTTTCCAGCTTTTATATGTTTCTATCTACTATTTTTAGCATCACTGCATATTATTCTAGACATATATGTATGGATTGTTACAGTTGGTATCAGAGTAGGTTGATTCTTGGCCCTTCTATGAAGCATCACTAAGAATTCTCTTCTCCCTCACATGTGTGTGTTGTTAACCTGATTTCCACTATCGTAGTATTCATTTGTTGAGCCTGATCACCTCACTGACTGCATATGCGATGGATAGGGTCACGGTGGAGCCACCACGAGGATGTGTAAGATACAAAGCGACTCAAGATGGATTGGTTGAAGCCTGTGAAGTTGGTGGTGTGTTGGGATTGTTGAGCATTAATAGAGCATTTGATGTTGAATAATTGAAAACCTGACTATTGTGGTAGGGTTTAATAAAACCTATTTTCCAAGATTTCAATTAGATGTTATGAAATTCCCTGAAGCAAAGGAGGAAATTCATGAGGCACCTGTGTAGGGATGTAGTAAAGGAGTTTTGCGTTGGAGCAGAGTTTGAAGCTATTAGGAATTCGCTGCTCAACTCGGGTGCTAGTGGCAGATGTAACTAGAATACTGGTTGGATGGAAAAAAATTTGGGAGTTTAAATAGAGAGATTAGACCTTTCTGGTCACTCTGGCCTGGGTGGTAGTTAGATGGACGAGGAACTATACTCCGCCTTGATTTGGTATACCCTAAGAAGTGAGTAGCTACTAGTAAAGGATTGAAAGAATGAGTGGAAGCAGTGATCTCTAATTGGGAAGATATTGGGCACCCGATTAGAGAAGGGACTACTGTAACTTTGTTCTTTCCAATCTATGATTAAGTCCTAGAATTACGCTAGGCGGCAGCTAAGGCGAGTGAAATCAGGAAGTACAATAGCCTAAGTTCTTGCTAGTTATGATTCGTCTAACCCCGAGTGAAGCCATATAACTATGATTCATCAACGACATGACCGCAGTTGTGTAGATTGTTTGGAACCATGGATTTCTAATCTAGGAGGATTATCCTTGTAATCTCTTATGCATGCACTATGCGAGTGAGTACCCGCATGGAATAACAATTCAAGTTGAATTATTACCCATTCTTACATAACTTATTGTCTTCTGAGTAAGTAAACCCTGAACGTGTGGCACTCTTAGGTTTTAGTATCCTTGGGAGCATTTTTGAAGGGTTTTGAGGAACGATGACCTCTGTAGACACCTGTTCGGATATTTGTCGATCGTGACTATGAGATACTGGTGGAAATTGTTATATGCTACTAGGGTAGGTTACTTGAGATCACGACATCGGAGTTGAACCACCATTTTAGTACTACCAAAAAAGTATATAGCCATTGTGTCACTATCGTGCAAGATATGTGTGAGTTGTCTTTTCCCGACAGATATGGGACAATGCTGATCTAGAACTCAAGGTAGGAATTTTTCGGTACTCGTGAGACACGGACTCGAACTCTCATAAGGTGGTATGACAAGCATCCATGTGTCACTCTTGATAGCAGAGAACTAACGAAGCATGCAATAGTGAGATGGATCGAGTTCTGATGTGATGCTTATGAGGACCCTGAGTAGTCGTGGTCGCGTGAGTATATATCAGATTATACCTTATGGATGTTTCTTGTTTCGTGGAGTGATAAGTGGGTAAGTGTGCATGAATTTCAGAAGTGGAACTGATGTATGATCATCATATCCTAGTCAGCACATTGTGTGACTATTCTTTAACATTGGTTATCAGTGTTACAGTAGACGAAATATATATTGGGTTAGCTCGATTAGAGATGTACCTAGAGGAGTATCTGTAGATCCTCAGAAGTAAAGAAATGTTAGTCTCAGTAAGCAGAGACACTTTGGTTTTGGGAGTGCCAAGGAATCCCAAAGGTAGATGTCAAAAGAAATCAGTGTGATTCCTTGCATTGTGGATGCACCCTCAATGTTAAAAGTGCTATGTTTAGAGGGTGCAACTGAAGAAGTAAGTTTAGTGTCAGATTTAGAGACAAATGCCAATTGTGATTATATGGGTGATGTGCGACTGGGAAAGGATTATTGTATCGGTTAAGTTACATGATTTAATAGAAGTGTTGTCACACCAATAGTATGAAGTCGTATGATTGGGAAGAAGCTATAGAGAAGTTGTTAGAGATATTGTAATAGATGTACGATGTGGAAGTCTGTAGGATAAGACGAACTCCAATTTAGTGAGTATTTTACTGTTGACGTTCTGGAACCAAAGCGTGTGACGAAGTGTATTCAAATGGACCTAACCAGACTGAAGGAATGATTAGTGACCTAATTTTGAGAAATTAACCCGCATGGAGGAGTAATTTTTTATGAATGTATCTAAGACTCTAGCATGTATCGTGATTTGACGAATGCTGATAAGGAACTTTAAGGGATTGAGAAAAGTGTGGTAGGGTAATAAAACCAAGTGGATTACGGACAAAGTGTGATTTAATAGGTTACAAGAAGTGTGTGACGGGTTGAGATCAGAGTAGCGCAATGGATGGAAGAAGAACCAGATAAGCCTGCAGTAGAGGTGAATGAAATACTTGTAACAAGTGTGTTGAGTAAAATTACCTTCCAAAGAGAAACTCTATGAGCAATGTTTTGTTTTTCTTACTCTCTCAAGGATCCACCATAATCTAGAGAAATATTGTAGATGGACAAACATAGAGAAGGCTTTGTGGTTCATATGTTGTAAGACATTCTTGAGGCAATGGTTGAACTTGTGAGTATTGAGAATTAAATAAGTGACGGATTTTGCTTGAAGTAGACTCTTTGTGACTGTGTCCGGTGCACTTTTGAGCGTGCGTGAAGAGTTAGACGATTGTCATAGGTTTACTTTGATAACTCACCTTTTGTCAGCGAGACGTTATGTGGAGTTGTTGGATATCAAGGCTATAGTTTTAGAATTGTATATCCTTGTAGCTTACGGTGGAAGTGCTTTTTCTATGGTTGAAGTAAGGATTTAAGTAAAGAGATATTTGATTCGAAGAAGGTAGACTTGGAATCATTCAATTTAAGCATATGGGAATGAGAAGTTAAAACTGAGAGATTCAACAAACATTTGTATGACGCTGTATGGAATCAGGTGGAAGCGAATATGAAATGTTAGCATTAGAGAGACGATACAGAAAGAATGTATGGTATTTGAGGTAGTGCAAGAAGCCAAGGGGAAGGAAGAAAAGTTTGGTGGCATATGCTTAGCAAGAATGAACTTAGCAAACATGGAGGATGAGGAATGTCCGAACATAACGGATTGCCAAGATTCCTGAAGCTACACTGAATCAGTGTGAAGAAGTAAGGGTTGGAACCTGGAAGGATCATTTCTCAAGTATGTCAGGATAGAACGTCAAAAGTGATGTTTTGTGTAAGTGTCGCGCCACAAAAAAAAGTCACCACCGAACTCTACTTATCTCGAAGGAAAGGAAGATATCGAGATAACCCAAATGGAACGGATAAGATGGTCTTACAACGAAAATAATGGGTAAGGAAGTGGGTTATGCAAGGGGAGGGTTTTAGTACCCCAAGCGTCTGTGGTACTCCACAGGATCCACTTTTGTTTTTTCTCATCTAAGGGTGTGTAAAAATATATGTCTAAAGCTTACTGCTAAAAAGGAATGCATGCGAAATAAAATACAGGGAAAAGAAGGAACATTTACAAAGTTTTGCTCGCCTAGGCCCCGCAACCTAGTGCCTACATACTCCCCTGTGCAATGGGAAAGTCGGAGCGTCTTAGTGTGACTCACATGTTTCTGTTTATTTTGTGTTTTTTATGGGTGACGAACCCTTGTAAAAACGGTTTTTATTTATTCCCTCAAGGCAAGATGCCACGCTTGATTGGTTTGTGTTTTGTCATCTTGAAAAAGGATTTAATTATTATTAAGATGTTTTAAGGTTTGCCAAGAAAAAAAGGTTTTAGTTTTAACACACATACAAAAGAGGGATGAAAAATGCTAAAAGGGAAATGTCTACCTATGTTAGTATACCAAAAACCTAAGGGTGAGGATAACTATCCTATAGGGAACATGCAAAGATCAAAGTCGTTTTCTCAATTCTAATTGAGTGACATCATCGATCATTAACAAAGGAAAACGATAAATCCTTAAGGGAGCATGCAAAGATCGAAGTCGTTATCTCAATTCTAATTGAGTGACATCATCAATCGTCAATAAAGAAAATAATAAAATCCTATGGGGAGCATGCAAAGGTTGAATTCGTCATCTCAATGCTAATTGAGTGACATCATCGGCCATCAAAAGGTAAAAGAAAACACAATTACAATTAGAAAACAAGTGCAGAATTCCTGCTACAGGTCTTTAAACAGCGACTTCAAGGGCACGCTCTTTATTTCCTACTTCTCATAATATCTAGGAAGTTCTAGTGGCGGCTAACAAAAGCAAGTGGATCATCAATCCAACGAAATAAAATAGAGAAGCAAGGAGTACGCATTGAGCAAGCTTCACCAAGAAATAAACAAAGTCAGAAACAATATCCAACTAAGATAAAAACACACGCGTGTTACGAATGCAACGCATAATCAGAAATTCATACACAAGTATCACAAAATATCATACACATCTAGACAACATATAATGTAATGTGAATTTCTCATGAAAATGAGAAATAAGGCGTGTCGTATAGGAAGCGAGCATAAGCCATATGTTTCAATCACATAACAAATGTTATGTTACATGACCGAAAGTATCAAAATAAACCTTGCACAATGAGCAGACGAGTCAAAAATAACAAGGAAAACAGTATAAATCCGCATGAAAATTAATCCAAAAATTAATAAATGGTATGCAACAAGCAAGCATGTATCAAATTATAATTATGGCATTAAAATTCTGCACTAAGAAGAGTAAAAATTTGCACTAAAAATTCAGCATTACCGTGTAAAACGCGTTTTAGAAAATAGGTGTCAAAAAAATGGGCTCGGGATAAAATGTTATTTACACGGTAACCTGTAAGCGTACCAAGGAATCTAAATCTGCAACCGGTTCAGTAAAAATAAGAAGTAGAAGCAAGACTTTCATGCACGGTCATTTTGAAATGTGATAAAAAAAAGTGCTCAGAATCGAACAAAACTCACATGGTTGTTTGAAAACGGGCCACTAGATTCAAAGGTGAACTCAGTTTGAATAAATTTCACGTGGAAGTGGGAATTTTAAGTCGAGTCTTAGCATTCACCTACAACCAAACACAACCACTCATAACAATCCGGAAATTAGCAACTATTAACAAGTGATGTTTGAAGTTTGGCATAAATGAAATTAAATTTGATTCAATGGTTAGAATTAAAGAGGCTCATCAATTCAATATTGCTCAACCAATGTCACACCTCTTCATTGTTAATAACACTTTAGAATTCCAATAAACACTTTTCACCAAAATCATTTAATTAAATAAGCACTTATTTCTAACCAATTCTGGATTTTCATAACATGATCACGATTCAATCTAAGACTCAACAATTATAATCCAATTCAACATTTAAAACCCCAATTCAACAACCAAATCAAGAAAAAATACTTAATCAGAAAAATGACTTATTCAATAAAGCGTTTAATTCAAGAAAAATTCACCGTGAAATTGAAGACAAGGTTGAGAAGAAGAGATCACAATGTTAGGATTTTGAAAACGCATGATAACAGAGGGACGAGGTCCGTGGAAAATCAACAGCGGCGGAGGGCTTCTGACGGGGGTCCGACAACATGGCAGCGGCTGGCTGGTCGTCAGCTGGTGCTCCGAGGCGAACTGGTGATGAATTGATGATGATCATTGATGAAGATGGATGAAGATGTTGTTTAAGTTGTTGTTGTATTCTTGAGAGAAAATTGAGAGAATAGAGTTTGATTTTGGAGAAAATAGAAATAGAGTTTTTTGGTGATTTTGTGAATTGATGAATTATGAGAGAAAATGTTGTGAATGAGAATATATAGTGTGGGATAATATGAGTGATTTTGGTTGATAAGCTTCAAATAATTACAAATAATAGTGCAGATTTTTAAGTCATCAGTGTCTGACACGTTCAGGTCAAATTCATAGGGAGATCGGTGTGAAATTCGAAGTCGGAGCGTGAAACAAAAACTTAGCTGACGCCAATATTGACCTCGTGTACAAAGATGAGCTCAATCCGATAAAAAACGAGTCAGATATGAGCTTTTGAATATTGAGACAACGATATAAAATCCTTCAGCACCAGTTTTCGTGTCAGTGTCAGACACATACACCTTTTCGATCAAAATCTGGTACTTCTCGGAGCATAATCCGGACTCGACTTTGGAAGAAAAATTTTAAATATCTGAGCCAATGAACTCGTATAAAAAGATGGTTCCGATCGATAAAAATTGACGGAGTTATGAATTTTCTCGTGAAACGACAACTAAATTTGAATTTCCTTTTTTCCATTCAGCAACTCTATTTTGTGAAACAAGCCAAAAACGAGGGTCTCCAGAGTACTGTTTGAATTTGGAGTATGAATAGAAAATATAGCTGACATCAATTGTGAAATTATGCTGAAAGAACCGTCTCGATACAATAAAAATCGAAGGAGTTACAATTTTTACAATATCCAGAATCGGTAAGTTAACATTCGAGTTCAACACCAAGGAATCTCCAATAAACCATAATTGCAAAGACTTTCCTCAAGGAATCAACTCTCGGTCCGAACATACAGAAGGAAGATAAAATCAAGATGGACTTTCCTCAAAAAGAAAGGCTTAGAAACATCGCTCTAAGTGAATGTTTTCAATTTTCGAACATCCAAAAAATAACGCTTCAACACAGTATTTTTACCGTTTTTCCATTATTTCTTCTCAAAGTATCCACATGTTCGGAGATTCTCCCTAAAAAATTAGCTTTCGAGCTGAACACGAAAGTTGAAAAAGATAACAAGACGATTTTGACGCCTCAAGAACGGTTCCAAAATAGTATTTCAATAAGAAGTTATGAATTTTCGATTGCTTGCGAGACGAGAAACCAACAATAAAATTCAGTAACTGTCTTTAAAGAAATAAAATTTTCAGAGGGTCTCTATAGAATTAACCTTCAACCCGAACATGAGAAATGATAAGGAAGTCAATACGATCTCAATGCTTGAAGAATCACCAGAAAATAGTATCCAGATTGCGAGTTGTGAATTTATGAGCTCAAATCAATAAAACACCATTTATGGCTCGTACTACCTCCAATCAACCGAACGTCCAATTTCTCCTCAGTTTGAAGCATATTAAGATACATGAGAACCTGACATGATGATAGTTTAACTAATCATTACCCTGATAGCTTAAAAAACACACAAATCACCTTTGAACATTTAAAAACACGAGTTTTGGCTTATTGCACAACATAACATAATAATATCTTTTTGTGTAGCTTTTGAAAAGAAATGCCTAGATCCCATGACCATTTATGATGTTGTAGCGATGAAAATCGGAGATCAAGCTATTGATTAACATGACTCACAAAAAAGCAAGAGTCGCCACCGCGCTTTATTATTTCCAAGGGAAAAGGGAAAAGTGCGAAATAAAACTCATAAATATGTAAAGTAAGTGCAATACTAAAAGTAAAGAAAAATAAAATACATTTGAAAAGATCGAAGATTCGGGGGATTGATTATACAAAGGGAAGGTAATACCATATTATGTATCTATAGTATCCTATAGAACCTTTTTAAATATATGTGTTTTTGGTTAAAAAGTTTGTTTGCAAAAAGGATCGGGGAGATGAGAAGTTTTGAAAATACAACGATCTAATGTCGAGGTTTTGGCTTAAAAGGGTGTAAATTTGAAAATAGGGTTTTAAAGGTTTTAACTAATAGAAAATAAATATGAGGAACAAAATATAAAGACTTACAATAACATAAATTCAATGAGATGATCATTTCTCTTGGATTCAAACACAAAGATAATAATCAGATGAAGACCGGACAAAAACCAGACATAAGATAAAAATGGATAGTAACCATAGTCTAAGGATTAAAGAACCAATTTTAGGTTTTTTTTCTTTATTAAGTGGCTTATAACAAGCAAAAGAAAATAAGAAGCTCAAGTGAGCAAAGAGAAGATAAATGCTCAAGTGGGCAAAGAAAAAAATGCATAAAGTAAAGAAAATAAAATGCTATGGATGATAAATGGCATAAAAATAAAGAGAAGAAAATATAAAGTGCGGAAATATAAATGATATTAAAGTAAAGTTAGTACAATATAAAGTTAATAATCTGATTTGGGATAAGTGTAACTTCATATGGAGCATAGAATGTATGTACCCATACATGTTAGAGAAATGACACGTTGAAGTTTATTCTCTTATACATATAGTACAATTAACAAACATGGGGGATCAAGACAAAGTTAAAGAAGATACATTATGACAAACTTATCATCAATCTCAAGTAGCTTGAATAATCAAAGGGTCATTTAGAGGTAGATTGAAAATGATGAAAGTTCATAAAATATCCGACAAGCTTAGATGAACTAAAAACACTCAAATGTTTTCCAAATTGATCCAAATAAAAATAAAAATAAAATAGATAAAGAAGAATAAGATGAACTCTATAATAAAAATAATATAAATATCATAACTTTCTCAATTTTTCATGAAATTAAACAAATGAATAATGAAAGCTTATCTACTCAATCTCACGACCAATGATCCATGCTCAAATAGTAAATAAACAACAAAAAATTACAGAAAAAATGAAAATTAAACAACAATAAATCAGTTTTTCTTTTGGAGGTTCAAGAACACTTTTCAACTCTTGATTTTGAATCAATGGAGTTTTCTTCCAAAATGATGATAATTATGGTACTAAATAAATAAATAAAAAGTAAAAATGCAATAGAATAATAAAGAATAAGTATAATATCCTACCTATTCAATAAAAAGAAAGAAATGACTTGAAAGAAAATGAAGAAAAAAAGAAGAGAGTTTTGATTTAGTTTAGTGAATAATTTATAGTATTTTTTCTCCAAAAGAAAGAAAGAAAGGTCTTATTTATAAGGTGAATGAGGTGAGAGTGTTGATGTAGCAATCCATGTGATTTTATGAGAATGGTTCTTGGCCATTGATAAGTCCAAGTTGGCAATCCATGTGAAGTGTGAGAATGATTCTTGGCCATTGATAAGTATAAGTTGGCAGTCCTTGTGAAGTGTTTGTACTACATTATAGTGGTTTCACCTTTTCTTTATTGATACAAGAACAAATGACAAAGTAATAATAATAATAATAACTAAAAGTGTTAGTAATAATAATAAATACAAAATAGAAAATAAAAGAGATATTAAATTAACTATTTATGATTTTTTTTCTTGAATTAAAATAAATGAAAATATAAGTACAAATTAAAAGATAAAAAAAATACATATAAGAAAGTAAAAGGACTTATAAAAATTTTTCTAGATTTTTTTGAAATAAATGATACCAATATATATATATATATATATATATATATATATATATATATATAAAAGAACATATTTTTGATAATTTTTTAGTAAAGAGGTAAAAATAGTAAATAAAAAAATAACATGATGCTAAACACATTTTTTTATGATTTTTTTAAATGGAAAAGAAATCATTAATAAAACACAATAAAAATCAAATTCCACTAAATTCATAAACGGCTTCTAACGTTTCTATTTTTTTTTTGTGGCTTTTCAAACCATAATCAGCTCTTGACTTGTAAAGAGAAATTGTAGATGGTGTCAAGGAGAATCATATGCAAAAAGAACTGCTCAAAAATGTTGAAATTTAAAGAAGTTATAAATTTTTGAAATCTAACTCAAGAATTGGAAAAAATAGGTCAAACCACTCGTGAACACTTGTTATGCAATGATGATAATGGAGGGTGGGATCTTAGGTCAAAAATTGGGGTATGACAGTTACCCCTATTTATGTTTCTTCTATTCAGAGATATGAAGATTGAAATCTCCGTTTCGACGAGATTGAAGATACTTAAATATAGAATACACAATTTTTAGTCCTAACATACCACAATGATGTTTATGATATGATAGGGATGCAATGCTCTGAATTTTATAGGGCGTGATGGCACATGAGATAAACTACTGCTGGAGAAACCAAGCACATGATAAAGTAATCCCACAGGGAAAGAGATTATGACTCCATTGAGAACAGAGCCATAGACTTCGATTGAGGGATTCTTATTAGGGAACAACTTAGAGAGAAAAAAATTTCCAACTCCATCAAGGAAGACGCCTTACATAGGTTGTGAAAAGATAAATGGCTACTGACTCAAGATGATGGTAAATTTCCCACTCAGTGTCAAAGGTAGAAAAATCAAAAAGGATATCGACTTACAGATGATGGTAAACTACCAACTATATAGATAAAGGTAGAAGATTGATAAGATACTAGCTCATAGATGACGGTAAACTACCAACTCAATAGTGGAAGGTAGAAGATCAAATAAGATACCGACTCATAGATGACAATAAATTACCAACTCAATAGATGAAGGTAGAAAAGTAAGGGATACCGACTCACATATGACGGTAAACTACCAACTAGATAGATGAAGATAGAAAAGTAATGGATACCGACTCACAGACGATGATAAACTACCAACTCAATAGATGAAGGTAGAAAAGTAAGAGATACCGATTCACAGATCACGGTAAACTACCAACTCAATAAATGAAGGTAGAAAAGTAAGAGATACCAACTTACAGATGAAGGAAAACTACCAAATCAATAGACAGAGGTAGAAAAGATAATAAACTTTTCCACGACGAACAGGTTCCAGTTTCTTATTTATCAAGTCTTCCACTTGAAAAGGATAATATACAAACTTCTCTATGGTACTTTTTCAGAGAGATACCATTTGTTGTTGATGAGCAAACTTCTCCAAAGAGATACCATTTGCTGTTGATGAGCAAACTTCCCAAAATAGATACCATTTGTTGTTGATGAGAAAACTTCTCAAAAGAGATACCATTTGATGTTAATGAGCAAACTTCTCAAAAGAGATACCATTTGTTGTTGATGAGAAAACTTCTCAAAAGAGATACCATTTACTGTTAATATGCAAACTTCTCAAAAGAGATACCATTTTGTTTTTGGTGAGAAAAATTCTCAAAAGAGATACCATTTTGTTTTTGGTGAGAAAAATTCTCAAAAGAGATACCATTTGTTATTGGTGAGCAAACTTCTCAAAAGAGATACCATTTACCGTTGATGAGCAAACTTCTCAAAAGAGATATCATTTACCGTTAATGAGCAAACTTCTCAAAAGAGATACCATTTGTTGTGTAAACCTCCCCAAGAACCTGGTCACAAGCCACGAAGTGGTCTCAGTTTCTTCTTAATCAAGTTTTCCACTTGAAAAGGACAATATACAAACCTCTCTGCGGGACTTTTTCGACGAGATGTCGTTTTCTGAGTAAACCTCCCCAAGAACCTGGTCATAAGCCACAAACTGGTCTCAGTTTCTTCTTAATCAAGTCTTCCACCTGATAAGGATAATATACAAAGTTCCCCCTTGGACTTTTTCGAAGAGATGCCATTTATTGAGTAAATCTCCCCAAGAACCTGGTCATAAGCCACGAACTGGTCTCAGTTTCTTCTTAATCAAGTCTTCCACCTGATAAGGATAATATACAAACTTCCAATTGTACCCCAAAATTTTCCGTCCCATTTTTACTATGGACATGCCCATTGAGGTCCCCAACTTGCCCTAGGATGACTAAGAATTGACCAGACAAATTCTCCTCCTAAGGCAATGAACCCCCAATTAGGGTTTCAATTTTCATCAAGATGGTTGAGCTCCAAGGATCCAAAATGTTATCCATTATCCTAATATGTACTCAAGATCATCCATGCCAAATTTCATGCCTTGAACAAAAAGTTTGCTCAATCAATTGCTCAAGTATTGGAAAATCAATTTTGCTATGTCAAATGTCAACTGTGGCCCATGTACAATAAAACTTCAAGATTTTTGGTCAACATCAACATTTTAAAGTGATATCCATCATTTTATCAAGGGTTGATCATGATTCCTCAAGAAATGCTCCTAACCCATCAAAAGTAAAAAATGGCAAATTAGGGCTTCTATAGGAAAAGTCAACCAAACTTTGACCAAGCATAACTTTCTCATACTTTATCCGAAATTTTCCAATCAAAGCTTATTTTGAAGATAATCCAATTCCCTACAATTTCTCTTCATCCCTCAAGTTCAAGAAATACCCCATTTGAAAGATACAAGTTCATACATTACATGTCATTTTCAGAAAGTCAACAAAAGCCACTTCTTTCCAAGACCTTTTACATCAAGTTAACATCTTCAAATGCAAAATTGATAAAAAGAGGGATTGAAGTAGACATCTTGGGCTTTACAAAAAGTCCCAGATCATTATCATGAGATAAAAATTGAGCAAGTTATGGATTTCCCAAGTTGGAAAATTTTGGGCATTTTCAAGAATTATGCATTGAGCAAACTTGAAGTTTTAGGTCAATGGCTTAATTTCTGGGACTTCAAACATCTTCCTAAGCCTATAGAGGACCTCTAAAATTATTCTTGCCATGCCTTTCCTTTGCTAACTATTTTATTCATATTTATTTTAATTTATTTCAAATAAATATAAAATAAAATGTATAAAATAATTGGAAATGGGCTTTGAGCTGGGTTGATGTTTTGGATAGCCTAGGCCCATATAATTTTGCGCAAACAATGTTCAAATTCATTCAAATTCAAAAAGGACAAGATTCCATGTCTTTGGCAAAGTTACAAAACATCATTCATGGCTTTAAAAACACATGTTTATGGTTGTTATTACCTTTGTTCTCTTGTCTCCTCCCTCCTCTCTATATAAAGGACACATTAGCAAGCTTCAAGACACATGAGATACAACCTGGAAAAGATCTACAAATTTTGCAAAAATTATCAAAGTTGTAAAAATTCGCATTTTAGGTTCCATCCTTTCTCAGTCCAAACAAAAGATTCAAATACATTCCTGGAGGCTCCCTGAAGCTTTTGCAATCATTACCAAGCCCTGAAACATCATAAAACGCCTCAGTAAGCTCCATTTTTATATTTTCTAAATTGTTTCATGCAGATTCGGTGCTCCTCGTAGCTAGATGTGCATTATACACCATCAGACATGTGCCATCAGATGTCCATCTGATCAGATCTAGCGCACTCCATCTGCAGGCTCACCATGTAATATCAAGACCAATCCACATTGGATCCAGAAGAAAATCTAGGCCTCTCCCTTCATGGGCCAACAAATTCAACAACCACACCCCCACTTTTTTTTAATATCTCAAGTCCATCTAGTTTTTTTTGTAATGTTTTAATTTCTTTTATCTTCTTTACTTAATTAAGCAAATAATAAAAGAAACTCACAAATAAATTAGGCTTAGACTTTTTTTTTAGTTAAAACAATGAATTGCTTTAATTAATTAATTAATTAAATTTTAACTACTTTCTTATTTTAAAATGAACTAGAATTTAGGATTTAATTTATGTTTCAAATGTTTTCTTAATAAAAAAATGCAAAAATATTAGAATTAGATTAATTTCATTCAATATTTATTTTCTTAAATTAAATTTAGATTTAGTTTAATTATTTTTCTTGAAATACATAAAAATAAAACCAAAAAGATTTTTCTTGTTTACATAGAATTTTTCTTAGGATTTTTAGACGTAATATTTATTTCCCGCGTGTTATTTTTCTTCTCGCATTTTATATAAATAATGTAACTGATTATGGGATGTAATAGTCTATATTTAAAATTATGCATTTTATTTTCTTGCACTTTTTTATGTAGTTGTCCCAAAGCGTTGTAATAGTCTAGGATTTAAATTTTCGCACTTTAAATTTCTGTAAATATTAACTGTTAGTAACTAGGCGTGCATGATAATACTGAAAATTAAAATGTTAGCAAACTTAATAATACAAGATAAATAACTGAATTTAACACATATGCACATATACACCTCTAGGGTACCCCACTTTGGTTACCTTCAGAAATAAAACAGTCATGAGGCAGGAACGCTTTAGCAAAGACCTATAAATCAAAAGATCATAGTCCCTCGATGGCCCTACAGTTGTGTTCTCGGTAAATGATCTAGTCCCTAAACAAAATTTCTAAAGTGTCTCCACAAGTTGCCTCCGTGACTGTAACGTCCCTTTCGAATGTCCCTAATACATCCAACGATAGGGCTACCTACTCACTAATAGTAGGATATCATTGTCTAAATGATAGGAGGAAAAGAACGACCCTTTTCAAATACTACTTTTCAAAAACAATTTTCAAAACATTTTCTTTGTCAACACTCTTGAAGACTGATACAAGAGTTAAACACAAAGCAAATCGACGCACTAAGGTATTTTCCAAATATTTTCAAAACACACAAACACAAACACTTTTCAAGAAATGAGCAAGTACCTAAGAGCCTCTGGAAAACCACAGATGGAAAGTGTGCTAATACTTTACCTTTCCATAATCTACCTCCCTTACTCAGAAAAATCTCGAAAAAGTTCTTTTTCTGTTCTTTTCACCCTTTCCTTTGTTGGATAAAAGAAAATTCGGTGGCGACTCTTGCTTACCGCAACATTTGTAAACAAAAAAATGCAAAACCAGTATTAAACAGTCGGTTCTGCCACCATATCACAGAACTGGCGACTTTGTTGGGGATTATATTATAAAGTGGGGTTTACCTTAGGGTCTACATCATTTTTCTTCTTTGTTTATTTTGTTTGCTTTACTTTTAAGAGTATTTGTTTGGGTACTATAGATCCTACACCCGGATCTGGGGAAACCTTTTAGGTAAGTAGCAATAGATCGTGAAAGTTGTGCGGGGTATACCGACACAGTTGAAGCGATGGCTATGTTGATGCGACACTTTGGTTGGTACTAGTAGCCCTTGAGTTAATCAAGGAGAATACGGGGCCGCTACGTAGTGTCATGAAGCGTCAACTGACCTTAGAACCTTTAAATGAACAACTTGGTCATTAGGACGTAGTGAGATGGTCATCCTTGGTGTATTCCCAAGGTCGGCAGATACTCGATGCTACACTCATTGAGATTTGACTCTTGAGTTTTGTTTGGTTATGGGTTAGTCGCCTATTGAATGAAGCTTGTGGGAAAGATCAGTGATATTGAGATCCCTTAGAACCCAGTTACTATTTATAGGATAGGTTGAACCAATCCAACTTCAAGAGGGTACTACCTTAAAACACATGCAAGCCTTAAATCTAAGGTTTTTGGTGTTATTTTCTTGTGCTTACTATATATGTGATTTCTTGTCATAATCATACACATCATAACATCATGCCATAACAACTTCCAGCTGAGGTTGAAGTAATGAGAACCCATATGTTGGGGCAAATGGCTCTTATCCAAGGCCTGGCCCGGGGACAAGAAGAGTTGAGGGCCATTATCACTAAACTTCATCAAGACGGATGCAACCGTAAGAAGCAAATAGTCGAGGTTGGGGACCAAGTTATTGATCAACCTCTGAGAAGACAAGAAGTTGGACCTTTCCAACTTGCTAATACATTACGGGTCCAACAACAATCTCGCCAAAAACAACGGGTTAATCAGAGTAAGCCGGATACACCCAAGAGACAGTTTACCAAACTCAACATGTCACTGTCTCAAGCTTTACAACACATGTTGAGGATGAATCTGGTAACATTGATAGGGCCTCATCTGAATCCCAAGACTTCTTTCCCTAACTATAATCCTGATGCAAAGTATGCATATCACTCCAATAGTCCGGGGCATGATACTGATGATTATTGGAGGTTAAAATATAAAATTCAAAACTTGATTGATGAAGGAGTGCTGGAGTTTACACAAAATGGTCAGGCTGAGTTCTTATGCCCTCCCTCAAAGGCACGCCATATGGAGTGACAAGATCAAACAAAGAGGCTTTTTGTTCATTTGAATTCTTAATTGTAATTTTCTTTTGATTGTTCGAACATTTATTTCATGTCAAACTTTGTTACTTTATCAATGCATTGCATATGTCTGTTTTGAATCAATTCATTCGTATTCACTATATTTAAACTACTTTCCTTTTTGTGATATTCAACTCTCGATCAAAAGCTCTGAGCCTTTAGAGGGAGGATGACGAAAATGATACCATAATCTCTACAGTATGCTTTCGAACAGACCCCACTAACGATGTACAGGCATTGTTTCAAATCCTAAACAGTGGAGTTATAAGGAAGATAATCCCTAGTCAACCCCTTTGAGCCAAAGAAGTAGGTGTTTTTATTTTCACACAAATTAAAACCCTTTAATCATAACCCGAGGCAGGGTAGTTTTCTCAGTTAATTCAGAGGCACATTCAGTCGCAAGCTCATCCTTCATACACGACAAATAGTGTAGAAGATACCTTCCAAAAGATGGTGATGGTTCTGCATAATCATCAAAGCAGGCAGTCATTATTTTTCAAAAGAAAAGCCCGCTAAGTCAAAACCTATAAAGGAGACTTAAGAAAAAATGGGGGCATCCCGCTGACTGTAATTACAAAAGAAACAGTTCAGGCAAAAGTAGGGATAACAAAATAAAAAAAAAAAGGTCCTAAAAATCCTTAACAAAAGAAAAGGTAACAAAAATGATTGCCTTCTCAAACAAAAGATCAATTTATAAACCATCACCAAGTATCAGAGCAAAGATTCCAGACTCAATTGGGATCTAAACCCATAATTAACTGAGCATAGGACTAATGAAAATCACGAAGAGCGGGTTGGGTACAAATAAAAATTGAGCCTTTATCCTTTGTTTCTTGAACCGTGAACCAGGCCACATTATAACCCTTAAAAGTCCTAGCCGAAGCATGGGTTAGTTCGAAAGCATATTGTTACAAAAGGTATCCTGACTCCTGTAGGGTTCTTTATAAATCATGAGCTGACATCACACTTTTACAAAATTTGTTTGTTTTACTAAAAAATTAATTTTCAAACTTCAAGACAGACATAAGTTTTGCATTCTTAAAATACCATTATTTGCATATGACTATTTGTTCAACAATAGAGAAATTCGCATGACAGATATTCGATGAACAGAAATCCTCTCAGTGGATAGAATCACCCAGATGGAAAGACATTCCTGTGATATGCCATTCATGATCAAGGGGAATAGCATGGTGTCCAGCTGATCCGGGGCAGTCAAGTCAAAGTTCAAGGAATCTCTCAAAAATGCCAAATAGCCAGGGGTAGAACTCCATTTGAATTACTTGGGGCGTTGGACATGAATTCGAGCAACGAATCCTGTACGATCAAACAAACACCTTCTAGCAGTGTGACAACACTTACTACTAAGGATAGTGACAATTCTCCGCACCCGGTGAACATGGACATCGTCATAAAAAACTACGCATGAAAAAGGCCTGCTAGGTTGACATGCCTAGGAAAAAATAAGGGACCCACGGCGAACCAAAAAGAGTTCTAGAAAAATTAGGGATATATACAAAAATTATGCACCCGACAAGTCGAAAACCTGAAAAGGCGGCTTGGGCAAAAAAGGGTATCCCGATGGACTGAAAACCCGAAAGGGAGGTCCAGGCAAAAGTTAGGGATTAAAGCGTACGACTATGTCCTGTCATCTTGTCACTTGTCTATCAGTAGAAGACTTGTTATCCTGATCATCATTTTCCAAGCACCCCATGAGTAGGGATGACACTCAAACCATCCATAAAGTCTCCACAGGTACTTTCTCCGGTAGGTATAGGGGCAGAGATATTCTGAGACGAAGTCACCGCTACATATGACCCCGTGACACCTATGTTCCCCACAGAGTAGAAACAACCAATGTTTTGACCTCTTCTTCCCCAAGCAGGAATTACTTCCTCCAGCCAAGTTCCTTTAGAGACATGAAATTTGTGTTCCCCAACCGAGCTTTATAATCTTAAACAGTTTATAAAACCTCCTCCCGATTAGAGTTTATTTCTCATATTGTGGAAGTTCATTCCCCAACAGAGTTTATTTCTCTACATCGGTAAAATCTTCCAATAAAGCATCTCCCTCAACAGATTTATTCTCAAGCAAAGTCAATCCTCGACAGAACATCCTCAAACAGAAAGAGGAAATCCCTGGCAAATCATATATATTCATCATCCCCAATGGAAATGAAGGACTCAGCCTCTCAACGCTCTTCAGAAGAAGTCTAGGGTTTACTTTCCCGAACTAGAAAGCATCGCAATAGCATCCCATATTCATACATCATGGCATGCCCATACACATCGCATACATCATAATCTTATTTATTTTGAGAACATCACCACAATGCATTTCATACATCATGACATTGCATATGACTAACTCTTAGCCTTTTCAGGGAAAAGATCAAATCAACAAACACTGTTGACTACTTATGTGACCTGGTAGTCTTCTCAAAAGCTACGTCTAACAAAGGTTTATTTCAGGATTTTCCTCAAAGATGCCCTCACAAGACCTTCTTTTGTTCAGTCAGATCGACACTAAGATCTCTCTGATTTCTATTATAGATGAAGATATTCCAAGACTTTTGTCTGGTTCAGTTGAATTGACCCTAAGATTATTCTGATTTCCATTCCAGTCAAAGTTAATTAAAGACCTTCTCTGGTTCAGTCAGATCGCCACTAAGATCTCTCTGATTTCTATTCCAGATGAGATATTCCAAGACTTTTGTCTGGTTCAGTTGAATCGATCCTAAGATTCTTCTGATTTCCATTCCAGTCAAAGTTAATTAAAGACCTTCTCTGGTTCAGTCAGATTGACACTAAGATCTCTCTGATTCCTATTACAGTTGAAGATGGCCCAAGAATTTTGTATGGTTCAGTTGAATTGATCCTAAGATTCTTCTGATTTCTATTCCAGTCAAAGTTAATTCAAGACCTTCTCTGGTTCAGTCAGATCAACACTAAGATCTCTATGATTCTTATTCCAGTTGAAGATGATCCAATACTTTTTTTGGTTCAGTTTAATCGACACTAAGATTTTTCTGATTCTTATACAGTCAAAGATAATTCAAGATTTTCCTCTGGTTCAATTAGATCGATACTAAGATCTCTCTGATTCCTATTCCAGTTGAAGATAATCCAAGACCTTTTTCTGGTTCAGTTAAATTGACACTAAGATTTTTCTGATTCTTATCCAGTCAAAGATAAACCAAGACCTCTACTGGTTCAGTTCGAATCGACCATTGATTTGTTACTGATTCTTTTCCGGTAGATCCTTTCTCTGGTTTAGATAAATTGACACTAAGATTTTTCTGATTCTTATCCAGTCAAAGATAAATTAAGACCTCTGCTGGTTCAGTTTGAATCGACCATTGATTTGTTACTGATTCTTTTCCGGTAGATCCTTTCTCTGGTTCAGTTAAATCAACACTAAGATCTCTCTGATTTCTATTCCAGTTAAAGATATTCTAAGACTTTTGTCTGGTTCAGTTGAATTGACCCTAAGATTCTTCTGATTTCCATTCCAGTCAAAGTTAATCCAAGACCTTCTCTGGTTCAATCAGATCGACACTAATATCTCTCTGATTTCTATTCCAGTTGAATATATTCCAAGACTTTTGTCTGGTTCAGTTAAATCGACACTAAGATTCTTCTGATTTCCATTCAAGTCAAAGTTAATTAAAGACCTTCTCTGGTTCAGTCAGATCGACACTAAGATCTCTCTGATTCCTATTCCAGTTGAAGATGATCCAAGACTTTTGTCTGGTTCAGTTAAATCAACACTAAGATATTTCTGATTCTTATCCAGTCAAAGTTAATTCAAGATTTTCCTCTGGTTCAGTTAGATTGATACTAAGATCTCTCTGATTCCTATTCCAGTTGAAGATAATCCAAGACCTTTTTTTGGTTCAGTTAAATCAACACTAATATTTTTATGATTCTTATTTAGTCAAAGATAAACCAAGACCTCTGCAAGTTCAGTTCGAATTGACCATTGATTTGTTACTGATTCTTTTCCAGTAGACCTTTTTCTGGTTTAGTTAAATCGACACTATGATTTTTCTGATTCTTATCCAGTCAAAGATAAATTAAGACTTCTGCTGGTTCAGTTCGAATCAACCATGGATTTGTTACTGATTCTTTTCCGATAGATCCTTTCTATGGTTCAGTTAAATCAACACTAAGATTTTTCTGATTCTTATCCAGTCAAACATAAATCAAGACCTCTGCTAGTTCAGTACGAATCGACCATTGATTTGTTAATGATTCTTAACAGTTTAATCTCATTTCCCTAATAAGTCGCTGTGAAGCCTGGAATACGACCAGATAACAGTCAGCCTTATCATCCTCAGCAAGTCACTGTGAAGCCTGGATCCTGAATAGATAGTAGTTCACTTCTGTCTCTTCAATGAAGGGATGACTTCCCAATAGAGTAATGGACAACCGAAGCTCCTAGACTATATTCCCCTAAAAAAACATTCCCCAGCGGACTCCTCCTCGGACAGCAGGAACAGGAATCCCCACAAAGAGACTCCTTACAAAGTCAGCATCTATTTTCGATGGCATCTTTAAGCCCATCTCCGACGACTCTCTGTCATATTCCTTGGATGGCATCTTTAAGCCCATCTTCGACAGTCTTCTGTCATCTTTTCCAAATGGCATCTGTAATCCCATTCCCGATATTATTCACCAACAGTCTCACTTCGACCGAGTGCAAATTTTTGGGTACTCTAGTGTTCAATCATCTTCCACCTTCAGATCACGAAAGGAAGATAAGCCAATCTACATCCTCAGGTCTAAGAAGATTGAATAGGAGCAGCTGTTGTAACCCAAAATTTTCCTTCCCATTTTCACTAAAGACATGCCCATTAAGGTCCCCAACTTGCCCTAGGATTACTAAGAATTGACCAGACAAATTCTCCTCCTAAGGCAATGAACCCCCAACTAGGGTTTCAATTTTCATCAAGATGGTTGAGCTCCAAGGATCCCAAATATTCTCCATTGTCCTAATATGTACTCAAGATCATCCATGCCAAATTGTATGCCTTGAACAACATGTTTGCTCAGTCAATTGCTCAAGTATTGGAAAATCAATTGTGATAGGTCAAAAGTCAATTGTGGCCCATGTATAGTCAAACTTTAAGATTTTTGGTCAACATCAACATTTTGAAGTGATATCCATAATTTGATCAAGGGTTGATCATGATTCCTCGAGAAATGATCCTAACCCATCAAAAGTCAAAAATCGCAAATTTGGGCTTCTATAGGAAAAGTCAACCAAACTTTGACCAAGCATAACTTTCTCATACTTTATCATAAATTTTTCAACCAAAGCTCATTTTGAAGATAATCCAATTCCCTACAACTTCTCTTCAGCCCTAAAGTTCAAGAAATTCCCCATTTGAAAGATACAAGTTCATACATTACAGGTCATTTTTGAAAAGTCAACAAACGCCATTTTTTTCCAAGACCTTTTACATCAAGATAACATCTTCAAATGCAAAATTGATCAAACGAGGGATTGAAGTAGACATCTTTGGATTTTCAAAAAGTCAAAGATCATTATCATGGGATAAAAATTGAGCAAGTTAAGGCTTGCCCAAGATGGAAAAATTTGGGAATTTTCAAGAATTATGCATTGAGAAAACTTGAAGTTTTAGGTTAATGGCTTAATTTATTGGACTTCAAACATCTTCCTAAGCCTATAGAGGACCTCTTAAATTATCCTTGCCATGCCTTGTGTTATACCCCAAATTTTCCCCCTAAGATCCCTTCATCATACCATATTGTTTCAATCACAACAAAATCACATTAGGGCTTTCGGTTCTTCTCCCTATCTTTAGCCTTTCCCTTCTGAGGAATTACCAAGCACCTTAACTTGTTTTCTTTTGTGATCATGGATATTTTGCTTTGATTTTCTCTCTAATTAACAAAATGCAATATTGGTTTGTCTTACTTGTTAATAATGTAGGTAAAGGCAATGAGTTTTAGCAAGTTGCTTCATGGGTTCATGAGTTTATTTCCATGCCCTAGTCAAAAGCTTGAGAAATTCAAACCTCACCATTGAAGTTGTTTTGAAGTTGGTATGGAAGTGGTTTTGATGGCCATGAGTCCTCATCATCATCCACAACAATTTCTTTTCACAAAGTAAGAATATTGGCACAAAAAGTTTGTTCAAACTTGGCAAAGTTCCACCAAGCATTCTCTTGATCTAGAGGCTAGGGTTTTAGACTTCAAAGGGGCATATCTTGCTCATATTTTGGTATTTTTGAGTGATTCCCAAAACATTCTTCTATTAAAAGAGTTAACAACAAATCACTTCAAAAGTTCCAAGGAGTTTTCATGTGGAAGGAACTTGGTAAAGAGGGAAGATTACAAGTCATCCAGATGAATCCCCAATTTTCCATATGTGACTTCAAATGGTCATAACTTGGTCAATTTTTATCACCATGAGCCCATTCTTTTTTCATGATGATCCTAAGGATGTTTACTTAATGCCTTATTTTATGTGAAAAGTAATAAAATGGATGGAAGTTGACTTAAGAATGCAAGAGATTATAGGTCATTTCATGATTTTTGGCCAACTTCAACAAGTCATAACTTGCTCAATACTTGGAGATTTTGAGTGGTTCAAATTGAAAAATGTCATTCAATAGATCTACTTCATTCCTTTTTTTTTGGTCAAGAGAAAATTCTAAGTGGAAGGCAATGTTTGGATGCAAGAGATTATATGTCATTTTTAAAGAAGAATTTGAAATATTTCTAAGTATGGAAAGTCAACTCTTTTTCTTCAACATTGACTCCATATAACTTTCAGCTCAAGCATCCATTTGATTCCATTCTTTTTCCATTGTAAAGCTTGTTACCTCATCTTTCCAAAGCATCAAGAATTTTTCCCTAAGACCCCCTGAGGTGGAAATGCCATTGGATTGAACTTGATAACTTGGAACTGAAGTTTCTCCATAAGTCAGAATTTGAAATTCATGTTTTGGCCTTTAAACATAAAATTAGCACGCGTTTGTGATCTAAACATGTTTAACCAAGTTGCCAAAGTGGATTAGAGCCTTGAAACGCAAGGATTAGATGAGTTTTGATGCAAATCAGATCACACTTTGCTCGTGCATCAGGTTCACGCGATTTCCCTTCAATTTGCATCACTCCACACGCTTGAACATTCCATTTCATTCCCTATAAATAGAGGGTCATCCCCTATTCAATTTCCCAAGCTTAGATAGCCATAATCACCCTGCCAAACTTGCTTCACAACTCAGAATTCAGCTACTTCGAATCCTATTCTCAAGCCTTTTTCAATCCATTTTTTCATCAATTCACCTTCCTTGATCTTCCCTGAAGCTAACCATATAATCACATTTAAGAATCGTGCCCTATATTGCTCCAAAGAAGTCCAGTTTCAGAGCTCTGCAACTCAACTTTAATAGGTAGATTCCTTCATCAATTTTTCGATACTTTGGTATCACTGTGTTGCTCTCGTTGCCCTGGTTCTAGTCGCAACACTTACTTTTATCTAGAAGCACGTTTTGACCATGAATTTTCAAATCCCTTTTCAAAACATTCTTTCAAAATTGCTTGAGTTACAGTTTATATAAATTTGGCGCGAGGGTGTGGTTGTCTTCGTCTTGAAGAGACGAAGCGAATGGCATAGGTTTGAGCTTCTGATTTTACAGTTTGAGAGACCTGCAATTCGTGAAGGCTAGAGGTTGAAGATGACCAACATGTCATCTTCTAACCAATGAAAGCATGACATTTGTTATTTTCAAATTCTAATTTTATTAATGATTCTGTACATTATTCATTAAAGACCATGATATGCACAGCGCGCCAGATCCTTTGGATTTGATTACTAACGCGTTTTGACTCTCATCCAATGGTCAACATCTTTTTCTTTTATTTTCTTTTTCTGATTTTTATAATTTAATTGTTTTAAATTTCAAAAAATCATAGAAAATTCATTTTTAGTCCAAAAAATCTGAAAAAATTATGAAAAATATTTTTGATTATTCTCTTTCTGTTTTTTAATTTTTCATAATTTAATTTTGTGTTTTGATATTTTTTATGAATTTTACACTTATTTGATTTGTTTAAAATATTTAAAACTACTTTTACACATTTTTAAATTCTGAAAAAATTATGGAATGATCCAATGATATTGTGACAAATATTAGTGACCTTATTTTATTTTTGTTTCTGACTTTACTTTTTTTTACTATTTTTGTTTAATTTACCCATTTAATTTAATTTTTAAAAATAGTTTCTGACTTTTAAAAATTCCCAAAAATTTTGTAAAATTACTTGGCCTCTTTTCTGATTTTTCTATGGTCTTATTTTTCCTTTCTTGATTAATTTGAATATAATTGATATTTTCCTCATTATTTTCTTTTTAAAAAAAAACTTTTTTAAACCTTTTAATGTATATATTAAATATATATAATTTTGTGATTATTTTCTGGCTGTCTTGGGTTGATTTTTTGATCATGGCTTTATTAACATCATTGGATCTTAGGTGTTGAGTTCAACTCCACCAAAATGGAAGAATGATTATAATAATAGTTTGATTAAATTTTTAATTCAAATGTGGTTTCTCTTTTTACCCTAATTCCTCTTCATCTCATCCCTTTCTCATTGCACTAAATGTTGTTAGAGCATGATCTCTATATCATGTCTCAAAATAAATGGTGCATAGATTGCTATTGACCGACCTCAAAATAGGTGCGACTTCTATATAAGTCCACTTACGATTGCTTAACATAGGGCTAAATTTTGTCTCGGTTCGAATAAATGATCATTCGTGGCCCAAACTTATGATTGCAAGCCCAAGTATGTTGATTTGATCTCTTTGATCCAATAACCTTGAGATTCATTGTGTGGAGGCTTTGGTTCTACCAATCCTCTAATGGATCTACAACACCTTTGGTCAACGTGGATCACTTAAACATCGTTGATCATTAAATGGTACTTGTGAGAATTCCAAATGGATGATATACTTGACAAAAAGCAAATGCAACTTGTTGTGTGGAGGCTTTGGTTCTACCAATCCTCTAATAAGTTCCAAATGCAAGTTTCAAGATGGTTATCCAACTAACCACTGATTATTGACTTGTTTTATTTTATGCTTTTATTCTTTTATGCTTTATGCACTATTTATTTTTTTAGCATTTTTCATTTCATGCCATTTTTCATCTTTGCTCATTTGAGCATTTATATTCTTGTCAATTTTACTTTGCTCACTTGAGCTTTTCTTTTTCTTTTCCTAAGATACTTAATAATCAACTTAAACCCTAAAAAACTCTTAATGGTACTTGGATTGTTTGGTTACTATCCTTGGCATTATGGAGCATGGGACAATTTCTTGGACTTAGGATTAGAAACCTTGGCCTATCTTGGAGACCTTGTGATCTTATCTAATTATTTTGTCTGGAGCTCTTGAGTTTTACCTCAAGACATTGGGTTGCTTGTTTGTTTTTGTGTGCAGGTTTTTGTGATTACATCCTTTGTTTGTAATATGGAATTCACCCGCATACAGCCGTTACTCTGCCCAATTTTTGTGAAGACTTAATACACTTGAAGTTTGGTTCTCTCAAGAGGTCTAGTATCTTTGCTTGCTTGGTTTTAATCCAAAGAATGGGAATTCTATCTTGGCTCATAATGTCAAGTTTTGGCTTCTTGTTGGTTAGATGGTCCTTATCCTTAGCTTTTACCTTATACTTTAGGGTAGCCTCATCTTCTCCTCCCATCTTCTTTAATTTAAAAAATTTTCTCCCTCCTTTTGAAAACCCTTCTTGTTTTGAAACTTAAAAACTTTTACAATAAACTTGGACTTATGTCCATGCATTTTCAAAAATAAATTCATAAATAAACTTCAATCAATTTAATAATACTTTGACTTTTTTTTATGAGAAGACTAAAAGTCAACCAATCTCATTTCAAACCATTTTTCCACTTTGGCTTTTACCTTCAAACTTTTCTTAAGAGATTAGGCTCTTGTCAATCCTTTTAGTGATGCGAACAACTATACTTATACAATATATAGTGAAGAGAGATATTTTCCACTTGGTGTTGAGTGAGGCATTGTTGATTTTAAAATCCAAGCCATATCCTCCACTTTGAGATGATGCAAATTCTCCTTTCTCATTATTGTGGGTAGTAAGTATGTTTTCCACACGAACAATGACGATGATGTCTTATCTCATAAAATTAACCAACACACATGTGTTTCAAACTTTTAAAAGAGGAATTGCGTGTACCCTGATCCCCTATTGCACGAAAGGTGGTACGTAGGCACTAAAGGTTCGCAACCGCAGCAGGTGCAAAAATCATAAAAAATATATTTCTTTTCTCACCTCCACCATCCATTTTATATATAACACATTTTTTATAGCCAAAATATACAGATTTTACAAAGAGGTTCCTACGGAGTACCGTAGATATTTAGGGTGCTAATACCTTCCCTTTGCATAACCAACCCCCTTTTTGGGTTATTCGATCTTTTCCCATTCCTTTGGAAACAATAGAGCGCGGTGGCGATTGTAATTTTGATTTGTATAAAGTCTAGTCAATCCAATGGCTTAGTCTTGAACATTTCTACCGCTACAGAAAAATGGCGACTTCGCTGGGGAAAGATTGACCTCTTGTTGGTCCATCCCTAAGTGAGTTAAGCCTATATTTGTTTATATATGTATATGTGTTATTGTGTTTATGTGTTATATTTTGTATATATGTTTGTTTGGACTTTCCTAGTTCTCAAGGTGCTTGGTGATTACTCATAAGTCCTATACCCGGACTTGGGCAAACTTTAAGATAGGACGGGCGGTATAGTCATGTTAACTTTGAGGGAGTAATCCCAAAAAAGAAGGCATGAGATCCCCCACTAAGTGGAGGCCCCTTTGACTGTAGTGTCGTTTACCGAGTAAACGGGAAGACATGCTGCTTTCGATCTGGGAGCCTGTTGAAACTGAGGATTGTAGAATACCAAACCTATCTTGGCCTTTTAGGTGTAGTGTAGAAGCTATGACGGAGAAATCTGGAAATAGTTGTCACGCGATACTACGCTCGGACGAGTCTTTATTGAGAATATTACTAATTACCGAGTTAATCGGGAAGTTAGTAATATCCGAAGGAAGGATGTATACTCTGGGAACCTCTAGAACCTTGTTCGGAAGATGATAACTCTTAGACCAACACCTTATGGGTAGTACCTTTGACCTCATGCTCGTGACGTTGAACCTATGAACCCTATATGTGTGATCTTGTGTGTGATTGTTTCATCATGCATCCATGCACTCATAAGCATCTTTTGGAGAAAATGATATTTCAAGGGATTTAAAGGTTGACTATTTATGAATATCTCAGGTACTTTTAACCATGGATTCTGGAAAGAGAAAGACTGGGAAATACAGTTTCAAGGATCCCAAGATAGATGAGTTGGTCAGTCTAATTCCATAGATCGAGTGTCCTGCAGACTTTCGGAAGAAGTATGGATCCATCATTCCTCTCATGAAGCTGAAGATGCAGGAGGGTATTCTCTCGACCTTGGTCCAGTTCTATGATCCGATGTATCACTGCTTTACTTTTCCCGATTATCAGTTGATGCCTACACTGGAGGAGTATTATTATCTATTGGATTTACCTGTTACCAATCGTGTTCCTTTTACTGGTTTGGAGGGTGAGCCAAAACCACATGAGATTGCTATTTGATTCATCTGGGGAAGTCTGAGGTGGAAGCTCATATGACTACCAAAGGAGGGATTAGAGGATTACCAACGCAGTTCTTATTGGAGAAAGCTCGTTACTTTATCAGAATGAAGAGTACGGTTGCTTTTGAGGCCATCTTTGCTTTACTTGCTTATGGATTATTCTTATTCCCTAATGTGGACAAGTTTGTCGACATTAACGCTATCAGGATTTTCATGATTGGAAACCCAGTTCCTACACTGTTGGGTGATGCTTATTACTCTGCTCATCTTTGGAGTTATTATCATGGGGGAATGATTATCTGTTGCACGCCTTTGTTGTACCGATGGTTCATCTCTCATATGCCTCAATCTGATGCTTTTTGGGATGCCAGGAAGGAACCCCAGTGGGATCCTAAGATCATGGCACTTGCTCACTCGGATATTGATTGGTATCATCGAGCTTACCAAGATATAGAGATTATTGACAGTTGTGGTAGTTTCCCCAATGTACCGCTTCTTGGTACAAAGGGAGGAATTAACTATAACCTTGTTCTTGCACGGTGACAGCATGGTTATCCAATGAGGGATAAACCAAACAGTATTCATTTGAGTAGTTTCTTTCTGATGGAAGGAGAAGACCATAGGGAAGCTAGGGAGCAGATTGCGAAGGCCTGGCGTCACATTCATAGGAAGAGTAGGAAGGATTTGGGACCTAGGGGTGCTGTTTCTTTGGAGCCATATCTTCAATGGGTCCGATCGAGAGCCATCCAGTTGAAGATGCCGTATACTCGGGAGACACCCGTACCTGATCTATTTGTGAAGACCAATCCTCCTTTGTTAGATGATCTAGAGGAGCTGCAGCTTGCTTTGGTTAGGATGCAACAGGAAAGGGATGCTTGGAAGAACAAGTTCCAGACTTTAGAGAGTTCCTACAAGGCAGACTTGAAGGAGAAAGATGATTTGATCGAGATCCTTGAGAGTCGAGCGGTAGAGTCTATGGAGAGGCAAGGGGATTTATTTTCTCCTAAGCCTCAAACAGGTGTTGATTGCTCATTTCTGGATCCAGATGATTGGAAGGAAATTTCCATCAGGCACGTAGAAGAAAACCAGAGGTTGAGGGCTCGGATTGCCAGGCTCACTGGGAAGCGCCAGCATACAGATTGATCTCTATCAGTTTCTTTCTCTCAGGATTTTTAGATTGTATTTTCATCTTGTACTTGGGATCATTGAAACTTGTAATCCATTTTTGAAGTTATTATAATAAAAAATTTCAGTATTTCAAATATGTTATTATTTTGATGTTTGCAATATGTCTATAAACGCTAAATCCCTTGAAATATTAAATAATAAAGTAAAAATAAACATATGCATTGCATGTCATGCATCATATTGCACATATTTCTTGAATTTATTATACATATCCAGGTGCCTTACCCAGTCTTTTGCTTCGTTCAGCAAGCTGACTCATCACTACAACACTCGGGCTAACTTCAAAAAGAAGATGGACAACTTGGAATAGGAGAATCGCGAGCTACGCGAAGAAGTTTATACTTTGAAGGCTGGCTTGGATAATTTGACTACTCTGATGGAAGCTCTGGTGAGTGCTCAGAATCAGCCACCGAGTGTTCAACCTCAACCAACAAGGGCAAATGCTGAAGTTCCTGCTGTTCCTATATCTGCTACTCCGGGTGTTGTTCAAAACCATATGCCTTAGGGTTATCTGTGGGGAATTCCAGAGAATTTTGCACCTGAAGGTTTAAATTTGGGCCCCCAAGATGCTCCAGTGGTTCCAAATGTTGTTACTCCAGCACCTCCTGTGGTGCATACTGCTCCTGCTGCACCTCCTTCGGTGAATTTGGTTCCGTTTGAAGATGTGTGTCGTCCTTTCCCTCCGCCGAGTGAAGATTTGGGTCTTTATGACATAATGGATAATTTCCAAGAGCAGTTTGATAGAATGCAAAGAGAGATGAAGGATCTTAGGGGAAAAGAGCTATTTGGGCAGAATGTGAATGAGCTGTGTTTGGTCCTGAATGTTAAAGTGCCTGCTAAGTTCAAGGTCTCCGAGTTTGAGAAGTACAAGGGTAACACTTGCCCTCGTTCTCACTTGGTGATGTACGTAAGGAGAATGTCTACCCACACCGATGATCAGCGTCTACTTACTCACTTTTTCCAGGATAGTCTGACTGGCGCAGCGTTGAAATGGTACATGAGTTTAGACAACGCCAACATCCATACCTTTAACGATTTGGGAGAAGCATTCATAAAACAATACAAGTACAATATGGACATGGCGCCTGACCGTGACCAGCTTAGGGCCATTGTTTAGAAATACAGGGAATCATTCAAAGAGCATGTGCGGAGATGGCGCGAAGTGGCTGCACAAGTGATTCCTCCTATGGAAGAGAAGTAAATGACTAAAAATTTCTGAAGACGCTAGGCACTTTCTACTACGAAAGAATGGTACCAAGTGCCCCAAGTGATTTTATAGATATGGTAGGGATGGGTGTCCACCTAGAAGAGGCAGTAAGAGAAGGCCGTTTGACAAAGCGTGAAGGATCCAGAGGTGTGAAGAAGACAGCTTATGGGTTTACAAAGAAGAAAGAGGGGGATACAAATGATGTCATACAAGAGAGGAGAGTAAATGCTCCTAGAAGGAATTATCAGCGTCACCAGCAAGTTGCTTCAGTGACTCCTGTTATGAATGTCGCTCCGACTACCGTTGCTTATCAAAGACAGTCCCAGCAGGGGAACCAATGGAATAATCAGAGAAGGGAGAACTATGACCCTATTCCCATGAGCTATGCAAAGCTACTACCAGCATTGATTCAGAAGAAGTTAGTCCAGACACGACCACCTCCAGCAGTACCATCACCATTGCCTTGGTATTACAAAGCAGACCAGACGTGTGCCTTTCATCAGGGAGAACCAGGGCATAGTGTTGAAAATTTTTATCCTTTGAGGACTGAAGTGCAAATGTTGGTGAAGTCTGGAATTTTATCTTTCTAAGACATAGGACCTAATGTGAAAGACAATCCTCTACCCAAGCACGGAGGAGTGAATGCTGTGAATATGGTGGCCGATTGTCCAGGTGACTTCCGGATTTTTGACATTAATCTGGTTAGAGTGGATTTGGTGAAGATGCATGCAGACCTATGTGAATTCAGTTATTATACGCATGACCACGCCGGTTGTGCTATTTGTAGTACAAACATACAGGGTTGCGAGAAGATAAAGGCTGATTTACAGGAGATGATGGATGAAGGTTTAATCCATATAATCAGGTCTAGGGAAGAATATGAAGAGGAAGTGAATATGGTTTCTGGATGTCCGGGTGAATTCCGAATTTTTGATGTGGAGCATTTGAATGAAGATCTCGTACAGTTGCATGCTACTTTCTGCCGTACTGCTGGTCAGGTGGAACACCAATATGGGTCTTGTAGAGTTTGCTATCGAGACCCCCGAGGATGTTCTATTGTGAGAGAGAGTGTTCGACTAGTGTTAAACAATGGAACTATCAAGATCACATGTCAGAGAGATGATTATCACGAGATTGATATGGTTGAAGTTTGTTTAATGGAAGAAGAGTCAGAGGAAGAGTATGCCTCCGTGGATGAGTATTCCTCTTCAGGCGAAGATTTGTTTGCCGGAAATGGCCTTTTGAGGGCTGATTATGTTGAGGAAGGTGTAAACGTCATTGTACCTTGTTTTGGTGCACCCGCTCATCTTGAAGTGGAGTACCATAGCAAACCAGTTGTTACCCCATTGGTAATTAGTCTGCCAGGACCTGTTCCCTATAAATCAGATAAGGATGTGCCTTATAAATACAACCCTACAATCTTAGAAGATGGGGTGGAAATTCCCATCCAGCCAATGCCAGATGTTGGAAATATAGATGATAATAGAAGGGTGACCCGTAGTCGTTGTGTGTTTACGCAGGTTATTCGAAGAGATGTTGTTGCTGAAAAGAAAATTGCTGAGAACGATGAGTCTAAGAAGGCTGCAAGAGAGACTAGTGGAGCTACAATGGAGAAATAAGTGGATGATATCTTGAAGATAATTAAAATGAGCGACAACAAAATTGTAGACCAGCTATTACAGACTCCTTCAAAGATATCCATCCTAGCTTTATTGATGAATTCCTCCGCTCATAGAGAATCACTGATGAGACTACTAGACCAAGCTTTTTAAGAGAATGACATGCCGTTAGATCAATTCAGCAGCGTAATTGGAAACATTACGTCATGTAAAAACTTGAGTTTCTGCGATGATGAGTTACCAGATGAAGGGAGGAATCACAACCTGGCCCTCCACATATCTATAAACTGCAAGAATGAATCTCTATCCAATATCCTGATTGATAACGAATCCGCATTGCATGTTATACCGGGAAGTACTCTCATGAAGTTAAAGTATCAGGGAACACCTATGCGCCCGAGTGGCATCATTGTGAAGGCTTTTGATGGGTCGAAGAAATCTGTCATTGGTGAGGTGGACTTACCCATCCACATAGGACCGCATTTGTTCTTGATAACTTTCCAGGTAATGGACATTATTCCCGCGTATAGTTGTTTGCTAGGACGGCCATGGATACACGAAGCAGGGGCTGTCACTTCAACTCTGCATTAGAAGCTAAAGTTTGTGCGTGAAGGGAAGGTAGTGATCATAAATGGGCAGCAGGCGTTGTTGATATCCCATCTATCCTCTTTCAGTATTGTAGAAGCGGATGAGGCTGCTGTTGGAACCCAGTTCCAAGCCTTATCCATTGACAACATAAGAAAGAATGAGAATTTTGTGGTTTCCCTGAAGGACGCGCAGCAGGTTGTGCGCAATGGTCATAATGCAGTTTGGGGGACGACTTATGGATCCACCTGTGAACAAGAATAGAACTGGTTTAGGTTTCTCTTCGAGGAATGGCAAGGGCGAATATTTGAAGTCAAAGTCTTTTGTGAACAATTATCATGATGTTTTCCGCAACGGAGGCTACCTCCATCCAATCGGTTCTGGAATTAATGTTGTTGAAAAGGATGACGCAGAGCAGGAAGTACCGAATTATTTGATGCATGGAGTTCGAGTTCAAAACTGGGTCACCATTGATGTTCCTTCTTGCATACATGTTTCAAAGTAATTTGCTTTGCTAATTTGTTTCTTTCTCTTGAAAAGCTTTCACTCTGCCCAAGGTGGATGTATTAATGTGGTAGGGCTTATCTGTTTGCTATAACTGTTAAGATCATTAATAAAAGTTGTCTTTGCTTCCAAATTATGTCTTTAATTTTCTGCTTTTTCCTGGGAAATGGTAATAAAAAAAAACCTTTCAAAATATATAATAACTGAAAATTAATCTGCATGATCACTTGTTATATGTGTCAGTTTCTAAAAACAATCATAAATCATATGTCCTGATTAATTAAAAAACCCGTTGAATACAATGACCCTGCACCCTCTCCCAACTTTGATTGTCCTGTGTTTGGGGATGAAGAAGTAGATTATGATCAGATTCCAGAAGAGGTCTCACGGTTGCTTGAGCATGAGGAAAATACCATTCAGCCATATAAAGAGCCTTTGGAAGTGGTTAATTTGGGTTCAGAAGAAGATCCGAAGGAAGTTAAGATTGGAGCATCGTTGCATCCTGATGTAAAGAGCGGGTTAGTTGAGCTATTAAAAGAGTATGTGGATATTTTTGCTTGGTCTTATTAAGATATGCCTGGTCTAGATACAGACATGGTCGAGCATCATTTGCCGTTGAAGCCAGAGTGTCCTCCAGTTAAACAAAAGTTGAGAAGAACTGACCCGGATATGGCAGTAAAGATCAAAGAGGAGGTCCTAAAGCAGATTAATGTTGGTTTTCTTGTGACATCAGTGTATCCTCAATGGATTGCCAATATTGTCCTAGTACCGAAAAAAGATGGAAAAGTCCGCATGTGCGTAGATTACAGAGATCTAAATAAAGCTAGTCTAAAAGATGATTTTCCATTGTCTCACATTGACATGTTAGTGGACAGTACAACAAAATTCAAGGTATTCTCATTCATGGACGGATTTTCTGGGTATAATAAAATAAGAATGGCTCCAGAGGACATGGAAAAAAACAACGTTTATCACACCCAGGGGAACATTCTGTTACAGAGTGATGCCCTTCGGGTTGAAGAACGCTGGTGCAACGTACCAGAGGGCTATGACAAACCTTATCCATGATCTGATGCACAAAGAAATCGAAGTATATGTTGATGATATGATTGCCAAATCCCAAACTGAAGAAGGGAATATAGAAGATTTGTTGAAGTTGTTTTAGCGTTTGAGGAAGTATCGTCTCCGCCTGAATCAAAATAAATGCACCTTCGGAGTTAGATCGTGGAAATTGTTGGGTTTTATTGTTAGCCAGAAAGAAATTGAAGTTGACCCTGACAAAGTCAAAGCAATTCAAGAAATGCCAGCACCAAGAACTGAAAAGCAAGTCAGGTGTTCCCTCGGGCATTTGAAATATATCTCCAGATTTATTTCCCACATGACTGTAACGTGTGAACCGATCTTTAAGTTGTTAAAGAAAGATCAAGGTTGTGTGTGGACAGATGACTGCTAAAGGGCATTTGAAAGTATTAAAGAATATATGCTTGAACCTCCTATCTTGCTCCCTCCCGTAGAAGGAAGATCGTTGATTATGTATCTAACAGTGTTGGATAAATCTATGAGTTGTATTCTGGGACAACAGGATGAAACGGGAAAGAAAGAGTTCGCCATTTATTATCTCAGCAAAAAGTTCACTGATTGTGAGTCGCGGTATTCTATGCTAGAAAAAACATTTTGTGCTTTGGCCTTGGCAGCAATGCGTTTGCGACAGTATATGTTGAATCATACTACTTGGTTGATCTCCAAAATGGATCCAATCAAGTATATTTTTGAAAAGCCTGCTCTTACCGGGAGAATTTCCCGCTGGTAGATGTTGTTATCTGAATATGATATCGAGTACCGCACTCAAAAGGCTATCAAAAGTAGTGTGTTGGCAGATTACCTTGCTCACCAGCTGGTGAAAGATCATCAGTCTGCAGAATATGAATTCCCCGATGAAGATGTGATGTTCTTGAAAGTGAAAGATTGTGATGAACCATTGCCTGAGGATGCTTATGGTAAAGGAATTGGTGATGTGATTGTTACTCCTCATGGATCGCATATTCCTTTTACTGCAAGGTTAACATTTGATTGCACTAATAATATGGTGGAATATGAGGCTTGCATCATGGGTCTTGAAGAAGCTATTGATCTCAGAATCAAGATTCTAGATGTGTATGGTGATTCAGCTTTGGTAATAAATCAGATTAAAGGAGACTGGGACACCCGTCACCCTGGCTTGATCTCTTACAAATATTATGCTAGAAGATTACTACCCTTCTTCAATAAAGTTGAATTACATCACATTCCTAGGGATGAAAATCAAATGGCAGATGCTCTGGCAACTCTGGCTTCCATGTACCAAGTAAATGCTTGGAATGATATACCCCGAATTACAGTTCGAAGGCTAGATAGGCCCGGTCATGTGTTTGCGACAGAGGAGGTAGCAGATGAAAAACCTTGGTATTATGATATCAAGAATTTTCTTCAGACTCAGGAATACCCGTTTGGTGCGTCAAAGAAAGATAGAAAGACACTGAGAAGATTGGCAAGCAGTTTCTTCCTCAGTGAAAATGTATTATACAAGAGAAATTTTGACATGGTCTTGCTCAGATGCGTGGATAGACATGAAGCAAACATGTTGATGCATGAGATCCATGAAGGTTCATTTGGCACTCATGCTAATGGACATTCAATGGCTAAAAAGACTAAGGGCAGGTTATTATTGGTTGACAATGGAAACTGATTGTTACAAATTTGCAAAGAAGTGCCATAAATGCCAGATTTACGCAGATAAGATCCATGTACCTCCGACACTTCTCAATGTGATTTCCTCCCCATGGCCTTTCTCTATGTGGGGTATTGACATGATCGGGATGATAGAACCCAAAGCTTTGAATGGACACCATTTCATCTTGGTAGCAATTGACTACTTTACCAAATGGGTAGAGGCTGCTTCATATGCCAATGTTACCAAATAGGTGGTTGTGCATTTCATCAAAAACAATCTTATATGCCGGTATGGTGTGCCGAGCAGAATCATCACTGACAATGGCTCGAATTTGAACAACAATATGATGACTGAATTGTGCGAAGAATTCAAGATTGTCCATCACAATTCATCTCCATACAGGCCAAAGATGAATGGGGTTGTTGAAGCTGCTAATAAGAATATCAAGAGAATTATCCAGAAAATGGTTGTCACTTATAAGGATTGGCATGAAATGCTCCCTTTTGCTCTGCATGGATATTGAACATCTGTTCGCACTTCAATAGGAGCAACCCCGTTTTCCCTAGTGTACAGAATGGAAGTTGTACTCCTTGTTGAGGTAGAGATTCCCTCGTTGCGTGTGATAATAGAAGCCAAATTGACAGAGGCTGAATGGGTTCAGAACAGGTTTGACCAATTGAATTAGATTGAAGAGAAAAGAATGATAGCTTTGTGTCAGGGGCAGTTATATCAGAAAATAATGAAGAAAGCATTTGACAAAAAGGTCAAACCTCGTGAATTCAGAGAAGGCGACCTCGTGCTCAGGAAGATCATGTCTTTCAACACTGATTCTAGGGGCAAGTGGACTCCCAATTTTGAAGGCCCGTATGTTGTCAAGAAATCCTTCTCTGGTGGTGCATTAATTCTTGAAACTATGGATGGCGAGGAGTTCCCACGTCCCATGAATGCTGACGCAGTTAAGAAATACTTCGCCTAAATAAATAAAAGAACAGCTCGCTAAGTCGAAAACCCAGAAGGGCAGTTTAGGAAAAAAAGAGCGTCTCGGTAGGTCGAAAACCCGAAAGGGCGGTCTAGGAAAAAATTAGAGACATAAACAGAATAAATTTCCCGCTAAGTTAAAAACTCGCAAGGGCAGCTTAGGCAAAAGTTAGGTATTTTCTTGGCAAATAACTACGTCAGACGAGACTTGATCATTGAAGCAACAATCTTCTCAGATCCTCACCATACTTCAACGAAAGCTGTTGCTTAGGATTTCAAAAAGTTGTTAGGGGGGATAATGGTCATTATATCTCAATGTATCTTTTCCATTATGTATTACCATTTCCCAAACTTTGTAATCATCCTTGGAGTCTCGCCATTCACAGAATACCATTCTATTAATGAAAATCGAGTTTTTGCCCAATTCTTTGTGTTCTTATTTTTATTTAGCTTGCAAAGACTTCATTTATTACTGATAATAACTGTTAAAGCAAAAAGATTAAAAGAAGCAAAATTAACTTTTCAAAAAAAGAGAAGAGATCTTTACAATTCAATTTACTTTGGGATTTTTGATTAAACAATGACAACAAAGATGGTGATCCCAAGAATGAACAAACTCCGTTTGTTTTAAGAGGATTTACTTCTTTCATGAAGGTTTTCTCAGGTCATTTTGCTAGTGTGCGCAATCTTTGTGTGTTTCTCAGATAGTTAAAGACGATATCAGTGGGTACAAGGTACAATATTGGGTTTGTGACCCCACGATCCCCAGTCAAGTCTTGGTTCATTTTTTTTTGGGTTTGAATGATCAGAAGCCTCTGTCCCAGATTCCCCAATGAAGTCTTTCCTCATATTATGAAAGGTTTTATTCCCTTGGTGTGTTAGGATGTCGCTCTTTTTGCAGTTTTGACATTAATGTTGACTTCTTGATTTCCCGGGAAGGTTATCCCAGGGCATCTCTTGTTGGAATGAGTATTCGTGATGAAAGTTTCAGTCCGTAGTTTTTTCTCCAGGGAGGTAGGCTTGAATCCCCCAGTGAGGCTTGGTTGTTTCAGCGTCAGTCTGCTTTATTTGAGATTGATGTTGCGATCTCCAGTAGGCATGTTGCTTTTGGAAACCCTTTTTCTTCGATGAAACCGGAAGAAGGATGTTCTATCCCAGTATCTGTTTGATTTAGCTACATCCGAATTATAGTTCTCCTCAACGAAGTTAAAACAATAGGTTTGGTTTCTGCAGTTTCTTTTACCTTTCTTGGATTGATCTTTCTGGTTGAAGCTTAGCCCAATGTTGTTAGCACCTGAGGCGGTTTTGTTTGTCTGCGCTGATTATGTATCCTTTTTACCAGCATACGCACAATAGCACTCATACATTCATACATACATCATGCATTGCTAAAAATCATCATTTATTGACATTGTGTTCTGACCTTTCCGGTAGCGCTCTTTTCTTAGTTGAATTTGGTTTTCCCTCTTGAGTTTATTTCTCAAAGGATGTATGTGCATTGGCCGTCTTGCTCTAGTTTACTTCTGAATTAGATTTGTGGCTACATGACAATATCATTTATTATGGATTTCTGAAAACTTTGAGTTTTGGTTTGTGCATTTAGTTTGCACAGGAAGACTTTATCTCCTCAGCAGGAATATCGTGGCATTTCCCCGGGAAGTCATATTTCTATCCCTAGAAAGTCATTTCTCTTTGCAATTCCCCTTGACAATAAGTGGAAGTCTCTTTATTTGAGACAGATTACGTATTACCCTTTCCAGGAAGATTACCTTGGTTAAAGAAGAAGTTGAGACCCGTTCTTGGCAAAACACCAGAATCTTGGGGAAACTTGATATATTTCCCTTTTCTACCTTCAGTGGACGTTGGTAGTACATCGGCAGTGAACGTCAGTGTTTGTTATCTTTTTGCTATCTTTAGTGAACGTTGATAGTTCATCGTCAGTGAACGGTGGGGATATGATATATTTCCTCTTTCTACCTTCAGTGAACGTTGGTAGTACATCGGCAGTGAACGTCGGTGTTTCTTATCTTTTTGCTATCTTCAGTGAATGTTGATATTTCATCGTCAGTGAACGGAGGTGGTATGATATATTTCCTCTTTCTACCTTCAGTGAACGTTGGTAGTACATCGGTAGTGAACGTCGGTGTTTCTTATCTTTTTGCTATCTTTAGTGAATGTTGATAGTTCATTGTCAAAGAACGGCCGTGATATGATATTTTTTTCTCTTTCTACCTTCAGTGAATGTTGGTAGTACATCGGCAGTGAACATCGATGTTTGTTATCTTTTTGCTATCTTCAGTGAACGTTGATAGTTCATCGTCAGTGAACGACGGTGGTATGACATATTTCCTCTTTCTACCTTCAGTGAACGTTGGTAGTACATCGGCAGTGAACGTCGGTGTTTTTTATCTTTTTGTTATCTTCAATGAACGTTGATAGTTCATCATCAGTGAACGGAGGTGATATGATATATTTCCTCTTTCTACCTTCAGTGAACGTTGGTAGTACATCGGCAGTGAATGTCGATGTTTGTTATCTTTTTTCTATCTTCAGTGAACTTTGATAGTTCATCGTCAATGAACGGTGGTGGTATGATATATTTCCACTTTCTACCATCAGTGAACGTTGGTAACACATCGGTAGTGAACGTCGGTGTTTCTTATCTTTTTGCTATCTTTAGTGAACGTTGATAGTTCATCGTCAGTGAATGGCGGTGGTATGATATATTCAGTGAATGTTGATAGTACATCGGCAGTGAATGTCGATGCTTGTTATCCTCCTCTCTGATTCTGTTCTCATGGTTTACTAGTGATTTATTTTCCTGGTGGAGTTGCTCCTTTGTTTCTACATTTTTTGTTGCATCCCCAATGCTACTTTGCGTCTCTTTTGTTCCATTCATATGCATTCATATGCATAAACATTTGCATGGCATCTTAGGGCCAAAAAAAGGGTTTGTTTTATATTTAAGTGTCTTCGATCACGTCGACACGAAGATTTTTAACCTTCGTATCTCCTGATAGAAGAAACTTAAATAAGGGCAGCTGTTGTACCCCAATTTTTCCCCCTAAGATCCCTTCATCATACCATATTGTTTCAATCACAACAAAATCACATTAGGGCTTTTGGTTCTTCTCCCTATCTTTAGCCTTTCCCTTCTGAGGAATTACCAAGCACCTTAACTTGTTTTCTTTTGTGATCATGGATATTTTGCTTTGATTTTCTCTCTAATTAACAAAATGCAATATTGGTTTGTCTTACTTGTTAATAATGTAGGTAAAGGCAATGAGTTTTAGCAAGTTGCTTCATGGGTTCATGAGTTTATTTCCATGCCCTAGTCAAAAGCTTGAGAAATTCAAACCTCACCATTGAATTTGTTTTGAAGTTGGTATGGAAGTGGTTTTGGTGGCCATGAGTCCTCATCATCATCCACAACAATTTCTGTTCACAAAGGAAGAATATTGGCACAAAAAGTTTGTTCAAACTTGGCAAAGTTCCACCAAGCATTCTCTTGATCTAGAGGCTAGGGTTTTAGACTTCAAAGGGGCATATCTTGCTCATATTTTGGTATTTTTGAGTGATTCCAAAAACATTCTTCTATTAAAAGAGTTAACAACAAATCACTTCAAAAGTTCCAAGGAGTTTTCATGTGGAAGGAACTTGGTGACGAGGGAAGATTACAAGTCATCCAGATGAATCCCCAATATTCCATATGTGACTTCAAATGGTCATAACTTGGTAACTTTTTATAACTTTGAGGCCATTATTTTTTCATGATGATCCTAAGGATATATAATTCATGCCTTCTTTTATGTGTAAAGTATGAAAATGGATGGAAGATACCTTAAGAAAGCAAGAGATTATAGGTCATTTCATGATTTTTTGCCAACTTCAACAAGTCATAACTTGCCCAATTTTTGGAGATTTTGAGTGGTTAAAATTGCAAAATGTCATTCAATAGATCTACTTCATTCCATGTTTTTTGGTCAAGAGCAAATTCTAAGTGGAAGGCCATGTTTGGATGCAAGAGATTATAGGTCATTTTTAAAGAAGAATTTGAAATATTTCTAAGTTTGGAAAGTCAAATCTTTTTCTTCAACTTTGACTCCATGTAACTTTCAGCTCAAGCATCCATTTGATTCCATTCTTTTTCCATTGCAAATCTTGTTACATCATCTTTCCAAAGCATCAAGATTTTTTCCCTAAGACCCCCTGAGGTGGAAATGCCATTGGATTGAACTTGGTAACTTAGAACTGAAGTTTCTCCATAAGTCAGAATTTGAAATTCATGTTTTGGCCTTTAAACATAAAATTAGAACGCGTTTATGATCTAAACATGTTTAACCAAGTTGCCAAAGTGGATTAGAGCCTTGAAACGCAAGGATTAGATGAGTTTGGATGCAAATCAGATCACACTTTTCTCGTGCATCAGGTTCACACGATTTCCCTCCAATTTTCATCATTCCACACGCTTGAACATTCCATTTGATTTCCTATAAATAGAGGGTCATCCCCATTCATGCTCGAATGATTTTTCTATCCATGGCATGTCCATTTATATGCGTTCCAAAAGTACCTTCATAGATTTCGCTCATGAGCGTATCTGCATCCTGTTTCTCCACACACCTGAGTAACACCATATTGTAGTTTCTTTTTTATAACACATCACCATTTATAAAGAACTTTGAAGCTAGCCTCCACAAAGTTCGTTTGTTAATGATAGTGGCATTTTCTAGGTATTCTTATTTCTCAAGGTACCTCTTGATGTCATAGAACCAAGGCTTATTATCCGGTTCTTTTTCAATAGCGAGGCAATGTGTTGGTTCTTTAAAATGTCTGATTGTAATGTGTGGTTCATGGTTTGGCCAAGTTACTTTAAACATGGCTGATAAATTTTCTAAGGCGTCTGCCATCTGATTTTCTTCTCACAGAATATGAATGAAGGAAATCTCGTTAATTTTGTAGCTAGTTTCAGAACATGATCCTGATATGGAATCAATATGGGATGTTTAGTGTCTCATTCTTTGTTGACTTGGTATATAACTAATACCGATTATACACACACTTCGAGATGTTTAATTCTTAGATCGATAGCAGCCTCTAGACCCAAGATACAAGCTTCGTATTTGGCGATATTGTTGGTGCAGTCAAAACATAACCTTGCAGTATAAGGCTTGTGAAAATTATCCGAAGAAGTCAAAATTGCTCCAATGTTGCGCCCTAGTGCATTTGAAGCTCCGTCAAGCATGAGTGTCCAACATTCCCCTAGTTTACGTCCTTCATCGAGCCCTGATACTTCGTAGTCACCTATAACCATGACATCTTCGTCTAGAAAGTTGAACTTCATTGGTTGATATTCTGGTAATGGCTGATAAGCTAGATGGTCAGCTAGTACGCTACCCTTGATGGCCTTTTGAGTAACGTATTGGATGATGTACTCTGATAGTAACATCTTCCATCGGGCAATCCTTCCTGTAATAGCTGGGTTTTTGAACACATACTTTAAAGGATCCATTCTTGCTATTAACCACGTGGTATGAGTTAACATGTATTGCCTCAATATTTTAGTAGCCCAGGATAACGCACAATAAGTCTTCTCGAGAAGAGAGTACTGGGTTTCACAGTCGGTGAATTTCTTGCTGAGGTAGTAGATTGCATGCTCTTTTGTTCCTGTTTCGTCATGTTGCCTCAAAACACATCCCATTGACCCTTCAAGCACTCTTAGATACATGATGATCGGTCTTCCGGGAATATGGGGCATCAAGATAGGTGGATCTTGTAAATATTGCTTTATTGCTTTGAAGGTTGTCTGATAGTCGTTATTCCACACCACCGTCTGATCTTTTCGAAGTAATTTGAATATAAGTTCGCACGTAGCAATTAGGTGCGATGTGAATATTGAGATGTAATTCAATTGTCCTATGAAACCACGAACCTCTTTTTCTATCCTTGGAGCTGGCATTTCTTGTATGGCTTTTACCTTGTTGGGGTCTACCTCAATACCATGCTGACTTACAATAAAACCCAGCAACTTGCTTGACCTGACACCAAATGTACACTTCTTTGGGTTTAATCTTAGTTTGAACTTTCGCAGACGCTCGAATAGCTTTTGTAACTGTGTGATGTGATCTTCCTATGTATGAGATTTGGAGATAATATCATCTATGTACACCTCCATTTATTTGTGAATAATATCATGGAATAGCGAGACCATAGCCCGTTGATAAGTTGCCCATGTGTTCTTTAGATTGAAAGGCATTACCTTATAATAGAAATATCCCCAAGGTCTCATGAAATTAGTATTTTTCATATCTTCGGGTGCCATTTTGATCTGATTATAACCCGAGAAATCATCCATGAACGAGAATACCGAAGCTCGAGCTGTATTATCCACCAAAACATCTATCTAAGGTAACGGGAAATCGTCTTTGGGACTTGCTTTGCTCAGATCCCGATAGTTTATGCATATGCGTACTTTACCTTCTTTCTTGGGCATTGGTATGATGGTAGCTATCCAAGGGGTATAATCTACCACTACTAATTACCCTGCATCAAATTGTTTAAGGACTTCTTATCAAATCTTGCTAGACATATCTAAACGAGTTCTTCTAAGCTTGTGTCTAACTGGAGAGAAACCTTCCTTGAGAGGTAGTCTGTGCACCACAATATCTTTATCCAATCCTGGCATATCCCTATAATACTAGGCAAATATATCCAAATACTCATGTAACAACTTGATCAGTCTTTCTTTGATCCTTTTCTCCAATGTTACCCCTAGTTTTATCTATTTCAGATCTTCCTCTGTGCCAAGGTTAATGGTCTCAATAGATTCTTGGTATTGTTGTATATTGTCAGCTTTTTTCTCTATCTCCCTCTCCAATTTTTCAGAGATTTCAAGATCTTCATCATCCTCCTCTTCTGCATGGTTGATGGGTGCATCAAAATTATATTAGATAACAAAAATAACATTATTGGTGATTTTAAGCATGGATCTGCACATTTATCATGTTTTCGTGCCGTTTTAGTATGTGAAATTGGAAAATGCATATGAAGAAAAGTATTGCCATTTTGAATATAAGAGATAAATGCAAGAGAAAGACAAGGATCTTAATTGAATGTGAAATATAACTTTTAATTAATTATGAATACTATCTAAAACAAATTGGGGGACCCTTACAAACAACCCCTATGCCTTAGGCTTGACATAGGTTCTTTCAAAAACAAGAAAAATTACTTTAAAAAGAAAAAGATCTTCGAGATCTCCACAACTGTCTAGTTCTCGAGTTCCTCTCCTGGGCACATTCATGGATGAAATAAGATGCCTTCTTGGTATTAACTTTGTCAGTTATTATTTCCACTTGTCCGCTGTGCTCTACTCCTTTGTTGACGAAGGTCTCCTGGATTGGAGGAAACCGTGTTTTGCCTTTCAGAGTAGCCTTTGATAATTCGTAGCCCAAACCAAAACAATTATTCTTCTCATGTATTTCCGGGAGTTTACCCCAACCCTTTTAGGTACCACTTTCCACTGCTATTTGCAAATCTCTCCACGAAGTCACAATAGGTTTCTTGACTTTTCCACCAGTAGGGTTACCATTGAAGCAACCTCTAAGACTTGAAACAGTGCCGCTATGAAGTCTTTATCCGTACTGATATATCTGTAGAAATATATGTGACTTACAAAGATGTCCTCTTCACTATCGATTATAACCAATCTCCCTTCAACGAGGAACTTCAATTTTTGATGTAAAGTTGATGTGACTGCCCCTACTGCATGAATCCAGGGTCGTCCAAGTAAACATGTATACACTGGTTCTATATCCATGACTTGAAAAGTGATATAGAACATATGTGGGCCTCTTGACAGGAAGGTCCACTTCTCCAAATACTGAACTTTGAGAATCGTCAAAAGCTTTAACTATCATAGAAATGGGCCTTATCACGAAACCATCTAGTGCTAACTTCATCAAGCTATATTTAGGTAGCACATTAAGATCTGAACCAGTATCGGTGAGTACCCTGGATAGGTTTATAGTACCTATTTGAATAGAGATGTGCAACACTTTGTTGTGATCTCTACCTTGTGGAGGCTACTCACTATCATTTAAACCTAGATATGATCCAAATGTCAAATTTTCCACAACATTATTTAACTAATTTACTGTAATCTCTTCTGTGACATGAGCAGAACTCAAAACCTTCATTAGAGAGTCTCAATGCACTTCTGAGTTGAGGTGCAACAAGAGTATTGAAATTTTGGGTGGGGTTTAGTGAAGCTGATCCACCACCCTATAATCACTTCTCTTGATTATTTTCAAAAATTATTTTGCCTCTTGGTTGGTAAAATTCTTTCTTGGAGGTTCTTGTTCTTGACTTGCCTCCAACACAGCTTTTCTTATATCTTCCACAAAAGTATCATTCTTATTTTTCACCATAACATCATTCTTCTTTCGCGATTCGGAGCCAAATATTTTACCATTGCGAGTCATGCCCCCTATTCCCGCTACATTTGAGATTCCTGGTCCTTGACTTGTCGATGGCTCACATTCCTGCTTTAAACCATTAACGTATACAGTAGAATCATAACTCCATGGTACTGCTTTGTCACTTTCATAAGGGGTAGAAGATGGTCCCCTAATTACCATCGTAGTCTTTTGAACTACTAGAATCCTAAAACGTTGTCTTGGTATCATCATTGGTGTTTTTGTTGACCCCCCCCCCCCCCCTGGAATCACAAGTGTCTTCTTATTAAGGTTTGGGTGTTGGCAAGTAATTACCAATGGCTTCTTTGTACTTCCCTCGATTGCAGCCACATATTCTCCTTTGGGGTATGATTAAAATTGGACTATCCCCCGATCCACCAATTTTTGTAATGTCTTCTCAAAAGAATCATTATGTTCCAAGAGGAACCCACACTCCAACAGCTATTCCTTCAACAGGTTTATTGGGGCCTTTACTCGCCTGGCTGCCCTAAAGTCAATGACCACTTAAATTTCATTTACCGCTGGTCCACCATGCGGAGGCATGGGGTTTGTCTTGATGTTTGGTTTATAGAAAGTGATATCTTGAGAGTCCAACAAATCTTGTACCTTGTGTTTAAAGGCCCAACATTTTTCTATTGTGTAATACGGTGGGAGAAATGACTTGGGTGTTTTGTGTTTTATCACAATTGTTGCAGATAGCAAGAGTCACCACCAACTTTTCTTTTATCCAATAAAGAAAAGGGTGAAAAGAACAGGAAAGACCTTTTGAGAATTTTCTTGTGTTTGGGGGGTAGGTTATGAAAAGGGAAGGTGTTAGCACCCTTTTCATATGTAGTTATCTACAGGCTCTTAGTTACTAGCTCACTTTGAAATGCTTTTGTGAATGTGCTTGTATTGTTTGAAAGTTTGAAAATATTTTGAATACGCCTTTGTTTCGGAAAACTTTGTAATGATTCCCGTCTCTATAAGAATGTATACAAAGTGTTGGTTTTGAAAATAGTTCAAAGAGATGTTTGTTTTGGAAAGTGTTTTGAAAGTGTGAGGTGTAAAGATGGTTTTTTTTGTAAGCAAGCAACTACGAGCATTCTACCTACTCAAAAGAATTCTTTGTTATTTTCCTCCTCCTTTAGTTAGTTTTATCTTACCATTAGTTCGTAAGAAACCATATCATTGGATGTGAAGGGACAGGCGTGGGTTGTCGTACAGTCATAGAAGGAAACATTGTAGGATACCTTAGCAATTTGTCGTAAGGGTCTAAGATCGTTTACCGAAGGCAACATCAAAGGGTCATCGAGGGACTACGATCTTGTAATCGAGGGTCTTTGCCAAAGTATCCCACGTTCGAGGGACATGACTATTTTATTCTAAGGCAATAAGTGTGGGGTAACCCTAAAGGTGCAAGTGTGAAAATTGTTTTTGTTTTCATGCATTTTGTCTTGAATTAGGGTTATCTACTTGTTTGATTTTTAGTCTTGCCATACACACCCTAATTACTAGCAATAATATCGAAAGAGATAAATTGCGGAAATTAAAAGTTATACGCTATTACATCACTTTAGGGAATGGGGGATACAAATTTACAAATGGGGATGAAAGCAAACTTAAAATTCACACTACTCAGGCAACATAAATGAATTCTAAGGACATGGTTAGTTTCAGGACTATGATGTCTACATTTTATCTTTGAAAATGGAAGCCAAATGATGTTTGTATAAAGAGATAGAAGTTCAGAAAACTCACCTTGCAGATGGAGATCGTGTTTTGAGTTAGAGAACCGTTCAAGGTGTTGTGATGATCTGGTTAGCTTCCTTGAACCTCCAGGAAGCTATTACAAAAGTTACTTTGAGCCGAGAGTTCCTGAATCATGCTTGAGAAGTCAAGATGAAAGCTTATATTTTTAAAAATGGAGGATGATAAGGATGGAGTTACAGAAGTTAAAAATGTGTTTGGTTAGCTTCTAAATGATATATAGATACTTTGTGACTGGTTTTAAGGAAGAACACATGAGTTGTTTGAGAGTTTGATGTGTAAGTTCAGAAATGGCACAAAAATGGTGTTTTGAGGAAATTATGAGTTTAAGGGAGTTTCAATGCTTTCTAATTCGTGTTTGGTTTCCTAATAGTGTCTCAATTTATAGTAAGAGGTTTGAAGGCTTGAGGTGGTCATAATCAAAGTTTCAAATGTTATGGATCTTTGGCTTGTTTTTGAAGCAAGCTTGACAACCATCTTTCCAAGGCATGGTACTAGGCTATCTAGAGTGGTTACAAACTTTGAACATGTTTATCATGAAGCTTGTGAAAAAGGAACAAGTGCAAAAATCAATGCAAGTTGACTTTGTGAATAAAGCACCATTTCAAGAATGGCAATGGTGCCTTTGTGATATAAATGGAAATGCAACTTGGATAATGGCTCAAATGCTTGGACAATGGCTCAATATGTTCTGTAATCAATTAATTATGGATTGAAACACAATTTAGAATCCTTCAAAGTGATATTATTTAGCATATGTTAGGGTTTTGGCTAAGTGTTCATCACAAAAATGACTTGTAATTCAAGAATGGATTCCCAACTTCTTGTCTTCGATTCTCTTTGCTCAAACATGATCTCTTCAAGTTCTTGGACATTTTGGAAAGCTTGAAACATTGTATATAACCTTCATGTTTTCCATTTTTGATAAATCAACTTGAAACTATATGAAAAATAGCCAAGAAGTTAGGTTAAAAATCTGCCTAAACTTGTGAAAATTTTCACTATGTGTTTTTAAAAAGAGATCATGACTTTATGAATTTATAACTCAAAATAAAAGAAATTATAGGACTTGATAAGCAAAGAAAAGTTGTATATATCATCAAGATATATAACTTTCATGTTGAAAGTTTTCTTTGAATCATCTTGTATCTTGGTGAAAAAATGTCATGAAGTAGTGAAATTATCATGTTTAAAACCCTTAGAAATTTTTCTAAGTCTTAAAAAGTTTGACATTTTGATGAATTTTTTTACTTTCTTGTTTCATGATGATCAAGCTTCATATTTTTTAATGTCTTGATGAATCTTTACTTTTGAAACTCAATTTTGACTAAAAAGTCAATGTTTGACTTTTGGTGTATCAGTTGACTTTTTTCACCCGTTGACCAAATTTCAACTATCAAACCATTGATCCTAAAAGATAATTTGAGCCATGAAATTATGTCACTATGTTGTATTTGAATCCTTAATGTTGTGATTCAAACCATTAGATCATGTATTAGGTCAAAAGTCACTAATAAGTTAATTACAGTCAAAACCCTAATTTTGACCATTTTGCCCCTTTGATGATTTGGACACTTTTCTTGAGGAATTATGATCCAAATTTGATCAATTGATGAATATGACTTCAAAATGTTAGCATTGGCCAAAAATCTTGAAGTTTGACTGTGGGTTTACCATAATTGACTCTTTACCCAATATAGTTGATTTTCAGTCATCTGATCAATTGACTAAGCAAATTTGTGATCCAAGACTTGAAACTTGGCATGAGTATTCTTGGAGGTCTATAATGAACCATGGAAGTCATTTGAAGCCTTAGAATTCTAATTTCCTTGTGAAAATCAAAACCCTAATTTGTGGCCTCAATGCTAGAAGGTGATTTGGCCCAGTCAACACTTGTGTAAGCTTGAGCCATTGAAGAACTTTGTGAGAAATGTCTTAAGAAAAAGGGAGGTAAAATTTTGGGGTACAACAGGTGACCCTGTTAAATCTTATTAAACCCAAAGAGTTTGATTGGCATGCTTGTCATTCCTAACTTGAAGTTGGAATGTGATTGAACACTAGAGTGCCTAGAAATTTGCACTCGCTGATGCACGGAGTAAGGGTGTTGGTTGATAGATGGGAATGGGCTTAAAGATGCCATTCAAAGAGATGATGAAGAGTTATTGGAGATGGGCTTAGAGATTGGAAGAAATATCAGAATAAATCTTTAGTCGGTTTATATTGAAACAATAGATGTCTGTATTTATTTTTGACTGGATACGAATCAGAATAAATCTTAGGGTCGATTTAACTGAACCCGAGAAAAGTGTCTACCGAAAATGAATTAAGATAAATCATTGGTCGATTTAAACTGAACCAGCGGATATCTGAAATGGCCTTTAACTGGATAACGAATCAGTATAAATCTTAGGAGCGATTTAATTGAACCAGAGAAAGTGTCTACCATAACAGAATCAGGATAAATCCTTGGTTGATTTAAAATGAACTAGTAGAGGTCTTGAATGGTATTTTACTAGACAATGAAACAGCATAAATCTTAGGAGCGATTTAACTAAACCAGAGAAAGCGTCTACCAGAACAGAATCAGGATAAATCATTGGTCAATTTGAACTGAACCAACAGAGGTCTTGTAAAGGAAATGTTTGTTGTTGATGGTATTCATCTTGGCGATTGATCTTTCTTGAAAAGGTAAAGAATTAGTTGTAGGCAATGTCATGATGTAAGAAATGCATTGTGTAATGATTTTCTCAAAATAAATGAGATTATGCTATATGTGTTTCGTATGCATATGTTATGATGTGTGAATGTTTGTTGAAGGGTATCTCCGTTTTTTTGGGAAGATAAATCTCGAACTACTGCTGGGGAATTTTGGGAAGCTAAATCTCAAGCTATTGTTAGGGACGAAGATTATTTGTATCTTTCACTGTCTGGAATACTTCCACTTGGAGATTCCTGTTTGTTGTTTTAAGGAAACTCTGCAGGGAATGTTGATTTTTGCTTGGGGAGTATAGTTCAGGAACCTTAGTCGTTTATTGCTTCTACTGGGGAATTTAATTCTTATGATAAACTTCTTGTTTTCCTGGGGAGGATAAAGTTAACTGGTATCTGGTCGGATTCTAGTCTTTGTAGCAACTTTCTGGGGGCAATATCAAATCTAACCAGGGGAGAGGAGTGTTGTCAGTGATTTGTAATAGTCGGAGGAATAGGCTAAAGTTGGGGATGTTGTAGTCCATTGGGGAGATAAACCCTGGTGATGAAAGTATTTTGGCGACCTTATTGGGGAAATGGATTCTTTTATGGAAGAACATTTGCAAGGTTTCTTTTCCATTTTTGAAAAGCCAAACTCGGCTGGGGAAGAAAATTTTCGGGAGATATGCTGATTGGAACTCTGAAAGGTAAGTTTACTCTGTGGGGATTTATGGATAGCGTTAGTGCTACCCTGGATCCTTAAGTAAGTATTTATTCCTTATTTGATAACAATTAATTATGTTCATATGCATATGTTCATTTTAATTTTAGTCATTGGACGTTTTTGCAATCAAAACAGAAAAACTAGAAGTTTTCACTTCAAAGTATATTTGTATTGATAATTTTCCTATAAACAAGCTTTTTTTGGTCAAAGAGACGGAAGTCCTAGTAAGAGGAAGTCACCGTGAAATGAAAAGAATACAAAGTGTATATATATATATATATATATATATATATATATATATATATATATATATATATATATATATATATATATATATATATATATATATATATATATATATATATATATATATATATATATATATATATATATATTGCCATGTGGAAGTGATCTCACTGGGTTCTGACTCTGCTATTTCCCCTATGTCCTCAAATATCATCCCTTGCTGTTAGAAGAAGTTGATTGAATTGAATCTTGAACTGTTTGAGCTTTGACCTTGGTAATAAAGCTGGCTGTAGTGACCCAACGAGACATATTCGTACGCTTTAATCCCTAACTTTTTCCTGGACCTCCCTTTCGAGTTTTTAGTCCACCAGGATACCCTTTTTTGCCCAAGCCGCCCTTGCGGGTTTTCGACTTTCCGGGTGTACAATCTTTTGTATATATCCCTAACTTTTTCCCAAACCTTTTTGGTTCGACGTGATGCCCTTATTTTTTCCTAGACGTTTCAACCTAGTGGGTCGTTCTTATGCATAGTATTTTTTGGCTATGTCTGCATTCACCGGGTGCGGGAAATCCTCGTCGTCCATAGTGGTTAACATCATAGCCCTGCCAGAGAATAATTTCTTGACTACAAATGGACCTTCGTATGTGGGAGTCCATTTTCCCCTGGCATCGCCTTGTGGTAGAATGATGTTCTTTATTACCAAGTCACCAGCCTGGTATACTCGAGGCTTGGTCTTCTTGTTAAATGCCCTGATCATACATTTTTGATACATTTGACCATGACAAATATCAGCCAGTCTCTTTTCCTCAATCAAATCCAATTGATCTAACCTAGTCTGGATCCATTCGTCCTCGCCTAAGTCTGCTTCTTTCATAATCCTTAAGGGAGGAATTTGAACTTCGACAGGCATGACAACTTCCATTCCATAGACTAAAGAGAATGGGGTTACCCCATTTGAGGTTCGTGCAGAGGTACGGTAGCCATTAAGAGAAAACAGAAGCATCTCATGCCAGTCTTTATAGGTCACCACCATCTTTTGCACAATCTTTTTTATGTTCTTGTTGGCCGCTTCCACTGTGCAATTTATCTTAGGTCTATATGGAGAAGAGTTGTGATGCTTGATTTTAAACTACATGCAGAGTTTAGTAATCATAGAATTATTGAGGTTGGTACCGTTGTCAGTGATAATACTCTCAGGAATGTCGTACCGACATATGAGTTTATGGTTGATAAACCAGACTACAACATTCTTGGTGACTAAGGTGAATGAAGCCGCTTCGACCCATTTGGTGAAGTAGTCAATGGCAACGAGGATGAAACGATGGCCATTAGAGGCAGTGGGTTTGATTTCTCCGATCATGTCAATGCCCCACATTGCAAATGGCCAGTGAGAAGTCATGACATTCAAAGGAATTGGAGGCACGTGAACCTAGTCAGCATAGATCTGGCAGTTATGGCAAGTCCTTGAGTGGTGATGACAATCAGTTTCCATAGTCGACCAATAGTAACCAGCTCTCAGAATCTTCTTGGCCATAGTTTATCCACTGGAATAAGTTCTGAAGATACCTGCATGCACATCTTCCATGACCTTCTATGCTTCCTTCTTATCCACACAGCAGAGTAGAGTTGAATCATGGTTGCGCTTGTACAAAATCTCATTGCTTAGGAAGAACTTGCCTAACAATCTTTGTAGGAAATTTTTGTTGTAGATTGAGTCTCCCTCAGGATATTCTTGTGCTTCAAGATACCTTTTCACCTCATGGAATCAATGCTTTTCCTCATCAATTTCAATCTCACAACAGTGCGTTAGTTTGTTGAATCTTTTGATATTAACTCTGGGAGCTTCATTGTATCAATTGACCTTGAACATAGACGACATAGTTGCTAAGGCATCTGCCAACTGATTTTCTTCCCTTGGGATATGTTCAACAGTGACCTCTTCGAAGTAAGGGATCAAGGTGAGCACAAATTCTTTGTAAGGAATCAGGTTTGGATGTTTGGTATCCCTTTCTCCTTTAACTTGATTGATCACTAGAGCTAAGTCTCCGTACGCGCTCAAGAATTTTATTCTTAAGTAAATAGAAGCCTTAAGACCCAATATGCATGCCTCATACTCGGCCATGTTGTTTGTGCAGTCAAAGCAGAGTCTGGTAGTGAAAGATGTCTGGAAACCTTCGGGAGAAATGATCATAACACCAATTTCATTACCTAATTCATTGGAAGCTCCATCAAAAACCATATTCCATCGGGATCCTTGTTCAGGTCCTTCATACAATCCAGGCTTTTCACAGTCGGTTATTAGCATGATGTTCTCATCCGAGAATTCAAAATTCATGAATTGATAGCCATCAACAGCGTGATGGGCTAAATGATCTGCCAATATACTTCCTTTGATAGCTTTTTGTGTAGTGCATTGGATGTCATATTCGGCCAAGATCATTATCCTCTTGCTATTCGTCCGGAGAGAGTTGGCTTCTGGAAGATGTACTTGATGGGATCCATCTTAGAGATTAATAGAGTGGTATGAGTCAACATAAACTGTCTCAGTCGGTGAGCAGCCCATGCCAAAGCGCAACAAGTTTTCTCGAGAAGTGAATATCTTATTTCACAGTCAGTAAACTTTTTGCTAAGGTAGTAAATTGCATGCTCTTTTCGACCAGACTTATCATGTTGTCCCATCACACACCCCATTGAATTCTCTAACACAGTCAAGTACATAATCAGAGGTATTCCTTCAACTGGAGGCATTAGGATTGGAGGTTCTTGTAAATACTTCTTGATCTTGTCAAAAAATGTTTGGAAGTCATCATTCCATCTGACTACTTGATCTTTCTTCAGTAGTTTGAAGATTGCCTCACAAGTAGCAGTTAAGTGAGAGATGAATCGAGCAATATAGTTGAGTCGACCTAAGAAACCTCTGACCTCCTTCTCAGTACAGGGAGCTGGAATTTCTTGTATGGATTTGACTTTTATAGGATCGACTTCAATACCTTTCCCACTGACAACAAATCCTAGGAGTTTTCTAGACCTCACCCCAAAGATGCATTTGTTGGGATTCAGCCTCAACTTGTATTTCTTCATCCTTTCAAATAACTTGTGCAAGTGATCAAGGTGTTCTTCCTTAGTTTTCAATCTTGAAATCATGTCATCAACATAGACTTCTATCTCATGAAGAATCATATCAAGAAATAGAGCTACCATAGTCAGTTGATAAGTTGCGCATGCATTCTTTAAACCAAAAGGAATGACCTTATAACAGAAGGTCCCTCATTGTGTGACAAATGGGGTTTTTTCCATGTCTTCAGGTGCCATTTTGATTTGGTTGTATCCATAGAAGCCATCCATGAAGGAGAATACTTTGTGTTGGGAAGTATTATCAACCAAGACATCAATGTGTGGTAGTGGGAAATCATCTTTAGGGCTTTCCCTATTTAAATCCATGTCGTATATGCACATACGGACTTTACCGTCTTTCTTCGACACTGGGACCATATTTTCAACCCATTGGGGATATAACATCACTTCCAGGAAACGTGCATTGAATTGTTTCATTACCTCAGCCTTTATTTTCTCAAACATGTCTGGCCGCATGCGACAAACCTTTTTCTTGATCGGAGATGTAATACGGTGGGATAATTGACTTAGTTAGTTTGCGTTTGATCACAATTGTTGCGGATAGCATTAGTCACCACCGAATTTTATTTTATCCAAATAGGAAAGGGTGAAAAGAACAGGAAAGGCCTTTAGAGATGTTTTCTTGAGTTCAGGGGATAGGTTATGAAAAGGGAAGGTGTTAGCACCCTTTTCATCCGTAGTTATCTACGAGCTCTTAGTTGCTTGGTAGATCACTTGCTTTGTTTGAAAATCATTTTTTTGTGATGGGTGTAAGTTTGAAATTTTTTGCAAAATGACTTTGTTACGGTGAACTTTGTAATGACTTTCGTCTCTATAAGAATGCGTACAAAGTGTTGGTTTTGAAAATAGTTGAAAGAGATGTTTTTTGAAGATGTTTTCTGAGTGTAAGTGTGGAAATGGTTTTTGGTTGTGAGCAAGCAACTACGAGCGTCCTACCTATTCAAAAGGTCTATGTTCTTTTCCTCCTCCTTTAGATGTTGCTATCTTACCATTTATTGGTAAGAAGCCCCATCGTTGGATGTGAAGGGACGGGAATGGGTCAATTGTATAGTCATAGAAGGCAACCTATGAGACGTTTTAGCAATTTTTATAAGGGACTAGATAATTTACCAAGGGAAACATCGAGGGACTATGATCTTTTTATCATGGGTCTTTGCTAAAACACCCATATTCGAGGGACATGACTATTTTCTGAGGCAACATGTGAGATTATCCTAGAGGTACATGTGTGTGTAGTGTGTTTAATTTGCATGCATTTTTGTCTTTGATTAGGGTTGTCTACTCGTTTATTTTAACTCTTGCCATATACAACCTAATTACTAGCAATTTATATTAATGCGGTAAATTGCGGAAATATAAAGTCCTAAGCTATTACATAAATTTAGGGGATGGGGGATGCAAATGTACAAATGTGGGGGGGGGAGTGAAAAGCAATAAAAGTCCTAATTATTACAACCATATTAAATAGAAAATGAAAGAATATATATATATATATATATATATATATATATATATATATATATATATATATAGACAAAAATAGTGCAAAAAGAGAGAAAGAAAAGACATCCTGGATCGAAGCAGGTGTCCTTCAATTCACACCCTTTTTCCTTCTTTCGATTGGACCTGCAACTTGTGTGTATCGAAGCTTGCATTCTTCGATTCACACGCCCTTATCTTTCATTTGGATCTTCTAATCAGTGTGTATCAAAGCACACCCTTCGATTCACACACCTTTTTCAGTTTTCTTTCGTTTGGGACATGATAGCAGTATGGGTTGAAGCCATGCTAATATTGTTTCATGGCCTGTACAGGTTAGTCTGTAACATATATTTGGACAAGAAAAGCAAACAAATGAAAGGGTAGAAATGAAAAAAATAAGTAAAAGGTTATTTACATGCTTGAAACGAAAGGTTTAAAGTCAAGAAGACTTACCTTGAATCTGGAGTTGGTGTTTTGAACCTTGAGTTACTGCCTTGAATACTCTTGGATTCGAATGAACGAAAGAAGTTGTTTGAAGGACAGGGAAACTTGGATTCAAAAGAGAGAACAAAGGTGTTGTGTTTCTTTTTGGTTCTGGGTTGAATAATGTATGAAGGGGTTTGAGATTTTTATGAGAGTTTGAGAGTTTGAGAGTTTGAGAGTGTTTGATGATTTTTTTCACATAACAAAAGTCTTTCCAGCTACTAAAAAGCCACCCCTTAGATGTTTTACTTTGAGGGGGAAAACAAATGATATTTGAACAAATTGGGTATTCGGTCTTTATAACCTTCGAGGTGCAGCTCTTGTATGCCAATTTGGTGAAAATATGGGAGCAGCATAGCAGGACTGCTTTGCAGCAGTTTTGGAGTGTTGTCGCAGCTTGGTGTAGGACTGTTTCACAGCAGACTGTTTCAAAGCAGACTGTTTTTGACCAGACTCATCAAAAGACAAAACACCAATTGTGTGTCCTTCGAATGAACCAATTGTGTGTCCTTCGAAGGGGCCAAATGTATGTCTTTCGAATGGACCATATGCATGTTCTTCGAATGGGCCTTTTGTATGTTCTTTGAATCCACCAATTTTAATTCATAGTGTATCAACTATGTGTATTGAAGGGTTTAGAGGTGGAATCGACGCATGAGGGGAGTCATTGCCTTGTGGGTGCTAGCATTAAGAAGTCATTGTCTTGTGCATGCTAGCATGAGGGAAACCCTTGCCTTATGCATGTTAGCATGATGGGAGCCATTGCCTTGTGAATCGAAACAGGTTGCTTCGAAATAAAACATTGCCCAATCGAAGCTTGTATGAAGATAGCCATTGTCCAAACGAAGCTTGTATGAAGATAGCCATTGATTTGTGAATCAAAGCAAGCATGCAGGAGGCCACTGCTTTGTGAATCAAAGAAAGCATGCAGGAGACTACTGCTTTGTGAATCGAAGCAAGCATGTAGGAGGTCATATGCCCAAATGAAACTTGTGGACCAAAGCTTGCTCAAAGGGGACCAAATTCCCAATCGAAGCTTGTGGACCAAAGCTTGATCGAAGGGGACCAAATACCCAATAGAAGCTTGTGGACCCAAGCTTGATCGAAGGGGACAAAATACCCAATCGAAGCTTGTGGACCCAATCTTGATCAAAGGGGACCAAATACCCAATCGAAGCTTTATGCAAAAAACTTGCGTCAGAAGAGGCCAAATGCCCAATTAAAGGTTTGTGAAACAAACTTTCATCAAAAGAGGCCAAATATCCAATCGAAGATTTGTGAAACAAAGATTTCTCGAAGGAGGCCAAATGCCCAATCGAAGCTTATGAATCAAGGAAAAATTGATATTATTCGATTTGATGCTTGAAAGCCCAATTAAAAATCCAATTGTACTTGTGTAGTCTTGACCCAGTAGAAATTTTGTGAGAAAAATCTTGAGAAATGAAAGGGAAAATTTTGGGGTACAACAGTTGCCTCTGTTCAATCTTCTTAAACTTAAAAAGTGAGTATGGCATATTACCATTCATAGCTTGAAGGTAGAAGATGATTGAACACTAGAGTGCCCAGAAATTTACACTCAACTATGTGTTAGTTGATTGTGTAGGGAATGGGCTTAAAGATGCCATTTGGAGAGATGATAGAGACTTGTCTGAGATGGGCTTATAGATTCCATCCAGAGGTGATTGTTGATAGGAATATTAGAACGAGTCTATGCTTGATTGTATCTTGAAGAATGTTTTTCATGATTCCATCTCTGAAGGGGAAATGGTTTTCAGAACGAAACACCGAAAGAGATGCTTTTCAGAATCAAACTTCTGAAGGAGATGCTTTTTAGAATGAAGTACTGAAGGGGAAATTCATTTCAGAACTCTTTTGAAGGGAATGCTCGCCAGAACTCAGTCTCTAGGGAAAATGCTTTTCAGGATTCCGTATCTGAAGGGGAAATGCTTTTCAGAACGAAGCGCTGAAAGAGATCACTTGTTCGTGTAGATAGTCAACCTGTTTTGTTTCAGGAATAGATCTACAACCTGTTCATGTAGATAGTTGCCTTGTGTTGCTTTATCTTACAGTCAGTCGCTCATAGATAGTTATTCTATCTTGTTTCAGGAATTAATCTCTGACCTATTTGAGAAAGAAAGATAGTTTCACTGGCTTGTTTCGGGAGTTAATCTTCAATCCGTTCATGTAGATAGTTGTCCTTTCTTGTTTCAGGTATTAATCTATAATCAGTCGCTCATAGATAGTTGTCCTGTCTTGTTTCAAGTATAAATATGGAATTTTCTTTTTGTTGATCGTAGAGATAGTTTCCCTGACTTGTTTCAGGAATTAATCTCTGACCTAATTGAGAAATAAAGATAGTTTCCCTGGCTTGTTTCCGGAGTTAATCTTCAATCTGTTCATGCAGATAGTTGTCCTGTCTTATTTCAGGTATTAATCTATAATCAGCCGCTCACAGATAGTTGTCCTGTCTTATTTCAGGTATTAATCTGGAACTTGATTTTTGTTGGTCGTAGAGATAATTGCCTTGTCTTGTTTCAGGAATTAATCTTCAATCTTCTCATGTAGATAGTTGTCTTGTCTTGTTTCAGGTATTAATCAACAATCGGTCGCTCACAGATAGTTGTCCTGTCTTGTTTCAGGTATTAATCTGGAACTTTCTTTTTGTTGGTCGTAGAGATGGTTTCCCTGTCTTGTTTCAGGAATTAATCTCTGGCCTAATTGAGAAAGAAAGATAGTTTCCATGGCTTATTTTAGGATTTAATCTTAAATTTGTTCATGCAGATAGTTGTCCTATCTTATTTCAAGTATTAATCTACAATCAGTTACTCACAGATAATTGTCCTGTCTTGTTTCAGGTATTAATATGGAACTTGTTTTTTGTTGGTCATAGAGATAGTTGTCCTGTCTTGTTTCAGTTATTAATCTGGAACTTGCTTTTTGTTGGTCGTAGAGATAGTTGCCCTGTCATGTTTCAGGAATTAATCTTTGGCCTATTTGAGAAATGGTTGTGGTATTTTCCAAAGAGGACTTTTGTTGATTACCTTTTCTCTGCAAGGAAGAGGGTTTGTTGCATGCAGGTTTATGCATGGCTTGATGATGTTCTCAAAATAAACAAGATTATGTTGTATGCCTTTATCATGTATGTAATATGATGTATGAATGTGAAATATTTATTGAAATGTTCTTTGCTCCTTGACAAGTGTTGGGGAGCTTTGGAAAGTTAAATCCCGGGCTGTTGTTGGGGATGAAGAATATGCACATCTTCAAACCTTATTTAGAATGTTTCCACTGGAGATTCCTGTTTTGTTGTTTGAGAAGAAATCTGTTGGGGAAGATTGGCTTTGGCTTGAGAAACTCCATGGAGAGTGTTTATTTCTGATTTAGGGAAAAGAGTTTAGGAGTTTTAGTTGTTCATTGCTCTACTGGGGAGTTATACCCTTGATTATAGAGAATGGAAGTTAACAACTTGTTGGGGATAAAGAAGTTAATTGTTATTTGATTGGCTTCCAGGCTTTGCAGCAACTCACTGGTGATAGTGGTAAACTCTACTAGGGAAGAGGAGATTTATTGATGACTTCACTAGGGATTAGGAGTTGTGGTCCCTCAATTTGTAAAAGTATGAGAGGCAAACTCAAGCTGCGGAATCTGTAGTTTGTTGGGGAAATAAACCCTATTGAAGAGAATATTTGACAAACTGCTGGGGAGGTATTTTATTTTGGCAGAACTCCTTGAGGATTCTTCTTGAGACCAACCCAAATGGGGAGAGGTTTACCGGAGACTAAAGCCCTGGATGGGGATTGCATGGATCCAATTTTATGGGGATATCCATGAATTTGGTCTTGAGGGGTTTGTACCCTTATCCGTGAAGATTATTTTATGGGGATAAGCTTATAGAGATGACTCTGTGGGGGACTTGACTGGGGATTACTTTATGAAGGGGATTTTATGGATATTTGTCATTGCCCCTAGTAGTAAGTGTTGTAGTACTTCCAGAAAATGTTTGTTTGGTCGTATATAACCCTTTGCTGGAATTCATGTTCAATGCCACAAGTGATTCAGATACAGACCTGTCCCTGGTTATTCAGCACTTCTTGAGAGATTTCTTGGAATCTCGGCTTAAATGTCCCAGACGAGTTGGACAATAACCTGTCTCGCTGGGTCCCGAACCCAGGACATTCTATAGTAATGCCTTACGCATACGCTTTCTACCACTGGGGTGGTGATACATCCGTTGGTTTATACAAAACCATCACATTGTTTTATAAAACAAAATCTAGTGACAACTTCATCTTCTTCCTCGCGCCATAACCAGAACTTTGTAAATTTATCGTTTCTCAACCATTCTCAAAAGTGTAAACATCAAACTTGTTAGAAATTTTACCATAATTTCAAATATGTAAATAAGTTAAACAATGGATCAAAGATGAGCAAGAATTTTAATTAGTACCAAATCTTGACTTAATTTTTCAGGAATTTCAAACCCAAAATTCACACTACTCAGGAAACATAAATGAATTCTAAGGACATGGCTAGTTTCAGGGCTATGATGCCTACATTTTATCTTTGAAAATGGAAGCCAAATGATGCTTGTATGAAGAGATAGAAGTTCATATAACTCACCTTGCAGATGGAGATCGTGTTTTGAGTTAGAGCACCTTTCAAGGTGTTGTGATGATCTGGTTAGCTTCCTTGAACCTCCAGGAAGCTATTACAATAGTTACTTTGAGCTGAGAGTTCCTGAAACGGGCTGGAGAAGTCAAGATGCAAGATTCTATTTTTCAAAATGGAGGATGATGAAGATGGAGTTACAGAAGTGCAACAGGTGTTTAGTTAGCTTCTAAATGATATATAAATGCTTTGTAATTAGTTTTGAGGAAGAACACACAAGTGGTTTGAGAGATTAACGTGTAAGGTCATAAATGACACAAAAATGGTGTTTTGAGGTAATTATGAGTTTGAGAGAGTTTGAGGGAGTTTCAATGTTTTCTAATATGTGTCCTTTGTTGCATAATAGTGTCTCAATTTATATGAAGAGGTTTGAAGGCTTGAGGTTGTCAAAATCAAAGGTTCATATGTTATGGATATTTGGCTTGTTTTTTAAGCAAGCTTGACAAACATCTTTCCAAGGCATGGTACAAGGCTATCTAGAGTGGTTACAAACTTTAAACATGTTTATCAGACTTTATAGATGAAGCTTGTGAAGAAGGAACAAGTGCAAAGCTCAATGCAAGTTGACTTTGTGATTAAAGCACCTTTTCAAGAATGGCAATGGTGCCTTTGTGCCATAAATGGAAATGCAACTTGGATAATGGCTCAAATGCTTGGACAATGGCTTAATATTTTGTGTAATCAATTAATTATGGAGTGAAACACAATTTAGAAGCCTGTAAAGTGAGATTATGCAGCGTAGGTTAGGGTTTTGGCTAAGTGTTCATCACAAAAATGACTTGTAATTCAAGACTGGATGCCCAACTTCTTGTCTTTGATTTTCTTTGCTCAAGCATGATATCTTCAACTTATTTGACATTTTGGATGGTCAAGCTTTTTGATGACTTTTTGATGACTTTTTTTACTTTTTGATGACTTTTTGATGACTTTTTTTACTTTCTTATTTCTTGATGGTCAAGCTTCATATTTTTGAATGTCTTGATGAATCTTGACTTTTAAAACTCTATTTTGACTAAAAAGTCAAAGTTTGACTTTTGGTGTATGAGTTGACTTTTTTCACCAGTTGACCAAATTTCAACTATCAAACCATTGATCCTAAAAGATGATTTGAGCCATGAAACTTGGTCGACATATTGTATTGGAATCCTTGATATTGTGCTTCAAACCATTAGATAATGTATTAGGTCAAATTTCAGTGATCAATTAATTACAATCAAAACCCTAATTTTGACCATTTTGCCCCTTTGATGATTTGGCCACTTTTTTTGAGGATTTATGATCCAAATTTGATCAATTAATGAATAGGACTTCCAAATGTTAACATTGACCAAAAATATTAAAGTTTGACTGTGGGTTGACCATAATTGACTCTTTACCCAATACAGTTGATTTACAGTCATCTGATCAATTGACTGAGCAAATTTGTGATCCAAGACTTGAAACTTGGCATGAGTATTCTTAGACATCTATAATGAACCATGGAAGTCATTTGAAGCCTTAGAATTCCAATCATCTTTGTGAAAATCAAAACCCTAATTTGTGGCCTCGGTGTTAGAAGGTGATTTGGCCCAGTCAACACTTGTGTAAGCTTGAGCCATTAAAGAACTTTGTGAGAAATGTCTTGAGAAAAAGGGAGGGAAAATTTTGGGGTACAACATATAGTATACCCCATAGAATTGGCGTGATACTCGCCTCTGGCATTGGCATCATACCTTGGCGGGGGTACCCCGATTGGATGAGCTAGAGGTTTTAGCTCTACCAAATATGCCTTGACTAAGTTTTGCAATAATTAACTATGTGACATAGGGAGCGGATCAAATTTTCTTGGCATCCTTTCAAACATGTTCTGTTGTTGATCTTGTGGAATTATTAAGGGTTGTTGTACCTTTGGATGCGAGGCTACAACATTAATTTCTCCTTCCTTCTTTTTCGAGAAGTTAGGAACATGTCTTTTTGAATTGTAAGGGGTACTAGATAATGCCCCTTGTATATTCTCGCTCTTTATACCTGCTTCAATCCTTTCACCGATAGTCACTAAATCAGAAAATCCGAACGAGACGCTTCCTAGAATATTTTCATAATACAACCCTTGTAATGTTTCCATGAACATATAGACTAATTCCTTCTTTAGAAGTGGTGGTTGTACACGGGCTTCCATTTCTCTTCACCTTTGAGCATACTCCTTGAAAGACTCCTCCTTTTTATGAGATAAGATTTGGAGTTGCATGTTGTTAGGCTCCATGCCTAACTTGTACTTGTATTGTCTCAGGAAAGCGTTAGTAAGATCTGTCCATGTCTGGATATGAACTTGTTCCAACTGCATATACCAATCTAGGGATTCCCCACTTAAATTGTCTTGGAAACAATGGACCATCAACTTTTGGTCTTGAGCATACACATGCATCTTTCTATAATACATGTATAGATAATTTCTAAGACACGTGAGTCCCTTGTATTTTTCAAAGTCATGTACTTTGAATGTTTCAGCTATGGAGCACCGACATCGAAAGCATCATAACCCTCTACAGCTTTTAATCTTTCTGTAAGAGTTTTTATTGATTGAGCGCTAGTGGATTTTCAATAGCATGCATATGGGTTGTCCTTTGGGGTGATTTGTTGACATCTTCTAAGTCATGGTCTCCATACTACAAATCTATGTAGTTATCCGCGTTGTTCATCAGAATTTGCAAGGTATGAGATGCCCCTTCCTTTGGCGGAGGTGGGACAAACCCTTCAGTATTAGCTTGTCTTATTTCATGTTGAGCAATAGTTGACTTTTGGGGTCCTGACTCCGATTCTCTTCTTGGTTGGTTATTGCTTAATGAATTAATGGTTTGGGCTACTTCTTTGAAGGCTTCCCTATGAATTTGATCTTGCCTCTCAATGATATTCTTCAAGGCTAGAAGAACTTGACTTATGTCTCCTTTCATCGATTCAATGTTACCCTTGACTTGATCGAGATCTTCCTTGAATGCATCTTGATTCTCTTCAATTTATCCCATTACTTTTTATTGATGGGCTCTTGTCTGATATGGTGGTCGGAGAGGCGGCGCTTTTCTAGCTCTTCTACCAATCGTTTAACTGGAGAATGTCTTTGAGAAATGATGAGTTTTTTTATGGAATGCAAATGTTTGTGAATGTATGAATGTGTATGAATATGTTAAGGGTTTCATTTTTGAATGTCTTATTCACTTGGATATACATTCTTTATATATTTTTTTCTTCAGGTTTTGGTTTTTATTGGTGAGTATCCGAAAAAATAAATATGCAAACGAGATAGAGAAACAAAAGCCTTTATAGAAATGATAGTTGTCTTTAAAAAGAATACAATTCAGATATTAAAAAATATTTAAACTTTAAAATATTAAACTTGTTGAAATAAATAATCAAAGGGAAATAAAAAGTCTTCTAAGTGCACCTGCGGATTTCTGCTCTGAAGCCATCGACCATTGTCCTATAAAGCTTGAGGAAGTCTTCAATGTCTTTCGGGAGAGGGAACATTACATTTTCTCCATCTCTCAAACTCCTAGGGATGTCGCAGATAAGATTCTTGGCTAAGAAAGCGAGCTTTGCATGCTTGTCTTTGTAGAATCGGTATTCTCGGTAAAGGTCGAGAATTATCTTATGATTATCCTCTCCTGCTTTGGTGATCTTTACATACTGATCTTTCCAACATAACTTTTCAGCCCTCATCTCCGTGTAGAGTTTCCGTTGTATTAGGAAATCCTTTCGGAGGCCTTCTAACTCAAGACACACTTACTCGTATTCTTCAGTCTTTTGGGCGAGAAACCTTTCTACCATTATCCTTTTGAGGCGTTCCCCTACCTCCGATTCTTAGCTCTCTCGGAGTCTGGTAGTGAGATACTTCGTTTGTTCTTATTGATCTAAATAAACTTGTGCCAAACTTTGGATTTGAGCCCTCAAATCTTCTTCCATCACCTTCTTCTCCTGTATTGCCTTTTCATACCACCTATTTAATCTCCCGATTTCACTAGCAGCATCCCCCAACAATTGGTTGTGGGAATCCAAGTTGAAAGTGGCACTTAACAATCCTTCAGTTGAACGCTTCTACTTAAGACTCTCCTTTTCAAATGCCTCACGATCTTTTTTAATTTGTTGGTCTTTTGATTCAAGTATGCATTGCATTTGTCCTTTATCCTTATTTAAGTTATGGAGGTTAAGCTCCAATTCTTATTTCTCCCTTTGAGCTTGTTTCAAAGCATTCTTCAAATCGTCTATTTCTTCTAAGGACATAGGCGGAGAATCTGGGACATCTGGCTTGTACTCAGGATCTATGTCAAATGGTAATTTAACAATTGGCACCTTATCCAAAACCCATCGAGTGTAAGGAACTTTCGCCATAATATTTTTCCTTTCAGCCTTTCTTTTATTAACCATATTCCAAACTCGGATGATCTTGTTGAGTAATTCTTCGTCATTTTTGCCCATGTTATGAATTATCAATTGTCAGAGTTGTTAATCTAAGGGTTTATCCTCCAAAGTCTACCCTAGTTGTCGTAGAGCCAAAGTAGGATTATAATTAATGCAACCCCCTAATCCAACCAATGGAACATTCAGAAAGTCTCTGCAACTATAAATGATATCTCCAATGTCTAGCCTCCTTGCATACCACAACACAGAATTAGCAGTAAGAGACCTTAAATTTTGAGGCCACTCGTATCTCGTCATATTTGGAATCATGTAATCATCCTTATAGAGATGAGTAATAAACCAAGAATACAAGAGTGGGATACAATAGTTTAGAGTACCCCTCCCCTTTTCATACCGAGTATGAAGTGTATAATAAATATCAGCAAGTAAAGCGGGAGTTGGATCAGTATTGAAAAATTTCACGGCCCAAAACACACTAATAGCCGCGGGGTCAATATAGTCCAAAGTCCGTGGAAATAAGATTACACCAAACACAAGCAGCCCTAAAAAATCAACACAAGACTCCCATTCTTTTTTATCGGTAAAATAAAAAGCTTTAGTCTCCAAACAGAATCTCTTAATCTCTCGTACATCATCTTATTTTTTTTAATTAAGTGACAATTCAGGATAAGGGATCCCTACACCCTCTGCCAAGATTCTAATGTCAATGGTCTTCCCGATTCCCACATAAGCTTTCCCTTTAGAGAAATTCAAAAGTCTATCAAATTCTTCTAGAGTCGGTGCTAGCTGAAAGTCTTGGAAGGTAAATCACCTCAATGGAGGGTCGTAAAATTGAATTAAGGTAGAAACAACATCCAATTGTACCTCCACTTTTGTTAATTCAAGGGTATACCCATAACAATGAGTAAACATCTTCAAATCTCTTTCAGACAGTTTCCTTTTTATAGCCTTGATCTTCATCATATCTGGCTTGATAGCATTAACACGGACAAGTTGTTTCCCTCTGGCATTCATTTTTAGGACACTTCACCAAAAACCTTTGATTATGATTTTTTGATCTAGTGAATAAGACAAACAAAAAGAAATGAAGGGTAATGAATATATGAAACGCAAGATGTATGAATGCATGGTTGTGTGACTTAATGACGAGGTTTCATGAAAGTTACCCTTAAAAGGTAGGTTCATAGTGTTGGCCTACAAATATTTTACCCTCTCCATAAGGTTGTTTCCTTAAGGGTATCATGGATAACACTAGATGGAAAGGCACAAGGGCCTCCCTTAAGTGGAGCCTTTTTGCAGATTGAAACTTTTGTCTCTAGGTCATGAAAGGTCTCGCCATGAGATTTTGGTTTAAGGGTTATACAAAGATTCATAGGTTTTATTCCAAAGTCCTACCCCCCAAGAGAATGTCTATTGAGATGTATTCCTTTCGCGGAATTCCACGGACTATAGGAGAAGTCGTCACATAAACTCATAGGGCTGATGTATCCCCTTGGCTAATTGACGAACCTTCTTTCTAAGGGTTTTTGAAAAATATTTTTTAAAAATAAAAATCCCCTCAAATATAATATGATAAAAATAAATAAAAATAATAAATGTAAGCAAATGAAAAAATAAAATAAAATATTGAAAAGAGTAAGAAAACCAAACAAAAACCCTAAACCTAAGAGAGGGGCTTCTAAACCCTAGGGTTGAGTCCCCAGTAGAGTCGCCATCTGTTGTAACTGGTTTTAAATTGAGAGCCGCCACTATTAATTTTTATCCTAGGGAAGAGAATATAATTGATAACCCTAATTTTGTCAGAGATTCTAAGTTGTTAGGCTCGTTCTTAGACGAAGGGAAAGTGTTAGGCACCTCGCATCTACCTTGTTCACAAGGATACTAGGGTTTAGAATTATGGCTTAGGAAATAGGGTTTTAATTTTTTATTAAGGGAACTCGCCATGATTTTTTAGTCGTATTCCTACGTATCCTCTTATGAGAAATCAGAGTCCCAATTTGTAGTTCGTAGTTGGTTTGTGTTTTTTATAGATTACGAAGATGTTTTGAATTTCCCTTGTACTAAGTCTAGGTGTGTGAATAGCATAATTGTTAGATAAAGTTCGCAGTCAATTTAAAAACATCCTCATAATCCTTTTTGAAAATTTGTTTAAATTAATTAAGTTATTAAAAAAAAGATTTGGTGTTGGTTAGGTATTTTTTAAATGTATTAATATATAAAAAATCTTTTTAATGCATGACAAAAATTATTTTAATGCAATAAAAATATTTGGATGAATTAAGAAAAATAAATATTTGATTTTTAATAATAATAGTAAGTATTTTAGAAATTAATTATATTAAATATAAAAATATTAATTAAAAATAAATAAAGTATAAAAAATAAAATAAAATAATTAATGAAACGCAGAGGGTGTATTTTGTTCGGGGTAATTAAATCAGGGGGTGTGGAAAGCAGGGCCCTGAATTCAGATATTGAATTCAGGCCCAAGCGTAGGAGGGGGTGAATAATTGTACCAGGCAGAAAAAGTGAGGGGTCTGGTTTAGCAAGGGCCCAAGTTCAGATGTTGAATTGGGCTCAATTGCACATGAGGTGTGTGTATGTTGAATTGGACCCAATTGCACATGGAGTGTGTGTTTCGGAGTTGAAGCAAAAATATAGAAATTGGGTGGTGAAATTAAAAATGGGCTTAGGCCCAAAACAATCATGGAAGCCCGCTTGTCTTTCGTACGGGCAAATGCACGCGTTTATGGTGAGCAGCGAGATCTAGGCCGTGTGATGGTGATCTCAGGGTTGAGGGCGTGCGGATGCACGGTAAGTGTGTGGAGATGCAAGGTATCACGTGGAGGGAGTATAACACCACAAAAACACGTTATCCTTTCAATTTTCTCTCTTTCTCTCATTCACATCTCTCTATCCTCTATTCATATCCTTACAAACAACATCAAAAAAACCCTAATCCATATGATTCTGGAGGCAGCACAAACCCTAACTCCTCTCTACCCAAATCAAACCCCAAAATCATCCCTGAACCCCTCACAAACTAAAATCGCTAACCTACAAATCATTCAACAATTTATCAAAATTAAAAATAAACACCGCAACAAAAATCTAAGTTTTTCGGTATCTTCGTCACCGTGGAATCTATTTTTGTGCTTCGATTCTCTATGATCTCTTTGCTAATCCTGTTCTTCCCTCTCTATTTCACAGGTACAGTGTGGTGGAGATGATGGTGATAGCGAGGAGAGCTTGAGGATGAGAGCGGTGCGGTTTGAAGCTCTTGGGGTTTCATATATTGAAACCCTGAGTCTTTCTCCTTCTTCTTTAATCTCTTCTTTCTACTTCCAATTTCTCCTCCTCTTCCACCTTAATTCTTAGGGTTTTTATAATTTAGGTTTTAGATAGATTAGAAAATTTCTTGGATTAATGTGTTACAAAGTGAGATTTACTCTAGAATTAGGTTAGATTTAAGTTAGAAATTAATTTGATTATATTTGGTTTTGTAAATTAGGGCTTGAACGAGTGTAATTGATTATGTATTTATGATTTTGTACAAAGATTTGATTTATCTAATTTATTCGATTTGAAATCATTTTTTGATTGATTTGATTATATTTGATTTAGTTTTGATTTATGGATATGTGTTTTTGATGATAAAGATAATGAGTGACTATCGTTGGGCTTGTGAAATTAGGGTTTCAAAACCCTTACGCCGACTTCGGTAAAAAATGAGTCAAAAACAACAATAATAATAATAATATAAGATTAATAATAAATCAATAATTGACAAAGATATAATTAGTTAATTAGGTTTAAATAAAAAAATAATAAACATAAAATAAAAATGCAAATAAATTTGAATGAATATTGTCTTTAGCCAATAAAATGGGTTTCCGAAAAAAATGAAATAGGGGCCTCTAAAAATAATTATAAAAAAAAACCCCAATAACTTCTTTGAGGAGACCAAATGATTAGACCAAAAATTAATCACACTCTCTTCCCCTACTAAAAACATGTCAACCCCCCCCCCCCCCCCCCCCTAACGGGCCTTTTATAAAAGCAATGTAATGACTTTGCGAGGCCCAACCGATCATATTCCCCTTAAAATGGATCATTCAGTTTATTGGGCCAGCATAAAGACGCACCCTCTTAGATTCTTATTTGGGCCACAAACTAAAATGGGCCAATCTGATTATAAATGATATAATAACTTTTTACTAAAAAACACCCATCTTATGGACTTTAACCCCCCCCCCCCACCCCCGCCTTCTTATTGTTTAACACGGCCAAACAAAATTGTCTTAATGGGCCATCAGATTTTGATGGTCCATTTAAGACAATACACTCCCCTATTGGTTTTAAACCCCTCGTATGATCATTTTTAGAAACAAATTGAACAAAATAATTAGAGATTCATAAACATAATGGTAACGTGACCGTCAAATTTGATAGGATAAATTTAGGGTATGACAGCTGCCTCTATTTAATTACTCTTCGATTGAAGGGTGCGAGAATACGCAGGTCTCGCACGTTTGAGTCAGAGGGATATTAAATAATTGAAGACCCTAAAATTTAACCACAGAGATTATAAGGATATGTTGTACAACATTCCCTAGAGTATGAAAGAAATAGGCATAGATCATGATGTATCATCTTACTAGAATTTGAACAAAGAGTTATGATTCAATTTAGATATGACGATGCAGATAACTCGTCAATATCCAAAAGGGATCGTAGATTTTTCGCACATTTATCATAACCTAGGAGGTAAATAATACAAGTTTCAAAGTTGACTTACTAACGCTTTAAGACTAATATAGTAAGTTTATAATGCAGATTTTGTCTATTCATCACAGCCAATGGGATGAATAAAACAGAGTTGATAATCCATTGCCACATGGAGACTTACGCAATGAATTATGCAGATTTCGTTGTGTTTACTACAACCTAGAAAGTAACAATACAAGGAGGAACTTGTGCATTTATCATTACCTAGGGGATAAAAGACAACGGGGATAGGCTTATGTTATTCATCACAACCTAGAGGATGAATAATAGAACCCTGAAAGTTCGCATACCTATCACAACCTAAGGGATAGATATTTGAAGAATTTGTGTGTTTACCACGACCTTGGGAATAAAAGACACAAAGATAGATTAGTGTATTCATTATAACCTAGGGAATGAATTATTATGAACCCGATAATTTGCATACCTATCACAACCTAGGGGATAAGTATTTGAAGAATTTGTGCATTTACCATGACCTAGAGGATAAATGACACGAAGATAGATTCACATATTCATTACAACCTAGGGAATGAGTAATATGAACCTGATAATTCTCACACCTACCACAACCTAGGGGATAGATGATTGAAAAGTGTTTTGGTAATCGAATCTTAGATAACTAGATCAAAGATGAGACCAGAGTTTTACTGGTTGTGTCTGTTCTCAACCGAGGTAATTGCTTGCTTTGATGATCTGACAAAGGGCCCCAAGATATTGGTATATGCATCGAGTATTTTGTGTATGCCCCAAATGTTTAAATATGCACCAAATGTGTGTATATGCCCAAAAATGTAATGAAAAATGTTTTTTTCTCGATATTCTCTCCTCTTAAACAAATGGTTTTCTGTTACCAACTCCCCAATTTTGCGTTGTTGTGGTATCTTTGAATTGATTTGAAAAAGAGGAAAGGCGTCAGCAGGATCTAGATATTGGTATCACAGGCACATGCATAGGCGTGGACATAGTTGTGGACACAGGTGTGGATATAGACATAGACGTGGACGTAGGCGTGGACATGGACGTAGGCGTAGATTTTCTTATGATGTTTTTCTAACCAAAATGATTTTTGAGGTTATATCGAATGTTGTTATTTGTCAAATCCCTAAAATGATTTCAACGCAGTATTCACAAAAATAATCGCAGTATTTTGCAAACAAGTTCGAAAAGGAAAAAAACACAATTGAAAGACTGAAAAAGTTAATGTTTTATTGATAAATATGCCTCTGAATAGGTGAGAGTATAAGATGCAATTCCTTGAAAGCGGTAATTATAGAAAGTTTTAAAACTTAATATGGCAATGTAAATGATAACTGTTACTACTGTTTCCCCAATATCCTTTTGATAGCTCCAATTTCCTTTGCTTCTGAGTCAAATGATTTGGATCAATTTGTTCCTTTGTAGTTGTAGTCATGGTTCTTAGATCGCATTTTTTTGTTCTTTATTTTTGAATAAGATCCCTAATTTTTTCTTGGATCGCCCTTTTGGGTTTTCAATCCACCGGGATAATTTTTTTGTGTATGTCCCTAATTTTTCCTGGATCTCCCTTTAGGGTTTTCAATCCACGAGGACGCTCCTTTTTTCCTAAGTCACCTTGAGATACGGTGGCAAAACCGACTGTTTAATACTGCTTTTGCATTTGTATTTGCAAATGTTGTGGTAAGCAAGAGTCGCCACCGAATTTTCTTTTATCCAAATTAAGGAATGGGTGAAAAGAATAGAAAAAGACGTTTTCGAGATTTTTCTGAGTAAGGAGGGTAGATGATGGAAAGGGAAAGTGTTAGCACCCTTTCAATCTGTAGTTATCTACGGGATCTTAGATGCTAGCTCATTTTTTAAAATACCTTTGTGCTTTGTGTGTCTTGAAAATTTGTTTTGAAAATGCCTTAGTGCGGCGACTTGCTTTTCTATAACTCTTGTATCAGTCCTCAAGAGTGTTGACAAAGCAAATGTTTTTGAAAGTTGTTTTTGAAAGGTGTAAGTGTAAAAATGTTGTTTTATTTTGAGCAAGCATCTAATAGCTATATACTCGAACTCGAAAAGGTAGTTATTTTCCTCCTATCCTTTAGACAGTGTTATCCTACTATTAGTGAGTAGGTAGCCATATCATTGGATGTATGAGGGACATCGAAGGGACAATACGGTCACAAAGGAAACTTGGAAAGGAATTTTAGTAACTGTCCTAAAGTTCTAAGATCACTTTTAACCGAGGCAACATCGAGAGGGTAATCAAGGGACTTGTGATCTTTCAAACTAGAGGACGGCCACTAAAACTTCTCACGTTTTGAGAATTGTGATCGTTTTCTGAAGGCAACCAAAGTGGGGTACCCTAGAGGTGTATATGTGCATGGTGTGTTATGTTCAGTTATTTTAGTCTGCACATTTAGGCTTGCTAGCATTTTTGTTATTATTCTTTCCATACAAGCCTAATTACTAACAGTTAATATTTTGCAGAAATTTAAAGTGCGGGAATTTAAATCCTAAGCTATTACAATGTTTTGGGGAGGAGTATTTACATGGAAGAAAGATAAAGAAATCGATAAAGTCCTATTTAATTATCTATTACATACCATAAGCAGATATAGAAAATATGAAAAAAAGAGTAATAGAAAAGAAAAAATGAATGTGCGCGAATTGAGAAAGATACGTCTAAAAAATTCTAAATAAACAGGAAAATCTTTTTTTTGTTGTTTTTGATTTTTTTATTAAGAAAAATGATTAAAATAAATCAACAATTAAATGAAAATAACCTAATTCTAATATTTTTGAGTTCTTATTAAGAAAATATTTGAATTAAATGACCTATTTCTAATTGATTTTAAATTGATAAAATAAAGTTAAAATAATTAATTAAATTAATTTACAAAATTAAAATTAATTTAAGAAAAAGAACTAAGTCTATTTAATATTTTTATTTTATTTTTATGATTTGTTAAAAAAAGATTAAAAGAAATAAATAACAAAAAAAAAAGAATAAAGAAAAACAAATTTGGGCCTGGAGATAATTAGTAAACAGGGGGTGCGCTTGGAATTCGTTTGGCCCAAAGGGAGAAAAGCCCAGACGCTGCAAAATGAATCAGGGGGGTGAGAAGATTAAAAAATGCTTAGGACCAAGTTAAGGAGTCCAAAGGCTGTATGGATCCAGTGAGAGGATCCTTTGGATGTCCATGATGGGGACGCATGCTTGCTGCACTTGGATCTGAATGCGTTGTCATTGGAGGGTGTAGATTATGTGAGCCATGGTATACGTGTGTGGCATGGCTGTATAGAATCAAAAAGAGAATGTTAAGAAAAATAAAATTGTAAGGCATGGGTATCGAACCCAGGCCCTTTTGATTGCCCACATTCCTTCACCATCTGAGCTAGATTTGAGATTCGAAGGAATCTACCTCACATGTCTTAGTGATGGTATTTGGTTACTTCATACTTTTCATGCAGCATATTAACAATCACGCAGCATGAATATGTAGAAATGTAAGTTGCATAGGAATTGAAATTTAGATCGAAGGGGCGTTACCAGTGGGGTGCTTCGATTCTGCCAACCTTGTTGGAATTTTGGAAGTTTTATGGAGCTCTTGTGGGGCAGTTTTTGCGTGTGTATGTATGTGGTCTCCTCTCTCCTTTTTTTCGTGACTCTTTCTTGGTTGTGTATCCTTCTCCCTCTTTTTTTAGGCTTGCAAATGCCACCTTTATATAGAGCAACTGGAGGGGACAAGGTAGGGGGAAATAAGCATGCTCAATAATGCTCTTTAAGAGCCATAAACAAATATTTGAAACTTGGCCAAAGGTAAGGAATTCTTGTCTCTTTTTTTGAATTTGAATGAATGTGGACATTAATGGCTTTCGAATGCCTTCGGTCCCTACCCTTTGATTGGACCTCTTGTACATCCTTCAAATGGGTCTTTTGGATGTATTTCAAATAGTCCATATGTATGCCTTGTTCCCTCTTTGAATGGGCCTCCAAGGTGTGTCCTTTGAATGGCTCAAGTCTCATCATTGGGGCCTCTTCAATTGAGTCCCTACTCAGCTAGTTGCTTGACTCAAACAACTCAAATGAAAGCTTCAATATGGTCAAACGAAAACCTTCTTTGTCCCCACCTTCGAATTCCATTACACAAAAGGCTTGGGCCTGGCCACATGCAAGACCCATCACAAAGCAAACTTTTTTTTTGAATAATCATGTGTCCTTCGATTGGACCAATGAATGCTTTTTCGAAGGGACAACATGAATGAGCCTTCGAAGGGACTATCATACGTGTTGAAGTGTGTATAACTGTTTCAAAGGGTACCATTGCCCAGTCGAAGTTGGCACAATGTCAGCCCATGCCTTGTGGATGCTAGCATGAGGCAGGTCAAAGAAAGCGTAAAAGAGGCCATTGCCTAGGCGAAGCTGGAAGAAAGGTAGCCAATGCCTGGTGGGTCGAAGGAAGCTTTTTTCCTGGTGGATTGAAGCTAAATCTGAAGGAGTCTTTGCCTTGTGTGCTGAAGGAAAGCTGAAGAGAGGAATTTTCCTTGTAAATTGAAGACCAGTGAGAGGGGCCTTTTTCCTTGTGAATCAAAGGCAATCTGATGGGTCTTTGCCTTGTGGAATCAAGGCAAGCATGAAGAATCTTTTTGCCTAATATACCAAAAACAAGCATGAAGAGGCATACGTGTGCTGATGATAAGCTGAAGGGACCTTTTTCCCAGTGGGAGCTTTGCCCAATCGAAGCAGGAATCAGGCTTGCTCCAAAGAAAAAAAATGTCCAATCAAAGAAGGAATCAAACTTTCATGCAGGTAGTCATCAAGACAAACCTATAGATGCCCTGGCTCAATCGAAGCAGGCATGCAGGTAACCATTGCATTGTGAATCAAGAAAATAGGTAAAGCCAATGGTGCAATCGAAGGATGTATGCAGGAGGCCATTGCCTTGTGCCTGCTGGCATGAAGGAAGTTTTTGCCTTATGAGTCAAAGGCAAGCCTGAAGCAACCAATGCACAGTCAAAGCCTTGTGATTTGAACTTGATCGAAGGGGGCCCAGCACCCAATCGAAGCTTGTGAACCAGGATAGCACCAAAGGAAGTTCAGTGCCCAATCGAAGCTTGCTCTTATGCCAATCGAAGTACCCTGTCCAGATGCCAATTAAAGGACATTGCTGAAATTCCAATCGAAATACACTTTGCTAGCATTAAAATATTTCATTTTTCTTTAGGCAAGTGCTTGTAACCACCCATATAAGAGAAAAATAACCTTGATAAATATGAGAGGGAAAATTTTAGGGTACAACAGCTGCCCCTGTTCAATCTTCTTAAACCTGAGGATTTAGATTGGCTTGTCTGCCTTTCGTGATCTGAAGGTGGAAGATGATTGAACACTAGAGTGCCCAGAAATTTTCACTCGCATGAAGTAACACTGTTAGTTGATGATGACGGGAATGGGCTTACAGATGCCATTTAGAGAAGATGGCAGAGAGTCGTCGGAGATGGGATTAAAGATACCATCAAAATAGATGCTGATTTCACACATGGTCCCTTTGGGGGTTCTTATTCCTGCTGTCTGAGGAGGAGTCCGCTGGGGAATATGGGTTTCTGTTGTTCTCCTGCTTGAGGATAACTCTATGGGGAATAGATTCTAGGAGCTTCAGTTGTCCAAGACTCTACTGAGGAGTTATCTTTGTATTAGAGAGATGAGAGTTTGTTGCTTTTTGGTTGAAATCCAGGTTTCACAGTAACTTGTCGGGGATAATGGAATTAACGGTTACCTGAAAATGTATTAGAAAGAGTCCGCGTAGGGCTGTTCCAGGATGAGTCTGTGTTAGCCTGCATCCGGAGATATATGAGAAGGAGCCTGTGTAAGATTGCTTCGTCTGGTCATGTAGATAGTTTTCTTGTCTGATTTCAGGTGTTGGTCTACAATCAACTTCCCGCAGATAGTTGTCATGTCTGGTTTCAGGTATTAATCTAGAACTTGAAAATTGTTGGTCATTGAGATAGTTATCCTGGCTGGTTACATGTATTAATCTCTGATCTCCTCATGCAGATGACTTTCTTGGCTTGTTACAGGTATTAATATATAGTTGGTCGTCCACAGATAGTTCTCCTGGCTTGTTAAAGGTATTAATCTGGAACTTGTTTTTATCGGTCGTTGAGATAGTTGTCCTGGCTTGTTACAGGTATTAATCTCTTACTTGAGAAAGAAAGATAGTTTTCCTAGCTTGTTACAGGTATTAATCTTCAATCTTCTTATGTAGATAGTTCTCCTGGCTTGTTACATGTATTAATCTATAACCAGTGGTCCACATATAGTTTTCTCGGCTTGTTATAGGTATTAATCTGGAAGTTGGCAATGTTGGGCACATAGATAGTTTCCCCGTCTGGTTTCGGGAATTAATTTGTGGCCTGCTATATTTGCTGGTAAACTCGTCTTGCTTCTAGAATTCATACCATTTGGTCGTGTAGATAGCTTCCTCGTCTAGTTTCGGGCATTAATCTTTGACCCGTTGTATAAATTGATAGTGTTTGTCTTTCTGAAAATTTAACCTGAAAGGTAAAGTCAGTTTCATACAATGTCATGATGTATGAATTGCATGATGCTATCAAAATAAATGAGATTATGATATATGTATTTGTGTTGTATATGCTATGATGTTTGTAGAAATGATATATGCATGCAATGTATGAACGTGTCAGTTGTTCCATTGTTGTGTTGTTGAATTAGGGAACATAAATCCCTGACTAATGCTGGGGGTGAAGAATGTAGGTCTTCAAATTTGTTGAAGTTGAAATGCTGGGAGATGAACTTCTGTTGTTAGAGAATTAAACTCTGTTGGGGAGGGGAAACTCCGTGCCTTGCTTGAGTATTTTGTTGAAATCCTGTTGGGGAATCCTGAGAAGCTTGGCGACTTCACTAGGGGATTTAGGAGCAGTAATTGGAGATTTTTTCTTTGTCGGGGATATAAGAATACCTGACACCATTAGGCTACATATTGAGAATATGGAAGTGACCTTGTAGTAGAATGCCCCTGCCTCTGTACCTGCTGGAGAAGGTATCTGCCGGGGAAAACATTTGTGGGGATTTTGTGGATGGCCTTTAGATATTGTCCTGTTTCTTAAAGTCATTAGCAACTGTCTTTCTGTTTTTATGCGTGTATTTGTAAACAGTAATCATATTTGAATTCATATGTTCAAAAATAATCACTAGACGTTTTCGCACACAAAACATAAAAATAAAAAAACAGAAGTTTGCACTTTCAAAGGAATAGTTGTGTATTAACTTGAAATAAGCGTTTTTGTACAAGGAGACAAACATCCTAGTAAGAGAATGTCGTCGTAAGAATGGAAATTATACAAAAATAGTGTACAAATAAAGACAGCTATGTGAAATAATCCCACTGGGTTCCCATTCTGCTATTGCCTTTATGTCTTTGAGCGTCTCATCCCTTTCGTTACTTGTACGAAGCTGATTGGAGTGATTAGTATCGCTTGAGCTTGATAGTTGATACTGAAGATTGGTTGTAAGGTGATCCAACGGGACATAGTTATACGCTTTAAATACCTAACTTTTTCCTAGACCGCCCTTTCGAGTTTTTAGTCCACCGGGATACCCTTTTTTGCCCAAGCCGCCTTTTCAAGTTTTCGACTTGTTAGGTGTACAAATTTTTTTTGTATATCCCTAATTTTTGCTCGAACACTTTTGGTTCACTGGGATGCCCTAATTTTTGCCTAGGCCAGTCGACCTAGCAGGTCTTTGTTCATGCGTAGTATCTTTTAACTATGTCTGCATTTACCGGGTGTGGAAGGTCGTCACCGTCCATAGTGGTTAGGATCATCGCTCCACTAGAAAATATGTTCTTGATTACAAATGGCCCTTCGTATGTGGGAGTCCATTTACCTCTGGGATCACCTTGCGGTAGTATGATACGCTTGATTACCAGGTCACCAACCTGATATACCTGACGTCTGACTTTCGTGTTAAAAGCTTTGATTATACATTTTTGGTACATCTGACTATGACAAAGATCCGCAAGCCTCTTCTCGTCAATCAGGTTTAATTGGTCAAGTTGAGTCTGGACCCATTCATCTTCACCCAACCTTGCATCTTTCTTGATCCTCAAGGAAGGGATCTGGACCTTAATGGGCAAGACAACTTCCATACCGTATACCAAATAGAAAGGAGTTTCCCTTGTTGATGTGTGTATTATGGTGCGGTAACCATGAAGAGCAAATGGTAACATCTCATGCCAATCTTTATATGTCACTGTCATCTTCTGTATGATTCTCTTGATTTTTTTTAGCAGCTTCAACAACGCCATTCATCTTCGGCCGCTAGGGAGAAGATTTATGATGCTGGATTTTGAATTACGTGCAAAGCTTGGTGATCATAGTGTTGTTGAGATTGGTACCATTATCTGTTATGATTCTTTCTAGAATACTGTACCGACAGATAAGGTTATGTTTGATGAATCGGGCCACAATGTTCTTGGTAACAGAAGCAAATGAAGCTGCCTCGACCCACTTCGTGTAGTAATCAATGGCAACTAGGATCAAGCGGTGCCCATTGGAAGTTGTAGATCTGATTTCCCCAATCATATAGATTCCTCACATTGCGAACGGCCAAGGAGTAGTCAAGACTTTTAGAGAAACTGGAGGTACATGCTCCTTATCAGCATAGATCTGGCATTTGTGACAAGTACGTGAATGTTGATAACATTTTGCTTCCATAGTGGACCAGTAGTATCCTGCCCGTAGGATCTTTTTAGCCATCGAGTGCTCACTAGAATGAGTGCCAAAGGTACCTTCATGCAAATCAACCATAATATTTTCTGCCTCATTCTTGTCTACACACCGAAGTAAGGTAGAGTCGTGGTTGTGCTTGTAGAGTATCCCGTTACTAAGAAAGAACTTAGCAGAGAACCTTCTCGGGAACTTCTTACCACTGACTGAAACTCCCTAAGGATACTCTTGGAGTTTGAGATATCTTTTGATTTCAAGGAACCAAGGCTTGTCACCTACTTCTTCAGTACCAATATCGTGACAGTATGCTGGCTCATCCATCCTCTCAATGGTGATCTGAGGAGCCTAATTATCCTACATGACCTTGAACATGGATGACATCGTAGCTAGCGCGTCCGCTAGTTGATTTTCCTGTCGTGGAAAATGCTCAAAGGTAACTTCTTCAAAGTATGGGATTAATGTCAACACATGCTCTTTGTACGGGATGAGATTAGGATGTTTTGCGTCCCATTCTCCTTTGATCTGGATGATTACCAAAGCTGAGTCTCCAAACACACTTAAGAACTTGATCCTTAAAACGATTGCAGCTTTGAGACTCATGATACATGCTTCATACTCAGCCATGTTGTTGGTACAGTTGAAACATATCCTGGCAGTGAAAGGAGTATGACAGCCTTCAGGAGATATGATTATAGCGCCTATGCCATTGCCAAGAGCGATGGAAGCTCCATCAAAAACCATAGTCTACCGGGATCCTTTTTCAGGTCCTTCATCTGGTCCAGGCTCTTCACAATCAGTTACTAACATGATGTTCTCATCCGGGAACTCAAAATTCATGGATTGGTAGTTGTCCACAGCCGGATGAGCCAAATGATTAGCTAGTACACTTCCCTTAATTGCTTTCTGGGTTGTATACTGAATGTCATATTCAGTCAGGATCATTTTCCATCTTTTTATTCTTCCGGAGAGAGCGGGCTTCTCAAAGATGTACTTGATAGATCCATTTTAGATATCAACAAGGTAGTGTGAGTCAACATATACTGTCTTAGTCGGAGAGCAACCCATGACAAAGCACAACAAGTTTTTTCATGCAGTGAGTATCTTGTTTCATAGTCGGTAAACTTTTTGCTAAGGTAGTATATTGCATGCTCTTTTCAACCAGACTCGTCATGCTTCCCCAGCACACACCCCATTGAGTTCTCTAATAATGTTAAGTACATGATCAAAGGTCTTCCTTCAACTGGTGGCATCAAATTTGGAGGCTATTGGAGGTATTCCTTGATTTTGTCAAAAGCATAATGGCAATCGTCATTCCACTTTACTGCTTGATCTTTCTTCAGTAATTTGAAGATTGGCTCACAAGTAATGGTCAGATGTGAAATGAATCTGGTTATGTAGTTCAGATGTCCTAAGAATACCCTACTCCCTTCTAAGTGCAAGGAGTCGGCATTTCTTGTATAGCTTTGACCTTTGCAGGATCCACCTTAATTCCTTTTCCACTGACAACAAAACCTAAGAGCTTACCAGATCTTACTCTGAAAGTGCACTTATTCGGGTTTAGTCTCAGTTTGTATTTCTTCAGCCTGTCAAATAGCTTTTGTACATGATCAAGGTGCTCTTCTTCAGTCTGAGACCTGGATATCATATCATCAATGTATACCTCTATCTCTTGATGGATCATATCATTAAACAAAGCTACCATGGCATGTTGATAGGTTGCCCCGGCGTTCTTTAAGCCAAATGGCATAACTTTGTAGCAGAAAGTGCCCCACTGTGTGATAAAGGTCGTCTTCTCCATGTCCTCAGGTGCCATTTTGATCTAATTGTATCCGAAGAAACCATCCATGGAGGAAAATACCTTATGTTGTGCGGTGTTTTCAACTAGACCATCAATATGGGGAAGCAAAAAGTCATCCTTGGGGCTTGCCCTGTTCAGATCTCTGTAATCCACATATATACGTACCTTACCGTCCTTCTTAGGTACTGGAACAACATTAGTGACCTATTATGGATAAGACGTGACAGCTAAGAAACCGACATTTAACTGTTTCATGACTTCAGCCTTGATTTTTTTTGACATATCGGCCGCATATGACAAACCTTTTTGTTTCACTGGAGGGCAGTCCTCTTTTGTAGGTAGGCGATGAACCACAATATCGGTGTCAAGTCTCAGCATGTCTTTGTACGACTAGGAAAAAACCTCAACATAGTCATGTAGCATTTGTATTAGCTGTTGTTTGACACTGGGCTCTAAGTTAACACCTACCTTGACTTCTTTTTTGTCCTCTTCAATACCCAAGTTCACTGTCTCAACTGGCTCCTCATGAGGCTGTATTGCCCTTTCCTCCTGTTGTAACAGTCTGGAAAGCTCTCCTGGTACCTCACAATCTTCCCCACCTTCGTCCTCAGCTTGGTTGATCGTATTTTCAAAGTCATAATGAGAAATAGCAGAACCATTATCAATGGGATCCAGAGTTGATGTGGATCTGCAGTTTGATATGTGAGTGTGTGTAAGAGCATAGTTGTATATTTTTGATAAAGTAAAGAGGCGGAAAAGAAAAAACAAAGAGCGTAAAATTTGTATGTGAAACGTCCAATGTTTTATTAATGACATATGAAAATGAAGTAATGACCCTCACAAATAGACCATTCTGCCTCAGGTAAGACACAAGGCTGTAATGTTTCAATTGTTCAAATATTACATTTCCTTAAAACAAAAAGACAAATTACTCTTGAATAAAAGTAATGGGCACAAATTATTTAGCCTCCCAATTGCTGAGTCCACCGCTGATGGTTGGGAAGACCCACTTGTCTAGGTCATAATCACTATCATTGTCTTCCAGGGCATTGACTCCATGGTTGCTGATACGTAAAGGCATTCCCCGGTGCAAGCACGACGAACAACTCTCTGGGCTTCTGAAGTAAAACCCAAACCAAATTTTTCAGATTTGTAGGTAATATCCGGAAGTTGTCCCCAAATGGTACACCCACCTTATTTAACTACTGCTTTGGCATCCTTGAGAGAATCCATTTTCAGCGGGGGCCAAGTAGTCTTTGGAACACTGGTAGTGGTCTTGGTTGCAGCAAGGATCTGTGGGACCTCCTCAAAGTTCTGACAGGGGGTCTCAATGAACTCGCCGTCAATTTCAACGTACCTGAAAGAGTTCAGGTGGCTCACCATGTACTCCTCCTCCCCATGGACTGTGATTATTTTTCCATTGACTGGGTACTTCAGCATCTGATGTAGGGTGAAAGTCACATCACCAGCCCCATGGATCCAGGATCGACCCAATAAACAAGAGTAAGATGGGCGGATGTTCATCACATAGAAAGTGGAATGAAAATTATGAGTACCCACTTTGATAGGGATGTCCACTTCCCCATGCACCATTCTTTTAGAACCGTCGAAGGCCCTCACCACAATGTTACTGGGCTTTAGTGTGATCCCTTCGTAGTCCAATCTGTCTAGAGTGTTCTTGGGTAAGGCATTCAGTGATGAACCTGTATCCACTAGAACATGGGCTAATGTACTGCCTCTGCACTCAATGGAGACATGTAGGGCATCATTGTGTTTCCTCCCTTGGGAGTTAGGTTTGCATCAGAGAATCCCAGTCCATTTTCAACTGTAAAACTAGCCACACAATTCTCGAATTGATCAGCGGAGGTCTCTTGAGGCACGTGGGCAAACTTCAGGAATTTTACTAAAGCCTTGGCATGGGCTTCAGAGCATAACAGTAGGGCCAACATTGATATTTTTGAAGGCGTCTGCCCCAATTTCTCTACGACATTGTAATCACTTTTCTTGATTATTTTCAATATCTCTTCTGTCTCCTTTTTAGAAGCCTCAGGAATAGCTTCTGATGTGCCTTCGTCCAGATAAGCTCAACCAATACCTCTTTTCCTCGGGTCTCAGCCGGGTCGGTAGCAGGGATAACAGTATGACTAACAATAGGAGTAGCCATGGGAATACTGACAGGAGCAACAACATGAATAACCACCGGAGTAGTAATAGGAGTACTAGCAGGAGCAACATCAGGAATGATCATAAGAGTAGCAACAGTTTTCGGAGAGATCTCGGAAGAGAAAAATCTTTTGCTTCTGGTAATCTTGCTGGTCCCGACAATGTTACTAATGTCCAGATCAGAGTCTTCAGCATCTTTGTCTTTAACAACTAACAGGTCTTGCTTGACGCCATGGTAATAGACGTCAGCTCCATAACTCCAAGGAACACCTCTGTCTGGGGAATATGATATAGGTCCAGGAAAAGTAATTATCAACGGAGAAACTTTTGGAACAAATGTAATCCTGATAGGTCTTTTAGAGGAGACCTTGGGAGGATTGGCGGAAATGGTAATGATAGAAATTTCTTCACATGGAGCACTTGTAACTAGATTTTTCTCAAACATAATTTCTTTATCATCCATCAGGCGTTGAACACCTTCCTTCAACAAATGGCAACCATTAGGTAGAGACAAACATATGTGGCAACCTTTACTACAACCCGGAAATAAATCGGCTTGCAAGAGATTCCTTTTCACAGTCAGGAGTGGAGTAGGTAGTTCATCAACATAAGCAACAAACATGTCATCATCAATAGCATTAACACCACGGTCGTGCTTGGGAATAGGGGCAGTTATAACATTAGGAGTCTCAGGAGCGTCAAATTCAATCTCCTTTGCCTCAATCAAATCTTGCACCTTGTTCTTCAAAGCCCAACTGTTGTTTGTATCTTGGCCTGGACTTTCAGAGTGGTAGGCACACCGAGCATTTGAATTGTAGCAAGGAGATGCAGTGTTGGGATTTTTGGGAGCCTCTCTCAGGGTAACCATATTGGATTTCATCAAATGTGGAAAAACTTGAGACAAAGTCATATTAATCCGGGTTAACTGTCTTCTAGGCTTATTTGTTCTGGACTATTTATTCTGTTGCTGGTTTGATGCATAATTGGAAATCATAACAGCCTCTACCGTCGGACAATGCTCAGTTTTGTTAAGATTTCTTTGGCCATAAGCAGCATTGACCTCCTTCTTCCCCGTGAATGGTTTCTTTGCAGTACAGGAGGATGCATCTCTATGTATCTTATCACTTTTAATACCAGCTTCCACCTATTCTCCTGTCAAGATCAGCTCGGTAAACCCAGCTGAAGAGATGCCAATCAGATGGTTGAAAAACAGACCAGATAAAGTACCCAAGAACATGTCTACTAGCTCCCTATCAGACAGAGGAGGCTGGACTCTTCCTGCAAGGTCTCTCCATTTCTGGGCATAATCTTTAAATCCCTCACTGGAACCCATAGACATGCTCTGAAGTTGTGTACGAGTTGGAGCAAGGTCAACATTATATTGGTACTTCTTGTAGAAAGCAGCAGCCAAGTCTTCCAAGTTACGGATGTTGGTTCCCTCCAGCAGATAGAACCACTCTAATCGAGTCCCTGATAGAATGTCTTGAAAGAAATGCACCCACAAATTCATGTTAGCAGTGTGCGGATAGATCTTCCTGACATAAGATCTGAGATGCAACTTAGGACATGATACCCCTTCATATTTAGGAAATGCGGGCACTTTGAACTTTTACGGGATAACCACTCCAGAAACCAACCCTAGCTCTTCGAAATCCAGGCTAGGTACCCTCTGAACTTCCATAGTGTTGAGACGGTCCTCCAACTGTTTGTACTTATCATCAGCCCAAAGGTATTGTTCCTCATTGTAATCAGCTTCATCTTCTTCAGACTCCCTTGGACTGTGGTCTTCTTATCTTGCATCTCATTCCTGATTGTCACTCTCTCTCTCTCTCTTGATGGAGTTGCAAGCTCTGAAACTTGCCTCACTGGTCCTTTGAACCTTCTTCCCATATTCAGAACACCCACTGACTTCTTTTTCTTCTTCTTGTCCTTGAGAATCAGAGCTTTCAAATATTCTTGTCCCTTAGCCAGATTCATGAACATTTCTTGGAATTGGGCATTTTGTGCATGAAGCTCCCTAACTGTTTGTTCAAGAGGCATTGCTGAAATAAACAACGAAGAATATAAGAAGTTTGTCCTGAAACCTGTTTATGCAATGATATGTATGATATATGTATGCAATGTTTTCAAGGACTTCGAGAAATTTAAATTTGTGAACCAAAATGAAACAAAGATTTTATTGGTAGAACTCAAAATAAAATTTCCTTTTAGTCTTACAATTGAAAAATTCTAAAATCCAAGAAATCGGGTTTCCCATGGGAGCTTCCTCTTCGTGCCGAGATAGACATTAAGACTTTTTTCTCCGTGAAGTTTCTTCGTAAGCTCCAACACTTTCTTCTCATTGACATATAAATGATCTCTAAAGGTATCATGTTCTTTCTTCAACTGAATCCAGGATCTCTGCAGCTCTTCAAGATCAGTTTGCATGTCAGGATGGAGAACTGTATAAGGAACATCTCCTTCGGTAATGGGCTCCACAACCACTGGTAAGATGGCTATATACGGCATTATGAGGTTCTGAGTGCGAGCTTGTACCCATTTGAGATAAGGTTCCATGGGGATGGAAGTCTTAGGCCCCAAGGTCTAGGTATCAAATTTGTTTAGCATGCCCTAAGCTCGTATAAACCTCTGAAGATACCCTTGAACATCATCCTCGTAGTTAAACACAATGGCCTGGATAAGCATATCGTGGGGACCATCCCTTCGAGCATAACCAAATTGTCGCAAATCTATAGAAGGATTATAAGTTATGCCTCCCCTAATTCCAAGTAGTGGGACATTAGGGAATTCCCCGCAGCGGTCAATGACAGAAATATATCCCATAGATCGGGAATACCGAAGAATATCCGAGTTAGAAAGCGACATTATCCTTCGCCACCAAACCAAACCTTCTTCATTCTTCAATACTGATTTAGGGAGGTGTGAAATAAACCACCTTGACAGCAATGGCATGCAACACATAAGAATCCCTTTTCTCTTCATGGTGCGAGTGTGGAGGGTATACAAGATGTCTCCGAGTAGAGTAGGCACAGGGTTACGAGAGAGGAAAACCTTGATAGAGTTCACATCTATGAGTAAGTATGGATTAGGGAAAAGCACTAAAACATAGATTAGAAGAGTCAGAACCTCCTTAAAAGCTTAGAAATCCAAATCATCCCAAAATAGTTGAGCCGTCTCTAATAGAAATTTGACTAGGAAACCATCTCAAAGGTCTTTCCTGTTCTTTTCAGCCTTTCCTTATTGGATAAAAGAAAAGTCGATGGCGACTCTTGCTAACCGCAACATTTGCGATCAAACGCAAAACAACCAAGTCAGTTCTCCCACCGTGTTACAGAACAGGATTTTAAAAAGTGGGGTTACCTTAGGGATAGATCACATTTACTTGATTTCTTTGTTTGACTTGCATGCTTTACATTATGGTTCCTTGTTTGGGTTTTCTTTAATCCTACACCCGGATTTGGGTCACCTTTCTTAGGTAAGTAGCAATAAACTGTAAGGAAACTGTACGGGGTATACCGACACAGTTGAAACAGTAGCTACGCTGATGCGATACTTTGGTGTGTACTGGTAGCCCTTGAGTAATCAAGGAGAATATGTGGCCGCTGCATGGTATCATAAAGCGTCAACTGACCTTAGTACCTTAATTGACCAACATGGCTTTTAGGACGTAGTGATACTCTATGCTACACTCATTGAGGTTTAACCCTTGAATTTTGTTTAGTGGCAAGTCAATTGTCTATCAGAACGAGAATTTGGGGAAATATCGGTGATATTGAGATCCTTTAGAACCCAATTACAATATTTAGGACAGGTTGAACAAATCCAACTTCAAGAGGGTATCACCTTAAAATCCACGCAAGCCTTAAACCCAAGGTCTCTGTGTGATTTTCTTGTGCTTGCTATATCTACTATATCTGGGCATAATCATGACATCATAACATAACATGTCATACTAACCATTTCAAGGATTCTTAGGGTTTATTTTTGTCTTGTTTTGTAGGACATGGCTCTCGCCCGTAGATTCACTATCCAAGTCAGTCTGGTAAAAGTAACTCCTCAGCTTAAGGATTTGGCATCAAGGATTCAAGAGTGTTACGAAGTGTTTTTGAAAAGTTTGTTTGAAAAGAGTGTAAGTGTGGAAAAGTTTGTTTTGTTTGAGCAAGTACTTAAGAGCTGATCTACCTACTCGAAAAAAGAATTGTTCTATGTTCGTTTCCTTTAGACAGCGCTATCCCACTATTAGTGAGTAGGTAGCACCATCATTGGAGTTTTGAGGGTCAATTCAAAAGAGACGTACGATCATTAAAGAAATGTTAGGACGTCTTAGTAATAACTCTAATGTCTTAAGATCGTATTCGAGGCAACAATTTCGAGGCAACTTTTCTGAGGAAACTTTGATCTTTGAGACAAAAGAGCGACCACTAAAATATCCTATACTCAATGACCGTTTATCGAAGGCAACCGAAGTGGGAGTATACCCAAGAAGTGCGCATGTGCGAGTGATTCAACTTCAAGTTTATTATCTTTGCACATTTAGGGTTTGCTAACCGTTTTAAAGTTAATCATACATTCTTGTCATGCAACCCTGATATTCATACATCTAACATTTAATATTTTGTGGAATTTAAAGTAAGGAAAGTAAAGCTACGCTATTACAAGGCTTCGGGTATTAATTACATAGCCAAAAACAACCCGTCAAAACGATAAATGAAAAGGAGAAAAATCCTAATTAATCTATTACAATTTGTGAGCAATTACATCAATATGGTAAAATAAATGCGCGACAAATAAAGAGCGAAGGAAAATTAGGGTTTTGACCCCATCTAACCTAATTAAAAGAAAAAAATTATTTTTGTTGTTTTTTTAATTATTTAAGAAAAAGAATAAGGTTTTTAAATTAAATACAAAATTAATTAGTAATTAAATTAATTAAAGAAAATAATTTACATGGCCTATTTTTATATTTTTGGTTATTTTTAAGAAAAAAGAAAATAGAATTAAATTAAACTAAAACCCTAATTTTCTAATTGTTTTTAATTTATTTACAAAAGAATTTAAGTTACCCTAAAATTAAATAAACTAATTAAATTAATATTTGTATAAAAAATAAATTCTAAATCTAATTGGATGAAAATATTATTTTTGTGATTTTTTGATAAAAAGAATTATTATTTTGTGTTAGTAAAAAATAAATAAATTAATTAATTTAGAAAATATAAAGAAAAAAAGAAAACAGAAATTGGGCCTGGTTGTAAGTGATTTTGGGGGTGTGGATAGTAACTTCTGGGCCCAAAAGCAAGCTGACCCATGTTGACTCCCATGTTCCCATGCTGCATGTTGACCAAGGCGTATGATGGTCCTCCATATGATGGCCTTTAGATCTGGCCATCTGGAGATCCAAAGGTTGAATCTTGAGGATGTATGGTGATCTCCATGCGTGCACGCCTGATCACCTGAATGAAAATAATATGAAATAATGGGGGGACGAGGGATTCGAACCCAGGTCCTGTGGCTTTTTCCAATGCCTCTTCACAAACTGAGTTGCACGTTTATGTTGTATACAAAATAGTAATAATTGATAATATACAATAATGCAAGCTAGTGGGAAAAAATAAAATAAAAAGAGCGTCAGAATTTAAATGGACAAGTAAGATGGTGCCACGCAAGTCATCCCCAACCTCGCTCTGTTGGTAAAAGTCATAAACTTTTACCTACGTACAAATGTTCGTCACTACAACCCTGGCTTGTTTCAAAATCTCCCATGGGCATGATAGATGAATCCTAACGTTGTGGATTGATTCGTCTTGGTCAGCTGAGCATGATGGTGCCCTTCTTGTGGCCCAATTTTACCTGTGTGAAAAGATCCCAAATCGAGACCAAGAACCCAAGCAATGGTGGATTCTGATACAACTTCCAAAAATGAAATTAAATCATATAGATAGCTTGCAAATGTGTTAGGGATTCAGAATATATAAGTATTTCATGATATAGATACCAAAATCATGCAATTCGATTTCAAGATCAAGCCAAAGTCGTGAACCACTTACGTTGGGTTTTAGCGCAGGAAAATCCTTGTTCTTGATTGGTATAACTTGCTCGTGATCCCAGGAAGCGAATGAGATGGCTAGGGGGTCTTGAAAACGCCTGGAAGTAGCAAAACGGATTACCACTTTTCTTTGATTTTTTCAAGTTTGGTTATGTCTTGTGCGCTTCCAAAACCTTGTGTTTTTGGTCTGCAAATGTTCACTATATACCAAGGATTGGATTAGGGTTGAAATTATGCTCTCAATCTTTATCCATTATGGTTATTGATCTTGATTTGATTCACTTGAAAATATTTCCAAAAATAGGCCAAAACCAATCTTTTCATGCACACAAAGGCTTTGCACGAATTCATTCCCTTGCTAGCTGGATATAGGACCTGAAATGTGCACAATATCTTGAAGCTTCAATGATTTGGATTTTTTATGATTTGTTTTGATTTAAAATGATTTAATTGAAATAAAAACCAAAATAAATAGAAAAAATAAGATAAAGACAAATGGGAAGAGATAGGGCTCTTGGACCATGCTACCAACTCAAAACAAGTACAAAACGTTAGGCCTATTTAGCAAAAATTGCAATTTGAGGCACTTTTGACTTTTGGCAATTTTGCAAACAAGGTCAACTTCACCAATGCATAACTTCCTCAATTTTGACTCTTTGAAGGTGTTCTTGGACTTTTTAGAAAGATTGAGATGTCCTCTAAGAAACCATTTTGGTCTCATATCAATTGAGTCTTCCGTGTTCATGTATGAAGCTTTGACAAAAAAGGTGTTTTTGTTGACTTTTCAAAGTGACCTATAATGTCAAAATTCATAAATTCTTGTGAGTGCATATTTTGAACTTGGTAGTTGAAGATGAATTGTATGGAATTGAACCCTCTTCAAAATAAGCTTTAGATGGGTCATTTCTCATAAATTATGAGAAAGTTATGCTTGGTCAAAGTTGAGTTGACTTTTCCTACAAAACCCTAATTTAGCAACTTTTGGGTTTTGATGCATTGTGAGCAATCCTTGATGAATCATGATCAACCCTTGATAAAATGATGAATAATACTTCAAAGTGAGGATGTTGACCAAAAATCTTGAAGTTTGACTGTATGTGGGCCACAGTTGACTTTTGCCCTAGTATGGTCGATTTTCAGGCCTTTGAGCAATTGATTGAGAAAACTTCCTCTGCAAGGCTTGAAACTTGACATGGATGATCTTGAAAACATATTAGGACAATGGTGAGTATTTGGGGTCCTTTGGACTCAGGTATCTTGATGCAACATGAAACTCTAATTTGAGGTAGACTGCCTTATGAGAGAGCTTGTCTGGTCAACCCTTGGACTTCCCTGAGCAATTTGAGGACCTCACCTGAAATGTATTGAGAAATATGGGAGGGCAAATTTTAGGGTACAACAGCTGCCCCTGTTCAATCTTCTTAAACCTGAGGATTTAGATTGGCTTGTCTGCCTTTCGTGATCTGAAGGTGGAAGATGATTGAACACTAGAGTGCCTAGAAATTTGCATTCGCATGAAGTGATATTTGTATTGTGATGTCGGGAATGGGCTTATAGATTCCATTTGGAGATTGATGACGGAAGATGGGCTTAAGGATACCATCGGAAGAAGTGTCGACCGCATAAGAGATTCCTTAGCGAGAGCTTGTATATCTGTTGTTGAGGAGGTTTCCGCTAGGGAATGTTGTTCTATGTCTTGAGAAAAGTTGAATTTTAGGAGATTCAGTCGTCCGTTATTCTACTGGGGAATCATCTCTTGGTCGAAGAGGAGAAAATGAACTACTATCTGGTCGTGATCCAGGCTTCATAGTGATTAGATCGGCTGTTATCTGGTCGTAATCCAGGCTTCACAGTGACTTACTGGGGAGATGAGATCAATCTTGCTATCCGGTCGTAATCCAGGCTTCACAATTTCTCAATTCTTATCTGGTCGTAATCCAGGCTTCAGAAGGAATTCAAATTTTATTCGGTCGTAATTCGGGCTTTAACTTGAATTTAGGGCACACTAATATCTGGTCGACTCCGGGCTTCTTATTAATTGTCCAGGTAAGACTGCTATTTGGTCGAAATCCAAGCTTCGCGATGTCTTGTACCGCTATCTGGTCGTAATCCAGGCTTCACGATGTTTCATACCATTATCTGGTCGAATCCAGTATTCATGGTGTCTTGTACTGCTATCTGGTCGAATCCAGGCTTCACAATACCTAACTTCTTATCTGGTCAAAATCCAGGCTTCAGAAGAAATTCAGTTGTTATCCGGTCGCATCCGGGCTTTAACTTGAATTTAGGGCATACTAATATCCGGTCGACTCCGGGCTTCTTAGTATTTGTCCAGGTAAACTGCTATTTGGTCGAAATCCAAGCTTCACAGTGTCTTGTACCGCTATCTGGTCGTAATCCAGGTTTCACGATGTCCTGTACTGCTATCTGGTCGAATCCAGGCTTCACAATACCTTAGTTCTTATCTGGTCGAAATCTAGGCTTCAGAAGAAATCAAGTGGTTATCTAGTCGCATCCGGGCTTCCATTTGATTTTAAGGCCTACTAATATCTGGTCGACTCTGGGCTTCATAGTAATTGGCCAGGTAAACTGCTATTTGGTCGAAATCCAAGATTCACAGTGTCCATTACTGTTATCTGGTCGTAATCCCAAGCTTCAGTGTCTTTTACCGTTATCTGGTCGTAATCCAGGCTTCACGATGTATTATACCGCTATCTGGTCGTAATCCAGGCTTCACAATGTATTATACCGCTATCTGGTTGTAATCCAGGCTTCACAATAACTTGTTAAGTTTCTATCCGGTCGACTCCGGGCTTCACGGCTTGTGTTTATGATATACCACTATTCGGTCGTAATCCAGGCTTCATGGTGTCTTTGTATTGCTATTTGGTCGTAATCCAGGCTTCACAATAACTTGTTGAGTTGTTATCTGGTCGTAATCCGGGCTTCACGACTTTCTTTTAAGAGATACCACTATCTGGTCGTAATCCAGGCTTTGCGATATTCTGATGTTGTTATCCGGTCATTCTTCGGGCTTCACAATATGATGGAGGAATCAAGATACTATCTGGTCATACCCGGGCTTCATAGCTTGAATTTTGTGAGAATTTGATTGTATCTTTTCCTGAAACGTAAAGGGTTAGTCGTATGTAATATCATGATGCATGACATGTATTGGGTAATGATGCTTCTCAAAATAAATGAGATTGTGATGTATGATGCGTATATGCATGTCATGATGTATGGATGTATAATGTTTTTATGATGTTCTTTAGCTGGGGAAATAAATCCCGGACTACTGCTGGAGAATATAAAGAGTTCGCTCACTGGGGATAACGACCGAAGATGACTTGAGAATAAAATGGCGGGAGACTAACTCGGCTGGAGAATAAACTGGCGAGAAAATGACTCTGTGGGGAAGATATACTTTGCTAGAAGATCCATTTACTTGGAGAAATAACCTCGACTGGGGATGAATTACCGTTGCTGGTGATGATGAACTCTGTCGGGGATAAAGTTTTTGTTTGTGGAAGAAATAGACTCCACTGGGGATGGTCTTCCATTGTAGGTGAAAGATGAACTCTGCTTGGGGATAATAAACACCACTACTTTTGGCATTTCGTACTCTGCGGGGAGTGTATTCATTTTTAGTCATTTTCTCCAGCCGACTCTGTCCCTGTACCTGGTGGGTAGAGTAACTATGGGGTTTGGACATTTTTTGTCTACCCCTGTATCTGCTGGAGAAAGTGCCTACAGAGGCCTTGTGGATTGAGTGTTATCCCAACTTATGAGATGCTTGGTAACTTTCGATCGAAATGATAAGTCTTCTTCTGGTAGGCAAGTGATGAGATGACGGGACATAGTCGTACGCTTTAATCCCTAACTTTTTCCTAGACTGTTATTTCAGATTTTCAGTCCACCGGGATACCCTTTTTTACCCAAGCCGCCTTTTCATGTTTTCGGCTTGCCGGGTGTACATATCTTTTTTGTTTTAATCCCTAATTTTTGCCCGAACCCTTTTGGTTCGCCGGCATGCCCTTATTTTTGCCTAGGCCAGTCAATCTAGCGGGTCTTTGTTCATGCGCAGTATTTTCTGACTATGTCCACGCTCTCAGGGTGTAGGGAGTTGTCACTGTCGGTAGTATTGTGTTGCCACACTACCAGAAGATGTTCGTTTGATCATACAAGATCCGTTGCTGGAATTCATGTCCAGTGCCCCAAGTGATTCAGATGGAGATCTGCCCCTGGCTATTTGGCATTTTTGAGAGATTCCTTGAATCTTGACTTGACTGCCTCAGATGATGGACAATGATCATGTTGTGCCCCTTGGTTGGAAGTGTTTTTTCCACTTGAGGTGATCCTTTTTATTGAGAAGGTTTTTGTTCACTAGATATTCGTCATGCGAATTTTTCTACTGTTTGAACAAATAGTCATATGCAAACAATGTTATTTTAAGAATGCAAAGCTTATGTCTGTCTTGAAATTTTTGAAAATGCATTTTTCAGTCAAACAGGAAAATTTTGTAAAATGTGATGTCAACTCAGAATTTACAACAAGTCCTACAGGAGTCAGGATAACTTTTGTAACAGTATGCTTTCGAACTAGCCCATGCTTCAGCTAGGACTTTTAAGGGTTATAACGTGGCCTGCTTCACGGTTCAAGAAACAAAGGATAAAGGCTCAAAATTTATTTGTACCCACCCATTCTTCGTGATGTTCTTCGATCCTATACTCAGTTAATTATGCATTTAGATCCCGTTTGAGTCTTTGCTATGATAATTTAGTGATGGTTCGGATACTGACAGTTTATTTTGAATAGGCAGTCATTTCTTTTTTTGTTGAGGGTTTGTAGGACCTCTTTCTTTTTTATTTTATCATCCCTGTCTTTTGCCTGAATTGTTTCTTTTGTGATTACAGACAGCGGGATGCTCTAGTTTTTTCTTAAGTCTCCTTCATAGGTTTTGACTTAATGGGCTTTTATTTCGAGAGATAATGACTGCCTGCTTGGATGATTATGCGGAACCATCACCGCCATTTGTTTTGGAAGGACGTCTTTGATGCCATTCATTGTGCACCTGGGTTAACTGAGAAAACTTTCCTGCCCCAGGTTGTGATTAAGGGTTTTAATTTGTGTGAAAAGAAAAACTCCTACTTGTTTGGCTCGAAGGGGTTGACTATGGATTATCTTCCTTATAACTCCACTGTTTAGGATTTGAAACAACGTCTGTACATCGTCAGCGGGGTCTGTTCAAAAGCATACTGTAGAGATTGTGGTATCATTTTCGTCATCCTCCCTCTAAAGGCTCAGAACTTTTGTTCGAGAGTTGAATATCACAAAAAGGAAAGCAATTTAAATATAGTGAATACGAATGGATTGATTCAAAACAGACATATGCAATGCATTGATAAAGAAATAAAGTTTGACATGAATAGATGTTCGAACAATTAAAAGAAAATTGAAAATTGAAAATTCTAATGAACAAAAGCCTCTCTTGTCAGAACTTGTCACTTCAAATGGTGAGCCTTTGAGGATTGACAGAAACATTCCAGCTGACCATCTTGTGTGAATTCCAATGCTCCTTCATCAATCAGGTCTTGAATTTTGTATTTCAACTTCCAACAGTCGTCAGTATCATGCCCCGGACTGTTGGAATGATATGCACACCTTGCATCAGGATTGTAGTTAGGGGAAGAAGTCTTGGGGTTAGGATGAGGTCCTATCAACGTAACTAGATTCATCTTCAACATGTGTTGTAAAGCTTGAGACAGCGGCATGTTGAGCTTGGTAAACTGCCTCTTGGGTGTATGGGGCTTACTCTGATTAACCCGTTGTTTTTGGCGAGGTTGTTGTTGGACCCGTGAGGTAATAGAAAGTGGGAAAGGTCCACTCTTCACCAAAACAAACTCTTGTCTTCTTAGAGGTTGATCAATGACTTGGTCCCCGACCTCGATTGTTTGCTTCATACTTTTGTATCCGTCTTGATGAAGTTGGTTGATGATGGCTTTTATCTCTTCTTGTCTTCGGGCTACGCCTTGGATAAGAGCCATTCGCCCTAGCATCTGGGTTCTCATTGCACCTACCCCAGCTTGCAGTTGTTCCAGCCGTTCGTCCTTATTGTCTTCAGGACTTTTCTTGACCAAGTTCCCAACGAGGAGTGTTTTCAACTCTTCCTGCCCCTTGGATAGGTTTAGGCATATTTCCCTGAACTGAACTTCTTGAGTTTGAAGATCTCTATTGTCTTGTTTGAGAGCCATTGCTGAAATAAACAGCGAGAACATGAGAGACCTGTACTGGAAAACCTATTATGCAATGATATATATGATATATGTATGCAATGTTTTCAAGGATCTCGCGGGGTAAACAAGAAACTATTAGAATTTGATTGCAGCTTGATTGAAGAAACTTCGTGTCGTTAAGAGTCCTTCTTCAAGAGTCAAGCTCACCATATCGAGTGGGTCATAGGCACTGACTCAAGTTATCGTATTTTGATCTCTAGACAACATTGGCTAGAGGAAAATAAATCCCCTTGCCCCTTGCTAGACGTCTGATTTACCATAACCTGCATCACAAACCCTTGAAATCCTTGAAATGGTTAAGGAAATGTTAAGGCATGATGTTATGATATGTATGTTATGTATTTAAGAAAAAGTGTGAGGTGATGTAAGCAAGTAAATCCGGCAAGAAATCCAAGTTATTGGATAAGGACTGTAAACAAAACCTGTAAGGAACTCATGTTGTCAGATAATAAAAATGTCCAAGTAGTTCAAGTTGAAAGCACACAAGTCACACAAACAGCCTTAGGTTTAGGCTTGCATGGGTTTTAAGGTAGTACCCTCTTGAAGTTAAGTTGGTTCAACCTATCCTAGAAAAATTAACCGGGTTCTAGAGGTTCTCAATATCCTTGACCATCCTCCATCGGTCATGGTTTCAGCTCACACAATCTTTTCTTGCAGCCATAACTATCTCGAGAGTATGGTCTCAATGAGTGTAGTATCGAGTAATAACCAGTTCCCAGCTTTATACCGAGACCGGCTATCTCACTACTTCCTATGGCCAAGTTGGTCAATTATAGGTTCTAAGGTCAATTGATACTTAACGACACACATAGCAGCCCCGTATTCTCCTTGTTTCTCCACAAGGGATATCGGTACCAACCAATGTGCCACATCAATGTAGCTACTGCTTCAACCGTATCGGTCTACGCCGTACAGTTCCCTCATAGTTTATTGCTAATTACCTAACAAGTGTCCCCCAGATCCAGGTTAGGATCTATAGTAACTCCAATACAAAGCCCACAAAGATAAAGCAATCAAATCAAACAATAAAAGAAATATGATGAACTAATCCTAAGGTATACCCCACTTATTAAGTCCCCAGCAGAGTCGCTAATTCTTTGATACGGTGGCAGAATCGAAACTCTTTGAATGCTGGTTTGCGTTTTGCGTTTCTGTTTGCAAAATGTCGCGGTAAGCAAGAGTCGCCACCGACTTTTATTTTATCCAACAGGAAAGGAAAAAAGCACAGAAAAATTCCTTTTTTGAGATTTTCTGAGTACGGGGGTAGATTATAGAAAGGGAAGGTATTAACACCCTTTCTATTAGTAGTTATCTACGGGTTCTTAGGTACTTACTTATCATTTTAAAATTGCTTTTGTGTTTGTGTGATTTGAAAAGTTTTTTGTTTGACTTCGATTTAACCCTTGCTTATGTCTTCAAGAGTGTTACGAAGTGTTTTTGAAAACTTTGTTTGAAAATAGTGTAAGTGTGGAAAAGTTTGTTTTGTTTGAGCAAGTACTTAAGAGCTGATCTACCTACTCGAAAAAAGAATTGTTCTATGTTCGTTTCCTTTAGACAGCACTATCCCACTATTAGTGAGTAGGTAGCACCATCGTTGGAGTTTTGAGGGTCAATTCGAAAGGGACGTACGATCACTAAAGCAATGTTAGGACGTCTTAGTAATAACTCTAATGTCTTAAGATCGTATTCGAGGCAACAATTCTGAGGCAACTTTTCTGAGGCAACTTTGATCTTTGAGACAAAAGAGCGACCACTAAAATATCCTATACTCAATGACCGTTTATCGAAGGCAACCGAAGTGGGAGTATACCCAAGAAGTGCGCATGTGCGAGTGATTCAACTTCAAGTTTATTATCTTTGCACATTTAGGGTTTGCTGACCGTTTTAAAGTTAATCATACATTCTTGTCATGCAACCCTAATATTCATACATCTAACAGTTAATATTTTTCGGAATTTAAAGTGCGGAAAGTAAAGCTACGCTATTACAAGGCTTCGGGTATTAATTACATAGCCAAAAACAACCCGTCAAAATGATAAATGAAAAGGAGAAAAATCCTAATTAATCTATTACAACTTGTGAGCAATTACATCAATATGGTAAAATAAATGTGCGAAGGGAAATTAGGGTTTTGACCTATCTAACCTAATTAAAAGAAAAAAATTATTTTTGTTGTTTTTTTAATTATTTAAGAAAAAGAATGAGGTTTTTAAATTAAATACAAAATTAATTAGTAATTACATTAATTAAAGAAAATAATTTACATGGCCTATTTTTATATTTTTGGTTATTTTTAAGAAAAAAGAAAATAGAATTAAATTAAACTAAAACCCTAATTTTCTAATTGTTTTTAATTTATTTACAAAAGAATTTAATTACCCTAAAATTAAATAAACTAATTAAATTAATATTTGTATAAAAAATAAATTCTAAATCTAATTGGATGAAAATATTATTTTTGTGATTTTTTGATAAAAAGAATTATTATTTTGTGTTAGTAAAAAATAAATAAATTAATTAATTTAGAAAATATAAAGAGAAAAAGAAAAGAGAAATTGGGCCTGGTTGTAAGTGATTTTGGGGTGTGGATAGTAACTTCTGGGCCCAAAAGCAAGCTGACCCACGTTGAATCCCATGTTCTCATGTTGCATGTTGACCAAGGCGTATGATGGTCCTTCATATGATGACCTTTAGATCTGGCCATCTGGAGATCCAAAGGTTGAATCTTGAGGATGTATGGTGATCTCCATGCCTTGTGTGCACGCCTGATCACCTGAATGAAAATAATATGAAATAATGGGGGGACTTGGGATTCGAACCCAGGTCCTGTGGATTTTTCCAATGCCTCTTCACCAACTGAGCTGAACACTTATGTTCTATACAAAATAGTAATAATTGATAATATACAATAATGCAAGCTAGTGGGGGAAAAAAAGAGCGCCAGAATTCAAATGGACAAGTAAGATGGTGCCACGCAAGTCATCCCCAACCTCTCTCTGTTGGTAAAAGTCATAAACTTTAACCTACGGACAAATGTCTGTCACTACAATGCTAGCTTATTTCAAAATCTCCCATGGTCATGATAAATGAATTATAACATTGTGGATTGATTCGTCTTGGTCAGCTGAGCATGATGGTTCTCTTCTTGTGGCCCAATTTTACCTGTGTGGAAAGATCCCAAATCGAGACGAAGAACCCTAGCAATGGTGGATTCTGATACAACTTCCAAAAATGCAATTAAATGATATAGATAGCTTGCAAATGTGTTAGGGATTCAGAATATATAAGTATTTCATGATATAGATACCAAAATCATGCAATTCGATTTCAAGATCAAGCCAAAGTCGTGAACCACTTACGTTGGGTTTTAGCGCAGGAAAATCCTTGTTCTTGATTGGTATAGCTTGCTTGTGATCCAAGAAAGCTAATGAGAGGGCTAGAGGGTCTTGAAAACACCTGGAAGTAGCAAAACAGATTACCACTTTTCTTTGATTTTTTCAAGTTTGGTTCTGTCTTGTGCGCCTCCAAAACCTTGTGTTTTAAGTTTGCAAATGTTCACTATATACCAAGGATTGGATTAGGGTTGAAATTATGCTCTCAATCTTTATCCATTATGGCTTTTGATCTTGATTTGATTCACTTGAATATCTTTCTAAAAATAGACCAAAACCAATCTTTTCATGCACACAAAGGCTTTGCACGAATTCATTCCCTATCTAGCTGGATATAGGACCTTAAATGTGCACAATATCTTGAAGTTTCAATGATTTGTATTTTTTATGATTTGTTTTGATTTAAAATGATTTAATTGAAATAAAAAACCAAAATAAATAGAAAAAACTAATATAAAGACAAACGGGAAGAGATAGGGCTCGTGGACCATGCTACCAACTCAAAACAAGTACAAAAAGTTAGGCCCATTTAGCAAAAATTTCAATTTGAGGCACTTTTAACTTTTGGCAATTTTGCAAAATAGGTCAACTTCACCAATACATAACTTCCTCAATTTTGACTCTTTGAAGTTGTTCTTGGACTTTTTAGAAAGCTTGAGTTGTCCTCGAAGCAACCCTTTTAGTCTCATCTCAATTGAGTCTTCCGTATTCACGTATGAAGCTTTGACAAAAAATGTGTTTTTGTTGACTTTTCAAAGTGACCTATAATGTCAAAATTCATAACTTCTTGTGAGTGAATATTTTGAACTTTGGAGATGAAGATGAATTGTAGGTAATTGCATCCTCTTCAAAATGAGATTTTGATGGGTCATTTCTCATAAAGTATGAGAAAGTTATGCTTGGTCAAAGTTGAGTTGACTTTTCCTACAAAACCCTAATTTGGCAACTTTTGGGTTTTGATGCATTTTGAGCAATCCTTGATGAATAATGATTAACCCTTGATCAAATGATGAATAATAATTCAAAATGAGGATGTTGACCAAAAATCTTGAAGTTTGACTGTATGTGGGCCACAATTGACTTTTGCCCTAGCACAGTCGATTTTCAGGCCTTTGAGCAATTGACTGAGCAAACTTCCTCTACAAGGCTTGAAACTTGACATGGATGATCTTGAGAACATATTAGGACAATGGTGAGAATTTGGGGTCCTTTGGACTCAATTATCTTGATGCAACATGAAACTCTAATTTGAGGTAGACTGCCTTAGGAGAGAGCTTGTCTGGTCAACCCTTGGAATTCCCTAAGCAATTTGAGGACCTCACCTGAAATGTATTGAGAAATATGGGAGGGCAAATTTCGGGGTACAACATGGGGCATCGACATGATTGGAGAAGTCAAACCTACAACTTCTAATGGACACTGCTTCATCTTGGTGGCCATTGACTACTTCACGAAGTGGGTTGAGGCAGCTTCCTTCGCTTCTATTACCAAGAACGTTGTGGCCCGATTCATCAAACAAAATCTCATATGTCAGTATGGTATCCCGGAGAGAATCATTATGGATAATGGTACCAATCTCAACAATACTATGATCACTGCACTATGTGAGCAATTCAAGATCCAACATCATAACTCTTCCCTTTACCGACCGAAGATGAATGGCGTTGTCAAAGCTGCAAATAAGAACATCAAGAATATCATACAAAAAATGACAGTGTCCTACAAGGACTGGCATGAGATGTTACCATTTGCTCTCCACGATTACCGTACCATGGCGCGCACATCAACAGGGGCAACTCCCTTCTCCTTGGTATACGGCATGGAAGTTGTTCTACTAATTGAAGTACAAATACCTTCTCTGAGAATCATAAAGGATGCAGGGATGAATGAAGACGAATGGATTCAAAATTGGCTTGACCAGTTGAACTTGATTGATGAGAAGAGGCTTACGGCTGTCTGTGATCGATGGAAATAGAACTGACTGTTTTGAAATGCTGGTTCGCGAAATGTCGCGGTAAGCAAGAGTCGCCACCGTCTTTTATTTTCTCCAACAAGGAAAGGACAAAAGCACAGCAAAATTCCTTTTCGAAATGTTTCTCGGTTCGGGAGGTAGATTATAGCAAGGGAAGGTGTTAGCACCCTTTCTATCTGTTGTTATCCACGGGATCTTAGGTACTTGCTCACTATGTTTTCAAAATGTTTTGCTTTTCTTGTGTGTTGTGGGTTTTGAAAAAGTTTATTTGAAAACTTCGATTTAACTCTTGTATCTGTCCTCAAGAGTGTATGAAGTGTTTGTTTGAAAACTTTTGTCAGAAAAGTGTAGGTGCGAAAAGTATTTTTGTTTTTTGAAAGAGCAAGTATCTAAGAACCTCTACCTACTCAAAAGAAATTAAGTTGTGTAAATGTCCTTTAGACAGTACTATCCCACTATTGAGAAGTAGGTAGCACCGTCGTTGGAGTTATTCGGGTCAATTCGATTATAGGGACATGTGTGGTCACCAAAGCAATAGTAGGACGCCTTAGCAGTAACCCTAATGTCCTAGATCCTTTTTATCTGAGGCAACCGTTTCGAGGCAACTTGGATCTTTAGACAGGAGGGCGACCTCTAAAACACCCTATACTCAATGACCACGTCGAGGCAACCAAGTGAGGCGTACCCTAGGAGTGGCATGTGCGAGTGTGTCAGGATTCAGATTATTTTATCTTTGCACAGGTTATTGTGAGCTACGAGTTGATTTTAATTTCATACAAGTCTTGTCATGCATAACAGTTAATAATTATGCGGAAAGTAAATTGCGGAAAGTAAATCTACGCTATTACAAGGCGTCGGGTATTTACATCATCAAAAACAAAACCCTTGAAAAGTAAATTGCGGGAAAATAAAAGAAAGCGATAAAAAGTCCTAATTACGCTATTACATCCTCGGAACAGTTACATCAATATGATCAAAAATAATAAATCAAAAATAAATATGCGCGCGAAAGAAATTAAATCGGAGAAGTCCTTAGGGTTTTGACCCTTTTTGAGAAAAGAATGAATTTTTGGTTATTTTGCATTAAATTAAACCTAATTCTAATTAATTAAATAAAAGAAATGTTTTTTAAGTTTTTTATGTTTTAATGAAAATAAAATAAAAAGGAAAACATGGTTAAAAGTTGTCAAAATCTAATTCTACATGGATTTTATTTATTGTGAAGATAATTACAATTAACCTAATTAAAACAATTAAATTAATTAATTACATTTATTTACAAAAATAATAAATAAAAGGTGAAATTAATAATAATAATAATTATTATTATATTTTTTAGGTTTTTCTGAATTTATTATGAAAATAGTTAATTTATGAGGTAATTAAATAACAATAATAATTATTATAATTAATAAAATAATTAAACAGAAATTAAAATAGAAAAGAAAAAGAATAAAGAAACCAGGAGGTGATGGGCCAACTTTGGGGGTTTGTTAGCAATCTTCAAGCCCATTAAGCTCTCCAGCCTATTTGACTTTAATAATTGTCTACGCTAGGGTTGACCAGGAGTATGGTGTTCTTCATATCCTGGTCATTGGATCTATGTTGGCAGCCACATAGCACGTGGGTGATTGAGGCACATGGTGGAACACTTCCTGAAGCCTGCATGTAATCATGTTAAGAAAAATATTATAAGACTTTTGGGTGGACCTGGGATTCGAACCCAGGTCCGAATGGTTTCCAGCCAGCACACCAACCACTACGCCAATTGCTTGCTTTTGTTAATATAATAACAATTAATTATAATATATCAAAATCAACGCATATGCTGAAAAACAAACAAAAACGCGTGTAGTTTGAATTGACCACTCAGAAGCAAACACGTCCTCGTCTTCTCCACTGAACCTGCAAAAGTAATGTTAGATAGCGGGGTTTTTAACCCCCACAAAACATCATGAGGAAAAATAGCGAATAGCTCAACAGTTTCATAAATATTTCGCGATGGTGCCACTGTGTTCGTCTGGTCTCAACGATTTTGACCATAGGTCTCTCAAGGCTTAATTTTTCCTGTACTGTAAATCCCCAATTTTAGAGTTCAAGAACCCTAGAATTTGTTAATGGCAATTCTTGATTCTGTACACTATAAGTCAATTAACTTATACCATTAGTTTCATAAGGATTCAAGCAATGTAAAGCGAACCATAAATCATGTTAAAAGCTTATGAATCATGAGTTTCGATTATGAGAAAAAAGGTCAAACCGTGAGACTGTAGGTGATGGTTTCTTGAGCTTCAACGCTTGGTTTTGATTCCTACACGTTCTTGGGGACTCCTGCAATGCGTTAGAAGCAATAAAAGCCTTTAAATCGTGCTAAAATATAGAAAACAGTTTTCACTTTTCTTTGAATTTTTTCAATATGCTTATGGATTTGTTTGCAGCAATTTCACGTATGCATGATTAGGGTTGGCTTGTGTACTTATAGGACAATGGAATTAGGTCATAATCTTGCAAAGAAATCCATGGAATTTATGATTGCATATTTGATTGAAAATCAAATATTTTTGAATCTTTTTGATTGAAGAAACTTGCTAAATTTGGAGATTTTGATATCCTTGATTGGTACACGAATTTGCCATCATATCTTGATCATATTTTCTTCACAAAAAGATTGAAAAACCAAATCTTTGTATTTTCCTACAATTTAAATTAATTAAATGAATTAATATTGATTAAAAATCCAACTAATTAATAAAAAATAAGAAAATAATTCAATTAGGCTTGATGGGTCGTGCATAGGTCATGGATAAAGTTTCAAGAAGAAATTTGAGGCCCATTAGCAAAAACAAGGTGTTTTGAGCAAAGTTGACTTTTGCAAATTCATAAAAATTTCCCAACTTCTCCAATGCATATCTTGCTCAATTTTGATCATATGAACATGTTCTTGGACATTTTGGAAAGGACTTGAAGTCCTCTAACAAATTCCTTTGGTCCCATGTCATTTGGATTTACCAATCTCAAGTTATGGTCTTTGACTTAAAGTGCATTTTTGTTGACTTTTGAAATTGACCTATAATGTAGAAATTGATAAATTTTTGTGAGAGCATTTCTTGGACTTGGAATGTGAAGATGGATTGTAGGAAATGTCACCCCCTTCAAAATGAGCATTGGATGGGATTTTTCTGATGAACCATGAAAAAGTTATGCCGTGGTCAAGATACAGTTGACTTTTCTGCTGTCTAAAAATAGTAACTTTTTGCATCTTGATGATTTTTGAGCCATTCTTGTGGAATCATGATCAAGATTTGATCAAATGATGATTGTGGACTCAAAATAAGATGTTGACCAAAAATTCTGACTTTTGACTGTAAAATGACCATTTTGCCCCTACAGTTGACTGTGGATCAAATGAGGCTTTTGACTGTGCAAACTGGCACTGGGAGTCTTGAGACTTGGCATGTAGATGCTTGAGGATGTATATAGGCCCTTGAGACTTGGTTGAACCATTGAAAACCCCAAATTCTTTGAAAGAACAAAAACCCTAATTTCAACTGGCTTAGGAGGTGGTTTGACTGTGCAACCTCTTGAGCAATCTTGAACCAGTTGAAGATGATTCTTGACAAATCTTGAGGAATATGGGAGGGCAAATTTTGGGGTACAACAGTTTCCCCTGTTCAATTTTCTTAAACCTGAGGATATAGATCGGCGTTCGAGCCTTTCATGATCCGAAGGTGGAAGATAATTGAACACTAGAGTGCCTAGAAATTTGCACTCGCATGGTGTAGTATCAGCAATATGATGTCGGGAATGGGCTTACAGATGCCATTTGGATAGATGATGGATAGGAGGGTGGGCTTATAGATGCCACCTGGAGATTGTTGGTAGGTGGATGGGCTTATAGATGCCATCTGGAGATTGTTGGTTGAATTGTGATCTTTGTAAGTTTGAAAGAAGGAACCTGTGTAGGGTTGCCTGACGATGAGTCCATGTAAACTGCATCTTTGAAGGAAGGAAACCTGTGTAGGGTTGATTGATGATGAGCCTGTGTGAAACTGCATCTTTGAAGGAAGGAAACCTGATGACGAGTCCGTGTGAAACTGCATCTTGGAATGAAGGAAACATGTGTAGGGTTTCTTGATGACGAGTCCGTGTAAAACTTCATCTTTGGAAAGAGAGAACCTGTGTAGGGTTTCTTGATGACGAGTCCGTGTGAAACTGCATCTTGGAATGAAGGAAACCTGTGTAGGGTTTTTTGATGACGAGTCCGTGTAAAACTTTATCTTTGGAAAGAGAGAACCTGTGTAGGGTTTCTTGATGACGAGTCTGTTTAAAATTGCGCCTGGAATTGAGAAGAAAACCCGTGTAAGGTTACTTCGGGATAAGTTCATGTAAAACTTATGGATGAACCGGGGTGAGGTTATTTTGAGATAAGTTCATGTGAAACTTCAGGAGGAACTGTGGTAAGGTTACTTTGAGATAAGTTCGTGTAAAACTTCAGGATGAACCGGGGTAAGGTTATCTTGATGATGAGTTCGTGTAAAACTTCGTCTTGGAACTGAGGAGGAACCGGTGTAGGGTTGCCTGAGGACGAGTCCGTGTAAAACTTCGTCTTGGAAGGGAGGAGGAACCTGTGTAGGGTTACTTTGATGATGAGTCCGTGTAAAACTTCATATTGGAAATGAGAAGGAACTGGTGTAGGGTTGCTTCATGATGAGTTCGTGTAAAACTTCATCTGAGATTGAGAAGGAACCGGTGTAGGGTTTCCTGATGATGAGTCCGTGTAAAACTTCATCTGAAATTTAGAAGGAACTGGTGTAGGGTTTCCTGATGATGAGTCCGTGTAAAACTTCATCTTGGAATTGAGAAGGAACCGGTGTAGGATTGCCTCATGATGATCAAGTAGATAATTGTCCTGTCTGGTTTCAGGTATTAACCCATGATCAGTCGTCCACAGAATTTTCCTGGCTTGTTACAGGTGTTGATCTGGAACTGCAAAGGTAGATGGTAATCATCTTTTGATTGACCTTTTCCTGAAAAGGCAAAACGTTAGCTGTATGCAATGTCATGATGCATGAACTGCATGATGTCAAGATGTTCTCAAGAATAAATGAGATTTGTGTTGTATGATGCGTATGCATGTCATAATGTATGAAGATGTGATGTTTTTAGTTGGGGAAAATAAATCCCGGAGCTGCTGGAGAATAGGGTTGAGTTCTTCGTTTCCGCTGGGGATGATGAACGAAGATGGTTGCAAGAATAAACTTGTAGGAGAAGATAACTCCGTTGGGGAATAAACTTGATGAAGAGATTACTCTGCAGGAAATTACTCTGTGGGAAGAGATGCTTTACTGAGAATTTGACGATAACTCCGCTGGGGATTCCGTTGACAAGCTATGTTGGGATTTTGATGACGAACTCCGCTGGGGATAGAAAGAACTTCGCTGGGGATGATCTTTCCGTTGCAACCTGCTGAGGATAACCCAGTTAGACTCTGGTGGGGAATAACCTTTGTACTCTGCAGGGAATAAGCTTCCAGAATCTACTGGGTAAGATGATTCAACTCTGTTGGGGAAGCTTTTGGACCGTATTAGGGAAATGGCTCCACTGGGGGTATCTTGTATTCCGCCGGGGAACAATCTTATATTTATGTCGAGGAATATTAAGACTGCCGAGGATGCTTGCTGAGGAATATTTGTATACTCCGCTGGGGAATATTAAGATCTTCTGGGGATACCCAATTTTTCAAGACTGATGGTAGACCAACTCTGCTTGGGGGAGAGTATTGCTGACTTGCAGGGGATACTGTGCCTTTTTTAGCGCTGATGGGAGACCAACTCTGCTTGGGGAGAGTATTGCTGAATCTTGTCTTACTCTACGGGGAGTGAAGGTATCTCGGTCAATTCTTCAGCTGAATCTACCTTGTACCTGGAGGACAACGCAGCTTGTACCGTTCGGACGATTCTTATTGCCCCAGTTTCTGCGGGAGAAGAAGGCCTATGGGGTGCTTGATAACTTCCGATTGACAAATCTTCTTCTGGTAGGCAATTAACGAGATGACGGGACATAGTCGTACGCTTTGATCCCTAATTTTTACCTGGACCGCCCTTTCGGGTTTTCAGTCCATCGGGATACCCACTTTTGCCCAAGCCGCCTTTTCAGGTATTTGACTTGCCGGGTGTACATATTTTTCATTTTCATCCCTTATTTTTTCCCGAACCCTTTTGGTTCGCCGGGAAGCCCTTATTTTTGCCTAGGTCAGTCGACCTAGCGGGTCTTTGGTTATGCATAGTATTTTTTTGACTATGTCCACGTTCTCAGAGTGCGGGGAGTTGTCACTGTCAGTAGTGTTTCCATACTACCAGAAGATCTTTGTTTGATCATGCAAGATTCGTTGCGGGAATCCATGTCCATTGCCCCAAGTGACTCAGGCGGAAATTTGCCCCTGGCTATTTGGCATTTTGAGAGATTCCTTGAATCTTGACTTGACTGCCCCAGATGATGGACAATGATCATGTCTGCCCCTTGGTTGGAAGTGTCTTTCCACATGAGGTGATCCTTTTTACTGAGGAGGTTTTTGTTCACAAGATATTCATCGTGCGAATTTCTCTGCTGTTTGAACAAATAGTCATATGCAAACAGTGTTATTTCAAGAATGCAAAGCTTATGTCTGTCTTGAAGTTTTTGAAAATGCATTTTCAGTAAAACAAGCAATTTTTTTAAAATGTGATGTCAACTCGAGATTTTACGGCGAGCCCTACAGGAGCCAGGATACCTTTTGTAACAGTATGCTTTCGAACTAACCCATGCTTCAGCTAGGACTTTTTAAGGGTTATAACGTGGCCTGGTTCACGGTTTAAGAAACAAAGGATAAAGGCTCAAATTTTATTTGTACCCACCCGTTCTTCGTGATGTTCTTTGATCTTAAACTCAGCTAATCGTGTATTAGATCTTGGTTGAGTCTTTGCTCTGATATTCCGGTGATGGTTCGGATACTGATAGCTTATTTTGAATAGGCAGTCATTTCTTTCTGTTGAGGGTTTGTAGGACCTCTTTCTTTTGATTTTGTTATCCCTATCTTTTGCCTGACTATTTCTTTTGTGATTACAGTCAGCGGGATGCCCCAGTTTTTGTAAGTCTCCTTCATAGGTTTTGACTTATTGGGCTTTTATTTTTGAAAGATAACGACTTCCTGTCTTGACGATTATAGGGAACCATCACTGTCTTTTGCTTTGGAAGGACTCCTTTGATGCCATTCATTGTGCACCTGGATCAACTGAGAAGACTACCCTGCCCCAGGTTATGATTAAGGGTTTTAATTTTTTGTGAAAATAAAAACTCCAACTTCTTTGGCTCAAAGGGGTTGACGAGGGATTATCTTCCTTATAACTCCACTGTTTAGGATTTGAAACAATGTCTGTACCTCATCAGCGGGGTCTGTTCAAAAGCATACTGTAAAGATCGTGGTATCGTTTTCGTCATCCTCCCTCAAAAGGCTTATAACTTTTTAGTCGAGAGTTGAACATCACAAAAATGGAAGCAATTTGAATATAGTTAATACGAATGGATTGATTCAAAACAGACATATGCGATGCATTGATAAAGTAACAAAGTTTGACATGACTAAATGTTTGAACAATCAAAAGAAAATTACAAATTGAAAATTCCAATGAACAAAAAGTCTTCTCGTCTCATGACTTGTCACTTCAAATGGTGAACCTTGGAGGGATGGTAGAAGAACTCAGCCTGACCACCTTGGGTGAATTTTAATGTTCCTTCATCAATCAGGTCCTGGATCTTGTTCTTCAGATTCCAACAGTCGTCGTTGTCGTGTCCTGGACAGTCAGAGTGGTATGCACACCTTTCATCAGGGTTATACCTTGGGGAGGCTGTGTTGGGATTCTTAGGAGGGTCCCTTAACGTCACCAGATTCAATCTCAACAGGCATTGTAAAGCTTGAGATGGTGACACGTTGAGCTTGGTGAATTGCCTCCTAGGCTTGTTTGGCTTGCTTTGATCAACCCGTTGTTCTTGGCGAGGTTGTTGTTGGACCTGTGAAGTAGTAGCAACTTGGAGAGGTCCATTCTTCATCAAACCAAACCTTTGACTTCTCGGAAGTTGATTAATGACTTGATCCTCAACCTTGACTATTTGCTTCATACTGTTGTATTTGTCTTGATGAAGCTGGTTGACCATGGTTCTCAACTCTTCTTGCTCCCGAGCCAAGCCTTGGATAAGAGCCATCTGCCCCAGCATCTGGGTTTTCATTGCATCTACCTCAGCTTGCAGATGCTTCAGCCGTTCGCCCTTACTATCTTCAGGACTCTTCTTGACCAAATTCCCCATGAGGAGTGTTCTCAACTCTTCCTGCCCCTTGGATAGGCTTAGGAAGATTTCCCTGAACTGAGTCTCCTGAGTATGAAGATCCTGGTTGTTTTGTTGGAGAGCCATTGCTGAAATAAACAGCGAGAACATGAGAAACCTGTAAAGGGTGACTTGTTATGGAATGGTATGTATGTATGCATGCAATGTTTTCAAGGATCTCGCGGGGTAAACAGAGAAACTTGTTAGAATTTGAATCTGGTAGCTTGATTGAAGGAACTTCATGTTGTCGAGAGTCCTTCTTCAAGAGTCAAAGCTCACCATATCGAGTGGGTCATAGCCCCTGACTCAAGTCATCATGTTTTGATCTCCGAACAACCTTGGCTAGAGGAAAATAAATCCCCTTTGCCCCTTGCTAGACAATTGGTTCATCATGACCTGCATCACAGACCCTTGAGATCCTTGAAATGGTTAAGGAAATGCTATGATATGATGTTATGATGTGTATGTTATGCATGTGAGGCAAAGTGTGAGGTGATGTAAGTAAGTCCTGCAATAAGTCCAGATTAAGGACTGTAAACAAAACCTGCAAGGAACTCACGTGTCAGATAACAAGAATGTGCAAGTAGTTCAAGTTTGAAGGCACACAAGTCACACAAAAGAGCCCTTAGATTTTAGGTTGGCATGAAGTTTAGGTACTACCCTCTTTCAATTTCAGTTGGTTAAGACCTGTCCTAGAAAATAGTAACCGGGTTCTAGAGGATCTCAATATCACTGACTACCCTCGATCGGTCATAACTCCAGCTTCACAATCTTTTCTTGCGGCCGGAACCATCGCGAGAGTTTAGCCTCAATGAGTGTAGCATACGGCTACTGTTCTATGGCCAAGTTGGGTCAATTTAAGGTTCTAAGGTCGGTTGGTGCTTAATGACTCCTCAGAAGACCCATATTCTCCTCGTTCCAACACAAGGGATATTTGTACAGACTAAGGTGTCACACCAACGTAGCTACTGCTTCACCCGTGTCGGTCTATGCCAGAGAAGTCCCTCACAGTTTATTGCTACCTAAAGGGTATTCCCCAGATCCGGGTCAGGATCTATGAAACTCCGATGCAAGCCCACAATATTAAAGCAAACAAGGCATACAATTGAAAACATAGAATGATCTAATCCTAAGGTACACCTCACTTATCAAAAATCCCCAGCAGAGTCGCCAGTTCTGTGATCGGTGGAAATAGAACTGACTGTTTTGAAATGCTGGTTCGCGAAATGTCGCGGTAAGCAAGAGTCGCCACCGTCTTTTATTTTCTCCAACAAGGAAAGGACAAAAGCACAGCAAAATTCCTTTTCGAGATGTTTCTCGGTTCGGAAGGTAGATTATAGAAAGGGAAGGTATTAGCACCCTTTCTATCAGTGGTTATCCACGAGCTCTTAGGTACTTGCTCACTATGTTTTCAAAATGTTTTGCTTTTCTTGTGTTTGTGGGTTTTGAAAAAGTTTGTTTGAAATCTTCGATTTAACTCTTGTATCTGTCCTCAAGAGTGTATGAAGTGTTTGTTTGAAAACTTTTGTCAGAAAAGTGTAGGTGTGAAAAGTATTTTTGTTTTTTGAAAGAGCAAGTATCTAAGAACCTCTACCTACTCAAAAGAAATTAAGCTGTGTAAATGTCCTTTAGACAGTACTATCCCACTATTGAGAAGTAGGTAGCACCGTCGTTGGAGTTATTCGGGTCAATTCAATTATAGGGACATGTGTGGTCACCAAAGCAATAGTAGGACGCCTTAGCGGTAACCCTAATGTCCTAGATCCTTTTTATCCGAGGCAACCGTTTTGAGGCAACTTGGATCTTTAGACAGGAGGGCGACCTCTAAAACACCATATACTCAATGACCACGTCGAGGCAACCAAGTGAGGCGTACCCTAGGAGTGGCATGTGCGAGTGTGTCAGGATTCAGATTATTTTATCTTTGCACAGGTTATTGTGAGCTACGAGTTGATTTTAATTTCATACAAGTATTGTCATGCATAACAGTTAATAATTGTGCAGAAAGTAAATTGCGGAAAGTAAATCTACGCTATTACAAGGCGTCGGGTATTTACATCGCCAAAAACATAACCCTTGAAAAGTAAATTGCGGGAAAATAAAAGAAAGCGATAAAAAGTCCTAATTACGCTATTACATCCTCGGAACAGTTACATCAATATGATCAAAAATAATGAATCAAAAATAAATATGCGCGCGAAAGAAATTAAATCGGAGAAGTCCTTAGGGTTTTGATCCTTTTTGAGAAAAGAATGAATTTTTGGTTATTTTGCATTAAATTAAACCTAATTCTAATTAATTAAATAAAAGAAATGTTTTTTAAGTTTTTTATGTTTTAATGAAAATAAAATAAAAAGGAAAACATGGTTAAAAGTTGTCAAAACCTAATTCTACATGGATTTTATTTATTGTGAAGATAATTACAATTAACCTAATTAAAACAACTAAATTAATTAATTACATTTATTTACAAAAATAATAAATAAAAGGTGAAATTAATAATAATAATAATAATTATATTTTTTAGGTTTTTCTGAATTTATTATGAAAATAGTTAATTTATGAGGTAATTAAATAACAATAATAATTATTATAATTAATAAAATAATTAAACAGAAATTAAAATAGAAAAGAAAAAGAATAAAGAAACCAGGAGGTGATGGGCCAGCTTTGGGGATTTGTTAGCAATCTTCAAGCCCATTAAGCTCTCCAGCCTGTTTGACTTTAATAATTGTCTACGCTAGGGTTGACCAGGAGTATGGTGTTCTTCATATCCTGGCCATTGGATCTATGCTGGCAGCCACATGGCACGTGGGTGATTGAGGCACATGGTGGAACACTTCCTGAAGCCTGCATGTAATCATGTTAAGAAAAATATTATAAGAGTTTTGGGTGGACCTGGGATTCGAACCCAGATCCCAATGGTTTCCAGCCAGCACACCAACCACTACGCCAATTGCTTTCTTTTGTTAATATAATAACAATTGATTATAATATATCAAAATCAATGCATATGCTGAAAAACAAACAAAAACGCGTGTAGTTTGAATTGACCACTCAGAAGCAAACACGTCCTCGTCTTCTCCACTGAACCTGCAAAAGTAATGTTAGATAGCGGGGGTTTTTAACCCCCACAAAACATCATGAGGAAAAATAGTGAATAGCTCTACAGTTTACATTAATATTTCGCGATGGTGCCACTGTGTTCGTCTGGTCTCAACGATTTTGACCATAGGTCTCTCAAGGCTTAATTTTTCCTGTACTGTAAATCCCCAATTTTAGAGTTCAAGAACCCTAGAAATTGTTAATGGCAATTCTTGATTCTTTACACTATAAGTCAATTAACTTATACCATTAGTTTCATAAGGATTCAAGAAATGCAAAGCGAACCATAAATCATGTTAAAAGCTTATGAATCATGAGTTTCGATTATGAGAAAAAAGGTCAAACCGTGAGACTGTAGGTGATGGTTTCTTGAGCTTCAATGCTTGGTTTTGATTCCTACATGTTCCGGGGGACTCCTGCAATGCGTTAGAAGCAATAAAAGCCTTTGAATCGTGCTAAAATATAGAAAACAGTTTTCACTTTTCTTTGAATTTTTTCAATATGCTTACGAATTTGTTTGCAGCAATTTCATGTATGCATGATTAGGGTTGGCTTGTGTACTTATAGGAGAATTGAATTAGGTCATAATCTTGCAAAGAAATCCATGGAATTGATGATTGCATATTTGATTGAAAATCAAATATTTTTGAATCTTTTTGATTGAAGAAACTTGCTAAATTTGGAGATTTTGATATCCTTGATTGGTACACGAATTTTCCATCATATCTTGATCATATTTGCTTCACAAAAAGATTGAAAAACCAAATCTTTGTATTTTCCTACAATTTAAATTAATTAAATGAATTAATATTGATTAAAAATCCAATTAATTAATAAAAAATAAGAAAATAATTCAATTAGGCTTGATGGGTCGTGCATAGGTCATGGATAAAGTTTCAAGAAGAAATTTGAGGCCCATTAGCAAAAACAAGGTGTTTTGAGCAAAGTTGACTTTTACAAATTCATAAAAATTTCCCAACTTCTCCAATGCATATCTTGCTCAATTTTGACCATATGAACATGTTCTTGGACATTTTGGAAAGGTCTTGAAGTCCTCTAACCAATGCATTTGGTCCCATGTCATTTGGATTTACCAATCTCAAGTTATGGTCTTTGACTTAAAGTGCCTTTTTGTTGACTTTTGAAATTGACCTATAATGTAGAAATTGATAACTTTTTGTGAGAGCATTTCTTGGACTTGGAATGTGAAGATGGATTGTAGGAAATGTCATCCCCTTCAAAATGAGCATTGGATGGGATTTTTCTGATGAACCATGAAAAAGTTATGCCCTGGTCAAGATACAGTTGACTTTTCTGCTGTCTAAAAATAGTAACTTTTTGCATCTTGATGATTTTTGAGCCATTCTTGTGGAATCATGATCAAGATTTGATCAAATGATGATTGTGGACTCAAAATAAGATGTTGACCAAAAATTCTGACTTTTGACTGTAAAATGACCATTTTTCCCCTGCAGTTGACTGTGGATCAAATGAGGCTTTTGACTGTGCAAACTGGCACTGGGAGTCTTGAGACTTGGCATGTAGATGCTTGAGCATGTATATAGACCCTTGAGACTTGGTTGAACCATTGAAAACCCCAAATTCTTTGAAAGAACAAAAACCCTAATTTCAGCTGGCTTAGGAGGTGGTTTGACTGTGCAACCTCTTGAGCAATCTTGAACCAGTTGAAGATGATTCTTGACAAATCTTGAGGAATATGGGAGGGAAAATTTTGGGGTACAACACTGTCTGTCATGGCCAGATGTACCAAAAACATATGATTAAAGCTTTTAACAAGAACGTCAAACGTCAAGTATATCAGGTCGGTGATTTGGTAATCCAGCATATCATATTTCCACAAGGTGATCCCAGGGGAAAATGGACTCCTACATACGAAGGACCATTTGTCATAAAAAGCATATTCTCTGGTGGAGCAATGATCTTAACCACTATGGATGGTGACGACCTTCTGCACCCTGTGAATGCGGACATAGTCAAAAGATACTACGCATAAGAGACCCGCTAGGTTGACACACCTAGGAAAAACAAGGGCATCCCGGAGAACTACAAAGGTTCAGGCAAAAATTAGGGATAAAATACAAAAAACATTTGTACACCCGGCAAGCTGAAAACTCGAAGGGGCGAATTGGGCAAAAAAGGGTATCCCGGTGGACTGAAAACCCGAAAGGGCGGTCCAGGAAAAAGTTAGGGAATTAAAGCGTACGACTATGTCCCGTTAGATCACCTTACAGACAGCCTTTAGCATCAACCGTCAAGCTCAAACGGGCCTAATAAATCCAATCAACTTCGGACAAGGCAGCAAGTGGACAAGACACTCAGAGACACGGAGGCTATAGCAAAATGGGAACCCCATGGGATTATTTCACATAACTATCTTTTCTCTGTATCAAGTTTTAATTTCTCTACGATGTCATTCTCTTACTAGAATGTTCATCTCATTGTACAAAAATACTTATTCAAGTTAATACAAAGATACCCCTTTGAAAGTTAAAAGTTGTCTATTTTTCCTTTTTCGTGTTTTGTTTGCAAAAAACGTCCATTGATTTTTGTTGAACATATGCATTTGAACATGATTACTGTTTACAAATGAACAAAAAAAAGGGGAACAGAAAATAGAAAGACAATCTCTAATGGCTTTAAGAAATAAGATAATATCTTTAGACTATTCCATAAAATCCCCCGCAGGTACTTTTCTAGCAAGAGTGGAAACCACGACATCCCACTATAGGATCTCTAACATATGTCCAGTATGCATCCTAATGGCCTCAAGTGCTCTCACATCCCCGAAGGAAAAAAACTCCTGGTTACTTCTCCAAAGGTTCCCCAGTGAAAGTCGTACAGTTTCTCAGGATTCCCCAGCAGGGTTTCACAAGATCCACAAGCAATGCACGGCGTTTCCCCTTACTCAACAAGAGTTTATTTCTCTAACAAATGGAAGCTCATCAAAACTTCCACTTCAAAACATGAAGACTTACACTCCTTATACCCAGAGGTACTCAGGGATTTATTTTCCCCGACTCCGGCAAAACTACGGTATAACAATTAACATATCCATACATCACATTCATACATCATAGCATTGACAGCAAAAACGCATACAGCGCGATCTCATTTATTTTGAGAAACGGCATTATACCATGTATTTCATACATCATGACATTGCATGCAACTAACCTTTCATCTTTTCAGGAAAGATCAGTCAACAGAAAATTATCGTCAAAATTTTCAACAAGTCAATTACAGATCAATACCCAAGAAAAGGACTGATCAACCATCTACACAACATATATTTCTTTCAGACCCCTGCCGGTTCAGTTTAAATCTCTCAACGGTTTATTCTGATTCTTTCCCGCAGACGTCTTCTCTGGTTTAGATAAGTCCCTAAATGATTTGTTCTGATTCTTCTCCAGATCCCTGCCGGTTCAGATAAATCTCTCAATGATTTATTCTGATTCTTTCCCGCAGACGCTTTCTCTTATTCAGATAAATCGCTCAAAGATTTAATCTGATTCTTTCCAGTTAAAGAACATTAAAGATATCTTTTGGTTCCGTTTAAACCCCTTAACGGTTTATCCTGATACTTTCCAAAGGAACACTTCAGGTTCAGTTTAAATCTCTCAATGGTTTATTCTGATTCTTTCTCGTAGACATCTTCTCTGGTTCAGATAAATCTCTTAGTGATTTGTTCTGATTCTTCTCCAGATCCTTGCCGGTTCAGATAAATATCTCAATAATTTATTCTGATTCTTTCCTGCAAACGCTTTCTATGGTTCAGATAAATCACTCAAAGATTTACTCTGATTCTTTCTAGTTAAAGAACATTCAAGATCTCTTTTGGTTTATTTTAAACCCCTCAATGGTTTATCCTGATACTTTCCAAAGGAACACTTTGGGTTCAGTTTAAATCTCTCAACGGTTTATTCTGATTCTTTCCCGCAAACGTCTTCTCTGGTTCAGATAAATCTCTCAATGATTTGTTTTGATTCTTCTCTAGATCCCTGCCGGTTCAGATAAATCTCTCAATGATTTATTCTGATTCTTTCCCGCAGACACTTTCTCTAGTTCAGATAAATCGCACAAAGATTTATTCTGATTCTTTCCAGTTAAAGAATATTCAAGATCTCTTTTGGACACAGTTTAAACTCCTCAATGGTTTATCCTGATACTTTCCAAAGGAACACTTCGGGTTCAGATAAATCTCTCAATGATTTATTTTGATTCTTTCCCGCATATGTATTCTCTGGTTCAGATAAATCTCTCAATGATTTATTCTGATTCTTCTCCAGATCCCTGCTGGTTCAGATAAATCTCTCAACGGTTTATTATGATTCTTTCTTAGAAGACACTTTCTCTGGTTCAGATGAATCTCTCAAAGATTTACTATGATTCTTTCCAGTTAAAGAATATTCAAGATCTCTTTTGGTTCAGTTTAAACCCCTCAACGATTTATCCTGATACTTTCCAAAGGAACACTTCTGGTTCAGATAAATCGTTCCAAGATTTATTCTGATTCTTTCCAGTCAAACAACATACAAAACTTCTTTTGTTTCAGATAAGTTGCTCCAAAGACTTATTCTGATTCTTTTCTAGAAGAAATCAAGTTCAGAATTGATCCACTTTCTGTCAACAGTAACCCTTGGATGACATCTACAAGCCCATATCTAGTAAATCTCCATCATTCCTCCAAATGGCATCTATAAGCCCATTTCTATTTTATCTTCGAGTATAAATTTATGGGCACTCTAGTGTCCAATCATCTTCCACCTTCAAGTCACGAATGGCGGATATGCCAATCTAACTCTTCAGGTTTAAGAAGATTGAACAGGGGCAGCTGTTATACCCCAAAATTTGCCCTCTTATTTATCAAGTATTCTTTCACCAAATCTCCCATGACATCAAATTTACAACCCTGATACATCAATTTAGGTTTGGAATTGGTACAAGTGAAAAATGGTCAATTGCACACTGAAAAGTCAAACTTTGATTTTTGGATCAAAATCAAGTTCCAAGAATCATATTTCATCAAGACATGTTGGAATATGAAGTTTGTTTCATCAAGAAAAATAAAAACTAAAGATTATGTTGAAAAAGTCAAAATTCTAAATACTTAAAAAAAATTCTGTGTTTAGGAAATATGTTAAGTTCAGAGCTTCTGACCAGATTTTCACCATAATGCAAGTTGATTCTAGAAGAACTTCTAACACAAGAGTTGTAGAATTCAATGAGATCTAAAATATTGCAGAACATAACTTCTCCTAGAAATGATGGGATTTCAAGTTATACATCTTCAAAGACACGACATTGAAACTGAAACATTCAGTAAATTCTAGATCTTCCCAAAACAGGATTTGGTTAGAAATTCTGAACCAGTTTTCATGTAGGTCCAGTCAGAATTTGCAAGAGCAATTCAAAGAGGATTTACAAAGCGTGTTACAATCTTTCTAGAAAGTCTGAGAACTCCTTCAAAACATGCTGGAGCAAGGAGATTCAAAGATCAGAAGTTGGATGTTTATTCTAAGTTACGCTGATGCTGAACTTCTGACCCAGAATTAAGCTATGATGCATAATCTCGTTTTGTAGGATTTCTGGTTTGATAAATCTCATCATCATTCAATGCTCACAACCACTTTTTATTTTTTATCCAAAGGATTTCCCCACATGTGAGATAGAAGTACCATTATTGTCCTTGAAAAACAAACTTTTGTACAAGATTATGCTGGGCCCATGCTTTGCTTTTGCCTCTGAGGGTACTTTTCCTTAATTCATGCTTACATATCCATCTTAGGCACGGCTAAAATCTAATAACCACCATACTTGTTTAACTTGCTTCAAGAATACGTCAGCGCCCTAGCATGATGGTTGTACTCTTGACTTCTCCAAGCTACAAAATCCTTGCCTATAAATTGAACTTCATTGATAGTTATAAAAGGGCGGAAAATTGAAAAAGAAAAAGCCTTGACACCTTGCTAAAAAATCCAGAAATCTTAAACTACAAACACAAATACAAAACCTGCTAGTTTTTTATTCTTGCATTCGAACTCCAATTTTCCTCAAGTGTTTCTTGACAAAACCATCCATACAGCTTCTATATACATTTAGAAGCCATCCTAACTTCTGTTTTCTGGCTGTAACACGTTCTTCATTAGTCTCCACCTTAAAAGATCAGAACATTTCTTCTTGGCTGTTCCAGAATTTTCCAGTCATTCATAGCCCAAGATAAAGGTTGTTCCAGCCTACTGAGTACGTGAGGAAACTGATCAGAACATTACAAGCAGTCAGAACCAGGCTCCAGCTCACAGAAAATTTTCCAGCTGCAAGGTAAGCTTCTACTGACACTCGTCATTTTACTTAAGCATTGTTAGATTTGCATGTTCAAATACAATGTAGACATCCTGAATCTGATGTTGTACACATTCTGAAGTGTCATATATTTTCTGCGTAAGTAAGGAGAATATCAGTTCAAAACTTCTTAAGGAAACTATGATTATAATATACATGCTTGTTTCTAATTTATAGTCTTGACATTTTTTATGCTTCTGAAACCATGATGGAAAACTGCCATAATTGTTATGTATGTGTTTTCTATTCTTTTGAGATTCGATTAAGCTGCAGATTTTCTGATTAGCATGGAGAAAGAAAGGGAATTCATCATCTGAGTTTACTTTGTTACACATATTCTAACCCCAGAAGCATCTTTTTAGGGTTAATTAGTGACATTCTCACCCATTTATCTGTCAAACAATACTCCTAGATCAGAACTTCTAGACCACCTCAGCCAACATCATTATCAGCTAACTCTCTCAAATAGGCAGAACTTCTGATCTACCAGTGACGTCAGAACTTCTAGGTTCTCAACTACACTATATCTTCTGAACTCCTTTAACAATCAGAACTTCTAAGTTTTCCTTTATTCCAAGCAACCTCAGAACTTGGTGTACCCAGACCCAGAACTTCTGACCCTCTACTTTCCTACTAACATTTTCTCTATTGCAGTGTATCAGAGTCAAAACTTATGTTCCCTCTCGTTTCAGCAATATGCTGATTTTGACTCATTTTTCTCTTATTTATCTTACTTTAGCTTTTAATAACCAAAAACATCAAAAATATTTCATATTCACATGTTTTATTTTATTTCTTTGAGAACAAAAAGATCAAAATATTTTCTTAAGTAAACTTATTTCTTTATTTAAACAAAACAAGTCCATTTTACATTTCTTGTATATTATTTCAATATGGTTGTAATAGATAATTAGGACTTTTAATTTCTTGCAACCCAATTTGTAAATTTGTACATCCCATCCCCTTAATGATGTAATAGTGTAGGACTTTACTTTTCCGCACTTTTATTGCTTTCATATATTTGTTAGTAATTAGAGTGTGTATGGCAAGATAAAAACAACAAATAGACAACCTAAAAATCAAAGACTAAATGCATGCAATAAAACACACTTTGCACATATGCACCCCTTAGGGTAATTCCACTTTGTTGCCTTACCAAAATGGCCATCTAATTCATGTGAGATGTCTTAGTAAAAAGCAATCAAAAATACAAGATCATAGTCCCTTGATGAAGCTATCAAAGCTGCCTTTCAAAAATGATCTTAGTCCCTAAAGAAAATTCTAAGATATCTTACAACATTTCTAATCATGGCTATACGATGACCCATGCCCGTCCCTTTTACATCCAAAGATAAAGTTACTTACCAAATTAGTGGTAAGATAACAATGTCAAAGGAAAGAAGAAATAAATATGAAAGACTTTTTGAGTAGGTAGATTGTTACTAGTTGTTTGCTCAATTTCAAAACCAAAAGACATCCTTGCTATTTTCAAAACAAAAACCAACAATTTCAAAAAACACCTTTCAAACTTGAAAACATTTTCAAAGGATCAACACTTTGTATACATTCTTACGAACGAGAATCGTTACAAAGTTTTCCTAAACGATGACGCCTTTTCAAAATACTTTCAAAATCCACACAAAGCACATTTTCAAACAAAAGCAAGTGATTTAGCAAGTAACTAAGAGCCCATGGAAAACCATGGATGAAAAGGGTGTTAATACCTTCCCTTTTCATAATCTACCCCCCGAACTCAAGAAAACATCTCAAAGGTCTTTCCTGTTCTTTTTCAGCCTTTCCTTATTGGATAAAAGAAAAGTCGGTGGCGACTCTTGCTAATCGCAACATTTGCAATCAAACACAAAACAACCAAGTCAGTTCTCCCACCGCATTACACATACGACAACCATCAATTGTCCCTCCACATCCAATAGATGAGGCTACCTACCAACTAATGGTACGAATAACACTATCTCTAAAGGAGTAGGAAAATAACAGGAATGACCTTGAGTGGGAAGGATACTTTTAATCGCTTGCTCACAAATTTTTCTCACAAACATTTCTCACATCGCACTTTCAAAACAATGAATATTTTCAAAACACTTTGTACGCATTCTTGAGGACTGATACAAGAATCATTATAGAGTTCGCCTTACATTGGCAAAATTTCAAAATATGTTCAGACACTTACACAAAAAGGAAAGTTTTTAAAGTGAGTTAGCGATTAAGAGCCCGTAGATAACTATGGATGAAAAGGGTGCTAACACCTTCCCTTGTCATAACCTACCCCCCAAACTCAATCTTCAAGGTCTTTCCTGTTCTTTTCACCCTTTCCTTCTTGGATAAAAGAAAAGTCAGTGGTGAATCTAGCTATCTGCACATTTGTGATAAAACGAAGAAAAAAAGTCAGTTCTCCCACCGTATTATAGAAACGGCGACTCTGCTGGGGATGTAATACTCAAAAGAAGGATTACCTTGGAGTCTTAGATCACTTTTACTTGCTTTCAAATGTATGCATTGTTTGCTTTATCTTTGAGGGTTGCTTGAGTTTAGTTTCTTACAAAGATCCTACACCCGGATCTAGGGTACCTTAGGTAAGTAACAATAGATCATGGAAAATGTATGGCGTAGACCGATATGGTTGAAGTGATAGCTACTTTAGTGTGACACTTTGGTTTGTAATGATGTTCCTTAAGTCAGTCGAGGAAAATATCGGGTTGTCGCATGGTGTCATAAGCACTAATTGACTTTTAGAACCTTAAACGACCCATCTTGGCAATTAGAAGTTAGTGAGATAGTCGGCTTTGGTTCAGTCCAAGGTTGGTTGATACTCGATGCTACACTTATTGAGGTTCGACTTGCAGGATGTTTTGGTGGCAAATCAGTTAATGTGCTAAAATAAAACCTCTGAGAAAGATCCAAGATATGGGACTCCTAGAACCCGGTTACTACTTTTAGGACAGGATGAGATAACTTAACCTCAATAGAGATGGGTACTTACCTCTGGATCCAATGCAAGCCTTTAAACCTAAGGTTTTTGCGTGATTTGTTTGTGATTGCTATTTGTGTGAACATAAACATATCATCATGACATCATGGTATTTGACATGACATCTACTAACCATTTCAAGGATGTTAGGGATCTTTGTTGCAGGATTCCAAGTTGGACTATTAACAAGGGGGCAAGGGGATTTATTTCCTCTAGCTAGACATTGTCAAAGACCAAAATACATTCTTTTGAGTCAGAGGCTAGGACCCACTCGATATGGTGAGCTTGGTTCTAATAGAAGGACATCCAAAAATGAAGACTCGAAGTTCCACAAGTCAAACTGCAACAAGGATTCATTCTCTCATTTACCCCGCATGATCCTTGAAAACATTGCATTTACATATCGTGCATCTCATTACATAACAGTTACTTTCTAGACATGTTTTCTCATCTTCTTGCTGTTTATTTCAGTAAAAGATGGCTCTCGAACAAACAATCAAAGATCTTTAGGATCAGAACGCTCAATTACAACAAATGTTCCTAAACTTAGCCAATGGGCAGGAAGAGCTGAAGAGCCTCATCACCAAAGAGAAGAAGAAAAAGACAAGGAAACCATTCAACATTCTCAACATGGGAAGAAGGTTCAGAGGTCCTCCCAAGAGAGCCCAAGACTATGATATCCCATCCAACAAAGATGACAACCAGGGTGAAGATGGTAAGAGTGTGAAGGTTGAGAAAGGAAGTAACCTTGGTTCTGGCTAATATTCTGATGAAGAAGACTATTTAGACAAATAGTATCCTCTCGCTGATGAAACGTACAAACAATTGAAAGATCGTCTAAATGCTATGGAAATCCAAAGAGTGTCTGGGTTGGATTTTGAAGAGTTGGGTTTAGTCTCAGGAGTTGTAATTTCTCACAAATTTAAGGTCCCTAATTTTGCAAAATATGACGGTGTTTCTTGCCCTAAACATCATTTGAGGTCTTTTCCCGAAAGATTCAACCACGCACTGCCGACAAGAAATTATGGGTGCATTTCTTTCAAGAAAGCATATATGAGACACAACTGGAATGGTTCTATCAACTGGAGGGAACTAATATTTGTACTTGGGAAGATTTGGCTGCTACTTTTTACAAACAATACCAATATAATGCTGATCTTGCACCAACCTTTGTGCAATTACAAAGTATGACCATTGGCTCTAACGAAGGCTTCAAAGAATATGCCCAAAAATGGAGAGATCTAGCAGGAAGGGTGCAACCTCCTTTGTCTGATAGGGAGATGGTATACATGTTTATGGGAACTTTGACAGGTCCTTTTTTCAATAATCTAATCGGAAGCTCTTCAATGGGATTCACCGAGCTGATATTAACAAGGGAACATGTTAAAGGTGGAATCAAAAGTGGAAAGATTCAGGTGGTTGCGTCTTCAAGTATTGTGAAGAAGACATTCAACGGTGTTGTACCCCACAATTTTCCCTCCCTTTTTCTTCAATATATTCTCCCAGGATTCTCAAATGCTCAAGGTTGCTCAAGAATTGATCAGAAAAATTCTTCTCCTAAGCAATGGACTTACAACTAGGGTTTCACTTTTCTCAAAGAAGATTGGGTTTCTAAGGCCTCAAGTGGTTTTCATGGTTTCTTATATTCCTCAAATAATGCTCATACCAAGTTTCATGCCCTGCATCACAAGTTTTCTTAGTCAATTGAAATCAGAGTTCAGTTAGGGAAAATCCAGCATGTCATTTCTAGAAATAATGCTGGAACATTAAGAAGTCTTTTGGTGGTCACCAAAAGAAAAAAGAGGGTGAATCTAGCACGGTCTATTCTCGAAAAGGGAAAAGCAGATATCAGGGTTTAGATCATCAGATTTTTGCTATTACAATTCCAGCTATTACACCTCAGAGGCAAGCTTATGGGCCTAAGAAAGGCAATCATCAAGGCCAAAGGCGTCCCCCGAGGAAGTTTGATGCGCTTCACATGTCATATGTAGAGTTGTTACCTCAGTTGCTTGAGTTGAATCTAGATGAGTTGCGCCCTTGGAAGGTTGATCCAGAAAGATTACCAGCTCACTTTGATACTAATGCCCGATGCGATTACCACTCTTGCAAGTAGGGGAATACTATTGAGAATTGATATGCTTTCAAGAACAAAATCCAAGACATATTGGACTCTCAGGACATTAACTTTTGATAAGCGCCTAACATTACTAATCAGTCTTTGTCACCTCATGACGGTACCACTGTTGGCGCCATCCTGGAAGATGAAAGTTTGAATTTGATTATGGATGTTAATCAATTGACTACACCTATCTAATTTGTGAAAGAGTAGTTGTCGAGTAAAGGTGTATTCTTGGGCTGTGGGATGGACTGTGCAGATTTGTTGAAACAACCAAAGGGTTGTTCATTGTTGAATGATGTAGTCCAGGATTTGATTACCCAGAGACTTCTGCAATTTGATCGCGTAGTTGTTGAGACTAAAGTGGGTAAAGATGAGGTTGATGTGATAACAATTCATGTCAATGCAAAAACCACTCAAGTACCTGTCACAATTTCGGTACCTTCCAGAAAGCCACCTATAACTATCATCATGCCCGGACCAATAATGTATGACAGTGACAAAGTGATTCCTTGGTATTACGGTGGTGAATGTTATCCACAAGGGAAGAAGCTTGTTACTCAGAAGTATGAAAAGGGTGAGTTCGAAGAAGAGGAGTATGAAATTAATGACAACATTGGTGAAGGTAGAATTACCCGTAGCAGTCGGATTTTCTCTCCGCCAGAACACCCTGAAAGTAGCGTAGGTGCCGCAACAAAAGCCAGGGGCAAGAAGATTTGGTCAATGGTGATAAACCGGGAAAAAATCCCCATATTCCTGCTTTGGATGCTGAAATGGCTAACGATGTAGCCGAGTTGATGAGGTACATCAAGAAAAGTGACTATAAGATCATTGATCAGTTAAGTCAAACACCCTCAAAGATATCAATTCTTATTTTACTCAGAGATTCAGAATCCCATAGAAACGCAATGATGGAGCTGTTGGGGACCTCTTTCGTTCCTCAAGAGATATATGTGAATCAATTTAAGGGGATTGTAAATAGCTTTTATGCGAGTAATAGGTCGGGTTTTACAAACTTTGGTTTACCCCCTGAGGGGAGGAAGCACAATAAAGCGTTTCACATCTCCATGGAGATTGCAAAGACTACTTTATCTCGTGTGTGTTGGTTGACACAATTTCCTCTCTCAATGTAATGCCTAAGTAGGCTCTCTTGAGACTTGATTAAGATGGGTTTTTGTTAAGTCCAAGTAATTTAATTGTCAAAGATTTTGATGATTCAAAAAGGGAAGTGTTCGGGGAGGTCAACTTGCCGATCAAGATAGGTCCCCAGGTGTTTGAAGTTAATTTATTTATTATGGACATAAATGCTTCTTATTGCTGTTTTTTAGGCCGTCCATGGATCCATGAGGTTGGTGTTGTCACATCCACACTGAACCAAAAGTTGAAGTTCCTGTTGAATGGGAAGGTGGTCACCGTTTGCGGTTAAGAAGATTATATTGTCAGCCATCTGAGTTCCTTTCGCTATGTTAAGGTGGAGGGAGAAATACATGAGACTCTGTGTCAAGATTTTGAGACTGTGCAAGTTGTCAGAGCTTCCCAACAGGAGGATAAGAAGTCTGAGGTCTCTATGTCATCTTATCGTCAGGCACAAATGATTGTTCAATCAGGTCATCTAGAAGGCTGGGGAAAAGTGTTAGTTCTCCCTAATCAGACAGATAAGAAAGGTTTAGGCTCTGTGACTGGTTGAAGCGTGTCAACTGCTACTCCTCCCAAGATTCAAGGTATTCACTCGCCAATTTAGTTTGTCAGTGGTGGGGTTATCCATGAAGAAGCTCATGATGTGAGTGAAGATGATGACAGTGGTTGCGAGATGGATAAGTAGGTTTTTCCTACCGTGTCGGGTAAAAAGTTTGCTAACTGGTTTGCTGAGGACGTCATTGAAGTCACTTGTTATGAAGAGTAATTTTTCTTTTATTTTTTATCATGCAATAATCCTTGCGTCCTGCCTAAGACGTAGTGGACATGTTGTATGGCCACAATGTTTTCATTGCAAATTTTATCATCAATAATGAACGTCTTTTGCATTCAAATATTTCGCTCCTTGTCCTTCTTTTTTATTTTTGGCAAAATGTGAATTTTTCTTTTTCTTTTTTTTTTAAATCTAAAACTAAAAATAAAAATAAAAATAATCATGCAGATTATGTCCCCCGTTAATCTCGTAAAATGTCGAGAATGATTCTGCTCTGGCTCTTTATGACTTTGAAAATCCGATATATCAAGCTGAAGAAGAAGATGAGGAAGATTGTGAACTTCCTAAGGAGCTGGCTAGATTGTTGAGGCAAGAAGAAAAGGCCATTCAGCCAAACCAAGATACTACATAATTGATTAACTTGGGTACCGAAGAGGTTCGAAGAGAAGTTAAGATTGGGGCCACTTTAGAAGACAATGTCAAGAGAAGATTGATTGAAATGCTCCGTGAGTATGCAGATATCTTCACTTGGTCTTATGAGGATATGGTTGGGCTGGATACAGACATTTTTGTGCACTAAATGCCTCTTAGAGAAGAATGTCCTCATGTTAAACAAAATCTTCGCAGAAATCATCCTGAGATGTCTAAGAAGATCAAAGAGGGAGTTCAGAAACAATTTGATGCTGGTTTTTTGAAAGTGACTTCTTATTCGTCGTGAATCACAAATATTGTATTGTTACCGAAGAAAGATGGTAAAGTTAGAATGTGTGTGGATTATAGGGACTTGAACAGAGAAATCCCTAAAGACAATTTCCCTTTACCATATATTGATATTCTGGTTGACAATACTGCTCGAGTTAAAGTGTTTTCCTTCATGGATGATTTTTTGGGCTATAACCAAATCAGGATGGCACCAGAGGACATGGAGAAGACAACATTTATCACACCATGGGGAACCTTTTGTTACAAAGTGATGCCCTTTGGTTTGAAAAATGCAGGAGCAACTTATCAACATGCAATGGTCACTCTCTTTCATGGCATGATACATAAGGAGATTAAGGTATATGTTGATGATATGATTGCCAACTCCCATATAGAAGAAGAGCATCTTATCCACCTGTTGAAATTATTTAAAAGATTAACTAAGTTCATACTGAGGTTGAATCCTAATAAGTGTACCTTCGGGGTGAGGTCAGGAAAATTATCGGGCTTCATCGTAAGCGAAAAAGGAATTGAGGTTGATCATAGCAAGATAAAAGCTATACAAGAAATGCTTGTGCCAAAAATAGAGAAAGAGGTTCGTGGTTTTCTCGGGAGATTGAACTACATTGCTAGATTCATTTCTCACCTTATGGCCACTTGTGAACCAATTTTAAAATTGTTGAAAAAAGATCAAACAGACAAGTGGAATAACAATTGCTAAGCGACATTCGATAGAATTACAGAATATTTGCTAGAACCTCCAAATCTTTCGCCTCCGGTGGAAGGTAGGCCCCTAATAATGTATCTGATAGTGTTAGAGAATTCAATGGGGGTGTGTATTGGGGCAGCATGACGAGTCTGGTCGAAAAGATCATGTAATATACTACCTTAGCAAAAAGTTTACCGACTGTGAAATAAGATACTCACTGCTCGAGAAAACTTGTTGCGCTTTGGCATGGGCTACTCGCCGACTAAGACAGTATATGTTGACTCATACAACTTTGTTGATCTCTAAGATGGATCCAATCAAGTACATCTTTGAAAAGCCAGCTCTCACGGGAAGAATAGCCCGTTGGAAGATGATTTTAACTGAGTATGTCATCCAGTATACTACCTAAAAAGCTATCAAATGTAGTGTGTTGGCTGACCGTCTTGCTCATCAGCCCATGGAAGATGACTATCAACTGATTAAGTTTGAATTTTCTGATGAAGACATCGTGTACATAGAGATTGTAACATCCCAGGATCACGATGGACGATGGTGTTTAATGGTGCCTCCAATGCGTTTGGAAATGGTGTCAGTGCTGCGGTTACTTCTCCTGAAGGTTTGTATACTCCTTTTACTGCCAGAATTTGCTTTGATTGTACAAACAATATGGCTGAGTATAAAGCTTATATCTTTGGGTTAAAAGCTACTATTGATTTACGAATCAAAATCTTGGAAGTATATAGGGACTCTTCTCTTATGATTAATAAAATCAATGGAGAATGGGAAATGTGTCACCCAAATTTGATTCCATATCGTGAGCATGTGTTAAAGCTGACCCCTTATTTTGATGAGATTACTTTCAATCATATTCCAAGAGAAGAGAATAACTTGGAAGACGCACTGGCTACTCTGTCATCCATGTTTAAAGTTAGATGGGAAAATGAAGCCCCCTCTATCACCATCTTATGGTTGGATGAGCCAACATTTTGTTATGAAATAGAAGAGGGTTTCATTGATGAGAAACCATGGTTTTACGATATCAAGAGATATCTTAAGACAAAAGAATATTTGTAGGATGCTACTGTCACTGATAAGAAGACTCTGCAGAAATATGCGACTAAGTTTTTCCTTGATGGGGATGTTTTGTATAAGAGAAACTATGACTCTGTTTTGCTCAGATGCGTGGATAGACACGAAGCAAACAAGATTATAGAAGAAATTCATGAAGTTTCCTTTAGAACATATTCTAGAGGGCATACTATGGCCAAGAAAATCTTGAGAGCTGGTTATTATTGATTGACGATGGAAAACGATTGCTATAACCATTCCAAGATCTGTTACATGTGTCATATTTATGCGGATAAGATGCATGTGCCGCCCAATCCTCTGAATGTCTTAACTTCATCTTGGCCCTTCGCAATGTGGGGTATTGATATGATTGGGCGGATTGAACCGACTGCTTTCAACGGACATCGCTTCATTCTGGTGGCCATCGACTACTTCACTAAGTGGGTCAAAGCAACATTTTATGCCAATGTCACTAAACAGATGGTTGCTCATTTCATCAAGCATAATATCATTTGTCGATACGGGATTCCCTATAAGATTATTACAGGCAATGGGTCAAATATCAATAATAAGATGATGAAAGAGCTGCGCGAGAGCTTTAAGATAAAGCATCACAAAATTGTTCTTCTTACCGACCCAAGATGAATTGCACAGTTGAGGCAGCTAATAAGAATATCAAGAATATTATGCAGAAAATGGTTATCACCTATAAGGATTGGCATGAGATGTTTCCATTTGCTTTGCATGGTTATTGTACCATTGCGCATACTTGTACTAGGGTAACCCCCTTCTCACTTGTTTATGGCATGGAACCAGTCTTGCCTATGAAAGTGGAGATTCCTTCTTTGAGGATAATGTCAGATGCACAATTAGGTGAGGTTGAATGGGTTCATAATAGATTTGATCAGATGAATCTCATTGACAAGAAGAGATTGACAACTATTTGCCACAAACAGTTATACCCGAGGAGGATGAAGAAAGCTTTCAATAAGAAGGTAGGTACGCGAAATTTTCAAGCTGGTGATCTCGTGCTGAAGAGGATCTTGCCTCCTAACAATACATATGCTAGGGATTAATGGGCTCCTAATTCTGAAGGCCCATATGTTGTAAAGAAAGTATTTTTAGAAGGATCTATGATGCTCACAATTATGGATGGAGAGGATTTTCCTTACCCCGTCAACGCAGATGTAGTGAAAAAGTACTTCGCATAAAAATGACCGCTGGGTTGACTAGCTCAGGCAAAAAAGGCATTCAGCTGAACCTTGGCAAGCATAGGTTCGGGAAAAAGTTAGGGGCAAAAGAAAGAGTGAATGAGTGAAAAAAAAATTGTACACCCACTAAGTTGAACCTATCAAAGGAAATTTAGGAAAAAAAAGGGTATCTTGGTGGATTGAAAACCCAAAAGGGAAATCCAGGAAAAAGTTAGGGATTAAAAAGCGAATAGTATAGTCTTCGTTGCATCTGTAAATTCAAATTACCTTATTGTTAGGTTGGCTCAGGAAGCATCGGTCTAATCAGTTATTTAGAAAGCAAGATACTGAAAAGCTTTGAGGTCATAAGATTTGTAACAGAGTTGCCATCTATAAATCCGCACTCACATTTCCATCTTTGTTTTCTCCTCTATATACTTTTTATGAAATTGCCTCTTTTCAGGAATTGCTTCTTGATGTAAATGCCTATTTATAGGCCAATCAATTAATAAAAGATTTTATTTCAAACTGTGCCAATTTGTTTTATGTTTACTATTTTGATTGCAAAAGACATTCGACATTTTTGATAAACTTTGCATTTAAAACGTTAAGGACTTTACAACACATGATACCAATAAATAAAATTTCTTAGAAGTTTCAGGTGTCTGATATAACGTCTAAGGTAGACATCTCATACTCGGCCTTTACTAAAGGATTATTGACATCCTCCCCTTGAAGTAGACATTGTACGGTTTCTCCGATGAGATTATCCCTTATCGTCCCCGTGAAGTAAGCATGTTACTCCTCAGTTAAGTTTGCATTCTTTTCCCAATGCGATCTACTCGTATCAGAATTCTCTTGAAGATATTCCCAAATACTCGTGGGAGATTATGGTTTAGTATTCCCATGGAGGCAACTTTTATGCTCAGTTTGAATTGATTTTTGCTCCCCAGTGCAAGTAATTGATAGTGTGGATTTTGCAAAAATGGCTATTTCCAGTATGGTTGGTGGTGTTGATGCCACTATCTGAAGCTCCTTTGTTACTCAGTGGAAGAGGTAGTTTTTATCCCTAGCCAAAGCCGAATTTTAAGGGCATTCAGGGTTAATTTGCCTTTATTCCCCAGTGGAGCAAGCTTTCTCTCCCCAGTATGGTGTACCTGGGAGTTCCAGTCATAACTCTTTCATCCTTGGTGATAGAAGATTTTGTTGAGATATCCCTAGTGGAGCTTCTATCCCAAGATGTTTGTTTCTTCTCAAGTGAAGATGTCCATCCTGGTGGTGTTATCCCCGGTGAGGTTGATGTTTGACTCCTCGTAAAGTTGTTTTTTTTCCTTAGGGAATTTTGCCCTATCAAGTGTCTTGAAGAGATGATTCATCATCAGGCCTACTTATTCCCCAGTGGGTCAAGTCCCTTGCTATTTATGAAGCAATATGCGTTGACGTTTTTCATTCAAGGGTCTTTTATCCTCAGTAGAAGAGTATTGTTATAGAATTCCCTGGTGGAGTTCCAAATTTCATGTTGTGGTTCAGAGGTCTTCTCCTTTTCACCAAGTGGAGTTCATCACCTTTAGTTGTTATCCCCATTGTAGTCTTAATAGAATTATTTTCATTCAAGAATTTCTTTGATCCCCAGTAAAAGCTTCTATTCCCAGTGAAGTTTTCCTCATCTAGAAGGGATTGGATTTGTTCCCCAGGGGAGTTGAGAGTTTTCTCAAGAGTTTAAGATTCTGTCAGAATTGCGATTTATGTTTGCATTTTTCTCCCTAGGAAGTTATTTACCTAATGATAGCAATCTTTAAAATTTGGTGGGTCTGAATTGTGATTCCCCATTGAAGTTCGGTTTGATTCCTCTTTATAGGAAATTGGATGTGCGAAGATCTTCATTCGGGAGTTCATTATCTCCTCAACAGTCATTTGTTGCTGGATGTTCCTCATGCATCGCTAAAACATGCATAATTTCATTGCATCTACAAAAACATGTAACATTTCCATCGTATGGAGCATTACGCTATAAAAAAATTCAAACTTTCATGAGTATAAGCCAAATGTGTTCACCTTTGGTAATCAGATTTTTATGTGCTCATATTTGATTTATCTTTACAGCAAGTCTAGGGTGATCCTATATCGTTTCCCCAACAGAGTCTTTTGATTTACCACCAGTTAGGTCTTTGGTATCTTCCATGTCCCCAGTAAGTCCGCCTCTGGTCAGAATTCTTTGTTTAAAAGTCTACCTTCAGTTAGTCTTCTTTTCATTGTGGAGTTCGCCATTGACCGGCGTTAATTTCTTGGGAGTCTACCTTTGGTTTAGCTACCTTGTTGATTCTCCTTTTTTCATGCATCCTTTATTAAGAGTCTACTTCGGTCGGTCTTTTTCTTATATGTATTTAACTCTGACCAAACACATATATTTTACCCCAGTTCTCCCTCAATTGGTGTTCTTTTGGTCGAGTTCATTGTGTCAGGTCTCTTCCATCCTTCTATATATTTGGTCGAGTCCGTTGTGTTAGGTCTCTTCCTTCTTTGATATCTTTGGTTGAAATTGTTGTATTAGATTTCTTCCTTCCTTGATATATCTTCGGTCGAGTCCGTTGTGTTAGGTATCTTCCATCCTTTGATATCTTCGGTTGAGTTCGTTGTGTTAGGTCTCTTCTTTGTTTGATATCTTTGGTTGAAATGGTTGTGTTAGATTTCTTCCTTCCTTGATATATCTTCGGTCGATTTGATGTGTTAGGTCTCTTCCATCCTTCGATATCTTCAGTCGAGTCGCTATGTTAGGTCTCTTCTTTCTTTGATATCTTTGATTGAAATCGATGTGTTAGATTTCTTCCTTGATATATCTTCGATCGAGTCTGTTGCATTAGGTCTTTTCCATCCTTCGATATCTTCGGTCGAGTCCTCTGTGTTAGGTCTATTCCTTCTTTGATATCTTTGGTTGAAATCATTGTGTTAGATTTTTTCCTTCCTTAATATATCTTTGGCCGAGTTTGCTTTGTTAGATCTCTTCCATCTCCGATATCCTTGGTCGAGTTCTCTTTGTTAGATCTCTTCCATCTTTTACATCTTTGATTGAGTCCACTTTGTTAGGTTTCTTTCATGTTAGGTATCTCTGTTAGAGTCTGCTATAGTGGTTCTTTTTCTTGAGTATCTGATCTTTGTCTTGTGTGTCTAACTTTGACATGATATCCAAGAGATTTACCCAGATAACCACCGTAACCCAAAAACAAAAAAGAAAAAGAAAATACAGAAAACCAAAAATATAATAATACCTGATTGGCTTTAGAGTGCAAATTTTATGGTTCTATTGAGTATTCAATCCTCTTTTACCATGTTTGTTCAGAAGGATATCGCCAATCTCACCCTTTGGTTAAAGAAGATTGAATAGGGGCAGTTGTTGCACCCCAAAATTTTCCCTCTTCATTTTACCTTTCATGGCTTATGCTTCATCATACATGCTCATACATTCTCATGATAAGGATCAGAGTATCTTGATTCCCAAGGCTATAAAGAGATGTTTGTTTGGTCAATCAGTGCAAAAGAGGATCTCATATCTTCAATCTTTAAACTCTCTCAAGCTACAAGGGTTTCTTATATTGTAAGACATCTCATTTGTCCCATATGATCATTAGAAGTTGGAAATTTGCAAAGTTTGGGGAAGAATCACATTTCTACTATTCATTTCTTAAGATTAGGGTTTTGGTCAGTTGAAAAGTTTAAGGATTGTAAGAGTTAAGAGTGTGAAGTATTACCTTCTCATCATCATATAAGACATCTTTATTCAAAGACTTTCTCAATTTGTCCAGAAGAATAAGGGTTTTAAAGATTGGTCACTATCTCCTAAAACAGAGGGCTAAAATTAGGGTTTAGATTTTAATCAGGAAATATCTGACTTTTTAGGAAAGACTTAATTCATGCCTCTTTATATGTTGATAAACAACTATCATTGGAAGATTGGGTTCCATTTTTAAGTGAAAGAAGTTCAATTGATCAAAAGGGGAAAATGGTCATTTTGTCCAAAAGTCAACCAAAGTCAAAGTTGACCAAGTGGACTTTTGGTCAACTATAAATTCAAGTATCCTACTTTCATATTTCATAACCATTGGTTGCATAAAATCAAGAAAAGAGGTCAAAATGGAGATAACTTGTTCAAGAAGTTATTTAGACATTTAAGAAAATTTCTAAGTCATTAAGTCTCCATAGTACTGAACTTTGGACATCCATAACTTTCTCATTTTTTATCCAATGAAAGCTTGAGAATAAACCTACAAGTTTGTTATTATGTGCTCAAGCCTCAAAAATAAAGTATTCGTGAGTTATTAAAGTTAGAAGTTCTGGCCACAAAGAGATGTCAAGTTGCCTTCTCATTGGCAAGTTATGCGCGTATTTTTATCAAACATGTGGTGTGCCAAATGTATGAGCTTATTTATTCCAATCTAAGCATCAATTTAAAAATTTTAAAAAGAGCATCTTATAGTTTTCCATGAGAGCTGATTATTAAGCTTTGGATCACTCAAAATGGCCAAAGGTTGAGTGAGATGTGGGTTCTTGAAGTTGGTACCTTGAACTGGTCAAGCATGCCCCATGCAGGCCCATGCATGAATGTGCAGTTTGCCTTACCAAACATCACTTTTTCTCAAACTTCTCTCCATCATATCCCCATCATTTGAACTCCAAATTGTGAAATTCAAAGCACCATTACTATCTACATGAAAAGTGCTTTTCAAAGGCCTATTAAGAAAATCAATCGCACAAGCAAACTAAGAGAAATTGGAGAAGAAAGGGAGTTATTTGATGTACTTGGCATACAATCAGTTTAAAGATTTTTAGCATGTAGCTTACAGCCAGTTTCATATCATGCACCATCATCTATGCCTCTTTGCTAAAACAAAACAAGCAAGTCTATCTGATGCCATGCACGCGTTCCTCATTTCTTTTGCTAGAATTGGCAATTTTTCCCCTTCAAGTATACTCCCCGTGTGTAGATAAAGACAGCTCATCAAATGTACTTATTCCATTTCGTTTTCATTCCTAAAATCTCATCAAAATGACTATGAATACTAAGCTAAAACAACACAAAATGCATTCCACATAATTCTTCACTCAAATCCGCTAGTTGTGATGTAACTTCCCTCCAACGGTCTTCTAGCTAACAAATACTATTATACCATTAGCAAAGCTTTCTCTGAACTCTTCTTCACTCTATAAAAGTTCACTTCAATCTCAATTTGAAGGAGAGGAAATTCTGCATGAAAACCTGATCTAACTTCTCATTTCTTCTGTGCTTGTATTTGATTTTCTTTTCCTCCACGCCAAGGCTCTCATATTCATCCATTGAAGCATAGAATATAATATTGAAGTGGTTTTCATACAAATCCAGAGGAAATAGTTGAATTTATTTTTCAATTCACAAGGTACGAATTCAGATCTACAACTCTTCATTCCAGCATGTTCAAATTGATTCAAAGTTTGATTATGCATTCATAGCTGGCCAGACATTATGCTTGATGTAAAAATTTGCTTAAAACTGAAGAATAAAACAAGTTCTGAAGTTCTGAAAAATCTGCAAAAATATGAGTTTTTGTCATATTTGTGCTTTGATCTCTACTAGATATTTTGATGATTTTAAATTTCGTAAGATGTGTGGTGTAGAGTGTCAAGAGATTATTGATTTATGCTTTGAATCATCAGTTTTGGTCAAGAACTGAGGAAGAAAATCAATTTTGAATGTTGGGAATTGGATCTGCATATTTTAATAAATTGATATGCTTGCAACCAATAATTTTCACGCGCAATTTTCTCCGTGTATCATGAATCATTTTTGAAAATTCTTGATCCTACATTAATCTACTCGATGAGATCTTTAATTTGATCAAAAATTCATGCATTTTCATCAAGAATCGAAGGAGCAATCATGATCTGAATTCAGCATGTAAAACTGATTAACATGTGTTAGTGCATGGTTCAGCGGTAGGGATGACTACGTGGCGCGCATCTATTGAACATGTTTTGATTTTATTTTACAACGTGTTTTGGCCTTAACATGTGTAATAAGTCTTGGCAATTTTTTAATTTTTAATGCATTTTTAATAATTTTTTATTTTTGTTTTATGATTTTCTTTTATCCAAAAATTACCAAAAAAATATATTAGGCTTATTTTTTTAGTATATTTTCATATTCTGAATTTTATTCCTTTTTTTTTATTATTTTTATAAAATTAAATAATACAATTAATCAAATTAGGGTTTTCTTCACCATTGAACATTTAGAATTTTATTTTTCAATTTGTAATAATCTGAAAAAATCCCCAAAAAATATATTAGGTTCCATTTTGAATTTAATTCATGAAAATATTTTTTGTTTGATTTTATAAAAATTCGTGATAATAAAATAAAATTAATCTTTGATAATATCATTTTCTTTAGCCCTTTTTGTCACATTGTGTAAATAATTTTCTTTTGATATATTCCTCCAACAAAAAAATTACATAAACATAATTTTACTAATTCATAGGTATTAAATTAGTTTGCTATAATTTTTAATTGAATTTACAATTCAAATGTTCTCCGTGCTAATTTTTAGAAACTAATATTAGTTTTTGACCTTTCTTCTTGCTTAGACCTTAAGAAACATTTTAAAACCTAACTTCATATACTTGAAAAAATCAAAGAAAGTATGTTTAATTTCCTTGGATACTTTAAATCACAAATATTTTTGCAAAATTCTCTAGTTTGACCTTTTTTTATTAACTAGTCTTGTTAATTCCTAATCATTTCTAACTCTTCAAATTAATCCAAGGAATATTAATCATGTTTTTGACTTTTACAAGTCTTTAGAAATCTAGGTTTTAATTGGCTCAATTTTATAAAAAAAATCCTCTTTTTTTTAAACTAGATTTGATTAGGGAACATATTAGGGTTTTACTTTGACCAATTTCTTGTGTTTAGAAGTCTAGGGTTTGATTCTAGCTCTCTTCATTCTCTCATACCTATAACACCTTTCTCTCCCATCCAATCTTGGTTACTTCTTATCCACCTCTATTTGTGTGTGTAAGATATTCATCTCTTTCTTTGTTTCATAGTGTTGAAAGTTTTGATGCTTGGTCATCCCTCTTCCCTTCTTTATTAGACTCTCCTCTCATATACTCCCCATAGGATCTTTAATTCACTCTTTTATAAGTTTGAGTTGAATAGACCTTGGGGTTATATCCATGTATGTTAATATTAGGTAGATATTTCTCTCTTTTATCCTCAACTACATGATCAATATTGCATGACAACATTAGGGATAGATTTAGGTTAGTATCCCCTTAGACATTTCTTTTTCTTTTGCATTTTAATTAAAACAAAAACTTCTTTTTTTTTCTGGTAAACTTCAAAACACTTCAAAAATTACTGATGAGAATCATACCTTTGTTGATCATGGGAGATGATAAAAGGGTTTCTTCTCGATCTTATTGCTTTTCCATTCTAAGCCATGGTCTGGTTCAAATCTCAAAGACTTATTTCATGAATAAGTGGAGAAGTGGCTAATATCTCTCTCTTGAGATCAACTAGCTGTTATTCATAGCAAAAACACCAACCAACACAAACTCTTTTTCCTTCGGGATTTTCTTTCAAAAGTCTTTTTAAAAGAATATGTTAATTCACTTTTGTGCTGACGCGTAAGTCTCCAAAGGTCAAGTTGCGGCAGAAGGCGAAATTAATATTATTCATTAAAAAAACAAAACAAATAAAACTTTTGAAGCCAAACTATGGCTGCTCTAATTCATTAAAAGGGATACGTAGGAATTGGGGTAGGGCCCGAACGAGCATAACTTTTATTTTCCCTACATTATTTTCGTTTTCCTTTTGCATGCATCCCCCCTCTTATATCTTTTCAGCTTTTAAGATATAGACATATTGTTCACACCCTTAGATCAGAATAAACATAAGTGGATCTTGTAGAGTACTACAAACGTTTGGGGTGCTAATACATTCCCCTCGCGTAACCAACTTCCTTACCCGATCTCTATGGTTGCAAGATCGTGATTTCACTCCTTAAGGTTTTCTCGATGTTTACCTTTCCCATCCTGTGGGATAAAAGACGTTCAATGGTAACTTCATTGAATTTTACCTTTTATGATTTCAGCCGGTTGTTTCACCATGAAGTGAAAAGATACCTCGAGGCTCAAGAATATCCTGAAGGGGCATCTATTAACGGTAAGAAATTCCTACGGAGGTTCTCCGCCAAATTCTTTCTGAGTAACAGAATTTTGTACAAGCGCAATCATGACTCGACTCTCTGCTTAATTGTATGGACAAGAAGGAAGTTGGGAAGATTATGGAAGATATGCATGAGGGGGTCTTTGGTACTTATTCTAGAGGGTATATGATGGCTAAGAAAATTCTAAGAGTGAGTTATTATTGGTCAACGATGGAAACTGATTTCCATCACCATTCCAGAACTTGTCACAAATGCCAGATTTATGCTGACAGGGTACACATGCCTCTGGTTCCTTTGAAAATCTTGACTGCTCCTTGACGTTTTAAATGTGGGGAATCGATAAGATTGGAGAGATTAAGCCTACCATATCTAATAGGTACCATTTCATCCTAGTCGTAATTGATTATTTTACAAAGTGGGTTGAAGTAGCCTCGTTTACCTCTGTTACCAAGAATGTTGTGCCCCGGTTCATTAAGCATAACCTCATCTGTCAGTATGGCATACCTGAGAGGATCATCACAGACAATGGTACCAATCTCAATAATACTATGATCACGGAACTCTGCACACAGTTCAGGATTAAACATCACAATTCTTCTTCGTATCGACCGAAGATGAATGGCACGGTGGAAGCCGCCAACAAGAACATCAAGAAGATTTTACAAAAAATGACAGTAACATATAAAGATTGGCATGAGATGTTACCATTCTCTCTTCATGGTTATTGCACTTCAGCATGTACATCAACTGGGGAAACCCCATTCTCTCTCGTCTACAGTACGAAGTTTGTCTTACCTATTAAAGTCCAGATTTCCTCTCTAAGAATTATGAAAGACGCGGGTTTAGACGAAGACGAGTGGATTTAGACCAGGTTGGACCAGATAAATTTGATTGATGAGAAGAGGCTCACGATTATTTGTCATTGTTAGATGTATCAGAAGCGCGTGATCAAGGCCTTTAACAAGAAGATCAAACCTCGGGTGTATCAGGTTGGCGGCTTTGTAATAAAGCGTATCATCTTACCACAAGGTGATCCTAGGGGCAAATAGACTCCCACGTACGAAGGGCCATTTGTGATTAAGAATATATTTTCTGGCGGCGCTATGATACTTACCACCATGGAAGGTAAAGATCTTCTGCACCCTGTGAACACAAACATAGTCAAAAGATACTACGCATAATAGTGACCCGCTAGGTTGACAGGCCTAGGAAAAAATAAGGGCATCCCAATGAAACAAAAGGGTTCGGAAAAAAATTAGGGATATATGTAAAAATTTGTACACCCGACAAGTCGAAAAACTGAAAAGGCGGCTTGAGCAAAAAAAGGTATCCTGGTGGATTGAAAACCCGAAAGGGCGGTCCAGAAAAAAGTTAGGGATTAAAGCGTATGAATATGTCCCATTAGATCACTTGTTTACTAACAGTCAGCATGACTATCAACGTCAAGTTCAAATGGTACAGATCAATCCAGTCAACTTCTATCGTCGACAAGGAATGAGAAGCTTGAAGGTATAGGGGCAATAGCATACTTGAAACTCGAGGAGAACATTTCCACATAGCAGTTTTTCTTTGTTTCTCTTTGTACACCTTTTTCTTTTCATGACCATTTATTCTTACTAGGATCTCTATCTCTTTGTACTAAACAGCCTATTTATAGGCAAACTCTCAATACAAATATGCTTCAAAATTCAAATTTGTTTTGCTTTCTCTATTTTGTTTACAAAAACGTCCAATGACTAAATTGAATGAACATATGCATTTGAATATGATTACTGTTAACAAAATACATGCACGAAAACAGGATTAGCATTTACTGAAGACTCTAGGAATTGGGATAATGTTTAAGTCATTCATAAATTCCCCACAGAGCAATCTTCACAAGATCATCCATAATAGAGATATATTCTCCAGCAAGTCTAATATGCCCTCAGGTAGAAATTCAGGCATCTTCTAGTAGTTCACCTCCATATCCCTATTGGATAGCTTGACCTAATCATCATCCCCAATAGGTCCCCAGGAGGATAAGGAAGTTTGATCACTTCCTCAGCATACAGTGGAGACTTCCTTAGCGCAACCTATAAAATTCTAATCCGCATTAGAGTTTATTTCCTCGACATAGTTTACAGGAATTTAATTCCCAACGGAGTTTATTACTCCAACATCGTAAATCCCTAACAAAATTCTCCTCTCTAGCAGGGATTAATCAAAGTTTCTATCCCCAGAAGAGTTGCTACGGTATTTGAAACATGGACAAATAGCACACCAGAGGAATATCCATCTCTTTTATCCCTTGTCAGGGTACATAAGAATCAAATCCTTCAACAAAAAGAACAGAGAATGACCGACTCTTCTTGAATGCCTCTATTCTCAAGCAGAAGTCAAAAATCAACAACAGAGTATCCTCAAACAAAGAAGGAATCCCCAACAAAATTATGCCTAGCAGAAATTGAAGAATCACTTTCTTCATCCCTAGCAACAATTCGGGATTTATTTTCCCCAGCTAGACATTGTTATAAGGAGCTATCTGATACGCTTCAATGATATATTATATCCATACAACATTTCACAATACATCATAGGATATGCATACCAAAGCGCATATAACATTATCATTTATTTTGAGAGCATCATTATGCAATGCATTACAAACATCATGAAATTACATAAAGCTATTTTTGTCTTTTCAGGTAAAGTTCACAAACAGACGAATATCATCGGCAATTTTCAAACAGGTCAGAGATTAATTCCCGAAACAGGACGGGGCAACTATCTATATGACCAGGCGGTATGAATTCCTGAAATAGGACGAGTTTACCAATTAAAAACAGATTGTAGATCAATTCCTGAAACAAGATGCGGCAACTATCTGCATGACCAAAGACTTCCTTCATAGACTGAATTTCGACGAGCATTCCTCTTCAGAAGTTTATTCTGAAGAGATTCCCCCTAGAGACTGAATTCTGGCGAGCACTTTCTTTCTGAAAAACATTCTTCACAGTAAGGCATAGACTCGTTTTGATACTCTTAACATCCAGCGACATTCTATCATCTCTCTAAATGGAATCTTCAAGCCCATTTAAGAAATATTATCAACCAACAACATTACTTCATGCACCGGCGAGTGCAAATTTCTGGGCACTTAAGTGTTCAATCCTCTTCCACCTTCAGATCACAAATGACAAACATGCCAATCTAACTCTTCAGGATTAAGAAGATTAAATAGGGGAAGCTGTTGTACCCAAAAAATTTCCCTCCCATTTTCTTCAAGATACCTCCTCATGCTCTTAGGGTTTTCAATTGCTCAAGTCTACTCAATGTTTGATCAGACAAATTTTCTTCCTAAGCAGTTGACCTACAACTAGTATTTCACTTTTCTCAAGGAAATTTGAGCTTATAATGCCTCAAGTGGATTTCATGGTTCCTCATATGTCTCAAGGAACGCTTATTCCAAATTTCAATCCTTGCATCACAAGTTTGCTCAGTCAAGTGCTCAAATGACTAAAAATTAACTATATTGGGTAAAAAGTCAACTATGGTCAACATACAGTCAAACTTCAAGATTTTTGGTCAAAATCAAGATTTTGAAGTCACATTTATCATTTTATCAAGGGTTGATCATGATTCATCAAGAAAACTCTCAATTCCTAAAAATTCAAAGTTGCCAAATTAGGGTTTTCTTAAGAAGTTAACTGAACTTTGACAAAGCATAACTTTCACATGCTTCATCATATTTTTCTCACCCAAATATCATTTTGAAGGAAATTCAATTCTCTATAACTTTGTCTCCCTAAGCTCAAATCCAAAAAATGCTTCATTTGAGAGATATGGGACAAAACATTATAGGTCATTTCAAAAGTCAACAAAAAGACACTTTTTGTCAAGGAAACTTACATCAAGATAAATTCTTCAAAGACACTTTTCGAAGAAAGCCTACGACCCAGGTTCCTTCTCACAACCTTACCATCCAGGTTTCTTTTCACTTACCTCCAGATAGCAGTCCATAACACTGTAAGACCTGGACCTGATCAAACACGACTGATTTCGCATTTCCCCAGTAAATCATGGTGCAGCTTGTACCCTGACCAGATAGTAGTTCACTTTCACCTCCTCGACTAAGAGATGATTCCACAATAGAGTAACGGACAACCGAAGCTCCTAAAATTCTATTTCTCCCAAGACAGATACCAACATTCCTTAGCAGATTCCTCCTTAACGATAGGAACGGGAATTATCATCAAAGGAATATCTCGGGAAATCAACATCCTCTTGATGGAATCTTTAAGCCCATCTCCGACGATTCTCTGTCATATTTTCCGGATGGCATCTTTAAGCCCATCTCCAACGATCTTCCGTCGTCTTTTCCAAATGGCATCTGTAAGCCCATTCCCGATACTACCTACACAGTCCAGCACCATCTCAGATGAGTGCAAATTTTTGGGCACTCTAGTGTTCAATCATCTTCCACCTTCAGATTACGAAAGGCAGACAACCAATCTACATCCTCAGGTTTAAGAAGATTGAACAGGGGAAGCTGTTGTACCCCAAAATTTTCCCTCTCATTTTACTCAACACATGCCCATTAAGATCCCCAAATTGCTCAAGGATGCCCAAGAGTTGACCAGACAAACTCTCTCCTAAGACAATGTATCTCAAACTAGGGTTTCCATTTTCATCAGGGTGTGGGAACTCCAAAGGTCCCAAATGCTTTCCATGGTCCCAATATGTTCTCATGATAACTTTTTATGCTTGCACCTCACTTGTAATATGGTCCACGACCTAAATACTCACCCACACATTATTTGCTTCATTTTTCATTTTATTTTGATTTTTTATTAATTAAAATTTGAATTAAATCAAATAAATGGAAAATAATGGCAAAGATATGTTTTGACATGATTTTTTGACAGGATTGCAATCAAATTATGATGAAAGATCAAGACCAAAACGAATCAGGGTTGATTGGTACAAGAAAGGAATGATTTGGCTCAATTTAGAAAGATTACCTATGGCATGAAAATCATATAAAATCTTCTTAATTCTAAAAGATTCAAGCCAATTTTATAACCCTAATTCATTCTAACATATATATGGAACATGTATAAGGCATAAGGAAAGGGTTAGCAGTCGTGAAGAGGCCAGAACAAACTTCAAAATTTCAAAGAAAAGTGGTGGTTTGATTTCCATTCTAGAGGCCAATTCAAGCCATCCTAACATTACCAATAGATTGTTGGACATCTCAGGAACGTATCCCAATCAATTGCAAGCCGCCCCAAGTCCTGAATCATCATGTAGTAGTCACACGGTTTGCCCTGTTTTTCCAAATTCGATTAATGTGATTCACGCATCATGAACATGTTTTAATGGCATATATGTGTTTGTTATCATGTTTGTAACATATTGGTTATGTTTAATTGATGTTTTAGCGCGTGTACTGATAATTTCCATGGCTAGGGTTTGAAGCCACATTTTGGGGCTTCTTGATACAGGAAAAATTAGGCCAAGAACTGGATACTGGGATGATCGTGGCATCAAGACCAATTGATCCCTGGTCTTTAAATCCATTTACCGGTATATTTTTGATGTTTGAAGCACGCAGGTTTTAGTGAAGGACATGGTCTATAGGTATAGGTTATATGCCTAATACGACAGGCTGGAGGTAGAAGAAGGTGATTTGTCACCACCCTATTAGTTTACTTGAAAATAGCGCGCGTGGCTTTGTTCCAGTTTCTTGGAAATTGTTTTATATATTTTGTATTATTCTTATTCCATTAACAACTAATCAGCATAGCCCAGCTGGCAAAGGCGTCTCTTGGTAAGTGAGAGGACCTGGGTTCGATCCCAGGTCCCAACAAATTTCTTTATTTTCTCACTTTCCACTTGCAGATCCAATGCTTCTAAATTCCACGCATGTACCTTGCACCTTTACATCCAGCCACTTGATCAGAATAGTATCAGATCCAACGCACTCCAAATGAGAGACCATGATGCACCCTCAAGTCAACACTCCATGGGATCAGGCATGTTGACTGGGCTCAGCATTATTGGGCCAGGGAAATTCAACAATATACCCCCTCTTTCAACAATTCAACACAGGCCCATTTTTAATTCTTTCTTTTTTTATTTATTTCTTTTATTTTAATTAATTTGTTTAATTATTTTTCACCAAAAATTAATTACTTTTTTATTAATCATAAAATCAGTAAATCACAAAAACACAAAAAAAATCATTTTTCTCATGAAATATTTATTTCTTTAATTAATTTAATTAGAAACTAGGTTAATTTAATTATTTTTTTGTAAATAAAACTAATTAGAAATTAGGTTTCAAATTTGTAATTAAATTGTTTTTTCTCAAATAAAAACCACAAAAAACATATAAAATCTTTTTCACAAAATATTTTATTTTCTTGAATTATTTAATTTAGTTTAAATTAGGTTAATTTAAATTTCTTTTTATAATTAAAAATAATTAGAATTAGGGTTTTATTTGTACATAACCTAATTAAGTCTTTTGTCAAATAATAACCCAAATATTCTCATCAATTAGATTTTTAGGGTTTCCAATCATTCTCGCATTCAATTCGCCGCGCGCATTTTAATTCTTTTTATTACAATTGTAACTGCTCCGAGTTTGTAATAGTAATTAGGGTTTTAAATTCCGTATTTTTGTTTTCAGTCAAGATAATTATGTAACTGCCAAAGCCTTGTAATAGCTAGGTTTTATTTTCTCTCACTTTAAATTCCCGTAATCTTTAACTGTCTAGATGCATGGCTAATAAGATTGTATGGAAAGAATGCTTGAAATTAAAACGGTGGATCACCTAATGTGCAAAGACTAAATTAACTGAAAAATTCACATGCACATATTCACTCCTAGGGTTTTCCTCACTTCGGTTGCCTTCGGTCAACAGTAATTAAGCATAGGAGATTTTAGTGGTTGTCCTCCAGTTTAAAGATCAAATCTCCCATTAGAATGTTGCCTCGGAAATATTGCCTCGGAAATGTTGCCTCAGAAAGATCTTAAGACTCTAGCGTTACTACTAAAGTTTCCTAACTGTTGCTTTGGTGACTGTACTTGTCCCTTCCGAATGTCCCTTACAAACTCCAACGATGGGGCTACCTACTCCTTAATAGTAGGATAGCGCTGTCTAAAGGAAACGAGAACGAACAATCTCTTTTTCGAGTAGGTAGAATCTTAAGTACTTGCTCAATAAAAACTTTTCACACAAACACCTTTCAAAACAAATTTTCAAAACAACTTCGTCACACCCTTGAGGACTGATAAAAGGGTTATCACGAAGTAAAACATTTTCAAAGAAAGCACACACACAAGAAAATTTTTAAAAAGATGAGCAAGTACCTAAGATCCCATGGAAAACCATGGATAGAAAGGGTGCTAACACCTTCCCTTTCTATAACCTACCCCCCGTACTCAGAATATCTCGAAAAAAGGTTTTTTTTGTTCTTTTTCCTTTTCCTGATTAGATAAAATAAAAGTCGGTGGCGACTCTTGCTTACTGCGACATTCTGCAAACAAAAAACGCAAAACGCAAACCAGTAAAAACAGTCGGTTCTGCCACCGTATCACACATCGCTGCATGGAGACTGATGCAATAGATTAAATCGCAAAAAAAACTTGATAATAAAATTGCTTCATGGAGACCGGTGCAATGGATTATATAGATTAACTCGCATTTATATCACAACCTAGAGGATAGATAATTGGAAAAGCTTGATAACTACATTGTTGCATAGAGACTGAGGCAATGAGTTATATCGCGAATTTCACACATTGTTGCATGGAGACTAAGGCAATGGGTTATATTGTAGATGAGGTAACATATTTTTGCATAGAGAGTGACACCATAAGTTGTGTCGTAGAAAAACTGTCTTTGATGATCGAGTGTTACATAACTAAATCAGAGATGAGATTGGGTTTTTTACCAATTGTGTTTATTCTCAACCCAGGTAATAATCTGATGGAGGATCCAAAGATATTGGTTCCGCCCGAAGTATGTTTGGAAGAATATCATGTATGACGTGTATGCATGATGTCTTAGATTGATAGGAACCGTAAGTGATATGCATTGAGTGTCTATATATGCCCCATATTTTTACATATGTACTGAATGTGCGTGTATGCCCCAAAAATGCTATGAACAAATATTTTTGATATTCTCTCCTTTCAAACCATTGGCTTTGTATTATCAAATCCTCGATGTTGTATGTTGCATCGTCATGGTATCTTTGAATTGATTTGAACATGATCAAAAGTATCAGCAAGATCTTTGATATTTGTATCGTAGGCATAGACAGTGGCGTGGACGTGGACGCTTACATGGATTTTCTTTTGATATTTTTCTAACCAAAATTCTCTTCGATGTTTTATCTAGTGCTTTTATTTGTAAAATCCCCAAAATAATTTTAACACAATATTTACAAGAAATAATCATAGTATTTGGAAAACAAGTCTGAAAACGAAAAAACACAATTCGTAAGATGGAAAAAGTAAATGTTTTATTGATACGCCTCTGAATAGGCAAGAATAAAAAATGTAATTCCTTGAAAGAGGTAATTAAAGAAATATTTTAAAACTGTAAATGAAAATGAAAATGATAATTGATATTGTTGTTCCCCAATGCTCTCTTGATAGCTCCAATCTTCTTCGCTTCTGAGTTGAATGATTTGGATCCAACTCTTCCTTCGTGGTTTGTGGTCGCTGTTCTTAGATCGCAGTATCTTTGTTCTTTATTTCTTTTTAATAAGATCCCTAATTTTTGCCTGGATCGCCCTTTTGGGTTTTTAATCCACTGGGATAATTTTTGTATGCATGTCCCTAATTTTTACCTGGATCGCCCTTTAGGGTTTTCGATCCACTAGGACGCTCCTTTTTGCCTAAGTCACCTAATTAAGGTTCAATCTTAGAGATATTTCTTATACGTAGTATTTTTTTACTGCACTTGAATTTTCCGGATGTGGTAGTTCTTCCCCATCCATTGTTGTGAGGATGAGACCACCACTGGAGAATGTTGTTTTTACCACATATATGAAGAATGGAGAAACACATGAAGGGGGGTTTGAATTGGTGTTTTTAAAAATAAAGTAATAGACACATAGTTATCCTAGTTCGTTTGAACTCAAACTACTCCAGTCCACCCGCCAAGGTGATTTCGTCTCTCTCAAATGAGGTATTAATCCACTAATCAAACTTGATTACACAGATACAATAACAACTGTCAAAGTCTTCTTGAGGTTAAACCATAAATCGGTTCTCTCAAGGTATTACACAATAATATGATTAAAAGTGTGTAAAAAGATATTTTCTAGATAAAACAATATTACTACGGTGATTTATTACATAATTTAAAAGCACAAGATAGAAAGGTAATGAGATTTTTATTTTTCAGTGCACTGTAGAGTTGTGTACGATTTCTCCTTCAAGTCTTCTTTATATAGGAGATGCATGGGAGACATGAGAGGATTCTTTTGGAAGGTTGATAAAGTGTAGTTAATGTTCTTTTCAAAAGTAGAGATCATGTCTTGACTCAACCGTTACTTTTTATTTGCAATGAATAAATTGTAACGCTTCAGAACATGCTTTCTTGGGATCCTATCAGAAGATGAATGTTACCATTGAGACTTCTTTAGTTCCTTCCAGAACTTTACGTATCAGAATATCATAGTTTTTGTTCGCAGCGTTGGTGCATTCAGAAGTTGTAATATTAGAACTTCTTCATTTAAGCATGTCACACAGATTTGCTTCTAAGTATGATGTGTCACAACATAGCTTCAAAAACTAAACTTTCTCATCTTCTATGCTTCTTACATCAAAAATTCCCTGCATATAAAAAAATTTATTAGAGATCATATTTATTCTTTATATATATCATGTGTTTGTTATCATTAAAACATTTACAAGGATGTAGAACCAAACTATGTTCTAAAAATCTCCCCTTTTTTTATGATGACAAAAACTTGTATATTTTGATAGAATACTTTAATAGCATAAAGAATTAAAGTCTCCCCTTAAGTTAGATACTCAGATAAAGAAAAAACACTTCCCTGAAGATGTTCTGATCAGAGCTTTGAGATGGAGGTTTTTGATGCGTCCACAACATAAGTTACTTTCAGAGGTTGATTTTCAATTGATTTTTCCTGTTTTCTTTTAGAGGATAAAAATAGAAGTTATGATATTCAAAATGTTTGAGACTGAGTATCAATACTATTATATTCAAAATATCTTACGTTCTCCCCCTTTTTGTATATAATCAAAAAGCAAAAAAACACGTAAATAATAAAATGCATTTTGTATTCAAAGTGGATTAAGATAAACAGAAGGAGGTGGATAACTAGAAGATTGAAATAAGAAACAAAATAAAAACAATTTTTCAGAACTAAGGTTGAGGAGGTTAAGGTCGTGTGAACAAGGCTTCCAATAAACTATTTAATTGATTGTTCGACTCCTCTTATTTCCCAAGCACCCCCTTAATTTCCTTGCTAGTTTCATCCTGCTTTTCTTACATTTCCTTAAACATAGCATTTCCTTTCATCAACTCCTCTAGAGTTTTCAGCATAAGATAAGATGAGGTTGTTTTAGCAGAAGAGACCATATTCTCAGAACTTACTGCAACTGATTCTGGAACAGGAGATTCTTCGACTTCCTTGCCTTTGTCTTGAAACATGAGAAGAGGAAGAGGATCAAGAGACAGTTCATTATACTATGATGTCGAAGGGGTTTCCCAAGGGGTGTTATCCAGCAGAAGGAGGGGTTTCTTTACCCAGTGTCGCAAAACTTGATCCTTGAAGACTTTTAGGCGATCGTAGAAGTTTTGTTGAGCGATTTCATAGCTAAGCTCCTTTAGCTTCAGAGATTCAGACTTAACCAATTTTTTAAGCTGATTCCAATGAGAATCAGAAGAAGTTGAATTGAGATTCTCCATGTAATCTAGCTTTAGAGAGTTAACCCATTCCTTTCTTTTTGGCAGCTTTGGGGGTCTTCTGATAAGTTCCTTCTCCAGCTACTTTCCTTTTTCTTGATTTCCTGGGAGAAACTTCCAGAGGTTGTTGCCTTAGATCAAGAATGTTTACATATGGAATCGTACCAACACTCTTGCAGGCTTTTAGATACCCACGAACAATTTATAGAGAAGAGTCTGCTTGAGGGTTCCATGTACCTTTCTTAATTTGAAGAGGAAAAACCAGGAATGGTTTGATAAACTTGATGAATTTGATGAGAGGAAGCCATTTGTTCAAACAAACTCTTTTGGGGTTTTTTTAAAGGTGAATAGTTTGAAGGGAGAAAAAAAGAGTGAGAGTGGAAATGTGATAGTGTTTGTGAAAGAGTGAAATATATATATAGCCAACGGGAAGAAAATATCAGTTTTAATTAAAAATAAAAGGAATTAAAAGAAAATGATTACGTGCATTTAATGATTCCTGAAAAGGGAGATAGCGTGAAGATATGGAAGAGTTACCATTTTAACTTTAGCCTCAATGCATCAACTCAATTGTTTCAGTCCCTTTAGAATTTGAGCATGTGTTCAGCTTTAGAGGATGACCTTGCGTTTAGAGATGAAAAATGTTGATGTTTTGAACTACTTGCTTCTATCTTAGAAATGAACTGTTTTTGGAGAACATTCAGATCTTTTGGATAGATTCTGATACAACTTTCCTTCTCACTTCTGAAGAACTATTGATTAGATATTCACACAAAGAAAATTTAAAGAATAAAGTTATGAGGGTTTAAATATACAGAACCAACATTATCATTCTGGGAATAATTTCATACTGAGATGATTCAGAATGAAATTAAATTTATCCTTAGAAAGGGCTTTAGTGAAGACATCAGCCCATTTATGGTGTGTGTCTGTTGTACCCCAAAATTTTCCCTCCCATATTTCTCAATACATTTCAAGTGAGATCCTCAAATTGCTCAAGGAAGTCCAAGGGTTGACCAGACAAACTCTCTCCTAAGGCAGTCTACCTCAAATTAGGGTTTCATGTTGCATCAAGATACTTGAGTCCAAGGGATCTCAAATGATCACCATGGTCCTAATATGTTCTCAAGATCATCCATGTCAAGTTCCAAGCCTTGCAGAGGAAGTTTGCTCAGTCAATTGCTCAAAAGCCTAAAAATCGATTGTGTTAGGGCAAAAGTCAACTGTGTCCAACATACAGTCAAACTTCAAGATTTTTGGTCAACATCCTCATTTTGAAGTATCATTCATCATTTGATCAAGGGTTGATCATGATTCATCAAGGATTGCTCATAATTCATCAAGAACCAAAAGTTGCTAAATTAGGGTTTTGTAGGTAAACTCAACTCAACTTTGACCAAGTATAACTTTCTCATACTTTATGAGAAATGACCCATACAAAGCTCATTTTTAAGAGGATTCAATGATCTACAATCCATATTCATCTTCAAAGTTCAAAATATGCACTCACAAGAAGTTATGAATTTTGACATTATAGGTCATTTTGAAAAGTCAACAAAAACACCTTTTTTGTCAAAGGTTCATACATGAAAATGGAATACCAAATTGAGATGAGACCAAACGGGTTGCTTAGAGGACATCTTAAGCTTTCTAAAAAGTCAAAGAACACCTTCAAAGAGTCTAAATTGAGGAAGTTATACATTGGTGAAGTTAACCCTTTTTGCAAAATTGTCAAAAGTCAACTATGCCTAAAATTGCAATTTTTGCTAAATGGGCCTAACTTTTTGCACTTGATTTGAGTTGGTAGCATGGTCCACGAGCTCCAGCCCTTGCCACTTGTCATTATCTCATTTTTATTATTTATTTTGATTTTTATTTGAGTTAAATCAATTTAAATCAAAACAAATCATGGAAAAATTCAAAACATTGAAATCTCAAGATTGTGTACATGTTTCAGGTCCTATATCCAGTTGGCAAGTGATTGAATTCGTGCAAGGCCTTTGTGTGCACAAAAAGATTGAGTTTGATCAATTTTTGGAAAAAGTTTCAAGTGAATAAAATCCAAATCAAAAGCAATAATGGAGAAAGATTGAGATCGTGTTTGCAACCCTAATTCAGTCCTTGATATATATTGAACAATTGCAGACAAAAAGAAGGAGGTTAAAGAGGCGTGAGAAGTCAGAACAAACTTGAAAAAAAACAAAAAAAAGTGATGAGTCGAATTCATAGTTCCACGCATTCTCAAGACCTTTTAGCCATTCCAATCGCTTCATGGGATCATAAGCAAGCGAAACCAATCAAGAACAAGCACTTTCAGGCGCCAAAACCCACTATAAGTCAGCCACGACTTTGGATTTTTCTTGAATTCGAATTTCACAATTTTGGCATCTATAGCATGAAATAATTGTACATTCTTTCTCCTTGAAACATTTCCAAACTGTCTGTAATATCCAATTTCGTTTTGGTGGACTGTATCAAGAATTGCCATTGTTAGGTTTTTTGGTTTCGTTTTAGGGTTTTTATGTGCAGGTAAAATTAGCCCCCATGAAGGGTATCATGATGTTCATGATGCCAAGACGGTTCGATTCATGGCATTAGAAGTCATTTATCGCGCCCATGGAGGATTTTGAGATGAACCAGGGTTGTAGCTATGGACATACGTCAGTAGGTAAAAGTCCCTGCATCTTTTAGCCATGGAGAGAGGACAGGGATGATGGCGTGGCAAGCTCCTATTGCTTCGTTTAAAAATGCGCGCGCTAAATTAACATATTATGCCTTTTTAATATTTAATTATTGTTTTGTCTTTGATGTACAAATAAGACGCACAGCTCAGTTGGTGGCCAGGTCATTGGAAAATGCTTTGGGGCTTGGGTTCGAATCCCAGGTCCCCCCATTATTTCACATATTTTGTCTTTCCATGATCCAACACGCCCACAAGGCCAAGGCCCACCATAGTCCATCATCACCCCATCAGCCATGTTTCCAGAAAGGCCAGATCTAAAGGCTATCAAATGATGATCCACCAAAGGCGTTGGTCAACACGTAGCACTGGATCCAGCAAGTCAACAATGGATCAATTCTTCTTGGGCCAGATTTCTATCCACACTCCCTCAATTTACTTTTTCCAAGCCCAACTTTCTTTTCTCTATTCTTTTATTTTTCTTAATTAATTTATTTATTTATATTTACTAACAAATTAATTATTCCTTTTATCAAAGAATCACAAAAAATGATATTTTCATCCAACTAGATTTAAGTTTATGTTTTTTTTAATCAAAAATTAGTTAATTTAATTAGGTTATTTAATTTTAGGTAACTTTAATTATTTTGTAAATAAATTAAAAAAACAATTAGAACAATTAGGGTTTTAGTTCAATTTAATTCTATTTTCTTTTTCTTAAAAAATAACAAAACACAAAAATAAGCCATTTATTTATTTTCATTAATTAATTAATTAATTTTGTATTTAATTTAAAGAACCCTAATTATTTTTCTTAAAAATAATTAAAAACAACAAAAACAATTTTTTTCTTTTAATTAGGTTAGAAGGGGTCAAAACCCTAGTTCTCTCTCGTTCTTAATTTCATCGCGCGCGCTTTGTTATTAATTTTTACCACATTAATGTAATTGCTCACAAGTTGTAATAGCTTAATTAGGACCTCTTACTTTCATTTATCGTTTTTTTACGGGTTTGTTTTTGGCTATGTAAATACCCGAAGCCTTGTAATAGCGTAGCTTTACTTCTCGCATCTTAAAATTCCACAAAATATTAACTGTTAGATGTATGAATATTAGGGATGCATGACAAGAATTTATGTAAACTTTAAAATAGTTAGCTAACCCTAAATGTGAAAAGATAATAAACTTGAAATTGAATCACTCGCACATGCGCACTCCTAGGGTATACTCTCACTTCGGTTGCCTTCGGTAAACGGTCATTAGGTATAGGATATTTTAGTGGTCACTCTCTTGTCTAAACAAAGATCAAAGTCCCGTTCGGAAAAGTTTCCTCGGATATTGTTGCCTCGAATAATTGATCTAATTCATTAGGGTTACTACTAAGATGTCCTAACATTGCTTTACTGATCGTACGTCCCTCTCGAATTGACCCTCAAAACTCCAACGCTGGTGCTACCTACTCACTAATAGTAGGATAGCGTTGTCTAAAGGAAACGAACATAGAACAATTCTTTTTCGAGTAGGTAGATGCTAGTAGATACTTGCTCAATACAAACAAACTTTTTCACACTTACACTCCTTTCAAACAATGTTTTCAAAAATACTTCGTAACACTCTTGAAGACAGAAGCAAGGGTTAAATCGGAGTCAAACAAAAACTTTTCAAATTACACAAACACTTAAGCAATTTTGAAAATGATGAGCAAATACCTAAGAGCCCGTAGAAAACTACGGATAGAAAGGGTGCTAATACCTTCCCTTTCTATAGTCTACCCCCCGTACTCAGAAAATCTCAAAAAAGGAATTTTTCTATGCTTTTTTCCTTTCCTTGTTGGATAAAATAAAAGTCGGTGGCGACTCTTGCTTACCGCGACATTTTGCAAACACAAACGTAAAACGCAAACCAACATTCCTAAAACAGTTCTGGTTCTGGCCACCGTATCACAGTGTCTATAAGTTTTAAAGAGAGATTTCCTTTCTGAATATAGTCCCTAATAAAATGATGTTTAATTTCTATATGTTTAGCCTTAGAATGTAAAATAGGATTTTTTGAAAGACAAATAGCAGAAGTATTATCACATAGGATAATAATGTTACTCTCATTTATGTTAAAGCCTTCCAGCTGACTCTTCATTCAGAGCATTTGTGTGATGCATCCAGTTGCTTCTATATATTCAGCTTCGGAAGTTGACAGTGCAATGGTGGATTGTATTTTTCTGGACCACGAGATTAGATTGTCTCCCAGAAATTGGAAGCTTCTAGAAGTACTTTTTTCTATTCTTTCTATGAAAAAGTCAGCGTCACAGTACCCTACTAATTTGTATTCTCTATATTTTATATACAAAAGACCAAGATTAGTAGTACCTTTCAGATACTTGAAAATTCTCTTAACTGTTGTTAACAGAGATTGTCTAGGATCTGATTGGAATCCAACACAAAGATAAATTCTATACAGAATATCAGGTCTTGCAGTTGTTAAATATAAGAGAGAACAAATCATACCTCTGCATAGCTTATATTCTACTTTCTTACTTACCTCTTCCTTTTCCAGAATGCATGTGGGATGCATATGAGTTTTGGAGGGCTTACATTCTGACAAGTCAAATTTCTTCAAAAGTTCTTTGACATACTTGCTTTGATGAATGTAGGTTCCTTCTGGAGTTTGATTGATTTGGATACCAAGAAAGAACATGAGTTCGCCCATCAAGCTCATTTCAAACTCTGTCTGCATAAACTTAGCAAATTCTTTTCCCAAAGAGGCTTTAGTAGATCCAAAAAATATATCATCTATGTAAATTTGACAAACCAGAATGTCATTTTTAAACAGTTTACAGAATAAGGTTGTGTCCACCTTCCCTCTGGTAAAATTATTTTCTAGCAGAAAATTACTTAGTCTTTCATACCAAGCTCTGAGAGCTTGTTTCAGACCATATAATGATTTCTTAAGTTTATAAATATATTCTAGATGTTTTATATTTTCAAAGCCAGGGAGTTGGTGAACATAAACTTCTTCATCAATGTAACCATTTAAAAAAGCACTTTAACATCCATCTGATAAAGAGTGATCCCATTATTTACAGCAAAAGAAACTAAATATCAGATATATTCTAACTTGGAAACTAGAGCAAAGGTTTTTGTATAATATATCCATTCTTGCTGCCTATAACCTTGTGCCACCAGTCGTGCTTTATTTCTGACGACTTCTCCTTGTTCATTTAACTTGTTTCTGAAGACCCATTTAGCTCCAATAATTTTAAAGCCTTTTGGTTTAGGAACTAGATCCCACACATCGTTTCTGGTAAATTGATTTAGTTCTTCCTGCATTGCAAGGATCCAGTCATTATCCAGAAGAGCTTCGTCGATGGAAGTTGGCTCAATTAGAGACACTAATCCCATGAGCGATTCTTCAGAATTTCTAAATGTAGATCTTGTTCTTATTAGGTCACCTTCTTTCCAAGAATCGTGTTTTCCAGATGTGCTAAGCTTCTTCTGGATTGTCTTTTCTGGATGGGGTCTTCAGAGGTTGTTGTAATATTTGTGACATCTTCTTAAGTATTTGGCTGTGATTCTTTATTAAGAACTTCAGATTCTCTATCTTCAGTACCTGTAAATCGAACTTCTATATTGTTACCAATAGTTCCAAAGCCAATAATCTTTCCTTTCTGATTGCCTCTAAAACCTACAGAGCCTCTAGATTTAAGCTCCATACTTTGGAACATATGATTTCTTCTTGTCATGTGTCGAGAGCATCTAGAGTCCAGATACCAAGATTGGTGTTTCAACTTTGTTGTTAAAGACATCTGTAACATAGACAATTTTTTCCTAGATACACATATCTTTTTAGATCCGTTTTTGTTAGAGTTACCAAAATTCTGTTTGAATTTTGGTTTAGCAGTAAAAGGATTACTAGTATACTTTATGTCTTTGTATGTCCATATGTAAAGTCCGAATATATAGGTGTGTGTTTTATGACTATGTCATCAACTTTCTTTGGTTGATATTCTTTTCCCTTATATCCTATACCTTTTTTGCCATTTTTACTAACTCCATAGATCATTGAATCCATCTTGCTCATATCTATGTTTTTAGCTAGAAATGTTTGAAAGTTATGATCATATTCTTTTATGATTCCATCAGAACTATTAGAAAATTCTGAAACAGTTTCTTTCTGAGCTTTTTATAATTTATTTTTAATAACATAATTTTCATTTCGAGTTTAGAAATTGTTTCTTTTAGCTCAGAGTTTTCTCTTTTTAGTTTCTTAGTTTATTTAGAGTCGGATACTAGATCCTTTTTCGGGTTATTGTTTTTGACTCAGTTGCTGATATCTTTCAAGAATTTCTAACATACTTTCTTCTAATTGAGATCTAGAAACGTTAGATAATACCTCTTATTCCTCTTAGTCTAACTTTGATTCATATGATCCAGTGTCATCTGATACGTTGTCCATTAAGGCTATGTTGGCTCGTTCATACTTTGATTCTGTTTCAGCTTCAAAAGATTCTGAGTCATCCCATGTTACCATAAGACTTTTCTTCTTTTCTTTGGAGAACTTATTTTTAGGTTTTTATTTTTGAAGGTTTAGATAGTCATTTTTGTAGTGACCTTGTTCATTACATTTGTAGCATACAATATCTCTGTTACTAGATTTTCTGTATCCAGAAGATGATTCAGAATGATTCCTTATTCTTCTGGGAGTTCTAAACTTCCTTTGCTTGTGTTTCCATAGTTGATTGAATCTTCTGGAGAGAAGAGATAGTTTGTCTTCTTCTAAAGAGGATCCACCAGGGTTTTCTTCTTTTGCTTGAAAAACTTTAGGTTCATATTTTTTATTAGATTTGAGAGCGAGAGACTTACCCTGCTTCTGGGGTTCATCTTCTTCTAGTTCTATCTCATGACTTCTCAAGGAGCTGATTAGTTCTTCAAGAGATATTTTGTTCAGATCTTTGGATAGTTTTAAGGCTGTGACCATGGGTATCCATTTCTTGGGTAAGCTTCTAATGATTTTATTTACATGATCTACTGTTGAGTACCCTTTGTCTAGAACTTTTAACCCAGCAATCAGAATTTGAAACCTTGAGAAAATTATTTCAATTGTTTCATCTTATTCCATTTTGAAGGCCTCATACTTATGAATGTGAGCAAGAGCTTTGGTTTTTTGACTTGTTTTTTGACTTGTTTTTTGCCTTCATGCATCATTCTCAAACAGTCAAACATGTTTTTAGTTGATTCTCTGTTTGTGATCTTCTCATATTTGGTGTACGAGAGAGCACTTAAGAGGATTATTCTGGCTTTATGATGATTTATGAATTCTTTCTTTTGTTTATCTGTCATTCTCTTTTAGTCGATCTTATGACCTCTTTTGTCAACTGGATGTATGTATCCATCAGTCACCATATCCTAGAGATCAGCGTCATGAGCTAGAAATAAACTTTTGATTCTGCCTTTCCAGTAATCGAAGTTCTCATCATCAAATATTGGAGGTTTTCCACTGATTTTGTCTTTCTCATCATGATTATCATTTCTAATGATCTAAATTGGTCCCACTATAGTGTTTTTCTTGCTTGGATCTTTTTCTGGCACGGTTAAGTGTTTACACCCAGAACCAGGCGCTCTGATTCCAATTGAAGAATGGAAAAACACAAGAAGGGGGTTTAAATTGGTGTTTTTAAAAATAAAGTAATAGACACGTTGGTTATCCCGATTCATTTGAACTCAAACTACTCAAGTCCACCCGCCAAGGTGATTTCGCCTCTCTCGAATGAGGTCTTAATCCACTAATCAAACTTGATTACAGAGATACAATAACAACTGTCAAAGTCTTCTTGAGGTTAAACCAAAACTTAGTTCTCTCAAGGTATTACACAATAATATAATTAATAGTGTGTACAAAGATGTTTTCTAGATAAAACAATATCACTACGATGATGTATTACACAATTGAAAAGCACAAGATAGAAAGGTAAGGAGATTTTTATTTTTCAGTGCACTGTAGAGTTGTGTACGATTTCTCCTTGAAGTCTTCTTTATATAAGTGATGCATGACAGACAAGAAAGGATGCTTTTGGAAGGTTGATAAAGTGTAGTTAATGTTCTTTCCAAAAGTAGAGATCATGTCTTGATTCAGTCGTTACTTTTTATTTGTAATGAATAAATTGTAACGCTTCAGAACATGCTTTCTTGGGATCATATCAGAAGATGAATGTTACCATTGAGACTTCTTTAGTTCTTTCCATAACTTTATGTATCAGAATATCAGAGTTTTTTCTCGCAAAATTGGTGCATTCAGAAGTTGTAACATTAGAACTTATTCATTTAAGCTTGTCACGCGAATTTGCTACAAAGTACGATGTGTCCCAATAGAGCTTCAAAAACGAAACTTTCTCATCTTCTATGCTTCTTACATCAGAATTTCCCTGCATATAAAAAACATTATGAGAGAGAATATTTGTTCTTTATATATATCATATGTTTTTTATCATCAAAATTCTTACAGGGATGTAGAACCAAACTATGTTCTAACAATATGGACCTTTATAGTTTGGTGTCCATATACCACGTGAATCGAGGCGAGGTAGCAGAATATTTGTGAGCACCAAATCCCATTCTTTGAATACTTGAAGTCAGAATTTCTTGTCGAAGGATTTCTTCATCTGCTTCTTATATAATTGACTGTGACACAAAGCTGTCAGACGTTTCTCTTCAATGAAGTTGAGTTGATCAAGTCGCATCTGAACCCACTCGGCTTATTCAAGCTTTGTTTCCATTAGAACTCAAATTGATTGAATCTCTATTTCAAGTGGGAGCACTGCCTCCATGCCATATACTAGAGAGAAAGGAGTTGCACCTGTTGATGTGCGTACGTAGATACGATAGCCATGTAAAGCAAAGGGAAGCATTTCATTCCAATGTTTGTATGTCTTCACCATTTTCTGAATGACTTTCTTGATATTTTTGTTGGCAACTTCAACGGCCTCGTTCATCTTGGGTCGATATGGTAATGAATTATGATGCTCGATCTTGAAATCTTCGCATAACTCCTTCATCATTTCGTTGTTCAGATTAGACCCATTGTCTGTTATGATCCTGTTTAGAATCCCGTATCTACATATGAGATTTTGCTTGATGAATTGAGTAACCACTTGACTTTTTACATTCGCATATATGCCGCTTCTACCTATTTGGTGAAGAAATTAATGGCAACCAGTATGAACCAGTGTTCATTAGATTCTTTCGGTTCGATCATGCCAATCATATCAATTCCCCACATCGAAAACAACCAAGGAGAGCTCATAACATTCAATGGAGTAGGCGGCTCGTGGTTTGGCCAAGTTACCTTGAACATGGCTGATAGAGTAGCCAAAGCGTCTTCCATCTAATTTTCTTCTTGTGGGATATGATTAAAGGTAACCTCAGTGAATTCCGCAGCTAGCTTCAAAACATGATCCAGATATGGAATCAAATTGGGATGCTTAGTGTCCCATTCACCATTGACTTGGTATATGACTAGCACAAAGTCTCCAAATACTTCGAGATGTTTGATTCTTAGATTGATGACACCCTCTAGACCCAAGATACAAGCTTTGTATTCAGTGATATTATTGGTGCAGTCAAAACATAACCTTGCGGTATAAGGTTTGTGATAATTCTTTGGAGAAGTCAAAACATCCCCAATGCTGTGCCCAGTGCATTTGAATCCCCGTATGACATGAGTGTCTAACATGCCCCTGGTTTAGGTCCTTCATCGAGCCCTGGTATTTTGTAGTCACATATAACCATGACATCTTCGTATGGAAAGTCGAATTTCATTGGTTTATATTCTGGAAACGACTGATGAGCTAGGTGATCATCTAGTACACTACCCTTGATGTCCTTTTGAGTAACATATTGGATGTCGACTCTAATAGTAGCATCTACCATCGGGCAATCCTTCTTGTAAGAGTTGGTTTTTTGAACACATAATTTAAAGGATCCATTCTTGTTATTAATCACGTGGTGTGAGTTAACATGTATTGCCTCAATATTTTATTAGCCCAAGCGAGTGCACAACAAGTTTTCTCGAGAAGTGAGTACCTGGTTTTGCAGTAATTAAATTTCTTGATGAGGTAGTAGATTGCGTGCTCTTTTCTACCTATTTCGTCATGTTGTCCTAGTACACATCCCATTGATCCTTCAAGCACTGTCAGATACATGATGAGCGGTCTTCTGGGAACTGGTGGCATTAAGATCAGTGGCTCTTGTAAGTATTGCTTTATGGTTTTGAAAGCTATCTGGCAATCATCATTCCATACCACTGTCTGATCTTTTTGCAATAATTTGAATATAGGCTCGCACATAGTTGTTAGGTGTGATATGAACCTTGAAATGTATTCCAATCGTCCCAAGAAACCACAAACATCTTTCTCTATCCTCGGAGCTGGCATTTCTTGTATGGATTTTACCTTGTCGAGGTCTACCTCAATACAATGCTGACTTACATTGAAACCCAGTAACTTGCCTGATCTGACACCAAATGTACATTTGTTTGGATTTAACCTTAGTTTGAACCTTCACAGACGATCAAATAAATTTTGTAAATGTATGATGTGATCCTCCTTTGTATGAGATTTGGCAATCATATCATCTACGAACACTTGAACTTCTTTGTGAATCATATTATGGAATAGTTTGGCCATTTCTCGTTGATAGGTTGCCCCTGCATTCTTCAAACCGAATGGAATTACCTTATAGAATAAAGTGCCCCAAGGTGTCATGAAGGAAGTCTTTTCCATATCTTCGGGTACCATTTTTATTTAATTATAGCCTGAGAAACCATCCATGAATGAGAATACCGAAGCTTGAGTTCTATTTTCCACCAAAATATCTATGTGAGGTAGCGGGAAATCGTCTTTAGGACTTGATTTGCTTAGATCCCGATAATCTACACACATACATACATACTTTACCATCCTTCATGGGTACTGGCACGATGTTAGTTATCCAAGGTGGATAATCTACCACCGCTAATAACCCTGCATCAAATTGTTTAAGGACCTCTTCTCAGATTTTGGTGGACATGTCTGGAAGAGTTCTCCTGAGCTTATGTCAAACTAGAGAGTACCCTTCCTTGAGAGGTAGCATGTACACAACAACGTATGTATCTAATCCTGGCATATCTTTGTAAGAACAGGAGAATATATCTACGTATTCATGGAACAACTTGATCAACCTTTCTTTGAAACTTTTTTCTAATGTTTCCCCCAACTAGATCTCTTTCGGATCTTCCTTTGTGCCAAGGTTAATGGTCTCAATAGATTCCTGGTATGGTTGTATGCTGTCAGCTTTTTGCTCTATCCCTCTCGCTAGTTCTACAAAAAAGTTCAAGATCCTCATCATCTTCCTCTTCAGCTTGATTGATGGGTGCATCAAAATTATATTAGATAGAAGCAGTAACATTATCGGTGATTTTGGGCATGGATCTGCACATTTATCATGTTTTGGTGCAGTTTTCAGTATGTGGATTTGGAAAATTCATATGAAGGAAACTATTTTCATTTTTAAACATGAGAGATAAATGCAAAATAAAAACAAGGATCTTAATTGAATACAAAATATAATTTTTATTAATCGTGAATATTGTCAGAAACAAATGGGGGACCCTTACAAGCAGCCCCTATGCCTCAGGCTCGACATAGGTTCTTTCAAAAAAAAGGAAAATTACTTTGGAAAGAAAATCTCAGGAATCTCCACAATTGTCCAATTCTTGAGTTCTTCACCTGGGGCGCATTCACGAATGAAGTCAGATGCTCTTTTAATGTTATTATTGTTAGATATCATTGCCACATGTCCTCTATGCTCTACTCTTTTGCTGACGAAGGTTTCCTGGATTAGAGGAAATCATGCTCTGCCTTTCAGAGTAGCCTTTGAAGATTCGTAACCTAAACCAAATTGATTCTTCTTCTCGGATATTTCTGGGAGCTTTCCCCAACCCTTTGAGTTACCACTCTTCACTACTATTTGTAAATCCTTCCACAAAGTTACAATAGGTTTCTTGATCTTTTCCACTGGTAAGGTCACCTTTGAGGAAAACTCTAAGACTTAAAATGGTGTGGCTATGCAGTCTTTGTCAGCACTGATATACCTGTAGGACTCAATGTGACTTACAAAGATGTCTTCTTCTCCATCGATTAAGACCAATCTTCCTTTAACAAGGAACTTCAGCTTCTGATGTAAAGTCAAAGTGACTGCCCCTTCCGCATGAATCCAAGGTCGTCCAAGTAAACACGTATATGCTAGTTCTATATCAATAACTTGAAAAGTGATATAGAACATATGTGGTCTGATCTTGGCAGGAAGGTCTACTTCTCCGAATACCGTACTCTGAGAACTGTCGAGAGCTTTAACTATTTTGGAATTTAGTCTTGTTACAACACCATCTAGTGTTAGCCTCATTAGACTAGATTTTGGTAATACATTGAGGGCAGAACCAGTATCAGTAAGCACCCTGGACAGGCTTGTAGTACCTATCTTAATCGAGATGTGCAACACTTTGTTGTGAGCTTGGCCTTGTAGGGGTAACTCACTGTCGTTGAAACCCATATATGACTTAGATGTTAGATTTGCTATAACATTATCAAATTGGTTCACAGTAACATCTTTTGCGACATGAGCGGAACTTAAAAATTTCATCAGTGAATCTCGGTGTGCCTCTGAATTAATGAGCAACGAGAGTATGGAAATTTTGGCTGAGGTTTCATGAAGTTGATCCACCACCCTATAATCACTCCTCTTTATTATCTTCAGAAATTCATCTGCCTCTTGATCAGTAAAGTTCTTGCTCGGAGGTTCTTGATTTACCTCCACTACTGCTTTCCCTTTATCTTTCACCAACATGTCATTTTTATTCTTCACTACATTATCATTTTTCTTTGGTGGTTCGGATCCAAACACTCAACCACTGCGGGTCATTCCTTCTATCCTTGCTATATTTGAGATTGCAAGTCCTTGACTTGATAATGGCTTGTTTTAAGCCATTGACATATATGGTTGAATCATAACTCCACAGTACTGCTTTGTCACTTTTGTAAGGGGGCTAAGATGCACCCCTAATCACCATTGTAGTCTTTGGAACTACTGGTATCCTTAGAATTTGTTTTGGTGTCATTACAGGTGTTTCTGTTGAGCCTCCCCAAGAGATCACAAGAGTCTTCTTATTATGGTTCGGCCCTTGGCAAGGAAGTACCAATGGCTTCTTCGTTGCACCTTCAATTGCTGCTACATATTCATCTTCAGGGTATGATCTGAATTGGATTACCTCCTGGTTCACCAATTGTTCTAATGTCCTTTCGAAAGCTTCATTATGTTCCAAAAGGAACCCGCATCCCAACATATATTCTTCCAACTGATTTATCGAGGCTTTTACTCATCTGGCTTCCACAGTCAGTGACTAATTCGAAGGAATTTATTGTTGGTCCACCATGTGGAGGCATGGGGTTTGACTTGATATTTGGTTTCTTAAAAGTGGTGTCCTGGGAATCCAACAAATCCTTAACTTCATGTTTTAAGGCCCAACATTGTTCCATAGTATGCCCCGGAGAATTGGCATGATACTCACATTTGGCATTGGCATTGTATTTTGGCAGAGGTGGCCCAACTGGAGGAACTAAAGGTTTTAGCTCTACCAACGCCTTGACTAAGTGTTGTAACAGTTAACTAGGTGGCATATGGAGTGGATCTAACTTCCTTTGCGGCCTTTCGAACTTGTTTTGTTGCTTCCCTTGCAGGATTATTAATGGTTGTTGTGCCCTTGGTTGTGAGGCTACAACATTAATTTCTCCCTCCTTCCTTTTTGTGAAGTTAGGAACATGTCTTTTTTGCATTGTAAGGGGTATTTGATAATCCCCCTTGTATCTTCCCATTTTTTACTCCAGCTTCAATCCTTTCTCCAATAATTACTAGGTCAAAAAATCCTGAAGAGATGCTTCCTACCATCTTTTCATAGTATACCCCGTGTAAGGTTCCCATGAACATGTCGACTAGTTCTTTCTCTAGAAGTGGTGGTTGTACACGGGATGCCATCTCTCTCTACCTTTGGGCATATTCCTTGAAGGACTCCTCTTTCTTCTGAGATAGGTTTTGGAGTTGCATGCGGGTAGGCGCCATGTCCAAATTGTATTTATATTGTTTCAGGAAAGCATTAGCAAGATCTACCCATGTCTGGATGTGCACTCTTTCTAACTACATGTACCAATCCAGAGATGCCCCACTTAAATTATCTTGAAAGAAATGAATCATCAGCTTCTAGTCTTGAGCATAAGTGTTGTACCCTAAAATTTTCCCTCCCATCTTCAAGATAAATTAATTCAAGACACATCCTCATGCTCATGAAGGTCTCAATTGCTCAAGACTACTCAAGGGTTGACCCGACAAACTCTCCTCCTAAGAAATTGACCTACAACTAGGTTTTTTCTTTTCTCAAAGTAAATTGAGTTTTTAATGCCTCAAATGGACTTCATGGTTTCTCATATGTATCAAGGTACCCTCATGCCAAATTTTAAGCCTTACATCACAAATTCGCTCAATCAATCAGCCAGATGATTGAAAGAATTGTATTGGACAAAAGTCAACTTTGACCAATCTACAATCAAACTTCAAGATTTTTTGGTCAACATCAACATTTTGAATTCACATTCATTATTTGATCAAGGGTTGATCTTAATTCATCAAAAAAACTCAAGATTTATCAAAAGTCAAAAGTTACTAAATTAGGGTTTTCTTAAGAAGAAGTCAACTGAATTTTAACCAAGCATAACTTTCATAGACTTCATCAGAAATTTCTCAACCAATTCTCATGTTGAAGTAAATTCAATTGTCTACCACTTTGGGTCTCTAAGCGCAAGGCCAAAAATGCTTCATTTGAGAGATATAGGTCAAAACATTATAGGTCATTTTAAAACTCAACAAAAAGACATTTTTTATCAAAGCAATTTACATGAAGATAAAGGCCTCAAATTAAAATTTTGAACAACATGAAAGTTTTAGGAGACATCTTGAGGTTTCCAAAAAGTCCAAGATCATCTTCATATGACAAAAATTGAAAGAGTTATGATTTGTGCAAGTTGAGCAATTTTGAGAAAATGCATGAAACCTAAATTGAACAAAGTTGAATTTTTGGGCTAATGGGCCCAAGTTTTCAGGTTCAAACGTGTTCATGACAACATATTAGACCTCTAAATCCATTCACATATTTTTTATGATTCTTATTTCTTTTATTTGGATTTTATTCATTTAAATGCAAATTAAATCAAATCAAATATGAAAACATTGGATTTAGGTGTGTGGACTCTTGTTTTGATCAAATTGGAGGCCCGAAAAGCTCATGACCAGCTAGCAAAATCTTGTGAGGATGATTGGCACAAGATTGGCCTAAAAGAGAAACTTTTCATGAAAAATTCAAATCAAATCTCTTCGTCATGAAATACAAAGATTCATCTCACTTTGTTGACCTAATCTTCTCTCCTATAAATACATAACATATTCAGATCAAGAGGACACTTAAGACTTCCTAAAGAACAAACCTTAAAAATCTAAAAAATTTCAAGAACTAGGGCAAACTCAAACCCTTATCTCCATCCTTTGTCAATCGATTTCAAGCATCCCATCAGCCTCCTAAGGTTCCCAGGAGTTCATCCCAACCAACATTCAAGCTTGAAGCACGCCAGAACTCTCTCCCTCAACATCACCGGTTTGGTAACCTTCTCTAATCTCAAACTTTTTATATACACGTTGTTTAATGATTTGATGCACTATTACATGTTCCTAATGATGTTTTGAACAATTTAGAACCATCATTTGTGAGGTTTGATGCAGGGATGAAGATTTGCCATTATTACCATTTTTTGATAGATTATAGCAGGTTTTCAAAATCTCCTCACCAGAGAAGATGAAGTTGACCACCCTCCACGGTGGTTTAACACTCCTGACTCAGGAGACCTAGTCGTTTCACCATTCCATTAGTCCATTCAAATTTCCAGGCCCCACTAACATGCGTGTGTTCAATTTTGTTCGACTTCTAATTTTTGAATTAAGTTTTATTATATATTGAATGATAGTGGTAATATGAACACGTAACATAAATGGCCAAGTGATAAGAATGGTGACCAGTATTGTAAAGGGTGTGGGTTCGATCCCAACATTTTTATCAATTTCTTTTGTTCATCCAAGACAACATGCAGGTTCATCGTATGGTGATTGGTTATCATTCCATGTCACAAGCAACACTATGGAACAGTGGTAGAAGAGTGTGCTGGTGAAGGGAAGGGCGTGGGTTCAAGTCCCACCCCATGCATTTGTTTTTTTTCTTCTTATTTTACTAACCCTAATTTTTCACTCTATTTTATTAATTATCTTCTAATTAACCATTAACAAACCTTAATTTTTTCAAAACCCTAACAAATTAGGATTAGTTTATTTAATTAGTAATTAAATTTTGACATATTTTTATTTGTTAATTAATTAAGTTAATTAGCTTTTTCTAAATATTAAAATTAATTAGAAATAATTAGGTTTTAAATACTATTTATTAACTTAAATTATTTTCTACAAAAAACACCAAAAACATTTATTTAGAATTTTAGGAATTTAAACATTTTTCTAACATTTTTCTTATTCCTTTTTTTCTATTTAATTTTCTTAGACAAAATGTATAGGTCGCACTCTCCGATGTAATAGCGTATATTTATTTTCTCGCATTTTCCAATTACATAACTGCTCACAGGATGTAATATCTTAGGTTTTACTTTCCGCATATTATATTTTATTGACTGTTAGTAATTAGGGTTTGCATGGAAAGACTAACAATTGAACACAGATAACCCTAATTTTCAAGATAAGATAACTGAAAATACATACTTTGCACACTTGCACCTCTAGGGTAACCTCTCTTGTTGCCTTAAAACACACTGGTCATGTCCCTCGAAAGTAGAGATACTTTAGAAAATGACCCTTGTTTCAACAATATCATCATGGTCCCTTTTGAATAAAGATCATAGTCCCACGATGACCCTTCGAGTTTCCTACAAAACGATATAGTCCCTCGATGACCCTACGAGCAAAATGATGATTTTCCCTTTGATACAATTGCTAAAGTATCCTTACATGTTGCCTCCGATGAACATATGGTGACCCTAAGCTTTTCCATTCACATCCAATAAGATAGGATTACCTACCAACTAATGGTATGGATAATACTATCTCTAAAGGAGAGGGAAAATAACAAGAAAGACCTTTAGTGGGTAAGAAATCTTGAATGCTTGTTGTAATACGGTGGAAGAACTGACTCTTGGGTTTTGAGTTTTATCACAAATGTTGTGGATAACAAGAGTCGTCACTGACTTTTCTTTTATCCAATAAAGGAAAGGATGAAAATAACAGGAAAGACCTTTGAGAATTTTCTTGAGTTCGGGGGGCAGGTTATGAAAAGGGAAGGTGTTAGCACCCTTTTCATTCTTAGTTATCTACGGGCTCTTAATTGCTAGCTCACTTTGAAAATAATACTTCGTGTTTGTGTATGTTGGAAAATATTTTGAAAACGCCTAAGTGCGGCAATTTTGTAATGATTCTCGTATCGTTGAGTATGTATACAAAATGTTTGTTTTTGAAAATATTTATTGGAAGAAAGTGTTTATTTTGGAAAGATGTCTTGAAATTGCCAATGTAAGGCAGTTTTTTTATAATAACCCTTGTATCAGTCCTCAAGAGTGTTTATAAAGCATTTTGAAAGTAATTGTTTTGAAAGTATGAAGTGTGGAAATTGTTTTAGTTTGTGAGAAAGCGAATACGAGCGATATACCTACTCAAAAGGTCTTTGTTTTTTTCCTCCTCCTTTAGATAGTGCTAACCTTCCATTATTTAGTAGAGAGCCCTATCATTGGATGTGAGGGACAGGTGTGGGTCATTGTACAGTCATATAAGGCAACTTGTAAGACACTTTAGCAATCGTCGTAAAGGATTATGATCGTTTACCGAAGGAAACATCGAAGGGTCATCAAGGGATTATGATCTTTGAATGGTTTGATGATTCTTGATTTTTGAAGTTCAATGTTGACCAAAAAGTCAAAGTTTGAATTTTGTATGACAGTTGACTTTTTCATCAATCAATTCAATTTTCCAATTATCAGTCATTTTTATCTTTGGAAATTTCTTGAGCCATGTAATTATGTCAAGATATTGTATTTGAATCCTTGAGCTCATGCTTTAAGGCATTAGGTCATGTTCTAGGTCAAAAGTCAATATCAGTCATTTTCAGTCAAAACCCTAATTTTGGCAATTTTGACCTTTGATGATTTGAGGACTTTCCTTGAGGAATTATGATCAACCCTTGATAAAATGATGAATATCACCTCAAAATGTTGATGTTGGCAAAAAATATTGAAGTTTGACTATATGTTGACCAGAATTGACTTTTTCTCCAATACAATTGATTTTCAATCATCTGAGCACTTGACTGAGCAAATTTGTGATGCAAGGCTTGAAATTTGACATGATCACTATTTAAGACCTATGAGAAACCATAAAGTTCACTTGAGGCATTATAAGTTCAATTTTCTTTTAGAAAAGCAAAACCCTAATTTGTAAGCCATTTGCTTAGGAGAAGGTTTGACCAATCAACACTTGAGCAAACATGAGCCATTGAAAATCTTAGAAGCATGAGGAGATATCTTGAATAAAAATGGGAGGGCAAATTTTGGGGTACAACACTTTCTCACAACCTTTTCACAAAACAAATACATTTTTATACATCACATTTTCAAAACAACAAATATTTTCAAAAAAAACACTTTGTATACATTCTTGAGGACCGACACAAGGATTATTACAAAGTTAGCCTTACATTGTCATTTCAAAATATTTTCAAGAAAATCGCACACACAAAGTGTTGTACCCCAAAATTTTCCATCTCATTTCTCAAGGATTCCCTTACAAGATCTTCCACGACTCAAGTTTGCAGCACTAATACATCAATTTAGGTTTGGAATTGGCACAAGGGCAAAATGGTCAATTGCATGCTGAAAAGTCAAAATTTGACTTTTGGATCAAAATCAAGTTTCAAGAATCATATATCATCAAGACATGTTGGAATATGAATTTTTTTTCATCAAGAAAATCAAAAGTCAAAATTACTTTGGGAAAGTCAAAAATTCCAAATACTTAGAAATTTTTCTAAGTTTTTAGGAAATATGATAAATTCAGAACTTCTGGCCATATTTTCACCATGATGTAAGTTGATTCTGGAAGAACTTCTGACACAAGAGTTATAGATTTCAATCAGATCTAAAACATTGAAGAATAGAACTTCTCCTAGAAATGTTGGGATTTCAAGTTATAAATCCTCTAAGACACGTCCATGAAACTGAAGTACTCAGTAAATTCTGGACATTTCCAAGACAGAATTTGGTTAGAACTTCTTGACCAGTTTTCATGTAGGTTCAATAAGAATTTGTAAGAGTAATTCAAAGAGGATCTATAAAGCATGTTACAAGCTTTCTGAAAAGTATGAGAACTCCTTCAGAACATGCTGGAGCAGGAAGATTCAAAGATCAGAAGTTGGATATTTGTTCTAAGTTACGCTGATGCTGAACTTCTGATCCAGATTAAGCTATGATACATAATCTCATAGTGCATGTTTTCTATTTTGATAAATCTCATTATCATTTAATTCTCACACCCACTTTTGAGTTTTTATCCAAAGGATTTCCACACGTGTGGCATAGAAGTACCATTGTTGTCCTTGTAAAGCAAACTTTTGTACAAAGTTTATGATGGGCCCATGCTCTACTTTTGTTCTGAGGGTAATTTTCCATAATTCATGCTTACAAATTCAGATTAGGTGCGGCTAAAGTTGCTATCCAACCTGCTTTGTGCCTTGAACCATACTTGTTTAAACTTGCTTCAAGAACAAGTCAGCTCCCTAGCATATGATGGTTGTACTCTTGACTTCTCAAGCTACTAAATCTTTGCCTATAAATTGAACTTCATTTGCAACTGAAAAGGGATCGAAGATTTGAGAAAAAAACCTTGAAGCCTTGCTGAAATTTCAAAGAATTTGAAATTAAAAACATAAACACAAAAACTTGCTAAGCTTTTGTTTCTTTTTACACCCAAAATCTAATTTTCTTGCACATATCTTGGCCAAATCACCCACTCAACTTCTAATGCACATTTAGAAACAATCCCAACTTTTGTTTACAGACTGCAATACAATCTCCACCAACCTCCATTTCAAAAGAATCAGAACTTTTCTTCTTGGTTGTTCCAGAATTTTCCAGCAATTCATAGCTCAAGTTAAAGGTTGTTTCAGCCTTCTGAGCACGTGAGAAAGTTGACCATAACATCACAGCAGCCTGAACCAGACTCTAATTCAGAACAATCTCCAAACGCAAGGTAAGTTCCTTCTGACTGTTATCTCATTACTTAGGCATTGATAGACTTGCATGTCCAAAAATACAATGTAGACATCCTGACTCTGATTATGTACAAATTCATAGATTTCATGTATTTTTGCCTAAGTAGAGAGAACTTCAGTTCAGAAATTCTTAAGGAAATTAGGATTCAGAATTAGGATTAGAAAAATTCATGCTTTCCATATTTACAGTTCTGATACTTTACATTTATGAAACCATGATGAAATCTGCCATAACTGCTATGTGTGCATTTTCTATTTTATTGAGAAATGACTAAGTTGCAGATGCTCTGGTGGGCATGGAGAAGGAGATTAATTATCAGAACTTACTTTCTGATATATGTTTATGTTTTTTCTTCTAATACTGGATGTATAGCCACCCCAGTGGTAGAGAGCATGGGCATAAGACATTAGTGTTAAAGGTCCTGAGTTCTAGCCTCAGAAACACCCTTTTTATGTTTATTTCCTGACATTTTTACCCTATTAGTTGGACCAGAACTTTTAGGTCAATCCCCTTTAAATTTCTTATCAAAACAGTGATCCTGGACCAGAACTTCTAGATACTCTAAGCAACAGCGTTGACATTTCACTTACCTATTATCAGAACTTCTAGGTTTCTAGTTACATTAGAACCTCTAAACTATCTCAAACAACCAGAACTTTTGACTTGCCAATGACATTAGAACTTCTAGACTCACTCAGCAATCAGAACTTCTAGGATTTCCTTTGTTCCTAGTGATCCTAGAGCTTTAATGTGTTTGGATCCAGAAATTTTGACCTTCCCCTTTTCTGCTAACATTTCCTTTCTGATTTACAGTGCATCAGAGTAAAAACTTTTGTTCTCTCTTATTTCAGCAACGCGTTGATTCTGACACCTTTTTCCTCCTATTATTTTTATCATCATTTTGTTTTTCATTAATCAAAAACATCAAAAATATTTTTATACTCACATGCTTTATTTTGTTTCTTTTAAAACCAAAAGATTAAACATATTTTCTTAAGCAAATTTATTTCTTCTCTTAAAAAAAACAAAACAAGTGCATTTTACATTTCTTGTACATTATTTCAATATGGTTGTAATAGATAATTATGGTTTTAATTTCTTGCAATCCCCATTTGTAAACTTGTACACCCCATCCCCCTAATGATTGTAATAGCGTAGAATATTTACCTTTCGCAATTTATCGCTTTCATATAAAGTCTAGTAAAGTAGGATTTGTATGAGAAGATAAAATCAACAAGTAAACAACCCTTAATCAAAGACTAAATGCATGCAAATCAAACACACTACTCACACATGCACCCCTAGGATAATTCAACTTGTTGCCTTATGAAAAATGGTCATGTTATGCATGTGAGACGTCTTAGCAAAAACAATCAAAATACAACATCATAGTCCCTCGATGGTGCTTCGAATGTTGCCTTTCAAATGATATTGGTCCCTCAAGAATAATGCTAAGATATCTCACAACATTGCTATCATAACTACACGATGACCCACGCCCATCCCTTTCACATCCAAAGATAAGGTTTCTTACCAATCAATGGTAAGATAGCAACATCTAGAGAAGGAGGATAAGAACAAAGACTTTTGAGTATGTAGAAACGTTCTTATTTGCTTGCTCATTTTCAAAACAAACATCTTTTCCAAACACACACTAAAAACTTTCAAAACATGAAATATTTTCAAAAGTCCACCACTTTGTATACATTCTTATAAAGACAAGAATCATTACAAATTTGCCTAAACAAAGGCGTTTTTCAAAGATAGTTTCAAAATCCACCACAAAACACACTTTCAAACAAAATCAAATGATCTAGCAAGAAACTAAGAGCCCATAGATAACTATGGATGAAAGGGGTTCTAATACCATCTCTTTTCATAATCTACCCCTCGAACTCAAGAAAATAATCTCAAAGGTTTTTCCTGTTCTTTTCACCCTTTCCTTCATTGGATAAAAGAAAAGTCGGAGACAACTCTTGCTATCTGCAACAATTGCAATCAAACGCAAAACATCCCAAGTCAGTTCTACCACCGTATTATAGAATTGGCGACTCTGCTGGGACAACTTAAAAATGGGGTTACCTTAGGGCTAGATCATATTTACTTGCTTTTATTTTTTTTGACTTGTTTGCTTTACATTTTGGTTCCTTGTTTGGGCTTGTTTTGATCCTCTACCCAGATCTGGGACACCTTGTAGGTAAGTAGCAATACGTTGTGGAAACTGTGCAGGGTATACCGACATGGTCTAAGCAATAGCTACGTTAGTGTGACACATTTGTTGGTACTGGTAGCCCTTGAGTAGTCAAGGAGAATACGGGGCCATTGTGTGGTGTCATGAAGGACTAACTGACTTTAGAACCTTTACTTGACCAACTTGACCATTAGGAAGTAGTGAGATTTCCGGCTTTGGTGCAGTCCGAAGTTGGTTGATACTCGATACTATGCTCATTGAGATCATACTTCTCGGGATATTTCGGTCGCCATTAAAAAGGCTTGCGCTGAAACAATTCCAGATGAGGAAAGATCAATGATATTGAGATCTCCTAGAACCCGGTTACTATTACTAGGATATGTTAAGCAAATTAAACTTCAAGAGGGTACTTACCTATAAACTCCATGCAAGCCTAAACCTAAGGACTTGTTTGCTTTGTGTGTATATGCATACTTGTATATAACATCATAACATCATACCATTACATTTCACACTAACCATTTCAAGGATTATTGGGATTTATTTTTGTTCTGTTTTGTAGGATATGGCCTCCACCCGCAGGAATACTATCCAAGTCAATCTCGTAAAAATTCCTTCTCAACTCAAAGAGTTAGCATAAAGGGTCCCTGAGAATTCTTCATTCACCGAAAGACATGGTCGACTCCTAAACTTGGTGACCTCAAGCGTCAATGAAGACATGATGAAGGTGCTTTTCCAGTTCTTCTATCCTCTACACCATTGATTTACTTTTCCCGATTATCAGCTTGTACTTACTCTGGAAGAATTCTCTCAATTCTTGAGGGTTCCTATTCTCAATCAACTACCTTTCAACGGTACCAAAAGAGAACCAAGACCAGAAGAGATTTCCTGAATGCTACACTTGCAATAATCCGATGTCACGGCTAATTGGGAAATAAGAAGTGGTGTCAGAGGGTTCTTAGCCAAGTTCTTGTTTGAAAAAGCTCAAGATTGTTGGAACACTCTGGATTTACAAGATTTTAAAGAAATATTGACCCTTATCATCTATGTGATGGTTTTATTTCCAAATCCTGACCAACTCATAGATGTAAATGCTGTCAAGATATTCATATCTCGTAATCTGGTGCCTACTTTGTTGGGAGATATCCTACATTCTCTCCACTCTCGCACTATGAGGAAAAGAGGGAACCTCATGGGTTGCACTCCTCTATTTTCTAGGTGGTTTTTCTCGCATCTCCCTCGATCCATGTTGAAGAACGGGCAAGAATTGAGATAGTCCCATAGGCTGATGTCACTCAGACATTCGGACATTCACTGGTGTTCTCGATCCTTAGAGAATGTTATTATCATCGACTGTTACGAGGAATTCCTTAATTTCCCTTTCCTTGGAATTAGGGGAGGTATCACTTACAACCCTTTCTTAGCTTTGCGACAGTTTGGATATGCCCAAAGGGATGGTCCTCATGATATTATCATCCAAAGAGTGATGTTCGGCTACGAGAACGACGATCAAAGCTACCGCCAGAGGTTTGTACGATCTTGGAGGATGGTAAACAAATTGGATAGTAAGACGCTAGGACGCAAGAATTATATTCCCCTTGAGCCTTACCTTAGGTGGATACAAGCTCGTGCTCAAAAGCTCGTAATGCATTATCCCTCCATCCTACTTGTTGTCGTGGAACCTGTTGCTGAAGAAGATGTCATGTACATTATCCTCTATCCCGACATGCCTACTTATCTTGAAGACTTGCAAAAGGGTTAGATTCAGCTAAAGGAAGAACGAGACACCTTCGAAGCTCATTTCTACGCAAGCGAGAAAAGGGTTTTGGAGATTACAATGCAACTACATGAAGAACAAAGCTTGAACGCCTACCTAGCACCAAAGAGGATGCGTTCGACCTTTTTATCTTAGAAATTTACTTTGTAAGCCCAAGAGGCACGTTGTAACCATTTTGTACTAATTAATGAAATTTGACGTTTGTTCATTCTTTGTCTAGACAAATGTAAATTTCATAAATCCTTGAAATTATTTGCATACATATTTTCCATGCATCATGACATAACAGTTTTTCCACGACAGGTTTCCTTATCTTTATGTTATTTATTTCAGTAAGATGGATATCGAGAAAACAGTAAAGGACCTACAAGCATAAAACTCCCAGTTTCAAGAGACTCTGCTGACCCTAGCCAAGAGGCAACAAGAGTTGATGGCGCTGCTGGCATCCAAAAAGAAACCAAAGAGGAAATCCCTATTCAATATGGGTAAGAGATTTAAAGAGTCGATCCGTCAGATACTGGTAGTGGAAGATCCGTCTGAGGAAGACGAAAATCAAATTGGAGAAGCAAGGAGTACCCAGGATGGGTGTATCAATGATCAAGCTTCCGATGATGAAGATTATTTTGACGAGCAGTATCCTCACGCCAATGTTAAGTATAAGCAGCTAGAGGACAGATTAAAGGTCGTTGAGATTCAAGACATCCCTAGTTTGGATTTTGACGATTTAGGTTTAATCTCTAGGGTTTTCATTCCCCATAAATTAAAGATACCAGTCTTCGTTAAATAAGATGGGGTTTCCTGCCCAAATCTTCACCTGAAGTCTTATGTGCGCAAAATACAACCGCACACCGCTGACAAGAAACTTTGGGTTCACTTCTTTTAAGAAAGCTTGGTCGGGACTCAACTAGAGTGGTTTTACCAGTTGGAGGGTTCCCGTATCCATACATGGGAAGACTTGGCCACCGCTCTCTATCACCAATACCAGTACAATGTCGACCTGGCACCGACAAGAGTTCAACTGCAAGACATGACGATGGGGAAAAATGAAGGGTTCAAAGAGTACACCCAAAAGTGGATGGATCTCGCCAGTAGGGTCCAACCACCATTAACTGATAGGGAACACATTGATATGTTTATGGGAACTTTATCTGGTCCATTTTTCAATTTATTAGTTGGTTGTTCTTCATCCGATTTCACCGAGCTGATCTTAACCAGTGAAAGAGTTGAAAGTGGTATCAAGAGTGGGAAGATTCCCATAGCATCTGCTTCCACCTCCAATCCCGTAAAGAAACCCTTCACTGGGAAGAAAGAAACAAATGTTGTGTATGGGGAAAGGGCCCGTACCAAGAAGGATGACCGGCCCTCCGTTAATGCTGTCTGAATTTCCAATCCAACTCCTGTTCAAAGACCATCTTCCAATCATCAACGATTTGAGACTCCACAGAGACAATACACAAGGATAGGCATGTTGCTATCTCAAGCCTTACAACACCTGTTAAAGGCTAATTTGGTGACACTGCGTGATCCTCCGGCTAATCCAGATACCTCCTCACCTAAATACAATCTGAATACCAAGTGTGCATATCACTCGAATAGTCCCGGGCATGAGACCGACCAATGCTGGGCACTGAGGAATAAAATTTAGGACTTAATAGACAACAAGACGATCAAATTTGATCTGCCTCCAATTCCAAATGTGATAACGGCACCAATTCCAAACCATAGCAAGGGTGTCAATGCAATTGAAGACACCATTTTTGTTTCCTCCGTCGAAGACTTGAGTACTCCATTGACCATTATCAAAAAGAATCTTCTAAAAGTAGGGGTCTTTGCTGGCTTTTTGAAGGACTGTGATTGCTACGCCAAATAACTCAATGGATGCAAATGGATGAAGGAAGGCATTCAACGCCTGATGAATATCCACGAGATCCTATTTGAGAAGACTTCGTCCTCCAAAAGTTTGACCAATAAGATTAAAGACCTCTCCATCATAACGATTTCAAACAAGCCTCTTAGGATCTCCTCCAAGGGTCCTATCAGGATTTCAAATGAATCGATTGTTGCTTCTCTGATAATTACCGCCCCGGGCCAATTCCATACTCTTTTAATACAGCAGTGCCATGGAACTATGGTGCTGAGGTGTTTTACCTTGGAATAAAGCAAGATGCTTGGATTGAAGAAAGAAAATTTGATGACATTGGTAACATTACTGGCTCTATTAAGGTGACCAGAACTGGGAGAATCTTTTTACCTAACATCTCACCACCAACTACTACAAAGGCACCCGTCTGCATCACCACTGCTAAGCCTAGTACTGAAACAAGGGGAAAGGAGAAAGCAATTGAGCCTGCTGAGACAAAAATACATGCAAAAGACATTGTTGCTGAAGAACCTTCCGCTTGAGAAATGGATGAGATCTTGAAAATTATAAAAAGGAGTGATTTCAAGATAGTGGAGTAGCTGAGGCAAACCCCTTCCAAGATTTCCATGTTATCTTTGCTACTTTGTTTCTATGCTCATGCTCGGGCGTTAGTCAAATTCTTGAAGAAGGCTCATGTCCCTCATGAGACCATAACTGACCAGTTTGAAAATTGTGTGGCAAGCTTGACGGCCGACAATGGTTTGGGGTTCTCGGATGCCAATCTGACACCACTTGGAAAGAACCATAACAAAGCTCTGCATGTTTCTGTTGAATGTAAAGGGACTACCCTAGCACATGTTTGGTTGACACGGGCTACTCTTTGAACGTTCTACCCAAGGGGGCCTTAGACCGTTTAGACTCTGAAGGATGGTGTTAAAGTCGAGTGATATTATTGTAAGGGCTTTCGATGGATCCAAAAGGACAGTTCATGGAGAGGTGGATCTTCCGATCAAGGTGGGATCATAGATTCTCAACTCTACTGTCTACATCATGGATATTCGTCCCTCTTACTCCTATTTGTTGGGTTGCCCTTGGATCCACGGAGCAGGGGCAGTAACGTATACCCTTCATCAAAAGCTCAAATACCCGGTCAAGGGAAGGATCGTCACTGTTTGTGGTGAAGAGGATTTCATGGTAAGCCACCTCAATTCTTTCAAATATGTGGAGATGGATGGAAAATTTATAAAAACCCAGTGTCAGGCTTTTGAAGTTGTGCCACCAATGGTTTCTACTACCAAATCTTCCTCTGATGTGTCTAAAGCTGCTAAGGTCGTGCCAAGGATGGTTTCATTTAGAGATGCTCATGCCGCAGTCAAAGAAGGAAGTTGTGATACTTGGAGGAAACTCCCCGAGATCCCATTCAAAGTAGACAAATATGGTTTAGGTTTCACTATCAAGGCCCAGAAATAAGTGAGGCGCACTCGTGCTGAGAAGCCCCCTCTCCATATTGGAAATCATGAAGTAAATGTTGTGGAGGATTCTAATGTTGAGTGTGCATTTGAAGAATGGGTATATCCTACTACAACAGATCTCAATAATTTGCACGCAAAGGACTTTGTTCCCACCTCCTTCATTGAGGAGTAATTACTTGTTTATTGTTTTCTATCAATTCAAGAACCTTTTGTCTGTAATATTAAACAATGACTTTTAAGCCATATGTCTGGCCTGGGGCACTATGGTCCATTTGTTAAGGGTTCTATTTATGTTCATTTTATCATATGATCATTAAATGAAAATCATTGGACTTTTTCATTCAAATCTTTGTGATCATTTTCTTTCTTTTTCTTCAAATGCATTTTTCAAAATATCCATGTATCTTACATGCGCGCACATACACACACACACACACACACACACACACACACACACACACACACACACACACACACACACACACACTTGCAGGTCCTCATCCACTCTGAATCTCATTGGCAATGATTCTACTATTGCCAACTACGACTCCGAACGTCTAGTTAACCAAGTCGGAGATGAAGGCGAGGAAGATTAAGAAATACCGGGAGAGCTATCCAGACTTATATTGCAAGAGGAAAAAGATATTTAATCGCATGAAGAGTCAGTTGAAGTCATCAATCTAGGTACCTAGACAAACAAGAAAGAGGTCAAGATCGGAACTAACCTAGGGAGCAGTATCAAAAGCAGATTGGTTCAGATGTTGCATAACTATGTGGAAGTTTTTGCTTGGTCCTATGAAGATATGCCAGGGTTGGATACCGACATTGTAGTTCATCGTCTGCCAATAAAGGAAGATTGTCCTCCTGTCAAGAAAAAATTTCGTCGCATGAGGCCTGACATGTCTGAAAAGATAAAAGCTGAAGTGATGAAACAATTTGATGCAGGATTCCTAGCTGTGACGTCTTATCCCTAATGGGTTGCAAATGTGGTTCCAGTACCGAAGAAAGACAGAAAAGTTAGTATGTGCATAGATTATAGGGATATGAATAGGGCAAGCCCCAAGGATGACTTCCCTCTACCTCGTATTGATGTCTTGGTCGATAACACCGCTCTGCATAAAGTCTTCTCTTTCATGGATGGTTTTATCTGGCTATAATCAAATTAAGATGGCTCCCGAAGATATGATGAAGACCACCTTTGTTATGCAATGGGGTACCTTTGGCTACAAGGTAATGCCATTCGGATTAAAGAATGCAGGGGCAACATATCAAAGGGCTATGGTGGCTTTGTTTCATGATATGATCCATCATGAAATAGAGGTATATGTGGATGATATGATTTCAAGGTCACAAACTGAAGAGGAACATCTCAATCACCTATACAAGCTATTCGAGAGGCTGAAAAAGTACAAGTTAAGGTTGAACCCTAATAAGTGCACATTCGGAGTGCGATTTGGAAAGCTTTTAGGTTTTGTCACCAGTGGTAAAGGAATCGAGGTCGATCACGCAAAGGTAAAAGCCATTCAAGAAATGCCAGTCCCCAATTCTGAAAAGGAGGTCATAGGATTTTTGGGTCGTCTTAACTAGATCGCCCGCTTCATATCTCACTTGACTGCTACTTGTGAGCCAATCTTCAAACTTTTGAAGAAAGATCAAGTAGTCGAATGGAATGATGAATGCCAAGCGGCCTTCGACAAAATCAAAGAATATCTGCAAGAACCTCCCATACTCATGCCTACAGTTGAAGGAAGACCCTTGATCATGTACTTGACGGTGTTAGAGACTTCTATGGGGTGTGTGTTGGGCCAACATGACAAGTCTGGCCGAAAAGAGCATGCTATTTACTACTTGAGAAAAAAGTTTACCGACTGTGAAACCAGATATTCACTGCTCGAGAAAACTTTTTGCGCTCTGGCATGGGCTTCTCACTGGCTAAGGCAGTATATGTTGACTCATACCACTCTACTGATTTCTAAGATGGACCCTATCAAGTACATCTTCGAGAAACCCGCTCTTTCCGGACGGATAGCTAGATGGCAGATGATTTTGACTGAGTACGATATTCAATACACGACGCAAAAAGCCATCAAAGGAAGTGTATTAGCAGATTTTTTGGCCCATCAAGTTATTGATGATTATCAGTCTATGAACTTTGACTTCCCGGATGAGAATATCATGCTAGTAACCGACTGCGTGAAACCTGGACCGTATGTCAGACCTGAACAAGGATCCCGATGGACTATGGTCTTCGATGGGGCTTCCAACGCTTTGGGTAAAGGAATTGGTGCTGTGATAATCTCCCCTGAAGGTTTCCACACTCCTTTCACTGCTAGACTATGCTTCGATTGTACAAACAATATGGCTGAGTATGAAGCATGCATTTTGGGTCTGAAGGCTGCCATTAATTTGAGGATCAAGTATTTGAATTTCTTTGGGGATTCCGCTATAGTGATTAGCCAAGTAAAAGGAGATTGGGACACTAAACACCCAAATATCATTCCTTACAAGGAGCTTCTGTTATCTCTAATTCCTTACTTCGAAGAGATCACCTTTGAACACTTCCCTAGGAAAGAAAATCAGTTGGCCGATGCTTTAGCCATAATGTCTTCTATGTTCAAGGTCAAATGGGACAACGAAGCGCCTATAATTAAAATTTAGAGATTTGACGAACCTGCGCACTGCTATGAGCTTGAAACTGACACAGAAAAGCCATGGTACCATGAGGTGAAGAGATACCTTGAAGCACAAGAGTATCCTGAAGGAGCTTCCATCAATGACAGAAAATTCTTACGAAGATTCTCAGCCAAATTCTTCCTAAGTAATGGAATCTTGTATAAATGCAACCATGATTTTACTCTACTCTGATATGTGGACAAGAAGGAGGCAGAGGAAATTATGGAAGACATGCATGATGGTCTCTTTGGGACTCACTCTAACGGACATACTATGGCCAAGAAAATCCTGAGAGCTGGTTACTATTGGTCAACGATAAAGGCCGATTGTCGTCAACACTCAAGGACTTTCCACAAGTGCCAAATCTATGCTGACAAGGTCCATGTACCTCTTATTCCTCTAAACGTCATGACCGCTCCGTGGCCATTTGCAATGTGGGGCATTGACATGATTGGAGAGATCAAACCTACTGCTTCTAATGGACATCGCTTCATTCTTGTCGCTATTGATTATTTCACCAAATGGGTCGAAGCCGCCTCATTTGCCTCAGTCACCAAGAACATGGTATCCGTATTCATCAAACATAACCACATCTGCCACTATGGTATCCCCAAAAGGTTCATCACTGAAATGGGACTAACCTCAACAATGCTATGATTACCGAACTTTGCACTCAGTTCAAAATCAAGCATCACAATTCTTCTCCTTATAGACCTAAAATGAATGGCGCAGTGGAAGCGGCCAACAAAAACATTAAGAAGATGGTAGTGACCTACAAAGACTGGTATAAGATATTACTATTTTCTCTTCATGGCTATCATACTTCAGCTCAGACATCAACTGGGGCAACCCCCTTTTGTTCTTCCAGTGAAAACCCGAGAGGGCGGTCCAGGAAAAAATTAGGGATTGAAAGCGTATGACTATGTCCCGTGGAATCACCGCAGTCGACTTTATTACCAAGGTCCAAGTTCAAACAGTCCAAGATCCGTCCAATCAACTTCTGTCAATGGCAAGGGACGTTTGAAGACATTGGGGCAATAGTAGAGTTGGAATGCAATGAGATCACTTCACTGGGGATCAGAGGACCATAACCCCTGATCCCCAGTGAAGACGCTAAGAAATTCATTGTTATCTCAAGAAATTTGCAGTGAAGCCTGGACCCGACCAGATAACAGTTTACCTTCAGTAAGTTGTTGTGAAGCCTGGACCCGACCAGATAATAGTCAACTTCATTCTTTCAAACAAGTCACTATGAAGCCTAGACTTGATCAGATATTAGTTTACTTCTCAAGACACTATGAAGCCTGGACCCGACCAGATAATAGTGTAACTTCTCCAAGTACTATGAAGCCTGGACCCGACCAGATAATAATTCAACTTTCAAATACTATGAAGTCTAGACCTGACCATATAATAGTTAACTTCTCAAGACACTATGAAGCCTGGACCCGACCAAATAATAGTTTAACTCTTCGAGATATTGGAAAAAAACCTGGACTCAACTAGACAAGGGTTTAACTTCTTTTCCCCAATAGAGTTTGCCTCTACCCTAGCAAGTTACTGTGAAGCTTGGATCCGACCAGATATCAGTTCAACTTTATCTTTTCAGAAGAGTTATTGTGAAGCCTGGAATCCGACCAGATAACAATTATCTTTATTCCCTCAGAAATTTATTGTGAATCCTGGAATCCGACTAGATAATAACTAATTTCAAGCAAGTTACTGTGAAGCCTGGATTCCGACAAGATATTAGTTCAACTTCATCTTTTCAAGCAAGTTATTGTGAAACCTGGACCCGACCAGATAGCAATTAACTTCATCCACCTTAGAAATCTGCAAAGCCTAGAATCCGACCAGATAGCAATTTAATGTCAATAAGTTACTGTGAAGCCTGGAATCGACCAGATAACATTTAATTTATTCTTCCCTAGTAAGTCACTATGAAGCCTGGAATCCGACCAGATAACAGTTCAACTTCAAGCAATTTTCTACGAAGCCTGAATTCCGACCAGATAACAGTTAATTCAGATCTTACCCTGCAAGTCACTGTGAAGCTTGGAAATAGACTAGATAGCAGTCAACTTCATTATCCCCAACAAATTGCTTCCAAGCCTGGATTTCGACCAGATAACAGCTGATTTTCGATGCTCTTCAGTCAGGAATAATTCCCCAGTAGAGCATTGAACAATCAAAAATCCTAAACTCTTTTCCCAAGCAGAGATCAGCACTCTCCACAGAATCTTATTAAATAAGCCAGTATTCCCCAACAGAGTTTCTCCTCAAACAACGGAACAGGAATTCTCAGCAGAAACATCCTAAAACAAGAGGAGTATACTCTCCATTCCTCAGTAGCAGTCCGGGAGCTTATTTCCCAAGGCTCATTAGTATGTTGTTAAGGATTTATTTTTCCTAGACAAAGACACGCTGCAAGGAACGCATCACATTCATAAACCATAACGCATACATGACAAATGCATACAACATAATCTCATTTATTTTGAGAACATCATTACATCAGGCATACATCTGCATGCAACTAATCTTTTTCCTTGCAGAAAAATCTACAGACAAAGGCATCTACCGCTCCAGTTTAAATCAACCAAAAGATTTGTCCTGGTACCTTCCCCGGTCACTATGAATAGCGTCTTTAAGCCCATTCCCTACACAGTCAACTAACACATCATCAAGTGCAAATTTCTGGGCACTCTAGTGTTCAATCATCTTCCACCTTCAAGTCACGAATGGCGAACTCTCTAATCTAACTCTTCAGGATTAAGAAGATTGAATAGGGGCAGTTGTTGTACCCCAAAATTTACCCTCTCATTTCTCAAGGATTCCCTCATAAGATCTTCCACGACTCAAGTTTGCAGCATTGATACATCAATTTAGGTTTGGAATTGGCACAAGGGTGAAATGGTCAATTCCATGCTGAAAAGTCAAATTTTGACTTTTGGATCAAAATCAAGTTTCAAGAATCATATTTCATCAAGACATGTTGGAATATGAAGTTTGTTTCATCGAGAAAATCAAAAGTCAAAATTACTTTGGGAAAGTCAAAATTCCAAATACTTAGAAATTTTTCTAAGTGTTTAGGAAATATGATAAATTCAGAACTTCTGGCCAAATTTTCACCATGATGCAAGTTGATTCTGGAAGAACTTCTAACACAATAGTTATAGATTTCAATGAGATCTAAAACATTGCAGAATAGAACTTCTCCTAGAAATGCTGGGATTTCAAGTTATAAATCCTCAAAGACAAGTCCATGAAACTGAAGTTTACTCAGTAAATTCTGGGCATTTCCAAGACAAAATTTGGTTAGAACTTCTGGACTAATTTTCACGTAGGTTCAATCAGAATTTGGAAGAGTAATTCAAAGAAGACCTGCAAAGCATGTTATAAGCTTTCTGAAAAGTCTGAGAACTCCTTCAGAACATGCTGGAGCAGGGAGATTCAAAGATCAGAAGGTGGATATTTGTTCTAAGTTACGTTGATGCTGAACTTCTTATCCAGATTAAGCTATGATACAACAAATCATAGTGCAGGTTTTCTGTTTTGATAAATCTCATCATAATTTAATGCTCACACCCACTTTTGAGTCTTTATCCAAAGGATTTCCCCACGTGTGGCATAGAAGTACCATTGATGTCCTTGAAAAGCAAACTTTTGTAAAAGTCTATGTTGGGCCCATGCTCTACTTTTGCTTCTGAGGGTACTTTTCCATAATTCATGCTTACAAATTCAGATTAGGCGTGGCTAAAGCTTCTAACCACCCAACTTTGTGCCTTGAACCATACTTGTTTAAGCTTGCTTCAAGAACAAGTCAGCACCCTAGCATGTGATGGTTGTACTCTTGACTTCTCCAAGCTACTAAATCCTTGCCTATAAATTGAACTTCATTTGCAACTGAAAAGAGATCAAAGATTTGAGAAAAAAACCCTTGAAGCCTTGCTGAAATTTCAAAGAATTTGAAATTAAAAACATAAACACAAAAACTTGCTAATCTTTTGTTTCTTTTTACACCCAAACTCTAATTTTCTTGCACATCTCTTGGCCAAATCACCCACTCAGCTTCTAACGCACATTTTGAAACAATCCTAAATTCTATTTACTGACTGCAATACAATCTCCACCAACCTCCATTTCAAAAGAATCAGAACTTTTCTTCTTGGCTGTTCTAGAATTTTCCAGCCATTGATAGCTCAAGTTAAAGATTGTTCTAGCCTTCTGAGCACGTGAAAAAGCTGACCAGAATATCACAACAGCCTGAACCAGACTCTAATTCATAACAATCTCCAGAAGCAAGGTAACTTTGTTTTGACTGTTATCTCATTACTTAGGCATTAATAGAGTTGCGTTTCCAAAAATACAATGTAGACATCCTGACTCTGATTCTGTACAAATTCATAGATTTCATGTATTTTTGCCTAAGTAGAGAGAACGTTAGTTTAGAACTTCTTAAGGAAATTAGGATTCAGAATTAGGATTAGCAAAATTCATGCTTGCCATATTTACAGTTCTGATACTTTACATTTCTGAAACCATGATGAAATCTGCCATAACTGTTATGTGTGAATTTTCTGTTTTATTGAGAAATGACTAACTTGCAGATGCTCTGGTGGGTGTAGAGAAGGAGATTCATTATCAGAACTTACTTTGTGATATATGTTTATGTTTTTTCTTCTAATGTAGCCACCCCAGTGGTAGAGAGTGTGCGCATAAAACATTAGTGTTAAAGGTACTGAGTTCTAGCCCTAGAAACAACCTTTTTATGTTTATTTCCTGACATTTTTACCCCATTAGTTGGACCAGAACTTTTAGGTCAATACACTTTAAATTTCTTATCAAAATAGTGATCTTGGACTAGAACTTCTAGATACTCTCAGCAACAGCATTGACATTTCACTTACCCATTATCAGAACTTCTAGGTTTCCAGTTACATTAGAACCTCTAAACTTTCTCAAACAACCAGAACTTCTGACTTGCCAATGACATTACAACTTCTAGACTCCCTCAGCAATTAGAACTTCTAGGATTTCCTTTATTCCCAGTGACACCAGAGCTTTAATGTGTCTGGATCCAGAACTTCTGACCTTCCCCTTTTTTGAACTTCTGTTCTCTGTTATTTCAGCAACACGCTTATTCTAACCCCTTTTTCCTCCTATTATTTTTATCATCATTTTGTTTTTCATTAATCAAAAACATCAAAAATATTTTTATACTCACATGCTTTATTTTGTTTCTTTTAAAACCAAAAGATTAAAAATATTTTCTTAAGCAAATTTATTTCTTCTCTTAACAAAAACAAAACAAGTCCATTTTACATTTCTAGTACATTATTTCAATATGGTTGTAATAGATAATTAGGATTTTAATTTCTTGAAATCTCCATTTGTAAACTTGTACGCACCATCTCCCTAATGATTGTAATAGCGTAGACTATTTACCTTCCGCAATTTATCGCTTTCATATAAAGGCTAGTAAAGTAGGATTTGTATGAGAAGATAAAATCAACAAGTAGAAAACCCTTAATCAAATACTAAATGCATGAAAATCAAACACATTACTCACACATTCACCCCTAGGGTAATTTCACTTGTTTCCTTATGAAAAATGGTCATGTTATGCATGTGAGACGTCTTATCAAAAACAATCAAAATACAAGATCATAGTCCCTCGATGACGCTTCGAATATTGCCTTTCAAATGATCTTGGTCCCTCAAGAAAAATGCTAAGATATCTCACAACATTGCTATCATGACTACATGATGACCCACGCCCATCCTTTTCACATCCAAAGATAAGTTTTATTACCAATCAATGGTAAGATATCAACATCTAGAGAAGGAGGAGAAGAACAAAGACTTTTGAGTAGGTAGAAACGTTCTTAGTTGCTTGCTCATTTTCAAAACAGACATCTTTTCTAAACACACACTAAACACTTTCAAAACATGAAATATTTTCAAAAACCCAACACTTTGTATACATTCTTATAAAGATAAGAATCATTACAAAGTTTACCTAAATAAAGGCGCTTTTCAAAGATACTTTCAAAATCCACCACAAAACACACTTTCAAACAAAAGCAAGTGATCTAGCAAGCAACTAAGAGCCCATAGATAACTATGGATGAAAGGGGTGATAATACCTTCTGTTTTCATAATCTACCCCTAGAACTCAAGAAAATAATCTCAAAGGTATTTCCTATTCTTTTCACCCTTTCCTTTATTAGATAAAAGAAAAGTCGGTGACGACTCTTGCTATCTGCAACAATTGCGATCAAACACAAAACATCCCAAGTCAGTTCTCTCACCGTATTACACAAAGAAAGTTTTTAAAGTGAGCTAAGAAATTAAGAGCCCATATATAACTACGAATTAAAAGGATGCTAACACCTTCCCTTTTCATAACTTACCCCCCGAACTCAAACTCTATCAAAGGTATTTCCTATTATTTTCACCTTTCCTAATTGTTTGATAAAAGAAAAGTCGGTGGCAACTCTTGCTAACCGCAAAATTTAAGATAAAACCAAAAAGTCAGTTCTCCCACCGTATCATAGAACTGGAGACTCTGTTGGGGATAAATCTAAAAGAGGGGTTACCTTAGAGTTTAGATCAATTTCCCTTGCTTTAATTGTTTAAATTGTTTGCTTTAAATTTAAGGGCTTGTTTGGGTATTACTTCTTGTGTGAAAGATCCTACATCCGAATCTAGTGATTCCTTAGGTAAGTAGCAATAGATCATAAATATTGTATGGCGTATATCGATATGGTTAACATGATAATTATAGTTAGTGTGACACTTTGGTTTATACAGATGTTCTGTGAGTCCATCAAGGATAACATTAGGCCTCTGCGTGGTGTCATTAACACTAACTTGCTTTTATAACCTTAATTGACCCATCTTGGCCATTAGAAAGTAGTGAGATATCCGACTTTGGTGCATTCCAAATTTGGTTGATACTCGAGGTTGCGCTTATTGAGATTCGACTTTCGGGATATTTTGGTGGCAAGTCGGTTGTCGTGCTAAAATAATTCCTATGAGAAAGATCAGTGACATGAGATTCTTAGAACCCGGTTACTATTTTAAGACAGGTTGAGCCAACTTAACTTCAGTGGGGAAGGGTATTTACCTATGGACTTCATGCAAGCCTTTAAACCTAAGGCTCTTGTATGACTTGTTTGTGTTTGCTGCTTATTTAACATGAACACAACATCATAACATCATAACATCATATCATCATTACATAATATTTTCATTAACCATTTTAAGAACCTAGGGATTTATCTTTGTTCCTTGTTGTAGGTTATGGCCCTCGCTCGCAGAAATACTATCTGGATCAACTTTGTAAGGATACCTTCCAAGCTTAAAGAGTTAGTCTCAAAGGTTCCCAAAAACTCTCAATTCACCAAGAGGCTTGGTTATCTACTCAGTTTGGTTACCTCAGGTTATGAAGAAGACATGATCAGTGTTCTGTTCCAGTTCTTTGATCCTAAGAATCACTGATTTACCTTCCCAGATTATCAGTTGGTGCCCACAATGGAAAATTTTTCTAAGCTACTTGGAGTACCTATTCTTGATCAGACACCCTTCACCGGTTTAGAGAAAGTTCCAAAACCAGGATTTATTGCAGCAGTCTTACATCTGAAGAGGTCAGACATTGTGTCTAATTGGGAAACAAGAAGTGGAGTTAAAGGTATTCTTTCTAAATTTATGATAGAGAAGGATCAATTTTTTCTAGATGTTATGAGTTTCATGCTTTTGAGGATATCTTGGCTTTATTGATGTATGGTTTGGTACTATTGCCTAACCCATACCAACTCATAGAGATGTTTGCATTTGTCTTTAACTAGGAGAAATATCAGAATTAATCTTTGGTCGATTTAATCTGAGCCAGAAAAAGTGACTACTAGAAGAAGTATCAGAATAAATCTTTGGTCGATTTAAACTGAGCCAGGAGATGTTTGATTTTGTCTTTAATTGGGAAAAGTATCAGAATAAACCTTTGGTCGATTTAAACTGATCCAGAAAAAGTCCACTGGAAGAAGTCTCAGAATAAATCTTTGTTCGATTTAAACGGTGCCAGGAGATGTTTTTGATTGTCTTTAACTGGGAGAAGTATCAGAATAAATCTTTGGTCGATTTAAACTGAGCCAGAAAAAGTGTCTACTGGAAGAAGTATCAGAATAAATATTTGGTCGATTTAAACTGAGCCAGGAGATGTTTGCGTCTGTCTTTAACTAGGAAAAGTATCAAAATAAATCTTTGGTTGATTTAAACTGAGCCAGAAAAAGCGTTTACTTGAAGAAGTATCAGAATAAATCTTTGGTCGATTTAAACTGAGCCAGGAGATGTCTGTGTCTATCTTTAACTAGGAAAAGTATGAGAATAAATCTTTGGTTGATTTAAACTAAGCCAGAAAAATTCCACTGTAGGAAGCATCAGAATAAATATTTGGTCGATTTAAACTGAACCATAATATATTTGTGTGGGAATGAGCCTCTGGGGAAATTGCTTAAATAACCTTTGTTAGATGTAGCCTTTGAGAAGACTGTTGGGTCACATAAGTAGTTGATGACGTTTATTTGTTGATTTATCTTTTCCTGAAAAGGTAAAGAATTAGCTTTGTTGCAATGTCATGATGTATGAAATGCATTGTGTAATGATGTTCTCCAAATAAATGAGATTGTGCTATATGTGTTTCGCATGCATATGCTATGACATTTGTAAGTGATGTGAAATGTTGTTGAAGTGTATTTGTAAACCCGTGTAGTATCTTTGTATGGGAAAATAAATCCCTGACTGTTGTTGGGGATGAAGAGTATGCGTATCTTCGATCTTGTCTAGAATCCTTCCGTTGGGGATTCCTGCTTGCTGTTTGAGGACACTCCTCTAGGGGATGTTGACTCCTGTGTGGGGAGAAGAGTTTAGGAACATCAGTTGTTTACTGTTCTATTGGGGAGTTTAATTTCTTATATACCCTAATTGGGGATAAAAGAGATGGATAACCTTCTGATTCGTATGGGGAAGATAAAATTGACAGATATTTTGTCTGGTTCCAGGTTGCGTAGCAATTCTCTGGGGATAGCGGAGATCACATTGGGGAAAGGAATTTTGTCGATAATTCGTAGCAATCTGAGGAATAGACTCAAGCTGGGGAGACTGTTATTTGTTGGGGAAATAAAACATGTTGGGGAAACAAACCCTGTTAGGGCAGTAAACCCTGTTGATGAAGAAATATTCTGCTGAGGAAACAAGTTCTCCTAGGGAAATTGAAGTTTGCTAGAGAGAAGAAATCTGGAGGGATGTTTTACAATTTTAGAAGAATAACTAAGTTTGGGAAGAGAACTTCCATGAATTATACTGATTGGAACTCTGCAGGTGGGTGATATTGCTGGGAAGGAGATCATACTCCTTTATCTGCCAGAGCGATCTGTCGGGAGAATTGCGGGGAATGTATTTTTATCAAAGATGAATTTTGTGAAGATTACTCTGTGGGGATAATCTCATGGAAGTGACTCTGTGGGGATTTGTGAATGACTTGAACGTTATTTCAACTCCTAGATTCTTGAGTAAATGCTTATTCCTGTTCTTATACATATATTTGTTAACAGTCAATCATGTTCATATGCATATGTTCATTCAATTTTAGTCATTAGACGTTTTTTCAAACAAAACAGAAAAATTAAAAACAAAAGTTTGAATTTTAGGGTGTTATTTGTATTGATAGTTTTCCTATAAACAGGCGATTTCTTACAAAGAGACATAAATCCTAGTTTTGTACCCCAAAATTTGCTCTCTCATTTCTCAAGACATTTCTCACAAAAATCTCCAATGGTTCAAGCTTACACAAGTATTGGCTAGGTCAAAAGCCATCTCCTTAACATTGATGCCTCAAATTAGGGTTTGGAATTTTACAAGGACAGTTGGACTTCTAATGCTTCAATTGACTTTCGTGGATCATTATGGACCTTCAAGAATGCTCATATCAAGTTTCAAGTCTTGCATCTCAAAATTGCTCATTCAATTGATCAGATGATCCAAAATCAACTGTATTGGGTAAAAATTCAATTGTAGTCAATCTATAGTCAAATTTCAATATTTTTTACCAATATGAACATTTTGAAATCATATGTGTCAATTTATCAATTTTGGATCACAATTCCCCAAGAAAAATGTTCAAATCATAAAAAGGGCAAAATGGTCAAAATTAGGGTTTTGACTATATTTGACTGATCAAGGGTTTTTGACCTAATACACGATCTAATGGCTTGAAGCAAAATTTCAAGGATTAAAATACAACATGGTTACCTAATTTCATTGCTCAAAACATGTCCCAAGATCAATTGACTGATAGTTGAAATTCAGTCAACTGATGAAAAGTCAATTGATGCAGCAAAAGTAAAACTTAGACTTTTTGATCAAAATTGAGTTTCAAAGATCACATTTTATCAAGACATTCAAAAAAATGAAACTTGATCATCAAGAAATCAAGAAAGTCAAATTTCATCTTAAAAAGTCAAACTTTTCAAGACAGAATTTTTCTAAGTGTTTTTAAGTCTTATTTTTTTTCACAATTTCATGCTAAATTTTCACCAAGATACAAGATGATTCAAGAAAAATTTCCAATATGAAAATTTTAGATATCAATGAGATCTAAAACTTAGTATAATGGAACAAGTTCTATAAATTCTTGGATTTTGAGTTATAGATTCCCAAAGTCGTGCACTTTTGATAAACACACTTAGTGAAAATTTCACTAGTTTAGGCATATTTTTTTACCTAACTTCACGGAAATTTTTCAATTGGTTCCAATTGGATTATTCAAAAATGAAAAACATGAATGTTGTAGAGGATATTACAAACTTTACAAAATTTCAAAGAACTCATTGATATCATTCTTGAGTTAATAGAATCGAAGAGATGAAGTTAGGGTTTCAAACATGAATTACAAGTCAATTTTGTGATGAACACTTGACCAATCCATAGCCATGCTGCATAATCTTTGTTTTTCAGGCCTTAAACTTGTGTTTTACTCCATAATTAATGGTTTACACAACTCATTGATCCATTATCCAATTGATTTAAGCATTATCCAAACCAAATTGCCATTTTTGGAAGAAAGTAACCATTCCATTCTTGTAAAGATCACTTTAATCACAAAGTCAACTTCTTGAGCCTCTAACTTGTTTCTTCGGCACACTCTTAACCTACTAGGCCAGAAGAAACATGTTTAAAGTGTTTAACCACTCTAGAGGGCCGATACAAGCATTGGAACCATGTTCATCAATGTTGCTTCAAAAACAAGGCAAATCCACAAACATGTGATTCTTGATTTCTGACTTCTCCAAGCATCCAAACTTCTTGATTATAAATATAGACACTATCTGTGAGCTAAAACATGAATTTACAAGCCCTAAAACACTCTGAAACTTCCACAAACTCAAAATTGCCACACAAGCACAAAAACTTGCCATTTCTGACTTTGAAACCCAATCTTCAAATCCACTCGTGCGTTTTCACTTCTAATACATCACAAAGCTTCTAATACACATATAGAGTCTATCCCAATCCTTTTTTTCAAACTATAATATCATTTTCTTCATCCTCCATAACCAAAAACAGAGGCCTGCAACTTGACTTCTCCAGGCCATTTCAACCACGCTGAGCTCGAGATAAGCATTGCATTAGCTTCCTAGGGACTCAAGGAAGCTAACCTGATCATTGCAGCACCTCCAATCAAGGCCATTTGCAAAACACGAATTCTATTTTTGAGGTAAGTTCTCTGACTTTTGAAATCTTCATATAGGAATTGTTATCTTTCCATTTTCAAAGATAAAATGTAGACATCATAGCCCTGAAACTGACCATGTCCTTAGAATTCATTTATATGGCCTGAGTAGTGAGAATTTTAGAGTTTAACTTTCTGAAAAAATTAGGTTATCTTTGATTTATAGCTTTAATTATTTATATGACTGAACTCGTGATAAAATTTGGAGCAAGTTTCATGTTTGTATTTTTGCAAATAGTTGAGAGATGAAGAAGTTACAGGATATAAGTTCATGACTGGATATGGCGCGAGGAAGAAGATGAATTAGTCTTCAGGAACATGTTTCAAATATATATTTATGGTTTTGTCTATAATAAAGAATGTATCACCACCCCAATGGTTAAAGCACACGCTTGTTACCTCTTGGACCTAGGTTCGAGCTCCAGCGTCCGTTTTGCAATTTTTCACATTTCCACTTCTTTTTCTTTCTTTTTTTTTATTTAGGCGCGTTGGGCCCTGTTTCTTTGGGCCAGACTCATTTTTACTTAACAATACCCCCATGTCTCATACATGCTACGCAGCCCATCTCATTTTTTTATTTTTGCTGATTACAAAAATTACCTTTGGGCCTAAAACCAAACAAAATTTGTTTTACTCTAAACTCTCAAATTTCATTTCAGACCCCCCTGACTTAATTTTATTTTTTATTATTTATTTCATTTTGTTTATTTTTATTATTATTAATATTATTATTATTAATTCAAAAATCCCAAAAATATTTTATATTTTATTAGAATATTTTAGTATTTTTATTTTATTTCTTTTAAAGCAAAAAGACCAAAAATATATTTTTTTATTAAATTTAATTTCTTTTCTTAATTAAATCATTTAGAATTAGGTTTATTTAAATCTTTCTTTTCATTTAAATCCATCATGAGATAGAAGTGTACTTTGATGATATGATTGCATGGTCGCAAACTAAGGAACAACACCTTGATTATCTTCACAAGTTGTTTGAGAGGTTGAAGAAATATAATCTAAGACTGGATCCCAACAAATGCACCTTCGGGGTAAGACCCGTAAAACTCTTAGGGTTTGTTGCCAGTGGAAAAGGTATTGAGGTCGACCCTTCAAAAGTCAAAGCCATACAAGAAATGCGAGCTCTCTGTATTGAGAAGGGTGTCAGAGGTTTCTTAGGTCGGCTCAACTATATTGCCCAGTTCATATCTCACCTAACTACTACTTGTGAGCCAATCTTTAAACTATTGAAGAAAGATCAAGTAGTCAGATCGAACAACGACTGCCAAGCAGCCTTTGACAAAATTAAAGAATATCTGCAAGAACCTCCCATCCTAATGCCTCCAGTTGAAGGAAGACCTCTAATTATGTACTTGACTTTATAGGGTGTGTGTTAGGCCAACATGACGAGTTTGTCCTAAAAGAGCATGCAATATACTACTTGAGAAAAAAGTTTACCGATTGTGAAATAAGATATTCGCTACTCGAGAAAACTTGTTACGCTCTGGCATGGGCTGCTCACTGGTTAAGACAGTATATGTTGACTCACACAACTTTGTTGATTTCTAGGATGGACCATATCAAGTACATCTTTGAGAAGCCAACTCTCTCCGGACGAATAGATAGATGGAAAATGATCTTGACTGAATATGATATCTAATACACTACACAAAAGGCTATCAAAGTAAGTGTGTTAGCAGATCATTTGGCCCATCAAGATGTTAATGATTACCAACCCATGAACTTTGAATTTCCAAACGAGAATATCATGCTGATAACTGATTGTGAAAAGCCCGGACCGTATGACGGACCTTAACAAGGATCCCGATGGACTATGGTTTTTGACGGAGCTTTCAATGCTTTAGGTAACAGAATTGGTGTTGTGATTATTTCCCCCGAAGGTGGCCATACACCTTTCACTGCCAGATTATGCTTCGAATATACAAACAACATGGCCAAGTATGAAGCATGCATCTTGGTTCTTAAGGATGCCATTGAACTAACAATCAAATTCTTAAGCGTATATGGAGACTCAGCTCTAGTAATCAGTTAAGTTAAAGGAGATTGGGATACTAAGCATCCAAATATGATCCCTTACAAAGAACTTGTGTCAACCTTGATCCCTTACTTCAAAGAGGTCACCTTTGAACACTTTCCAAGAGAAGAAAATCAGTTTCCAGATGCTTTAGCAACTATGTCATCTATGTTCAAAGTCAATTGGGACAACGAAGCTCCCAGAATTACAATCAAAAGATTTGACAAACCTGTGCGCTGCTATGAGATTGACATTGATGAGGAGAAGCCTTGGTATCATGAGGTGAGGAGGTACCTTAAAGCACAAGAGTTTCCTGAAGGAGCCTTAATTAATGACAAGAAATTCTTGCAGAGATTCTCAGGCAAATTCTTCCTAAGCAACGGGATCTTACACAAACGCAACCATGATTCTTCTCTGGTTCGTTGTATAGACAAGAAGGAGGAAGAGAAAATCATGGAAGACATGCATGAAGGGGTCTTTGGAACTCACTCTAGCGGTCACACTATGGCCAAGAAGATTCTGATGGCTGGTTATTATTGGTCGACTTTGGAACCTGATTGTCACCATCACTCGAGGACTTGCCATAAGTATCAAATCTATGCTGACAAGGTTCGTGTGCCTCCAATTCATTTGAAGGTCAAGACTGCTCCGTGGCCATTTGCAATGTGGGGAATTGACATGATTCGAGAGATCAAGCCCATTGCCTCTTATGGACACCATTTCATCCTCGTTTCCATCGATTACTTCACCAAATAGGTTGAAGCTGCTTCATTTTCCTCAATCACTAAGAATGTGGTAGCCCGATTTATCAAGCATAATCTCATCTGCTGGTATGGCATCCTTGAAAGGATCATCACTGATAACAGAACAAATCTCAACAATGTTATGATCATTAAGCTTTGTACACAGTTCAAAATCAAGCATCACAATTCTTCTCCATACAAACTTAAGATGAATGGCGCAGTAGAAGCCGCCAACAAAAACATAAAAAGATTGTGAAAAATATGGTAGTGACCTACAAAGACTGGCATGAGATACTACCATTTTCTCTTCATGGCTACCGTACCTCGGCATGAACATCAACTAGGGCAACCCCATTCTCCTTAGTCTATGGCATGGAAGTTGTCCTGCCTGTTGAAGTTCAGATTCCTTCTTTAAGGATAATGAAAGAAGAAGACTTAGGCGAAGACGAATGGATTCAAACTAGATTGGATCAGTTGAACTTGATTAACGAGAAGAGACTGGCTGCTATTTGTCATGGTCAAATGTATCAAAACAAATGATTAAGGCTTTCAACAAGAAGATCAAGCCTCGAGTGTGTCAGACTGGAGACTTGGTAATAAAGTGCACCATTCTTCCACAAGGCGATCCCAGGGGCAAATGGACTCCCACCTATGAAGGGCCATTTGTTGTTAAGAAAGTATTATCTAGAGGTGCCGTGATGGTAACTACTATGGACGATGAAGATTTTCTACATCATGTGAATGCAGACATAGTCAAAAAATACTACGCATAAAAATGACCCACTAGGCTGACATACCTACGCAAAAATAAGGGCATCCCGGCGAACCAAATAGGTTCGGGAAAATTAGGGATATAAATATTATACACCCGGCAAATTGAAAACCTGGAAGAGCAGCTTGGCCAAAAAAGGGTATCCTGGTGGGCTGAAAACCTGAAAGGACGGTCCAGGCAAAAGTTAAGGATTAAAGTGTATGACTATGTCCCATAAAATCACTACATTACCAAGCTCCAAGCTTCAATGGTATAAGATCACATCAATCAACTTCTTTTAACAAAAAGGGATGATGTTCGAAGACATATGGGCAATGGCGCAATTGGAACCCAATGAGATTACTTCCACATGGCTATTTTTTTTTCACTTTGTATTCCTTTCATTCTTTCGACGATTTCCTCTTACTAGGATCTTTGTCTCCTTGTACAAAAACGCCTGTTTATAGGCAAAACATGAATACAAATATACTTCGAAGTGCTAACTTTTTGTTTTTTTTGTTTTGAGTGCAAAAGTGTCCAATGATTAAAATTGAATGAACATATGCATATGAACATGATTAACTATTAATAAATGTATGTAATAAGCATTTCCTTAAGGTTTTGGATATCCCCACAGAGTTGCTTCAATAATATTATCCCCACAAAGTATAATCTCCTGAAAACCCTCTCCTCAGCGGAGTCATTACTATCCCCAGTAATTTGCTGCGAAGCTTGGAATCTGATCAGATAATAGTTAACTTCATCCTCCCCTGTAAGTTGTTGTGAAGCCTGGAATCCAACCAGATACCAGTTAAATTTTATCCCCAATCAAGCTATAATTCCCCAGTAGAGAAATGGACAACCAAGGTTCTTTAACTATATCCCGCAAGCAGAAATTGACATTCCCCACAGAATTTCCTCAAAACAATGAGACATGGATCCTCAGCGGAACACTCTAAACAAAGTCGAAGATACACATACTCCTTGTCTCCAGCGGTAGTCCGGGATTTTGCTTCCCAACACTCCCCAGAATTTGTCAAGGATTTATTTTCCTAGACAAAGATATATTTCAATAACTTTCATACATCATAGCACATACATGACAAATTCATACCGCATAATCTCATTTATTATGAGAACATCATTACGCCATGCATACATCTACATGCAACTAACCCTCTTCCTTGCAAGAAAAATCAATCAACAAAAACAAAAACCTCTTCTGGTTAGAATTGTTTCTTCTAGTTAATAATAGGAAATTAACAGACCTCTTCTGGTTAGATTTACTTCTTCCAGTTAATGATAGGCAATCAACATACCTCTTCTGGTTAGATTTACTTCTTCTAGTTAAATACAGGCAAGCGAAGACCTCTTCTGGTTAGATTTACTTCTTCTAGTTAAAGACAGGCAGGCAAAGACCTCTTCTGGTTAGATTTACTTCTTCTAGTTAATGATAGGAAATCAACAAACCTCTTCTAGTTACATTTACTTATTCCAGTTTAAGACAGGAAAACGACAGACCTCTTCTGGTTAGATTTACTTCTTCCAGTTAATGATAGGCAATCAGCAGACCTCTTCTAGTTAGATTCACTTCTTCCAGTTAATGATAGGAAATCGACAGACCTCTTCTGGTTAGATTTACTTCTTCCAATTAAAGACGGGAAAACGACAGACCTCTTCTGGTTAGATTCACTACTTCCAATTAATGATAGGCAATCAGTAGATCTCTTCTGGTTAGATTCACTTCTTCCAGTTAATGATAGGTAATCGACAGACCTCTACTGGCTAGATTTACTTCTTCCAGTTAAAGACAAGAAAACGACAGACCTCTTCTGGTTAGATTCACTTCTTCCAGTTAAAGACAGACAATCAACATATCTCTTCTGGTTAGGATTATTTTCCAATGAAGTCGCCAAACAACATACCTCTTTTGGTTAGATTTTTCTCTTCCAGTTAAAAGCAGGCAAAAGACATCTACTATTTCAGTATAAATCGACCAAAGATTTATTCTGATACTTCTTCCAATTTCTACCAACAGTCACTCTGGATTGCATCTGTAAGCCCATCTCTGAAAAATTCTTTATCACTTCTCCAAATGGAATCTTTAAGCCCATTCACGACACAATCAACTGACACATCATCGAGTGCAAATTTATGGGCACTCTAGTGTTCAATCATCTTCCACCTTCAAGTCACGAATGGCGGACCCGCCAATCTAACTCTTCAGGTTTAAGAACATTGAACAGGGGAAGATCTTGTACCCCAAAATTTTCTCTCTCTTTTCTCAAGACATTTCTCACAAAGATCTTTAATGGTTTAAGCTTACACAAGTATTGGCTAGGTCAAGCCATCTCCTCAATACTGATGCATCAAATTAGGGTTTCGATTTTTACAAGGACAATTGGACTTCTAATGCTTCAATTGACTTTAATGGATCATTATGGACCTTCAAGAATTGTCATATCAAGTTTCAAGTCTTGCATCTCAAAATTAATCAGTCAATTGATCAAATGATCCAAAATCAACTCTATTGGATAAAAAGTCAACTGTAGTCAATCTACAGTCAAATTTCAATATTTTTGACCAATATCAACATTTTGAAATCATATGTGTCAATTGATCAAGTTTTTATCACAATTCCCCAAGAAAAAATGTTAAAATCATTAAAAGGGAAAAAAGGTCAAAATTAGAGTTTTGACTGTATTTGACTGATCAAGGGTTTTTTACCTAATACATGATCTAATGGCTTGAAGAAAAATTTCAAGGATTCAAATAGAACATTTTTACCTAATTTCATGGCTCAAAACATGTCCCAAGATCAATTGACTGATAGTTGAAATTCAGTCAACTGATGAAAAGTCAATTGATGCACCAAAAGTCAAACTTTGACTTTTAGATCAAAATTGAGTTTCAAAGATCACATTTTATCAAGACATTCAAAAATATGAAACTTTATCATCAAGAAATCAAGAAAGTCGAAATTCATCTTAAAAAGTCAAACTTTTCAAGACTTAGAATTTTTCTGTTTTTATGTTTAATTTCTTTCACAACTTCATGCCAAGTTTTCACCATGATGCAAGATGATTCAAGAAAAACTTAAAACATGAAAGTTGTAGATCTAAAAGAGATCTAAAACTTTTTAGAATGGAACAAGTTCTAAAAATGATTGAATTTTGAGTTATAGATTCACAAAGTCATGGACTTTTGATAAAAACACTTAGTGAAAATTTGACTAGTTTAGGCAGATTTTTTTACCTAACTTCATGGAAATTTTTCACATGGTTCCAATTGTATTCTTAAAAAATGAAAAACCTAAAGGTTGTAGAGGATGTTACAAGATTTCCAAAATGTCCAAGAACTCATTGAATTATTCTTGATTTAATAGAATCAAAGAGATGAAGTTAGGGTTTCAAACTTGAATTACAAGTCAATTTTGTGATGAACACTTGACCAAATCCATAGCCATGTTGTATAATATTTTCTTTGCAAGCCTAAAACTTGTGTTTCACTCAATAATTAATGGTTTACACAACTGATTGAGCATTATCCAATTGATCCAAGCATTATTCAAACCAAATTTCTATTTTGGGAAGAAAATAACCATTCCATTCTTGTAAAGATCACTTTAATCACAAAGTCAACTTCTTGAGCCTCTAACTTGTTTCTTATGCACAATCTTAACCTACTAGTCCAGAAGAAACATGTTTAAAGTGTTAAACCACTCTAGAGGGCCTGGTACAAGCATTGGAACCATGTTCATTAATGTTGCTTCAAAAACTAGGCAAATCCACAAACATGTGATTCTTGATTTCTGATTTCTCCAAGCATCCAAGCACCTTGCTTATAAATAGAGACACTATTTGTGAGCTAAAACACGAATTTACAAGCCCCAAAATAGCCAGAAACTACCACTAACTCAAAATTGCAACACAAGCACAAAAACTTGTCATTTCTGACTTTGAAACCCAATCTTCAAATCCACTCGTGTGTTTTCACTTCTAATCCATCACAAAGCTTCTAATACACATATTGAGGCTATCCTAATCTGTGTTTACAAACTGTAACATCATCTTCTTTATCCTCCATAACCAAAAACAGAGATCTGCAACTTGACTTCTCCATGCCATTTCAACCTCTCTCATCTTGAGCTAAGCCTTGCATTAGCTTCCTAGGGACTCAAGAAAGCTAATCTGATCATTGCAGCACCTTGACTCAAGCTCATTTTTAAAACATGAATTCCATTTTTGAGGTAAGTTTTCTGACTTTTGAAATCTTCATATAGGCATTGTTAGCTTTCCATTTTCAAAGATAAAATGTAGACATCATACCCTTGAAACTGACTATGTCCTTAGAATTCATTTATATGGCCTGAGTAGTGAGAATTTTAGAATTGAACTTTCTGAAAAAATTAGGTCAGATTTGGTACCATTCAAAACTTATGCTCATCTTTTATTTATAGCTTTAATTATTTATATGATTGAACCCGTGATGAAATTTGGAGCAAGTTTCATGTTTGTATTTTTGTAAATGGTTGAGAGATGATGAAGTTACAAGATTTAAGTTCATGACTGGATATGGCGCGAGGAAGAAGATGAAGTCATCTTCAGGAACATGTTTCAAATATATATTTATGGTTTTGTCTATAATACCGGATGTATCACCACCCCAGTTGTTAAAGCACGTGCATGTTACCTTTTGGGCCTGGTTTCGAGACCCAGTGTCCATCTCATATTTTTTTTTGTTTATTTTTTACTGATTACAAAAATTACCTTTGGGCCTAAAACCAAACAAAAGTTGTTTTACTCTAAACTCCCAAATTTCATTTTAGACCCCCCTGACTTAATTTTTTTTTTTTTATTATTTATTTCATTTTATTTTCTTTTTTTTTTATTTTGATTATAATTTTTATTAAATCAAAAATCCCAAAAAATATTTTATATTTTATTTAGAATATTTTAGTATTTTTATTTTATTTCTTTTAAAGCAAAAAGACCAAAAATATAATTTCTTATTAAATTTAATTTCTTTTCTTAATTAAATCATTTACACTTAGGTTTATTTAAATCTTTCTTTTCATTTTATCAACTTAGAACTTATGAATTTTTCTTAATTATTTTACTTCTTCTCCTTAATTAATTTAGGTTTAGTTCTCTTAAAGTAATCTAGACTAATTAATTATTTTCTTTTTTAGTTTAATTAGGTTAAACCCTTTCACAAAAATCCAAACAAAAACAATTTCATTTTTATTGCCTTTACATTCTTGTACATTATTTACTCATTCAATATGGTTGTACTAGTAAAATTAGGTTTTATTTGCTTTTATCTCCCCATATGTAAGTTTGTACCCCTACCCCCAAATAATATAATAGCGTAGAATTTTACATTTCCGCAAATTATCGTTTTCAATATAAAATGCTAATAATTAGGATTTGTATGGCAAAACATAAAATCGACAAATAGAAAGCCCTAATTCAAAAACAAAAAAGCATGAAATCAAAACCCTTGCACACTTGCACCTCTATGGATAACCTCATTTGTTGCCTAAGATAAAAATAGTCATGTTACGCAAATGTGGGATACTTTAGAAAAAACAATCAAAAACAAGATCATAGTCCCTCGATGACCCTTCAAATGTTTCCTTCATAAATGATCTTAGACCCTTACAGAAATTTCTAAGGTATCCTACAATGTTGCTTTCTATGACTATACGATGACCCACACCTGTCCCTTCACATCCAATGATAGGGCTTTTTATCAATCAATGGTACAATAGCAATATCTAAAGGACAAGGAAAAGAATTGGGACTTTTTGAGTAGGTATAACGTTCGTAGTTTCTTGCTCACAACCATTTTCAAAACATCTTTCAAACACACCAACACTTTCAAAGGAAATATTTTCAAAAGTCAACATTTTGTATACATTCTTATAGAGACGAGAATCATTAAAAAGTTCTCCTAAACAAAGACATTATTCAAAAATACTTTTAAACAAACCACAAACACATTTTCAAACAAAGAATTTCAAAGTGAGCTAGCAACTAAGAGCCCATAGATAACTACGGATGAAAAGGGTGCTAACACCTTCCGTTTTCTTAACCTACTCCCCGAACTCAAGAAAATTCTCAAAAGGTCTTTCTTGTTCTTTTCACCCTTTCCTTTATTGGATAAAAGAAAAGACGGTGGCGACTCTTGCTATCCGCAACACATTTTCAAATAAAGCATTTCAAAGTGAGATAGCAACTAAGAGCCCGTAGATAACTACGGATGAAAAGGGTGCTAGCACCTTCCTTTTTCTTAACCTACCCCCCGAACTCAAGAAAATTCTCAAAAGGTCTTTCCTGTTATTTTCACCCTTTCCTTTATTGGATAAAAGAAAAGTCGGTGGCGACTCTTGCTATCCGCAACAATTATGATAAAACGCAAAACAACCAAGCCAGTTCTCCCACTGTATTACACCTAGTAAGAGGAAATTGTCATGAAATGAAAAGAGTACAAAGTGGAAACAAAAAACATATAGCTATATGGAAATGATCTCGTTGGGTTCCAACTCTTCTATTTCCCCCATTTCTTCGAACATTTGATCCTTTGTCGTCAGAAGAAGTTGGTTTAGTTGATCGGTGCCATTTGAACTTTCGACTTTGGTAATAATGCTTGCATTAAGTGATTCAACGAGGCATAATAATACTCTTTAATCCATAACTTTTTCCTGGACCTCCCTTTCAGGTTATCAGTCCACCAGGATACCCTTTTTTGCCCAAGCCGCCTTTTCAGGTTTTCGACTTGCCGGGTCTACAATCTTTTATGTATATCCCTAATTTTTGCCTGAACCCTTTTGGTTCACTAGGATTCCCTTATATTTTCATAGGACAGTCAATCTAGTGGGTCATTTTCATGCATAGTATCTTTTAACTTTGTCCGCGTTCACAGGGTGTGAAAAATCTTCGCCGTCCATGGTGGTCAGTATCATAGCACCGCTAGAAAATATCTTCTTGAATATAAATAGCCCTTCGTCTGTGGGATTCAATTTGTCCCTGGGATCACCTTGCGGTAAAATGATGCGCTTTATCACCAAGTCACCAGCCTGATATACTCGATGCTTTATTTTCTTGTTAAATGCCTTGGTCATACGTTTCTGATACATCTGACTATGATAGACAGCCGCAAGACTTTTCTCATTAATTAAATTCAACTGATCCAACCTAGTTTGGATTCATTCTTCTTCGTCTAAGTCTGCATCTTTCATAATTCTCAGATAATGAATCTGAACTTCGACAGGTAGGACAACTTTCATGCCATAGACCAGAGAGAATGGGTTCGCCGTAGTCGATGTTCGTGCTGAAGTGTGATAGCCGTGGAGAGAAAACGGTAACGTCTCGTGCCAGTATTTGTAGATCACAACCATCTTTTGCACAATCTTCTTTATGTTCTTGTTGGCGGCTTCCACTTTGTCATTCATCTTTGTTTGATACGGAGAAGAGTTGTGATGCTTGATCTTGAACTATATGCAGAGTTCAGTGATCATAGTGTTGTTGATATTGTTACCATTGTCTTTGATGATTCTCTCGGGGATGCCATACCCACAAATAAGGTTATGCTTGATGAACTGGGCCACCACATTCTTGGTAACAGAGGAAAATGAGGCTGCTTCAACCCAATTTGTGAAGTAGTTAATGGCGACGAGAATAAAGCGATGTTTGTTAGAAGCAGTAGGCTTGATTTCTCCGATCATATTAATGCCCCACATTGAAAATATCCAAGGAGAAGTCTTGACGTTCAAAGGTATTGGAGGCACATGAACTTTATCATCATAAATCCGGCACTTATGACAAGTTCTCGAGTGGTGGTGACAGTTAGTTTCCATAGTCGACCAATAGTAACCAGCTCTCAAAATATTTGTAGCCATACTATGTCTGCTGGAGTGAGTACCAAAGACACATTCATGCATATCCTCCATAATTTTCTCCACTTCTTTCTTGTCCACACAACGAAGTAGAGTTGAATTATGATTACGCTTGTACAAAATTCCATTGCTCAAAAAGAACTTAGCCGAGAGCCTCCGTAGGAAATTTTTGTTATTGATTGATGCCCCTTCAGGGTATTCTTGAGCTTCAAGGTACCTTTTCACTTCATGAAACCAAGTTTTTTCTTCTACTCCATCAGTGTCAGTTTCATAGTAGCGTGTTGGTTCATAGAATCTTTCAATGGTAATTCTGGGGGCCTCGTTATCCCATCTAAGCTTGAACATGGATGACATGGTAGCTAATGCGTCCACCAACTGATTCTCTTCTCTTAGAATATGCTCAACAATAATCTCTTCGAAGTACATAATCAAATTTAGCACATGTTCTCGGTAAGGGATAAGATTCAGATGCTTTATATCCTATTCTCCCTTGACATGTCTGAATACCAAGGCTGAATCCCCATATACGCTTAGTAATTTGATTCTTAAGTCAATAGCAGCTTTAAGACCCAAGATGCACGATTCATACTCAGCCATATTGTTGGTACAATCAAAGCAACGTCTGGCAGAGAAGGGTGTATAGAAACCTTGAGGAGAGATAACTACAACACCAATTATGTTTCCAAGTGCGTTAGAATCCCCATCAAAAACCATAGTCCATCGGGGTCCTAGCTCAGGTCCTTCATATGGCCCAGGTTCTTCACAATCTATATTTAACATGATATTCTCATCATGGAATTCGAAATTCTTAGATTGGTAGTCGTCTACAGCTTGATGTGCCAAATGCTCTTCCAGTACACTTTGTTTGATTGCCTTTTGATTAGTGTATTGAATGTCGTATTTTGTTAAGACCATTTGCCATCGGGGTATTCTTCTAGAGAGAGTTGGCTTCTCGAATATGTACTTGATGGGATCCATTTTAGAAATCAATAGAGTAGTATAAGTCAACATATACTATCTTAGTAGGCGAGCAACCCATGTCAAAGTGCAACAAGTTTTCTCGAGCAGTGAATATCTTATTTCATAATTGGTAAACTTTTTACTAAGGTAGTATATTGCATGCCCTTTTCGACCAGAATCGTCATGCTGCCCCAACACACACCCATTGAGTTCTCTAGCACTGCTAGGTACATGATTAGAGGTCTCACTTCAACTGGTGGCATCAGAATTGGAGGTTCTCGTAAGTACTCCTTGATTTTATCAAAAGCCATTTGATAGTTGTCGTTCCATTTCACTACTTGATCTTTCTTCAGCAGCTTAAAGATTGGCTCACAGGTAGTAGTCAAATTAGAAATGAACCGGGAAATGTAGTTCAGTCGTCCTAAGAAACCTATGACTTCCTTCTCGGTCAGGGAGCCAACATTTCTTGAATGGATTTACTTTTTCAGGATCAACTTCAATACCTTTACACTGACGATGAAACCTAAGAGTTTTCCAGACCTTACCCCAAAATGAATTTATTCGGATTTAGCCTCAGTTTGTACTTCTTCATCCTTTCAGATAATTTATGCAAGTGATCAAGATGTTCTTCTTCAGTTTGTGATTTGTCTATCACGTTGTCAATGTAGACTTCTATATCTTGGTGAATCATGTCATGAAATAAAGCCACCATGGCACGTTGATAAGTTGCCACGATGTTCTTCAACCCAAAAGGCGTGACCTTGTAACAGAAAGTGACCCACTGTGTGACGAAGGTAGTTTTATCCATGTCTTCAGGTGTCATCTTGATCTGATTATAACCTGTGAAACCATCTGTTGTACCCCAAAATTTGCCCTCCATATTCTTCAAGATTTGCAAAGAACATGCTTCAAAATCTCCCCAAGGGTTGCACAGTTCAAAGGCCTCCTAACAGTCAAAAACTAGGGTTTTGGGTCTGGCAAAGAAATGGAAGTTTTCAAAGGTCCAAACAAGTCCCACATGCCTACAAACATTGTCAAGTATCCTCATGTCAAGTTTCAAGACTCACAGCACAAAATTGCACAGTCAAATGCCCTAATTGCTCAGCAGTCAACTGTAGGGGTAAAATGGTCATTTGACAGTCAAAAGTTCAAATTTTTGGTCAACATATTATTTTGAAGCCACAAACATCATTTGATCAATTCTTGATCATGATTTTCAAGGTATGGTTCAAAAAGTCTCAAGATGCAAAAGTTTCCATATTTGGACAGTTGAAAAAGTCAACTGTAACTTGACCAAGGCATAACTTCCACATGGTTTATCAGAAAAATTCCATCCAAAGCTCATTTTGAAGATAAGGACATTTCCTACAACTCCTCTTCACACTTCAAGTCCAAGCAATGCTCTCACAAAAAGTTATCAATCTCAACATTATAGGTCATTTTCAAAAGTCAACAAAAAGGCACTTTAAGTCAAAGACCATAACTTGAGATTGCTAAATCAAAATGACATGGGACCAAAGGCATTGGTTAGAGGACTTTAAGACATTTCCAAAATGTCCAAGAACATGATCAAAGCTTAAAAATTGAGCAAGATATGCCTTGTGGAAGTTGGGAAATTTTTGGGAATTTTGAAAAGTCAACTTTGCTTCAAATGCCTCAAAATTGCTAATGGGCCTCATTTTCTTCCAAGAAACATTATCCAAAAGTTATGCACGACCCATTGACCCAAAGGGGAGTTATTTCATCATTTTTTATTATTTATTTGAATTTTTATCACCATTAATTCATTTAATTAAATAAAAGATGACAAAAATACTCAAGCATGCATTTTAAATCTTTTTATGCAGCTAATAGGTCTATCATAACTCCAAGATTTCGTGCACACTCAATATGGAAAGATTTGGCCATGATTGGTATCAAAATGGTGTGAAAAAGATTGGAAAAGATCACATTAAAAATCAAATATTGGATTCATGAATGGAAAGGTTTTTGGCCTGAATTCTTACCCTAATTCATTCCTCACATAAGTATAAACCAAAACCTAACGCTAAGAACTTTGAAGCTACGCCTCAGACCTAAAACCACTTTGCATTTTTGGCAAAAAAGTTCAAAACTGAAAACTGCATTACAGGGTGATTCAAGGCATACAAACGATTCAAAAAGCTTGCTGAGGTCTTCCTGGACATAACTGAATCCTTTTCCAGTCCCCACACATCAAGAAGTGGTAGAATAAAGTCAAAATTCCTCAAACTTTTTGCATAATCGTGTCTCATAATTCATGCCATATTTTTTATTTCTAATGCTTGATTTGTACTAGTTTAATCATTCTAAAGCTAACCATGCCATTCAATTGAGTTTTTAAGGCCAATATGTGAATCTACCATGGAAGCTTTCTAGGTTTTCAAAGATGTGAAATTGGGGACTTTTACATATAGAAAAATTAGATCATGAGACCAACGCCATTGGATTCGTGACATTCCAACGAATCATTCTCATGCCTTGCGCCCAATTTATCATTATCCCAGAGCTAATCTCTATTTTCCTATACTGTGGTTAGTGGGGGTTCAAAACCCCCTCTATTTGATGTATTTTACAGGCTAAAGCAAAGAACGAGTGGAGAAGAAGATGAGTTGTAAGCATCTGGTTGGCCGGTTCAAAAAGCTGGCGCGTTTTTGTGTTTTACGTCACTAACCCTTATTTTTATCATATTAATTGTTGTCCATTATAATTACAAAGTGGCTAAACAGCTCAGTTGGTGGAAAGCGTTGTTGGCAAACCTTGGGACCTGGGTTCGATTCCCAGGTCCCCCCATATTTCTTTCTATTTTTTCTTGCAACGTGATTAGGTACCCAGCATGTCCAGAAGTCCACCATACACTCAATGCCATAGCTTGCCAAATGTCTCAGGCGATGAATCTAAGGGCCGGGATGAAAGGTCCATCATACGTATCAGTCAACCATGCACACGTGACCATCAAAAGTCAACCAGGCCAAGCTTCAGTGGGCCAAAATTGCTTGGAGAATACCTCCAAAAGGGTCAACAAACCCCCCATGTTTGCCTTTCTTTTCTCTATTTTTTTTATTATTCTTTTCTTTTATTTTTATTATATTGTTTTTTTTTTAAATTCCACAAATATTTTTTTTAAATAATAAAAATACAAAAAATCAAAAAGACAAAAAATAAAAATATATTTTATTTAATAGTTTTTGTAAATAAATTTTATTAACTAATTTAGTTCTAATCTTAGGTTTAATTTTAATATTTTTTTGAATAAACTAAAAAATGTAGAAATTAGGGTTTTAATGCTTTTATTCTTTTTTCTTTTCTTTTACCATATTTAATTATTAATTATTTTGTAAATAAATTTATCATTAAATAATTAGGTTAAAACTAGGTACAACTTAAACATTTTTTCTAAAAAATTAAATATAGTTTAGAATTAGGGTTTTTAATTCCAATTTAATTTTCTCATTAAACTCCATAAATACAAAAACTCCAAAAAAAATTCTTTCTTTTATTTAAACTTAATTAATTTATTAGTTGTAATGTAATTTCTTTAAAAGGGTCCAACGCCCTCGCTTTCGATTATAATTTCGTTTCGCACGCTTATTTTATTTCTTTTTTTATGAACATAATGTATTTATCCCAAAGCCATGTAATAGATTAATTAGGACATGTAGACCCGCGCCTTTGTAATAGCGTAGGACTTTTAATTCCGCACCTTTTAATTGTTAATAACCACATGAAAGAATGAATGCCAAAAATAAAAACAAAGCGTAGATCACCCAATGCATGACAAGAAAAATAATAACTGAAAATGACACACAATTCACACACCACCCCTAGGGTACGCCTCACTGTTGCCTTGCCCCTCGAAACGTGGTCGTCGAGTAGAGGATGTTTTAGTAAGTCCTCATGTCCATGAACATGGCATGAGGGTAGCTTCTAAGGTGTCTTCCCATTGCTCTGGTGATCACAATGTCCCGAACCCTCGAATTGACCCGAACACCTCCAACGGTGGTGCTACCTACCTCTCAATGGTGGGATGGCACTACTTTAAGGAAATTTACACAGACGAATTCCTTAGGGTAGGTAGAGAACTCGTAGATACTTTCTCTATTTTCAAAACAAATCAAAAACTTCTTTTCACACCGACACCTTTCAAAAAGCTTTCAAAAGCAATTTTTCAAACACTCTTGAGGACTGATACAAGAGTCGAACTGAAATTTTCAAAGAAACTTTTTCAAACCCACTCACCTTGAAAAGCAAACAAACAATTTTGAAAACACAAATGAGCAGGTATCTAAGAGCCCATGGATAACCTTGGATACAAAGGGTGCTAACACCTTCCCTTTCTATAAATCTACCTCCCGAACCGAGAGCAATCTCTATAAGGAATTTTTCTGTGCTTTTGTCCTTTCCATTTGGAGAAAATAAAAGACGATGGCGACTCTTGCTTACCGCGACATTTCGCGAACCAGCGTTAAACAGTCAGTTCCAGATCCACCGATCACAGAACTGGCAACTCTGCTGGGGAAATCTTTATAAAGTGAGGTGTACCTTAGGATTAGTTCATAACTGTGTTTTCAATAGTTTTGACTTGTTTGCTTTAAAATTGTGGGTTGCATGGGAGTTACATAGATCCTAACCCGGATATGGGGATACCCTGTTTAGGTAGCATAAGCTGTGAGGCACCTGTCCGGCGTAGACCGACACGGGTGAAGCAGTGGCTACATTGGTGTGGCACCTTGGTCTGTACCGATATCCCTTGTGTCGCAACGAGGAGAATATGGGTCTTCTGAGGAGTCATTAAGCACCAATAGACCTTAGAACCTTAAATGACACAACTTGGCCATTAGAACAGTAGCAGTATGCTACGCCCATTGAGGTTAAACTCTCATGATGGTTCTGGCCGCAAGAAAAGATTGCGATGCTGGAGTTATGACCGATTGAGGGTAGTCCATGATATTGGGATCCTCTAGAACCCGGTTACTTCTGGTAGGACAGGTTGAGCCCACCAACTGAAAGAGGGTAATACCTAGACCCCATGCTGGCCTAAACTCTAAGGGTTTCTCTTGTGTGACTTGTGTGCCTTCCAACTTGACTATTTGCATGCTTGTTATCTGACATTTGAGTTCCTTGCAGGTTTTGTTTATAGTCCTTAATTGGGACTCATAACAGGGTTTACTAAGTTTCTTGCAGGTTTTGTTTATAGTCCTTAATTGGGACTCATAATAGGGTTTACTGAATTTCTTGCAGGTTTTGTTTACAGTCCTTAATTGGGACTCGTAACAGGGTTTACCAACATTACCCCATGCATAGCATAACATCATGCCATCATACCATTGCATACATCCTACACAAGGACTAATCCCTTTCAAGGATCTCAAGGGCTTGTGATGCAGGTCATGATGAACCAACTGTCCAGCAAGGGGCAAAGGGGATTTATTTTCCTCTAGACAAGGTTGTCAGGGGCTATGACCCACTGGATATGGTGAGCCTTTGACCCTCGAAGAAGAATTCTCACAACATGGGTTCCCTTCAATCAAGCTATAAATTCCAATGCTAACAATTTTCTTGTTTACCCTGCGAGGTCCTTGAAAACATTGCATACATATCATGCATATTATTGCATTACAGGTACCCTCTGTACAGGTCACTTACCTCCTTCGCTGTTTATTTCAGCAATGGCTTCCCAATAATACAACCAGGACTTCCATGCTCAAGAGACTCGGTTCGGGGAAATCCTCCTGAATCTATCCAAGGGGCAGGAGGAGTTGAGAACACTTCTCATGGGGACTTTGGTCAGGAACAGCGCTGAGGACGAATGGCTGAAACGTCTGCAAGCTGAAGTGGATGCAATGAAAGCCCAGATGCTGGGGCAGGTGACTGCCATTCAGGGCTTAGCTCAAACACAAGAAGAGCTCGGAGTTCTCGTCAACCAACTGCTTCAGAGTAACCAACTGGGGCAAACGTCTGAGGGTAAAGAGCCAGTCATCATTCAACCATCTTTGAGACAAGGAGATAAGGGGAGAGCTCCTCAAATGGCTCCAGTGTCACAAATTCAGCATCAACCTCACCAGCTTCAGCCAGACAAGCCCAGGAGGCAATTCACCCAGCTCAACATGTCGCTGTTTCAAGCTTTACAACGCCTATTGAGATTGAATCTGATCACATTAAGGGCTCATCCCCGGAACCCCAACACAGCATCTCCTACCTATCATCCCAATAAAAGGTGTGCCTACCACTCTGCCAGTCCAGGACATGATACAAATGAGTGTTGGGCTCTGAAGAACAAGATCCAGGACTTGATTGATGAAGGACATTGGAGTTCACATAAGATGGTCAGGCTGAGTTTTTCTACCATCCCTCCAAGGCTCACCATTTGAAGTGACAAGCCCTGAGACTAGAAAACTTTTGTTCATTCGAATGTTCAAGTTGTGTTGTTCTTCGATTGTTTAAACATTTATTCATGTTAAACGTTGTTATTTCATTAATGCATCGCTTATGTCTATTTTGAATCAATATATTCGCATTCGCTATTTTCAAAATTGCTTTCATTTTTTTGATGTCAACTCTCAATTAATAATTCTAAGCCTCTTGAGGGAGGATGACGAAAATGATACCACGATCTCTACAGCATGCTTTTGAACAGACCCCGCTGATGAGGTACGGGCATTGTTTTAATTCCTAAACACTGGAGTAATAAGGAAGATAATCCCTCGTCAACCCCTTTGAGCCAAAGAAGTAGGAGTTTTTCTTTTCGAAAATTAAAACCCTTAATCATAACCTGGGGCAGGGTAGTTCTCTCAGTTGATCCAAGTGCATAACAAACGGCACCAAAGAGGTCCTTACAAAAAAAAAGAAAACAGTGATGACTCCGAATAATCATAAGGATATGCAGTCATTATATCTCAAAATAAAAACCCATTAAGTCAAAACCTATGAAGGAGACTTACAAAACTGGGGCATCCCGCTGACTGTAATCACAAAAGAACAGCTCAGGAAAAAAAAGAAAGGGATAACAAAAATCAGAAAAAGAAAGAGGTCTTACAAACCCTCGACAAAAAATGACTGCCTATTCAAAATAAGTTATCAACATCCGAATCATCACCGAAAAATCAGAACGAAGACTCAAACAAGGTCTAACGTATGATAAACTGAGTTTAGGTTTGGAGAACATCACGAAGAGCGGGTGGGTACAAATAAAATTTGAGCCTTTATCCTTTGTTTCTTAAACCGTGAACCAGTCCACGTTATAACCCTTAAAAGTCCTAGCTGAAGCATGGGTTAGTTCGAAAGCATACTGTTACGAAAGGTATCCTGACTCCTTAAGGTCTACGGTAAATACGGAGTTGACATCACGTTTTACAAACATTCACTTGTTTTATGAAAAAGAATGCATTTTCAAAATCTTCAAGACAGACATAAGCTTTGCATTTCTGATATAACATTGTTTGCATGTGACTATTTGTTTGAACAGCAGGGAAATTCGCACGATGAAAGCCTAGTGAACAAAGGCACTTCCAATCAAGGGGCATGATATGATCATGGTCTATTATCTGGGGCAGTCCAATCAAGATTCGGAGAATCTCTCAAAGGCCAAATAGCCTGGGGCAAATCTCCGCCTGAGTCACTTGGGGCATTCCAACAACGAATCTTGCTTGATCAAACACCTTCTGGTGGCATGACAAAACACTTCTAACAGGGGCAACGCCCTACATTCTGAAAGCACGGACATAGTCGGAAAAAAAAATACGCATAATCAAAGACCCGCTGGGTTGACGTACCTAGGCAAAAATAAGGGTTTCCCGGCGAACCAAAAGGGTTCGGGCAAAAATAAGGGATGAAATGAAAAAAATCTGTACACCCGGCAAGTCGAAAACCTGAAAAGGCGGCTTGGGCAAAAATGGGTATCCCGGTGGACTGAAAACCCGAAAGGGCGGTCCAAGCAAAAGTTAGGGATCAAAGCGTACGACTATGTCCTGTCATCTTGTTACCTGCCTACCAGAAGAAGGTTTGTCCGTCAACAACTATCATCACCTCACAGGTCTTCCTCTCCCACCTCAGAAACAGGGGCAATGATGAGTTGTCCAAACGATCTAATTACTCCGTCCACCAAGGTACTAAGATAGGTTCGGCTAAAGAACAACCAAGATATCTTAAGTCCCCAGAGAGTGAGCCAGCAAGTCCATGCACCCTCCCCAAGCAAAGCTATACAATCAGCCTTAAGGAAGTTGAGCATCCCCCGCAGATCTCAACATCCCCAGCACAATATACAGACATTCTTAACAAGCATCCCCGGCAGTCTTGACCTAAAGATTGTTCCCCGACGGCATACCAGACATTCAACGGAGTCACTTCCCCAATATAGTTCAAAATTTCCCCAGGAGAGTCCAATCAAGATTTCCCCAGGAAAGTTTGAATCCATCTCCCCAACAGGAAGCTTATCCCCAGTAGATTCTGGAAACTTATCCCTCGCAGAACACGAACGCGTCCCCCGGCTTTATCCAAAGGTTATTTCCCTACCAGGATATAACTGGGTTATCCTCAGCAGAAAGCCACGGAAACATCGTTCTCGGCCAAGTCTTCTTATCCCCAGCGAAGTCTGTTAACACTTCCAACATAACAACGGTATCCCCAGCGAAGTTATCATCAACATCCCAACAATGTATCTCTCTCCCCATAGAGTATTATCCCCGGCAAGGTCGCTAAAGTAATTTTCTCCCCGCAGAGTGTTCTATTCGCCAAGTTTATTCCCCAACGGAGTTATCTTCTCCTACCGGTATTCTTGCAACCATCACTCCCCAGCGGAAACAAATATTCTTTTCTTCAAACATCAGCCCAGGATGTGACTTCCCGGCACCCATCAAGGATTTACTTTCCTAGACAAAAACATACATTCATAAATATCGCATTTTCCATACATTATAGCATGCATATAAGCATCATAAACATACAATCTCACTCATGTTGAGAACATCATTGCTTGATCCATATCATGCATTGCATATGACTGACCTTTACCTTTCAGGAAAGATCCAGTTAAGTTCTCAGCTATGTTCAAGACTTTAGCCTGGTTCAGTTAAATCGACCCTAAGATTTTCCTGATTCTTATCCAGTCAAAGGCCTTCTCTGGTTCAGTCAGATCGACCCTAAGATCTCCCTGATTCTTACCCAGTTGAAGATATTCCAAGACTTTATCCTGGTTCAGTTAAATCGACCCTAAGATTTTCCTTATTCTTATCCAGTCAAAGGCCTTCTCTGGTTCAGTCAGATCGACCCTAAGATCTCCCTGATTCTTACCCAGTTGAAGATTCCAAGACCTTGTCCGGTTCAGTTAAATCGACCCTAAGATTTTCCTGATTCTTATCCAGTCAAAGGCCTTCTCTTGTTCAGTCAGATCGACCCTAAGATCTCCCTGATTCTTACCCAGTTGAAGATATTCCAAGACCTTGTCCGGTTCAGTTAAATCGACCCTAAGATTTTCCTAATTCTTATCCAGTCAAAGGCCTTCTCCGGTTCAGTCAGATCGACCCTAAGATCTCCCTGATTCTTATCCCAGTAGAATACATCCAAGGTTCTCTCAACGTTCCAGTTGAGGTAGTAATCACCCCAGATTCTCTCATCGTTACTGTTGAGGTAGTAATCGCCCCAGATTCTCTCATCGTTACTGTTGAGGTAGTAATCGCCCCAGATTCTCTCAGCGTTACTGTTGAGGTTGAAGTCGCCTATGATTCTCTCAGCGTTACTGTTGAGGTTGAAGTCGCCTATGATTCTCTCAGCGTTACTGTTGAGGTTGAAGTCGCCCAAGATTCTCTCAGCGTTACTGTTGAGGTTGAAGTCGCCCAAGATTCTCTCAGCGTTACTGTTGAGGTAGTAATCACCCCAGATTCTCTCAGCGTTACTGTTGAGGTTGAAGTCGCCTATGATTCTCTCAGCGTTACTGTTGAGGTTGAAGTCGCCTATGATTCTCTCAGCGTTACTGTTGAGGTTGAAGTCGCCCAAGATTCTCTCAGCATTACTGTTGAGGTTGAAGTCGCCCAAGATTCTCTCAGCGTTACTGTTGAGGTTGAAGTCGCCCAAGATTCTCTCAGCGTTACTGTTGAGGTTGAAGTCGCCCAAGATTCTCTCAGCGTTATTGTTGAGGTTGAAGTCGCCCAAGATTCTCTCAGTGTTACTGTTGAGGTTGAAGTCGCCCAAGATTCTCTCAGCGTTACTGTTGAGGTTGAAGTCGCCTATGATTCTCTCAGCGTTACTGTTGAGGTTGAAGTCGCCCAAGATTCTCTCAGCGTTACTGTTGAGGTTGAAGTCGCCTATGATTCTCTCAGCGTTCCTGTTGAGGTAGTAATCATCCAAGGTTCTCCCAGCGTTCCTGTTGAGGTAGTAATCGTCCAAGGTTCTCTCACCGTCCCATTGAGGTAGTAACCATCCCTGGTTCATTCATAACCTTTTGAAGCTCCAGACCCAGTCCCTGTAACCAGTTAGGGTACATCTATACAAAGAGTTTGAAGACCAGCTCCTGTAACAGGCCAGGTAATCATTTTCTTTTTCAGGTACGCAAGTTCTCGCTAAGGAATCTCTTACGCGATCGACACCCAGATGGCATCTATAAGCCCATCCACTCATCCACCACCTCAGCATAGCATCTATAAGCCCATCATCCTATCCATCAATCTCCAAATGGCATCTATAAGCCCATTCCTACCATCGCACTACTATGTGAGCGCAAATTTCTGGGCACTCTAGTGTTCAATCATCTTCCACCTTCGGATTACGAAAGGCACGTCAGCCAATCTACACCCTCAGGTCTAAGAAGATTGAACAGGGGCAACTGTTGTACCCCAAAATTTTCCCTCCCATATTCTTCAAGATTTGCAAAGATTATGCTTCAAAATCTCCCCAAGGGTTGCACAGTTCAAAGGCCTCCTAACAGTCAAAAACTAGGGTTTTGGGTCTGGCAAAGAAATGGAAGTTTTCAAAGGTCCAAACAAGTCCCACATGCCTACAAACATTGTCAAGTATCCTCATGTCAAGTTTCAAGACTCACAGCACAAAATTGCACAGTCAAATGCCCTAATTGCTCAGCAGTCAACTGTAGGGGTAAAATGGTCATTTGACATTCAAAAGTTCAAATTTTTGGTCAACATCTTATTTTGAAGCCACAAACATCATTTGATCAATTCTTGATCATGATTTTCAAGGTATGGTTCAAAAAGTCTCAAGATGCAAAAGTTTCCATATTTGGATAGTTGAAAAAGTCAACTGTAACTTGACCAAGGCATAACTTCCACATGGTTTATCAGAAAAATTCCATCCAAAGCTCATTTTGAAGAGAAGGACATTTCCTAGAACTCCTCTTCACACTTCAAGTCCAATCAATGCTCTCACAAAAAGTTATCAATCTCAACATTATAGGTCATTTTCAAAAGTCAACAAAAAGGCACTTTAAGTCAAAGACCATAACTTGAGATTGCTAAATCAAAATGACATGGGACCAAAGGCATTGGTTATAGGACTTCAAGACCTTTCCAAAATGTCAGAGAACATGATCAAAGCTTAAAAATTGAGCAAGATATGCCTTGTGGAAGTTGGGAAATTTTTGAGAATTTTGAAAAGTCAACTTTGCTTCAAATGCCTCAAAATTGCTAATGGGCCTCATTTTCTTCCAAGAAACATTATCCAAAAGTTATGCACGACCCATTGACCCAAAGGGGAGTTATTTCATCATTTTTTATTATTTATTTGAATTTTTATCACCATTAATTCATTTAATTAAATAAAATATGACAAAAATACTCAAGCATGCATTTTAAATCTTTTTATGCAGTTAATAAGTCTATCATAACTCCAAGATTTCGTGCACACTCAATATGGAAAGATTTGGCCATGATTGGTATCAAAATGGTGTGAAAAAGATTGGAAAAGATCACATTAAAAATCAAATATTGGATTCATGAATGCAAAGGTTTTTGGCCTGAATCCTTACCCTAATTCATTCCTCACATAAGTATAAACCAAAACCTAACGCTAAGAACTTTGAAGCTGCGCCTCAGACCTAAAACCACTTTGCATTTTTGGCAAAAAAGTTCAAAACTGAAAACTGCATTACAGGGTGATTCAAGGCATACAAACGATTCAAAAAGCTTGTTGAGGTCTTCCTGGACATAACTGAATCCTTTTCCAGTCCCCACGCATCAAGAAGTGGTAGAATAAAGTCAAAATTCCTCAAACTTTTTGCATAATCGTGTCTCATAATTCATGCCATATTTTTGATTTCTAATGCTTGATTTGTACTAGTTTAATCATTCTAAAGCTAACCATGCCATTCAATTGAGTTTTTAAGGCCAGTATGTGAATCTACCATGGAAGCTTTCTAGGTTTTCAAAGATGTGAAATTGGGGACTTTTACATATAGAAAAATTAGATCATGAGACCAACGCCATTGGATTCGTGACATTCCAACGAATCATTCTCATACCTCGCGCCCAATTTATCATTATCCCAGAGCTAATCGCTATTTTCCTATACTGTGGTTAGTAGGGGTTCAAAACCCCCGCTATTTGATGTATTTTACAGGCTAAAGCAAAGAACGAGTGGAGAAGAAGATGAGTTGTAAGCATCTGGTTGGCCGGTTCAAAAAGTTGGCGCGTTTTTGTGTTTTACGTCACTAACCCTTATTTTTATCATATTAATTGTTGTCCATTATAATTACAAAGTGGCTAAACAGCTCAGTTGGTGGAAAGCGTTGTTGGCAAACCTTGGGACCTGGGTTCGATTCCCAGGTCCCCCCATATTTCTTTCTATTTTTTCTTGCAACGTGATTAGGTACCCAGCATGTCCAGAAGTCCACCATACACTCAATGCCATAGCTTGCCAAATGTCTCAGGCGATGAATCTAAGGGCCAGGATGAAAGGTCCATCATACGTATCAGTCAACCACGCACACGTGACCATCAAAAGTCAACCAGGCCAAGCTTCAGTGGGCCAAATTTGCTTGGAGAATACCTCCAAAAGGGTCAACAAACCCCCCATGTTTGCCTTTCTTTTCTCTATTTTTTTTATTATTCTTTTCTTTTATTTTTATTATATTGTTTTTTTTTTAAATTCCACAAATATTTTTTTTTAAATAATAAAAATACAAAAAATCAAAAAGACAAAAAATAAAAATATATTTTATTTAATAGTTTTTGTAAATAAATTTTATTAACTAATTTAGTTCTAATCTTAGGTTTAATTTTAATATATTTTTGAATAAACTAAAAAATGTAGAAATTAGGGTTTTAATGCTTTTATTCTTTTTTCTTTTCTTTTACCATATTTAATTATTAATTATTTTGTAAATAAATTTATCATTAAATAATTAGGTTAAAACTAGGTACAACTTAAACATTTTTTCTAAAAAATTAAATATAGTTTAGAATTAGGGTTTTTAATTCCAATTTAATTTTCTCATTAAACTCCATAAATACAAAAACTCCAAAAAAAATTCTTTCTTTTATTTAAACTTAATTAATTTATTAGTTGTAATGTAATTTCTTTAAAAGGGTCCAACGCCCTCGCTTTCGATTATAATTTCGTTTCGCACGCTTATTTTATTTCTTTTTTTATGAACATAATGTATTTATCCCAAAGCCATGTAATAGATTAATTAGGACATTTATCTTCCCGCATTTTTATTTCAAATCGGGTCTTGGATTAATTTGGCGATGTAGACCCGCGCCTTTGTAATAGCGTAGGACTTTTAATTTCGCACCTTTTAATTGTTAATAACCACATGAAAGAATGAATGCCAAAAATAAAAACAAAGTGTAGATCACCCAATGCATGACAAGACAAATAATAACTGAAAATGACACACAATTCACACACCACACCTAGGGTACGCCTCACTGTTGCCTTGCCCCTCGAAACGTGGTCGTCGAGTAGAGGATGTTTTAGTAAGTCCTCATGTCCATGAACATGGAATGAGGGTAGCTTCTAAGGTGTCTTCCCATTGCTCTGGTGATCACAATGTCCTGAACCCTCGAATTGACCCGAACACCTCTAACGGTGGTGCTACCTACCTCTCAATGGTGGGATGGCACTACTTTAAGGACATTTACACAGACGAATTCCTTAGGGTAGGTAGAGAACTCGTAGATACTTGCTCTAATTTCAAAACAAATCAAAAACTTCTTTTCACACCGACACCTTTCAAAAAGCTTTCAAAAGCAATTTTTCAAATACTCTTGAGGACTGATACAAGAGTCGAACTGAAATTTTCAAAGAAACTTTTTCAAACCCACTCACCTTGAAAAGCAAACAAACAATTTTGAAAACACAAATGAGCAGGTATCTAAGAGCCCATGGATAACCATGGAAGGAAAGGGTGCTAACACCTTCCCTTTCTATAAATCTACCTCCCGAACCGAGAGCAATCTCTATAAGGAATTTTTCTGTGCTTTTGTCCTTTCCATTTGGAGAAAATAAAAGACGGTGGTGACTCTTGCTTACCGCGACATTTCGCGAACCAGCGTTAAACAGTCAGTTCCAGATCCACCGATCACACCATCCATGAAGGAGAATACCTTGTGCTGAGGGGTGTTGTCGACCAGAACATCAATATGTGGATGCGGGAAGTCATCTTTGAGGCTCACCATGTTCAGATCCCTGTAATCTACACACTTACGTACCTTTCCATCTTTCTTTGGTACTAGAACAATATTAGATACCCATTGAGGATATGACGTCACTGCTAAGAACCATGCATTGAATTGCTTCATAACCTCGGCCTTAATTTTCTTTGACATCTCAAGATGCATGCGAAGAACTTTCTGTTTAATCAGAGAATAACCCTCTTTCGTTGGCAGACGGTGAACCACAATATCAGTATCGAGACCTAGCATGTCTTCATATGACCGAGAAAATACCTTAAAATAGTTGTGAAACATATAAATCAATATGTTCTTAACACTTCCCTCTAAGTTGGCACATATCTTGATCTCTTTTATGTCTGTCTCAGAACCCAAGTTTACGACTTCGCTCAACTCTTCATGTGGTTGGATATCCTTTTCCTCTTGTATTAAGAGTTTGGAAAGTTCTCCAGTTATTTCACAATCTTCCTCACTTTCATCTTCGGCTTGGTAGATTGGAGTTTCAAAGTCATAAGCGGTAATAGAAGAATCGTTATCAACGAGATCCAGAGTTGATGGGAATCTGCAATGTAGTGTATGGGTGTGTGTAAGAACACATAGCTATTTGAAAGTGCAATAAAATAAAATAAAGACAGAGAGCGCAAAATTTGAATGCAAAACGTCCAATGTTTTCAGTAAATGAAAATATGACATATGAAATGACAACCCTTAACAAATTGACCATTATGCCCCGGGCAAAACACAAGGTTTAAATTCATTTTTTTTAAAAGAAATTACATAACCAAATTTCTTAAAGCAATAAAAACAGAAATAGCTATTACTCCTGCATAAGGAGATTTAGATAATGTATTTTTCCTTCTAGTTTCCGAGTCTGTTGCCAATGGTAGGAAAGATATAGCTGTCGAAGTCACCATCACTGATAGTGTCTTCTATAGCATTGATGCCATTGTTACTGATGTGTAATAGAGGTCTTCCAGCTCGAGCGTGATGAACAACCCTTTAACCTTCTACAGTAAAGCCCAAACCAAACTTATCCGATTTGTAGGGGATATCAGGAAGCTGACCCCAAATTGTGCAACCACCTTCTTCTATAGTAGTTTTGGCATCTTTCAAGGAAACCATCTTGTGCGGAACCCTGGTAGTATTTGGAATGGCAGAAATATCTTTAACAGCAGCAAGGGAAATTACTTCAAAATCTTGGCAGCGAGTCTCAATGAATTCACCTTCCATTTCTACATACCAGAATGAATTCAAGTGGCTGACCATGTACTCCTCCCTCCGCAGACAGTAACAATCTTCCCTTTCACAGGATACTTTAATTTTTGGTGCAAGGTAGAGGTCACAGCGCCTGCCCCGTGGATCCAGGGGCTTCCCAATAGAGAAGAATAAGCTGGTCGTATGTCCATTACATAAAAGGTGGATTCAAAGATTTGTGAACCTACTTTGATCGGGAGGTCCTCTTCTCCATGTACCATTATTTTAGATCCGTCAAAGGCTCGAACTATGATGTCTCTAGGTTTAAGCACAAGCCCTTCACTATCCAATATGTCAAGAGCGCCCTTTGGTAGATCATTCAGAGAAGAGCCAGTATCAACTAACACATGAGCAAACATAGTTCCCTTGCACTCAATGGAGACATACATGGCCCTATTATGATTTCTCCCCTCCGGATTCAGGTCATCATCAGAGAAACCTAATTCATTGTCAGCTTTTAAACTAGCAACATAACTTCCAAATTGATTGGTAGAAATCTCTTCTGGTACATGAGCAGTCTTCAAAAATTTCATTAAAGGTATCATTGACTGTAGCTTTTTTTGGTGCCTTCGTTTGGGCAGGCTCTATCATTGGCTCTTTACCTCGAGCTTTGGTAGTTGTATTGGTAACTATAACTTGAACAGGTGGAGAGATTTCCAGAGAGAAAATCCTTCGACTTCTAGTAATTTTTCTAGTCCCCACAATATTGTCAATGTTGGGATTAGCCTCTTCATCATCTTCATCACAAAATTCTTGTTTAATGCCATGGTAATAGACGTCAGACCCATAATTCTATGGAACAGCCTTCTCCGAGGAATATGGGACGGGCCCAAGTTTTGTAATGATCAAGGAAGCAGCTTTTGGATTGGGAGTAATCCTTACAGGACCCTCAGATGTGATCCTAAAAGGAGTACCAGATATGACATACAAATCTCGGCATAAATTCTCAATATGTGGAACTTTTTCAATCAAAATTACATGTTCATCCATCAGGCATTGAATGTCTTTCTTCAGTAACCCGTAACCATTGGGTTGAACTGCATATCAATAACATTCTTTAACACAACCCGGAAATAAACCGGCTTGTAGCAAATTATTTTTTACTGTAGAGAGAGGAGTAATCACATCATTTACGGAGGTAACATACAAAACATCTTCAATAGCACTTATGCCTTTCTCATGCTTCGGTATAGGAGTAGTAATCACGTTCGGAGTCTCGGGAAGGTCAAACTCAATTTCTTTGTTATCAATCATGTCTTGGATTTTGTTTTTCAGGGCCAAGAAATTGTTGGTTTCATGCCCAGGATTGTTTGAATGATAGGTACATCTTGCATTTGGGTTGTACTTCAGAGAGGATGTATTAGGATTAGGAGGATAATCTCGTATTGTTATGAGGTTAGCCTTTAAAAAATGTTGTAATGCTTGAGCCAATGGAATATTAGTCCTGGTGAATTATCTTCTCGGAGTGTATGACCTACGTTAGTTACCTTGTTGTGATTGTTCAATAGGCGTCAGATTAGATATTAATATTGCTCCCAAAGACCGATGGCGATCATTTTTACTATGGATTTTCTTGCCATAGACATCATTAGTCTCTTTTTTACCAATGAATGGCTTCTTCACTACATTATAAGATGTAGCCATCGGAATCTTCCCGCTCTTGATACCACTTTCAATGCGTTCGCCTATCAGAATAAACTCATTAAACCCTGATAAAGAACTCACAATCATCAGATTAAATAATGGACCCGTCAGAGTGCCCATAAACATATCCATTAATTATCGGTCAGTCAAAGAAGGTTGCACCCTTCCAGCTAGGTCCCTCTATTTTTAGGCATACTCCTCGAACCCTTCATTTGAGCCCATGGACATATTTTGCAACTGCACACGAGTCGGCACCAGCTCAGTATTATATTGATACTTCTTGTAGAAAGAAGCAGACAAGTCTTCCCATGTGTGGATGTTGGTTCCTTCCTAATGATAGAACCATTCAAGTTGAGTACAGGACAAACTCTCTTGAAAGAAATGGACCCTCAATTTCTAGTCAGCAGTATGAGGTTAGATTTCCCATCATATTTAGCAAATACGGGGACCTTGAACTTGCGAGAGATGACCACCCCCAATATCAGACCCATCTCTCCAAAATCCAATCCAGATACTTTCTGGATTTCCACAGCTTTGATTCGGTCTTCCAATTGTTTGTACTTGTCATCTACGGAAGGGTATTGTTCATCGGAATAGTCTTCATCCTCAGAACCCTGATTATTTTTACCTTTACCCCTGACACTTCTATCATCCTCCTCTTGGTTGTTTTCTTCCTCAGAAGAAACATCTTGAACTAGTTGAGCAGGACCTTTGAATCTTCTCCCCATTTTAAGGATAACAACCCGCTTCTTAGTTTTCTTCTTTGTTGTGAGGAGTGCCATCATCTCTTGTTTCCATTTGGCCAGGTTCAGGAGAGTCTCTTGAAACTGTGTATGCTGAGTTTGGAGATCCTTGATAGTTTGTTCGGCAACTATCTTATAATGAAATAAACAGTAAATAGATGAGGAAATCTGTATTTGGAAAACCTGCTTATGAAATGATGCATTATATGTTGGTGCAATGTTTTCAAGGACCTAAGGAGATTTAAATTTTCTAGCCAAAAGGAAACAGAAACAAAGATTTCATTAATAAGTTCAGAATTAAAAATGCCTTCTAGGCTTACAAGGAAAAGAAAAAAGGGTCTCAAGGAGACAACAGTGAACTTCTAAACCCTAAGACTCAAGTCTCTCACAGACGCTTCCTCTTCATGTCAATGTATGAATTAAGGCTTTGCTCCTCGTGAAGTTGCTTTGTGAGCTCTAACACTTTCTTCTCGCTTGCATAGAATTAAGCTTCAAAGGTATCCCACTCTTCCTTGAGCTGAATCCAGGACTTTTGCAATTCTTCGAGATCAGTGGGCATGTCTGGATGGAGGATGGTATAAGTAACGTCTCCTTCGACAACAGGCTCTAAGATGACCGGTAGAATAGCTGGATATGGAATCATAAGGTTTTTAGAGCGAGCTTATACCCATTTGAGATATGGCTCCAAAGGGATATAATTATTATGTCCTAAAGTCTTTCTATCAATCTTGTTTACCATTCCCTAAGCTCGTAAAAACCTTTGACGATAACCTTGAGAATTGTTCATGTATTTGAACATAATACCCTGGATAAGTGCGTCATGAGGACCATCTCTTCGAGCATAACCAAATTGGCATAGAGCGAGAGAAGGGTTGTAAGTAATACCTCCCCTAATGCCAAGGAGTGGAACATTAGGGAATTCCCCATAACGGTCAATGATAGTAATATCCTCTAGAGATTGGGAACACCAAAATATATCTGAATGAGAGAGATACATCATCCTTCGAGACCACCTCAAACCTCGTTCATTCTTCAATACTGATCGGGAAAGGTGGGAAATAAACCACCTAGATAGCAGAGGTATGAAACACATAAAAGTCATTCGCTTCCTCATAATGCGGGTGTGATAGAATAAAAAATGTCTCCGAGCAAAGTAGGCATAGGGTTACAACAAAGAAATATTTTAATGGCATTCACATCTATGAGTTGGTCTGGATTAGGGAATAGCACCAACCCATAGGTTAGAAGAGCCAAGATCTCCTCAAAAGCTTGAAAACTAATAGCAAACAAAAATAGTCGAGCCTTCTCTAGCAGAAATTTAGCCAGAAAACCCTTGACTTCATTCCTTGTTTCCCAATTTGATACAATGTCGGACCGCTTTAGATGTAAGGCTGATGCAATTTATTCAGGTTGTGGATTTTTCTTTAAACCGGTGAAAGGTATTTTATTGAGAATAGGCACTCCAAGTAATTGAGAAAGATCTTCCATTGTGGGTAGAAACTGATAATCGGGAAAGGTTAAGCAGTGATGCACAGGGTCAAAGAACTAGAATAGAACACTCATCATGTCTTCTTCAAAACCTGAGGTAACTAAACTGAGTAGTCGACCATGCCTCTTGATGAATGTAGAACTTTTGGGAACCCTTGAGACTAACTCCTTAAGTTGAAAAGGTATCCTAACAAAATCTGATTAAGATAGTGTTTCTGCAAACGGAAGCCATAACCTACAAAACAGAACAAAGATAAATCCCTAGGTCCTTGAAACGGTTAGTGAAAATGATATGGTATGATGTCATGATGTTATGATGTCATGTTCGAACAATTTAATCAAACACAAACAAAACACAACAGGCCTTAGGTTCAGGCTTGCATGGAGTTTATAGGTAAATACCCTCTTGAAGTTTTAGTTGGCTCAACATGTACTAAAAGATGTAACCGGGTTCTAGGAATCGCAATATCACTGATCTTTCTCTCAGACATTGTTTCAGCACAAGCATCTAAATTGCGACCGAAATATCCTAAAAGTCTAATCTCAATGAGTGTAGTATCGAGTATCAACCAACTTTAGTTTGCACCAAAGCCAGCTATCTCACTACTTTCTAATGGCTAAGTTGTGTCAACTAAGGTTCTAAAGTCAGTTAGTGCTTATGACACCACACGGTAGCCCAGCATTTTCCTTGACTTACTCAAGGGACACTAGAACAAACCAATGTGTCACACTAACATAGCCATTGTTTTAACCATATCGATCTACACCGCACAGTTTCCATAATCTATTGCTACTTACCTAAAAATGTCCTCGGATTCGGGTTCTATACAAGCAATAAACCCAAACATATCCTGAAATATAAAGCAAACAAGGCAAACAAGTAAAGCAAATAAAGGTGATCTAGCTCTTAAGGTAACCCCACCTTTAGTTATTCCCCAGCAGAGTCGCTAGTTCTATAATACGGTGGGAGGACTGAATTTTGGGTTTTGAGTTTTATCGCAAATGTTGCGGATAACAAGAGTCTCCATCGACTTTTCTTTTATCCAATAAAGGAAAGGGTGAAAAGAACGGGAAAGACCTTTGAGAATTTTCTTGAGTTCGGGGGGAAGGTTATGAAAAGGGGAGGTGTTTGCACCATTTTCATCCATATTTATCTACGGGATCTTAATTTCCAGCTCACTTTGAAAATAATGTTTCGTGTTTGTGTATGTTAGAAAATATTTTGAAAACGCCTAAGTGCGGAAATTTTGTAATGATTCTCGTATCGTTGAGAATGTATACAAAATGTTTGTTTTTGAAAATATTTATTGGATGAAAGTGTTTGTTTTGGAAAGATGTTTTGAAAATTCCAATGTAAGGCAGTTTTCTTTCTAGTAACCCTTGTATCAGTCCTCAAGAGTGTTTATAAAGCATTTTAAAAGTATTTGTTTTGAAAGTATGAAGTGTGGAAATTGTTTTAGTTTGTGAGCAAGCAATTACGAGCGATTTACCTACTCAAAAGGTCTTTGTTCTTTTCCTCCTCCTTTAGATAGTTCTAACCTTCCATTAGTTAGTAGAGAGCCTTATCATTGGATGTGAGGGACTGGCATGGGTCATCGTACAGTCATAGAAGGCAACTTGTTAGACGCTTTAGCAATTGTCATAAGGGGCAAAGATCGTTTACTGAAGGCAACATCGAAGGGTCATCGAGGGACTACGATCTTTTTTAATCGAGGGTCTTTGCTAAAACAATCCATGTTCGAGGGACATGATCATTTTAAATCGAGACAACAATTGAGGGTAACCCTAGAGGTGCATGTGTGCTAAGTGTTTTGATTTCACGTATTTGTCTTTGAGATTAGGTTATCTAACGTTTGTTCTTTATCTTGTCATACAAACCCTAATTACTAACAGTAATAAGGAAAATTATAAATTCCATAATGGGGGAGGAAAACAATAAGCCCTAATTTGTCTATTACAAGCTTTGAGCGTTTACAACATCTGGAAATATTAATGCGAAAAATAAAGTGCGCGAAGGTGGTGAGAAGGGGAAAGATGTAAAAACCCTAAAATGGTTCTAAGTATTTTAAGAAAATACTTTTGTGTTTCTTTGTTTGGAAAATATTTGCAATGTGAGATAGAAAATTTAGACCTAATTCTAATTTTATTTAAAAATTAATTATACAAAATAAAATATGGTGTAATTTGATTAATTTATTTTTATTTATGAAAATTAAATTAATCAATTAAGGCCTAAAGAAATCTAAGTATTTAGAAAATATTTTTTGGAGTTTTATTTAGAAAAGATATTTGAAGTATGAAATCTAATTCTAATTAATTAATAAAATCAAAGTGATTAAATGAAAATTGTTAATTGTAAGTTTTAATTAAAAAAACTTAAATATAATTGATTTTAATTTTTAATTTAGAAAAGAATTTGATTATTAAAAACCCTAAAGAAAACTAGATTAATTATTTCAATTAATTTAAAAAAAGAAAAATTAATTTAATTGATTTAAAAAAGAAACAAATTAATTTGATTTAAAAAAAGTTAATTTGATGTATTATATTAAAGAAAAGTTAACTATAAAAAAGGGAATTGAAATAAAATAAATAAATAAAATAAGAAAAAGAGAAAGATGGGCCTGAGTTGAAAAATGAATTTGGGGGGAGGGGGGTGAAAAGAAAGAAAAATGTTAGGCCCAAAGACAAAATTTTGTTTGAGGCGGAAAATAATAAAATAAAATAAAATAATGGGCTTAGAAATTCAGTAAAAGAAGGGTATGAATAGCAGTCCACTTTGAGCCTAATAATCAAATCAAAGAATCTGTATGAACTCTTCATGAAGGTTCATTTTAGATATAAGGAGATCAGAGGGTGATGAAGATGGGTGCACCGTGCACGCCTTAGGCCTATTCGTATTGAATTTGCAAGAACAAATAATGTGAAAAATAAAAGGGTACCGCTGGGGCTCGAACCCAAGTCCCTATAGTAACAGGTGCATGCTTTAACCACTAGAGTGGTGATACATCTGTTAGTTTACACGCGAATCATTCAATATATTATAAACTTGTTTCTGAAAGTTTGAAGATGCAACTTCATCTTCTTCGTGCGTGCAACATGACAACAACACCATTTTTGAATCTGTAACTCTTCTATTTCTCAACCATTTTGAAAAGTATAAACACCAAACTTGCGTGAATTTAAACAATAAATCCAACCATGTAAATTAGTTAAGCTATAAATCAAAGATGAGTGAGAATTTTACTTGGTACCTGTTGTACCCCAAAATTTGCCCTCCCATTTCATCAATATTTTCTCACCTCAAGACCCTTGGAGCTCAAGATCAAGTTAGGGTTTGCTCTGCTCAAGACTCCTCCTTGCACTGTTGACCCAAATTAGGGTTTGAGTTTGCACAAAGATGTTTTGACTTAAAAGGCCCAAGGTGACTTTCATGCTTCATGTTGGACTCACAAGTTTATCCATACCAAGTTTCAAGCCTTGATTCCAATCTTTGCCCAGTCAATTGGACAGTTGACCTAGAAATCAGCTGTATTGGGGGAAAAGTCGACTGTGGTCAATTGACAGTCAAACCTCATGATTTTAGACCCACGTCAACATTATGAACTCATATGAACCATTTGGTCAAGTTTGGATCACAATTCCCCAAGAAATTTGATCAGATCACCAAAAGGGCAAAATGGTCATTTTTAGGGTTTTGACTGCACAAAGGCAATTTTTGACTGTTTGACCTAGCCAATGACAAACCAAGCTCACATATGGACTCAAGGACTCAATGGAATTGTCTTGACATGTTCAACAAGTTCAAAAGATCCCAAATGCACAAGATTGACAGATGAATTTTCCAGTCAACTGAGCCAAATTGGATTGTATACTGAAAAGTCAAACTTTGACTTTTTGGTCAAAATCAAGTGCCAAGATTCATTTTTCATCAAGACATGTCAAATTATGAAACTTGTTCATCAAGAAATCAAGAATTACAAATTAGGGTTTAAAATGAAGAAATTTCATAACTTAGAATTTTTCTAAGTTATGAAATTTCCTAATTTTTTCCTAACTTTGTCCCATCTTTTCATTAAGATACATTTGGATTCAAGGAAAACTAAAAACATGAAAGTTATAGTCCATTGCAAAATCTACAACTTTTATTCACAAAGTTTCCTTAAAAGAAGCTTGTATCTCAAGTTATGATTTTTGGAACAAGGGTGCAAAACATTCTTAACTTAGAAATTTTTTGACCTATTTTAGGCAGGATTTTTGCCCAACTTCATGGCCACTTTTCACATGCTTCCGCTTGGAATTTCAACTTGCATTACAAAGATGGATTGTAGTACACATTCCAAGCTTTCCAAATTGTCTAAGAACTTCTCAAACACCCTTGTGGTTAGGGAGAATCGAATTTGTCAATATGGGCAAAAGTCACTTTGTTCATGGCCATTTTCATGTTCATAACTTAGGCATTTTTGAACTCAGCTTGCACAACTAGATTACAGGCCTTTTATCTCATCCACACTCAATAATTTAATGCCAATCCTTTGTGTTCAAGCCTTATCTTGTGTGTTTAACCATACATGCCAAATTAATCCATATATAGAAAAAGCAAGTTATCCATTCTTGTAAAGAGTTGCTTTATGTCAAACACAAATCCAAGAAGTACAAAGCATATCTTCTAGGCACAAGTTTATGGACTAATCCTACTGATCAAGGAGAGATTATGCAGCATGCTCGAGGGACCTGCCTTGGCCTATAACCCAACTTGGCAACTTTTGCTTACATGGGAAGAAACTTTGCATATTGAACATCATCTCTCATTCCTGCAAACACAAGCCTAAGCAAACTTATTGAACACATTCCAAAAATCAAACCTAACCTCAAACACGATCAAACCACCTTCAATCCCTCCTCATTCACAGAAACACCTTCTTGCTGCAAAAACAGAGTCCCTTCTGCAACTTGACTTCCATAAACACTTCCACTCGTGCGTTTTGGCCAAAGCTAGTTCAAACATGTTCCATATCACCCACTGAAGCTATCCCAAGAATTGAACACAAACTGTAACATCCCTAACATCATTTGCCATTTTCAGTTTTCAACTTTGCAGGTGAACTTCCATAGCTCGATTCAGCTAGTTTCAGAGCAAGCTAGAGGTTGGAGAAGCATCCCTAAACTTCAAGCAAGCTGTACAAGTCCTCACATTGCATTGAAAGCACCTCCATTGCTATACACGACTCAAGTTGAACAGGTAAAACTTTGAACTTCTATCTCTCTATCCAGGCATAGTTAGGCTTAAGTTTGTGAAGAAAGCATGTTCTAGTCATAGCCCTGAAGCCATCCATATAGTTACTTTTCATTTATATTGTGTACACTGAGAGAATTTTGAAACTGAATATCTGAAAAAAGCTAGGTCAGGAATTGGGGGAGAAGAAATTCTCTCTCATTTCTGAGAGTTAGATTAATTTTTTTATATATTTGAAATCGTGGCTTCAAGCTCTACAAGTTTCATGTTTTAAGATTTGTCAAAAGATCAAAGAATCAGAAGTTAGCAGGTTGAGCAAGGGCACGCGTTTTTCTGTGTTCAAACAATGGCTGGAGGTTGAAGAAGCCTCCTTGGGTTGGGCCTGACCTTTTTTCTGTTTGCACCTTCATTTCACACATACACCCCCCCTGGCCCATTGCATGATATATTTGTCATTTTTGACTTTTTCCTTTTGATTCTGATTTGTTATTTTTTGTTAAAATATAAAAAATATAAAAAATATTTGTTCACCTTTTTTTTGTATTTATTAGGCATTTATTTGTTTTATTTTATATATGTACATATAAATAATATATATATATTTTTATTTAAAATACTAAAAAAGAATACAAATACATTTTATTTTTTTGATTTTTATTTTAATTTATCTTTTGAAAACATTTTATAAAAAATATACTTTTTTTTTGTAAATAATAAATATTTTATTTTTGTACATATTTAATATATTTAGTAAATAATAAAGATACTTATATATTTATTAGAATATTTAGGATAAAAACATAAAAATAATACATTTTTATTTTTATTAATATTTGACCTCAAAAATCACTTTTTTACAATATACTTCCTTTTTATTTATTTTTTGTGCATAATTAATAAATATTGTATATATTAAATAATAAATGCTTTTTATTTAGCAAATTAGGGTTTTGCCCTAAACCATGAAAATACCCAAAAATTAACTTTTTTTATTTTTGTTTATTTGTCACATGAAAAATACTTTTACATACATATAAAAATCATTTTTTTTGCATCTTGCATATTTATTGTATTTTTATTCAATTATTGTACAATTCTAATACTTGTATATTCAATTTGGATTGTAATAACTTAGATTTAAATTTCTTGCTAAATATCCCCATTTGAACATTTGTACCCCCCATCCCATAATTGTGTTGTAATAATTTAGGACTTTTATTTTTCGCATTTAAAAGCTTTCTAAATATGTCATGATAGACTTAGGGTTTTGTATGCAAAAATCAACCAAACAAATAGCTTGACCTAATTCAAAGACAAAAAGCATGAAAATGAACAACACTAATCACACTTGCACCCCTAGGGTTACTTCATTTGTTGCCTTCAATAATGGGCCATATTGCATGTTGAGTGTCTTTGGAAAAACAAAACAAATTCAAATGATCATAGTCCCTCGATGACGCTTTCGAAAGTTGCCTAAAAATGATCAAGTCCCTTAAAGGAAAAATTGCCAAAGACACTTGGCACTATTGCAATCATGGTCTAAACGATGACCCGCGCCCGTCCCGTTAACATCCTAACACAAGATTGTCCACCAAATACAATGGTGGAACAAAATTGTTAAAAGGGTTAAAACATAGGAAAAACCTTTGAGTAAATTTAGGGGTAGACAACTCTTAGTTACTTGAATCAAACTTGCAAAAACACACTTGCCTCTTTTCAAAACCACACCTCACAACACACTTTCAAAACAACTTTCAAAAACATTGAAAACTTTTCAAAAGATAAGTACACCTTTGTATACATTCAAACATGAATCATTACAAAGGTTGCCACCATATTGGCCTCTTTTCAAAATATTTTCAAACCCACACACAAAGCACCATTTCAAACAATTGAAAATCAAGGCAAGTTGATCTAAGCAAGTAACTAAGAGCCCATGGATAACCATTGATAGAAAGGGTGCTAATACCTTCCCTTTCTATAATCTACTCCCCGAACCCAAGAAAACATCTCAAAGGTTTTTCCTGTGCTTTTTAACCTTTCCTTAGGATAAAATAAAAAGTCGGTGGCGACTCTTGCTCAACCGAAACATTTGCGAAAACAAACGCAAAACTCAAGTCAGTTCTCCCACCGTATCACAGTACCCAACTAAAAACCTAATATTTCAGAAACTTCAGTTTCAAAATTCTCATCGCGCAGGAAATATAAATGAAAAGTAAGCACATGGTTAGCTTCAGGGCAATGATATCTACATTTTTTCTTTATAAAGCAAGTGCAAATGATGCTTGAATAATGATTTCAAAGTTAGGAAAACTTACCTCTAAAGTGAGAATCGAGTTTGGAGTTAGAGCATTTCTAGAGGTGTTAAGATGATCTGGATAGCTTCAGTGAACTCCAAGGAAGATTTTGCAATGCTTACCTTAGATTGAGAGTGTCTCAATTCTTCTGGACAAGTCAAGTTGCAGAGGTATCAAGTGAAAATGATGGATGATGAAGATGGTGTTACAGTGATGAAACAGGTCTTTGGATGAGTTCTTTATGAGTTGTAGAAGATTTGTGAATGATTTAGAATGAAAATGCACGAGTGGATTGAGTGTTTGGTGTTCAAGGTCAGGAGTTTCCACAAAATGGAGTTTTGATGCAAATTCTGGTTTGAGGGAGTATGAGGGTGTTTTTAGGGCTATGAATTTGTGTCCTAGCTTGCAAATGGGCCTCTCTATTTATAGAAAAATGTTGGAGGGAATGAGCTTATCAGATTGTCAAGTTGAAGAGTTATGGTTTGGTTGAAACATAACTTGTGATTTCTTGAGAAATAAAATCCCAATGTATGGTACAATAGCTCATAAGGTGGTTAGGTACTTTAAACATGTTACTTCTGAGCATTCATGTTGAGTGTGTGAAGAGGGATCAAGTGAGAAGCTCAATGCATTGACTTTGTGATTAAAGCTTGCTTTACAAGAATGGAAATGCAACCTTTCTCCCTAAAATGGAAAAATGGTTTGGAAAATGCTTAAATCAAATGGACTATAGCTCAAAAGCTTGTGTAATATTATGATTAGAGGTAGATTCACAAGTTAAGAGGCCTGCAAAGCAAGATTATGCAGCATGGCATGAAGATTTAGTTATGCGTTCTTCACCAATATGACCTATAATTCAAGAATGGATGCCCAACTTCATCTCTTCGAATCTCCTAGCTCAAGTATGATAAATTCATGCTATTGGATATTTTAGAAATCTTGAAACATGATCTTCAACTTTCATGTTTACCACTTTGTCTAAATCAACAAGGAAATTAGTGAAAATTGGTCAAGATGTTGGGATGAAAAACTGACCAAAACTAGTTGAAAGAATTTCTCTGTGTTGGATAAAAATGTCACAACTTCATGGGCCTATATCTCTTAATCCAAGCATTTTTTGGATATCAACCCTCAAGTACATAGTTGTAGAATTCTTCATGCTCTACAACTTTCATGTTGAAAGTTTTCCTTGAATCATCTTGCATCTTAGTGAAAAATGGTCATGAAGTAGTGACTTTATTAAGGACAAAGCACTTAGAATTTTTTCTAAGTGTTGGAAATTTTGACTTTTCTTGACTTTGTTGATTCTTGTTGATCAAGCTTGATAATTTTGAATGGTTTTATGATTCTTGATTTTTGAAGTTCAATGTTGACCAAAAAGTCAAAGTTTGACTTTTGTGTGACAGTTGACTTTTTCATCAATCAATTTAATTTTCCAATTATCAGTCATTTGTATCTTTGGAAATTTCTTGAGCCATTTAATTAGGTTAAGATGTTGTATTTGAATCCTTGAGACCATGCTTTAAGGCATTAGGTCATGTACTAGGTCAAAAGTCAATGATCAGTCATTTTCAGTCAAAACCCTAATTTTGGCAATTTTGACCTTTGATGATTTGAGGGCTTTCCTTGAGGAATTGTGATCAACCCTTGATAAAATGATGAATATCACCTCAAAATGTTGATGTTGGAAAAAATCTTTAACTTTGACTGTATGTTGACCACAGTTGACTTTTTGTCCAATACTGTTGATTTTCAGTCATCTGAGCACTTGACTGAGCAAATTTATGATGCAAGGCTTGAAATTTGACATGAGCACTATTTAGGACCTCTGAGAAACCATGAAGTTCACTTAAGGCATTATAAGTTCAATTTTATTTTAGAAAAGAGAAACCTTAATTTGTAGGCCATTTGCTTATGAGGAGATTTGACCAGTCAACACTTGAGCAAATGTGAACTATTGAAAATCTTAGAAGCATGAGGAGATATATTGAATAAAAATGAGAGGGAAAATTTTAGGGTACAACACTTACTCACAACCTTTTTCACAAAATAAATACATGTTTACACATCACATTTTCAAATCAACAAATATTTTCAAAAAAACACTTTGTATACATTCTTGAGGACCAACACAAGGATTATTACAAAGTTAGACTTACATTGGCATTTCAAAATATTTTCAAACAAATCACACACACACAAATAAAGTTTTTAAAGTTAACTAAGAAATTAAAGGGCCCATAGATAACTACGGATGAAAAGGGTGTTAACACCTTCCCTTTTCATAACTTACCCCCCGAACTCAAAATCTATCAAAGGTCTTTCCTATTATTTTCACCTTTCCTAATTGCTGGATAAAAGAAAAGTCTGTGGCAACTCTTGCTAACCGCAACATTTGAGATAAAACCAAAAATTATGTTCTCCCACCATATCACATAATTGGCGACTCTGTTAGAGATAAATCTAAAAGAGGGGTTACCTTAGAGTTTAGATCACTTTTACTTGCTTTAATGCTTTAAATTGTTTGCTTTAAATTTAAGGGTTTGTTTGGGTATTATTGCTTGTGTCAAAGATCTTACACCCGAATCTAGTGATTCCTTAGGTAAGTAGTAATAGATCATAAAGATTGTACGACGTATTCTGATATGGTTAACATGATAGCTATAGTTAGTGTGACACTTTGGTTTGTACTGATGTTCCTTGAGTCAGTCAAGGATAACATTAGGCCTATGTGTGGTGTCATTAACACTAACTTACTTTTAGAACCTTAATTGACTCATCTTGGCCATTAGAAAGTAGTGATATATCCGGCTTTGGTGCAGTCCAAAGTTGGTTAATACTCAAGGCTACACTCATTGAGATTCGACTTTCAGGATGCTTTGGTGGAAACTCGGTTGCCGTGCTAAAATAAAGCATATGAGAAAGATCTGTGATATGAGATTCTTAGAACCCGGTTACTATTTTAGGACAGGTTAAGCCAACTTAACTTCAGTAGGGAAGTATATTTACCTATAGACTTCATGCAAGCCTTTAAATATAAGGCTCTTGTATGACTTGTTTGTGTTTGCTACTTATTTAACATAAACATAACATCATAACATCATATCATCATAACATAATATTTTCACTAACCATTTCAAGAATCTAGGGATTTACCTTTGTTCCTTGTTGTAGGTTATGGCCTCCGCTCGCAAAAATACTATCTGGATCAACTTTGTGAGGATGCCTTCCAAGCTTAAGGAGTTAGTCTCAAAGGTTCCCGAAAACTCTCAATTCACCAAGAGGAATGGTTATCTACTCATATTGGTTACCTCGGGTTATGAAGAAGACATGATGAGTGTTCTGTTCCAGTTCTTTGATCCTAAGCATCACTGTTTTACCTTCCCAGATTATCAGTTGGTGCCCATAATGGAAGATTTTTCTAAGATACTTGGAGTACCTATTCTTGATCAGACACCCTTCACCGGTTTAGAGAAAGTTCCAAAACCTGAATTTATTGCCGCAACCTTACATCTGAAGCGGCCAGACATTGTGTCTAATTGGGAAACAAGAAGTGGAGTTAAAGGTCTTCTTGCTAAATTTATGATAGATAAGGCTCAGTTGTTTCTAGATGTTATGAGTTTCATGCTTTTAAGGAGATATTGCTTTGTTGATCTATGGTTTGGTACTATTGCCTAACCCATACCAACTCATAGATGTGAACGCCATCAAAATGTTTCTTACTCATAATCTTGTGCCTACTTTGCTTGGAGATATTTTGCACTCTCTTCACACTCGTACTATGAGGGAACGAGGGACTCTCATGTGTTGTATACCTTTACTATCCAGATGGTTTATTTCGCACCTTCCCTGGTCAGTGATGAAGAATGAACAAGGTTTAAAGTGGTCTCTAAGGATGATGTCACTCTCTTATTCAGATATCTATTAGTGTTCCTGATCTCAAGAGGACATCACTATTATTTACCACTGTGGGGAGTTCCCTAATGTGTCACTCCTTGGCATAAGGGGAGATATTACTTACAACCCTTCTCTAGCTTTACATCAATTTGGTTATGCTCGAAGATACAGTCCTCATGATATGCTTATTTAGGGTATTATATTCGATTACAAGAATAATCCTCAAGGTTACCGTCAAAAGTTTATACGTGCTTAGGGCATGGTGAATAAGATTGATAGCAAGATTTGGGACAGAAAAACTCCATCCCTTTGGAGCCCTACCTCAGATGGGTGTGATCTCGTGCTCAAAATCTTATAATGCCATATCCTGATGTCCTACCAGTAACTGTGGAGCTTGTTGTTGAAGGAGATACTCCTCATACCATTTTTCATCCAAATATGCCTATTGACCTTGAAGAACTACAAAAGTCTTGGATTCAATTGAAAGAAGAAAGGTACACCTTCGAGACTCAGTTCTATTCTAGTGAGAAGAAAGTATTGGAGCTGACAAAACGACTTCACGAAGAGCAGATTCTTAATGCATATTTAAACACAAAGAGGAAGAGTCCATGGGAGACTTGAGTCTTAGGTCTTAGGAGTTCATAATTTGTTTCCTTGTAACCCTTTTTGTATTCATTGTAAGTCTAAGAGGCAGTTATAATTTGAACTTGCTAATAAGAGTCTTTGTTTTTGTTCCCTCTTGATTAACAAATTTAAATCTCACAAGGTCCTTGAAAACATTGCATATGCATCTACATGCCATACATATCATTTCATAACATGTTTCCAGGACAGGTTTCTCATCTTCTTGCTATTTATTTCAGCAAAAATGGCTCTCGAGCAGACAATCAAAGAACTCTAGCCTCATAATGCTCAGTTCCAAGAGATGTTCCTAAGTTTAGCCAAGGGGAAAGAAGAACTGAAGGCGCTCATCAATGAGAAGAAGAAGAAGACAACTAAACAAATCGACATCCTTAACATGGGGATAAAGTTTATAGGTCCAGTCAAACAAGCTCAAGATCTTGATATCCCATTGGGCAAAGATGATGAACGGGATGAAATTGGTAACAATGTTAAAACTGAAAAAAGCAATCATGGTTCTGACAAATAATATGATGAAGAGGAAGAGGATTATTTGGATGAACAATATCCCCCTGTTGGCGAGAAGTATAAGTTGTTAGAAGAGCGTTTGAAAGCTATGGAGATCCAGAAGGCGCATGGCTTGAACTTTGAAGAATTGGGTTTAGTCCCAGGAGTCGTCATTCCTCCTAAGTTCAAAACTCCTACCTTTGCTAAGTATGATAGTGTTTCTTTCCCGAAGTTGCATTTGAGATCATATGTTCAGAAAATCCAACCACACGGTGCTGACAAGAAATTATGGTTGCATTTATTTCAAGAGATCTTGTCTGGAACGCGGTTGGAATGGTATTATCAACTCGAAGGTATCAACATCCATACCTGAAAAGATTTGGCTGTAGCTTTCTATAGATAGTATCAATATAATTCTGATTTTGCACAAACATGCATGCAACTACAGAGTATGTCCATGGGTTCTGAGGAAGGCTTTAAAGAGTACGCACAGAAATGGAGAGATCTTGCAGGCAGAGTTCAACCTCCTTTGGGTGATAGGGAATTGGTTAACATGTTCATGAGTACGCTAACAGGTCCTTTCTATAATCACCTTCTTGGAAGTTCTTCAGCTGGTTTCACTGAACTGATATTGACAAGGGACATGTTGAGAATAGAATCAGAAGTGGTAAAATTCAGGTGGCTACATCTTCGAATACTGCAAAGAAGTCATATAATGGTAAGAAAGAATCCAATGTTGTGTACAACCAGAAGGGTCGTAATAAGAGTGACCACAACCAATCAAAGAGAATGGTGCATGGAGAGGTTGATCTTCTAATCAAAGTGGGTTCCCGGATCTTCGACTCTCCTTTCTTTGTGATGGACATTCATCCAACTTATTCTTGTTTGCTTGGACGCCCTTGGATTCATAGGGCAGGAGCCGTTACTTCTACTTTACACCAAAAGTTGAAGTATCCTGTGAAAGGAAAAATCATCACCATTTGTGGCGAAGAATACATGGTGAGCCATTTGAACTCCTTCAAGTATGTTGAGATGGATGGTGAATTCTTAGAGACTCCTTTCCAGACCTTTGAAGTTATTCCACGGACAACCCTTGTTGCTAAAGCTGCTCCTATGGTTCCTAAGGTTACCAAGATTCCACCAAGAATGGCTTCTCTGAAAGACGCTAAGGCTATGGTAGAAGAAGGTGGTGGCACTATTTGGGGTCAGCTTCCCGACATTCCTTACAATTCTGAAAAATTTGTCTTGGGTTTCACCTAAGAGGCTTAGAGGGTTATCCGTCGTGCTCGTGCTAATTCTGGGAGACCGCCATTTTGCATCAATAACAACGGAGTTCAAAAAAATCAAGTCAACATTGTGGAAGACGCTGATAGCGACTGTGACATAGACAATTATATTTTCCCTACTATCGGCAGTGGGCTTAACAATTGGAAGGATAAAGACTTTATACTAATCTCCTTTAGTCAGGATTAAATTCTATTTTCTGTTTTCTTGCTTTCAAGTTTTTGGCTATGTAATTTGAACAATAACTTTAAGCCTTGTGCCTTACCCGAGGCCCAATGGTCCATTTGTTAGGATTGTCATTTTTCATCCACATATTTTCATTTAATAAATCATTGGACGTTTGCATTCAAATTGTGTGCTCTTTGTATTTATTTTACTTTATTGCTTTCAAAATAGTTATGTGTTCTTACACACACCCACATAACAAATTGCAGATCCAAATCCACCCTGGGTCCCATTGATAATAGTTCTGCTATTTCCAATTATGACTTTAAAAATCTGATCTACCAAGCCGAGGACGAAGGTGAGGAAGATTGTGAAGTGCCTGGAGAGGTTGCTAGACTATTAGAGCAGAAGGAAAGAGCCATATAACTACATGAAGAGCCAGTCGAGGTTGTGAACCTGGGTACTGAAGAGGACAAGAAAGAAATCAAGATAGGTTCTGACCTAGAAAGCAACGTCAACAAGAGATTAATCCAAATGTTACGTGACTATGTTGAGATATTTTCTTGGTCTTATGAAGATATGCCAGGGCTTGATACTGAAATTATGGTTTACCATCTATCAATGAAGGAAGGTTGTCCTCCTATAAAACAAAAAGGTTCATCATATTCACCCTGAGATGTTTGGAAAGATCAAAGCTGAGGTCATGAAGCAGTTCAATGTAGGTTTCTTAGATGTTACGTCCTATCCTCAGTGGGTTGCAAATGTGGTTCTGGTACCTAAGAAGGATGGTAAGGTGCGTATGTGTATAGACTACAGGGATTTGAATAGGGCAAGCCCTAAATATGACATTCTGCTTCTGCATATTGATGTTTTGGTTGACAAAACCGCTCAGCACAAAGTATTTTCCTTCATGGATGGTTTCTCTGGTTATAATAGAATCAAGATGACACCCGAAGACATGGAGAAGAGTACTTTTGTCACACATTGGGGCACTTTCTGTTGCAAGTCGTTCCTTTTGGTTTGAAGAAAGCTAGTGCAACATACCAATGTTCTATGGTAGCTTTGTTCCATGATATGATCCATCATGAGATAAAAGTTTACATTGATGACATAATAGCCAGGTCTCAGACTGAAGAAGAACATCTCGACCACTTGCACAAGTTGTTTGAGAGATTGAAGAAATATAAGTTGAGGTTGAATCCAAACAAGTGCACTTTTGGAGTAAGATCTGGTAAATTCCTAGGCTTCGTCATCAGTGTTAAAGGTATTGAAGTTGATCCTGCCAAGGTTAAAGCCATTCAAGAAATGCCATCTCCCTATACTAAGAAGCAAGTCACAGGTTTCTTGGGACGATTGAACTACATTGCCATATTTATTTCCCATTTGACCGCTACTTGTGAGTCAATCTTCAAGTTACTGAAGAATGATCAAGTAGTGAAATGGAACGATGATTGTCAGATAGCCTTTGACAAAATAAAGGAGTACCTCCAGGAACCTCCAATTTTGATGACACCAGTTGAAGGAAGACCTATGATTATGTACTTAACAATATTAGAGAAATCAATGGGGTGTGTATTGGGGCAACATGACGAGTCTGGTCGAAAAGAGCATGCAATATACTACCTTAGAAAAAAGTTTACCTACTGTGAAATAAGATATTCACTGCTCGAGAAAACGTATTGTTCTTTGGCATAGGTTGCTCGCTTACTAAGATAGTATATGTTGACTCATACTACTTTGTTGATCTCTAAGATGGATCCAATAAAATACATATTTGAGAAACCCGCACTCTCTGGAAGAATATCAAGATGGAAAATTGTCTTGACAAAATATGACATTCAGTACACTACTTAGAAGGCAATAAAAGGAAGTGTGATGGCATATCATTTGGCTCATCAAGCTGTAGACGACTACCAGTCTATGAACTTTGAGTTCCCAGATGAGAATATCATGTTAGTTATTGATTATGAAGAACCTGGACCATATGAAGGACCTGAATTGGGATCCCAATGGACTATGGTTTATAATGGAGCTTCTAACGCGCTTGGTAATGGAATTGGTGTTGTGATTCTCTCTCCTAAGGGTTTTCATATGCCCTTCACCGTCAGATTGTGTTTTGACTGTACCAACAATATGGGCGAGTACGAAGCATGCATCATGGGTATCAAAGCTTCCATCAATATGAGAATTAAATTCTTAAATGTATATGGGGACTCAGCCTTAGTGATCGTTCAGATTAAGGGAGAATGGGACACGAAGCATCCAAATCTCATTCCTTATCAAGAGCATGTGTTGACATTAATTCCATACTTCGAAGAAATCACTTTTGAACATATTCCATGAGAAGAAAATCAGTTGTCAGACGCACTAGCTACCATGTCATCTATGTTCAAAATTAGATGGGATAATGAATCCCCTCGAATTACTATTGAAAGACTAGACGAACCTGTTCATTTCTATGAAGTTGATACTGATGGAGTAGAGGAAAAGCCTTGGTACCACAAAGTAAAAAGATACCTCGAAACTCAAGAATATCCTGAAGGGGCATCTATCAAGGATAATAATTTTTTAAGGAGGTTCTCTGCCAAGTTCTATCTGATTAACGAAATCTTGTACAAGCGCAACCACGATTCGACTTTGCTTCGTTGTGTAGATAAGAAGGAAGTTGAGAAAATTATGGGAGATATGCACGAAGGTGTCTTTGGTACTCACTCTAATGGACATACAATGGCTAATAAGACTCTGAGAGCATTTTATTATTGGTCTACCATGGAAACTGATTGCCATCGTCATTCCAGAACTTGCCAAAAATGCTAGATTTATGCTGATAAAGTACATGTGCCTCATGTTACTTTGAATGTCTTTACTGCTCCTTGGTCGTTTACAATGTGGGGCATCGATATGATTGGATGTATTAAGCCTAATGCTACAAATGGGCATTGTTTCATCCTTGCTATTATTGATTACTTCACGAAGTGGGTTGAGGCAGCCTCGTTTTCTTCTGTTACCAAGAATGTTGTGGCTCGGTTCATTAAGTACAACCTTATGTGTCAGTATGGAATCCCTGAAAGGATCATCACGGACAATGGTACCAATCTTAAAAATACTATGATCACAGAAATATGCACGTAGTTTAAGATTAAGCATCAGAATTCTTCTATGTACCGACCAAAGATGAATGGTGCAGTGGAAGCCACCAACAAGAATATCAAGAAGATATTGCAGAAGATGACGGTGACATACAAAGATTGGCATGAGATGTTACCATTTTCTTTTCATGGTTATCATACTTCAGTATGTACATCAACTGGAGCAACCCCATTCTCTCTCGTCTACAATATGGAAGTAGTCTTACCTATTGAAATCCAGATTCCTTCCCTAAGGATTATGAAAGACGCAAATTTAGATGAAGACGAATGGATTCAGACTCGACCAGAAAATTTGATTGATGAAAAAAGGCTTGCGGTTGTTTGTCATGTATCATAAACGTATGACCAAGGCCTTTAACAAGAAAGTCAGACATCAGGTGTACCAGGTTGGTGATTTGGTAATAAAGTACATCATCCTACCACAAGGTGATCCTAGGGGAAAATGGACTCCCACATATAAAGGGTCATTTGTGATCAAAAATATATTTTATGGAGGTTCTATGATACTTACCACCATGGATGGTGAATATTTTCCGCACCCTGTGAATGCGGACATAGTAAAAAAACACTACGCACAAAAGAGACCCGCTAGGTTGACAGGCCTAGGCAAAAATAAGGGAATCTCGGTGAACCAAAAGGGTTCAGGCAAAAATTAGGGATATATAAAAAAAAATTGTACATTCGACAAGTCAAAAACCTGAAAAGGCGACTTGGGCAAAAAAGGATATCCTAATGGACTGAAAACCCAAAAGGGTGGTCCAGGAAAAAGTTAGGGATTAAAGCATACGACTATGTCCCGCTGGATCACCCATCTACTTACATCCAGCTTTATTACTAGCGTCAAGTTCAAACGATACAAATCAATTCAATCATCTTCTTCCGACAGCAACTGATGAGATACTTGAAGACATAGGGGAAATAGCAGAGTTGAGACTTGATGGGATCATTTTCACATAGATGTTTTTCTTTGTACCCATTTTTCAATTTCTACGATGATTTCTGCTTACTAGGATCTCTGTCTTCTCTGTTTTGTTTGTAAAAACATCCAATGATTACGTTGAATGAATATATGCATTTGAATATGATTACTGTTTACAAAACATATGCATGAAAACAAGATTAGCATTTACTAAACACCCTAGGAGTTGAGGTAATGTTTGAAATTTATCCATAAATTCCCACGGAGAAATCTCCATGGAACTATCTCTACATATCTATCTTCATAAGCTCATCCCCAATAGAGATATATTCCCCAGCAAGTCTAATATTCCCTAAGACAAAAATTGGGGCATCTTCCAGCAGTTCACCTCCATATCCCTGATGGATAGCTTGACATGATCATCGTCCCCAATAGGTCCCCTAGCGGATAAGGAAGTTTGATCATTTCCCCAACATATAGTGGAAACTTCCTCAGTGCAACCTATGAATGTCCAACCCATCAGATATTATTTCCTCAATGCAGTCTACATGATTTAATTCCCCAATGGAGTTTATTTCTTCAATACGGAAAAATTACCCGACAGAATTCTCTTCTCCAGCCAGATGTCATTCAACGTTGTCCTCCCCAGAAGAGCTGATAACCATATCTAAAACTTGGTCAGATAGCACATCAGAGTAATATCCATCTCTTTTATCCCCAGTCAGGGTACATAAGAATCAAATCCTTCAATAAAAAGAATGATGAACAACCGACTTTCTTGAAATTCTTCTATCCCCAAGCAGAAGTCGAACACCCCCAGTAGAGTGTCCTCAAATAGAAGGAGGGAATCCCCAGTAAAGTCGTTCTAAATAAAAATAGAAGCATTACTTTCTTCATCCCCAGCAACAACCAGGGATTTATTTTTCCTATCTAAATGTTGTTACAAGAAGCTACCGATATGCTCCAACGACATACTGCATCCATACATCATTTACAAAATATCATAACATATGCATACGAAATGCATATAATATTCTCATTTATTTTGAGAGCATCACTACAAAGTATATTTCACGCACCATGACATTGCATAACACTAACTTTTTCTTTTCAGGATAGTTCCCGAACAGATAAATATTGTCAACAGATTATCATCCTTTAGATACAATCAATCGATGATTCATTCTGATACTCTTTTGGATACATTCAGTAGTAAAGTCATTCTAAAACATCTTCTAAATACAGTCCAGATACGATCAAGATATAGATTTATACTGATACTCATTCTAGTACATCATTCAGATATAGTCGGGCATAGACTCATTCTAGTACCTTCTTCAGATACAGTTGGGCGAAGAATCCTTCTGATCCTCTTATAGATAAGGTCAATACATAGACTCATTCTAGAACATCATTCAGATACAATCAACCAACAGTGTTACTTCGGGCACATGCGAGTGAAAATTTATGGGCACTTAAGTGTTCAATCCTCTTCCACCTTCCGATCATGAATGGTGAGCATGCCAATCTAACTCTTCATGTTTAAGAAGATTGAACAGGGGCAGTTGTTTTACCCCAAAATTTGCCCTTTAATCTTCAAGACATATTAATTCAAGACACATCGTCATGCTCATGAAGGTCTCAATTTCTTAAGACTACTCAAGGTTTGACCAGACAAACTCTCTGTTGTACCCCAAAATTTTCCCTCCTATTGCTCGAGCAGACATTCTCATTAGATCCTCATTTGCTCAAGTTGGCTAAAGAATTGATCAGACAAACTCTTCTCTTAAGCAATGGGTCAACAACTAGGGTTTTGTGTTTCACAAGGAATATTGGGTTCTCAAGGTCTCAAGTTGTTTTCATGGGTCCTTTTATGTGTTCAAGAATGCTCATGTCAAGTTTCAAGTCTCGCATCACAAGTTTGCTCAGTCAATTACTCAAATGATGGAAAATTAACTATATTGGGTAAAAAGTCAAATATGGTCAACATACAATCAAACCTCAAAATATTTGGTCAACATCAACTTTTTGAAATGATATCCATCATTTGATCAAGGAAAGCACTCAAATCATCACAAGTCAAAAGTTTCCAAATTAGGGCTTCCTTAGGAAACGCCAACTGAACTTTGACCAAGCATAACTTTCACATGATTCATCATCTTTTCCCAAACCAAATCCTGTTTTGAAGGGAATTCAATTCTCTACAACTTTGTTTCTCTAAGCTCAAGTCCAAAAAATGCATCAATTGAAAGATATAAGCCAATACATTATAGGTCATTTCAAAAGTCAACAAAAGGACACTTTTTGTCAAGGAAACTTACATCAAAAATTCAGGATATGATTGACAACAAGGAAATTGAGTTTAATCCTCCAGAGACCCCAAGTGTGATTACTGCACCTATACCGAAGCATGACAAAGGCATAAGTGTAATTGACGATGTTCTTTATGTTGTTGTTGTAAGTGAATTGATGACTCCTCTACCAATTATCAAGAAGATTCTACTGCAAGCCAGTTTATTTCTAGGTTGTATTGAAAAATGTTACTACTGTGCAACCCAACCCAATGGTTGCATATTACTGGAGGAAGGAATTCAATGCCTGGTGGACAATCATATAATTCTAATCGAGAAGGTTTCATCTGCTGAGAATCTGTGTCAAGACTTATCCATAATTTCTGGCCCTCCTGTCAAGATCACCTCTAAAGGTCCTGTAAAGATTACTGCCGATCTGAAAGCTACTCCGTTGATCATCACTACACCCGGACCTATCCCATATTCTTCGGATAAAGCTATTCCTTGGAACCATGGATTCAACGTCTACTATCATGGCGTCAAACAAGAACTACCGGCTGTTGAAGATGAAGATACTGATGTTGTTAATCCTGGCATTGACAATATTGCTAGAACCAGTAAGGTTACTAGAAGTGGAAGGGTTTTCTATCCAGAAATCTCTCCGAAGACTATTTCTACACTTGTTAAAGTTAATGCTACCGAATCGACTATTGAGGCTCGGGACAAAGAGCAGGTGATAAAGCCTACCCAAACGGAGGCACCTAAGGAAGCTACAGTTGAAGACACCCCTAGAAAAGAATTGGAAGAGGTATTGAATATTATACCAAGACTGATTATAAAATCGTTGAACAGTTGGGGCAGACCCCATCCAAAATCTCTATGTTATCCCTACTATTGTATTCTGAATCCCATGCACAAGCTTTAGTAAAATTCTTGAAGAGTGCTCACGTGCCGAAAGAGATTTCGGCCAATCAATTTGGAAGTTATGTTGTAAGCTTGACGACTAAAAATGGTTTAGGTTTCTATGATTCTAATTTGACTCTTGAGGGAAGAAACCACAATAAAGCCATGTATGTCTCTATTGAATGCAGGGGCACTACTTTGGCTCATGTATTGATTGATATTGGCTCTTCATTGAATGTTCTACCAGAAGGCGCTCTTGACATACTTGATTGCGAAGGAGTCGTACTAAAACCTAGTGATATTATAGTTTGAGCCTTTGATGGATCCAAAAGAATGGTACACAGGGAAGCGGATCTTCCGATCAAGGTAGGTTCACAAATCTTTGAGTCTACCTTATATGTAATGGACATTCGACTAACTTACTATTGCTTACTGGGATGCCCCTGGATCCATGGGGCAGGAGTTGTCACCTCGACCCTACATTAGAAGTTAAAGTATCCTGTAAATGGAAAGATTGTAACTGTCTGCGGATAAAAAGAGTATATGGTTAGCCACTTGAACTCTTTCCAGTATGTAGAGATGGACAACGAATTCATTGAGACTCCCTGTCATACTTTTGAAGTCATCCCTCCTACCTCAACTGAAGACATCTCTGCCATTCCCAAATTTACCAGGGTTCCCCCTAGAATGGTTTCCTTGAAATATACTAATGCTACTGTAGAAGAAGGTGGTTGTAATATTTGGGGTCAGCTTCCTGATATCCCCTATAAATTTGACAAGTTTGGTTTGGGTTTCACTGTAGTGGGTCAGAGGGATGTTCATGGCGCTCGCGTTGGAAGACCACCATTCCCTATTGGCAATAACAGAGTCAGTGTAATAGAAGATGCTGACAGTGATTATGACCTTGACAGTTGGATCTTTCCTACCATCGGCAACTGACCCAACAACTGGAAGACTCAGGACATTGTCTTTATCTCCTTTAGTCAGGAGTAATAGTTACATTCTTGTTTTTATTTCTTTCAAGTTTTGACTTTGTAATATTTGAACAATGACTTTAAACCTTGTGATTTACCCGAGGCACAACGGTTCATTTACTAAGGGTTGTCATTTCATAAACATATTTTCATTTAATAAAAGCATTGGATGTTTTGCATTTAAATTTTGTGTTGTATTTATTTCTTTTCACTTTTATCACTTTCAAATAGCTATGTGTTTTTACACACACCCACACAATACATTGCAGATCCATATCCACTCTGGATCTCGTTGATAACGATTCTGCTATTGTCACTTATGACTTTGAAAATCCGATCTACCAAGCCGAGGACGAAGGTGAGGAAGATTGTGAAATACCAGGAGAACTTGCCAGACTGTTAGTGCAAGAAGAGAAAGCTATTCAACCACATGAAGAGCCAATTGAAGTGGTAAACTTGGGTTTTTAAATAGACAGAAAAGAGGTCAAGATAGGCGCCAACTTAGAGGATAGTGCCAAGAACATGTTGATACAGATGTTGCATGAATATGTTGAGATCTTTTCTTGGTCGTACAAAGACATGCCAGGGCTTGATACTGATATTCTGCTTCACCGTCTATCGATGAAAGAGGGTTGTGCTCTGATAAAACAGAAGGTTTGTCGTATGCGTCCCGAGATGTCAGAGAAGATCAAGGTTGAGGTTATCAAACAATTCAACACAGGGTTCTTAGTAGTGACATCATATCCTCAATGGGTTGCAAATGTTATTCCAGTACCAAAGAAAGACAGAAAGATATGTATGCATGTAGACTATAGGGATCTGAATAGGGAGAGCCCCAAAGATGACTTCCCACTTCCATATATTCATGTTTTTGTCGACAACATCGCTAAGCATAAGGTGTTCTCCTTTATGGATGGCTTCTCGGGTTATAATCAGATCAAGATGGCACCTGAAGACATGGAGAAAACTACCTTTGTCACATAGTGGGGCACTTTCTGTTATAAGGTTATGCCTTCTGGGTTGAAGAATGTCGGCGCAACTTATCAGCGTGCTATGATAGCTTTGTTCCATGACATGATTCATCACGAAATAGAGGTCTATGGCGATGATATGATAGCCAAATCACAGACTGAAGAAAAGCATCTGGACCATCTATGTAAGTTGTTCGAGAGACTGAAGAAGTATAAGCTGAGGTTGAATCTGAACAAGTGCACCTTTGGGGTGAGATCTGATAAGCTCCTAGGTTTTGTTGTCAGCGGTAAATGAATTAAGGTTGATCCCGCCAAAGTCAAAGCTATTCAAGAAATTCCTGCTCCCCGCACCGAGAAAGAAGTCATAGGTTTCTTGGGACGACAGAATTATATTTCTAGATTAATTTCTCATTTGACCTCTACTTGTGAGCCGATCTTTAAGTTGCTGAAGAAAGGTCAGGTAGTGAAATGGAACGACGGCCGCAAAATAGCTTTTGAGAAAATTAAGGAGTACCTACAAGGATCTCCGATTCTGATGCCACTAGTTGAAGGAAGACCTTTGATCATGTACCTGACAGTGTTAGAGAATTTAATGGGTCGTGTACTAGGACAGTATGACGAGTCTGGTCAAAACGAGCATGCAATATACTACCTTAGAAAAAATTTTACTGACTGTGAAACAAGATACTCACTGCTTGAGAAAACATTCTGCACTTTGGCATGGGCTGCTCTCCGACTAAGACAGTATATGCTGACTCATACTACCTTGTTGATCTCTAAAATGGATCCCATAAAATACATATTCAAGAAGCCAGCTCTCTCCAGAAGAATAGCCCGATGGAAAATGGTCTTAACAAAATACGATATACAGTACACCACTCAGAAAGCAATCAAAGGAAGTGTACTAGAAGATCATTTGGCGCATCAAGTTGTAGACGACTATCAATCTATGAACTTCGAGTTCTCGAACGAGAACACTATGATGGTTACAAATTGCGAAGAACCTGGACCATATGAAGGACCTAAGCCAGGATTCCAATGGACTATGGTTTTCGAAGGAGCTTCTAATGCACATGGAAATGGAATTGGTGTTGTAATTATCTCTCCCCAGGGTTGCCATACACCCTTTACCGCCAGAATATGCTTTGACAGTACCAACAATATGGCTGAATACGAAGCATGCTGCCATTGACCTGGGAATCAAGTTCTTAAGCATTTATGGAGACTCATCCCTGGTAATCAGTCAGATTAAGGGAGAATGGGATACGAAGCATCTGAATCTCATTCCTTATAGAGAACATGTGTTGACCTTAATTTCGTACTTTGAGGAGATCACTTTTGAGCACATCCCAAGAGAAGAGAATCAGTTGGCAGATGTGTTAACTACCATGTCGTCTATGTTCAAAGTCAGATGGGTCAACGAGACTCCTAGAATTACCATTAAGAGGCTAGAGGAACCGACACACTACTACGAAATTGACACCAACAGAGTAGAAGAGAAGCCTTGGTTTCATGAAGTGAAAATATATCTTGAGGCTCAAGAGTATCCTGAAGGAGCATCCATCAATGACAAGAAATTCCTGTAGAGGTTCCCAACTAAGTTCTTCCTGAGAAATGGAGTTCTGCACATGCGCAATCACGATTCGACTCTGCTACATTGTATGGACAAGAAATAGGTGGAGAAGATTATGGAAGATATGCATGAAGGTATCTTTGGTACTCATTCCCGTGGGTATACTATGTCTAGGAAGATTTTAAGAGCAGGTTACTATTGATCGACTACGGAAACTGACTGCCATCAGCACTCAAGAACTTGTCACAAGTGTCAGATCTATGCTAACAAAGTAATGTGCCTCCAATACCTCTGAATGTCTTGATTGCTCCTTGGCCGTTTTCAATGTGGGCCATTGATATGATTGGAGATATTAAACCTACTGCTTCCAACGGACATCACTTCAACCTCGTCGCCATAGATTACTTCACAAAGTGGGTTGAAGCGGCCTCCTTTGCCTCTGTTACTAAGAATGTGGCCGCCAGGTTCATTAAGCATAACCTTACTTGTCAGTATGGTATCCTTGAAAGTATTATCACAGATAATGGTACTAATATGAACAATACTATGATCACATAACTCTACACGCAGTTCAAGATCAAGCACCAGAATTCTTCTCCGTATCGACCGAAGATGAATAACACAGTGGAAGCCGCCAATAAGAACATTAAGAAGATTGTGTAGAAAATGGTAGTGACGTATAAATACTGGCACAAGATGTTACCATTTGCTCTTCACAGTTATCGCACTTCAGCTCGGACATCAACTGGGGTAACCCTGTTCTCTCTAGTTTACAATATGGAGGTTGTCTTACCTGTCGAAGTTTAGATTCTGACCTTGAGAATTATAAAAGATGTAGACTTGGACAAAGACGAATGGATTCAAACTAGGCTAGATCAGTTGAATTTGATTGACGATAAGAGGCTTGTGTCTGTTTGTCACAGTTAGATGTATCAAAAGAGTATGATTAAAGCCTTCAATAAGAAAATCAAGCATCGAGTATATCAGTTTGGTGACTTGGTAATAAAGTGCATCATACTATCGTAAAGTAACCCCGGGGGCAAATGGACTACCACCTATGAAGGGTGATTTGTAATCAAGAAGGTATTTTTGGGTGGCGCCATGATACTTACCACCATGGACGGTGAGGATCTTCCACACCCTATGAATGCGGACATAGTTAAAAGATACTACGCATAAAAAATGACCCGCTAGGTTGACCAACCAAGGAAAAAATAAGGGTATCTCGACAAACCAAAAGGGTTCAGGAAAAAATTAGGGATATAAATATAAAGATTATACACTCGGCAAGTTGAAAACCTGAAAAGACAGCTTGGGCAAAAAAGGGCATCCCGGTGGACTGAAAACCCGAAAGGGCGGTCCAGGCAAAAATCATGGATTAAAGCGTATGATTATATCCGATCGAATCACTTACAACTTTGTTACCAATGTCAAGTTCAAATGATACAATCAATTCAATCAACTTCTTTCGACAAGCGAGGGATGAGATACTCGAAGACATATGGGCAATAGCAGAGTTGGAACCCGACGAGATCATTTATACATAGCTATATATTTTGTTTTCAGTTTGTACTCTCTTCATTTTTCACGACGATTTCCTCTTACTAGGATTTATGTCTCCTTGTACAACAATTGCTTGTTTATGGGCAAACTATCAATATAAACACAATTTCAAAGTTTAAATTTTGTTTTACCTTTTCTGTTTTGTTTGCAAAAATGTCTAATGATTAAATTGAATGAACACAAGCATATAAACATGATTACTGTTAACAAAATATACATAAAAACATGAATAAGTATTTACTCAAGACTGTAGGAGGTGGGATAATGTTCAAGTCATCCATAAATCCCCACAGAGTAATTTCCAGTAAAGTTGCCCCACGGAGCAGTTCCCATAAGATTATCCCCCACGAAATCAGCTTCACAAGCTCATCTTCAACAAAGATATATTCCCCGCAAGCCTGAAATACTCTAATCATACTCACTAGCAGATCCCCTAGCGGACCAAAGAGTATAATCTTTTACCCGATAATGTCGCTAACTTACAGAATTGCAATCTTTAGTAGATTATAATGGCAGAATAATTCACAGGAATCCTCTTCCCTAGCTGAGTTTATTTCTCTAGCCGGATTCAATCCCCTGCAGATTTCTCTTCTCTACCAGGGCTCATGTCCCCAACAGAACATATATCTCCAGTAAGGTTTATCTCCTCAACAGAGTGTTTCTCCAGTAGGGTTTATTTCCCCAACAGGGTTTATTTCCCTAGGGGAATTCATGGGTCTTCATATGTGTTCAAGAATGCTCATGTCAAGTTTTAATCTTGCATCACAAGTTTGCTTAGCCAATTGCTCAGATGATGGAAAATCAATTGTATTGGGTGAAAAGTCTGTTGTGGTCAACATACAGTCAAACCTCAAGATTTTTGGTAAAAATTAACATTTTGAAGTGATATCCATCATTTGATAAAGGTTTGATCATGATTCCTCAAGGAAAGCACTCAAATCATCAAAAGTCAAAAGTTGCCAAATTAGGGTTTCCTTAGGAAAAGTCAACTGAACTTTGACCAAGCATAACTTTCACATGCCTCATCATCTTTTCCCCAACCAAAGCCTATTTTGAAGGGAATTCAATTCTCTACAACTTTTTTTCTCGAAGCTCAAGTCCAAAATATGCATCATTTGAAAGATATAAGCCAATACATTAAAGGTCATTTCAAAAGTCAACAAAAAGACACTTTTTGTCAAGGCAACTTACATCAAGATAATGTCTTCAAAAGCAAATATAATGAACATAGAGGTTGTAGAGGACATCTTGAGCTTTCCAAAAAATATAAGGTCACCTTTAAAAGATAAAAATTGAGTGAGTTATGTCCATTTCAAGTTGGGAAATTTTGAGCAAATGCATAAAATTCAAATTGAGCAAGCTTGACATTTTGGACTATTCGGCCATGGTTTTAAGGTCCAAACGTGTGTTATACCTTTCATACACCTCATAATTCATTCACACATTCTTTGGCCTTGTTTTATTTTTATTTTTTTATTATTTTTTATTTAATTCATTAATAATACAAAATAAATAAGATAAAAATTATATCTTACTACAAGGTCTAAGCCCATTGGTTTTTGCCCTAAAAATTCTCTATATATTCAGACATCAACTCTCATACAATACACCAAATCCTTGCACCACAAAATTGTCAAAAAACATCAAAATTTTCCATGAACCGTAAGTTTTGAAAACCCTATTTTCAAGCCTCCTCACCACCAAACTTCCATTCCATTCACTTCCAGGAACATTGAAGGGTAAGATTGGATTTGTTACCATGATCCAAAGGACCTGAACCAACATACATGCACCCTCATTTTTGCATTATTTCATGAATTCTTGTATTTTTATGTTCATGATGTTTTAACACACACTAATGCCACTAACGTACTCCTGAGATGCTAATGTGCGGGTTTGAATCGTAGCATGAGTCACATGCTAGCTGAACCATGAATGGCCATAATCAAACTGGTTCATGTTATTCTTACCATACCTCGTAAACCAGGATGAGTTAGCCCTAAAAAATGTTCCCATTAGATTTGCAGCCCCTATTTTAAGGTAGAAGGATATTGTTGGATCATTAACGTTGTGTTTTTTGTAGGTTTTAAAATAACAGGTCGCAGGAGAAGACGACCGGAGTTAGGGCTCCGGCGCTTATCTGACCAGTATATTTGGTTATATAATATATATTTATTATTTCAGTTGTATTAATGGATGTATCACCACCCCAGTGGTTAAAATGCGTGCGCTAAGTCATTCCTCCCTCTAGTCATGGGTTCGATCCCCGATTTTGCTATTTTTTTCATATTTCTCATATTTTTGCAGGTTGACTAAAAAACATGTTGGATGTGTATCCTAGCACAGGAGCGCGCCTGACCTAGTGGCTAGCATGCTGCTGGAAACTACTGAGGGCGTGGGTTTAACACCCACCCCTACCACTTTTGAGTTTTTATACAATTTTCTATTTCTTCTAACTCTTTTCACTTTATTTTTGCATAAACCCTTTTTTTAATTAGAAAAACCTTTTTTAAAATCCTAATTTTATTTAATTTTAGGTTTTTATCAATTTTAGGTTTTAATTAATTTTAGGTTTTTTTAATTTAATTTAGTTTTAGGTTTATTTAATTAACCTTAATTTAGTTTTAAGGTTTGCCTAATTAATCGATTATTTTTAATCAACTAATTCTTTTTTTCTAAATTAAAATCAACTAGACTTTAGGTTAAATCATCAATTATTTTTCATCAATCAATTTCTCTGTTTCTTTTCCTTTTTATTGTTTCGCGCGCTTTATTATTTTCACATTTAGTATTTTTCCTGATTATGTAACTACTACGGAATGTAATAGTTTAACTAGGGTTTTATTTGATTTCTATTTCCCTATAATTTTTGTGGTTTGTACCCCCCTTTCCCGAAGCATTGTAATAGTGTAGGACATTTACTTTCTGCAATTTACTGGTTTTCCTTATTACTGTATAGTAACTAAGCGTGTATGGCAAGACATCAAAATAATCGTAGAAAACCCTAATCCAGATAAAATAACTGAATCAATACACTCTTCGCACTCGCACCTCTAGGGTAACCTCATTTGTTGCTTTTGAATAAACAGTCATGTCCCTCGAATGTGGAGACGCTTTAGCATTGTCCCTCGATTAAAAAGATCATAGTCCCTCGATGACCCTTCGATGCTGCCTTTGGTAAACTCTCTTAGTACCTTACGATAAAATTGTTAAAGTGTCCTTACAAGTTGCCTTCGATGATTGTACGATGACCCCTGCCTGTCCCTTCACATCCAACGATAGGGCTTCCTACTAACTAATGGTAGGATAGCACTATCTAAGGAGGATAAAAATAACACAAAAGACTTTTGAGTAGGTAGATAGCTCATAATCGTTGGCTCACACAAAAAACATATTTTCACACAAATACTTTTCTCTGAAATATTTTGAAAACAAACACTTTGTATGCATTCTCAACTGATACGAGAATCATTACAAAGTTTGCCGCACTTAGGAATTTTTCAAAATATTTTCAAACAAAGACATTCACAAAGCATTTTCTAACAAAGTGAGCTAGAAATTAAGAGCCCCTATATAACTATAGATGAAAAGGGTGATAATAACTTCCCTTTTCATAACCTACCCCCCTCTCTAAGCCCAAGGCCAAAAATGCTTCATTTGAGAGATATAGGTCAAAATATTATAGGTCATTTTAAAAGTCAACAAAAATACATTTTTTGTCAAAGAAATTTACATTAATATAAAGGCTTAAAATGAAAAAATGATCAAAATGAAAGTTATAGGAGACATCTTGAGGTTTCCAAAAAGTCAGAGATCATCTTCATATGAAAAAAGTTGAGAGAGTTATGATTGGTGCAAGTTGAGTAATTTTGAAAAAATGCATGAAACCTAAATTGAGCAAAGTTGAAGTTTTGGGCTATTGGGCCTAAGTTTTTAGGTTCAAACGTGTTCATGACCTCACATTAAACCTCTAAATCCATTCACATATTTTTTATGATTTTTATTTCTTTTATTTTGATGTTATTCATTTAAATTCAAATTAAATATGAAAGCTTTGAACTTAGGCGTGTGGACTCTTGTTTTGATCAAATTGGAGGCCTAAAAAGCTCATGACCAGCTATCAAAATTGTGTGAGGATGATTGGCAGAAGATTGGCCTAAAAGAGAAACTTTTCATGCAAAATTCAAATCAAATCTATTCATCATGAAATACAAAGATTCATCTCACTTTTGTTGACCTAATCTTCTCTCCTATAAATACATAGCATATTCAGACCAAAAGGACACGCAAGGTTGCCTCAAGAACAAACCCTAAAAATCAAAAAAATTTCAAGAACTAGGGAAAACTCAAACCCTTATCTCCAGCCTTTGTCAATTAATTTCAAACATCCCATCAGCCTCCTAAGGTTCGCAGGAATTCACCCCAACTATCATTCAAGCTTGAAGCACACCAGAACTCTCTCCCTCAACATCACTGGTTTAGTGACCTTCTCTAATCTTAAACTTTTTATATACACATTGTTGGATGATTTAATGCACCCATACATGTTCATAATGAAGTTTGGAACAATTTAGAACCATCGTTTGTAAGGTTTGATGCAGGGATGAAGATTTTCCATTGTTAGGGCAAAGCTTCATTTGAGATTCGTATTCTTTGCTACAAGCGTTTTCAGGCCAAACTAACACCACCATTGAATGTGTAACATGCTAATTAGTGGATCAGGATTATTTGTTCCATTTTTTGATCGATTATAACAGATTTTCAAAATCTCCTCACCGTAGAAGATGAAGTTGACCACCCTCCATGGTGGTTTGACCCTCTTGACTCAGGTGACCTAGGCGTGTCACCATTCCATTGGTCCATTCAAATTTCCAGGCCCCACTAACACGCGCGTGTTCAATTTTATTTGACTTCTGATTTTTGAATTAAGTTTTATTATATATTGAATGATAGTGATAATATGACCGCGTAACATAATTGGGCAAGTGATAAGAGTGATGACCAGTATTGTAAAGGGCGTGGGTTCGATCCCAGCTTTTCTCAATTTCTTTTGTTTTTCCAGCACAACATAGTTCATCATATGGTGATTGGTTCTCATTCCATGTCACAAACAACACTACGGTGCAGGTAGAAGAGCGTGTTGGTGAAGAGAATGGCGTGGATTCAAGTCCCACCCCATGCATTTATTTTTTTCTTATTTTACTAACCCTAATTTTTCACTCTTTTTTATTAATTATCTTTTAACTAACCATTAACAAAACTTAATTTTTTTTCAAAACCCTAAAAAATTAGGATTAGTTTTTTTTAAAATTAGTAATTAAGTTTTAACATATTTTTATTTATTAATTAATTAAGTTAATTATCTTTTTCTAAATATTAAAATTAATTAGAAATAATTAGGTTTTAAATACTATTTATTAACTTAAATTATTTTCTACAAAAAACACCAAAAACATTAATTTAGGATTTTAGGCATTTAAACATTTTTCTAACATTTTTATTATTCCTTTTTTTTCTATTTAATTTTCTTAGAAAAAATGTATAGGTTGCACTCTCCGATGTAATAGCGTAGATTTATTTTCTGACATTTTCCAATTATGTAACTGCTCACAGGATGTAATAGCTTAGGTTTTGCTTTCTGCACATTATATTTTATAGACTGTTAGTAATCATGGCTTGCATGGAAAGACTAACAATTGGACATAAATAACCCTAATTTTCAAGATAAGATAACTGAAAATACACACTTTGCACACCTGCACCTCTAGGGTACCCTCTCTTGTTACCTTACAAAATCTCGAAAATAGGGATACTTTAGCAAAAGACCCCCGATTCAACAATATCATCATGGTCCCTTTAGAATAAAGATCATAGTCCCACAATGACCCTTCGATTTTCCTACAAAATAATCTAGTCCCTCGATGACCCTACAAGAAAAATGATGATACTCCCTTTGTACAATTGCTAAAGTATCCTTACATGTTGCCTTCGATGACCATACGATGACCCTACGCCTATCCCTTCACATCCAATAAGATAGGATTACCTACTAACTAATGGTATGGATAATACTATCTCCAAAGGAGAGGGAAAATAACAAGAAAGACCTTTAGTGGGTAAGAACTCTTGAATGCTTGCTCACAACCTTTTTCACAAAACAAATACATTTTTACACATCACATTTTCAAAACAACAAATATTTTCAAAAAAACATTTTTTATACATTCTTAAGGACCGACACAAGGATTATTACAAAGTTAGCCTTACATTGGCATTTCAAAATATTTTCAAACAAATCACACACACACAAAGCAAGTTTTAAAAGTGAGCTAAGCAATTAAGAGCCCGTAGATAACTACGAATGAAAAGGGTGCTAACACGTTCCCTTTTCATAACTTACCCCCCGAACTCAAAATCTATCAAAGGTCTTTCTTGTTCTTTTCACCTTTCTTAAGTGTTGGATAAAAGAAAATTCAGTGGAGACTCTTGCTAACTGCAACATTTGCGATAAAACAAAAAAGTCATTTATCCCACTGTATTATAGTAAGCATGCATCTTCCAATAATACATGCACAGATGGTTCCTTGGACAAGTGAGCCCTTTATATCTTCCAAAGTCAGGTACTTTGAATTTTGGCTGGATTACTACATCCAGAACTAGACCCATCTCGATAGCATCGACATTGAAATTATCATATCCCTCCACAACTTTTAATCTTTCCTCTAAAGCTTTGTACTGATTCGGCACTAGTGGATTCTCAACAACATGAGTATTGGTCATTCTTTGAGGTTTCTGATTGACATCCTCTAGGTCGTGGTCTCCATATTGTAAGTCCAAGTAATTGCTTGCATTGTTAATTGAATCAGCATGGTATGAGATGCCCCTGCCTTTGGTGGAGGTTGGGTAAACCCTTTAGCATCGTGTCTTGTCTCTTGCTGAGCCATGACATATTTTTGAAGTCTTGTCTTCGGTCCTTTTCTCAGTTGGTGATCGCTCGATGCACCAATAGTTTGGGTTATTTCCTCAAAGCTACCCTAGGAATTTGCTCTTGTATGTCAATGATGTTCTTCAAGGCTAGAAGAACCTTACTCATATCTCCTCTCATTTAGTCAATGATTCTTTTGGCTTGTTCCAAATCCACTTTGAAAGTTGCTTGATTTTCTTCAATTTGTTCCATTTCTCTCAGTTGGTGAGCTCTTGTTTGGTACAGTGGTCGGGGAGGTGGTGGTTTTCTTCTACCAATGGTTCAACTGGAGAAAATTTTGAAAAATGAGTTTTTGTATTGTGAATTCATGAGATGGAAATTTTTATGGATGTATGAATGTGTATGAACAATGCTAAGAATTTTGTTTTGAATGTCTTATTCACTTGGATACGTATATTTTTTTATAATTTTTTTTAGGTTTTGCTTTTTTTTATTAGAGAGTATCTAGAAAAAAATACATAAACGAAATACGGAACAAAATGCCTTTATTGAAAGTAACAACTGTCTTTAAAAGAGAGCATAATTCAGATATTGAAAGATGTTACAACTTTAAAACAATAAAATCACTGAAAGAAAATAAACAAAGGGAAACAGTCTTTTAAGCACACTTGCGGATGTCTTCTCTGAAACGATCAAACTTTGTTCTGTAAAGCTTGAGGAAGTCATCGACGTATTTTTAGAGAGGAACCATCACACTTTCTGTGTCTCTCAAACTTCTAGGCATGTCTTCAATGAGATTGTTGGCTAAGAAGGCGAGTCTTTCATGCTTGTCCTTGTAGCATCAGTATTCTCGGTAGAGGTTGGGAATTATCTTGTGGTTATCCCTTCCTACTTGGGCGATCTTTGCATACTGCTCTTCCCAATACATCTTTTCAGCCCTCATCTTTGTATAGAATCTCCGTTGTATCAAGAAATCTTTTCGGAGGCCTTCTAGCTCAAGGCATACTTGCTCGTACTCTTCAGTTCTCTGGGCAAGAAGTCTTTCTACCATCATCCTTTCAAGACATTCCTTTATCTCTGATTCTTGTCTATATTGGATTCTAGTGGTGAGATACTTTATTTTCACTTCTAGATCTACAGAGGCTTGTGCCAAACTCTGGATTTGGGCCCTCAAATCTTCTTCCAACACCTTCTTATCTCACACTTCCTTTTCATACCATCTAGTTAGTATCCCAATTTAACTAGCATCATCTTCCAACCTCTGGTTGTGGGAATCCAAATTGAAGGTAGCACTTAATAACCCTTCAGTCGAACGTTTCCTTTTAAGACTCTCCTTTTCAAATGCCTTGTGAATTCTTTGAATCCGTTGGTCTTTTGATTCAAGTATGTGCAACATTTGCCTTTTTTATTTGGTTAAGTTAAGGAGGTTGAGCTCCATATCTTCTTTTTCCCTCTGAGCTTGTTTCAAGGCTTTCTTCAGATCATCTATTTATTCCAATGACATATGCAGAGCCACTGGGACCTCTGGCTTGTATTCAGGATCTATGTCAAAAGGCACCTTTAAAATTTGTACCCTATCCAGAACCCATCGAGTGTAGGGTTTTTTTCCACAGCATTCTTCCTTTCTGCTTTTTTTTTATTAACCCTGTTCTAGGCCCAGATAATTTTGTTAAGCAACTCTTGGTCGTTTTTGCCCGTGTAATGAATGATTACTTGTTGGAGTTGTTCGTCTGAAAGTTTATCTTCCAAGGGATACCCTAGTTATCATAGGGCCAAGGTAGGGTTGTAATTAATTTTACCTTGGATCCAATCAATGGAACATTAGGGAAGTCCCCACAACTAAAAACAATATCACCAATGTCCGGCTTCCTTGCATACCATAATATAGAATCAGTAGTAAGAGACCTTAGTTTTTGATGCCACTCATACCTTGTCAGATTCGGGATCATGTAATCTTCCTTGTAAAGGTGAGTCATAAACCAGGAATAAAATAGTGGAATACAACAATTTAGAGTACCTCTCCATTTTCATACCACGTATGAATTGTATAATAGATGTCAGTAAGCAGAGCGGAATTTGGATCCGCATTGAAAGTTTTTGTACCCCAAAACATTCTAATAGCCGCAGGGTCAATATAGTCTAAAGTTCGTGGAAATAAGATAACACCGAATACAAGCATTCCTAGACAATCGACACAAGACTCTCATTCCTTGTTATTAGAAAGATCAAGAGCCTTAGTTTCTAAGTAGCATCTATTAATCCCTCGTATGTCTCCTTCTTTCTTGTAATTAAGAGATAACTTAGGATAATGGATCCTTAAGCCTTCTGCCAAGATTTTGACGTCGATAGTTTGTCTGATACCCACATAAGCCTTCTCTTTAGAAAAGTTCAGAATTTTATCAAATTCTTCCAGAGTTGGTGCTAGCTGGAAGTCTTGAAAGGTGAAGCATCTCAGCGGAGGGTCATAAAACTGAATTAGAGCAGAAACAACATCCAATTGTACTTCTACTTTGGTCAAGTCAAGGGTATCTCCATAGCGACAAGTGAACATTTTCAGAGCCTTTTAAAATAATATTTCTTTTATAGCCTTGATTTTCGTCACGCCTGGCTTGATAGCATTGATGCAGATGAGTTGTTTCCCTTTGGTATTCATTTTCAGGCACTCACCAAAACCTTTGACTATTATATATTTTTTTTTACCCTGCGAATAAGACAAACAAAAGAAAATAGATAATAATGAATATATGAAATGCAAAAGTGAATGCATGGATGTAGGGCTTAGTGACGGGGTTTTATGAATGGTACCCTTAGAAGGTAGGATCTTAGTTTGGGCTTGTGGATATTCTACCCTCCCCATAAGGTGGTTTCCTTAAGGGTATCACGAGTAACACTAGAGGGAAATGCACAAGGGCCTCCCTTAAGTGGAGCCTCATTACAGACCGAAACTTTCTTCTCTAGGTCATAAAAGGTCTCATCGTGAGGTTTTAATTTAAAGGTTATAGAAAGAGCCATAGGTGTTATTCCAAAGTCCTATTTCCCAAGAAGGTGTCTCTTGAGAGGTATTCCTTTTGCGGAATTCCACCGACTCTAGGAAAAATCATCACATAAACTCATACACATGATGTATCCTTTTGGCTAATGGATAAACCTTCTTTCTAAGGGATTTTTTTTGAAAATATTTTTGCAAAACTTAAATCCCACCATAGATATAATATGATAAAATATAATAATCAAGATAAATGAATATAAATAAATAAAAATAAAGAAAACCAAAAAGTAAGAAAAACCCTAAAACCTAAAGGAAAAGTTTTTAAACCTAGGGTTGAGTCCCCAGTAGAGTCGCCAGCTGTTGTAACTGGTTTTAAATCGAGAGTTGTCACCCTTTATTTTTATCTTTAGGAAGGTAATATAAAGGAATAATCCTAAAAGTTAGAGATTTTAAGTTGTTGACTCGGTATTAGACGAAGGGAAGGTGTTAAGCACACCTCATCTACCTTGTTCACAAGGATACCAGGGTTTAGAAGCATAATCTTTAGAATTAGTATTTTAATATTTTATTAGGGGAACTCGCCACGATTTTATTCGTATGCCTACGTACACTCTTATAAGGAATCAGAGTCTCAATTCGTAGTTCGTAGAGTTTGTGTTTTTTATGGATTTATGAAGATATTTGAATTCCCCTCGTACTTAGTTCGGGTGTATGAATAGCGGAGATTTTGGACCAAGTGCGTAGTTAATTAAAATATACTTCGTAATCCTTTTTACAAACTTATTTCTGACTCAATTTATTATGATAAATAGTTTGGTGTTGATTAAATGTTTTTTAGTGAATTAATTGTAAAAATGTCTTGTTAAATGCATGATTAAAAATAATTTAATGCAAATAAACAAATTGATATTTGGATGCATTTTTAGAAATATGTTTGATTTATGATAATAATGATAAAATATTATTAAAATTATAAAAATAGTAAATATAGAAATAATAAAATAATATAAGGAATTTATATAAAAAACTCAGGGGGTGTAAATTGAGTTAAGGTAGTAAAATGGGGGGGGGGGGGGGGGTTAGCAGCATGGACTTGAATTTAGATATTGAATTCAGGCCCAAAATACAAGGGGATATTTTTGTACGTGTTAGTAAATTTGGGGGTGTGACCAGTAGGGGCCCTAAGTCCAGATTTTGGACTTAGCCCACCAGGTTAAGGGAGGTGCGTTTTCCCACATATTAGTAAAAATAAAAGAAATAGGGGTGTAGTCAGTAATTGGGCCAGGCCCAAGGGAAGATTGGCACGGATTTGTTCAACTTAGCTGTGGGAGAGTGTACTGGGTTATCGTGTGTACAAATTTTGGGAGCGTCTGATGTGGATCGTAGGGGCGTGATGGAGCGCTCACAGTAAGGCGTGATGCACATGATCGCAAGGCATGATATAATTTGTTTTTTACATTTTTCATTCATTTCACTACCCCTCGCCTCTCTCTATGAATACTCTTTATTCCCTCTCTAACACAACATTGATAACCCTAATCCCTAACCCGCGCCGGTGGCGTACGACCGTTCCCATTTCCCCTCAATACAACAACAAACCGCAAGCCCCAACCCTTAGATTAAACACAACAACATCAAAGAAATAAAAAGAAGAAAGCTAAGTGATTCATTACCCTTAATCACTACTATTATTTGAGCTTCACTTCCGTTCTAAGCTTTCTCTTCACCTTTTATGTTCAACAGGTACGAGGGCGGTGGCTTGATGGAGATGATGGTAGCGGAAGCGGTTGAAGAAATCTAGGGTTTTAGATATTGAAACCCCAAGCAGTGATGAAGACGAAACCACAACGGAGATGAAGACGAGCCTTCCTGCTCTTCCAAATTTCTCTTTCCGTAATAATGTTTTTGCTCTCTAAATTTTTCCCCCCGTTTCTGTTTGTCTTTTTCTACTATAATCTTAGGTTTTTATAGACTTTTAGGGATTTTAGTATATTAGGAATCAAATTAGTTTGTTTGTAAGTTTTGTACAATTTTAATTTAGGGCTTGAATACCAAATCTGATTATGTCTGTAACTCTGTATTAGGTTTTGATATGGTTTAAATTTGTTTCTGTATTGGTATGATTGTGTTTGTGTCAGATATTAATTCGTATTATTCTCTATCAGTTTGTTTCTATTTGTGACACAAAACTGTTCTGGAAACTTAACGTGCAAAAGTTGGCTTGGTCGATGTTGATCTGAATAGTGGTAGTTTGTATATTTGCACTTCGCCTGATGCCAATAAAAAATTAAACTGGGCTTACAATGTCTGATCGGGGCTGCGTGTTTTTTTATATAAAGCCTAATGTTTTCCCTTTTTTAAATCAGCTAACAAACAAAAAACCTTAATCAAGCCCACAATCATGTTTTAATTACAATGATAATAATAGGTTTAATAAAAAAAGAGTTATAACCAAAACATTTTTTTCAAAACAAAACCAAAAACGAATTGGGCCATATTTTTTTTGAATGTTGGGCTTTAGCAAAAAACGCGACCCTAAATGGGCCTCCTGATTGGGTTTTAAACAAATAGATTGCTTATGGCCTTATTTTTTGAAAGAAAAACACACCCCCAACTTATTCTAAAAACGGGTTTTAAAACTCAATGGGCTGATCTGAAAATTTTAATGGGCCTTTATTGTTTCAATTTATCGGGCCTCTTTAATCAAAATAAAACATACCCCCTTTTCATTTGTTTAAAAATGGGCCAATATACTAAACAAATACACCCCTTCTCGCTAGAGGAAGCAAATGGGCTTTTAAAAACCTAGTGGGCATCATATGTTGATACACCCCTTTTGACTTTAAACCACCATAGAATATTACAGAAATATAAATAACTTAATCAAAATAAAAGTAACATAATGATTATTTGGTGGGTCAAATTTAGGGTATGACACCTTGTGAGTGTGTAAACTTTATTAACCCCTTTGAGCCTTTTTGTCAATATCCATGTTGTTTTTGAACTTAATGCTTGTTTGTGAGTGTTTAGTTTTTCTTTTTATGGATATTGATTCTTGTTTACAATTTCTTTCTTTGATTGTATCCATAATTTACTGTTTTATCAAGTTTGAACTATTTCCGATTTAATTTATCTAGTTTGATTTACACGCACCGAGGCAGATTGTTGTTTTAATCTCTGGGCCTTTTAAAGTCAACATGTCTTAATATAAACGTCCTTTGCTAACTACTTTGAGCTTAGCCCTTCTTTCGGTGAAATAACCATATCTACTAGCCAAGTGACTTGAAAGATTAAATCTTTCCATCCTCTCTTTGGAGTTAGGTGTAATTTTTAGTTTTCTTGTCTTATGTAAAAAAACAAGTTTGAGGTTGCTCTTGGAAGTGAGAAAAGTTTAAGTTTGGGGTTGGGGTACTATACATATTGGTCAAATACTCAAAGAAAAAAATTATTGAGAAAAAAAATCAAGAAGTCAAAGTAACTTCTTAAAAAAATGCAAAAGGCATAACAAAGACCACAAAAAGTATAACTCTCTAGTATCAATAATAAGGAAAAGAGTTGGTGTGATAACAAAAGGAGAACTAGGTACCTAACTTCAAAGGTTTAAACCTACTTTCCCAAAAATATCCTACTCGAACATAAGCCATGTTACAATCGAAAAAACCCCAAGTGTGTGTGATTTGAATACTTTAATGAATTTTGTTAGAACATGATCAAAATCAGTATTAAAACATATTGATTGAGAGATTACTCGATTAACTGAGTGAATTATAGTTACATGAGAGACAGGTTGAGTACTTGACAAGGTTGAGGATGTTTTCTTAATTTGTCGAATTAAAGTTAGAAATAGAAATGATGATCAGGTAAAACAAATATTATATTATGATGTTCATTTTTTATTATTGAAGTTTGTTTTTCTATTTGACATGTGCAGTTGCAGGCAAGTTACTTGAGGAGAAGCAACAAATTAAGTTTGAGGTTGTAATGACACTTTGTCATTGCACGTATTTTTTGAAGAAACATAGAGAAACAAGTCAAAGATGATCAAATTTTAGGAACAATGGTCAAAGAATGATGCAAAAATGACCAAGTATGAAGCAATAAGGACTTAGAGAAATTTGGCTAAAAAGGAGCAAAAAGCGAGCAACTTTCTGGAAAAATCACGCTGGCCAACGCGTGCGTGATCGAGCTGAAAAAGATGCATCAGGCGCGCGATTGTCTATGATGCGCGCGATGGGCCTTTTTTTCTAGGCAATTTCTGACGCGTTCTAGTACGATCTAAAGGCTTTAAAAGTGGAATGTTGGCATCTTTTCAAGGGTTTTGCGATTTTAGACTGCAAGGGACGAATTATAACACCATAAGTGAGATTTGTAACACATTTGAAGCCATTGAAGGCCAGATCTTCAAGAATTTTCTTATGCAATTGTCTTCTTATTATTTGGCATTTTAATTGTATCATAATGAGTAGCTAAATACTCTTAGAATAAGTTTTGTCTGATGAACTTATTTTGGACCTGTTGGGACACATGTCTAATTTGATATTGCATGATTAATCTTAGTTATATTTTTATTTAATTTCTTCTTGTACTTAATCTGTATTATTTGAGATACTTTATTAATGTGATCATGGACGTATATGGAATACTAACCCTTAGCCTATATGTTTGAACTAGGGAAATTATTGTACTTACGCTAATTAAATAACGCAATAGAATTAACGCATTGTATCATCGCCTGATTTTACTTACATCGATTGAATATGGATATGAGACTTCTAGTAGGAATTAGTGAGCTATACACCGAAGAATTGGATAATATGGTTTTTTTAATTTTCCAGGAAATATAATGAAGTTTCATTCATGTAATTCATTAGACACCAACATGGGAGAAATAAGAGATTCTAGGCAAAACCTGGCAGTTTTCTCATAATTGTTAGAACAAGTTTTCTTTTTCGCACATTAAACTCAAAACTCCTCCCTCCCATTTGTTACTTTCTAAACATTGCACAATATTTGTCTGCTTAAATAGTAGTCTCTATAAAAATGATGTTTTTTATTACTTCGACACTATTGACACACTTGTCGAGAAGTCATCACTTTATTTGTTTGGTTTGTTTCTGCCTTGACATGTATGGGCACATGGCCTAGTTTTATGAACAATTTGATAAATAATTTTGCTTCGTCATTTGATTTTTATGAATCATTTTATTTTCAAGAATGATTTTGTTTCATCATTATCTCCATCGATTATTCTCTCCTATTTTTCATTTGTGATGGTTCTGAAAATTCGGTTTTTGTGTTATTCAATATCTCTAGGAATTGTGTCTGATCAAGTGTCTTTTCCCATTTCTATTCCCCTGAGTGAGAACCGATTTAAGGCCGACGTAAGTGGGGCTCCATCGCCCGCACTATGGAGTAACTACCTATAAAGAGGGGTGTGCCAAGTGCAAGTTCCACTTTTGTTTTTCGTATTTCCTTTAGACGTTAGCCACCAACTCCCTTGAGGTGCAAAATTCTTATTCTTTCATATTCGATGGTTATAGCCATCGACAATGACGGTAATAAATATTTTCCATTCTCTTTTTAAAGTTGATGATGCCAGTAAAACTCAGTGGAAACTTTATTCACAAACTTACTCGACAAAGTATTAAATTTATAAAATTTTCACAAGTATTCAAATTTATTTAAATAAGGAAATAACTTAGTTGTAGTGTTTAAACTTTGGAACATTCTAGGTTCTTGAGGTAAGTTCCCCATAGAGAGTTTTCATAGTGTAAGATTCATTTCTCGTGTTAGTTCGAATTTGATATATTTAAAAATATATAATAGTTTACTTTAAATTATTTATATTTCTTAAATAACAAATATTTTTCCACCTTTCATATCCTTTCAAGTGTCTTTTTATTTTAAATAAATAAGTCAACACAATAGGTAAGGAGATAAAACTTGCAAGCATAAGGTCGTGGGTTCAACTCTTACTCGTTCTATTTTTTAAACATTTTTTCTTTCATTTGTTATTAACTTTATTTCTATTTTCAAAATCACAAAATTGCATTTTTTTTTTATTATTTTAATTTTAATTTTCGTTTTTCTTTTCAAATATTTTTTAAAAATAATTATTTTTTTGATTTTATGCATTTTTTTATCAAAAAGAATTGTAAAAATTATAATAAATACAAACAATATTGCATTTTCTTCTTAGTTGCTTTTTATTGGTCAGTATGTGTCATACTGAGCTTCTGATTGGTCAATTTGTTGACAAAGAAAGATCTGATTTATTTGATTTAATTTTATTTCCTTTTTGTCCTTTAACCTGATTTTTTCAAACTATAAATGACACTCTATTTTCATAGTTCTGAGCATCCACAATATCCACAACATTCACATCATCCACAATTTTGCAATTTCACTCGGACACAAAAGATTAACAATTCATACTTCTATCAACAATTTTTCAACCATTTTTTCTTCATATGTTTTTTTTCCAAAACTCTTTTAAAATTTCTACATTTTTTATCAATAATTTTGACCAATAATTTTCATACAAGGCCTCCATTTTATTTTCAATTTCATCTGTTTTAATTTTATCTTAAACCCGGATCGGGGAATTCCTTTTAGGTAAGTAGCAATAAACTGTGAGGGAATTGTACGGGGTATACCGACACCGTTGAAGCAGTAGCTACGTTGATGTGACATTTTAGTTGGTACCGGTAGCCCTTGAGTCAATCAAGGAGAATACGGGGGCTGCTGTGTGGTGTCATAAAGCATCAATTGACCTTAGAACCTTTAATTGCACAACTTGGCCAGTAGGACGTAGCGAGATGGCCGGATTTGGTGTATTCCCAAGGTCGACAGATACTCGATGCTACACTCATTGAGGTTTGACTCCTGATTTTTGTTTGGTTACGATTCAATCGCCTATTGAACGAAGCTTGGGGGAAAGATGGGTCATATTGAGATCCCTTAGAACCCAGTTACTATTTATAGGACAGGTTGAGCCAATCCAGCTTCAAGAGGGTATGACCTTAAAACTCATGCAGGCTGTAAACCTAAGGACTTGGTGTGACTTGTTTGTTATTTGCTATATGTTGCATCCCAAAATTTTCCCTCTTATTTCATAAGGGATCACCCTGGATTCCAAGTTTGCTTCCATCAAGTTTCCAAGCCTTGAACTGCAATTTTCCAAGAAAATCACTCACAAGGGCAAAATGGTCATTTACTCGCTGAGAAGTCAAAATTTGACTTTTGGATCAATCTCAAAAATCATATTTCATCAAGACATGTTGGAATATGAAGTTTGTTTCATCAAGAAAGTTCAAAAGTCAAATTTTACCTTGGAAAAGTCAAATTCTAAATACTTAGAATTTTTCTAAGTATTTTAAAAAAATGACACTTCAGAACTTCTGAGCCAGCCTCCAGGCAGGTGCAGTCAGAAGTTACAAACATGGTTCAGAACATAGCTTTCAGTCAGAACATGGCTCTTCAGCCTCTACGCAAGCTCAGTCAGAGTTTTTCAGAGTAATTCAAAGAAGGCTAAGAAGCGTGCTGCAAGCTTTCTGGAAAGTCTGAAAGTTCCTGGAGCCAAAAGATAAGAGGATCAGAAGATGGGATGCCACGCTGAAGCAGAACTTCTGATCCAGAACTAAGCCTTAATGTAGAGTTTCACGTTGCAGGATTTCTGGTTGTGATAAGTCTCATCATCATTTAATGCTCACAACCACCTTCTGAGTCTTTATTCAAAGGATTTTCACCACGTGTACCTCTATTGTCTTGGGATAACAACTTTGCTTTTGCTTTTCCTTAATTCTTGCTGACAGCTACCATGCTTGCTTCAAAGACAAGGCAGTGCTTCAGCACATGAAGGCTATTTTCAAAGCTTTTGTCAGAACTTGACCAAATCCCAAAACCTTGCTTATACAACTTGCTGCAGACATATGACCAACAACTGGCTCAGCCTACGCCTACATCTCATGATTACACCAAACTAGCATACAAAAACTGTGATGAAAAGGAAAAGGAATAGGATGCCAAAATAGGTTCAAATCCTATTTGTTTTTCCCCCCAAAGTCACAGCAAATTCATCTATAAATACTTGGCTCCATCACACGTTCAAGGGGCTAGCTTTTGAAGAGGGAGATTGGCCAAAAGAGAGAAAAGGAAGTTGTGAAACCTTCATAAAAATCCATAAATCCCATACATAAAAACAAACCTTTGTTCTTCCCTTTGAACTAAAGAACACAACCACTTTTCCGTCTCTCTTGCTGACTCAGAACATCCAAAGGCAGACACTTAAAGCTCCAAGCACGCTCCAGGTAAGTCTTTCTGACTTTACTTGTTTTTTCCTTATAAACATCATTAGCATGTAAATATCATAGTATTAACGTTGTACATATCATTGCATGAACTAAAAAACTATGGATCGGATCTTCTAGAATAATGCTAGACTCAGACTTAGGATTAGAACTTCTATGAACTGTTGTGCTGTTATTCTTCTGATTTGTTATTTGCCAAAAAACGAATGAGTTATTGACGTGCTGATTAATATGAGAAAAGAGTTGAAATGTAATATAGAACTTCTGATTTTCACATGCTGATAACACACAGAACTTTTATGATTTTTTCTCACTATTAACACACACTGAACTTCTGATTCTCACATGCTGATAGTACACTGAACTGCTAAGGTTCACTCACTGGCTCAGCGCAACACTGGACTTCTGGTAGTTCACTCATTGTTCTAACAACAGCACAGAACTTCTGAGTTCTCCTTACATGTCAAATACACTGAACTGCTGACGTTTGCTCACTGTTTCAATGTAATACAGAACTTCTGACTTTTGGTTCACTGGCTGAACGCCACCCATAACCTTTTGTGTTATTCAATATCTCTTGGAATTGTGTCTGATCAAGTGTCTTTTCCCATTTCCATTCCCCTAAGTGAGAACCGCTTTAAGGTCGACGTGAGTGGGGCTCCATCGCCCACACTATGGAGCAACTACCTGCAAAGAGGGGTGTGCCAAGTGCAAGTTCCACTTTTGTTTTTCGTAATTCCTTTAGACGTTAGCCACCAACCTACTTGAGGTGCAAGATTCTTATTCTTTCATATTCGATGGTTATAACCATCAACAATGATGGTAATAAATCTTTTTCATTCTCTCTTTAAAGTTGATGGCGCCGGTAAAACTCAGAGGAAATTTTATTCACAAGCTTACTCGACAAAGTATTAAATTTATAAATTTTTCACAAGTATTCAAATTTATTTAAATAAAGAAATAACTTAGTTGTGTTGTTTAAACTTTGGAACATTCTAGATTCTTGAGATAAGTTCCTCATATAGAGTTTCTATGGTGTAAGATTCATTTCCTCATATATATGTTATCCATGATGGAAACTGACATACTACAAATTTGTCTGATTTATTTTCTACAATCAAATAATTTTTAAAATTAATTTTTTATAAAAAAATTTGGATTATTTACACTAATATTTTGGGTTTTATAGATATTTTCAATTTATTTTGCTTATTTAAAAACATATAATAGTTTACTTTAAATTATTTGTATTTTTTAAATAGCAAATATTTTTCCATCCTTCATATGCTTTCAAGTGTCTTTTTATTTTAAATAAATAAGACAACATAATAGTTAAGGAGATAAAGCTTGCAAGCATAAGGTCCTTGGTTCAACTCTTACTTGTTCTATTTTTTAAACTTTTTTTCTTTCATTTGTTAGTAGCTTTATTTCCATTTTCAAAATCACAAAATTGTATTTTTTATTATTTTAATTTTAATTTCCGTTTTTCTTTTAGAACATTTTTTTAAAATAATTATTTCTTTCATTTTATGCATTTTTTCTTACCAAAAAGAAGTGCAAAAATTATAATAAATACCAAAAATATTTCCTTTTCTTATTAGTTGCTTTTTATTGGTCAGTATGTGTCATACTGAGCTTCTGATTGATCAACTTGTTGACAAAAAAAGATCTGATTTATTTGATTTAATTTCATTTTATTTTTGTCCTTTAACCTGATTTTTTCAAACTATAAATAACACTCTATTTTCTTAGTTCTGGACATCCACAATATCCACAACATTCACATCATCCACAATTTTATAATTTCACTCAAACACAAAAGATTAACAATTCATACTTCTATCAACAATTTTTCAACAATTTTTTCTTCACATGTTTTTTTTCCAAAACTCTTTTAAAACTTCTACATTTTTTATTAACAATTTTGACTAATAATTTTCATACAAGACCTCCATTTTATTTTCAATTTCATCTTTTTTTAATTTTATCTTATTTGTTATTTGAACCATATCATAATATTATCTGATAGTCGTATTTTTTAATTATTTTTTTAAATTAACAATTTTCACTCATCTTTGGATACTATAGACACTCACGCTTTTCAATTTACAACACTTGTTTTTCATACTATTTGAAATCTTGTTTTTAATATAAGCATACACATCATTATTGCTTTTTCTTTCTTTTCTTTTTTTGGTTGTTTTGTGGTTTTGTTGTCTTCTATGAAAGATAAATGCTTCCTTTATGATATATTGTCTCTCTTATGATATGCCATTTTATTTATTTAAAAATTTTAAAACATAATTAATTAATTATTCAAATCAAAACATTTAAAATTTATTAATTAATTAAAATAATTTTTTCGTCCAGTGCGATCTAATTCTAATGAAGATTAACTCTTCTTCAACTAATCAAAATTTAATCACAACTTAATCAAAACAGCTAACCAACAAAAAATATTTTTCTACTAATGAAATCTAACTTAGGATATTTTTTAATTAAGGATTGTCTAGTTATTTTCACAATGAATACAAAAACTTGGTCTACCATCACTCAATTTTCAAACTCAGACAAGTTCAAAATCATTCGAAAGTAACTCAACACAATCCTATAAAAAACACCAACCAAACATATTTTGAACTACGAAAGACTCTGATTTCTTCTTAAGAAGATACGTAGGTACAAAGTTGAAAAACCAATGTGAGTCTATGTTGGCTCCTAAATTCGACACCTTTGTTTCAATTGATGACAGCCATTAAAAGCTGAAAGATGCTTTCGACTGGCTAAGCCTGTCGAAGTGACCGTCGAAAGATGGCCAAATACTTAGAAGATTTCTTCCAAGGAAGGAGGCTGATTGCCTTCGACGTCGAAGGAGTTTTCGTCGAAGACGTCTCTTGACGAACGTGTTCGATGGTCCAGAGTGGAGCAGTTTGAAATTCAAAGCTTTGGAGGGAAAACGGTTTCCAGCAGTTACTACGTGCGAACGTGCAAGGATCTGGAGCGTCGAGCATGGAGAACGTGACAAGTGGCTTGATCTCGAAGCAGTGTAACTGCCCGACGGTTACTTGGAATGTTTTTGTATAAATAGGAGTAGACGTGTAGTTTCTCGCGTGTGTTCACAATAAATACATAGTCACTCATTTAGATTCAAGTACCCAGTGTGAGCGAACGAATTGTTGAGAAATGTATGTGTGAAACACCAATTTAATCAATTCAAGTCATTTACTTTTCCAGTATTTTACATGCTTTTCCCTTTAAGATTCCTGTCGAACCTTTACATTCCAGCCTTGTTTATTTTACCAAGCCTTTTCCTTTATGCAATTTACTTTAACCAATTTACTTAAAGCCTTATCCACATTAATTAAACTTCAAAATCAACCTATGTCCATAGGATCAATCTGATCGATCCTGCGAGTAACCAAATAAGTAACCATTTGGAGGATCAGCGGTTGTTTACCAAATCCCCAGGTAAACAAATTGGCACACCTGGTGGGACTGTGTGTTGATTGTTGAAAAAATCTCACCTTTTCGAGTTGTATGTTATTGAGGAGTGGTAGAATATACACCAACGATAATAATACTGCCAGAAGAAGGGAAGAAATGGCGAATCCGCCAAACAACAATGAAATCCCACAAACGAGTGTGGGAGCAACGGTTAATATGACCGTGAGTGAAGCGACGAATGCTGGTTCGATACCAGCGGTGTCAGTCACAACCACGGGGCCAACGACTTCGTTTGCAGGCCCCAGAATGACTTTGGGAACTCCCCCTCCAAGGGGAAATACTGGCCCAAGGCCAGTGGTTCCCCCAGGATTTATTCCATTCTATGGTATGCCAACTTCTGAATTGGCAAGCCTGACGAATGCTGCGTCCACTTATTCAGAACCTTTCGTGAGTGCCACTTCGCCACTCCAAGGCTCTGGAGTAGGCATGGCGAATAGAAATAGGACCCAACTCTTAGGAGGAACGGCCCAAGTAGCCCATGGCCTTACAAATGCCTCGACAGCAGTCTTGAGGCAACAGATGGACGAAAGCAACCATGATATGGTGCAAATGTTGGCACAAACTTTGAGTACAGTGCTAAATCCTCTAATACAAAATACTACTCAGTCGAATCAGCAAGTTACAGCGCAAATGACGCGTTTGGCTGACTTCTTTGGAGTACCCCCACCTATTCGACAGCCCCAAAGGGCGCAAATAAGAGGAAATCAGGGGATATTTGTAGAGGAGGAAACCACCATTAATCAGGCCCAACAGCCTGTAGAACAACCTGTCGAAGAACCTAGGGTAATAGCCCCAGAGGTTAGGTTAGTTAACAGAAACCAAAATGCTGACGAAGTGGTTCAGCATGTCCAATACCAAAACATGGGGTTGGAAAACAATCTGGCAACCATGATCGAAAGGATCATGACTCAGAATGGAATGAACATGGGCTTTCGAAGGCCCAACTTTACATCTCCATTGTCAGAATATGTGTTACAAACTGACTTACCCCCTAGAACCAAAGTCCCCAAATTTACTAAGTTCTCTGGGGACACGACAGAATCCACTGTCGAACATGTGGCTAGGTATTTGATCGAAGCAGGAGACATTTCAAATAATGAAAACCTAAGAATCAAATACTTCCCAAGTTCCTTAACCAAGAACGCTTTTACTTGGTTTACAACTCTCCCCCCAATTCGATCCACCATTGGACCCAATTGGAAAGATTGTTCCATGAACAATTCTATATGGGGCAAACCAAGATAAGCCTGAAAGAACTGGCGAGTGTTAAGAGACGTTTCACTGAACCTATAGACGAATATCTAAATAGGTTTAGGTTGCTTAAGGCGAGATGTTTTACACAAGTGCCAGAACATGAGCTGGTCGAAATGGCCGCAGGCGGTTTAGACTATTCCATTAGGCAGAAGCTAGATACCCAGTACCTAAGAGACATGGCCCAACTGGCCGATAGAGTTCGACAAGTCGAACGCCTTAAAGCTGAAAAAGCTAAGGCAACAAAAACTCACAAGAGAGAGAGAATAGCTTACGTTGAGATGGATGACGAAGAGCTAGAATCCTTCGACGATACTTTAGCTGTCGAGGAAGGAGAGGTCGATTTAGCAGAACTGAAACAAGGGCCTCCATACTCTTGTAAACAGTTAGTCCCCTCAAATGGGAAAAATCCCATTGGTCCAGACAAGACCAATGATAGGTTCCCAAAGAAGACTTATAGTTTTGACATCACAAAATGTGATGAAATATTCGACTTGCTAGTTAAAGATGGCCAAATGATAGTACCCCCTGGGGTAAAAGTGCCTCCTCTTGATCAAAGAAAGAAGAGAGGTTTTTGCAAATATCATAATTTTTTGGGCCATAAAACTTCTCAATGTTTTCTTTTCAGGAATCTTGTCCAAGACGCTATTGAGGAAGGGAGATTAAAGTTTGCTGACAAATCCCCCATGGCTGTCGACTCCAATCCAATGAAGGCTGAAGCCCACTATGCAGAACCCTCTGAGGTGAACATGATAGAGGCTACCAAGATCCAGTCGAAGAAGCCAGGCATTAACATGGTCGAAGTCTCTAAGGACCACATCAACATGCCAATTTTTGGCAGTTTTTCTGGAAACCTATCCAGGAAGACAATTGAGGCTGTCCAGAAAGCGGTCGAAGACCCAAAGTCGAAGACTGCTGAAGTACAAAAAACTGGACCAAAGCCCAGTTCCCAATTGGCCACTGTACAAGGCCAGACGGAGAAACTGGAAACACAAATGAAACAACTAACTCTTGCTACTAAGGATACCATGAACATCAACATGGTTGAACTTTCTGACCCTAAAGCTTCAGAAGAAGCCATAAGGCAAGAGCAGGCGAATAAAACGGCTTTCCCTAAGGAAAACGAAAACTTGGCAGATTTTTTACAAAGATGCCAGAAGAAAAAATCAGAGGTCATGCTATGTCCAAGATGTAGTTCCATCTTTGATAAAAAAGCTGCTGAGCACATACAAGGAGTGAGAGCAGCGAACAAAAGAAGGGAGAATTCTAACCTTCGACATGATCCCAGAAGGGGTTCTAATCAAGACAAGAGGCCTTTGACTTTTAGGCCTCCAACAAATGTACCAGTAGACACTTGGTACAAAACATCTGGCCGGAAAAGGCCAAGTGAAGACAAATGGCATTCTTTCGAAGTGCCAAGAGGTTCCTCTTTAATCCAGAAGAAAGATCCTCAAGTTGCTGCACCCAAAGTTGCTCAAGTGTCCAGCAACTACAAGGGAAAAAATCCTATGTCGAGATCCCAATGGAGGAGGTATCAAAGAAGGCGAAAAGCTGAAAGAGAGGCTGCCAACGAACCAAAGGCTGAAACTAGTTCGAATGTGCCTCAAAGGAAACAAAGAAAGCCTCTTGAGAGAGAACCAGTTACCAACAGGCTAGTTTGGCCTAACCAGAGCGAAGTCGAAGACGAAGATGATGCTGAGTCCGATGATACCCTGGATATAATGGTGAACGTTGTTTCAATGCTGCCTAGGGAATTCAATCGACAAGTAGAAGTCGAAACCAGTGACTGGGAGATGGAACAAGAAATGGCCAGACACAGGCCAGTGTGCTATTTTGTCATGAACAATGGCACTACAGAAGAACAAAATGGCTTCTTCGAGCCACCCACAGAGGCGATGAAGAATCACCTCAAACCTTTGTTCATAAGGGCCAAGCTCGAAGAGACCACTGTGAACAAGATATTGGTCGACTGTGGGGCCACTATCAATATTATCCCTCATTCTGTGCTAATAAAGATTGGCAAAAGGGATGAAGAAATAAAACCTCACAATATGGTCCTGTCCAACTATGAGGGAGGCATTGGGACCACCATGGGAGTGATCCAGCTCGACATAAAAGTTGGATCGATCCTTCGACCAACAATGTTCATGGTCATTTCAGCCAAACCTAACTACAACCTTTTGTTAGGTCGTGAGTGGATACATGGTGTAGGTGCTGTGCCTTCATCGATGCATCAAAGACTGCTTCTATGGCGCCCAGATGGGTTGGTCGAAAACATAGAGGCTGATCAGAGTTACTACCTTGGCGAAGTAAACCACTTGGGTGTAACAGATTTCGACAAAAACTTGGCTCACATAGGGCCATGTCCAGCTCCTGATTTCGACATGGCGCCAGCGCCAAACACCTTTTGTTCCCTATACCTGCATCCTGAGCATGGTTTCCAATGGGACAGAGAGGACGTGTCACACATAGAATTCAGTGGGCTAACTGGTATCCAACCAACTGGTTGGGGAAGTGAATTCAGTGATAATGACTGAGTCACAATCTCTGAAGCGAATTTCGGCCTATGTGGCTGAAACCAAGATGATAACGGCTCTCGAAGCCGAAGTAAAATATATGGCCACCAAGGCCAATGACCAAGCACTACCTTCTGCAGGTCCTGGAAAAGATTTCGACCCAGAGCCACCAGATATAGGTCCTGGAAAAGATTTCGACCCAGAGCCACCAGATATAGGTCCTGGAAAAGATTTTGACCCAGAACCTCCTGACATCTCGACAGAAGGAATGCAGGAACAGAGGCTCGACGCGATCTATGACGATGAGCCTCTGGGCTTCGAAAAGGATCCCTTGGCGAACAACATTAAGATGTTAGCACAAGACCCTTTAGAAGAAATCAACTTAGGCGAAGGATCAGAGAATAGGCCAACCTACATCAGCGCCAGAATTGATCCAGAACTTAGGTTGGAAGTAATCCAATTGCTGAAAGAGTTTAAAGACTGTTTTGCATGGGATTATGACGAAATGCCTGGTCTCGACAGAGGATTGGTAGAACTTCAGTTGCCAATCAAACCTGGAAAGAAGCCAATCAAACAAAATCCAAGACGCTTCGCTCCAGAAATTTTGTCGAAGATCAAAACGGAGGTCGAAAGACTTCTGAAATGCAAGTTCATTCGTGTTACAAGGTATGTCGAATGGATTGCCAATATAGTGCCAGTAATTAAGAAAAATGGCACATTAAGGGTGTGCATAGATTTCAGAGATCTGAATGCTGCCACCCCCAAAGATGAATATCCAATGCCTGTGGCGGAAATGCTAGTCGATTCTGCCGCTGGCTACGAATACCTGAGTATGCTCGATGGTTATTCAGGATATAATCAAATTTTCATTGCTGAAGAGGATGTGTCGAAAACAGCTTTTCGATGCCCTGGGGCCTTAGGCACTTACGAATGGGTAGTGATGCCTTTTGGCCTAAAGAACGCTGGGGCAACGTACCAGCGAGCAATGAATACTATCTTCCATGATTTTATTAACACGTTTATGCAAGTTTATATTGATGATATTGTTATAAAATCTGTTTCTAGGAAGAGTCACATTGACCACCTTCGACAATCATTCGAAAGAATGAGAGAACATGGTCTGAAGATGAACCCTTTGAAGTGTGCGTTCTGTGTAAAAGCTGGAGATTTCTTGGGTTTCGTTGTCCACAAGAAAGGGATCGAAATCAATCAGAACAAGACGAAGGCAATTTTGGAAGCGAAAGCGCCATCGAATAAGAAGGAATTGCAATCTCTCTTAGGCAAGATAAATTTCTTGAGAAGGTTTATATCTAACCTAAGTGGGAAAGCTCAGGCCTTTTCACCCTTGCTTCGACTGAATAAGGAGGGGTTCGAATGGGGGCAAGAGCAACAAGAAGCCTTCGACAAAATCAAAGGGTACCTCACTAAGCCACCTATTTTGGTGCCTCCTTGTAGCAATAGGAGTATGAGATTGTACATAGCTGCATCTGACAAAACTCTGGGAAGCATGTTAGCCCAAGAGGATGAGAATGGAGTCGAAAGACCCATTTATTATCTCAGTCGAGTTTTGAATGATGCAGAAACTAGATATAGCGAAGTTGAAAAATTGTGTCTATGTCTGTATTTTTCTTGTACAAAGCTCAAACAATATATAAAACCAGTTGATGTTTATGTTTCGTCTCATTTTGATGTTTTCAAATATATGTTGTCGAAACCTATCTTGCATAGTCGAATTGGCAAGTGGGCATTAGCATTGACTGAATACTCCTTGACCTTTATGCCTCTTAAGGCAGTAAAAGGACAAGTGGTTGCAGACTTCATAGTCGACCACTCTATTCAAGTCGAGAATATTAATTATGTGGAGATAGAACCTTGGAAATTCTACTTCGATGGTTCCAGCCATAAAAATGGAACAGGAGTAGGAGTCTTACTTATTTCTCCAGATAAAATTCCAACAACATTCAAGTACCAAATCGAAGGTTCTTGTTCGAACAATGAGGCTGAGTATGAAGCTCTAATTACTGGCCTTGAAATATTGTTGGAATTGGGGGCAACTCGAGTCGAAATAATGGGAGACTCAGAGTTAGTCATCAAGCAAGTCACAAAGGAGTATAAATGCATAAGAGAGAATCTCATTATGTACTTTGTGATTGCAAATCGTTTATTGAAACAATTTGAAAGTGTCAATATTCGACACATACCCAGAGTCGAAAATCAAATAGCCAATGACTTGGCACAGATTGCATCTGGGTATAAAATTTCAAAAACGAGATTACAAAGAGCAATCGAAGTTCGAGAGAAGATAAGAGCGACTTGTCTATCACCAACAGACTTGGAGTCAACAAGGTTAGGATACGCTGATCACTCAAACTTCGAGATTTCGTTCATTGATAATTTGTCAGACCAGGATTGGAGGAAACCCATTGCGGACTATCTTCAAAATCCAGGAGCTCCGACAGAACGAAAAACAAAATACAGGGCGTTGAGTTTTGTACTCATGGGTAATGAGTTATTCAAGAAGACGCCTGAAGGGGTGTTGCTGAAATGTTTAAGTGAAACTGAAGCATACATAGCCCTTTCGACTACGCATGCTGGGGCATGTGGGGCTCACCAAGCAGGCCATAAGATGAAATGGTTGTTGTTTCGACAAGGACTATATTGGCCCACTATGCTGAAAGATTGTGTTGAGTTCGCCAAAGGTTGTCAAGAGTGTCAAGTTCATACAGGCATCCAGCATGTACCAGCAAGCGAACTTCACTCGATAGTGAAGCCTTGGCCCTTTCGAGGATGGGCGTTGGATCTTATTGGAGAGATTCGACCAGCATCATCAAAGAGCCAGAAATACATATTGGTAGGCATTGATTATTTTACTAAGTGGATCGAAGCAGTCCCTTTAGTCAATGTAGACCAAGAAAATGTCATTGAATTCATTCAAAAGAACATTATTTTTAGGTATGGAATCCCTGAGACAATAACAACTGATCAAGGTTCAGTTTTCACTGGTCGAAAGATGCAGGAATTTGCTCAGGAAACAGGTTTCAAACTCTTAACATCCACGCCTTACTATGCACAGGCGAATGGTCAAGTCGAAGCAGCTAACAAAGTGGTAATTGGCTTGATAAAGAAGCATGTTGGGAAGAAACCAAAGAATTGGCATAAGACGTTAGACCAGATTTTATGGGCTTGTCGAACGTCCCCAAAAGAAGCCACTGGTACAACACCATATAGGCTAACTTTTGGCCATGATGCAGTATTGCCAGCAGAAATTTGTCTTCAATCTGCAAGAGTTCAGAGGCATTATGATATTCCTTCTGAGGTTTATTGGAATATGATGTTAGATGAATTGGTGGATTTAGACGAAGAGAGATTACACGCTCTCGACTTGCTCAGGCTTCAGAAGAAAAGAGTCGAAGACTCTTATAATAGAAAGGTAAAACCTAAGGTGTTTTTGCCTGAAGATTTAGTTTGGAAGGTAATTCTTCCCATGGATCGACGGGATCGAAGCATGGGGAAATGGTCACCCAAATGGGAAGGACCCTTCAGAGTTATCCAAACTTTTTCTGGTGGAGCCTATGAAGTCGAAGAGATAAGTGGTGATAAAAGACTCTTGAGAGTAAATGGTAAATATTTGAAAAAAATACAAGCCTATACTTCAAGAGATAAAAATAAAATAATAAATTAAATTAACCATAGAAATGCCAAAATGGAAATTTTTATTAATTTCTGCCAAAATGGCAATTGTTGTCGAAAGCGATTACAATAGATGATTACAAAAGAGAATCAAAAAGAAAGAGAATTCTTCAGTCGAAGATACTTAGCATGCTGCAAATCCAACCTCTTCTTGCACCAAGATTTCTCTTGCTCCAGTTTGGCAATTTGAGCATCGAGGCTTTGGGCCCTCTCAGCGAACTCCAGGCCTTGCTTGACCTCAGTCTGGCTCTCAGCGTCTGGGATGGTCGAAAGAATTTCCCCTTGGAGCACAGTGTTGGCGTTTATCTTCGCCTCTATTTCTGCAATTTGTGCTCGGAAGGAGACATTCTCTCGCTCAATAGCATCGAACCTTTCCTGTGCAGACGCTTTCTGTTTCGACAACTCGGCAATTCGAGAAGTCGAACTTGTGACGGCAGTCCATGCAGATAAGCTCCTGCCATGCAACGTTTCGAGCTGACTGTTGAAATTTCGTTGGCGCCGGTAATCCGCTGAGACTTGGTCAATCATAGAATGTAGTTCCATGATCAAGTCTGAGATTTCTGGAGATACAGCATCGAAATCAACAGCATTCAAAACCTCCTTTAAGCAAGATGGAGCAGTGGGGTCCCCCTCTAAAGCCTTCATTAAATCTCTCTTGAAGAACTGGGCCTTGACCTTCGCCAATGCATCATCAAGAGGAGAAGTCTCAGTAGATTTCCCCGACAAAGTAGGAATTTCCTGACTGGTGTCGGAAGAACTCTTACTCTCAACGATTGCATTGAGGTAGCTGATAGGGTCAGTTCGCTTCAAGATTTCCAGGTCTTCTTTCGACCTATGCTTTGAGGAGGTGACCCTTGCCATAGCATTATCTTGGACTGGAGGCTGTTGAATGCTGAGTGCCTCGTTTGGTTGTTCTTCGACTCGAACTGAGGCGGTACTAGCGTCGACTCGTGGTTCTTCGTTAACTTCACCTTGGGGTCTTTCGCCAGCATCATTCTTTGGTTCTTCGCTGGCGTCATCCTGGTGTTCTTCGCCAGTACCACCTTCATGCTCTTCGTCGACAGCATCTTGACTCTCTTCGCCATTACCTTGGTCTCTTCCTTCAGGATTCTCTTCTGACGACAAGACCACCACAGGAACCGTTTTTGGCTGTGTTTCCTCCGCCATAGGTTCTTCAGTTGTCTTCTCCACTGTTTCAGCATTGGCCTCATGCTCAGTGTGGGCTTCGTCATTGCCCAAATCTTGCACCTGAGGCCTGCTAAGGTCAGCAGATTCCAGAGTTTCTGAAGTCCTTGGTGGGGAACTTCCAGTAGTTTCCTGAAAAAGAGGAAGAAGACAAATCTTCAGATGTCGAAAGAGATATAATCAAATACTGGTATTTATGCCTAAGTTACAAGAAGGGTCCAATAGATTACCTGTGGATTGGCTTCAGCCCCAGGGCTGGAATTATCACTTTCGACAGGATTGTTAACTAGAGCGTTCAGTTCCTCCTCAGTTGGTTCTTCGATGACCACTGCAGGTGGCCTAGGCTTTCTTGCACCAACCTTTATTCTGACGGTTCGACCTTCAGGAGCTGGAGTAGGAACAGAAGCGTCCTTCGTTAACTTTCTCCTCTTTAAGGGAGTAGGAGGGGCGTCGCTGTCGTCGTCACTCCCCGATTCGATCACCAAGGCTGCCCTTTTCTTGGGCGAAGGGGCCTATAAAACCAATAGGAATTCGATTGAATAATTACGTCGAAAATAAAAAAAATCGAAAGCCAGATTGCAAATGAAGAAAATCTGGTTACCGATGCAGGAGGCCTCATCGAAGAGCCTTCCCCCTGTTGGTTGCCTGTTGTCTTCGCCGGCGCTATAGTCTTCGCCGGCGGTGGAGGTTTGGTCGAAGGGACTCCTCCTTGTGGGCCTCCTGGAGCCTTCTTGACCAAAGGTTTTCGAACAACTGAAAGCGAAAAGGAAAGTTAACAAGCTAACAGTCGAAGAGAAAGATAAAAAGTAATGTGAGAGTATGAACTTACATTTCTTTACTTTGTCAAATACGAGGACAAAAGACTTCTGCAACTCTGCTGTAAAGTCCTTCTCGTCGAAGAAGTACTCAGCGTAATAGCTTCTCCACCATTCTTCAAAAGATGGCGAACAAAGGAAGTTAAGCTGGTAGTTGAACAGCGAGAGGATGGTTCGACCAGCATATCTTCCAATATGCTTGGTAGCAGCGTCTTCTGTATAATCGTTGCAGAAGTACAACATTGACTTCTCTTTTTGGAAAATGGGAGAAGGCAGGGTTTGGATGATACCAAACTGGCGAGATACCAGGTTTGGTTGATAGGCCAGCAGACTCAGATGAGTCTTAGAACTTTTAAATCGAAGAGGCATAATCCTTGGAGTAAGGAATGCCTCCCACAGTATGGTGTGCTCATCAACATTGGGACCACTCGATTCCTTGGGATGTGGCCTTGTGAACCAAGCTGGCCCCACCTTTCGCTGAGCAAATGGAGCCATAGTCGAAACGAATTCCTTCCTTCGAGCGAACATCAGCACGAAGTTAGTGAAGGTTTGTTGGAACTCTAGCCCATCTTCCACAGGCGTCAGTAGAGCCAGCCTAATCCCTTCGATACGTCTGTTAGCTATCGCTGAGGCTTGTTCATTTATCGGAGTCTTCTTGGGTAAGAAAGACTCGAAAGTGGCGTTAAGCCACAGTTGAAGTAACCAGAAAGGCCCAGCGAGTAGCAGACTGTTCCTATCTTCGATATGCTTCAAAAGAGTAACCCCATTGCTGATGGAGTCATAAAGACTGGCCAGAATTAGTTCTGCCAGACAGATGTTCTGACGGTGATGCAGTTGGGTGGCCAGAGTGACCATCTTTTTGGTCACTTGCAGGGACTTCGAACAGAACACGAAGCGAGTTAGCCATAAGGCTAGAAACGCTATGTGTTCAACGTCGGACACTGTGTCTGTCGACTTGTCATGAAAGTGGTTGATAAAGGTGGTGAATGTTGGCTTCGTCTCAGAAAAGCCAATTTGGTCCTCCGACATCTCTTCCGGGTCGAAGTAATCTCCGGTTGGTCGAAGGCCAGTGATGGCTGCTACGTCGAAGAGTGTGGGAGTTAACATCCCACATGGAAGGTGAAAGGTGAAGTGAGAGTTATCCCAGAACAGCATCGAAGCTATAAGCATCTCTGGGGAGTAGTTTAAACCTGTCTTCGACAGCATTATTAGGTCAAAGATGCCCATCTCCTTCCAGACTGGAGTTTGATGTTTTTCCAGCTTTGTTAGCCAAGCAACGTAGTCCTGGGTGAGATTAGGGCAAGACCTAAAAACTCTAACACTTCTGTTGAAGAAACGAAGGTCGATCTTCTCGTGTGTGGGGTCTTCGTTGTCTTCTGGATCCTTCTTAGCACAAGCTACTGGCTTGAGCTTCTCGACAATGGGAAAGTAGCTCTTGATCTTCAGAGCTTCAGAGATGCTGGGGTTCATGGGTCCAGCCATTGCGAAGATTTGGTTGGAGTATCCAACCGGAATCATCAAGTGACGCGAGTAAGCGTCGCGGACGGAGATATCAGATGGTTCAGGGACCCTTCGTTTCCCTGTAGCGTTCACTACCGGAGCGGTTACAAAAACCTTGGGCCTAGCAATTTGTTCAGTTGGTGCGTTAGTCTTGGGGGCAGTTGAAGCAGAAGCCATTGTTGAGGATGAAAATGAAGTTGGAAAGGGAAGAGTTTTTCTGTAAAGAGAAACAAGTTTGCAAGAAAGCAAGGGAGTTTGAGAGATTGTTTGCGTGAAAAGTCCCACAATGGGATATTCACTACTATTTATAGTAGTGGGAGAAATTCCCAATAACGAGGGCATTAAATGTCATTTAATGCTGCAGGGAGTAGTGGGACGCGTGGCAGCATCCTGTTGTTTTGGCCGTTTCTGCAGAAACAGAGAGACGCAGCGTGCGTCCTCGTTTTTTGAATTTGTCATAATGACAAATTATGAAGTGATGTTTTGGTTCTGCACGCCGTACTGACAGTGACGTCCTAGGATCAAATCAATGATGGTTTCTTGGGATTGCCAATAGTTGGTAAAAAGCAACAAAAAGTGCACAAGTTAACTTGTGACTCAGCGTGGACAAGCAGGTGTCGAATGGCGTTTTCAAAGAATGCCTTTTTCTTTTCAAGAGTCGAAATAAGGCATTCTTGGGGGGCAATTTGTTGGCTCCTAAATTCGACACCTTTGTTTCAATTGATGACAGCCATTAAAAGCTGAAAGATGCTTTCGACTGGCTAAGCCTGTCGAAGTGACCGTCGAAAGATGGCCAAATACTTAGAAGATTTCTTCCAAGGAAGGAGGCTGATTGCCTTCGACGTCGAAGGAGTTTTCGTCGAAGACGTCTCTTGACGAACGTGTTCGATGGTCCAGAGTGGAGCAGTTTGAAATTCAAAGCTTTGGAGGGAAAACGGTTTCCAGCAGTTACTACGTGCGAACGTGCAAGGATCTGGAGCGTCGAGCATGGAGAACGTGACAAGTGGCTTGATCTCGAAGCAGTGTAACTGCCCGACGGTTACTTGGAATGTTTTTGTATAAATAGGAGTAGACGTGTAGTTTCTCGCGTGTGTTCACAATAAATACATAGTCACTCATTTAGATTCAAGTACCCAGTGTGAGCGAACGAATTGTTGAGAAATGTATGTGTGAAACACCAATTTAATCAATTCAAGTCATTTACTTTTCCAGTATTTTACATGCTTTTCCCTTTAAGATTCCTGTCGAACCTTTACATTCCAGCCTTGTTTATTTTACCAAGCCTTTTCCTTTATGCAATTTACTTTAACCAATTTACTTAAAGCCTTATCCACATTAATTAAACTTCAAAATCAACCTATGTCCATAGGATCAATCTGATCGATCCTGCGAGTAACCAAATAAGTAACCATTTGGAGGATCAGCGGTTGTTTACCAAATCCCCAGGTAAACAGTCTACTAATTTTAAAAACTTATTTTTCTCTTATTTGTTATACATGATAATAAGATAATTAAATAAAGAAGTAATTTCCTCTAAATCCTAGATCTAAAAAAGATTTTCTTGAATACAAGTGAGATAAAGAGTGTCTAACACCTTCCCTTTATCTAATTAATTCTTGAATCCATCTATCTTTAAATAATTAAGTTTTTTCATTTCTTTCTTATCCTTAAAACAAATAAATAATATTAACGACTCTCTTATTTTTAACCAATTACGACAGGAACGTGATACTCCTGACTTAAATAAATACTTAAACCAGTGTGCCAAGGCTAGGTTTGCACATTGTCTCCTAAATGAAACAATGGTTTGTTGAAATTAAATTAAGAAGATTATAGAAATGGTTACTAGAAGGACATAGCTAGATATTCGGGGGCTTTCTTAATTGGGAAGTATTAGATGTTTTTGTTTTAATAGATAAGCTTAACATTTGCTAAAACAATTAAGATAAGAGTCTAGCTGTATCATCATCACCACCGTTTCTTTTCACCGCCCTTCAATTACTTAGCCTACAAAATTAACCTTTTTAGCCTATATAAATGAAATCAACTATGATGTAAATACATATATCAAGTTTGAAATAAAATTAGTGAGTTTAAAATTATCCTCTCTTCTTTTCATTTAGTGTGTGTGAATTTTATTAAGTTCTATTTGATATCAAATTAATGTTAGAGTAGGTTAGGTTTTGTTAATGTGAGTGTCCAAAATATTTAAGTGTCTAAGAAATAAAAGAGTTAGAGTTTTTATTGTGTTAAAATTTATTGTGAGTATTTTTTAAGAGAGATTTGATAAATAATTATAATTTTGTTTGGTCCGGTCCAAAATTAACTACAGAATTAGATTTTAGTTATTGAGAAATTTTGATGACAGTACATCTAAAAGTTTATAATATTGAGAGTTTTGTAGATCCCGGTTTATAACAAGGAGCTGATGAAGTCACTCATAGAAAAAGACCAGTTGACACTTTCACAAATTCGTCATGGAATTAATTACTCAGTATTTAAAAAAATTGCAAATGCGAAGACTGTTAAAGAAGCGTGGGACATATTGAAGTTGTCACATAAAATAGTTGAGAAGGCTCAGAAGTCCAAAAATTACAATCGTTGCATAGAGAATATGAAAGGTACGAAATGTCTAACTTAGAAATAGTAGAACAATATTTTTCTCGTGTTATAAATCTCGTCAACAAGATGAGAGTATATGGAGAAGATATTCCAGATAATAAAGTGGTGGAAAAAAATTATATGTACGATACCGATGAAGTTTGACCATGTGGTGACTACGATAGTTGAGTCACACGACACATACACCTTGTCTGTAGTAGAGTTACAAGGAAGCATTGAAAGTCATGTCAACAAAATATTAGAAAAGACCGAGAAAGTGGTAAAAAGAAGAAGCTCTCAGGAGTCAGGTAAATTTCAATAACACTTCTGAGTCAAGTCGTACCATAGAAGAAAGAAGTCAAAATAATTACAACAGAGGAAGAGAAAATTATAGAGGGAGAGACCGAGGAAATTATGGTGGAAGAGGTTGTGGAAACTTTAACCAATGGAGAGACAACAACTTCAACGGTTTCAATCCAGCACATCAAGGAAGAGGTGGTCATAGTATTGGATCTACATATCGTGGCAGAGGAAGAGGTAACTTCAATCAAGAAAGGACGAATTATAGTTTTTATCACTGTGGAAAGTTTGGACACAAAGCAGCTGATTGCAGATACAAACGTCATGCTTATGTGGAAAAAAGTTTATATCAAAATACCGATGAGTGCTTTGAAAATCCACAAAATTTATTTTTGGCAAGTAATATATTTTCAAAAGAGGAAAATATTTGATATCTGAATAATGGGTGTAGTAATCATATGTGTGGGAAAAAGGCTTTATTTTCATCTGTAAACGAAATGGTAAAGTCTTCCGTGAAGTTTGGAAACAATTCAAATATTCCATTTTGAGGGAAGGTTGAATTTTTATCGGATTAAAAGATGGATCTCAAAATTTTATTGGTGATGTTTTCTATGTTCTCGGTCTTCATCATAATCTCTTGAGTATGTGACAACTGTCAGAGAAAGGTTACAACATGCAGACTCACAATAGTTTTTGCACGTTGATTGACAGAAATGAGAGATTTATCACAAAGGTAAAAATGACATTGATCCGCCTATTTCTTTTGAAAGTTCAACATTAAAAATTTCTTTGCTTGAGTTCTATCATTCCAAATGATGATTGGTTGTGGCACATGAGATTTGGTCACTTTCATTTTTTCTGACTTGAATTACTTATCGAGAAAAGAATATATTTCTGAATTGCCTGTTGTGAATATTTCAAATAGTGTATGTGAGAGATGTCATATTGGAAAGAAGCATAGAGATTCATTTCCATTATACTAGATATGACATGTGGAAGACCTTTTATAGTGGTTAGTCTATTCAAACTACTATGGTGTGTGTCATAAAGTAACGTTGCAACTTCCTTGAAGTTGTTACTAAGGACAAAGTGATTTTCTCAATTTTTTGGTAGCATATTTTTGGGTCGGCTAATGCTTTAGACGTGAAATATATCAAGCTATGCATACTCCCTGACTCTCTGATAAGACCACACTTACCACATCATCAGTAGACATATGAATAAAGTCTATTAGGCTAATGGCCTAGACAAAACTAGAGGAATGGAAATGACGTTTTTCACTAATGCAAAGCAATGGGTTCCTCTCAAATTGTACTTCTTATCTTAGTAGCATGTAGAACAAAAGAACGTCTTGTTCTAACTTGAAATTAATCTGCTAAGACCAGTGAGCATTATGTTACATAAGGTATATAAAAAAAAACTTTGTTGGTTAAAATTAGTTTATAGTTGATAGCTGATAATTAATATAATTGATAGCTGATGACTAATAATTTATAGTTAATAATTAATAATTAATAATTTAACTTAAGTGTTTAATAAATTAACTGTTATATTAATTGATAGATATAAAATGATATAAAAATATATTCTTAATTAAAAATGGGTGATTTATTATCTTTTTATATTATATTATTAAATTAATTTTTATTCAATAAAAAAAATATTAATAAAAACATGTAAAACAATTTTATTATATATGAAAAATTTAAGATAACATTAAAATATATTAAATTTATATATAAAATTTATAATAAAAGTTGAAATTAAATATAACATTAAAATATATTAAATTTATATATAAATTTTGTAATAAAAGTTGATGAAATATATGAAATATTAATATAGTAATTTTGAATTCAATGTTATTAATTTAAAATAATGAAAATAAGTTTAATATCTATTATTTTACTATAAAATTATAATGATATTCTGAATTTTTTTATTCTGATTGATCTCATTGATTATTCTCTATCTTTTCATTAATTTTCTTTTATATAATTCTTTATATAAAAGAAAAGAGGTTTGTCCGTAAATTGCATTTTATTTACATAAAACAAAAAGAAAACAAATTAGATGTATTTTACTATCATGGTATAAACATCCATCGAGAAATAAATGCCCTAAACATTAAGCCCCCTTTCCCCTTTCATGTTATTTAATTTGATGCATTTGTTTTTTTTCAAACAAAAATTAAGCCCATTTATGTAAACAAATCAAGATTTTTCGTAATATTATCATAAATAAAAAATATTAATAACTTACTTTTGTTTTAATTTGATTATCACTGTCTCTGTAACTCACCTGCGGGATCACTAAAACTATTTATAATTGGGATATTGAATAAATTTTTCAATAGTTGAATTGTTTCGATAGATTGTTGAATAAGGTGTTGAATGTGACATTGATTAATTTTTGTTGAAAATATTCAATATGTTGAATGAGAAATGAGTGTGGGCCACTTATAATATTTTGCAAAATATAATTAGTTGTTGTGATTGTTTATATTTTTATTTCATCTAAATTATTTGAAGTTAATTATTTTATATAAAATTAATTTTTTATTTATTTTTATTTTCACCAAAATTCATCATTTTTTTATCTATAAATAGAACTTTGATTCATTTGATTTGGACAAAGAAAAAAATCTAGTATTTTAAGTTTTCTGTAATTACGAATATAAAATTAGAGAAAAAAATTAAAATAAATTTTTAAATTAAAAAAATTAAAATAAATTATGTAACTCTTAATTATTTTAATTTAATTTCAATTGATAATTATTATTAATATATAATTAAAAAATATATAAAAAAGAAAATAAGAATATGAAATAAAAGTGATGGGTTAAGGTGTTGAATTTTATTAAACAAAACCATTGTAGTGAGTAAAAATTAAATAGGTGTTAAATTATTAGGTGGAAGGAAGAGAAGATGATGTGAGTGTAAAAAATGGAAAAAATAAATGTTGAATAATTTTATCATTATAGATAGTCTAAGTTTGATCAAAAATATATTTTTTACTATCTTTAAAAAAAAAAAATTGCACTAGTAATATAGTTGAATGTGATTGACCAGATTATAATTTAGATAATTAATTATTAAATATTAACATATGCCAGCACATATTCTTGTGTCCATAAGTTCTCTATAAAATGAAGCATAAAAGTAAGAAGAAAAACAGCACAAAATGAGACAATTATATCTCTTGTTAGTGCTTCTTCTAGTGGGTGTTGCCTCCACCAATTCTGCTTCTAACAAAGTTGTAGAAGTAGATGTCATTTGCAAAGAAGCTTCAAATCCTTTATTTTGTTCAAATATTCTCAATTCAAACCCTGGAGGAGCAAAAGGTGTAGATCTTGTTGACCTTGCAATATACACAATTGATGTATTTGATTACAATTCGAGCAACACGAATAGTCTAATACATAAATTGATTGATCAAAGTGGTGGTAATGTTACAGAAATTAACTATTATCACCCTTGTGCTGTAGATTTTGATAGCACTCATGGTATCACTGCAATGCTTATATTTGCATCTACACATTTGAATCATGGACATTATTCAGCCATGGCCAAAGATACAACTAATATTATGAAAAAGATTCTTGAATGTAGTCATAGCCTACATAAAAATAAAACTAGTCCTTTACTTGCAAAAAGTGTTGATGTTCTTCGACTAGTTGGTCAAGTGCTTCAAATTATATCAAAATATTTAAATCATGGATAACAAATTAGTCTTATTTTAATGATAATAAATTGGATTGTTTCTTAGTTATGTGTTGTAGTGTTGTTTAGTAATATATTTAAATTTTAATTATCTTTGTTTTATTATAATAATATAAATGTGAGACTTTATTCAAATACAATTTTAATA